>OX602111.1:7989641-10389641 GCA_951449985.1 Falcaria lacertinaria | reverse complement strand
AGGCGCAGGCGCCACGGAGTAGGATATGCCTCATTATGACAATTAGAAGTTGATCCAACGCAATATGCGGCCGACAGTCGACGCGCCATGATAAACGTTCGCAGTGCGGATATGGCGCCTCTTCATTGGAAGTTAATAAAGCAGATAATAAATTTTAGATCAGTAAAAAGCTTCAACTATTTAACATATCCTGGATGGAGCTTCCACTATTTTAAGGTGGTGTCAAGAGCGTATACTTTTGAGTTAGAGTAAACTCAAATATAATTAAAAAGTGCTTCTTGACGGCTTCAGCTTTACCATGACAATTCAATCTTACTAATTTGACTAAGTTTGGATGTATTTTAGTTCGCTCAACTGAAACGCTAAAGTGGTATAACGAAAGTTACGTCAAAATACTGAAACGACATTCAATCAAACAGATTTACAGTTTCAAGGGTGGTCAAAACACAATTTAGCATGTAAATTTGGGGGCCCTTCAATATTAATGTGGCATCAGATTTAACGGGCGTTCCAGTATCCCACCATTTGGGTTGTATGTAACCAGGTACGTTTAGTTCATAAAATCTACCTATAAAAAGGTGCAATGTAGTGTGACGTAATGTCTAACTTTGGGAACGATAATGATGCTAATTCTGTTGTATGAAATCATTAAGCTAAACTAATATGATAGGACTTAAAGTACTGGCAACCATATTTAACCCCGCGCATGAGAAAGCGATAGCAAGACTCAAGTCCAGTCAAATTAGTTTAGTGATTTTGTACAACGGAATCGTCACTAATATATAATTATAAACTATGTATGTATACACCTCAAAAGATTAAGGTACATAACAAACAACTTAACAGTCGAAATTTATCCATACCGTATTTCTATTTATTGATATAGAAGCCTATCACATACTGCGCGTCAAGTTTACAACAAAATGTCTAACTAAGTAGGTACATACATATATAAAATCAAAACAAACCACATTGGCGCCAGCTCATCATCGAAAATGGCAATTGATCTTGGCCACGCTCGATTTTTAACTAATATGAATGTTTAATTTGCAATAAACATTTAAATAAATTAAACAAGTCAATGCAATTCAGTTAAACCAACTATATAAGGGTACGGTGGTTTTAATGAACGAATTTAATGGTCTCCTAATACGAAAACATGTTTAATATCAACCCAAATTCGCAAATAGTCCGCAATGGCCTATTTTTATTATCATTAACAAATTGGTGATTGCCGATGTATTGGTAATAAAGTAGTTTTTATCTGAATGCTAAATCACTTGGTATTAGAAATGCCAAACGTAATGACAAACTTATCGATGCATTTAAATGAATTAATGATAATAAAGATCCTGAGTCTGACGGGTGCTAAAAGTATGACAATAATGAATGATAAAGGAATTAAAGTTGAATTTGACAAAAGCGAAAGCCTTTTTAAAGGACTCAATATAAGTCTCACAATCTTCACGGATCTTAGCATAAAGGAGAACCCAAACCTATAAATAAAAAGTCACAGATGACAGAGTGATATATAAAAAAAAATCAATAGTCCTACCGATTTTATTTAAAGCGTTTGGTACTGCAAGTCGTGTATGTGAATGTACATTGAAGGAGATGAAAGGACTACGATGGGACGGCATGGAATGGGCTATGGCAAGTGCTATTGTACTGATGGAATTAATTAATGGACAATGAACCGTGCGGAGGTTCACTGACATAATTGCGATTATGCGAAAGCGCACTCAATATACATAGTACCAAAAATGTAACCTCTTTGTAAATAGAAAGATTTTAGGGTGATAATGTATCTGGTGTATTGGTTGCCTGGTTGCCTACATAACTAGTACAACAATATACAATTTGTCGACCTACATCCGGCGTTTGAAAACCACTAGAGCAAGGACGCCTTGAGCTAAAAACATATAATACGGTACCAACGGAAACACCCAAAAACCGTGTATATCTCTTAAGTTTCTTAAGCCCGTTCCACTTACGAAAGCCGCTGAAGGCTCAGTTATTATAAGCCATTGAAATCGTGGCAAACAATGCCCTCGGTTAGGGGGTCGCTCCAACAGACAGGCCAATGCAAATTTCCGACACTTGGAAATAATCACCGGTTAGCTGCCACCATTGTTTTTGGTGAAAAGATTTAGTGATGCAAGATTTACAACGGAACTAGCAGACTTTGCTTTTAAGCACTCATTAATATTGTAAAGAGCGGCCTCAAGGAACATTAACAACGAGACGGTTGCGACTATGCATCGCATGCAACTAACGATCTGCCTCCATTATATACAAACACAAAAGCACGAAACTCTAATAAAATTAACAAGAGCTACATTGGTGTTTCTATCAAGAGCTGATTACTTATAAATGGCAAACGTCAGTCACGTATCGCGAGCCTATAGAAGGGGCTTCAATAAATGTTCGTGCAATTGTGAAGCGTACCTAGTAGTTGATCCCTGTCACGGTGGTCGACATGCTCTAATATAATGCAAGCCTGCTCGAGGCGCTCCCGACTTGAAATATCACGGAATCTAGCTACAGCCTAGGCTAGATGAATATATTCATTTAGAAAACACCCCAGAGCTCATAATCGTGCGCCATGAAGCAAATTTTCAGTTGCGGTTACGGCACTAATGCATTGTTCTAAATGTGAGGTCGAGCCTTATTGAATTTTGAAGCTGTCGATACCTAGAATAATTATTTTACACTTTCTAGGTACATCTAATATGACATATTTGCTCTGCTTTTTAGGTTTAATGCTGGTGTAGTGGGAAGATGGGCGAGGTTTGCGAAAATCATGAAGCATCAACGACCTCCGGCTCCGTTATGGCAGTGATCATTATCGCGACCTCCAACGTGACATCCGTTGTTTTCCAACAAAAATCGGTATAACCGAGGTGGTCACCCACGACTAGGACGTGTCTTGTTAGCAAACATTACTGCCTCGGCCCATATATGGGGAAGGACGACGGAGGAGGTCATAAACTACTTGACGTTAGTCGTCGACATCGAGGGCGCGTATTAAATATTATGAAGATACGCTCCAGTGGATTCAACATTTTATCCGAAACCACGCATTACATCACAAATACACGACCGAGATGACGCTATATACAAAGAATTTAATATTTGAACTCTATTTGGGTTACATACATAATGTTTCGTGGTAAAACCGTTACTTATTACCATAAAACCAAATAGCAAAACGAGTTGAATGTGAATCTTGCCCGAACGCCGACTCTGCGATAAGAGTCCTAGTGTGGCATAAAAAAGGTATCTAAATTGCATCGTCCGAGAGAGAGTAAGCGTATCTCGGAAGTGTGGTATGGCGGAGGTCCACGGGTGTGATAGTGATCTGCGGAAGTACGCGCGGGAGCAGACTTTCGTTTGAGTCCATTGTGATTGTGTGAGACCGCCGCCGCCGGGTAGGCTGCCTCCTGAGCTGAGGAATCAACACAATGGTAATACAACGCCGCGGTGAACACACGCCAGGAGCACACCAGGAAACGTTCCGCTTTGCATTTTCATCGTGTGATAAGAGGAGAGAGCCGCGCGGAAGAGTGGATTGAGTTACTAGTATCCGTTACAAATGTAAGTGACAACCGCGGATGTGTAACATGAATATAATCGGCTCGGCGTGTAACGAAGCGGCGGCGCGAAGCGGCCACCGCAGGCCGAGACTTTTGTCGACAAACTAATAACTGAGAAATTGTAATCGCGCAGCCTACTTTGCTCCTGCCCTGCGGCTGGCAGGACCGCTATTGAAGCGATTTCTCGACTCCCCGATCTCTTAGCCGATGTCGGTTCTTCACCACGCCCGACCCTTGCGCTCGATACCAAACAACTGTATGAATAAGCTCAGTGTATAAATAGGGCATTAGCAACACCCAAGATCATATCTTATCACGACCGAGTCCTCAACACTTCATATTGCGGGCGAAAGGATGGAGTAATCAAACACTGACATTTACCATTCTTATAACAAAAGTGGCCGTGTTTTGGAGCAAATCGATGGGTATTGTTCGGTGAGGCGAATAGGCGACGGTTGAGGGTTGACACAATAGCTGACGTGCGTCGTAAATGCCGGCAGGAACCAAATGGTTCCCGTCGCCGGTTGACCGATTGGCCATAAAGCGGTGCCGGCCTATGTGGCATTGTGCACGAGGATGGACGCGCGTCGCATGATGAATGCCACCGTCCCTCAGTTTATTATCATCCGTGCCTTATTTATTTGTCTCATCGATAAAATATTATACATTCATACAGTGAGGTATAAATAATTTATATTAGAAACCGGCTCCGCTGCATGGACGGATGACATGACATGTTGTAAATCGCAATGAATTAATTAAATGGGGAAAATACTACAGAATTTAAATGCTTGGGAACATTACTGATACTGTGCCGGTAGCAGGAACATTGTCGACAACGTATTCGAAAACGTAACTCGCGAAATGTCAAAACTGTCATACTAATTTTTAGTTCCACTTTTCACCGCCGCAGCGCTGTTCGTTTTCCAATACAAAAATAGTCGAAGGCGATACGAAAACGTTGTCGACAATGTTCCTGCTACCGGCACTGATTGTAACTGATGTAGTTTTCATAATCACAAAATACAACTATTGACACATTTTAAGGGTTCCGTTCCTTAAAAGGAAAAAGGAACCCTTATAGTATCACATTGTTGTCCGTCTGTCCGTCTGTCAAGATTTTTTACCTCAAGAACGCGTGGAGTTAAAATTGAAATTAATATGAAATACGCAGGTCTATGGTCTCTTTGGGCTGTAAAATAATTAAACCTGTAAGTCAATACGAAGAAAAGATGTGACCGTTTATGTCGCAAATTTTCACATATTTTACGATTTCACGAGGGAATCAAAACCTACAGGGTAGTTCCCGTTGACCTAGAATCATGAAATTTGGCAAGAACCCGTGTCTTATAGCACAAGTAAAGGTACATATCTGAAAACCGTAAATATGTAGTTTCTTTTTTTATGCGGATTTACTAAAAAATATTCCTGAATCGCGCTGTTGAAAGTCACCGACGAATAATGACCTCATTTGAAGTTCGCCTTCTTTTAACCTTACCTACAAGTGTGTAAGGAACCCTCGGTTCGCGAGTCCGACTCGCACCTGGCCGGTTTTTTTTATGTAACAGGCACATAAAATACAATTGAACGTTTTTAGTAAACATGATGGCCATAACATGGACTTAGCGACTGTCAATTATAGCTTATAACTAGAAATTATCGTTAAAACGTAACTGGCCATAAAGAATTTTATCCGTTATACTAAAATTTGCTAAGATTAAAACAATATTATGTAAGCGGAAATAAACTTCATTATCATAATTTAATTTCGTGGTTGGTGCGCGTGCGACACCGAAATCGTGACGTCACGTGAGCGGTACGAAGTAAATGGGGTTGAATCATTCGTCAAATGGTGTCGTGTCGTGTCGTGAGGCGAGCTGCATGCTGATGCGGCACGACGTGTGATGGGCGACCGTGCCCCACACGCAGCACATTGTATTCTTACCTGAAAACAAGGAAAACAAACTAATTAATTCACACTTGCCACAGATCAAACAAGCGATAAAATCTAGTTGAGATAGTAGATCCAAACAGGCAAATCACGCAATCGGCAGGTGTCAGTACGAGTGTGATCCAATAAAGCGGTGAAGTAGAAGTTGCCCAAGGTATCAAACAGCCACAAAACAATCGGTGGGCAGGGATTGCACAAGCAACCATTACGACGCAGTTTCATTACTCTATGACATTTACATGTGTTTCTATAATTGCATTAGGAATGTAACGAATCAGTAGCGCGAACAAATCGAGTTAAGCAACATAACGAGAAATGTTTCAAGGTACTTTTTAATCTACCATCTATTCTATCAATGTATAATATTCAGCAGTAGCGCAATCAACCACAATTGTTTCTAAACGCATGTCACGTTCTCGTGATTAGATAACCGCCTATGTCAATACTGTACTAACAAGAAAAAATATTTACGTCACACGATTAAAGACAAAAGTAGCGCAATAATAAGCACGCCATTAATTAATGAATTCCTCTTATATTTTTAAATTACAAAGCACGCGACGCGACTCATTGTTAAAAAAAAAGGTTGGAATTCGTCACGAGTCGCTCGTGTAACATAAGTAGGTAACAATTTTTCGCTGAATCGACAATAGTCTCTAGGTGTATTATTTCAAAACACAATATAGCGCTTTCAACGAATAATACCTACGTGTGAAATAACATCAGTATGCAAAAGTGACACTCAATAGTTCGCTAACGAACCGTTCACACTCGAAACATCAATTCCGAGAGTTTCAAATTCAATCGAACACCATGCGAAACGTTGCTTGGTATTCCGTTTGTAACTCAACAATAGGTGTCGTGGAAGCCGGCCCTTGTCGCAGCCCGGGCAGTACTATTATATATTCTGTGCCCGGGGCCTAGGGTCAAGCGGCGTGCCAGCCCGGCCCTGTGCGGTTTCTCTTGCTAATGTTGCTGTATGCGCGCTGACGAGCTATCATGGGCGCGACCACGACCGACACCGAGGTCACATTATCGCTGTGGCACGCATGTATATTACTTTATTTATCTTTATTTACTATATTCATTACAAACAAGCAGATCAAATTTGCGGTTAATTAATTAAACTAATATATATAGAAGTAGATTCGGTAACCACAGCGCTGGCACAACGTGCAAAACAATGCAGAAAACATAATCTATCATTATCGGAGCGTGGAAACTGTTGGGTTACGTCAACAATCGTGACAGAGATGTCGCAAAAGACTCGCGCAACCGATCACAAAAATGATTTACCTGCGAGACGCTATTAACCGAAACAGATATTGATCGTAGTAGAACAGTATCGCAAGACGAGCCATGTGAACACAAGCCAACAAAAGAGCTTGCATAATGCGGGAAAACATAGGATCACGACGCGTCCGCCCCGTCGCCATTATCGAGCGGGGAATAGCTAATACAGATAGTAAACACGCAATTAACTCTTCAGATGGGGCTTATAATTTAGGTAACCGAGCGAGCGAAAGTTAGTGGCTCGGATGGAAGTGCACGTTTCGGGTATACCAGCCATAAGTAGCCGATAGCCGTTGATAAAAAAATATATGCTTATCAAACAGGCAATCGGTTCCACTTTAACTCTACTGATAATAACAATTACTAATAAACTGAAGTATGTAATAAAGGTAAGGTATTGTAATTTATTAGGATATTCACGAAGTTCTACTAGATGAATTCTTATGCAAGGACTCAACCATCTAGTCTAAGTGAAACATAACTTTAGCATATAGATTATTATTCAAGTGATGATGATAACATTCTTATTATGGAATGTGGTGGTTTTAAGGACTTGTTCAATCCCAATACGACCGGCTAGAGGGGTACCTGCAACTATTTGCATAATTTTATGCGCTTGCGACCCATTAGACGAGGTGTCGCCGTTCTGTAACGACTTCATGGAACTCTAACGAGATGGTTACCGCTTCCTCTCATTACAACAAAACTACATTCCTGCTTATTTATTAGTACAGACCACCTGCCCGCCAAGTGCCTTATACAATCCTTACTTTTTTTATATGCATAAATATTTATATATGTATGGCCAATTGGTGGTTTTATGTATTGATACTAAAATTAAAAACTTTTTATATTACGAAGGTGGCAAGAAAGCGCACGTGCCGCCTTGTGGGAAGTGGTCATCGTAGCATAGACGATTGCAATATCTTCGGTATGAATAAATCGATAAATTCATATTGAAATGTTATGTTTGATACTCGTTGGCCTAATAATGTTGTATAAAATCGTGGCAATATGGCGACGGGTGGTCGCGATAGCAAGCGAGCTGCGCCGGCACATCTCAGCGGGCGCATTGTCTAGCCGCCGCTGATAAGATAATTAACCACCCCATAGTAATTTATTGGCCGCGCTATCACCTGCATTTGGGCTCAACGAAAGTGATTGTTCGTTCGTTTAAATTTGCATTGATAAAAGTGAAAATGAACAGTTAGTATGACGTGAATATCATATCCGGTTGGGACGGGGTTCCTGGCATTAGTGGGCCACTTCGCTTTCTAGGAAGAGCCTGGCAGTCATATACTGACGACCGATACGAGACCAGAATATAAACAACTATTATTAACCACATCGCTCACACTGCATCCTTGATTAATCATCGCACTGCTGCAATAAAAACGCAAATCCTTTATTTGTGTCGCGAGTTCGCAAATTACCATCTCGGGGGTGCACATAAAAATGTAAACGGGAGACATAAAGAAAGCCCACACAGACATAAAACCATTTTCTGTAACGCCTTAGCTGAAGTGCAAAATATATCGTGTCAAGGCGAACCTTTTAAAAGGCACACAAACACGACTTGCCTGCTCGCAAGCAACACTTTACAAATAAATACATTTGGAAATACACTCTCGTATGCAAGGTATGTAACAATAGGAGTGCTTTCGAGTCAAGGATAGTCCCTTTACTGGCGGGCGCTGTGTTTGGACGCCTCGCTCCAGTCAGTGCTCAACCACACCACAGAGCTACACTACGCCTAGTGTTAACGACCTCGACAGCTCCGGGCTAATGTTATCATTTCACTAGTACTTTGTCACATGGTTATCCAACGCGATGTATTCCAAGACATTCTAATTGATAAGTGGTGTGTGAAGTATTTTGGACCTCCGCCCACCGCTTCCGAAGTGGGTCACTGTCAATTCGCGAATCGTGCATTGTATTCGCATTACGCCGACCGCGACCGAGCGCGACGCCCTGGGCCCTGGGGTCAAGCATCACCGCGAAATTGTTATTTGAACTTGGCTTTGGTAAACCTCACCTGTGACATGCATTATTCACAACGAGTGCCCATGCTGTGTATCTAAGAGTATCTGCAAGCACATCAGGTTGACAGACGCCGATGTAAACCCGATGAGGAAATAACTAAATCGCGACGCGTCGCATAAAGATAGTCACTGTACAAGGGGAACGTGGTCGTATCTGATACGAGCGAGTCTAGAGATAGCGCGGCGAGATGGAAGATAGATGCGCATACACACACATCACACACGGCGTTGTTCAAGTTCAAGCAAGCGCGATGGGAACTCAAACAACCGCCCATAAATACGTCTAGCGGCCGATGTGAAGCGTGTTTTCCGTTCAGATAATCTTATAGCTATATTTTACTTGACCCTATCGGTATTGTTTTCTGTAAACGAACTTTTCGTGTCATAAAATATGTATATGTGAAGTGAAAAATTCTGTCACCGTCTTCAGCTATTTTTCTGAGGTTCAAAACTTAATTGGTTCGCATCATCGACATCTAAAGGCAGCCCAATATTTTTAGATTTCCCATCTATCAGCTGTACCCATGACTGCCTTTTTTAACCACCGACGCAAAGAAAGGGGTGTAATAAGTACGTATGAACCGATCGTGATTTTTTTGTTTAAAAGGTTTCCTTATTAAATTCAAATGCTCTCAGCTATGATCTATAGATATTTTTTATCTGTTTTTCAAATGGAGACCTTGCTTACCTACTCGGTCAAACGAAAGACCATATAAATAATTCATAGAACATCATAGAATAAACTTTGACTACAAGATTAGTACTGCTATGCTAGTCGGCGTGGCTTAAGCAGTTGTCATTATTTAAAACTAAACCGAGATTAAATTATGCTGACGTATTGCGTAGTTTAATTAAAACTAAATTAATGTAATCCGGAACTGAACCATCAAGGGCGCCCTACAATAATATATCACAAAATAAGAGCCGATATCGAGTGTAAGTCTTCTTGCCGAGCGCGTATTGCGTGCGTTGAACTTAAAAGGTTGTGACAGGAATATTACGGTAATTACTTTAATTTGTAAACAAAAAACGGCCGTCGGTCGTCTTGGCGAAAATTAAATAACCATGAGGCCGCGATCTTCTCTTCCATCCTTTAATTCGCTTAGAATGCGGATTGCGCACCAATTAACGCATCGAGCGCGCGTTCGTGTGAACATTATCAATTTTCCGCAGTAATTTATAATTGTGCAATATTTATAAACAACTTTATTCAAAGAGCTGGCGGTGTGTACCACCGCGGGCCGGCTGCAGTGCGCTATCGCCGCGAACATTTTGCTTGGATTCACCTGAACGCGCAGGCGAGAGGCTGCACGAGAGCTTTGCATATCATTTGCATGAATCTACCCGTGACGAATAACATAGGAATGTGTCGGGAAGCACTCCCGGTCGTTGACTGATTGGCCAAACAAAGCGCCGCCCGCGCCGCCCCGCATATGGTCACATCTATTGTAAGTATTGGCACTCGAAAACAACGCAAATATTGGTGAATCACCACGAGACGCCTTTTGCAGAAGGTCACGGCTTAACACTCCAACAGCCAAGGATGCCTGCGATGCGTAAATCAAATATTTTAACAAGGAAATCGAAACTTAATCGTCGACAGCGCGCTAGGTTTAATTAACCATCTCCATAAGTGGCCAACCTTCGAGAGTGACACTTGAAAGATTAATCAGCAAACGCGCAAAGATGAGACATCGCTTAAGAGAGCGTGGATGGATCTAAAACGAATGTTGTAATAATATGGAAGCAATCAATCTAAAACCACGTGAAAACTCATCTAGCCTAAAAGCGGCGGCAGCGTTGTAACAGCGCGAATGAGTTTTTAGAACGCAGTTTTGTTTGAGAGTCGACCAAATAGGACTCGTAAATCGCAAGTATCGATAGAATTCCAGTAATTGGCCCCCACATCGTGTTCCCAAAAAGGTGCGCGCGTGACCATGCCATGGCGGCAGGCGACGATAGCGTGATTAGGCCATATCACTGTCCTGTTATCGTCGGTGATTTACCGCCATTAGCATACGTACAACAGGTGCCATGATGATAACGTGGTGTAAACGATTGGCGCGTTTAGATAACGCTGACCATTTATGTGAGCTCCTTATACAAGAGCTTATCTCTTTGAAGTGTTAACCTGTTTATGACGCTAGGCAGTAAATAGGAATGTTTTTCAAATGTTTTTTGCGGTTTCAATTAATGTTTTTTTTTATCAAATAACCTCCCATTTGCAGTAACTTCCGTCTTAAGAAAATGACTGGCTGGCCATCTAATAATAAGCTCCTAAACCGCGTCGGAGGAAACCACAAATAAATTCTTACTTGTTTTCAAATCCTCTCAATCTTCGAACAAGATATTGACCTCGAGAGAAAATATTTACAGTATGTATGTATGTACATACTTTATATTCCTAATACTTGACGAGATAGAACATATAAAGTCCAAAATCAAAGTATTAACACTTACATCATACGAAATACAAAACTCCAGAAATATTGTGAAACCAACTAAAATTTCACGAAATTCTTTTGGTGAGCCTACGGTCTCATATTATATTTTTTTTATTAATAATATACCTTGTATATTATAGAATATATCTGTAAAATATACCAACGGAAGATGGAGAGGTAATCCCGTGGCGAACAGAGATCCCGTTGGGACAACGACGGAAGCGCGCCTTCCGGTGCTGCGGCTTGAATATTTCTCACTAATTAGTGCGGCGTAGAAATGTACAAGAAAATATGCTTCTAAGGTTTTTTTTTGTATCCTAGAGCAGATGTTACTTATGACAACACCGTTGGGTGAGTAGTTAGCACTGCTCGACTAGGTCGCGGAGTCCATTCCTGCCAGGGCAAAAATTTATTTTATTAAAGTATCACTCAGTTGATTTGTCTGGTACCCATACCATCGTACCTACAAACTGCTGAATTTGGGACTAGTTTCAATAAGGAAGGTGTATCTAGCTTAAAAGACGTATGGTTGGAGTGGAAGATTACAGCTCACGTGCTATTGAAAGCGATTCGTAACAACGTCTAACTAAACACAATTTGCTTTTCCATTGTAGCCCGTTACAAATTAATGTTTTTTCTTCTTTTTAATATGTAGTCCTTATTCCACAATACCTTCTGGGTAGTAGGCGTAGTAGCTACCTACAGTGCTGAACACTTAACGCTGATATGACCATATTTGCACAGAGATTTAGGCTATCTATTACGAGACGAGATACAAGGTAAGACAAAAAAAATATTTCAAGATTTTTGTTTACATTAAAATAAAAGTTACAATCATTTTATCTAGCTAAGGAATGCGGTACCGTACCTGTGTACATACATGATACACGTGACAGCAAAAATGTAAATGTGATAACGGGCTGTTTACAAGATGTTTACAATATTGTACTAACTAACATTCAACAGTTTCAATACGCTATGTTTTCGATTAACATTTTTGATGTCTAACTATTTCGTTTCGCTTTCCTGCAATATGCAAAAGAGACGGAAGCGTGTTACAGAGCTATTTGACTTGACCAATGACGTAGTCTAAAGTTGTTCTTGCTAAGGCTATACCTAGATCTTATATCGTACTTTTTTATACCACTAAGGTCGCAAACAAGCATACGGCCCATCTGATGGTAAGCGGTCACCGTAGCCTATGGACGCTTGCAACACCAGGGGTATCATTCACGCGTTGCCAGGCCTACATATTACTTACTGCAGGGACACAACACTACTTACATCAGAGTACCTAGTGTTGTATTACTGTGTGTGTAGGTATATCTTCTGTATGTTGTCCTTAATTTTCTCATTACGCTTCACCCTTCTTCACGTAAATAAATATGAAATAACAGAATGTCAAATCAGTGTTTGTCTAAACGTGTCATTGTATGAATGTTTACCTTATATTATATGTATTTATAATACATTACATTTAATATACATTTAATTGTAGGGGAAAACAATAGGGCAATTCTAGAAATAATGTTATTTATTTCAGAGCCATTTGAACAGTAACCACTAAATTGAACGTCAATCATCGGCAGACATTGTAGGTCTGGATTGTGGTACTCTGGTATAAGCAGTAGCGATTCTATGAGTTTGGACTTAAACGACATGACTTTAAAGTATATTTGACCTTGATACTGAAATAGGTAATAAAGTTTTTGTTGCAGATTTATACATAGACTGCATCAAAAGCAAACAGGCATACGATGAACTGATGTTCGGCGATTTTAGCCATTGTTCTCCAAGTCCATAGTATACAAAAATGGACGCTTGTAGCATTTGGATTGTGATGAAGCACCCTGCACCAGGGTATAAACACTCGTGCTTGGCTGACCCTAAATACAATATATTAAGTAATTCTTCGCACATGGGTAAAAAAATCGCAGAGCTCTGCATTTTGAGAAGAGATACTACCTACTCACTTCAAATAAAAAAATACGTTAAATTTCGTATTTTATTTGCTCAAAATGTAGTGTTTGCTAATAATTTCCTTAATGCAAAATATTTGCAATGTTCCGAGTAGGTGAGTTTGTTTAAGCACCACTTATAAGGTAAAATAGCGTGTTAAGATTATTGTTTACTTACCTCTTATGAATTAATTACTCACATAAAAGAACTATCAACAAAACCAGGATTGTATTTTACTCTCTACTTACACCTTGAGGGACTTGGTGTAATAAATCAAGTATATATGTACCAAGAAAACCGTTATTTTTTAAAAATATCTGTAATTCCAGACCAGTTCTCACGCCCAGTCACCTACATCTCCCATAAGACAGCGCAAGCGCATCCCCTATGCCGTTCCGCACTGCTGCCCGCCACGGTCTGCGCGCCCTAATAGGATACGTCGCCCTGTCCTAAAGATACATTGACCTTGGTTTCTTCACTAACATAGAACAGTGTTTCCTAAACTTGATCATGCCCTTGCCCTAGCTATATATTATACTAGCTGCCCGCCCCGGCTTTACACGGGTAGACAAAATATATGAAAAATGTCTACCAAGTGAAGGTATTGATTTGTTGTGAAGGTACAAAAATACTTTTGCAGGTTTCGATAAGAAAACTGCCAGTTGAAAAGGAAAGTACGGCAGGTGGTCGGGAGAGCTCGTCCAGGCAGAACGCGGAATGCGACTATTATTAGACCCGGCGCCTGTGCGCGCACGCCGACCTACAGGAGGCATACTTTCTTACAATTAAAATTTGATGCACCAGCTTTTAAGCAAATAAAAACAAAAATTATATACTGGCCATTTATTTTGACGTTATAAGCGCGCGAGCCGTATTTATACAAATACTGCAATCATTTAAAAGTCCTGACGTCATTTTAGATCCGCAATATAAACATATTGAATTTCTTTCCTAA
The DNA here is from genome assembly GCA_951449985.1 of Falcaria lacertinaria. Taxonomy (NCBI): domain Eukaryota; kingdom Metazoa; phylum Arthropoda; class Insecta; order Lepidoptera; family Drepanidae; genus Falcaria; species Falcaria lacertinaria. The sequence goes on along the minus strand of OX602111.1, from coordinate 10,375,401 downwards.
TCCGAAATTTTTATGTTGCTGTTACGTCAAAATTACTTCTGAACTATAATATTGCTAAGATAATGACAAAATAGAACTACTGATGAATGATATAGGAACGCATAGAAGTCAAACAAACTAACGAACAGAACGAAAAAATATTAGATTTCTTGTATTAACTAAGCTGAAACACGTACAGTAGGCATTAAAAACGTTAATTATAGTTTATTTATGTCAACCACGAGGAAAGTTAAGGTCAATTGACGTAACATACAGACACATTGGTGGCTTATTATTGAAACCGCTGTCGTGTGTCTAAACAAAAATTAATTATAATTTAATCAACATAAGCTTCAGTAACTTGCAAGTCAAATCGGAAATTATAAATTGATTAAACTCACGACACATTATTCAAATTCAAACCAATGCGCAATGATCTTAAAGACCATTCATATCAATATCTATGTTATATCATCACTTTACTATATCTTTAAGGCCACTTCCACTGGTGGGAAATATTTTATTCTTCAACGGATCTAACTGACCAAGGCATTAACTAGTTGGCATGTGATGTAATCATCTAAGAATCACTACATACAATAAGCATAATATCAAAGAGGGATATAAGCTTTTATAAGCTACTACCTACGTACATTTCAGATGGTTTAAAATTAAAAAATCTACAAATTATTAGCAACACGCTGTATATCTGCCATTGTGTTGTTATCACGGAGGCTGCATCTCTCCCAGTCCCTCGGTTCATGCCGGGGCGCGCAATGGCCGGTAATATTCTCTGATCCCTGACCAAAAACAATGAGCAGAGTTTATTCATACATTACTTCATGTTTATTTAATTACTACGGGGTATAGTTTTGCGTATTTATGTTGCTAATATGGTACGGTTACCAGATACGGTCTGAAGGTAGGTTGCATACAATATGATTAGTTGATTAAGTTGATTTATAGAAATCCGGCGTAGCATTAGGAGACAAACAAACAGTAAACAAATAGCCTATTGACACAAGGTATATGTAGTTAGAATCACAAACCTCTGACTACTGGAACAATATTGAAACCTGGAATAAATCATCAGTAGTCAATGAGCAAATACCAGCACCAGTTAACTGATGGTTTGAAGATGACAACAAAACTAACAAACATTAGCTGGTGTGAAATCTAGATTCGTTCCAAGTCACTGTGGTTCCTACATTACACAACGAGCGTAGTAATAATTACCCATATTGTGCGTGCAGATTACCACAGCTTAGGTTATGCGTACTATTAATAAGTATAACACGCTCTCAAGGATCGTTCACACCTCGGTTGACATAATATGGCGTTACGGAGAGCGATCCTTAGTAGACCGTGAAGTGTACCTAAACGACGTTGACAATTCCAGAGAACTGAATTCCCGAACTGTACAGCTAGAACTTTGTGAAATGAATGATATCGCAATAGTATATCTAATGAATTCAAATATCCTATGTCTTGACTCTTTCGAAGATCTTGAATATTGATCATGTAAATAGCTCGAGAGGGAACACTAGATAACACGTGTCGTAACAAACTACGCTGGGATGCAAAACAATGTTGATTCCAGTCCGAGCCGATTCACATATAAGAGCCAACCGCTTCCTCAACAAGCAATTAACGAATACCAAAGACATTGTTAGTCAGAAAACATTCTCTTTAATCTTGCGACGTGCAAAAACGAGCTACAAACATGCACACGAGATCCACTGCGATTAAAGTAGGGATGTCATTTACATGAACTGTGAAACTATGTATAATAGGATGAAGATTTCAATACTATACCTACTCAACCTAGAAAAGAAACTGGGATGTTTAGAAATTTTATTTGAATGCCGCCAGCCGCCCAGGTAATGCCAAACAAAAAAACAACAAGGCATTGTTGACATCCCTACATAAAAAAAATGTCTTCCTGAATGGCGTTCTTAAGCAGACGAATAAATCTGAGAAACGGGCAGTTAAAAGGCAATTTCGCGTCGCCGAAATGCGTGTACGGACTGCGGAAACTGTAATAATGGTCAACAAAGATTTCCACGCATTTCGCTGGAACGGTTAACACCACTTGTAAAGGTTATAACATAACAGTTGTAACATGGTCGGGTAGCAATTAGACTTGGAGTATGAACAATAATGTAAATCAATAAAACACTATGTCTTGTCAGTTGGTCGGTGTAACATTGTTTGATAACATAAGCGCGTGTAGCAAGTATTAACACAAAGCATAATAAAGACTACTACTACTATTACACCCTAAGATTTTTATATACGAGTTAAGATCGAGTTGTATCAAATGACCGTCAATCACAATAATAAATTAAAAACCTTACAGCAGCATACAGAGTCGATAATTGCGTATATCAAAATTATAGTAACATTTTGGGAAGAAGCCTACTTGTTAAAGTCGAAACAATGCAAACAGATTTTATGTTACACTGGTACTTATGTTTTGGTAGAAACCATCATACGAACAAACCCTGATTAACTTTTCGAGGTCCATTCCTTTACCGTTGCTCAATACAGTGTTTTTGTAGTAATAAAACCGACATTACGAACAATTTGCGCGTACATATTACATGATTAAGTCGTTAAGTCATCAGTGTACGTTATCTTTGCAATTAGGGTCGCGACGAATTCAACCGGACCTCGTTAAGGTGCTTTATTGTTGACATTAATACAGCTATAAATAAGACCTTTGACCTTTAATTACCTTGTGTTTTAAAACGGTAATGATATGGTAGATGAATATAACAGATGAACAGTATGGGACAATTGAGGGCCCCACTAGACGTTCCGAAGTAGGCAAAGATTTCGAATTCGTTCTAAAGACTAATACGACTAATGCTCTCAGACGCATGCGTGCCATGCATTACATTTGGGAAGAAGTTAATTTAGTAATGGGTTCAGGAATGCATTCAAACGACAAGTCGCCGTCGCTCAGTTATTAATACAAATTGCATTCCTACTTCACATGCGACAACTATTGCAGCAAGGGCCAATTAAGCAAATCAATTCATCCTAATCATGACAACACATTTATGCTCGTTGCTGGCACGAATAGCAACACTGGCAACTGTCTGCGAATCGTCTCACGGCCTGAAGTTATTTTCTTTGGCGACACTAGCATTCGTTGTTCTAACTTTGTCACGATCTTAAGTTCTAGATTGTTTACATGTATAGGGGTGACGGGATCAACATTCAACATGCATTTTAGAAGAAGATGTGTAAGGTACACAAACTGTACATAACCAATTTTAGGTTAAAACTGAGCATTTATCTCACATATTACGAGGATCACCAACAGATACCTATTGATTATCATGACTAGGTAATATTATATTTTGAGGATAGAATTGAACATGTTGCGAAGAATCTTTTTTTTAAGTATATTTTCTCTTAGACTTCTATCCTAAGTCAGTAGAATTCTTCTACATATATGTTTGTTGCGTAACAATGTAAATTATGCATGTAATGTGTACCTGTAATTGGTTATCCATTAAACTATATAATTTAAAATTAGAACATAAGTACGTACTGTAATGAATAACTGTTGGTATACTTAATATAAATAAATAAAAAAAAAAAAAAAAAAAAATCTCCAAGTTAAAGAAATTCAGTTTTGCATAAACAATTACTTAAAGCAAAAGATCATCTAATGCAGTTCTATCGTCTTAATCAGTATCAATAAATAAATATGATATAACAGAGTAAAGTAAATACAGTGATTACATTAACCTGCTACCTAGAGCACTAATTACAGATAACACTAAACTGCGGTAGAAAATAACAAGGCTGTGGGAATAATTGAGCACGCCATCAAGCATGTGAACGCAATTCTTTCGTGTTGCTTGCTTATTGGTTTGAAACACTTTCCACGTTGTGCAACTTTATTAAAGGGCTATACAAAAAGTTGTTATTGAGGCTTTTATATTGTTTTCTCTTGTTTTGATTATAGTTTCGTTTCCATTAAATGTGATCTAATAATACCGATTTATTGTGTTCACAAGTCAAAATTTTAACTTGTAACTTTAGCCTTCACCAAAATCCACCACAAATGTTACGAAAGCAGACGACTAGTTTCCGAAACAAGAGATTCGCGTGTCGTCCGAGACAACTTTCCACTCATTTGAAATACTCACAAGAAATTTGCCACACTTTTCCAATAACATGAACACAAATAAACCTCGGTTATTCTTTGGCCATCTTCATTATGTAACAAAACATCATAAGTAAGATTGTCTCTCGAATTCTACAGAGGGCTCACAAGAAGATCATACATAAGTTAGCCTAGGGCATCTCTTAGAAAATGCATAAAGGCATTGCGTGGCAATAAAAGGAATATGATTTGGAGTAATGATAAATTTTATTAGTATCGAAAAGTAATAAGTAATTTAATGTGGAGTAATGAAGAAATTTATTTTGTATCGAAATGTAATAAGTAATTTAATGTCAGAACGAAGGAACAGATACAATGCAGTGATCAGTATGTTTTATTGACGTGGTTATAATAAACATGTCATGATCCATAGCTTTGGAACACTGTCCAACAAACGACCTAAGCTGGTGAGTCTAGACTAAAAGTATTTACACAGGAGATACTTATATATAACTTAGAACAGCATAAAGGACTTTCTGAACCCTAAAGGGGTAGCAATGGAAGCTTTGATAAAACAGTCAGGTGTAGTTAATAACATAACGACCAGTGGTTCCGTACTAAAAACAAATTAGATTAAATGACAAACTTAACTTTGCGGTTCGATCCCTAGACACGGCTACTGCACCACCGTAAATAAAATAAGTTTATAATAGTAAATTCGCTTTTAGTTATTAGAAAATCTATGAGTATTTCAAGCGTCTACTTGTTGACAGTATTAAGATGAGACCTACCAAAAAAACACGTTTATAGTCGGGGAGCCTCCTTTAACTTTTTTTTATTTTTTAATACAGCGGCAACAGAACTACACATTCTGTAATAAATTAAACTGTCTACCAATTACTGATCATGAGATACAGCTTGCTTACAGACTTCCAGGGTTCCATTGGCTACCCTTTAGGTATGGAATCCTTAAAAAGGACTTCTTCTAGCTTCTACCTGATGCAAGCCACATTGAATACCAGTGAAAGTACTGTCTATGACGTGCAAGCATAATTTTCTAATGTGCACTTCCGATATCAACATTAAAAGTTGGAACAACTCATCCTACATTAACATCTCACTAACACGTGCTTACGTAATTGAAATAAAAAACTTTGGACGTCAGTCAGTTAAGAGATAGCAAACTCCATAGACTTCGGCATGTTTCATTACAAGATCCAATCACGATTCATAGGAGTATAAATAAATAATGATAATAATTATCAGAATTAGCACTCTATTAGAACTTAGATACAAAACAAATCTTGACATTCACCTTTCTTTTGCGGACGTTTATGGCCGATTTCCGGCCACAATCGACGTCGCGAAAGTTGTATACGTGATGAATTGACACGTCCAGCTACAGAGCCGCTGCCAGGTTCAAGATCACCACTTTCCATAGAAATCGTCAATACGTTTCGTAACGTACGACTTTTGACCCGTATCGGCTGTTTTACGTAACTATAACACAGTCGTGTCGAAAGCTCGCTAATATGATCATTATAATATTCACATGCGTGTCGGTCGTTTGGAGGAGACCGACTATTTTTATGGTTTCCTAATGTTTTTAATTTGATTTGTGGTCTTTTAGATAATACTGATGATGTTGGTTCACCTCTTTGGGAAGCTTTAAGAGTCTTAAGAAATAACAAACCGAAACGACGAAGTAATATAACATCTTTATAAAATACAAACAAGTTAATTTTATAGTGATCCGTGACACAAACACAGGCACGCTAGACAGGTGCTTAGGCGTTTCCGAATAGAAAATGAACAGTGGCAATGCTCCCAGTTCTGCTGTAGAGCATAAATCTTAAAGCACGCAGGTGGCTCGGCGCCGGCGCATACCACCACCCACTTCAGACTTTACTGAATCTGTTACGACCAAGTACTAATCAAGTAGGTAATAAATACTAATTTATTAATCATTCATAAGCCCTAGTTTCATATCAATAAACTTTGTGAATTCATGGATTGATTAGCTTCGAGAACAGAACGTTACAATTTAAACGGACTTTAGAAAACACAACCTAAGCCCTCATAGTAAGCTCCTTGTTACTGAATAATTGTTAGCTACAGATTCCGAACATGCTTCATTGGACATGGGAATCGGTTGCACAATTCCTTAGTGCACCGGACTCTCAAGTTAATCGACTAATTGAGAAATCAAATCGTTATTGGTGCAACACTGCAATTAATTTGTATCCAACAAAAAGGAAGGTTCGCAATTGGCTGTTTGATTTGAATATAAACTTTAGTTAAATATTTAAAATACCCCTACTGCAAATGCTCTAAAATCACAGCAAAACAAAAAAACTAAATTAAGCAAAAACAGACAAAAGTAACTCTTACTAGCTTTATTTATCGGAATAATAGATTACTTTTATAGCATTATTTGGTAATTTTTTGATGAATTATAAACATGCTTATCAAAGAAAATATATTGTAGAGTATATATGTCTATGTACATGTAATTTCGATAAGATATTTGTTTATCTACAGGATAGCAATACAAAGAACCATACCTATCCAAAACTCGATAAGATATAATCAATGTATGATGCATATAAAATGTTACCAATTGATAGAATGAGCAAATCTACACTACATGAAAATAAAATCGAAAAATATTTTTCGTGCTGCCAATATTTTGTCCTATTGTGAAACCTATTATTAAAAACCTAATCAAAAAAGAAAACATTATTGTTTACTTATGTTTTTTCATCGCTATATTACGCGCACCTGTCTGTCTGTATGTTATCAACAAACGGGCGGTTGTTTCTCGGAGGAATGGATTTTCTAAGAGTGCAGGTCAATGCGAGTAACTTTCCTTTGTCTGGACAACAAATTGCTAAAACAAACAGGCTTATCACTAGTTACACCTGACCTCAATCGCCAGCATCATTCGCCTAATGTACACAGACACCCAGATAAACGCTTCCACTGACACATGCACAAACGTGTAAACAAGTCTTACCGTTATGTAAATTCAATTGAACAGTATCGATTCTAGTAATGTTTTTAATCGAAACCAATTAAATTAATGTATCGAAAAAATTGGCTTGTTTAACGGTGATTCCTCGGTGTGGTATTGTTGCAGTCACTTTAGTCAATGTATCATTTACAATTCAGGCGACATTCGATACACTTTTAATTTGAAAATTTTACGATTGAACCGAGATTATCAATTGTTTTTTATATTAATTATTTTTTTATTTGTATACACTACATCACAGAATAAATCATAGTTCCTACATACTTCACTCTTGCATCATCTTTAGCATATTATGAAGGAACAGAATGTCACTAAAGTAATTAGTCGACACCTGATAAACACTAGAGTATCTAACGACAGTGAATGACATAATTTGTCACTTAAACGTAAGGTTACGTACCTACACTTTTTTTTAACTTCTAAAACATATCGAAGGTCCGTCCGAGGTCACTATATTTCCGGTGTTTGTTCAAAAAACTTTACATAAAAACAACGTAAAAGCAAACGAAAAGTGATGACGGCATTTTAAATTATTATAATGTACGCGATTTTTTCTTATCGATCCTATAATTACATCGTATGTAAGTAGGTAGGTACATACATACTTTTTATATCATTGATATAGCAAAGAAGCGCACGGGTCGACCAACGCGACGTGCTAGCTAATTAAATTGTTTATTTAAATTATGTACGTCGATGAATAAATTTTTTTCAATTTTTTAATCTTTTTGTTTATTATGCAACGTTGTTCAAACGTTCGGTTTGATTAATTGACTTACTAAGGGCTGATTTAACTAATCGATTGATAAATAAAGCATACACATAATTGCCGAGGTGATTAGTGGCAGAGCATAATTAACTCTATTGCAACTGAACAGGGATCTGATTACATTTCATCAATGACATGTGTGTCGCAACTTTTAGGCAACATGTCAACAACCTTGTTCTAGAATTTTTGGACGTTACAGAGACACATTTGTTTTAGATTACGAAATAGGTGATATGGAATGTTTACAACGATGATAGTATTATTGATAAAAAATATATAAAAAAAAAACTATTTTCATTAATACATATAATGTTCTGCGTTACGTTACCTGATTTTGTCGACTTTATATCGATATCCCGCTTACGATTAGTCCTCAGATGAATAACGTTGAAAATACCTACCTGTAACAAAAATAAAACAAATAGTTAGGAAAATAAAAGATTAAAATCAATATTGACTGTGGTAAATTTAATCATAATGCTTTCTGTCATGTTAGTAGATACATAGAGCTGGGAAAATACCGAATGATCGGCGAGTTAGCACTCGACTCGGCAACAACAAATCGCATCGATTCGAACGCGACGAGACTGCGTTAGTTTAATCGGCGGCGGGCGCGGTGGCCAATGAATATCTTAAGCATAGGATACGTCATCGTAACGTTTCCATTACCTTTATATGGGTGACAAAAGTACATACATTGGGCAGTACAGTATAAGATATATGTATGAGTAGAGATAAAGCACTTATCAATTGATTGTATTAAAAAAAAAACATTTTTGTCATCCAAGGTTCGCTACTTAAGCGCGTTATCTATTATATTAATTATCACGAGAACACACAACTGGAGCATGTTTAATGAAAAAAGCTGTTTTCCCATGTGCGTCGCAACAACCTTAGGTCAATAAGTCAATAGCATTATCGTTAGTACTACCGGGAACATATGTTCCAACAAATAAACAATCAAGTATCGAGGCAAATAGCTCAATAGCAATTGTCATATCGGCACAATTGTTGCGTTGACCCGCGCACCAATCACTGTTAATAAAGGCAAATTAAGCGCTGATCAAACGGACGAACAACTGGAGCATTCTCATAGAATCGACTATGTAGGGCAAATATTAGTTGAACTGGGTTTGCTTGCATCATATTATACTAAGCCATATAACTTTTAATATTTTTTTAATATCCATTCAAAGGAGTTTAGAAATCGTTCATCACACTTCAACTTTCGTTCTTATACTTTATGCGTTTTGTAGTACAATAAAGACGAATCTTACTGTACCGAGACACATTGATAGCAATAATACATTCTTTGTTCATATCCATCATATGTGATCATCATAATATTACCAACAATGTGTGTGGCCTTGAGAGTCACTCACAATAGACCAATAATTATAATTCATCATCGTTAGCGCAGGGCTGACGTTTAACAGTAAGCCGGCCGATTGACACGGGAGGAGCTTAGAATTGATTCCGATTCGGTCCGGCACAATATCTATCGATCGATTCTTACACAACTATTAAGGTTAATTCCGGTCAAGGACTTGTGTACTAAGTTACGAACCATCGTACTTTGCAGTCACGCTGCTACTCACTCGATTATTAATCGAGTGATTTAATAGCATTCATTGTGCATTGTCGCTACTCCTAAGTTCACGGCTGCGTTCAATCGAATTCTCGGTACGGTCGATTTCGTAACCATATTAATGTGATTGAATTGGATCGCGTGTAGGAATATTCATCATAATCGTTGACAGCCGTTGCGTAGCCCAGTGCGAATGATTGATCGGGCATGCCAAGGAAAATAGATCGTGGATTGCATTTTGTTCCATGTTTTTTACATTGAACTTCGCAGTACAGAATGTATCCCATTAAGATCTGAACCGCCATTAGCGCATATGACGAAGATAAAAACCAAAATTTAACAAATCCCACTTGATAACTTGTATTCTTGTAGTTTAAACATACAAATCCAAGCTGCAGTATCGCAGCGCCATAATAACTAGAGCTACACCTATTCTGTGTACAATTTAATATAAACCATCTTCTCATGAATAAGACAAGGCACGAACTGTGCTTTAAACGGGGGTCGATTGGAATTGAATTCACTGCGATATGTAAGTAGTGTAGTCCTTGTATAATCTTATTCGCTTCGCTCACAATCGGCAATTCAACTATCGGTAAATCGATGTGAAGGTCGCGACATGAAATACTAATAACAGAAACGTGCGAATCGTCGATGTTACCGAAGATATCAATACATTAATCTATGGGCTGGTAAGTTCGTTTGCTCCTTTGAGAACTAGTGTGGATATGTTCGATAACCACACTAGTTCTCAAAAGAACAAATCGAATAAATCTGCTCCAATCTTGAGACGAACTATAATTATTAATATTAAATGTCTGAAATTTATTCTAGGTTGGGATAACTGACGTCATAACTGAGCCTTGAAGCTTTCATCAGGTTATGTGTGGTAATTGCACAATAAAAGTGAGTGGCATCACGGCATGTCTGTGTCGGTTCGGTGGTCGTGACCGCATGTCGCATGCCTCGTGACCCCCTCGTCCTTGCTGAACCTACCAGTTCCACCACTGGTATTAAATAAAACTCTCTAAACAGAACTCTCATATATGATAAAGAATATAAAAGACTAAAAAAATATTTGATGAAATCCACGTATAAAATATGTACCGGTGTAAGATGAGGAAGTAATGTCATAATGAGGTGGAATTTACCTAGATACACTAAAATGAACCGGGAATTAGGAATTGGTAGCAAACGAAGCTAAGACAAAATGCTCAAAAATGTTTAGTTACTCAAAATAGTTAATACCACTAGAGTTAAACAATCAATCATCGTTGCAGTAAGTAGCAGATCGAGTTCACCGTTCTTGCACTGAGTGCAATGTTCCGACGACGACGTCGCGACGCGCACTCAAGAATTAGGTCGGTCAGGCATGCGCCGGCGCCGCGCAAATCGTGCGTGAACTGTTTACTCAACCCTAATAGGATATGCTCACGTTGGCTATTTTATCGCTTCTGGTCGGGAGACTCAAAGTATGGATAATAATTAATAAATTGACGAGCCGATAGCTCGTGTGGGTGGACACATTAATAATAAACTTGGTGTGCTTGGGGAAGTGGAGTATATGAGAAACTTGAGTAATATAGTAAGAAGATTACCTAATTTAACTATAGAACAATTCTATCGTCTACCAAATCTAGAAAGTCTTCAAATTTTCATCAAAAAAAGTGTAGGGTATGGTACTGGCTTACAATTGCAAACACATTGAAATCAGACCCGACAGTGACGTAGAAATGAAAAAGTATAAAAGTCCTTTCGGGAGGTCCTTAAACGGCAATTTAGTAACGGATGACGATGATAACATGTAGGGGCGTTTCCGCAATTACCTGGCGCCTCTACATCTGTATTGAAAGGTTAACGAGAGACATTAAGTGCATTTATACCTCGTCAGATGATCTGATGTTTTGATCTGACTCAGATCAAAACATGATGCCATGGGCAGGCATCAGTCACTCGTAAAAGTGGTAGTCGTGGAATATGCCACCGATAAGCACCTATGACGTGACAACCCTGGGTTGCTAAGTCAGTTGGTAGGGAAAAGGGGATCGTCTCGAGCTTGTCGAGTTGCGTCTAAACGATAGGCGCGGTCTTCTTAACGAGCACTTAAACTGTTTTTTGCTCCAAGCTTCGATCAATATACCCTTATACAGAATAGATCATATAGGGGCCATTGTAAAACTATATTCGTATCCGTTAAATTAATTGATGTGTTCTGAGATTTCACCACAACATCACAATAACAGATGTCATCACGTCAATAATAGTTAAGTTACGTCATAGAAGGAAAAATGTAGGACATACGTTCAAGTAGGCCACGGAATGTACTCATTATTAAAAGAATTAGTGAAATTATGAAGGCAAACTCACGTTAAAGCAAGCCGGCACGACCAAGCTTAGAAAATACTGATTTTGCAGACACATTTTCTGCATTACAATTTAGAACTATGGCTAAGGCAGAAAAAAATTATGTAGCTAAAATTTAATGATCGAATTTTGAATCAACCGAGCCTTAGTTATAAAATAATAATATAATTTAAAATACATAAGCGATGTTTTACCATTCGGTCTCAGTTACGGTTACGGCACGAACGAAGGAACCATAAAACACCGCAAATTTGACGTACCATCTCAAATCTGCGACGTTTTACTATGCGTCGCAGTTAATAAAACGGTTGTTTACAGTTGCAATAAGTTTGTTAATTTAATTATACCCGAAGCGGCCATCTATTATGATGTACACGGTACACGTATTGCTTGCGGCTATTATTATAATAAGTTTGCAAGGCAATCGTGCATACGGCTCGCTTAACGATTCAATATTTCTAGTTCCCTCATCATAGAATTTGAAATTGAAGCAACAACTGTAGCTATTTTAACTCAGGGAAACCCAACACAAGACAATTTAAATAAATCTTCGCAGTACATTGTACTCCACCGCCTGACCATAGCAATCTAAACAGTACCGAGAGTTGTCTAGGATCAGGGTCGTCAGATTTTACGAGCCCCATACGTGTGTGTCGGATATTTTATAGACCGATGTGTGCAAGACAGATCGCGTATACCGCAAGACCCGATTACGTCGCGAATAAATCGCTAGCGGACGTCGCACGTTGAGTTTTAACGGTATCAAACCGAATTCGGTACATCAAAGATTTAATTGGATTCCAGTAGCTTCACTTACAGAGCGTATCATGAACGTGACAAGTGACAACGGTCGAGCGACTCCTATGATATATTTGAGATTTCCGATATTTCATGTAGAGCTTCATTAACTAAGAAGACATTTTATATTAAGATTGGAACCCAGCTTTACAAATGATTTGTGCTCATGCTAGAGTTACTTATGGTATTTTTTATGCCATACTTGTTGGTATTACTTCAACTTCTCGGATTATCACCGAGTTGTTGGTTACTATAGCAAGGGGTTCATTCGTGCGTGGACTCAGAATTAAATCAAACAAGTTTGTTGCCAGGGCAACATTGGGCCTTATTAGTATTGTTGGTGCGTTTTTGTCACAGACTTCCAGTCTGTCGCCGAACGCCGTGTCCGACCGGTTCTACTACTAGCTGTTCACTATGGACACTTTGGCAAAGTAATACATTGTCGCGAAGTTGAACATTCATTATTTTTATACAATGTTCTATTAAAGACTTCTCAGTGATCAGTCAATCATAAATTATATTATGGGATAACCCAATTGCCATAACCCGTAGGGCTTGATCCTCTCGTCAATTAATTTTGAGGATAGGCGGTGAATCGGTCATCTATGATGTATGTATATTTGAACTTCAATTGTCATGTTCCTGGGCAGTCTGAAATATATACGTATAGAATCCCAAACAAACTAGGTAGATATAATTAAGTTCAGATAATCAAATCCATCCATGGTGTCCACAACGAAAACATTAGCCTAACCTATTTCAAAGAATGAATAACAAATAAATAGCAAAATTTATAAAACCTCGAGCGTATTCAGTCAAGACTCAAGAGGCAAACTAACGGCAAAGCACGCCACTAATCCGTCGTGAGGAAACAACGGCATAATGTCTACTGAAATAAAGGTAATGAGCTAACAGGCCGGTGTTATAGAGGTTGGGAGAAGCTATGCGATGGGAATGAAATTTATAATTTCAATTAAACGAGGTATAAAATTGTCGTTATCAACTAATCTTTCTTATTCTTCATCTCTATGCAATTTTATTTCATAACTATCCTTGTGCCCAATATGTAGGTGATAATAATCATCCTGAGGGTACCTTCAACAACCTGCTTTGGAAAGTTTTTAACATCATTTGATATCTTGTAATAAAGCTGTATATTGTTCATCATTAGCTCTATTATAGGCAGAACGATAGCTTGTATATCCTGGTCGTATATCTTATATTGTAGGCCGACTTAATCGTGACCACAAGTAACGGACAGTCATTTCATTTCACATTTCACGAGCACAAACAGCGGCGTGGGAACTGTCAACCGAACCACGAGGCAGTTCACACCACGGTACTTCTGCGTGGGTGATTGTTTGCCTGGTCGGTTGAGCTGGACTTAACGAGCGTATCTCTATTTTGCCATAGATGAAATTGTGTTTGAGTAAACACTGACTGTCGACCATATAATTGTAACCTTATGTATATGTTCTGCTCAGACAAAGAGGAAATAGTGATACATTCCAACCAGTTGTTATCATCACCCAAAATTTTGTAAGCTTAGACCTTAAAAATAATCGCCCAATTAGAACCGATACTGGATTCTACAGCGCAAGTTCTAATTTAATCCAATCCATAGACAATACTAAAAAGACATTTACGCTGTTACGTGAATTACATATACGCTGAAGACAATAACCGTTATTATTAATAGTGCGAATTAAATTAATTGCGTTATACGCCCCAGTGTCACGCATGTAAAGCTCTCTTTATGAGGAACGTTTCCAGTCCTTAAATTTACATTTAATTTAATAACAAAGGATGATCCGGTAATACCATCAATCTCATGCAGATTGCTTGAATCAGGCTGTCGGTGTTGCATTTTTGGCTATTTTAATAATGAATGTGTTATTAAGAATCAATTTACCTTTCAAGAGAGCTTGTGAGCACCGTCGCTCATTTCGTATACGATAAATGCAGGTTTAAATTCTTCCGCAATGAAGTGTATTATTAACATAAGTGAATATATTACACTGGTAATAAAATATTTTGTATCGATGACACTTTAAATGATGATTAAATGGAGACTGCAAGGAAAATCTACAGTATTTTAACAAGTGGACATTTTACACTGCGTCGAAGAACTATAATATGATAATGTTTCCTACTAATGGCTCATCCTAGAACTGAGAGCACAACAATAGCATTTAATTTCTTGTAATTGCAAACAAGGACATACCTACACTTAACAACTGATTAATTACAATAAGAGCACCCAACAAGTGTGACAACCTGACACATCCTTGCTTACAATGAAATTAAATGTCCAACAAAGAAAAATGAACTAAAGGCGCAGTAACCTTAAAATCCGACTTCATTAAAGAACAAGCACGCTAACGATGAGAATTTAAAACCGCAACGAGACAATGATTACGTACACAAAGCGAGCCCAAAATAGGAAATCACCGCTCGTCAAGAAGTGCAAATAGGCACCTGTCGATGACCTCTGTTCTAACGGGCATCCCTGTTACTAGCGACCATTTATAGTAAACCCGCCAACTAGCATCGATCACCAGAGTGTCTCGGACGCATCGAGGAGCTCATTGTACTGGACATGATTATCCTAACAGTTTGAACCAAGGTTGAAGGTCGAGCTAGTTTGCAGCATCAAACACTAGCTGCGGGAAATGTGTGCCGAATAACTGTTTGGATAAACATTGGCGTTCGTCGTCAAATTACGTGTGAGTCGCAGATCATCCTGATAACCCTGACACATACAAGTACCTTAATTTAAACTTGTAACGGTTTAATTAGCCATTACTTACTGTTATACATTTAAACTGAGTTATGTCTGCAACTCATATAAGCTTAGAAAGTCGTAATCTAATTATAAATCAGTTTAACTGAATATGGCAGTTTGCAACCCGAATCCACCATTGAGCAAAAGCGAAATGTTAGCTGATAAGGATTATAATAATAATGCAAAGGTTTTTGATAAGATAAAAATAAATAATTGAGCGCATGTTGAATGATAACAACGGAGATGGAGCAAGAGGACAAAACAATTCCGTAACAGGATCAATTAATATTAAAGAGCTGGACACCCACCTGTCGGTGCGTTGCAGAGATAAAGCGCTGCCGCTAGACAATATTATGATAAATGGAACGTAGGATATGACTGCACTTATTTATAGCCCTATGCAATACCACAATAGCTTACTGTAGCCACTTTTCATCGCCATTCGATTTATCAATTACTGTCAACATTACTGCCTGAAATGTAAATGTTATTTAACTGGCGAATTAAAATAAATATCGATGAGGATCGACAAAACTGGCTTAACTAGTTTTAATAATAACTAATAAGTCCTTGAACATGATCAATTGCAGTGCGAAGCCGCATATATTATTAATTCCAGGGAAGACTACAACAATGTTTCCAGCGATAAAGAATCACCTCGCCATTGGTTTGACAATAATGCGCAGACATATGAGGAATATTAGGTAGGTATAATAATGCGAATGGCGCCGACCTAAATGGTACCTGTCATCTTACAGTCGACGTGCGTTCTGTTTATCCGAATGAATAACCTTATCATACGAAAGTACAATAATATTCAACAAAGTAAACAGCGTGCGGAAGGCGAGCATTTATATAAAATATCAAAAATAAACACGCTATAAATGGATAAAAACAATTTAGCAAAACGTGAACCAATATTTTACCGGCCATAATTGGCCCTATCCAGATTAAATTAAGCAACAAAGAAGCGATTCGTTATTCTCGAAGGTCGGTATTGGCCGAAGACTTAATACCTCGTGCAGAATTAATGCATCGGACAGCACGGACGACGACAGGTAACTTAGCATTTACGAGTGAAATATATTATAAAATTAATTAAATCTCGCTTCCGTAATCTTAGATGAAGGATCATTACAATTGATAAGTTGTATAATTGACTTGTTAGCAACTTGGTAATACTTGTCTTCAGCTAATGATGTCATCCTTTTCAAATAAATGATAATACTAAACGACGCATAAGTACAACATAGATTAGTATCATTCTACTAACTAATCATCCTTAATACGTAGGTTCTCGATAGGTAGCGCTCAGGCATATTGTTGCGACTCGATTCTGATAACGCAAATATACAAACTGGAACAAAGTTTTATGTTTTCAAGTATTTTGTGTATTCAAACTACGATAGAAACAAGGTATGACTTTGGGTTGTTCAGGCATTCAACATTCAGAAAAATCTATCTCAAGAGCAAAAAGATGTAGTTTCTGCATCTTAAAACGCACAAGCAAAAAGTTTAAGTCAATCGACAGCTCATCAACTTTACTTTCTGTGGATGGTTTAAATTATCTCACTAGATCTTCTAGCAGGAGGTCTTACATCCATCTAAATAAAAGTAGTACATATTTGGCTGAAGGAAAAAATACTACACTATGTTACAGCAACTTGTTATACCACCCACATGGATCCTAAATTAGGTTCTCATCAAATACACTTCGCAGTCCGACACGTGCGTCCAATCACACAAATGTATACGGAAACGTTCAATTAACTACTGGAATCAGAAGGCATTACACATAATAAAAAAAAGTATACAAGAAAACGTACTCCACGTTTCTTAACACTCGATTCAATCCCAATTTATTGTTTTGGATGACATAATGATATTCAAACTCAAAGACAAACTCAAAAAGATCTTTATTTGACTAGACTTTACTTTACGGGCAAGCCCTTTCAAATCGTCAGAATCTACCACCGGATTCGGAAGGTCGGTTTTGCTGAGAAGAATTCGGCAAGAAACTCAGCAATTACTCTTTTAAAAACCAAAAGAATTACATCAAGTTTACCTTTCAAATATTAGTAATATAACATCATATTACATGCAACACTTTATTTCAAACTATAATTAAGTATCGAAAAATAAGACAGGCGCAAGCACATGTCATGTCATGTTATGCAAATGCAACGTTAAATCTTTCCTGATATCTTCTGTAAAATAAATCCCAGCGTTATAAGGAGCTTAAGTATCGAATAACACTTTTCATGGTCAGGATTAACGCATGTAATTACTAGTATTGCTTGTATGAAATAAGGAACTAATGTTATATCGAACTTAAGTGCATCTGCTGATGAAACTAACGGGGTACCGGGTAAAGAATATTATACTTATACTGATACTGATACTTGATAGTCTGAAATTAGTGACTACTTCTCTATTTCATCAGCCTTTTATTTAAGTAGAATGTAATTTTGGCATTTCGTTCTGTATTCAATGGGAATTTTGTTTATTTGTAACTTGTAATGTTGTGTGGCAAAAAAATGACTATTCATTTTAAACCAGTCTAGGTAACAAATGTTATGCCGTAAAAATGATTGCTTAACAACAAAAGTTTCTTTTTCTCAATTATGTCCAAATACAGCGAAAAGTCCGCGGTCGCTGGTGATTTATAAACATAGCTGCGTGGGCGCAACCCACGGCCGATTAACTAATAACATACCGGGCGACTCTATAAAGACATAACGATACAGTTTGCATATTTAATTGTCACTTAATTAAGTTGGAAACCTATTTAAGTTCTGAATAATATATTAAGTAACGGAACTATTAATATTAAACCGAAAATATTTGTTTTTTTAAATCGTATAATTGAAAAAATAACTCAATTAAAAGCTTACCCTTCGAGCGCACACTAATGAGCGCGCATATCGCTAGTCTGGGGGACGAAAAAATTATTAAACTGAATAATCAGTTTAATAATTTTGCGCTTATAAAAGTATTCAACAACTTCAATAAGACACTGTAAGATCAGTATGAACTAGATGAACAATAAAGCTAAGCAGTAAAACATAAAACAAGGCTGACAGCGGTTAGGTCACATATTACAATAATTGCTGCAATAAACTGAAATACCTGCTTCCATTAAACATAAAAAATATAAGATTGTATTGTCTTATATTGCAGCGCTTAGCCATGTTAAACTTATTCAAATTCTCACATTACTATCGCATTAATTATAAAAATAAATGATCACCAAACAAAAGCATTCAATACAAGAAAAATCCACATATACAAATGTATTTTAGATTCCAGGCTAATGCAGTTGTTTAACTAGAACTCATGTTGGTACAAAACGAACACAAAGAAGTTGATAAATTAAATGCCTTTGCAAGTATAATAATAAAATAAAAATAAAATAAATAGTCCACAATGTGTCTCACAACGATTGTCATAAGGACTGTTAAGAACAATCTTTTACGATGATCCAGGAAAGATAGAAAAACTTGATGGAGATAAAAGTCGAGATCGCCGCACTGACCGACCTTGAGACGAGAAAACACTTAAACAAAGAACGATCACAGACGAGCCCATTGTCTACCGGGCTGAAGTGACACGGCGAGTATGACACCGCACATGATGTGCGAACACATTCCTGATTCGCCACAGAGCCGCTCCACTCCACGTAACCACATTCACACTTGCACAAATGAATGTTTACACGAAACCGTGCAGCAACTACAACTTTGCTTTGAAAGTTTCCAAGCCCCACTTCAAACACCACAATAAATGCAGCAAATACAGAACCAATTAGCAACAGTAAAAATAAGCAAAAAGAGAAATCGGGGACCATTATCGACCGTTCACGGGTCGGAACAAAAAACTGTTGTTACAGTTACGGTAGCAACAAACGGTCCATTCGGTGATCTTGAGGCGTGCTTATCTTCAGTTTATTTTCGTGTAATGGCCGTGACCTCTTCAACAGGAGATATCAGCGAGTGACCAGCTCTCGCCCCCTCTTTAGCTTTCATTTGACCCGCTTTTCTTAAACAATACTTCGGCAACGGCCGCGGCCAGCGCGGGCTTGCTAAGCGCTCGCCTGTAAGCGAGAAAGTAGTCGACAACATGCAAGAATCGCCGGGCAATAGTTTCAACCGAAATTATAGGTATATCTGCAAAAGCATTACAAATAACAGGACTTGCACTTTGCAGTGTGAGTGAACTATACTGTAGTTCATTCGCCAGATAAATGTAGTATCCGATTGCAAATCATGCCGTGAGAACGGTTACCTATAAAAAAATCCGAACTAGTTAATAAAACATATCCGTTTCATATTGATTACAGTACAAATTCAATAAATAAGTCACCATTTATTGTCTTTCTAATAGAGACAAATCGTAGTTTATTTTTATCGACGGTTATGGGGTTCACAGATACACGTTTAGTAGGGAGGGGGAATGGCATGGCAGATGTTATGTTTGCGGGATTTTGTGACATCTGGTCGTGAGATCGTATCGCACTCGGAATAAAAACCAAAAAAGAACCGCATGAACTATCTTAAAGCCTGGTTAAAACTAAAGTATGTTTGTAAAGCTAGCTTGCTAATTCTATGAAGCAAATGATATATAGCTTGATGTCGCTAAAAATATATGAATCAATTAAGTAAGTGAAGGATTCTGCCGACTGCTAATTGAATTCGAATGCATAAAGAAATGATTAACGAAGCTGCCGTTTAATTAAATGAGGATGCAGCGTAAGAGATCTCGGCCACAAAACAATGATGGTCATAAATCACAGTTTCCTTCGTATAATAGTTGCATCCTACAGGCAGAAGCTTCGCGGCGGCAATCCGGCGCACTATCTAAATTGATGGTTTCCGGTGCACATTAGAGCAGTCTATCGCGCAGCTGTCTGCGTACACGACACACTTCATTTGCCATTGCGCGTGTTCCCCGTAGAAAGTGACGCTTTGTCATCAGCCCAAAATCGAACAAACAGACACGAGAAAGGGATGGCTACAGTGCAGACCAAACTCAAACGAGCGAGAGGAATGATTGTGAGAATATGACTAAAGTCGCACATTTGGTGTTTTGGCATCCGCTCTCTCCGTTCAAGGCACATTGGTCAAATTCAAAGTAGACATTTATCCAAAGTGCATCTAGCTACGATGCAAGCAGACGTCTTACTCGACTTAGGGCCACTAATCGAATGGTGTCATGAAATCATCATCGTTGTTTATCATAATGACCGTCCGCTGAACCGTGCAAGTACATAATCGAATGTAATTTCCGGTGATTTGACAATTTAAATTCCATTACATTAGTAACATCTAATGAAAAGATTTACTTTTACAGAGGGCATCATCATCCAAATACATTGAACTTACATTGGAAGGCTTCCCGAGAACAATAACATCCAATGTACAACAACATATGTACTTGCAAATGAGTCTATAATCATTTTTTGCCTTGCTGCGCAAATGATTTACACCTATTCAACATCATTAATTTCGAGTTATTACAAGCATCCGTATTAGTACCAGGCGTAGGTGTGTATCTGCGTTGGAATTAATTTATTTATGTGGGCCGAACGGTTGAGGAGACCAAAACACACAATATCGTGTTACAGTCGTTAATCAACGCCACGACTACGAAGAAGTTAACATAGTAGTTTTGGAGGAACAAAATTGTTCGCAAAGAAGTAAAGCTAACGACCGTCACTCCTAATAGGCTTGTTGACAAAAAGCAATGAGATATCCCGACAGGTATTAACTAAATGCTGTTTCTTCATCTTGCGACGATATCGCCTGTTCCCTATTTCTCAGTCTCTCCTCTTTACATGAGTCACATGCCTGTAGCATAAATATAAGAATATTGAAATTAAACAGTTAATGATTCAGAGTCATAAGCACTGCTTCTTCGAGGGTCTGGAAATGCAAATGTTGGAAACATTAGCGAAGTTAGTCACCGCACCACCACAAAAACTATAATTAAATAGAAATAATTTAATAACGATCCCCCTTGGGTCTGTGGCACGCGGTTCAATGAGTCAGCGAAGGAAGGATAAACGGTTAGATCGCCGATTACGTCAGCCGTTTTGGTACTAACAGTTTTTGCTACTAGACAGAGAACTATAGAATAGCTAATAATAAGGACAAAGCTGCGTGAAGGTTATCGACACGATACATGATGAAGTTTTGAAGAGCGAATAGATGATGTATTGTAAGATACTTGTCATTCTGTAGCCGAAACGAAACTTCAGACATTTCATGCGAACAAAAGTCTAAGGGCAAGAGGAAGATGAAGGGCAGGAGTGATGCGGATAAGGTTAAGTATTCATGGTTCATTTGCGTATTCTATTATATTTAAATATAGTCTTTGTTAATAATAAGATATAAAGCTGTAAACGACACTGCCTTAACAATAAAATTAACCAAGGATATTATTGCCTTGCAGAATAAAAACTTACTTGTGTTCTTAAGTCGGTGATACCATAAGCTTTCCAGGAATGTAAGATATTTAGTCTCCCTTTCACCATTAATTTAAGCCACGGTCAGTGTGGTACGGGGCGGTCCTAGCACGGAATATGCTAATCCAGTTTCAGACGACCCCTTTATTCACGATCATTAGTCAGCATGGCTAATGCTACACCTAGCGTTTGCCACCCGTCCGGCTAAATCCGGACAGTGTTATGCTTTTTGACCTCTTAGCCAGCCAAATTTGACTGCGTCCGGCCCGTCCGGCTTTTATACTATAGTTCAATTCAATTAATTTAGTCAGTAGCAAACGAAAGATTTGCAGAAACCAATTTTCATCAAAAGTAAAGTATTATAAAACTGACGTTTATTAAAAAAAATCTCATGAAGTATGTGCTTCTAATTGTTTGTGTCAAAAATCCTTTTTTTAGCGTCCTTCTTAGGAATTCAAAAGGCCGGCTTTTTATTTTTAAAGATTGAAACGCTAGCCACACATACCCCTAGCTTTCAATTTGATAATACTGACATATTTTCTGCGAGATATATGGTACACATGGCATTGTTATATAATTATGTACGTACATACATATATTCTGGACATTCCCGAGTTTTGCTACTTCTATTGCACATTGAGCAACAACTGTGATAAACGTTCGGTGCAAATATTTAGTATACTTTGGTTCAGTGTATCGTCTATAATCAACGGTCCATCAGATCAATTGTGGCTAGTGATGCTAGTAACAGGCAGGAAGGTTGTCTGGTGCGTAATCTTATTTCAAGGAGAGGTAACATCAGATTCCCGTGTAGTCTGGTGTGTAGTATATTTTCTGATATCTAGATGTTTATCGAACGGAACGGATTTATTGGTAGCTGGCAAGATATGTGGACGCAGCGAAAACGCGACGTCTCCAATTACTCGGTCCACTGCACACGCCCTTGGACTAGCTTTGCACTTCTAACTAAACATAACAGGGCTCGCATGTCGGTATAAGGGATCCAACAATGTCATTGATTCTTTCAGTTTGAACTTTAATCCTATGTGATCGAAACAACTATTCCTTTATAAATTAACGATCGTCTACGCTTCGGTATGACATTCCATTTCTTCGCCGGATTGAGCCGTCAGAAGCTGCTGGAGATTTACTGCGGTGATAGCTAGCGCCCTTCCGCCGGCCGGGCCTGATAAATAGCCTCTCTAATTATATTTACGCAGCGCCGGTCGACGCATTATAAATCCTCCATGAGACCAGAGCTGTGCTGGAATAACAACACTACCGGTTACGGCCACTGCGACGCCCTCTCGTTCGATCCATCAGGACTGACATTTATATTAGCCCAAAATTAGTGAACGAGCGATTAAATTTAATGCATTTCTACATAGCTGAGCGTAATGCTCGCCTTTCTGTTTTCTTGTCTGAAACATGTCGCTCATAGATTCCAATAATGGATAGGCCACAAATCAAGGGTATTTATAGTTGAGTCAGGATGCTCTTGAGTGACAGCCGAAGGCGTAGGTCCCGGTTTAGAACCACTCCGGATGCGCACAATTAAACTCGGGCGCGACGTATGATTGCCGAGTCAGTGAACTCCCCGCCAAGGTTATGGCAGGGAGTGTAAACAGAATCTCGACAACGATTCGCATCCATCAACCGTGCAAACAATGTAACCGAGACACGTCAATGTAAGCCAGCGACAAGGCCTCTACACTCGACCCGACTTACTTCACCAGCATATTGAGTTTGCAACTATAGATAACAGGAACGATAAGGGCGCTCATACGTATACGCCAGTCACGAGCAGCAAAGTCAATTTTGTATCTATCTTATATGGGGAAAATGAATGTTATCAGTGGCAAATTGAAGAAGTGCGCAACGATTAATTAATTTACATAAAATTACGCTCACAAGCGCCCGTCATACCGGAGTTAAACTCCAATTCGCATGCATAACACAACGTTTAAGATGCAAATTCCGCAATTTCGTTTTAAGGACATGACCGAATTTTTCAACACGGAAAGCCCACAAACATTGCATCATCACAAGATTGTGATTCAAACATCTATGTGACAGATACAGAAGAATTTCGTTTGAGTCCTTAGAATATAATAAAGTGCAACATCTCTCTGTATGTCAGTTAGTGCGAATAATGAGAACGATTGATCCATACTCAATATTATCTTCAATCTGCAACACTTATTAGGCTGTCAGAGTGGGTGGATCAAATCGCAACAGTAATAATTTAAAATGTGCCAGTTATCGGGCGCGACGACAGCAAACAGACATCAGTAAGTCGAATCGTAATTTAGGTATATCTAGATCCGAGGTACTTATTAACGCCCATATCTAGATGACGAAGGTCGGCCACACTTTCGCCACATAGCCGGCAGCCGTGCCCGTGTCGCAGCACTGCGTGGCAAAATTATGCGAGTGGCCCAACTCGAGCGCGAGCGTCGGAAAATCTAGTCGCCTACACAAACACTACAGAGAACAGTCACAAAGCCAGGCGTATTACCATACGGACAATCTAAAGTCAATACAGAAGCCGTGTTGACATTGGCCCACACCGTTACGCTCGGTTTTGTAACGATATCAAAAGCCCGCATTCCAGCGCTCATATTGTTGAATAAGAGAGTCAATTGTTCTCGAGCGGGTGGATCACCCACGTGCATGGGTAACTCAGGGCTTGCACAACTTGGGTCGCGTGCAGGTGAACATAAGCCGGCTAGCGGCCTTGCGAATGAAGGGCATGACCGAGCCGCTCGCAACTGACCATAGAGCATGACGACTGCGCACACTAACGACTTTGCGTCTCCACCCCACAGAATAACTTCGGCAACAAAGTTTCGTTTATAAATGGTAGTACAAAAACTCGTGGGAACAAGGGAGGCTTCGATGCGGTTGGGAACATATATATAGGTACGCTCAGGTAGTTATCTAAGCGCACGTCGAACAAGGCACGGCGGCAAGTGGCCTCGCTCGCGTGCCGCTGCATAAGGATCGGGTTTCGTTCCGCAAAGTCTAGATAACTGAAGCACGGTGCTGAGACAAGCTGCATGCTGGCAGTCTACTTTGAAACGTGCCTCTAGCCTTATTGTATCCTCTTTTAGCTCCGGTCGTCTTATTTGAATAAGAAATGCGAGGTTACCTATATAGTGAAATAATTAATCGAGTTTCCTGAGCGCTTTGAGTCTTAGTCATCGAACTAACATGGTCCGAACGGTTAACAGGTCGCACCGGCTAAAAACAGCGTTCTAATATAATCGCCACTATCTAAAATAACCGCGTGACAAACGAAGCCGAAAGTTATGCGTGATGCAAGTTTCAACGGGCCCGAGTTTAGATGGTCTAGCCCAGAACGGTGCAGCGAGCAACGGCCGCTTGGGAGGCGCCGCCTGTGCCAAGCGACTGACATTTCGCACTAATGACACGAATAAGATATTAGCGCGGATAGCTCGCCAGCCGGCGCCGGCATCCAACTGGGGTATTCGGGTCGCTAGTGGAATCAAAATTAACCCGCGACCGATTGTGCATATAAGTTCACGTTGATGACGGCATGAAACCGTTAGTGCCGCTGCCGCCGCGCCGCAAGTGCTACTCGTCATTCGAGCGAGCGATGCGACCACGTGTTAGAATGCAAATTCCGTGGTGCTGATGTGAGCGGGGCATGCATGTGCATGAGGAGCGCGACGTGAGGCAGCTCGGCGGTGACACGGCGGGCGCGGGTCGGAGGTCCGACCGCATTCCTCCGCCGCATGAAAGTGAAACCGCTTCGGCGACCAACCGCTCAGCTGTAGAAAGTCCAAGATTACATCTCGCGAGCGCCGGCGTCGCCGGACGAGCAAAAACTGCTATCTCTGCGAGTCGCGCTGGGCTCCCGGGAAACGATCCGCCCCAGGCGACGACGTTGGCCGGAGAAATTGCCAATAAGCGCTAGCGGTCGCTAAAAGATTCCTTTCATTTGCTCTGAGCCAGGCTTCATTCGTTGAAATGTTGTATTGCACTTAAACTAGCATGCGTGACTGTCTTGTCTGGTGTAACTCGAAGCTATTTCCTATGCTGGTAGTATTTTTTGTAAATTACGAATTAAATCACTTCTCAGGTCACCTTGGTGGTGTAATCGACGCAATCATCTTACGCTACTTTTAGTAGCCACCATATTGGCAAAAAAAGTTAGACAAGTTGCATTTCCGGTTTGACATTGACTGAGGCCTTTTACTTCAAACTGGTTCTGATATGAGTAGTTGTATACACATAATCAAGAAAACAAAATTATGATAAAATATTACTCAACATAAAAAGCAATACGACATGAAAAGAAGCTATAATATATGTTGGTAATGCATAGTAGAAGCAACCTGAGAAGAACCGGCAAGAAACTCCGCTAGTCGCTAGCTAAGTCGAAGTGCGGTCCTTTACCCGGCTGAACTCGCGTCCTAGACCTCCATTATGTAGTCCAACATGGCATTTGGTGATAGGTTTTTTGCTCACAGACGCCGCGCCAGCGCCGGTATGATGAAGGATAAATAGGATATTTCTTTTATCCGGGTGCACGTGGATCCTACCAGCTAAAACTAGGCGTAACCGTAATTAGGCTTTGTTTAGCGTTGGTAATTTGCGAGGTCTTTTTGAGCAGAGTACTAATTATTTTTAGGTTGGTAGTAAAGACTAATTTTATTCGATTTCAAGCTAATTCAATACGAGCTGCTAATATCAATTAATAGTACAGAGAATTATGTGTCATAGATACCAACATCTTGTTTACCTAATCAGTATTCGGACATGATGCATTATCTAATAGTGCATGTCGTGTGGTCGGTAGGTAGGTAGGCAGGCACTCGGTGAAAATGTTACTTACCTACATTGAACAAGGATATTTAGTTACATAACCTGTGCAGAACAGAACAGTGTATTCATTTAGCAAAAAGGTGCTTACTTGTTCGAAGCAACACGCATTACCACAGAATAAAATAATAGTAGATACGTAGGTAGGTGGTATGGCACAATCTAGAAGTTAGAACACAGCAATAGCAAGAAGTTATTCGTTCACAGAAAGCAAGTGTCTCTAGAACTTTTACTGACCTGTCTCTAGTAGATTTTAGTAGGTAAGCACCTACTTAGGTTGTTGGATTAAATTAAACAAATATTGTGAATTCATAAAACCACTCCAGGTTTACTGGTTATATCCCCTGAACTGAGAGAACAACAAATGCATCTTGTGTACCACCTAAGTGATATAAAAAAAAATACACATAAGTACAATAATCTAACTTTTTTCATTAATAACGTCTATCGTAATTTATACCTAATCTATATAGCGAAATATAGAGGTCAAAGCATTGATTAACCATAATTGCTGGTATGGAATACTCGTCGACGTTACCTTCTTACCTGTCAACTATGTATTTGTTATTGTGTATTTCGCGCTCGCATCGCGCGTTTGTTTATGAAAGTTTTACTCATAAATAAACTTTTTTCAGGTCAAAATAAAAGGGATTACATAGCCTTAGTGGTAATAAACCTCGCATGAAGTTGTTGAATGAAATATTATAGGTAAATCACATACAATCACTTCAGATAAGACGTTTAATCTTCCATTAATAGACCATTAGAAATTGTTAATTTGCAAGTCGGTTTGATTTTTAAAATCCTTGAAAATCTAAAAAAAGATTGAAATGCCAAATGGTAAAAAAGGGGAAATGGATTGGTTACGCAAACGGGTCGGACTGGCTATAAAACCGGTTCAGTTTCATGTTACATTCGTTCGACCTCTAATGTTGGGAAGATTGTGAGAAACACAACGCTATCAAAAACTGCGAAATTAGTTGAGTGACCGTTGATGCTGTGGGCTATGCTCTGACGAACGATAGGTGAGCGATACGACCTTGCCGCGTCATAACATAACGTGGAAATATAGGTAGGTAGTGTACCTACCTACTTCAGTATATATACGAGCGAAAGACATTTCCCTTATAAGAGGACATTACTACTGGGTACCTACCTACCATGCTAGCCGTTATCCGTAGTTTCAACCACGGATTTCAGCTCACCTGATCGACAAACTTTTCAAACTTTTAGCCCTAAATATCTAGTTTATCTATACTCAACAGTCAACCTGCGGCCCGCGCCAGGCTTTTGTAGTAGGCCCCTCTCGTGTCAGGGTAGGTTTATTTTTAAAATTAAAAAAAATAAGAGCGCGCTGAGTAAATAGGTTCTACATAACACTACCGCACCACGCTTTGCAATGCTATTATTGATACGATAAGTTGCAATGACATAAGATAATAAAAAAACGCGTTTAATCCGCTCCATCTTGTTTCATTCAATTTGAAGTAATTGCAAAAGCCTAGGAAAACTTTTTTTTTTGTGGCCTGGGACTCAACTCACATTTGTTTGTGGCCCAATGAAAAAATGTTGAATACCACTGATCTTTGTTCATTTCTTAATTTAAATCAAATTCCATAAAATCTGTTCAGCTTTTACAATTTGTATCGATTAGGTAGGGTAGGTAGGACAAGATGTTAGTAACTACCTACAATTTTGAAAGTGAATAATAAGTAGGTACTTTTTTATCAACTTATATTATTTTTATGAGCCAGATCAAATTTACCACTAATAACAATTTAGGTAGCTACCAGCTAGGAGTTAACAGAAATTTTCATATTCATACATACTGACTGCATAAAAATTACCATGTTATCACATTGTTTGTGAGAGATTTTTAGTAAAATTTTAAGGGGGTGGTTAGGTTTAGTTTAAAGAATAGCATTAGGTTTTTTTTGTTCCTCACAACTGTTCCTTTTTGAGTGGATAAACAATTTATCAACTTATCTTACTGCCTGTAGCACTCATCAGTCACTTTAATCATGAATGCCTAGCATGATAAGGAATAAATAGCACTGCTATTTCTCAACTAGTGACAACAATGTTCCTTCTTTACTCTGTAATGTAACTGTGTGCATATGTGTGGTATTTTTACATAGTATAAAACAAAGACTTCGTGCCGTCCATATGCAGGATCTTTTAAACTTAGAAGGGATTTTAATGTGGTTCTCCCTTATGGATTGGAGTGATTCCTGAGAAAGGCTTTTATGTATAATGCACCCAAATTACCACCGGTTCGGAAAAAAAGCCACCTGAGAAGAACCGGCAAGAAACTCAGCGATCTGTCTTTTTTTTTCATGTAACAATCATTATATAACAATTTGTAACAAAATTCATTAAGACATTGGCATGAAATTACAAGAAAATTACTAAGAAATAATCTAGTAGTTAGGTACCTATAATCTACTTAATTGATTATTCTGTGACTTACCTTCTTATGGAAGGAAGGTTGGTAATGAAAGATAAAATTTACAACACAACTTTGTGTAATGAAAATTTGCGAAGTTAGGTCCAGTTTTTTATAACTTTTTTCGAGGAAGACCTATCTTATCTGTGTAGGTATAGGTACCTAGAAGGTTGTTCAACTTTTCATTATAATTTATAAGTAGGTAGGCAATGATATTATATGTAAAAATAGGTAGGTAAGTGTTTGACTGACCTTGCGAAGGGTGTCTGCTCAACGTGGTAGACGGATGTGATGGGCTCCGTGCGCATGATGCTGCGGAGCTGCTCCTGGGCCAGTTCCAGCAGGCCATCAGGCGCTGTCATGATGTCAGTCTTGCTCAAACCACTTAAAACACTCATTTTCAACGTGTAGACGACTAACGACCGAGTCGAAAAGACGGTTAGAAACTTCTAGCGTCACTAAACGATTCACAGTAGTCCTTATAATCAACGAATACACTTATTTACGAAAAAAGGCATCAATTAGGCCACATGAAACATTTTAATGCCTCCGGTTTCTCAAAAGGTAACCGAGTGCTCTCCCTTGTCATTGCGAGAAGCGGTTACGGATTCTTTTAAAACGCCCCACTTTGTATCGACACGATTATTAAACAAACATTTGTATCACTTCATCATAATTCGCAATGAAAAGTAATAATTTGTTTATTTACACACGCGTTTCGAAAATTGTAACTTGACAAGCGCGGCGGGACAGCTGCGCATCGACGAGTCGATCGCACTTCGCCTCACACGTTTCTGCCGTGCCGAGGCGAGCGACAACGAATTCCGTCCGACCGAGCGAACGCCCGACCAACCGACCGATACCATTCAAATTCCGAATGTCGTTGTACTCATGTTAAGTTCGAAAGTTGCACGGCAAGGTCAATGAGTAACATAACATAGAGCTTGTGTTACTCGATTACAGATGTCGCTAGTTACGCGCACTAAATTCGTTAATATGGCTATAGATGTCACTACAAGTACTGTGAAAATAATGAATAATTTAATATAAACATCGGTAATTTATATATTTAATATTTTTAAGCAAACAATTTTATAAACCAACGGGTACTAAAATAATTACTTCTACCTGGTAGGTATGTGATTATTTGTATTCATAAAATATTTCAATAGCGCCATCTGTCCAAAAGATTATTATGACTTCGAAAATATATATCGCATAACCTGAGTCACAGAAGCACAACGTAGCTTCAATTATAATTGAATAGATGGAGCGTTTTTTTTTAAGGATGATCAATCTCTTACCTCGGTCTCAGAGTAGATGATATACTACCTCCTCAGAGTAGATTATATACTACGTACAACTAGCTCTTACCAATGGGAAAGGCATAAAACATTAAAAATCCTATTAAACCAGTTATCTACTATAAGCTTTTACCGCGGCTTCGCACGAGTGGGAAAGTGATTAAGTCAACATAATATATTAATTTTACCCCATTAGGTGTAGAATTCCAAAAACCTTTCTTTATTGGATGCCTAATGCCAATGCTACTGTCCAAATTTAAAACTTAAACTCCAGCCGTTTAGGATTTATCTAACAACGTATTTAGCGTAGCGATCCCTTTCGGCTTTCTGCGCTTATTTACCTAATCCAATAAATAGCATTGACATATTTATTGGATTAGGTAAATAAGCGCAGAAAGCCGAAAGGGATCGCTACGCTAAATACGTTGTTAGATAAATTTAGTGTATACGGCACTAGAATGCATTAAATGCAATCCGAATGATTCATATTACCATTAAGCTTGGTTTATGCTTTGTTTTCTTAGAAGCAATTAGATTATAACTACTACTAAATTACGGATTATGGTGCCAATTCTGTTGTACAAAATTACTAAAGTAATTTGACAGTTATCCTTATTTAACCCCGCCCATGAGAAAGAGATAGCAAGACTAAGAATTAATTAATCGCCTCCTAAAATATCTAGCAGTAATGTGACAACATGTGTAAGCAATACTAGCGAAGAAATAAAGGGCATAAAAAATGTAAACAATACTAGCGAAGAAATAAAGGGCATTAATCAAATTTTAGCAACATATACATTTATTTAATTATGTTAAACACTATTGAGTCTTATTTTTCTCCCAGCAAGTCTGCATTATAGTTGCGAGGATCTGAGAACCAGGTTCGCTGTACTTCTTGAAAGCAGGTACTTCGTTCAAACGAGCCAGCCATTTAACTGTGAGTGGATATCTGAAAAGAGAAGTACAATATTTAGTAAAACTAGGACTAAACGGCAAGGACGGATCGAGCGGTCTAGGTGTACCAGATGAGTACCTATTTGAAAATGAAAAATGATATTTTATGTATTTATCACCGTATCTTTATTTCTAAATATTTAAAAATGAACTGTGTGTTGTGTAATGTCAAAATGTCAGCATTTTACAAAATACACATGAAAAATATTTAGCAGATTTTTTTAATGCTTGGACATTATCACACAGCGCCACCTAGCCCCAAACTAAGCAAAGTTTGTACTATAGGAACCAGCAGCTGATAGAATACTTATATCCTTTGTTTTGTAAATACATACTTATAATACACACCAAACACACAAAGGCGAGGCAAATATGTTTGTCACATAAATGTTTGGCCCGGGAATCGAACCCTAGCGTAGCAGTCAGGCATAGTAACGACTAGATCAGCGGCCTCGTCAAAATTGATTAGGTTACAATTATATACATGTAAAATTGTATTTCTTTGTAATACGACTATTATTGGGAGCGTGGCCTGACTGACCTCGACTGTATGACGCCTCCGCCATAGTATAAAGAAGAGGCCGCCTCCTTACTTGAAAGCCAAAGCAGGATCCGCCCTTGCTTAACGGTGGTAATTTAGACCTTCATAAGTGCCTTATTAGGGCCTAAACTGAATAAATGATTTTGGATTTTGATTTTTGGTCGTTAAAGCATTATGGGAATCACATTGAGATTCCATCAAAACACCATTATCACCATGAATATTTATTGCTCTTAGTATAAAAGTTAAGGTAATTATTGTAATAAATTATAACAACGCCAGTTTGGTCTTGTATATCTAAGTTTTAAATCGACGCTTGGAAATAATCTTGAAGTTTTAGTGTTGCCACTCACAATAATAATGTGGCCAGTATCGTGCATAAACTAAAGCGCTAAGGCTCAAAGGACTAGATGCCACAGCATTAAAGGACAGAAATGTACTGGTACTAAATGATTACTGACTGGATAAGTAGCATGGCGTATTTTGAAGTTTCCATGACCCATTTTCACTAATATTAAAAAGAGTTTTGTTGCACAAGCTAGTTATGAATAAAAAATAAGTTAAAGTAATATTATGACGTCATAGTCAATAGAACCTATAGGAGTTACATACTTGGAGGAGTTAAAATCAATGAAGATCTTGTTGGCGTTAGCAGTGGTGCCTACGGCCAGGTCGGCAATGGTGAGGTGGTCGGCCGCGATGTACCGCCGCCCTTCCAGGTACTGCTCCACCACACGGAAAGCGGTCTCCAAGTTTGTAACCTGCTGATCTGTAACCCCTTGCAGACCTTCAAATAATGTGGGCAGCTGTAACAAATATACATATCATCACGCCAAGTCCATCACGGTAGACAGAGAGTATAAAGCGCCTGAAAAGGATGGAAATGATAATGAGTAACGAAGACGGCGGGGTATGATGTTGAAAAAAAGCGAATATTTCACAGCGCACAATTAACTAGTTTTCGACGGCAGGAATTTTATTTGTGTAAAAAAACAAAAAGTATGTAAAAAAAATATATCACGAATAATTTTGAATTTGAAAATAAACTAATGAATTCCACAATGTATTTGCTGTCGCCAACAGCGCCATTTCACTCTTGACCTTCAAATATAACACAAAACAGATTAAACTATTTACAAAAAACAGAACTAAACCTATCTACCTACTTATACATAAAAAATATTATACATTACACTTACATATATTTTGATGAGAAATAGTTAAGACATAGCCGTACATATAAATTACAGTCTTTGGTACTCAGTGATGGAGTGTTGCGTATTCACTGGCAAGTCTTGGGAATCAAATCTATTGTAATAATAAGGTAAATGTTCACTCTTCACACAATATATGAAACAGCGCCTGATGGCTTTCATTATTTTTTCTATATACCTAATCTAATTATCGTAAAAAAAGTTTATATTAGTGTGATGTAAAATACTAAACTGGTGGTTTAGTATTCAAGGCTAAATTGTTCATCACATAATTGTTTTGCCCACAGAGTACATAACCACTACGGTTTGCCCTGGGAGCGACCCGCGACACCTACTGTAGCATTCAGGCCTACTCATCACTACACCATGGGTATGGCCATAATATGGTATGAATTAGAAGAATCTAGCAAAAAAGAGTAGAAAATAATAGGGGCCGCACTGTGCCGTTCGTATGGCAACCGGCCGCAGCTCATATATAGTAACACGGATGTCATTTTGTGAAGGATGAAACTACCCAAAAATTATGTTCATGTAGATTTTTTTGCGAAACTACACCGAACGCTACGTATTTCTATTCTACGACCCGTCCCGGTTGCAAGAACATTTTCGACTTGTGACTACGTATTCGAAAACGTAACTCGCGAAATGTCAAAATTGTAACTTAAGGGAGGTAGGGCGATTTGGGATTTCCCGTGGGATATCCCATTTAAATTGGAGCCGCCCGACTGGGGACTGTACCTCCACCTTACAGAAGACCGCAGTGAAATAACACTACTTGATGTAGCTTTGTGTTACTGCGGTAAGTAAGGTTGCCAGTGCTCCACGAGGCTACGTTGGGCTAGTAGTAATGCTGCTAGCACAGTGAGTCCTCATCAACAACATTTAGGCAACACATTAGTGGTACCCCTGGTATTGCTAGCGGCTATAGGCTACGGTGCCTGCTTACCATCAGGTGGGCCGTATGCTTGTGTGCCACCTTAGTGGTATATAAAAGAAACAAAAACTTACAGCGATAACCTTCAGCCGGACGAAGAACACGGCAGCATTAAAGTACATGACTTGGTTGATGATGGCGCGGGTGTAGAGGTCGCTCGGATACAAGGATTCCGCCTTATCGCCTCCATACTTCTGCAGGAGGTATTCCATTATGGCGTTGCTATCGACATAAACACAGACAAATAATCAACCCACAAAGTTATCAATGCCGGCAGCGTTAGCGGGAGGGCCGCGTGGTGGGGCGACGGCACCGGTCGCCAAATTTAGGGGGACGCTATACGAGATTATATAAAAGCAAAATTAAAAAAAATTAAGGCGAGTTCCAAAACTTTCTACCCCCGGGACGATGACTCCGGGTATCGCTAAAGGAAAGATATTTTTTTTTATATAAGTTCGCATTGGTTCAGCAAAATATATATTATATTATATATAAAATTTTCGTGTCGCGGTGTTTGTAGTTAAACTCCTCCGAAACGGCTTGACCGATTCTCATGAAATTTTGTGTGCATATTGGGTAGGTCTGACAATCGGACAACATTATTTTTCATGCCCCGAAATTAAAAAAAAAATGTGTACCAGTCCCCTAGTTCGGAGCATATAGACATGTACCAAATATTTTGTCCACCCGTGCGAAGCCGGGGCAGGCAGCTAGTGTATATATATGATAATGATTTCCTTAAGTGGGTGCCATAATAGCCTTGCCCGGGGCGTCAGTGGCCCGTATATGTACTGCTAATGTGGTGCTTAATTATTGTGTACTGCACCAAATCGATACAAATATGACTGGTTTCCAGTTGGCACGAATCGTCCGCCATCTTACCATAGAATCTGATCTAACCTGACTTAACTTTTGTTTCGCCGTTTAATAAGAAACAGTAAAAAATCGGCAGTAAAGTCTTTCCGAATAACTGAGTAATTACATTCATGATTATCGATAACATTCTAATTACAGAATGTTATCGATAATCTCTAAATGATTGAAGAGATAGTATAAGCGCCATTTCACACTTGACTTGCACACCTCTTTTGTTTCTGCTTCAATAATCAATATTTTTATACAACCCGCTGGTTCAGAGTACTTTTAATATGTTTATGTGCAAAGCTCACCTCTCAGAGAGAACGAAGTCTCCATCTACCAGCACTGGTATGGTGCCCATAGGGTTTAACTGTAACGATAAAGGGAGGAAAATAAAAACTAAACTCATTTGACAGGACGACAAACATTGCCATCCTTATTTAACGCCGCACATGAGAGAGGGATAGCAAGACTTTTTTAGTCCTAGGAGTTACTTTGGAAATTATAAATCTTCCAAGTTTTGTCTGCCATATTGGATTAAAAATAGCATTGTCACGGGAATCAAACGACTTACATCCAAATTTCAGCTCAAACGGTCACTGGTAAGTGGGCAAATTTAACAAACACCAGACACAAAACTAAATAATAGCTTGCAAATACTTGCAATATATGAATGGGCCCGACAAGTTACAACGACTGGAGGAAGGGAATTACCTTCATAAACTCAGGAGATTTGTGTTCCATGTTTCCGAAATCCACATCCTTATAGTCGAGCGTCACTCCGAGAATATCGCTGAGGGCCATGACTGCGCACGCCGGGGGACTGGCGTCCATCTTGTAGAGGAGGGGACGCGCCATCTTGTCTTATTACCGGCAATTTCTGTTTAAATTGTATATGACCGTAGCCGTTATTAAGGAACAAACTAAATAAATAAAATGCAGCACTGAAAATATTGTCAATAAAAACAATATTTTGGTGGACCTGACGGTGGAACAGGTGGACAGGATGAACATCGGTTTTATCAATTATTTTATTTCAAGAATAAAAGGAAATAATGCACGCCTGTTTTGGGGTGGTAAACTTTATATTTCCGGGACCCAGATGTTCAAATACAATCCTGATAAAACTCCTGTGATCATTATTATGTTTTTATAGAGACAGTATTTTTGTATAACTGTAGACTAAAAAAAATAACTCTACTGAATACATATTGGTGTTAGTCATAATTGTACGTAGTATATTATCTACTCTGAGGTAATAAGTGTCTCTATGTACTCTATGTGTGTATTTCTTTTGTGAATGCTTTGTATACCTATAATAGACATATACATGAGGTAGTAGAGGTATTCCATTATGGCGTTGCTATCGACATAAACACAGACAAAAATTCAACCCACAAAGTTATCAATGTGCAATGCCGGCGTTAGCGGGAGGGGCGCGTGGTGGGGCGACGGCCCCGGGCGCCAAATTTAGGGGGACGCTATACGAAAAATATAAAAGCAAAATAAAAAACAAATTAAGGCGAGTTCCAAAACTTTCTACCCCCGGGTCGATGACTCCGGGCATCGCTAAAGGAAAGATTGTTTATTTTATATAAGTTCACATTGGTTCAGCGAAAATCTTATTTATAAAATTTTCATATAATTGACATATACATACATTAGACTGAGACTTGGAACCACTTTTTATAAATGTTTTATTTATATGTTGTTGGTGTACCTAAATAAATAAACAAATGAATAAAATAAATAAGTATTAACTTCATAAACAACTTACCAATTCCGCCAGCAGGGGCACACTGTTCTTGGATCAGGCTGACGAGTTATGTTATGTAACGTACCTATTGTAATATATACATAACACACGCCTTATATTATATCGTTTATCGCTCAGGGTCACGGACAGACAGTCTACGGCAGCGGTATTACCTACAATAATATCCATGCTATGTGCTGTAAATTACCTAACAAAATAGATAAAGCAGTTTTTCATTTCCAAAACTGATCGTCTTTCACTGATATTTATGTCGCTACATTCATGCAAGTGAATAAAATTTATGTATCGTTGTAAGTGATACAGAGATCATAGGGTATCTTTAATAACTATTATTTAATTAAAAAAACAATTTGATTGCCTTCTCAGGTCGCCGTCTAAGTAGACTAATAGTTAAAGAGAGGTAGGGCGATTTGGGATTTCCCGTGGGTTATCCCATTTAAATTTGGGCCGCCCGACTGGGGACTGTACCTCCGCCTTACAGAAGAACGCAGTGAAATAACACTACTTGATGCAGTGTTGTGTTTCTGCGGTAAGTAAGGTTGCCAGTGCTCCACGAGGATACGCTGGGCTAGTAGTATGTCCTGCTAACACTGTGATACCCCTGGTATTGCTAGCGGCTATAGGCTACGGTGACTGCATATCAGGCGGCCCACCTGATATGCTTGTGTGCCACTTTAGTGGTATAAAATAATAATAATAAATTTAAAAAGCGGGTGAGCCTTTCAATAGGCGCTCATACTGAGTGCCATCTGATATCTGACGGTCAGCTTTACCACCGCGCTATGACCGCGCGCGCTAATTGGTCCCTTGTCACGAAATCACTCCCGCAGATTGCAGGAAAGCGAGAGGGCAGCTGCTACATTGAATATACATGCTCAAATCTTCACACTTCTCAGTGAGCTTTGTATAAACGTGCCGTACATAAAACCACGCCACCCTGTTCTCTTTTGAAAATCGCTTTATCATGCAAAATTGGGTAACCGTTCACCCATTGCTAGAATGAGTAAACAACGGTGCCAATTATGTTGCACAAAATTACCAAACTAATTTGACAGTTCTTAAAGTCTTGCTATCCCTTTCTCATGTGCGGGGTTAAATAAGGATAGCAATACCTTTAGAACTGTCAAAAGTGTCAAATTAGATTAGTTTAGTGGTTTTGTCCAACAGAATTGGCACCATTATGTGGGTAGTTGGTCAGATGTACGATAACTACCATATGTGCGTGTGCCTAGCCACTTTCTTGCGTGATCAAGTACCTTGCACAGATTGCCGGGTCGTTGAAAATAAAAGCAGTCCAGGGTACAATCATAAAGAGACAGTTTATTTCACAGCACACAGTAAAGAAGAAATGGAAGAAGTGAAAACAAGCAATCGTTACAATACAGCAAAGAAACGAAAACAATACGCGATGCAAATAAGACATTATATATTCAAACACACCTGGGTAAAGTCTAGCATATGATTCCTGAACATTTGCAATTGTTCTATCTCAGAGTAGTTAAAGTAACTAAATTACTAATTTATTATAAACTCAACATTTCATTTTTATAGATGCTGTTTAATTAATATTTCCCTTAAAACTAACTTATACGTAAGAATTTTGTGGATGCTGTGTTTTTCTGGATAATTATTGGATACACAACGATACATCCGTATCCAGTGTCGAAGGACCTTAATAAATAAATACATAA
Organism: Falcaria lacertinaria; assembly: GCA_951449985.1. Taxonomy (NCBI): domain Eukaryota; kingdom Metazoa; phylum Arthropoda; class Insecta; order Lepidoptera; family Drepanidae; genus Falcaria; species Falcaria lacertinaria. Next base: position 10,336,931 of record OX602111.1, on the reverse strand, counting down.
TGTTTATTGTTTGTTATTGTTCCCCCAGAACGCGTTGAGGACAGCCCCGAGTCTCGCGGCGCCCGGGACGCTGTACTTGTGGAACGCGGCCACTTGCTCCAGCCGGGACAACCAAGCTGCCGTCAGCGGGAACCTGAGTTCATATTACTCTTTATATTACGAAGGTGACAACCAAACATACGGGCAGCTTGATAAAAGGCACCGTAGCCAGACGCTTGCAACACCAGGGGCATCACAGCGCGTTGCTTAAGCCCAAAGCTACGTTTTTTCTCTTTTTAACTCCCGATAATTATGACATGCCGTCCTACTCCCACGCTCCTTTTAACATAGTGTGGCATTACAGTATTACGGGCTATAATATGCAAGCGAATTCGCGGGTAAAAAGTTAATATAAGCTACAGAAAAACACTTCGATTGTATAAGATTACCAGTTTCTGCCCGCGAATTTGTCGCTTTGAGCTTAAAATCCCAGAGGAACCTAACATTTCCCCGGGACAAAAAGTATCCTATGTAGTATGTGAGAATCCAGGTTATAAACTATACGTGTAACAAAGGACATCTTCGATGTTTCATAGAGATTTGGTCCAAATCTGAATGTGCCGGCCAACACATTTATTTGTATACTAGCTGCCCGCCCCGGCTTCGCTCGTGTGGACAATTTTTTTTGCATTTATGGGGATGAAAAATAGATGTTGGCCGATTCTCATAGATACCGGATAAGCACAAAAAATTTCATCAAAATCGGTCAAGCCGTTTCGGAGGAGTATGGCAACGAAAACTGTGACACGAGAATTTTATATATTAGATTCCGTTGGAGCTTGTCCGCCTGAGCATTTATTACTATGGCACCAAAGTTGGAAAATAAAGGACAGACATTTCATATGTTTTGGTAATTTTACATTCCAATTTTCTACAATAATGTATGAAAATTATGATTTTCGAACTCAAATAAAATCAACTACACCACTTTCAGATTTGGACCAAAATGTCCTTTCATACAAATCCGTTGAGCCGTTTTTACTTGATTGAGTACCATCCATACGTCCATCCTTACCAACTTTGACATTTATAATATTAGTAGGTATTACATACGTGTTAGCATCCAGTTGGTAGAACGCCTTCATGGCGTTAGCAGTGGTGCCTACGGCCAGGTCGGCAATGGTGAGGTGGTCGGCCGCGATATACCGCCGCCCTTCCAGGTACTGCTCCACCACACGGAAAGCGGTCTCAATGTCCTTCAAATGCTTCTCCGTAGCGCCTCTAAGGCCTTCATAGATCGTTGGAAGCTGGGATAGGAATACAGCTTTATTATTTGACTATATGGAACGAATGATTGACGAAATGTCAATTTTTTTTTTTTAAAAGCGAAGTAGGGCGAAATGCGTTCTCCCGTGGGTTTTAAAATTTAAAACTGGAGCCGCCCGCCTGGGAACTGTACCTCCACCTTACAGAAGACCGCAGTCAAATAACACTACTTTGATAGTCTAGCACTATCGATACGCTGCGCTAGTAGTAATGCTAGCACAGTGCCTCCTTAACCTTGAAACTTGTTAGTGATAACACTGGTCTTGCTAGCGGCGCCTGCGTAGCAATAGCTGTAGATTGGCATTAGATTTATATCCTTTTAAATCGGTTAAGCTGTTCCTCCGATTATCTCATATATCCTATATGAAGAGAACAAATTTTATCTAATATAAAACATTCTCGTATAACAGTGTTTGTTATAAAACTCCTCCGTAACGACTTGACATATTTTTTGAGTATATTTGGTAGGTCCAAGTATAGGACGTAAAGTATTTTTCATACCCCTAAGTGTGGGTCCACCCAGAAAAATACTTTTCAAATAAAATATAAGTAACTAGCTTGCCCGAGACTACGCCCGCGTTGAGCTTAGAATCTTAGAGGAACCTAAAATTTTCCCGGGATAAAAAGTGTCCGATGTGTTAATCCGGGTTATAAATTATTTGTGTTCCAAATTTCACCCAAATCCGTTGAATAGTTTTTGTGTGAAAGAGTAACAAACATCCATCCATCCATCCATACTCACAAACTTTCGCATATATCATATTAGTAGGATTTATATGGCTATAAAACATGTGCCGGGTCAGCTCTTTATAATATTGGTAAATACGATGCCGCAGTTTCATAAAAGGTAAATAAATTGTCTATGTTACATCCTTACAGCCACTGCTTTGAGTCTGACGAAGAACACCCCTGCGTTGAAGTACAAGCACTGGTCGACGATGGCGCGAGTGTACATATCACTCGGGTAAAGGGACTCCATCTTGTCAGCGCCGTACTTCCTCAACAGATACTTCATTATTGCGTTACTGGAATAAAGGGAGACGGAAAATATATCTTGCTCTTTCTTCTCAAACTACTCTAAACGATCATATATGCTCGTTTTGAAATTTAAAAAAATATTTGATCTGATCAAAGCAATGTCGTTAGAAATTAATTAAATTACCTTTCAGAGAGTACAAAGTCACCATCTTGAAGAGTTGGTATCGTTCCCATTGGGTTCAACTGGGAAATGAAAACGTCAAATTAGTTGTTACAAAGGTGGCAAAGTCAAAAACATGTTGTGAATGTCGATCTAAACATTTCTGTTTTGTTCTTTGTTTGTTCTTAGTTTCGTGATTCTGTACAACAGAATCGGTACCAGTACCAACCTTCATATACTCTGGTGACTTGTGCTCGAGCGTCATGATGTTGGGTTCCTTGTACTGGAACTGCAGAGCCAACATGTCCCCCAGAATCATGACGGCGCAGGCCGGGGGGCTCGCGTCCAGCTTGTACAGGACCAGAGACATCCTGACACCTTACAACTTTCAAAACACATTTTTTATGTGAATCTTCACGCCTTCTCACAAGGGTCCCCGAAGAGGTAGGCACAGATGTTACAACACCCAATTCCACCCAAGGTAATTTGGTGCCAAAGTGACAGATGGTGAGTCCGCCGTCTCTTCGGCACTACATACTTCCTTGAGTTTCTTCTCAGACATATGCAGGTTTCCTCACGATGTTTTCCTTTACCGCAAAGCTCGTGGTGTGTCTAATCACTGCACTTAAGTTAGTGAAACTCATTGGTACAGACCGGTGGAATTCGAACTTGCGTCAGAACTTGCTAAAATAGCAGACAACGCTTTATACCACACGATCACCACAGCTTAAAACCAAATTTTTTTTTCAAAAAACTAATTTTAACTACACAAACGAAATATTGACAAATAAATAACCTGGAAATCAGTAAAAAATAATAAACTATCTATACTTACTCTTTTGTTCGATCTGAGAATCGAACCTGTAACCAACGTGTAATAACCCAATTAGTTAAGTCATTAAACCAGGTTACCATTATAGGGCGAGTGATACCCCTGATGTAGCAAGCGACTCGATAGGCTACGGTAACTGCTTACCATCAGGCGGACAGTATGCTTGTTTGCAACCTTAGTGGTATAAAAAATTAGGTCATGTTTGCAAATAGGGAAGGAAAGTGACGATAGGAGGACTCCACAATATCTTTAAGCAACCTTAGGCTACGGTAACCGCTTACTATCAGGTGAGCCGCTTGTTTGCTATCATAGTATAGTATTAAAAAAACACAAATAGTAATAAAGCAGTGGTATAAAAAATTAGGTCATGTTTGCAAATAGGGAAGGAAAGTGACGATAGGAGGACTCCACAATATCTTTAAGCAACCTTAGGCTACGGTAACCGCTTACTATCAGGTGAGCCGCTTGTTTGCTATCATAGTATTGTATTAAAAAAAAACACAAATAGTAATAAAGCAGTGGTATAAAAAATTAGGTCATGTTTGCAAATAGGGAAGGAAAGTGACGATAGGAGGACTCCACAATATCTTTAAGCAACCTTAGGCTACGGTAACCGCTTACTATCAGATGAGCCGCTTGTTTGCTATCATAGTATAGTATTAAAAAAAACACAAATAGTAATTAAGCAGGCTTACCAGTTCTAGCTCGTACACCAAACAATCAATTGTAGTCAACACACATTGATAACTCTACCTATACTATCACACTCCTAATCAATATTGGCGTGTTATCACACATTGCCGAAATCATTATCAAATTTAGAAGTGTTAACAGATAAGCACTTCCCAATGACCGTTGATGACGGTGACCGCTTGCCACCGGGCGGGACGTATGCTTGTTTGCTAATTAAGTGGGAAAAAGCTCCTTTTTTAAAAACAAGCTTTTATTATTATTTTAATTTAAAAAAACTGTTCCGCTCATCAAGCCAAAGGGCTCAAATGCTCAAGCTCAATCAATTAAGGCATTTGATACCCATATCATAGGTAGGGGGTTAAAAAGTAAATTGGCGGCCGCCATATTGGATTATAAATGGCGGCGTTAAGATAATTATGCGTTGTCACGGGAACCAAATTTGATATATACACTCTTTACAGAACCAACTAAATGTCATAAGTTGGTCAACTATTACTTGGTAACTAGCAAAGACTGCTTAGATTTATTTTTGACTTCGATATACATATATAGGTCCTATTATTCTGAATATTTTTTATGTAATCGAATTAGCTTAGCCTGTATGTAATTTAAACGCGTAACTTTACGTTTAGGGGTATACATAAAGACTTCAATTGGAATATAATACTGTTTTAATATAATATAAATTATTGTTTAATGTTATTTTTGTTCCTTTCCCACATGGTAGTCATGAGGTCAGCTATGGCGGCAGTGCCGGGCGCCATGTGCCTCTGGAACACCGGCTGCTCCCCCAGGCGGGAGAGCCAGGCGACACAGCGAGGATATCTGAACAGATATATTTTTTTATACATCACTAAGGTGGCACACAAGCATACGGCCCACCTGATGGTAAGCACCGTCGGTCACCGTAGCCTATAGTCGCTAGAAATACCAGGGGTATCACTAACGGGTTGCCAACCATTTTGTTGATGAGCACTCACTCTGCAACATTACTACTAGCCCAGCGTATCCTCGTGGAGCACAGGCAACCTTACTTACCGCTGTGAAATAACACTACATCAAGTAGTGTTATTTCACAGCGGTCTTCTGTAAGGTGGAGGTACAGTCCCCAGTAGGGCGGCTCCAATTTAAATGGGAAAACCCACGGGAAATCCCAAATCGCCCTACCTCTCTTGTGTATGTATACAACTTAACTGACTATAACTAAAGGTATAAAATGCATTACACTCGTACCTTTCCTACATACAATAAGATATTTGCAAGCCTCATTTGGTCGAAAATGTATGAATTGTGTATAAAGTTAATTATTCTCCTCATTAACGGTTAGAACGAATTTGTGTTGAGCTTAGCATATTAGAAACAAGATCTTACTTGGCTGCGTTCACTTTATGCATGACCTGCAAGGCGGAGGCGGTTGAACCAGCTGAGAGGTCAGCCAGGGTCATGTGATCGGTGGCTATATAACTCCTTTGCTCCAAGAAAGCATTAATCACTTTATATGAAGCCTCGATGCTGCGTTTTTGATGGTCTGCCGGCCCTGAAGCTCCTTTGAATGTATTCGCCTGGAATATGTACAATTTAATTATTATTATTTTTTATACCACTAAGGTGACCCTGTATTCAGTTCACCCTACTGAAACGCTACTACGGTCGCGGGTACGATTCTCGCCGGGGCAAACATTTTAATTTGCTTTGCGTCTGTGTGTTTTATATGTATTAAAATTATGTTTTAACAAAAAAAATATATAAGTATTCTATCAGCCGGGTTCCATGAAACAAGCTTCGCTTAGTTCGGGGGCAGATGGCGCTGTGTGATAAAATAAATGTGTCCAAACATTTATTATAAAGAATCAGGGCTGTAGGCTTGCTTGCCATATGCGCAGTAAAACAAATTTTGTTATCGCTAGAACTAATATAAGGGTCCCCGAAGGGATAGGCAAAGGTGTTACAACACCCACTATCCACCGAAGATAATTTGGTGACAACGTGACAGATGACTCCGTCGCCGTCTCTTAGGTGTGCCCTCTATATGTAGTGATATACGCCCTTGAATTTCTTCTCAGACGTATGCGAGACCTCACGATGATTTCCTTCACCGTAAAGTTCGTGTCTGCACTTATGTTCTTAAGAAAAACTCATTGGTACAGAGCACTAATGCCACTGCTCTGTGGCCGCCCTGCTTTTAAGGGTATTTGAATTTTCTGGGGTCCCCCTGAGGTGATTACCTTATGGTAAAGATAGCAATGGCGATGTAGCTGTAAGTGCAACTGACCGCAATAGCTCTGAGATGGGGGAAGAACACCCCAGTGTTGTAGAACATGCACTGGTCCACGAGGGCGCACGTGCGGGCCTCGCTCGGGTACAGTTCTTCGCGTAGGCTCTCGCCGCCATATTGCATTAGGAGGTACTTCATTATGGCGTGGCTGAAGGAATACATGACGTATATTACCTTTATTAATATAATCAAAACTAATATTATACAGCTAAAGAGTCTATTTGTTTGGTTGAACGCACTAATCTCAGCAACTACTGGTTGGATTTCAAATATTTTTATTGGATAGTCCATTTATCGAGGAAGGCTTTGGGCTAAATAGCATCATATAACCTTTTTTGATTATTTGTGACTAGTCTCATTGGCACAAAGGCAAGATCTTTCAGTCGAGCCTTTAATTCTGACCACATCGAGGCCCATTCTTTATTTTTTTATATTTTAGTCGTATCGTGAACAGCGCCATCTGTCGCATATTACTTTAGTTACGATGTTGAATTAAAGAAGTCCGGCAGAGAGGTACTACAAAGTTTTAACTTATTGTAACTCACCTATCAGATATAACAAAATCGCCATCCTGGAGCACAGGCACTGTTTGCATAGGGTTTAACTGGAAAACAGAATTAAATACATAAATACTTTTTATTAACTATACAAAGAGAAAGGATCAAAGCAAACTTTATTTTAGTAGCTTTCGATCCGCGACTCCATCTCCATGGACAGCACAAATATTGAGGTTTGGGACAAAATAAGTATATTTAAATTTTACTAGAGGTTTCAGCGGCAGATCCTATCTCAGAGTCCTCTCAATAAAGCGAGCGATAGTGGTACCCTTGGTAAATTAGCGTTTATAGGTTGCGGTGACCGCTTACCATCAGATGAGCCGAACGCTTAATGTCACAGTGCAAAAAAGTTATAAGCTGTATAAGTAAAATGACATATGTTTACCTTTTTAAACTGAGCCGTCCTGTTTTCCGCGGTAGTAATGTCAACGTCTTTAATATCCAAAGGAACTCCCACCAGGTCAGCCAGCATCATCACGGCTCTGGAGGGCGGGCTTATCACGGCCCGGTACAGGATTAAACTGGACATTATCCTCAAACATGCTCACAATATAGAAGTATCTTCTATCCATAATAATATTATAAACTAGCTTCTGACCGCGACTACGTCCGCGTTGAGCTTAGAATCTCAGAGGAGCCTAACTTTTCCCAGGATAAAAATATCCTATGTGTTAATCCATGTTATAAATTATCTGTGTTCCAAATTTCATCCAAATCCGTTCAGTACTTTTTGCGTGAAAGAGTAACAAACATCCATCTTTCCATCTATACTCGCAAACTTTCGCATTTAATATATTAGTAGGATGCGAAAGTATCTCTGTTTGTGTGGTAGTTAGTTTGATTTACTAACCTTTTCACGACTCAACGTCTGAACGGATCGTAATAAAATTTGGCAATGAGGTAGATTATAACCTGGGGAAGTACATCTCTCTCTACAGCTCTATCTTGAACCACGCGGGCGAAGCCGCGAGCAAAAGCTAGTATAAATTTGCAATAGTCTCCTCAGGTGGCCGGTGGTAAAGTATACTTTATGGCTTAAACTGAATAAACATTTTTTTGTTTGATAGGCTATGGCGATAAGCATCATTTTCTTATGAATGTGTTTTTTTTGGAAATAGCTAGTTTTAAATTATTGTCCAGAAAAGTAAGCGAACACAAGAAATGTATGTAATATAGCATCACAATTTTTATCTGACGCGGCGGCGAAAATTTGAAGTTAAATCAGTGTTATGACGAAAGAACAAAGGTCAGGTGCTAGGTAGGGTAGGTGTCATACTACAGTAACCATCTATCGCCTAGTATTATCATAATATTGAGAATATTGAGATAAGTTATAATAATGTTGCCATGATACCTACATTAAACAGGCAAAGATTGTCTCAAGAGCTGTACTAGCTTACACGATCAATAAATGTAGATTTAAGCATAATAATTTATTAATAACATAACTAGTTTGACTACATCGTTTGACATTCAATCTTCATTTATAATTATTCTGTGTCTGTGGTCTTCCGCCTTCAGAAACACTCACTAAATTCAAGAACATGTGAAGACACTTACCTAATATGTTGAACAAAACCTAGCGATGTATTCACCAATGTTAAGTGTATAACAAACACAATCCTATGCGAACGATAACAGTACCTAAACAAACAGATAAGGTAGTTATCTAGTAAATTGGCTTCATAAATAAGTCGGATTTTTATACCAAAGACCTTGATCTTTGAGCCGCCGAACAGACGTTCGCAATGAGCGATCGTTTGTTGGTTGCTAAAAGGGCGTACCAACCAACCTACAAAATTTTACAGCATTGTGTTACTTAAGTTAGTAAAGCAGATTAAAGTACGTAGTTATTTATAACTATGTATCATAAATCTTCAGATAGGAAGTTAAATAATAATAAAAAGAACTGTATGTGTATTTATATATGTCAAATTGATATATATGTACACATTTACTCAACTGGTATGTGACTTTATCCCATACATTCTATAAGTAGGAAAACAATAATAGCTTCTAGCGACCACACGCTTACTCGTGTGCCATTTTTATTAATACCAACATGTCAACAATAGATACCACGTGACACGTGTGAAGCATGTGTCGGTAGGTACTTGTTTATCGATTCTAAATGTCAAACCAATAAGCAGTATTTCCAATATTATTGGTTAAAAAGGTAGAAATTATTTAATTTTCTACATAAGATATCCGATTAAGCCCATTTTGGATATGTAAAGGTCTAAGTAAATACCTTAGTAAAGTATGTCTTATGTTTAAAAAGTAGAAAAGGGGCATTAGAACCTGTATGTATTCCACACGGCCACATATTTACTAATAGCTCCTATTGAGCATGTGTACTGATATAGGGTTGGGTGTGGAGTGTGTAACTCGGTTCAAAAATGTCTTACATTAACTACATGAACATTTTTATGAATCAGTGTATGTGTGAAGTCGAGAATATTAGAATTATGTAATTTTCCAATAGTCATACCAATTACCTAAGTTTATTCATAACAAATTTACAACAATCAACTTTAAAACCTTAATATGGTAAAGTTTTATTTATATTTACTTAATTTATAACTTATATATAAAGATATACATACATAAGTAGTAAATACAGCTGATTTTATTTAACTAATGTAAAAAATGTTTGATGGCCATTACTTAGTGTAAAAGTTTAACCAGGCACATTTTATGTAATAAGTACAAGTTAAAACTTACATTATGTTAAATGTTAAGGAAACACTGATAAATGGCAATATATAAAATGCTTGGTGCATGACATCAAAAATTCCAGTACTAATTTGATGAAGTTTCCCTCCAAATATCATTTTGAGTGTAACATGAAGAATTTTTTATACCGCTTAAGTAGCACACAAGCGTGCGGCCCACCTGATGGCGAGCAGTCACCATAGCCTAATAGCGCTTTTTTAATGGGAAAACACACGGGCGATCCCATTTCGCCCTACCTCTCTTTAAAATGAAAATAGATACCACATATGATGGCACCACACATACATGTCACCTTTTTCACTTTCTCATTCAATATCTGAGCTGGGTATCCTAAATGAAGTGACGATATAAGATGTGAGTTCCTATCTTTTCCATTAATAATGCATTGAGTGAATTACAATAACGAATTCAATGACTGAGAGGTTCCTTGAGCACCCATGGAAGGATATAGGATATTTTTCATCCCTGAAATGTCTATAATAACTAGATTAAGTAAAGTTTGCTATGTTTTACTGCTACTAGCCGGGAGATGTTGGTTGACAATTTCAATTATATTCTGAACATCAGCTTCGGAGAGACGCTCTTCACTTTCTTGAACAATCTGTGAACAACATAGTAGAAGAAAACAAATTAGTATACACTCTATTCTCCCGATTGGGGTACTCTCTGTGATGATAAGTTCATAATTGTACTGCTCTAAATCAATGCTAAACAAACATTAATTATAAACTACTGTCTGTCTGTTTCACATGACATAAGTCATTTATTCAATACAACTTGGTTGAAACATTGAGGTAAATAAAAGTTGTTTTATATGCAGTATTCGTTGGTTTATTTACTGGAGACCTATATTTATGTTATAAATATAAAGTGTATACATTAAGAAAGTTTTTTTTTTTTATTTAGTTAGTTTCCATGAACTTGGTCAAAGAAGTCCTAAAAATCTTTAGTTTTAAGTACTTTGGCAATATGTTCTTCCTATGAAACATGTTAATTATGATAAAACATAAGTTGTGTTACATTGATGGGCAGACTTACCAGCTGAATTTCAAGTTCAGTCCTAGGAGGTGTGTTCACCATCATCAGCTTTTCAGCTTTAGTTAGCTGGAACTTTTTCATTGCCTCCAAAAAGTTCTGTATAGACTGTGCACTTTGGTTCTTGCATTCTGTATCTTGTAAAAAGTGAACAGTCTGAAAATGAATGGAATACCTTACTTGAAGTTTTCATAAGTTATTTATAATTTCAAGTTAAGTCCCTTTGAACTTTTATCTAGTCATATCTTTTATCACATCACTTATTAAATATGTACTTAGATTGTGAAATTATTAACAAAAAAAATATCAAACTAGCTAAGCAAAGAATTACAGGTTGTTGTTATATTAAATATCATAAAATTGCAAGTTCAAAAGTAGAATTAGGTAAGTGTACAGTTTCTAAAAATAAACATGTTTTTCATTCTTGAAATCTCATAGCTGACCTCATAAGTGACAGTTGCCAGGGAGCCTTCCCGCTTGTGTTTCTTCTGTGTGCTGTCTTTTAGCTGCAGCAGGAGCTGCATCACCTCGTAGTTGGACAGGAATGCGGCATTCGCTTTAATGCTGGGAATCAAGTTATATACACTACATATTGCACCAACATCATACTATTCTATGCTTGAAGACTAGCAAAATCCAGAGTAGCCGGTTTAATTTCCTCTTAAAAATATGTATGAATGTGGTGGCTGTATTAAGTCTTGTGAACCAGGTACTACCAACAAGAGAATACCAACCTAAAGTTGTGTGTGATAAACAATGATTAAACAAATTTTAGAAGTATTTGTGTAAAGTTGTACTTGATGATAACGACCAGAAATACGGATATAATTATTAAAAGTATATATTTACGTTTCCATAATCTCCGAGCGGTCGAGCCTTTGTTGAAAGTAAGTATATACGTGGATGTCCAAACAACTGGAAGTGAGGAAGAGGTGTTTTCAATCAGAAAATTTGAGACGAATTTGGTGTATAGCGTTGCTTTAGAAAAAAGCAAAGCCCAATGTAGCGATTGTATTCTCTTGGAGCCCAATGAGAATGAAAGGTGTTGATTGATATCTCTAATTTATCGTCTAACTTTAGAAAAACCAAAAAATAACTGAAGGAATTCGGTAGGAGAATTCCGTGATAATCTCAACTTCCAACGTCAAATAAATTGACAGTTGACATTGTTTTATTCACAGAGTACATAACTTATCCTCTACCTCAGAGTAGTTAACATACTACGTACAACCACTACGTTATTTTAATTTTACATTACGTGACAGTTGATATTCTCCAATATTTTTTGTCATTGATTTCAATCTCAAATCGACTTGCATCATTTCAGAGATATTTATTAGCATTATCCTTGTAATTAATACGTTTAAACCGTAGGTTAATCACCAGAAATTTTGAAACATGAAAATTCTCTAATACTCGACACTGGCAAAAATATTCCTTGAAGGGATTGATTGCCATACATAGGAAGAAGAAGAAGAATCACAACGCAAATTAATTACAAATGAATGAAAACATTTAAAAAACACGTTACAAGCTATCCATCCATTCCATACCTACTATCCATATTATCCAAATTTTCATACTAATAGTATAAACGCGAAAGTAACTCTGTTTATTTGTTTGCTAACTTTTCATGACTAAGCGGCTGAACGGATCGTAACGTGTTTTTTTCAAGGAAATTAGATTATATCCTCAGGAAGGACATAGGCTACTTGTATCTTTACTGCTAGTTATTAATATTTTTTTTATTGCTAACGCTCCAAAGCAGTGAGTTGCAGAATATGATTATATTTAAGGTTGCAGAGCTAAATTACAAATATTTTATGTAACTAAATACACAGAGAAACTGGTGGTCTTAAACATCATTTTTAAAACAACATTTGTATTAATCCCATTTATTTCATTTATTACAGTTTCCTGCAATTATAATACGATACAAATATGAAATATTGGAATTAACATTTACTCAGCAGAAAGCAGAACATTTGGCACTGGGATGGAACATTCCCATCTGCGTCAGAATCTACAATTAAAACGCCTACTTCAACACCAAATAAGTTTAAAGTAACACAACACTACATCAAAGTAGTGTTATTTACCTGCGGTCTTCTGTAAGACGGAGGTACAGTCCCCAGTTGAGCGGGTCCATTTTTAATGTGAAACTGAAAACCCACGGGAGATCTACCTCTCTTTTTTATATTGCATAGCATTTTCAAGAATCCATCTTTGGGGAAGAATCTATTTCACAACTCTACGAAGTACCTTAAAATTATACAAATATTTCGAAAATATTCATTCATAGCATACTAGTTTAATTTTATCTCTTAGGTCATGACCACGTAGTAAACATTTATATCTGATTAGTACATAGTATTTTATTTTCTTCTTGTAAAATTGTAGTCCTATAATAAATTTAAAATGTATAATTCAGGTGGCGTGTTGAACCAAAGATTTATATATAAATGTTTCACAGTGATTAGAAATCAATGTATTCGGAATTTAAGTAGTAACGACATATTTACAGGTGGAATGACGGCACAAAAAAGGCCTTTGAACGCTTATTATTATCATTACAATAATCTACCATTACCGGAGAACAAAATACTCGCTACTTACATATGGATTGATGGTACAGGAATCAATATGAGGTCTAAAGATCGCATCTTAGAAAAAGCACCATGCGATTTAAAAATGGTTCCGAAATGGTCATTTGATGGAAGTTCCACCGGTCAAGCTAAAACTCGAGACTCTGATACAATTTTACTCCCATCTGCTATATACAAAGATCCATTTCGCAAGAGTCCACATGTTTTAGTCCTCTGTGAGACGTTTAATGGTGATGGATCTCCTACACCAACAAATTATAGAGACCATTGTGCCAAAGCTTTAAGTAAAATATCAGATCAGAAACCTTGGTTTGGCATAGAACAAGAATATACAATGTTCGATAGTGATTTATGGCCCTTAGGATGGCCTAAAATACGTGGGTACCCTGTGACGGACTCTAAATTATCATACTGCGGTATAGGAGAACATGTCGCTGGTAGAGAAATCGTCGAGAGCCACGCAAGAGCCTGTATCTATGCTGGAATGGATTATGGTGGCTCAAACGCAGAGGTGATGAAAGGGTCTTGGGAATTCCAAGTGGGAACTACATTAGGTATAAAGGCTGCTGATGATTTATGGGTGGGACGTTACATTCTCGGAAGAATTGCTGAACAATTTGGTGCAATTATTAGTTATCACCCTAAGCCAATGGGTAAAAATCAACCGGGAATAGGATGTCATCATAATTTTAGCAATGACAAAATGCGTTGTGAAGATGGGATTAAGGAAATTGAGAGGGTTTGTAAGATATTATGTAACCAGCATGCTACCTTTATGAAAAATTATGGACTTGGTGATGGAGAAGAGAATAAGAAGAGATTAACTGGTAAATTCGAAACAGCTTCGTTTAATACTTGCAAGTGGGCTGTTGCAGACCGTGGAGCATCGATAAGGCTACAAAGGATTGTTGCAATGGAAAAGAAAGGGTTCCTTGAGGATCGTAGGCCAGCTGGTGATTGTGACCCTTACAGAGTATGCGCGTTACTTGCAGAAACATGTGCTTAAGCTGTTCACTGTACTACTGTATACTACCCATAATGTCTAGTCTAGAATTTGCAGGCCCAATAATACATTTTAAGAGTTCATGAGGATGCAATGCTCTAGATAAGGATTCTACCACTGTGTGTCCTCAACAACATCAGGGTTGGCAGCGCGTTAGTGATTCCTCTGGAATTGCTAGCCTTTGTAGGCAACGGTGGATGCTTACCACCCGTTTGGCTTGCGTGCCAACTTAGTAGAATAAAATTTATGCTTTCTAAAGGTAGGTTTAACAAATCATAATACAAGCATGCATTAGCAACAATGTAGCCTTTTTTATTTTGTAGTAAATAAATAAAGCGTAATGTCAAGGTACTGATGAGTAAGTTAAAAATTACGTCAACTAAAATTGTTGGCAGGCCTGTCATGTAATTCAAAATCATTTTGTATGAAAATATATATTAATATAATAAAAAGAATCAGCAAAAATGGATGTGTTATTAAAAAGTTTAACAGGATTGCATAAATATGTTAAGGTATTGACAGTAACAAAAAGAAATTTATTGAAACACTCAATTAACCATATTACTAACAGAAAGCTATTAGATCGTTATCTGAGGCTCCCATATCCTTGTAATAAAATATTGGCAACGTATGTATGGATTGATGGTTCTGGAATAAACATGAGGAGCAAAGATAGAGTACTTACTTGCGTACCATATGCTCCGGATGCAGCGCCAACTTGGACTTTCGATGGAAGCTCTACCGGACAGGCCCCTCCAACTAATTCTGATGTCGCTCTAAAACCTGTAGCAGTTTATAGAGATCCCTTTAGGTGTGAGCCAAATGTTTTAATATTATGTGAAGTGAATGTTGACGGAAAACCAGCTCCCACAAATAACAGGAAGTTTTGTTATGATTTAACTGAATTCCACCGTGAGCAGGAGCCCTGGTTCGGTCTTGAACAGGAGTGTACTATGCTAGATGTGGATGGATGGGGTCTCGGTTGGCCTAAAGGCGGCGGTTTTCCTTCATTTAGGTACCAATATACTTATTGTGGCGTGGGTGCCAAATATATGGCGGGTAGGGATATCTCTGAAGCGCATGGCAAGGCCTGCCTTTATGCTGGACTCGATTATGAAGGCTCAAACGCAGAAGTAATGTTCTCATGCTGGGAATGGCAGATAGGCACTTCTGTAGGTATAAAAGCTCCAGATGATTTATGGATGTCTCGTTACATAATGGCTCGTGTCGCCGAGGATTATGGTGTACAGGTTACATATCATCCAAAGCCTATGGGGCAATTGCATCCGGGATTAGGTATGCATCACAATTTTAGTTTCAAAAAAATGCGCGAAGACGGTGGTTATAAATACATCGAAGAATGCATAAAAAAATTAGAAACCAATCATATGAAACATATGAAGATGTATCAGAATGATGAAACAACAAACAGGTTGCGTTTGAATGGTAAACATGAAACACCATTATATGACAAGTTCACTGCGGGAGTTTCCGATAGGCAAGTGGCTATACGCGTTCAAAAACACGTGAAAGAAAAAGGCAAAGGTTTCTTTGAAGATAGAAGGCCAAGCGCTGACTGCGATCCTTACCTCGTTTGCGGACTGCTAATGGAAACTTGCTTGGGACCGGCTGGTGCTGGTGGTCCTTGCAAAAAGTAACAATAAATAATGTGTGTGTCCTTGACCAGCAAAAATTGTCTTTGTCTTCAGAAAAGTACGTGAAGCGGTGCAGAGGACTAGCTACTGTACTCTTTCCTTCGTAGAGGATTGCTGACAGATATTTACTTTGGACCAGCCTGTGTATCGTGATAAGATAAGCAGTGTAAAATTTAAGTGACATAAACGTGCTCAAACCTTACGTTCCTCAGTAAATAAAAACATTAATTTATTTGTGAGTTCATAATTTTAAAGTAATTAATGTCGCAAGACGAATATAGTTTAATATTTTACAAAAAAATGTGTTCCTGATCTGATGAGAATTGCAAATTTTTAAGTACGTTACGACATCTTCTCGGGGATACACTGTGATCGCAGTAAAAATAACATATGCTGCTAGTCTACTCAACAATATGGTTGGCGACACGCTAAATAATAATTGTATTCCAAGCATTGATAGGCTACGGTGACTGTTTATCATCGGGCATGCCTGCCACCTTCGAAACATAAAATGGTCTATAATATCAATTCATCAGGATCCAGTAAATACTTTTACAAGCGTAAACCTTAATGCAAAGCATTTTTACGACATTTGCCATGTATTAATTTAATATGTGGTGGATTTTGTTAATTTCGGCAACCTTAATATTTTGGATTTTAAATCTTAATAAGCCTTCAAACTTTAATTAAGTAAAATATCTTACTATATTGCACCTGCTGCATACATACTTTTCATATTGGTTATATGAATGAGAATGTCAGGGTTTATTTGACACCTACGTTTCTAGCCGTCCATAGACAAAAAATTAAAAAGTTACCCGTGCAGTTGAGCCGTGCCGGCCATTTTTGTTCTTTTCTCTATTCCTTTTCGTCATATGGCGTGAGGTGCGTTCGCTTTTGTCCGCCATATTAAATGAAATCAATAAAATAAGACAAAATGTCGCCTTACTAAAGTGCGTGAAAAATATCCAATAACATCCAGTTTTTGTGTGATTAAATCATCAAGAGGATCACAATGGAGAATTCCTACGGTGTGGGAGTTGTTAACAGATACGCTCTTTTCTTGGACGATGAGTCCGATCCTCTTGATGCGTTAAAAGCGCGAGAGCAAGCAAAAGAGCTCAAAAAGAAGACCAAAGAGGCCGAAAAAGAAAATAAGGGTAAACCTGAGACTAAACCTAAAAGCACTATCGTCGCTGCTAGGAAGGGTATCAAGGAAACCCAAAATGTAAAGTCTCAAGAAAACAAGAGCGGTGAGCAACAAAAGGTTAATAAGGGACCGGTGCGACCGATCGAGCGCTCCAATGCGGAGCGCCCGCCTCCGCGCCGCCGTGAGGATCGGCCGCAGAATGGTGCTGTCGAGAACAAGGACGGTGCGCCGAGGCCCCCTAGGCGCGAGTTCGGCGATCGCAGGCCTAATTACGAGCGACGCAATTTCAGCGACAACCCTGAGGGAGCCGAGCGTCGTGGGCCGAGACCACCGCGTGAGCCTCGCGAAGGACCGCGCGGTCCGCGTCCGGGATTTGAAAACCGAGGCAAACGTGAGTTCGACAGGAGGTCAGGCTCCGACAAGACGGGTGTGAAGCCGGTGGATAAGCGTGAGGGGGGCGGTCCCCACAACTGGGGCACTCTGAAAGACGAGATCGACGAGCTAAACAAGACGGGATCGGAGGGCGAGGCGGTAGAGGAGAAGGCGCCTGATACGGCGGCCGCTGGCGATGGGCAGCAGCCGGAGGCCGAGCGGCCTGCTCCTACCGAGGACGAGCCACGAGAGCTCACGCTGGACGAGTACAAGGCACTGCGGAACGCTCAGCGCACCGCGCCGCAGTACAACCTGCGTAAGGCTGGTGAAGGCGAGGACCTCAGCCAGTGGAAGAATCTAGTGATGCTCGAGAAGAAAAAGGAGGGCGAGCGCGGTGAGGACGATGACACCGACGATGAGTTCGATATGGCCGATTACCCGCAACGTGTAGGGCGCCAGAAGCGCGTGCTGGGCATCGAGTTCACGTTCAACGATGTCTCGCGGCGTGGCGCAGGCGGTGGCGGACGAGGCCGCGGTCGCGGGCGCGGCAGAGGCCGGGCGCCGCCGCGTGAGGATGCTCCGCCAGAGGAGCGCCCACCGCCGCGCGCCCTCGCCGCGCCGCCCAAGGTCGACGACAGCAAGGATTTTCCCTCTCTTGGCTAGATGCTCACAGTGAGCTAACTCGCTCCAATCCCATTTGAAAATATGATAGAGATACAAATTAAATATTGTATGTACCGTTATTTTTGAAGTAAATATACAAAATATTTACACAAGCGTGTATTATATATTGCATTGGAACTAAGTCAGTTGAGCTAACTATCGTTAAATCTTTAGATTGACATTTATTTTGGTAACTTCTCACGATTGGGGATTGACTATATTGCTTGTTGCTCTACATAGAGGGGGAGGATACATTTAAGTTAACTTCTGGAACACATTGCTACATTAATGCATATGAAACTTATCATATTGTAGCTTTGATCATACTGTAATCACATCAGCTTACGATTTAACTTTACGAGTTGTAAGAATTAAGTTTTAACTTACAGACTGTGACACGCTATAATGAACTAACTCCGTCACAATTTAGAGTAGAACATTGTGAAGAAATAACCCTTGTTGCATTTTATATCATGAGTTTGTGTTGACAAATGCAGACTTTGGGAACTGTAAATAGTTATATATGTTTAAAAGATAAGGTCTTTAAAAATAACAAGGTTGATTTTTGTTGTTACACAAACTTCTTGAAAAATAAACATTTTGTATGTGTGATATTTTTCTTCATTATTTTCATTCTGACTGTACTAACTCCTTAGCTAGCTGACTAACTTGTTCCTAACTCAGAGCTGTCCTCCCCCGGCCTGCCATGACCTGGCTGGTGTTATTATAACACTACTACTAGTTAACTTCCTTCTCATTTTAATAATAACTATCATATTTCCTAACATTGTTCCTAGTGATTAGATTATCAACTCATTGTTCAATAAGTGTGTTGTAGGATGTGGTCAGACAATATGGTGGTATACCACTACAGCTTCTACAACAGGAATTGATTGTATAATGAACATCAAAATAAAACCATTGTATGTAAGTAATATTGTATATTGACACAATTTATCACGTTCACACAAAAACAGTTCACTTAAAATTTACACGATAAAACAATACACAAATGTATGTAGTTAAATAATCAACATAATAAAGCTATTACTTACACATATTAACTTACACGCGATTACATTTAAGCAATAAATAACATATTTACATTTGATATAAGTAAATCCGATTGGTTCTTCAACTGAACAAAATAAAATGCAATCACCTGATTCAGTACTCTACTTTCACTGACAAAATATTGAAACTTCAAGGTTTAAAAACAATGATTACCTACAAATAATATCAAAGGAACATCATAATCCTAATTACAACTTGCTCATACATTTTAATTGGTTATATATACATCACATATAACATGTAATATAGACTAATAATTAAATAGCTGTTAATAGACAGTAGGCAGAGAAGACCACAACGTCATTCACGGAAATAGCTGACTAGTACCTTTTGTTGAATACAAGTTTACAAAAACATTTGATAGTTATTTTTAAAGTGATACTGCTAATAACGACTCCTTTTATAATAAAATTGTATCTTAAAAACATTATAATTAGGTAAAATGGACACAGAATTCAGCAAGTTACTTGGTGTTAGCACAGACCTCTATAGTGAAAGTATACCTGCTATGGAGTGAGTTTTCATTGAACCTCTTTAAATTAAGCAAATATTTTAGGCTCAATGCTATCGGGAATTATTTGGTAATGTTCTCGTAGAATTATTGCGATACTTGGACATTGTTTTCAATAAAACCAACCTGTCACAACCCAAGATAACGTTCTTGGGTTGTGAAAGGTTACAATACAATTTATAAATTAGTGACGTAAAGCGTTATATCTAAGTAGAGGACTTGAGCCCCGTTTCACAGCCACAGTATACTTTACTTACGATCGAACATTTAAAGTACAATCTCGTTGGACAAGTGGCTAGTTGTAACTATCAGGCACACCCACTGCAACTACCCGCATAATACTAACGTAGCACTATCTCTGTCCGACGAATACGCTATCAATTGACTATATTATTTACATTGACAACAACAACTGATTGTAATTAACATGATTATATTTACACCAATGGCGTGCATTTTGAATACGTATGCACCGGCCGTTGACTCGTGTTTATCGGGGCATCGAATCTTGATATTCAGGGTTAGACAATGAGGCCGATAACTTCGGTGCGTAATGAATTATGTATGGTAGGGCTTGCGTTCAACCCGCATATGTTATGACACAGCAAGCCAGAGCAGAGGCCAATGTAATATGAAGCTTAACTAGTCACATGACATTAGACAAGATCGAGTTTGAGCACATTGCATGACCGGTTTTCGTCAAATTGGTGGTGTTTTAATATTAATGTATTATATTAAAAGACATACGGTCCACAGTCTAGCCTATGGATTTAAAGCGCTGGACCGATTCTTATGCGATAACATAAATACTACGTCGCTAGGCTGATCTAGCGCGACAGATATTCAAAATTTTTGGTTTATGTCCTATCTCGTTCGCACACGTCACGTTTTGACAGACGGAAACAGCAGCGGCTTGTTCTTCCTTGGTTAAACGTCTGTTTCTCTCAAGTTAAGTAACGTGTAGTGTGACGTTTACTCGATGCCGAATGTGTTGGTCTCCTCGACGGCTAGGAGCAGTTTCTCGTAGAGCAAGTGCGGAGTGGGGTATGGAGGCAGGTCGAGCCTGTTGAAGCAGGTGTGCGCGCGCGGGAGCGACTCCACGCGGCCCCAGCGCTCCACGCAGAAGCGGCGCGGGCCCGTGGAGCCCCGCAACGCGGAGAAGCCCTCGTACGGGATCGACGAGGTGCCCGTTACAAACTGCACCAGCCGGAGACGCTGCTCGTTGGTAAACCTGGACACGGTAACATCACACTTACTGGGGGCACATATAAATACTGATCACGAGTAAGACACATAAGAATCAAAATAACATTTATTAAGTTTAGGCCCTAATAAGACACTTACGAAGGTCTAAATTACTACCCGTTCGGAAAAAAATCCACCTGAGAAGAAACTCAGTGCTCCTTTTTATGTAACAATCATGTAGAATGAATATCTGAACGGTTGAACTTTCACTGGCAGATAACTGATACTATAAGGTTAGTTGGGAAAAATAATTAGGGTTCCAGGCAAAAAAAAGAAAATAATATTATTTTCTCTATAATAGGATATTTACAAGAACTGTTAAAACCGCTTACCATCAAGGGAACCGTACGTTTGTTTGAGGTTATTTTAAGAGATCTTAAATGTATGAACCAGCCAGAAGACGGGGTGCAGTGGTGGTATAGTATAGCAGTCAGTAGGCGGTACCTGTCGATGGCCTGCCAGAACCACAGTATGACGGGGTGCGCGTCGTGGTACCCGCCGCGGTAGTCGGTGTGCGCGCGCCAGTCCGCCACGTCCAGCTCCGGCGCGCCCGCGATCACCAGCTCCAGCTCGCGCGCGTCGAACGCTGCCACCAGCCGAGGGTCCACCACCTGCACCGAGACACACACTTAGCACACAATACTGACAACGACAGCCAAGGCCGATGATACTAGGTACATAAATGGTGATTGGCCTCCGATTTTACATTCGAAATCGTATATATGTGTAGGACACCAACATCAGCAATTATGCAGTGAAAGAACGTGGTGTATGTGAGTGTGTGTGACACCAACGTCACCAAAGACGTAATAGAGAGTGGCGTTATGGCGTAGCGAAGATATGAGGTGAAGGTGTGTGTGTAGGGCAATAACGTGACCAGTTACGTTAGGTGACGTTATAAAGTGGTATGTGTGTGTGTGTGTGTACCTCGTGGAAGCCCCTGACGAGCCACTCGGTCTGGTCGTGCACGCCGCGCTGCACGCGCCAGCGCACGAGCCGCTCGAGGTAGTCCTTCTTGTTGCGCTCGGTGACGGGCAGCTCGCGGCCGCCGGCGCGCAGCTCGCGCTCCACCACGCGCCCGTCCGCGAGCCGCTCCGACACCGCGAACGTCAGCTCCAGCGACGACACGCACCGCGCAGACTGACACACACAACACAACACAAACTATAGTGAGCGGTAATTGGAGCCGCCCGACTGGGGGCTGTACCTCCACCTTACAGAAGACAGCAGTGAAATAACACTACTTTGTTGTAGTGTTGTGTTTCTGTGGTAGGTAAGTAAGGTTGCCAGTGCTCCACGAGGAAACGCTGCACTAACAGTAATGCTGCTAGCACAGTGAGTGCTCATCAATAACCTGGTTAGTGATATCCCTGGTATTGCTAGCGGTTATGGGCTACGGAAACTGCTTACCATCATGTGGGTCGTATGTTTGTGAGCCACCTTAATGCTATAAAAAACACATCACACACACTATATAACCATACGTATGTATTGTAAAGGAAATCTCTTTACATATAAATATAACATCACGCCAAGTCGCTCACAACCAGTAATCTGGTACCCATAAATAGTACAAGCTTTGCTTGCTCAGTTGCAGTCGAGATGGCGCTGCGTGACATTAATATACTCACACCTACCCACCACCCAACGCGCTACAAGCTATGACATTGTTGTGAGAAATTCAACACTTCTTCGCCCAACCTATTTTTGAAATATGCCAAAATTAGATATAGGTTTTTTTTATTAGATATGTTTGTGTGAAAAGACAAGCTTTATGCATATACCGTATTAATCCTAACTATTGGCATTTAAATAGTCTTCATTCCGTGCATACGTAAAAGTATACAATGAACATCATAATATATTTCTAACCTAAAACTAGAAAAATCACGTGGGTTTGTTTTTCTCTGTATTGACTGAGCGCGATAAAGCACATGGTCAATCAGGCACATGCGCGACATCTAGTGAGCAATTTGGAAACGATTTATATCGAAGTTTATTCACAACCTCACTAGATGGCGCTAGTGACCTAAAATGCTAGAAAAACGCTTACTTGTAGCCATCGCAGCGATGCAGCGAACTGTGCGTCTAGTGCGTCAACGTCTTCAAGCGCTGGAGGCAGCCGCAGCAACCCTCGGTACAGCGCCCGCGTGAACCATGCTTCGAGAAGGTAGCCGTGTACGAGCGCCAGGCCGAGAACTCGACCGGAGAATCGGAACCTGATAATTAAAATCATGGTATGATTTTATTGGACTTAAAAAATACGAATGACTACTTATTAATTATACGACACATACGCGTTGGTACCTATAATAATTCGATTTTGAACGCAATTACGCTTGCGTGGTTTAGGATAACTCATAGCTTTAAAATAAAATATAACTATGTTACTAGGGGCCCTGCAATTTTTCATTCTTACATTTTTTTTATAGATGCCCAAATCATACAAATAAACAAATTGTACCTTATAATACTAATAATAAAGTTTAAATTATTACAAAAAAAAACAATATGTATCTCACGGGAGGACGCACGTATCGTAAGATTGCGCAATTAGTATGAAGAACAAAAGAATGGAGTACAGTATGGGATCCTTCATGAAGGATGCGAAGAGATGTCTGCACTCTGCAGCCTCTGCAGGATAGGCAACGCGTTAATGATACCCCTGGTGCATAGACTACGGTAACCGCTTACCATCAGGCGGGCCGTATGCTTGTTTTACCTTAATGTTATAACAAAAAGATCGTACTGTAATTAAATTTCGCATCGCCACACTACACTGCGACTCGACTGTTCAAATGTGTTGATTATTATATTACATTTTCGTCACACTAACAAACAGACACACAGTTCCACAAAAAAACCTTTCTTGGCCTAAGTGTGGAGTGCGTGTTTGGCTGTAACATAACACCGGGTGTTTGTCGTAATTCTATCGTATTGTAGGCCGTAAGAGGCGCGGCCGCCGGATCTAATGTTTATAAATAGCTAAAAGAGGGCACTGTCATTTTAGCTCGTTTAGAGATATATTTGGATATTACAAAGCATCCGGTTTATATATATATTTATTGGATTAAAGCTTAGTAAATAATGATTTTAATAAATAGATATCTTTTTTTTTTAAAACCACTTATACAAATTGAAACATTTTCATGCCGGTATAAAACCAAATTAATATAAAATAAAAGCAAGACAGGACTATATCTAATTGTGTAAGTATATACTAAAATATATTTGCCGGACAGTCTGAAAGAAGGTCCAGTGACAGAAAAGTTGAAGAGCAAGCGTCGTCATTATATGCGGAGGAATGAAGATAACGTGGTAAGACAATAAAATGTATGAATGTGGACGGGTACAGGGGTCGAGGTAGACCTAAGAAAGGAAGAGAAACACAATATTGCGCCGATCCCAAATAACATGGGATAAGGGCAGGAGAATGATGATATTGGACAGTCTAAGCCTTCTATTACTCTATAGCCGGAAGACTAATAAAAAGGTGTCCCAGTCGTTACCAGAACTGGTCCCAATAAGACATTCGTGATTTAATAACTAAGTTCATTTCGTATTGAATTAGCTCGATATGCACTTAGTCCCACTCAACGTCCCATTGCTGGGACAGTGCGTGACGGTAATAAATATGATTATAGCTTACACAATCACAACTACATTCATTTACTCGGCACTTCCTCGTTATTCACAATTATTGTGAGATAATAACGTAATAAGTTATAATTTAAAAGTATAAACATGTGCCAGCTAACTTGATATTAAGTTTGCATGAGATAAGATTTCTCTAAGTTGTGTGTAAACTCGAGTGTATTTTAAAATATTAAATAACTATTTCAAGGACAAAGTACATACTTTAATGAAGAGTGGATAATGAAATGTTTTAGATGTTGTAATGGTGGGAACTTCAATTTCAGTTTTATAGTCATTTGGCTGTCTGCTTTATAATAAACTGGCGACCCGACCCGGCTTCGCATGATAACCTAAATTAACTTATACATAAAAATCTTCCTCAGGAATCACACGCGTTGCTTAGTTCAAAATATTTAAGTGTACAGGCGGCGCGGCGGGAAGCGAATTTTTACACAATGTTAAGTTTTAAGATAGAGAATTTAATTTTTGTATATTAAATAATATTTTAACAAATAAAATATTTGAAACAGACATGTGCATTTGGAAAGCACCTCTCTAGGAACTGGTTAATGAGGTGGTTCTTCGTTCATTAAATTACACCTAACCCGTAAATGGAAAAATATGTAATGAAATATGTAAACTGCTATATACAAATCTTATATCAATAAAATTGATATATTCCTATGACACGTAATAGGTCAACAATTACGCAGCTAAGGAATTTGTGGCGCTCATTCAATGGTGTTCAACACTTTAAGAGCAAAATATTACAGTCATTCGCACTAATGATGGACAAGATAATAGTGTTTTGTTTGCATCGACTCCTTTAATTAGATCATTAAGGAGGTGCAGTGCAGGAAGCAGCTTGATAATTCTACCTTTGATAAATAAATGTAGCCATAATAATAATTATTACAACTACACCACAGTACATGTTATGTTGCAAATTATTTCATGATCATTTCTTGTCATTCCTGTAGGTACTAAGCTATATGGATTTCTTAAATTGATCTCTAGCTGTTTGTAAATAAGATAGAGATTTTATTGAACTCTTATAAACGTGTTCGCAAATATGCCCACATTCTGGTAAAATAGTAACTAACACTCAGAAAATTGTATAAGATAAGAAAAGGCTACTAAGTGAGGTCCGCCATATTGGATTAAAATGTTAGCATTTAGGTAATTGTGCATCGTCATGGGCACCAAACGTGTGTGCCAAATTTCAGCTCAAGGGACTTTGGAAAGTGAGTCATTTTTTAAAATTTGTTTAAAGCTTTTTTTTATATACCACTAAGGTGGCAAACAAGCATACGGCCCGCCTGATGGCAAGCGGCTACCGCAGCCTATGACCTATACGCTTACAACACCAGGGGTATCACTCGCGCGTTGCCGACCCTGTTTGGTCCTTAGAAAGAAAACTCACCATTCGTGATGATTATCGACGAAGGCCGACATGGGCGAGACGTGGACGGTGTAGGTGTCGTTGGCGGAGTACTCGAACAGGCCGTAGTAGGGGTTGAACAGCTCTCGGGACAAGAGGAAGAAGAACTCCCGACTGGGCCCGCCGTAGTCCAGCCCCTCCTCGCCGTCCCACAGGACGCACAGCTTGCCCTTCTGCAGCTCCTTCTTGGTGCACGACATGATGCGCCGGAACGCGTCTTCCAGAAGGTGCTCGCGACGAATGTGAAGTCTACAATTGTGGGCATTCGATAATTAACTTCGGTAGTGATCATCTAAGAAGCTAAGCGTGCCACTTATTTCCGCATTGAATTTTTGTGAAACGCAATTTTAGCTTAATAAGACCAAATCAAAATATAAATCAATCAAAATAAAGATCATGACAAAGTGCCGCTCAATCAGGTAATTCTTTGACAAGTTTCAGATTGTCATTATCCCTTTACACTCTGTTTATTGATCACTTTAACGCATGGTACATCAACTTAGCAGTAACAGACAAATAGACAGCTTTCTCACTTGGTCGTAAGAAAGAGGAAGTAAATAAACTTCGTACTATCAATTTACATTCGGTTTATTGATAACCTTAACTTCATCAATAAAAACATTGGTACCTCAATTGGATGGCTAAATAGTCAGGCAGTTACCACCAGACGAATAGATAGCAGTCTCACTTGGTCTTAAGGAAAAGGAAAGAATAAAACTCACTTTAGCTTGCCGGGCCCCTGGCCATATCCTTTGCTCTCGAGCTTTCTGTAGAAGGCGCGCAGTTTGGCTTCAAAGTCCCTCCGCTGGGGCGCCGGAGCCCGGGTGCTCCTGGCGGCGGCCGGCGAGGCGGCGGGGGACACGCCCGCGCCCACAACGGAGCCCGACGCACCCGCGGGCACATAGCTCATTATCTCCTGCTCGAACAGGCTGAGAACAAACACACAAACAAATTAATACATTGGTAACTCTACAATCTCGAAAAGGTGATGATAATGTATGTAAGTGTAAGTACAAAGGTGGAAGGCCCGCTTAACACGAGCGGTAACCTATGGACGCTTTGCTAAAGGTATCAATAGCTCGTTGACAACCGTATGTTCTTAGGGAGTGATGTGCCAGTAGCAGAAGAAACTACCAGATTTCCTCACTACTATATACTATACCTCTGGAAACTTTACCTACTCACCGCAGACACAACACTAAAAAAGTGTATAGTTTTTTGACTGCTGGAAGGTTTGAGGTACTATCCCAGTCGGACATGCTCATCACCTCTTAATATCCCATGGGATAAGCCAGAACTTTTTACAATCCTTGCATTCTTCCATGATCAAATCCCAACATACTTTATATATTTGTTTGTAAAAAACAATTGCATAAAATAAAATGCATTTCGTTGACAATAATTAACTTTACATTTCAAACACGTAGGACATTAGAAGGCCACCACATAATTATATAACTCATTTATATGAGTCACGGATAATACATTTTACTGATCAATAACACGCCACCATGCAGAAACGTGTTCGGCTATCTCACTAACTCAACTATAAAAAGTACAGAATTAGTGTACATTAAAAAATATAATTCGTAATAAGTGGCTCATTTCTGTGTTTACAGACTTACCTACATTCTATTATTTGTTGAGTAGGTCGCGTAAAAATCTTCAAAATAACTACATATTTATGAATTAATTAATTGAATTGAGCACAAAGAGTGAAAGTGCGTTCCTCTTAGTTATTTACCAGAGCGTGAACCATTTGAATGTAATAACAATTAATTGATAATAAGACGGCGCAAGAGTGTGAAGCTAATTGAAACCAACACTCATCAATTACAGGCCACGATCAAACCTGACCTCATGTGGGAGGTAGAGCACACGACTTCATCCTATAAAAACATCAAATATTTTTATACATCCGTCAAATTCACTCGGAAAGCACGAGCTTTCCTGTAAAAAGGCCTCCGTTAATAATGCCACGAGGTGCAATGAACCGAGATATATCCAAAAAGAGGAGACCGGGCCCAGCCCACATTAGACAGAGACAAAATGTGAGCACCTCTAGGCTAGTAATACCCGTAATCGATTCAGGAGAGCGGGAGATTTAGAGCCGCTCCGCCCCGCTTGTGATCGAGATTCGGTAATTAGTATAATAATTTCATTTGGGCCGGAATAATACGTGAAGACGCGCCGCGTGCGCACGCTCTGGCCCGCGAGTATAATGCTGGACTCGCCTCGTGGGACTTGAGGTCCATTGTTTTTATTGTTACGTAACAACATCTCTCGTAGACATAATAAAGCTCCACATTCGAACACGGGCAACGCCAAACATTATGTTCCCGAAACTCCAAATATTCGACATCGCGGTGGCTTTTTTCCGAACCGGTGGTAATTTAGACCTTCCTAAGTGCCCTTATTAGGGCCTAAACTGAATAAATGATTTATGATTTTGATTGTGATCGCGGCCCGCAGTTTATGCGTCTAGAACAACTGCAGTCCTTTTACGGAGAAACCTTCGTATACTATATTATTGATCAATAAGTTATTACGCGGGACGTGCCAGAAATGTAAAGTCGAGTGCGCAACCAAACTGGCAACATTGATTTGATCGGCATCACCATTGTTTGTCCAATTGATTTGTATCAAAGGACAAAGGTGGAGGGGACGGTGCCTCGCTACCTTTTCGTTACAGACTTCGTCAATTGTACAGACCTTATGAAAATTATAATGACTGGCAAGTCAAGAGGAATCAAACTCATTGGCGCGATCACACGGGTAAACTCATGGCATAGCCCGAAACATTGTACAACTCTCTGGTGTATGGAATCGACATTATCAATCAATGGGACTATTCACTTATTTATACCGATGCTACTAGTGGGTAACTAACGCTCAACACGAGGTCGAAGGGAACGACCTAAAATTATTACATTGGAAACGAACAGAGATTACCTGCAGCGAGTACTTACGTGTTGAACTTGTATAGTTTGTTACATGATCGCCGAGAAAATAGGTTCCAGCACGCGATGCCACTTCAAAATGGAATCGCATCATTGTTCTTTAAAAGCCATTCTACATCTCGCTGAGCTTAGCACGCATAAGGCGAAATGGCTCGCTCGGGATAATGGTTGGTTCGGTCATTATGTAAGCATCCGGCACATCTCGTACATATATCATTGAAAGGCCACCAATCCCCGAAAGTTAATGAGTATCGGCGGCATTCGCCCGGAGCGGGCGAGACGCACGCGCGGCGCGTCCGAGCCCCGGGCGTCACGTACCGCACAGGTGCGCGAGGAGGAGCCGCCACCCCATTGTACACACAGATCTCTGATAGCCCGGCCAGATAGTGCAGCTGACGTCTTGATTCTATGTCAGCATCAATTGAACATGACGCTATTGAAGATGCAATCGCCCATCCATGGTAGTTATTTAATTAACAGTGACCGTGTTCAGACGGCCTTAGATAAGTGGCTATTGTTTTGTTTTAATAGCTCGGTAGTAGCAGTAGTCATTGCTTTATCCCGATGGGGATAATATTTTACTACGCATTTTGAAATTGTAGGCTTTGCGTCGTGTGTTAGTTAACTTAGTTATACTATCACCGCGACGGATGCGCCGGCGCACAGCCTTCGAAGTTCGTACATCGCCAAGCAGCTTTCAATGATGGACGACCCCACAGAAGTAATTTAACAAAAACGTGAACAAATTTATCAGAAGATACTACTATAGTTATTAAAATAACTCAAATAACAGCATATTGCGTAGGCGTCATATATGGAACAGCCCGAAGATTCTGCCGAGATTTATCAGTCACATTTCTTAACTCCACATAATCACAGAGCATGCAGTCATTAGACACAGAATAACATTCCTCGAAAATGATGAACAATAAAGAGGTTTTACCAAAACTTTCGAGCTGTTCTTCATACACCAAGTTAATATTAGAGAGGCGATGTAAAATTCCTGTGTGTTAGAGGCTGCGGGCGGAGGCACTGTAATTAGGGCTCCGTGACGCCTCGCCCGCGGCGGCTCCGTCCACACCGGTGCTCACCGCGTACCCTCGTGTTATTGGCCTTTGCAGCTCTCATGCCATTCACAGATTTGTTACTAAGCATTGCTTTACAGAAACACAAAACTATCTGCGAATTGACGAATTTCTTTTCATTTTACTGAACTTTATTATTAATAATAATAATAATAATAATGCTTGGACATTATCACACAGCGCCATCTGGCCCCAAACTAAGCAAAGCTTGTACTATGGGAACCAGTAGCTGATATAATACTTATATAATTTTTTTTTTGTAAATACATGCTTATAATACATACCAAACACCCAAACGCAAGGCAAACATATTTGTCACATAAATGTTTGCCCCGGCGGGAATCGAACCCGCGACCTCTAGCGTAGCAGTCAGGTATACTAACCACTAGACCAGCGGTCTCGTCATATTGAACAAGTTAAACTTTTAATGATGTCTGGTGTTGGTTATCCTCAGGCAGTTCAGACAGTTTTCATAGAATTTGGTAGCAAAATCCCGAGCTAAGCCAATAATCGGCTTTGGTATAAGTAAACCATAATGTTGTTGCTTCATGATTTATATCTTTACTAAAGTAAATATGAACGAACTTAATGAGACTGCCACGATTTTATTTTTAGCACCCATTTGGACGTGTAAGTACAAACACGAAAAACTTACAGTTAATGTAAATATTTGCTTTGTAACGGCCTTGTCCTAGTTATTATGAAATTGTGAAATAACATTTATGAGTGTCTACAAAATTAACAATCGATATACCTATATATTATATGGCCCACAACATAAATCGATTATTTGTAGGATTTGACCTATTTGCAATTTGATTTATTCGATATTTCGTTAAAAAGTGTCTACTTTTTAACGTAGTGTCTACAAGTGGCAAAAACAATGGCTTATAAAAACGTATTGAGCATTTGAGTAGGATACGAGAACACTAAAAGTATCGAATTACTTCCGAGAATAACTTCTAATATTGACACGCAGCTTTTGTCAACGTTTATAGGTAAGGTTACCCAAATTATTATAAAAAAACCGGCCAAGTGCGAGTCGGACTCGCGCATCGAGGGTTCCGTACAAACTTGTAGGTACCTCATTTAAAGTTCGCCTACTTTTAACCTTACCTACAAGTGTGTACGGAACGCTCGGAGCGCGAGTCCGACTCGCACTTGGCCGGTTTTTTATTCAAACATACAGTGCAGACGTAGTTTCAATGAATTCGTTGTAGGTGTGTGCGTATAGTATAATTGTGTATATTTACACTACAAGGCGTAGTTTTAACCGGCGTCATTTGCTTGTTCGCAAAGTCCCATCTACCTTTTTTTATTTTATCTAAGATTGGGATAATTTTGATTAGCTATAATGCGAACAGCATGCTCGTCCCGTCACTCGGTCATAAAAAATCAAATTAGGTTTAAGGTAATTTATTATGCGTCGGCATTGGCTCGACCTCTGTGGAAATAGAATTGGGACGTGTCTAATATCGCGCCAAATTACTTCCTATGATGAATGTTGCATTTTGCATCGAGAAACAAAGGGTGACTCGTTGTGAACACATTCGAAAGGTGTTTTCTGGTCGACGCTACGTGATTTAAGCAAGTGGAAGCTAATGTTTGTTTACCCTTTCGTTCATTGCCAATGTTACTGTAAATTCAAATTATTTAAGCACATGTGCATTAGTTTATATATTTTAAACAAATTATACCGGTATATACTATCTGGGTTATGTATGGTCTAGCCCGTTCTCTAAAAGATCGATGCGGCTTGATCTCATAGGTTTTGGATGATCTTCGTTCGTAAGTTAATTTGAAAGATCATTAAATTTAATATTTAGTTTTGTTTTTGTTCATCCTTTTCGCAATGAGTTGTTATAAAATATATAAACGCGTATTTATAAAATGGTAGATAATACTAAAAATCTATAAAACTCGGTATATGAAGCTAAGTATCAATTTTTATTTTCGAAATACGTCCCACACAAATCTATTACGTAGCCTAATTTTGGTAAACTTTGTGTTTGTTCCAGTTTAACATAACAACAGTATTTGTTAGCAAACAGATTCTTACTTTAATAAGTAGTCATTAAGACTAATATCTATTTATATTTCATCTCATTGTCCATTTATTTGTTTTATGTACTGTACAGGACAAAATACAACTTAGGACCGCTAACCGCCATATTCCATACGCGTGTTTACCAAGGTTGTGGTATAATTATGACATTTAAAATAACTAACTAACATTGTTGTATTATTGTAGGCAATAATAATATATACCTAATAACTGGTGCTAAAATTGTTGGCTAAGATAACTTGTTTTTTTTAAATCCTAAATAGATGTCTGCGGTAAATTATGAGGGTTATCTTTCGCTAAGCCGTAATTAAGGCTCTAGAAGGAGTCGTATTGAAAATTATCCGCTTTAAGGTGTTCGATATAATGATAGAGTCCAGGCAGAACAATTAAAGCGTGAAATTATGATATCAAAGTTATGGGACGGCAAGAAACAAGGTCCTGCAAAAAATGTACCAAGCGAAAACGATACAACAATATATATAAAACAACATTATCATTAAAGATTACACATACAAGGTGGTATAAAAAATATACCGTATATATATATTTTAAAACCGTGGTGGCCTTGTGGTTGAAGCAACGGCCTGTCATCTGACGGGCCCAGGTTCGAATCCCGGCCTGTACCAATGAGTTTTTAACCTTAAGTACAGTGATTAATTATACCATGAGCTTTTAAAAAGAGATGTAGGGCGATTTAGGATTTCACGTGGGTTATCCCATTTCAAATTGGAGCCGCCCGACTGGAGACTGTACCTCCGCCTTACAGAAGACCGCAGTGAAATAACACTACTTGATGTAGTGTTGTATTTCTGCGGTAAGTAAGGTTGCCAATTCTCCACGAGGATACGCTGGGCTAGTAGTATTGCTGCTAGCACAGGGAGTCCTCATCAACAACATGGTTGGCACCCCGTTAGTGGTACCCCTGGTATTGGTAGCGGCTATAGGCTACGGTGACTTCTTACCATCAGGTGGACCGTATGCTTGTGTGCCAGCTTAGTGGAATAAAAAAAAGGCTGAGTAGATTCAGCTGTAGTACTCTGCAAAAAATATCTAATTCGTAACAGACAGATTAGTGAGACGTCGCTTAGCTTAGACATTTCACACCAAAATATCTGTTCAGAATTATCACTCAATTATAAGTAACTAAACATATATTCCTTTGTGTGCTACAAAGGTATTGACTGTGAAATACATAACTAATAATAACAATTCGTTGTATCCTTGATGTTAAAGTTGTTCTGAAACTATATAAAGTAAGTTTCAGCGAGGTTATTTGCAATTAGCAGACAAATTAGTTAGCGCGTGTGAACTGAGAAGTTTACATTATTGTCGTGCGTTAGACCATATATTTGATCACGTTATGTGTTCAAAGTTCAGAATCAATTGTCTTATTGTCCATCCAACCAGTAAAGCTAAGTATAACTTTGTTGATTCGGGGTAAGCTAGATTCGTTCCCATGATTGCGAGTACTAAACATTAATACTTGTAACTAAAGTAGTTACAATTATTTACTTACGGTACTTATTTACCGAATATTTTTTCAGTAGAGACTCCAAGTTACTAGGCAATGTATTCTTACGAAACACACTATTCAGGTAAGTGATGGTATTACCAGAATTTTACAATTCTCTGACGATTGTCCGTTGGTATAACTGAATTTAAAGGAAGACTTTTAATTATCCCTTTAATTTTAAATAATCATTTTCAACATGCGTCTTTTGCGCAGTAGGCTAGCGAGACCGCAGACCCAACCCTACAAAATTAGGGCTAAATAATGCATAACTAAGTGCTTCCGCCGTAGCTTTGTAAATTGGCAGACAATTGAATATGTATTACATGTCCGTTAACATTTGCACAGCATATGGCGGACGCTATTAAAGCATCCTTAGAGCTCCACTGAATGGAGTCGAGCTCTACCAGCAATGTGTGGTTGTGGAGACAAATAGACAATGGACGCTCTGTTTTCAGTTGTGTTGGATAATTAACATTTTAGTGTGATTATTAATAACTTGTGCCGTCTCGCGTCCCTATGAGAATTCGTAATGTCATTAACTAATTGATGGGAACACGAAAAAAAAACTTTAATACATTCGTTTTTAAAAGTGTGCATAATTTTGCTCAGTTTTATCCATGCTAATTTAAGCATATACTTTTAAAGTCAATTAACGGTTATCGCTTTAATCTGAACCCTAAACGCACCCTAACATATGGAAACAAGTTAAAAAAACATTATAATTAAAAGGGCCATTATCCAGCAAAGTCGTTGCCACAACAGTCCAGGCAGGAAGCACGAACAATGGTGTACAATGGGGGGACATGAGCCCTGACCCCCTTATTGACCCGCACAACGCTTAATTACACTTACATTTTGTTTTTAAATTGATACAACTGAAAATGCTATAAACCTATATATGTATATATTGTACCGATTGTACGTAGCTAGTAAGTTATATGGGCCTATAAAACGAGTATAAGAACTAAGCCTGGTATAATACATATTGAAATCATTTCATTTGTAATCTGTGTTTGTCTGACAGTATTTTTTTCTATTTCTGATGAGTAGGTCGTCCTTTAGGGTCGGCAATGCGCGAGTGATACCGCTGGTGTTGCAAGCATCCATAGGCTACGGTAACCGTTTACCATCAGGCGGGCCCTAACTTAACCCTTTATTGAATATTAAATAAATAATCAATTGCGTTATTATAAGGTCAGTGGATATTAAAGAAAAACATATCTATGCAACTTCTGAAACAAACTTACGTAGTTTAGACAATTGAAATAAGTACTTTAGGGTCGGAAACGCGCGAGTGATACCCCTGGTGTTGCAAGCGTCCATAGGCTGTGGTAACCGCTTACCATCAGGCGGGCCGTATGCTTGTTTGCCACCTTAGTGGTATAAAAAAAAAATTTACCTACTTATAGGTAAGAAATCATGTAAGTAGGTTAATATTATTAAGTCTATGACGCAACACCTAGATCTTTCCGGCATTTCGTGGCGATAATAATAATCTATGGAAATTACTAAAGCATGCCTTAATAAGAATGAAACTGTCTGTACGTTATCTATAGATATTTGATACAAAAGGGAATGCATTGTTATCTGTCCGCAAATAGATAGCACACCCGTATCGAATGGGTCACTTTAAGCAAATCCGGGACGGGGTACTATCTATATGTATATATAACTGACCTACATTCATTCTAAATACAGCGTATTAGAATATTTACCCTTTTATTAAGTTTATTTGAATATTTATTTTATGCAATGCAATGTACACACACGCACACACACACACACACACAAAATCCATACTAATACTAAAAGACGGCTAATCGTCTGAACGGATCGTAATGAAATTTGGCAATGAGATAGGTTATAACCTGAGGATCCTTCCTCATGCGCTACCTTTATCTAGAACCAAGCGGGCGAAGCCGCGGGTAAAAGCTAGTATCTTAATATGTACAATAACCGAAGCGTCCAGGCCACCTTTCTGTAGTTTGACATCTTGGTTATCAAAGAGCAGTAACAAAATCGCCATTGCAAGCAAAAGTATTTTAAAACTTAAGTTTTAAGTGTATAAATATTATGACCACAATTAAATTGCACCGTTATTAGTAGGCCCACAACAATTACAGAACTTGGTGTGGCTCGCAAGTACATACCACCAGTATCTATGAAATGAGTAACATTAATGACAGGAAACAGAAGGACAACGACCGATTGAACACTCCTGCGCAACCACTGCGCCTTTGTTTATTTATTTCTTTCGCGCGGTATAGATTTCAACATTTTGTACAGGTCGCGGCACGAAACTCTAGCGCTGAGCGAAACGTGGAGGGGATAGCTGCGCATGGGTACCATCGCGCACGCAATACAAATTAGTAATTTAATTGCTTAGTTAAAAACAGCAAAATAATGTTTTAATGTAAAGTCAAATAGTAAGTCTAGCGGTGAACAAAATGTGGAACTTAACTGCGTATGGGTACTGTCACGCACGCAAATATTACTTCATGTTACCTACAATATAATTTTTAACAAGTTTATGGGGAGTAGAAAAATAAATACACTATCGGATTTGTAAATTTTTATATTAAATACCAAATAATAAAAAAAATTATATTAAGTCCGAATTACATAAGAACCTACTGAAGTTTCTTCTCAGGATAGAAGAAACCTGCGAGTTCGGCAGGGTGTGGACATCAGACACCGCATTCTCCTTTCCGATATCTAGTCCGAATCAGACAATGGTCTTACACCTTCAATAGTATCCCAACAGGGCCTTTTGCTTACTGAGGGCCCCGGCTCAGGGCTGCTTCGGTCGTCGGCACTAACAGCGTCATCGTCATCAGACTCACCAAGGCTATCCTCTGAACTGTCACCATCAACGCGAATGATGAATTCTTCTGTAACCAAATCCACGACATGGTCACTCTTGACATATTGCTCTTCTATGTCCTTTACCTTTTGGCATAACTTTCCCCAATCCCAAGCACCCATCAGCAAAACTTTTTCTTGAATTAGTTCTATACATTTAGCAACACTCCACTTCACATTTTTACTGCCTACATATTGCTTTATGTCAGACCATGCCATTTCGATTGGATTTAGATCTGGGTGGTATGGTGGCAGTCTTAGCACTTGATGTCCTTGCTCTGCTAGTATCCTGTCAATTGAAAATGTTTTAAATCTATCTTTGTTAGCCCGTATTAAATTGTATAGTTGAGGTTTTAGTAGAGTTTCCTCATATTGTATGCCCTTTTCAGTAAGCCAACCCTGCATGTCAGCTTTTTTGGAATTAGAAGTGGGTGCAAGGTCCCATTGTTTATTATGGTATGATGCGTTGTCGACTACCACGACAGAATTAGGCGGTAAGTTCGGCAATAACTGTGTCCTCAGCCATTTTTCGTAGTTGTCGTAGTTCATATTGTCGTGGTAGTCGCCTGATTTCGCACCAGCTTTAAAAGTTAACAGTGCGTTCGGTATGAACCCAGCCTCTGATCCTGCGTGGACAATGACCACCCGCTGTCCTTTGGAGATAGGTTTTTTGAGACCTTTTGTAGTACCATCGGTCCAGGCTTTTGGAGCAGAGTGCGATGAATCTACGTAAGATTCATCTGTATATACGATGGGCCTTCCCTCTTGGCGATATTGTTTTATTTTGCGTAAGTATTCGATACGTAGTAAACGTATATTTGAACTTTCAATCAGTACTTTTCGATTGTTTTCAGTATTTTTCCACCGAAACCCTAAACTCTTAATTATTCGTCGAAGACTTCGTTCTGAGCCTTTGAAATTTATATCTTCCTCTAGCTTCTTTCTCAACTTTCCGACGGTGGGAAGTTCATTATTTGTCCTATGAAAGTTATGTATGCACCTCTTTATTAATCCTTGATCAAAGTTATCAATATCTGTGACCGGTTTTGATCTGGAGCGTTTTTTGCCTGGTGTTCTAAATACTGATAATAAGTCGGAATTATTGGCTTCAGTGGAGATTTTCCTTACCGTTGCTATGGACGTCTTTGTAGATTCAGCTGTCCTTTTCTGAATTTTCTGTAAGTCACTAATTATACTATTTAATTTTATATTTCCCGCCTGAATAACTTCTGCAGTTTGTTTTATTTCACTTATATCTACAGTGCTGCGGTCAGAATCGAGTAAAATACTCGCAGCTTCGCCAATTTCACTTTGAATTTGTTTCAGGGAATTAATGAAATCATTCGATTCCCTTTTCAGAAAACAATGCACGTCAAACACCATTTTCCGTGCCTGTCTTTTCAAAACAGTATTCCTTCTCGGCCTCGGCATTTTCACTGTTTAAAAACTGTTCAAACTTAATCAAACAGTGAATAAACTAACAAACACAACAAACAAATCAACAAAACAAACTTAACAAAAAACAACAACAAAAATTAACGATGACAACAAAACAATTCAGAACGCGACTGTACACTGGAAGTGCGCGGAGCGTCGTATCGGCACGGGGGACGGAGTACGACTGGAGAGCCAATCGGCGCAACGCACGCTCGCCCTTCACCCCTGTACCCCGCCAAGACACCTTATTTTTTACTTCTGCGCAATAACGGTCAGCGCTAGAGTTTCGTGCCGCGACCTATATCTAACTTGTTTTAAGGTAGATAAAAAGTTTTTGTAACCCAATAATTTATTTTCACTGTTTAACAATTGGTTTCAGTTTAAGTAGGTAGGTAAAGTTCTGTTAAGCTATTGCATAGCTTTTATCGCGGACCTTGAGCGTGGGGACCGAATCCAGAAATTCCGTAACGAAAAAAACCTAACACCCTCCACGCCGACCGACAACTCCATCTATCGATAAATACCAGAACTTTTAATGACTTTTTGAAATATCACGCTTGTCTCTTTAGTTCAGCAACCCGCCTTTAGGTGGCATTGGTTGTATTGGAAAACTACCGTAATCAGCTGTTTGTGAGAAAGTATATAGGTATATAAAAAAATACTGCATAAATAAAATAAATAAATAATTGCATAAGTTGATAAAAGATGCTATGCAATAGCTTTACCGCGGCAGTCTCCGAGTGCCACACCTAATTTTTTTTGTAATCTGTTTTGTTTTCAAACATGTGTCATAATAAAATGTAATTTAAATCAATGTTAGTTTGCAACAAGACTTGTAGCCTTAGCAGGAAGACTATCGAATTGCTTTCGACTGCGTATTCGTAAAGACTTTTTTGTATGAGTAAACAGCGCGGCGATGAAAGGTAGGATAAAAAATTCATATGCACATTTTCAGGGTTCCGAAAGATGTCCCTCTCCCAGTGGTGGTAACCAAGCTATCACTGCTGATAAGATGATAGATGAAGAAACGTTAAAATACTAGGAACATTTCTATAGATCCCAACTGAAATAAAGAATCAAGCCTTTTTTACAACTTGGTACTGTAACCTAAAAAAGTAAAAAAGAAAAACCTAGCAAAAAATATACAAAACGAAACCGGGACTCATCAGCACCCATTTGTCAGGTCAGGTAACAAATAAAATTTCTGTACCGTGACCTGCCCAGTCCACCTTGTATGACTCGAGGACACCAGTCAAACCAGCTTGTAAGAACAACGAGACGACTACTCCTGGACACTAGATACTGAAACAAAATCTATTGTAGGATTGTAGTCTAAAAAACGAGCCTTGAATAAGGAGGTCTAGTGGATGTTTTGCAAACCAAAGGAAATTGATACCGGATTTGGTGACAGGTTTACGTCAATTAGATCGTGTGAAATTCTTAGACTTAATTAGTTTTAAGATTTAGATGGTTGCAAAATATTATTAACGAATTTTATACTTTATTTTTTAGAATTTAAAATGATTCTATACTAAAATTGTATTTACAACAAACACAATTGAATGTCAGTCTAAACTGTTCTATGAGCTATGACTAGAAGTTAGAACATAACTAATAGTCGAGGATCCCTAAAAGCTCTATACATACATACATAATATATCTTATTTAAGGCCATTTTCCGCTTTACGGATTTAATAATTTTATATGCTGACATTTTGTTATTAGAATTTTAATTTTCATATATAACGTAATTATCTGCATGTTATAAGAGAAATTTCAATAAGTGCCTTCTAATAATAAATCCACAAAGAATATTTGAATAGACTTAGATCTAAGACCATATTTGTTAAGTAGTGCTCATTGTGATATTAGCGGACTAACCTATTTCAGAAATGGCAATACATAACAATAACAAAAGCACTAAAGTTGCCATGTCAACCGTACTAAAATTAGTTAGAGCTTAGTATTGAAAGAAAAGAATAAATGAATAAAATATATCGTTACAAAAACAACTAGCGTAAGAAAAACAATTCTTCACACATGGTATTATCCACAGCACCGTGTTTGACCAAACGTGACGACCGATACTAACGCGTCCAAATTCTTCTAGTAGGTACAGCCTTCAACGTGCACGAAATAGCACCTGTAACGCGGAGAGTTAAAGCTCATAGTCCCAGCTGGAACAATAATAGTTAAGTGCGTTAATCGACATGGTATCGAGACCATCTCGAAGAATCATAGTTCCCATATCGAGTAAATTACGACCGAAACTGCTCTTTACGAGATTTTGATTGGGCCGCGACTAACGATATGGGAGCACGTCACATGCCCAGTGCCCACTAAAGGTATAGAGATTTACGATAACCGTAAAAACTAACGTTTTGTATTATTGACTATTTTAAGCTTTACACGTTGATATAAGGCAGGGCAGGGTCGAGGTTTGTTTAGAGCACAGATCATATCAGATGAATAATCATTTTGAATTGAAGAGGATCATTCATTATATCAGTTATGGAGATTTGTTTAGTATGGACTACAACGTTTATTTCATGAATATGAACAATCTAATAACACAGTAAACAAATCGAGAGCAAGAAATTAAAAAAGACGAAATGAAAGAAAGGTAATTAAAACTCACTTTCACCCAAACGCAAACATCACAACCCGGAACGGTGTAATAAGAGCCGACACTGTTTCTTATTCCTTTTCATTAAATACTCCTGGTTTTTATAAGTGTTCACATAAAGGGTTTTTGCTTTGATGGCCGCCGCCTTTCCCGAAATCCTAGTAAATTCTACAAAGGGAAGCAATTACAACGGAGCATCTCTACAAGCAAAGAGATTACGTTGCAACCGTTTTGGGGGCTCAAACGTACCGATAAAGTCGCTAAGGACGAGTCTCAATTCAAACATATTATTATATATTTCGGTTGACGGACATTATTTGAAATAATTTACTGTAATGTCAGTCAATCGAAACCTTATAGCGCTTGTTTTCCATAAATGTCCTAATTTTTTTTAAGAACTCGTTACCAAAAATTCGGTTTGGCAATCCACGATTGAATCCTTTGTTGCATATACGTCTATCTTTAGGCGGTACGGTAACCGCTTTCCATCAGGTTGATTTGGGTAAAGTCATCGTCAATTTGGATTACAATGCGTTTATAAATATAGGTAAAAATGCATGCATCCAAGTAAGTACATATACTATTTCCGTGCGCTCCA
This sequence comes from Falcaria lacertinaria, assembly GCA_951449985.1. NCBI lineage: Eukaryota > Metazoa > Arthropoda > Insecta > Lepidoptera > Drepanidae > Falcaria > Falcaria lacertinaria. The sequence goes on along the minus strand of OX602111.1, from coordinate 10,295,858 downwards.
TTAGAAGTAGGCGACGAAAGCATTTACTTGATTGTCTGTTGGGGCGAGTTAATGGTTATTACCCTGTTTTATTTATTTACCACAGACGAATTTGATATAAAAATATGTTCGAAATGACTTGGTTAATTAATGTTCTTTCTTTGGCGAGTGTCTAATTTTAGAACCATGCGGACACAATCCAACGAGGAATTATGGTTAAAGCAATTTATGAGATAGCTATTCTGAAAGAAATTACGTTATTAGTAAATGCATTTGACGGTAGGTAGTTTTATAGCCGATCTAGATAAAAGCTACACTGCATTTCCACATTTACGGAACAGTAGTCTATTAATTTTAGATATGTAGGCCGATAGCCGCGGCCTTTCAGTGGCGTGGTCTTGGTAAATATATTGATTACGCCATAATACTCGCCTATCCCGTTCTAAATTAGACGGTATACCTTTTATTTACGAATGTCTGGTCGAAATCGTGAGTTGGTTTAACTTAATAAGCTAAGTACGTTGAAAAATTTAACTGGCACTTCTAGTGAGTTTATAAGATCTAAGTATATCCTATCGAAATAAAAAAGTCTATGCGAAAACTTGTGTTGTAAACTTCAAATGTTCGATAATGTGTTATGTAAACCAATAATTTACAACGTTTGCGTGCAGAAAACTGCGCTGCAAAATCAAACTACTAAATTGAAATACAAAATTACTCAAATTACTTTTTGGGGTCAAGTTGGGATCACTATTATTCCGTGATTGGACAACCCAAACCAAATTTTTTACTCGTATTAATAATAAATGTGGGCGAAACAATACAACGAAAATTATTCTTGTATCGCCTTCAAAATATTTCACACAAAGGTTCTAATTAGTTACAGAATAGGAGGTTTGACGTTTCGGCGACTGAAACTGATTCAATAACAATGCAGGAACTCAAAACAACATCTAACATTGCTTTTGATGTGCAGACAACTAGACAAGTGACATATTGTTGATAAATATTTCCGCATCGCTTATGTATTCTAGGATAATGTTGTTCAGATTAAATTTATCATCTTCAAACAGAGAAAGCTTTTGTCAGCTTGCAGGGGACCGTGAGAATACGTAGCTCTAAGCAACAATGAGGATTCAAAGAGGTGAAATGAATGATCATGTACACGTGTGATGTAATTTTTGGATAACTGAATTGAAGCAGGCATTGAGTTGCGTTGCGTGAGACAGACAGTGTAACGATGGTTGAGATGAATGGAGGTAAGTCCGTTTTATTACGAACGGCTGAAAGCGCACGCGTCTCAGTTTGTGTGAACGAACGTGCGAATAGGAGCAGTTGCGCAAGTGCAAGTCACTTATCCGCCGCCTCGCCGCCCGGATAGTATAGTTTTATTGCCCTTCTTTGTCTACTGGTTGCGTAGCTGATAAATTGTCGCGATAGAGAGAAACTCCATTTGTCGGAGAAAACATGCCATAACGAGGGAAAATAATCATCTTGCTTTAAAGTGAATATTTACACTGCCTCGACGACTATAAACAATTACCAATAAAATAAAGCACTCACAGACTGAAAACAACGCCGAATGTCTTGGAGATGACCCCCATGGTCTTCTTCCACCCCTTGATGAACTGGCGGCGGCGCGCGCCCCGGGGCGGCAGCGCGCGCGGCCCTAGCTCTGTGTATGAGTTAATTTTGCTGGTCTGCGAGCAATTCGACGACAACCATCACTGGTACAGTCACACTTCACTGGAAATTTGGCTATCGCACTTTAACAACTCCATAACTTAATTCATACATAGTTCCGATGCTTAGTTAGAAGTGTCCGGAAGAAGCCACCCTCGGCTGCCGATAGCGTGGGCGGAGCCCGCTCATTACAATACAATCGTCCACACTTGACAACTTATTCGTCTGTCTGATTTGAATATAAAATCTGTTGCACCGCCACTAAGGGTTCGATCTTGTCGAACGCTGGGTGCAGGCGATATGAGGCGTGCGTCTGGTGCGGAGGCGCGGACTAGACTGGTGATTGCGGCGTTAGCCGTTAGTTCCGACCAGCGTTTCGTAGAGCCGAGGGGCTCATGCTACGGCCGCTACGGGGGTGTCGCTCGTAAGTTCGTAAGCTCGCGTGCCGTACGTTGGGATTGTTGCAGTTTTCTTTCAATACGGAAGAACCCTCGGGCTAGCGTCGCTCTCGTACGATGATTGCATGGTACTCACAAACTGCTCTCAAGTTTCAGTATCCGCCTGAAGGTACACACTGGAGAGGTGCCAAACATGCCTTCGTCAGTACTGATTGACAACTAATTGAAAATACAACACGTGATACAAGCATAAATCATTGTCAATTTTTACCAAGGATTTTGGTCAGTCCACGATTGTGCCGAGCACAGTAAGATACAGTTTTGTTACACCTGCAGTTGTTTTGAGTAAAATTTCGGGTTTAATTATGTTAATTAATTAAAATGTATTGAATTACTAATGAGGATCTATGTTTAGAACTCAATTGAATTAAGAGTATCTCGGTTGAATTCGATTCCGTTTTTATGACCTAGTAAATGCAAGTGCAATCCTCAGCGGCGATTAACCTGTGATGTCAGACCATAGTGTGAGCTCAGCCCTGAGTCATATACCTAATACATCACAACATTATCTGAATCCTGTTAAATAAATAAAATTTTGCTGCATTGCCTTGCAATGGTGGATGCGTGGGCTTTGATGTTGTTGCCCACCCAAGAATCTTACTCGAAGAAAAATAATTCAGCTTTATTATTATTTTATATTATTATTATTAGCATGAACAATATTAAGTTGCTGTTATTTGGACACTTATACTTCGTTTTATATACTCCAGATGACCCAGAAAATTTTACTTTTCTACAAGCTGTGCATCGATAAATGTAATGTATCGACAGCACAATAGTCTCATAAACAGACTTCGAGTCGATAGACCAGAGCATAGACCAGACGTATCAACCAAACATTTGTGTCGATAGACCAGATCATAGACCAGACGTATCAACCATACTTTTGTGTCGATAGACCAGATCATAGACCAGACGTATCAACCAAACATTTGTGTCGATAGACCAGATCATAGACCAGACGTATCAACCATACTTTTGTGTCGATAGACCAGATCATAGACCAGACGTATCAACCATACTTTTGTGTCGATAGACCAGATCATAGACCAGACGTATCAACCATACTTTTGTGTCGATAGACCAGATCATAGACCAGACGTATCAACCATACTTTAGTGTCGATAGACCAGATCATAGACCAGACGTATCAACCATACTTTAGTGTCGATAGACCAGATCATAGACCAGACGTATCAACCATACTTTTGTGTCGATAGACCAGATCATAGACCAGACGTATCAACCATACTTTAGTGTCGATAGACCAGATCATAGACCAGACGTATCAACCATACTTTAGTGTCGATAGACCAGATCATAGACCAGACGTATCAACCATACTTTAGTGTCGATAGACCAGATCATAGACCAGACGTATCAACCAAACTTTAGTGTCGATAGACCAGATCATAGACCAGACGTATCAACCATACTTTAGTGTCGATAGACCAGATCATAGACCAGACGTATCAACCAAACATTTGTGTCGATAGACCAGATCATAGACCGGACGTATCAACCATACTTTAGTGTCGATAGACCAAATCATAGACCAGACGTATCAACCATACTTTTGTGTCGATAGACCAGATCATAGACCAGACGTATCAACCATACTTTTGTGTCGATAGACCAACAAAACCCCGAAGCTTTACAGAACCCATAATGGACCTATCCTATTAACGACACGCAAAGCCAAGTAAACCAGAGCTAGTGTTTACAAGTAAAGTTATAACAATAATTTGTAGTAGGTAATTGGAATAATAATCGCTGTCCAACTGGCCATAATAATATTTGTACACCAAGCCCCGAGCTAATAACTTTAATACATTTCTAGAATTAAATCTTGATTATCAATCTCCTTTTACTGAAAACATGTTATCTAAAGAGAAGCAGCTTGTAGAGATGAAGGTTTAATAGTTAGAGCTGAAAATCATAAAGGCATCCACATATGACGTTTTGGTATACACACTCGACACGTGTTCAAGTTATCTCGACCTATATCTGTTCACTGCCGTATCTTCATCAGAATCCATTCAATAGGGGGCCCTTACGTCACGAGCTCGCAACCAGTTTGTGTTTCGTGCACTACTTCTGGATTCAAGAAATGTTTATTTTATAGCAAAATTTTGAAACAATTTGTCGATCGTTACTTACAATTTAACAATATTGCAGTCGAAAGTAAACTTGTGAAACAAAGGTAAGAAACTGGAATGCTTTAAGGTTCTATTCATGATAATTGTAAGAGAGCACCATCATAATGATAATCACTCCAGACTATTATGGGTAGAAAAAGTATAAATAGCTAGGATAGCAAAAAGTTAACAATTTATTTTTAATGTTGATGGCTAACTGGTTGCCGTAACCATACTCATGGGATTGTATTCTTGTTTGACAACACAGGAGCGACCGCAAAATAGAGTTCGCGTCGAGCAATCCAGTGTGAAAAACTTGTAGGAGGTGCATTATACCGTATTATACCATTCTAAGATTAACACTAGTGCCACTAGTAAGTACTCTAGATTAGTCTACGCTGTATGTATGAAGAGATTTATGAGTTTGGTAAGCAAACGTGATCGGAGTCGAGTAAACTGTTTGCCAATTCCGAATGTGGCACTGCGATTAGTTTTATATCTATTCTTTTAACTGTTTTGTCCATAACTTCCATAGACAAAAAACAATACTTTTTAGTAACTCTCTTTTCTCTTTCATCTGGGCGCCATCGACGGATCATACCTCTGGGATGATTCTATGGAAGAAACATTCCAGGGTTGTTGGCTGCATCTGTTTTGTCCTGTTGTGAACGATATATGGCTAAACCCACGATAACCTTGCGGTTTTGTTGGGAATATTGGCGTTTCAGTTTATTCTCAGTTGTTACAATAGAAGAGGGAAAAATGATTCTGTTTCTAAGCTGATATAATATGGATATTTATATTGCATAGCTTACTGAGTTACTTAATTGTATTTTACTTTATTATTTGCTCGACGGTCTCATGGTGTAATTTGCTCATACCAATTGATCCGCAAATTCCACTAACTGACGTCAATATTACCTCTGTAACCTCTTTGTTACATCGTAAATAAGTAAGTTACATCTTCGTGTACTTGCTGCATAGTCATCCAAGGCCGTTCAATTATTGTAAACATAGCAGAATTTGGGTTACAGCAGTTACTTACATCCAAGTCTAATTGAATCGTGTTAAAAAGACAATTCGCGACACACAAAGTGTTTAACATTTTGTAGTGTCAATTTTTACTTACATTTCATTTTTAGGGAAAGAGCAAAGCATGAAATATTGCCTGTACCTAAAAGAAAACAAAAAATGTTTCTATCTGCGTGATAGTAAGCGGTTACCGTAGCTAAAATGCATTTAAACATTCGGGGTTTTACACAGGCGCCACGTTGGTGACCTAGTGACCCTAGTTAACTGTCTATTGAGAAGAATCTTTGTGATGGCATAAAAGACAGACGCGTTTTGCTACTGTCAGTACATTCTTCTCAATGTACCTAGCTCACCACAGAAAAGCGACACTAAATTAGAATATTGTCATTTGGTTACGAATGCTACGATCTTTTGTAAGGAGGAGTAACTAGAATAACTACTTCCTTAAACTTCACCTCAAATACTAATAAATATTAGTTAAACTAAACCACATGAGAATAGCAGTAGATATATTTTAGTACATAGATATAAGATAAGCCTCCCGCTATAATAATCCTTACTGCGACATTGTAATCGATGTTTGTGTACAAACGCACTTACGTCTCGCCTTGTGTGCTGTGCGTATGTTTTGAAGTTGGTACTTGATGAGTCAGACGGACGAATCATACGGAGTCATGCATCGCCAGTTCGGATATGACCATATACTCGGCTCAATTGCGATGAGGGCCGATAAGTCAGTTAAACTTAAACAAAACAAAGTAAAGTCCACAGGTACTGTATGCGTATGCCTTGCAGCTTAGAGTCAGATCATGTAGATTTTTAAAGCAAGTACTTCATAATAAAATAGAGTCTTAAGAGGCATGTTCGTCTTACACTAAAACTGGAAGTAATGTGTTGTATTTGCGCACACGCAAGAGCAAAATAGCTATTAGTTGAAAAACCACTTGACAATATGTCATAAAATAAAACAGAAACGTGTTACGCAGTGTGACAGCACTAGAATATAACTAGTTCGGTAATTACACTGCAAATAAGAAAATAATCGACTTGCTTAAGCATCATCATAGCTTTTGCACTTAATGAAAAATCTTAAATGAGATAGGTAAGTAAAAGAAATACATCTCCATTATCAACAGCTTCACGTTACATTCTTATAAAGTATCCGAGTAGGGTTCGTGTGTAAGGTGTCCCATTAGAGCATACCACTGCCTAGTACCAAATGGGATCATACCTCTAATGTCATGAATTCATGATTTTGTTCTAGTTAGGATCATTGGCAAAAAGACATTGGCTCCAACGAGTAACCAATAGAGTTAAAGTTGGATTTATGTAGCGAATTGAACGAAACAACACAAAAGCTTCAAGGAATTGATAACAACGGGCACTTACTTTTATTACAGTCAAACGGTTGTTTACTTTTCTTTATAAAAGACTTAAAGTTCAGTAGCTAAGAATGAGAAACGGTCGGCGCGTGCTCGCTCATACATTCATATTTATTTTACTTCAAGCGACTCGCTAACTAGACGAATCTCAAAGTCTAACGCTCTTTATGAAGTGAGATAACTTTAATTTCATTGCTCGTGTAAAGTTACTACGAAAACTTTCTTTGAAAAGTGTGTGCAGAATACATATTAAGCAACATTATGACGATATGTAATCCCGCTTCCATCGAGTTTAAAGCTAAAACCCTTGATCTCATATATCACTGTCAGTTCGCAGTAGATGGGTGACCGAGCGACAGGAATGGTCCACTAGAGCGAACGGACCGCTTCTGTGCGCGTGCGCATCTTGCTCTGCAGGGTGGCGCACCGAGTTGATGAACGGTGTTGTTTTACTATTTATTTATAAATAAATGGAATTATTTGTAGAATTCAAAGGTTGCATTAAAATGTATATTTAGATCATATTATCAACACAAGTTGACATTCATAAACTTTTTTTTATATTTGTAGGTATAACTACCCAATATTATCAGTTCTGCTGTAAAACTAAACGTATTTGAGCTATAAACGGGCGCCGGTGCTGTCCGTACTTTTACTTTCACCGCCCGCCGGACAAAGGAGCAAGGGCGTGGGCGCTATTCAAACGAGCAATGTAACGTTACTTTGTTTGTCATCTAATTACTCTGCCATTACGGAGTATAATAAACAATTGTTTGTTATTGTCTTCCATTGCTTTGTTAGGGCCACGCGTCTGTCAAATGACGTTATATTTGGGACTTGGGCTGTCAATGCAACTGCCATTATTACTCACTTAACATTACATCTGGAAAATTAACGTGAATAGGCAGTGTTCAATAAGTGATTAAAGAACGATACATTCCTTGTAAAATTTAAAAGAGAATTGTATACACCTAATCTCAAAATATATTTGGATCCGTCTAACATTATTTAAATTAAAGAACATACAATTACACAGATAAATTATATTATTGACGATTCTCCGCACTGAACGCCAGTGAATACAAGAAACTACTCAAACCAGCTCCAATAGTACACACAAACGCTATAGCTAACCCAGCACCGCACCTTAGCTCAAAAAAACTCAAATCAAAGGATCCCTAGAATCGGGTGCTTCTACCTGCCTGCTCGCGACCGTACTTCTGCCGTACCGTTAGATGCGTTAGAAAAAATGCACACTCCACTGTTACCAACCAAAGGATACAATAATATAACGTGTACCACTGGGTTGACCCGAACTAAATTGTACACGAAAAAAGTCCATGAAATTACAATAAACAGAAATAAATTGAGAAGTAACAGCTGCGAGATCTGTGCTTGACATGTGAAGCAGCAGCTTTGCGGGTTTTTGTGCTATTAGAGTTAATCGGTTTTGGAGAAATTTTGTTGGATTGGCTTCTTTCAAGGGTTAGATGAGAGACGCAAGGCATAAGGACTTTTAAAGTTACAATTGTATGATTTTTGAGTATCTAAAATTTGGTCATAATGATCAATAATAATGTGATAAATAAAATAATTTTAAATCGATAGTAGATTTTGAGGCCATACTCTCTTACGTAAAACATCAAAGGACCAAATATATTAATTAAGCTTACAGTTTTCGATTTAAAACTAGTAAAAAATGCAGTGTATATTATTTATCTGAACCATAAAATGCTTCGAACATTACACAACAATAGCAGTATCCTCGAAAACATCTCCAATTACAAAATAACTATGGGATCAAGCAGGCGGGATTCCTGTAAAATTACATACGTACCCGTAAATAACGATGTACGGTTCTTTGATAATGACGACAAAGCAACACATTGTCATTGCCGAAGAAACGCACCTGCGCGCGTTTAACTACTAACGCTCTGTATTTGGCAAATTCTTATTCACACCGTGGGAAGCATTTGCGGTATTGAACACGACCTCTTCCCAAAATGGGCTTATATTATACGCCTCTGAATGATCTGCATACATACAAGTAATGCGCGTGAGTACAGCCTCAATCAAATTCAATTGCTTGACATTTTAAACTATCTTGTAAATGTTTTCCTTATGGTTTGGTGATGTCAGATATTTACAAAGTACATATCTAGGACTTGAATCATTTCATCGCAATGCTATAGTGTCATATTTCTCTGCTTTAATATCATCTCGTATAATCAAATTTCCCTAATCAGTTTTACTGTTTACATGTTCTACGGACAGTTGCACGAATTTTTAATTTACAACCACCATCTCATCTATACCAGTATCTTTAGTAAACTGTGAAGTTGTTGCACTTAATACAGATATTAAGCTTCATAGATCCATGCTACTGGCTTAGGTACTTACTCATTACAGAAGTATGTTGCTGTATCGAAATTCGATAATGATTCCTACAATTACAGCAGGACTCTTCAAGGCAATCGAACTCAACGTTGATGATAACGCAATCATGGTTATGGTGGCCAGGTGTTCTGTGACATGTAAATTTAGGTCGTCCACCGAAAGGGCCTAGTGTGTTATCTTTATCGTCGTCATTAGGGCCAGTCGCATCACTGATGTTATCGCATAATGTGGCTATTGTACGGTTCAGACTAATTACACCTATCTAATACCTTAATACGATGTTGAACTGTTTATAGGCACCTGACGTATTTTTACCAGAATAAAGAACAAGGTTAGTTCTGTAATTTACATTTTGATGTACCCTAATCTCTATGATCCGAGTAAAACTCAACCTTCACGGATTGTTTTCGGTTATTGCCGTAGATACTCTCAATTGGGAAGATTCCCATGTTCCTATTTTTATTTAAAAAGTAGAACTAATATTTTTTTACCGCAAATCTTGGTTATCATGACTGAATGTAATCAGAAATCATTTAATTCGGAGAAGTAAGTAGGTATATAGCTAACTAAATGTTTATATTCCATACTAGAAACTTGATACGGGATTATTGTAGTTCATAACAATTTTGGTAATTTACGACAAGCTTTTTTTTGCGCAAAAACATAGTTTATATACAATTGTGGGAAACATAGTATCAAAAGGATGATAATATTATTCATATGCATTCTTTGAAACAATAGCGGATGTGTAGTGCAACGTGAGTAAAAACTAATAATCAGTATAGGTATTCATAAAATTAGAACATCTTACGAATAAGGAAATCGCAAATGGAGGATTTCAGCTTGATCACGTGTCTGTAAAGTGTAACTTATTTCATAGAACCTCTAACAAACGCTATACTTACGTGACCAGACTCTATTTATTTTTGCTATTTTTGAATTTTTCTTGTGGCTATTTTTGAGTTGAACTCCAAATTAAGACTTACCTGAAACAATAAAAAATATTTTTTCAGTACAGTATGTACAACATACGGTCATGTCGCCGAATACAAAAAAATACATTTAATTGCGCATGCTAAATCTTAGTAGTTAATTTTAGCATGTGAGCTTCCAAGCGAGAATTCCAGTATAGTCCAATTTATACACATTTGGCGAACCACCCGGGCGATATGGGAATACACGGAGATATTTGTTTATTTTGTGCAGGATCAGCGGACTATTTCAGGACATCGCGGCGACGAGGGCGCATCTGATTCGAAATAGCTGCCCACCGCTGAGGATACATTTGATCTTTTATCCTTGAAACAAACACTAAGGTGAAAAAAAGGAACAACTGTCTCTCCGCAGATTAGAACCAAATAACTTAAGTATGTTTTGCTAGACATCTACATCAATAAGTCTAACAGGTTTTTATTGAATAATAACATTTCCAAGTGTTTAAGAAGAGTTCCATCCAAAACAATTAACGCTACGGAATAGATATTTTGGGATACAAAAACAAAGACAGAACAATTTACGAAGTTTCTTACTCAATAATAACCCACCCTGTTTTGTTAATTGAATTGAAGCCGCAGGTGATGGGAACAATGGTATAAACAAAATTACTGACGCACCAAATTTTTTTTATACACCTAAGGTGGCAAACTAAGCATACGGCCCTCCTGATGGTAAACGGTCACCACAGCCTATGGTCTCTTGTTAATGCAGGATGATGTAGCAAAGACTCCGGATACAACATTTTAAGAATTGTCGTTCACAGACATTGGGATCACCCGTCGTCCTAAATTATAAATTTGACTGAAATATGCACTGTCAGAAGTTCAAACATGACACCACAATAGTTATGGCTTCCTTTAGTTCTATGAAACCCAATTTAATGGACAAATGACTCATAAACATAATGCATTATTTGACAACTTTCTAACAAATTATTGACGACCGAGCCTCTCGGAACCAATTCTCGGGGTGAAAATATTAATTGCCAAAATATATAATTAATTTGAATCGAACATTTGAACATATATTTTTTATATTCATAATCTCGTATCGTCCAAAGCAAATAATGCAATGTTTTTGATACACAATTCAATTGATTTCATCACATACACAAGTGATACACTAAATAGGTACATATGACTTCCTGCAGCTTTCAGAATCAATAAACAGAAATACCACGAAGTGTTTCTTACATCTTAAGATGTTATTCTCGGAATATTGAGAGTATAAATTTGTTATCCATCACCATGGCAAGTGGGCTATTCTCTTCGATTGTATGATAATGCCATGCCGATGCCGTGCGAGATCCCTTGGTCAAATCTTGCGAAGCCGTCGCTAATGATGGCTAAACCAGGTCCACCATTTAGGTCAGGTTTGTGAAGAGAAAACTCATCCACAACAAGTGTCTCATTGGCATTAGAAGTTAGAATTCTGGTTGTCACTTTCATAAGATATTTATACTTTCTTATATATTCAGCAATTTATAAGAAAATGTCGGTGTATATCATAATATAACGACTGTATTTATATTGCTAGTGTTTTGTTTTGCGTTCTGAATAAACAAAAATATAATCAATCACAATGGTAACCTTCACAGTGATTATCCTCAGTGTTATTGCTATTAATTCATCACAACGTAGTTGTCACTCTTTTTAGTCGCATCCATCTTAGTTACAATACTCAGAGCTTGCATTAGGTGAACAATGAAATATTTAAACACTCCAAAAAGGTCGAGATTAATAATAATAGAAGTCAATAGATCAATACTTAAACTTCAGAGAAATGATAAATAAAACATTTATTTGAGGAAAACCTTCTTAGCGCTGGATATAATTTCAATAGGTTTATGAATGTGTCTAAAGATTACATTATATATTTTATTCACAATGGTAATGGTATCCCCAGTATTCGTAGGATCAAAAATTAACTACGAATGTAATACAATGAGATAATTTATGTTGTATGATGTATCGTCTCCTATTCCAGAAAAATCTTTTAAAAGTACTTCAAGTTACAATTGTATAATGTAAGGATTCGGTAGAATGGAATGGAAGTTTACAGAATCAATTTGTCGAATATAATTCAGGAGTTTCTTTTAATTGATGTGATCGTTCCAATTAACAAAATGGTTTTTGCTCAAAACTTGTATAGAAACACAAGTCAGCGTAATTTTGCGCTTCAATAGCGAACATTAATGGAATCCGTTCTTGGTTGCTTATATTTAGAAGCATCGTAAAGTATTCATCGAAATAGCTGATTTAATTTAACAGTGGCAGATTGAGTACTTGATATTTGAAAATAACCTCTGCCGGTTACCCTTAACGAAAAATTATTTCGTCGGCAGTTTGTAAGGGTCAAAGACTCTTTGCATAATGTCCTTTGCTGACATGCCCTTATCTACTTCCCTACAAAGTACAGGGTCGACAGTAAGTCGAGTAAGCGATCCTTGCGATGCTAATGCCATGACGTCAATGCTGAGAATTTGAAGCCTCATAACAACAGAGAAAACTTATTATAACTAAAAAGTATCGAATGAAATTAAATTTAAAAAGACACTTGAAGAATTAAATGGAAGTATCATTAGGTAGCTAGCGATGATTGTAATAAAGATTATAGCTAATCGTCTCGTTAATCGTTTTAAACCTTGACATGATCTGAATAATCATCGTTTTTATTCTCTTTATCTAAAGATCGTGTTTAACAATGCCGAATAAATTATGATAATACTGCTGAATTGAGTTCTACGTTAATTTATTAAATAACATACAATACACTAAAATTTAAGCTGTTTCTTTATTTATGAACATAAAAAACGCCCGACTTTAAACTAGATCACACCAATTTTATTACAAGCAAAGGTTTTATTACTAGTCTGCAAGTGCACGCACAGAAGGGTCAAAATTCCGCCTTGTTTTTTTTCTACGTGTACCTAAATTATTATCCGTGCAAAATTGTGTCAGGTTTTTTTTAATAACTAAAACCAACCGAACAGTACAAAAGAAACATCACCATTTTCATTTCAAACCAATAATATCCCACAGGCTGTGATGAAATTTCAGTGTGCTGAATTCCTGTTACAATTTAAAATAAATATTTCGACAACGGATCGAAATGTGAAGCTGATTTTGATGTGATGAATGGTGTCGATGGAATTATTGCTTTTAATAAAAACCGATTGAGGAGTTAAGATCGAAGGATTTCATTTCAAATAAGATATACATGATGACGATAAAAGCGAATAATCACGCCAAAAGCGATTAATCATGTCATCATGTCACCGTCTCGTGACATGATTTATAGACAAACCTAAGCTTCCATGATTCCTGCACAAATACTAAACACAATTATTATTATTGATAGTTGCGATGGTCCAACCCTTACCTACCTTAGACGAATTTACACATATTTTTAATGCATATGACGAATTTACTTTGTGACTAATGCACAACTATCCGACAAAAGGCTCGTTCAAGTCAAACTTGCTATAATTTATTGATGGCATGCTCTATGGTTCTCTAATCAAAGGGTCTTCTGATGGGTATAATTTGTGGCAGGTCTATTCCATTCAACTTTCCTGACCTTCCCACACAGCTGGTAATAAGCATGTACGTAATTACCGGACTAGAGCAAAGTCTGGCATTTGTAATGATATTCAAATTTGTTTGTCAGTATTTTAGGAAAAGGTTATATGTAATACGCGGTAAATGTACCTGAAGATCGCCATTATGACCCTGTCATTGATACACTTAGGTATAAATATGCAGCATAGCCTGTGTTCAACTGATAGCATTCAGGTGATATAGTGAGAATGATGATGCAGCTGCATACCATGTTCGTACCTAAGTAACCATTTTACCAAGGAACGTTATCTCCTCATATCCGAGTTCTACATAATGTTGTAAGAGACAAATAAGTTTGTATACGTAACGAAAAATATATTAGAAAACCTATAGGTTCTCTGTGTGTTGACAAAACCAAAGTTTACAAAAGGAAACTTGGTCTTTGCGTCAAGCGGTTGGAAGGTATTTTTTCTTATAAAAACACGAAATATTCAATCAATCTTAGCTTTACTTCCAAGATATAATTCCAAGAGGTTACGGGAAGAATATTACTAGCAAATGGGTATTTTACCAATGATTACTAATCTGAAAGATTCCATTAGGTACAAATTTTCTCGCCATAATTTGCTTAGTTGGCTAGCGCAAGTTAGATATGTCATTATTTATAAGTAATTCACATGTATGGACATTAACGTGCATAATAATTATATCTCTGAATCATGGTAAGAATATACCATATGATAAATTAATGTTTGTCATTAGTAGTAGGTATTAATAGCAATAATAAAATCAAAAATTTACATTAAAAGTAGTTTAATAGCGGGTTATTCATACATTCCATTTAAAATCTATATCATAATTTTAAGCGGGGATACGCTGGTATTGCTAATAATAACAAGAACATTTCCCCATTTCGTGTTTTTTTCTCTTCCAATGCCATATAAAATACGATATATGCTTGGACCTCTGTTATTTCCCTGGCATCTCAAACGAGCAGTGGAAACTGTATTCAAATCTATTCGTTTTTTTTTTTGTGTGATATTTGATCAAACGACAATTCAACTACTTCAATTCAATTACTATTTTGGTACTTGTTGTACAAGTACCAAAATAGTAATTGAATTAGTGTCAGTAATTAAGTTTATTCACATTTAAAATGTCACAGATTCGCAAATACTGTTTACAAATGTTAATTACTTTAAGCTATTTTGTGCAAGAATACTGTATAGTAAATAACTGAATAATGATAGCGATTGACGTAATTCACACAGGGCCGGATGGCGACCTCTGGTAATTTGCACTTATTTTTAATTACATGGGTAAGAGGCTAGATCATATCAAACGATGATGATGGGTGTTGACAACAATACTAGGTGGCTCACATTTAGTGACATACATCAGATTTGGAACATAAGTTTTATCGGGGTATAATTTTACGGGGGCAAAATTATACTTGACAGTTTATTTAAAGAAATATGTATATACTGTTCATATTCACCTTTCACGACCGAAAGTCCTCTTGAATGATTAAATTTTAATCCCCGAACCATCCAATGTCTTTATGTAGGTATGTCCGCGATACTAGGGAGACTAGGGCTGTCTAGGAATGTGAGCTATACGGCCCCGAGTCCGCTCCTGTACTAAGTTCTACAAAGGATTCCTTTCGTAGCTTTCCACGTAGGATTTCCGTACATATAAGGCTTCGGTGATTTTCACAGTGCATTCTAATTAGTTTAGCGTTGTTACATATTTATGTGACACACCTACTGCATGGGTAATCATCATTATAATCTTAGTTTGTAGAAGCATGGAATCTACTCTACTTTTATGGATGTTGTGTTTGTATTGAGTTTATAGTAACTCGTTTGTAAGAGTGAGTGAAGAGATGAAGTCAATGTACGCTTTGTACTTCTCAGATTTACTATGACATCAATTCCACATGGAATATTATTAAAGCAATCTGTCTTTTAAAAAAAAATATGCTCCCTGTGTAACATCCCTCAACAAAATAATATTTATGTATTTAGCGTTATTACTACGTCATAAATCTTGTAAACAAGTATGTAGTTACATATTCGCACCCATGTACCAAAGCAAATTAGTGAAGTAGGATACGTTCTAACAATCACAAAATTGCAAGATTAATGGACGTTTATAATGGCAAGTGAAAACAGAGTAAGACGTTTCACTTGCAATTAACTCGGTACATTATATTATTCACTGACGCACTGAAAACTTTCAAATGAAGAGATGTTAAGAAGAGTGTATGAAAGGAGAACACTAATGCAAGCTATTATAATGTAAACAGGAGGAGGATTCTCTTGACGGTTTTATAAATAGCACCTTGAAGGGAACCTATAAAGAAGGGGTTGGACCTACTTATGAGCAAGAATTGATATAGATATGTATGAGGTGAAATACTTGAACTACTCAACCGATAAAAAAACACTAATGAAGAGCTGCACTGCCCGGAATAATATCGGCTGCGAAGTTGTGGGGAAAAGTTACTGCTTTATAGTTTAAAGAATTTTGTCAAGTGCGAGACACGGGTATTTTTATACCAAGATATTTTCGGAAAACTTTAGAAATCCCGGATAAACATAAATCAATATGGTATGTCATTCATAGCTTCATTAAAAACAAGGTAAAACGACATTAGTATCGTCCTCGAAAGAATCCAACAGATGTGCCGACCCGGCTACGCTCGCTGTTACAATTCTTAGAAGTATTTCTAATTAAAATCTATTATTATGCTGTTCTTCAGTAAATTAAATAGCTCCGAATCCGAATTCTCTCATAACAGACCATCTTGTTTTTTAAACGATAAAACATCGAGTGAGACCACAAAAGGTTACTTTGTTAATGCGTGTGTCAATCAACATCATAACAAATTAATTAGACATCTTAACAACCCTCCAAATGACACCTACGGTTTCAAGCCACTTTTAACAAATATTATAAAACAAACAAAAAGCACCACGCATGCTCATTGCAGATTCGGCGTCCTTCAAGACTATGACCTGCGTGGCACTTTATTATGTCACCTCAAC
Source organism: Falcaria lacertinaria (assembly GCA_951449985.1). NCBI lineage: Eukaryota > Metazoa > Arthropoda > Insecta > Lepidoptera > Drepanidae > Falcaria > Falcaria lacertinaria. Next base: position 10,279,183 of record OX602111.1, on the reverse strand, counting down.
GAATGCTATCATTATTCATATTTTAAATACTAGAGCACAAATAATCTTAGAGCCGTGTTGGCCTTGTGGTATGAAGCGTTGCCTGGTATTCTAGCGACGCAATTCGAATCCCACCGGTCTGTACCAATGAGTTTTTCTAACTTACTGTACCTAGTGATTAGTCACACCATGAGCATTACGGTGAATGAAAACATCGTGAGGAAACCTGCATACGTCTGAGAAGAAATTTAAGGACGTATGTAGTGCCTAAGAGACGGCGACGGCACCAAATTATCTTCTGCGGAAAGTGGGTGTTGTTACACCTCTGTCTATCCCTTCGGGGACCCTTGTGAGAAGGCGTGAAGATATATTATATTATTAAAAATAAAAATAAAATATTGAGGTACGGATCGATTCATACCCAAATAATATTATGTGCTAGCAAACTTTACGTGCTATCCTCACGCCATTCGTTGGTTTAGTTACCTTGCGTATGTCCAAACTGTTGCGTAGGATAAATAAACTGAATTGTTAATAATACTGTCAACTGTGACATGTTGCATGTTCGGTGGTCATCGAGGTCTGTTCGAATGAGTCGCGCAATGTTTTGCAAGGTCTATTTCGGGAGCGTGTTTAGGGCAGAGGTAAAATAAACATCGGCCGCGTGAGGGTTATAAACAATCCACGTGCTTGTGTATAGCGTGGAGGTAAAAAAAATTATGGGTACGTTTCAAATTCAAAAGCTTTAGTTTAAAATATAATTTCGTCTCAGCGTTGTTCCTTAGTTTTGTTTTTGGTAAAGAAAACAAAGGGTGTATTTTGAATGAGTTGTTTAATATTATCACGGTTTCAAGTATGTAGTAAAGTGAGTGTGTTGTGTTATGTTATCGCTCAAGTATTTCGGTGCATAATTTGAATAACAAACAATGAACTTTGACTCTTCAACCGTCTATCGACACTATTCACACAGAAATGGGTCAACGCTCTCTACCTAATGCTTGTAAAGCAAACGTTTTTATACCACGAATATGTGTAGTTTTCTCTATACTAATATTATATTATAAAATTGGTTTTGATTATATAATAACATATGTATATTCTCCTCGGTCGGAAAATGCGCGCAATCCATTTTGTGGAACCGCGAAACATATGATATGACGGTAGACAGAATATTTAATCGGCTTTCGCCTATTTATAAGGGGGCGGACTTACCGGCAAAAGTTTACTTTAAGATCAAATAAGCTTAACAACAAAGGCCTGTGTGATGGTAAACGGATGGGTAACCGCATTCTGCAGATGTATCATTTACGCAAAGAACAAATTATTTTTTTAAAAAGCTTGCTCTATTTGTACATGCTACCTATAATAATAACAGTAGCGGATATCACCAATGTTAAATGCCTAGAACTATTTAGTGTTCTCTAAATTCATATCCTTTTTTTTATATACCACTTAGGTGGCAAACAAGCATACGGCCCACCTGATGGTAAGCGGTCACCGTAGCCTATGGACGCTTGCAACACCAGGGGTATCACTCGCGCGTTACCGACCCTAAAATAAACAGTAAAAGAGAATACATTGCTAGGGTTAAGTATATAATCGATACAAACAAAATAAGTGACTTATTAATACCGCCTTATCACAAATCATATAAAAAAAAAAAAAAAAATTTTTTACCATTAGGTATCATAACCAACATGGCATATGTGATTATGAGGACAATTAGCGTTTCTCTAACGAGTTTTCCTATCAGCTTGCGTATTATCGTTTAGGCAGGAAACGCGCATGTTCCCCACAAAATGTATTAACAATTTGGAGAGGTGTCATTGTTGCATTTTTACGGATACTTGATAAGTGCAGCCACTTATTTTGTGGTAAAATTACTAAAATTGCATAGGAGTATTTTTGTACAAAAATAACCTATGGAAAGCTAGCCCTGCGTATTTCCGAGCTGAAAAGTATCTTGTAATGAATATAGGATAATATTTTCATCCCGGAAAAAAAAGATTATTTTTTCGGAGTCTTTTTTCTTATTTCCACGCAAACGGAGTCGCACACAAAAACTAGTAATAAATATGTTAAAATTAGATCATTTAACAGAGACATAAATCACACAGCTCCATAACAGCTAGAAGTAACATTCACCGGTGCAACGGTGCAAATTCCATACGCCACGCTGAATTTAAACTGCCCTTTCTAGATTGATGCGACTGATAGTGTACGTTTTTACGCAAGATACGCGTACAATATTATTATGATAAACAGAAAAGCCATAGTCAACGGAGCAAACGTCGTTCCAACGTTTAAACTACTTCACAGCAGCATCCCCAAAACTGTGTTCGTTTTGGGGATCCTGCTCACACAGCTTAAAGCTATATGAAAATAGACGGATATGGGTAAAATTTTCAGAGCTACAAATATACTATACGGAGCATTTTTCCGGATACATCCGTATGTGATTGTGTATGCAATTGTCATAGACCTTTATTACCTTCATTTATAATAATATAATATTCACGCCTTCCCATAAGGGTCCCCGAAGGCATTTTTTTATACTACTAGGGTGGCAAACAAGCATACGGCCCACCGGATGGAAAACGGTTACCGTAGCCTATGGACGCTTGCAACACCAGGGGTATCACTCGCGCGTTGCCGACCCTTATATAGGCAGTGAGTCCATGGCCGTCTTTTAGGCACTACATTGATCCTTGAATTTCTTCTCAGACGAATGAAGGTTTCGTCACAATGTTTTCCTTCATCGTAAAGCACGCAATATGACTAATCACTGCATTTGGGTTAAAAAAGCTTATTGGTAAAGACCGATGGGATTCGAACCTGCGTCGATAGAATAGCAGACAACGCTACCACAAGGCCACCACGGCTCTTCCTTCATCCTGCCTCTTTTTTACCGAATGTTTATTTTGATTTTTTTTCTTTTCATTTATTTACGAGTCTCGTGTTTCTTCTCCAGTCATATTTAGCACGGTTTTATCGCTGAAATAATCCGAATGATATTATCTTGTTGACTATTATTAAAAGAAGGATAAAGCCACAGGCAACGTAAAGTAAGAAAGACCCTAAGTAGTCAAGAAGACGAATCTTGTTAATAACAACCTTGCCATTATTTCTCAACGCTAAAAAACATAAGAAATAAAATACCATTTCGCGAAATCTTAAGGCAATTTATAAACAGAGGTAAAAACTAGCTATAAATCTCTTACCATGGTTGCAGGAACGTTATAAATGGCCGCGTTTTGCATTTAATTGCACCATTGTAATGCTACTTTATACTCATCTACGCTTGAAAGGAACAAATTATGACGTCTATCAGTATCTATGGTTAATATTATAGTGTTACCTTTTTCTTTATACCACTAAGGTGGCACTAGCATACCACCTGATGGTAAGCAGTCACCTTAGCCTATAGCCGCTGGCATAATCAAGGATATAACTAACGGGTTGTCAACCCTGTTGTTAGCGAGGACTCACTGTGCTAGCAGCATGATTACTAGCGCACAGTATCCTGGTGGAACACTGGCAACCTTACTTACCGCAGAAATACAACACTACATCAAAATAGTGTTTTTGATTGCGGTCTTCTGTTGTTTGATTGCAAGGATCAACTCGCGTGTTAACATACAACCAAAAAATCAATACACGCTACGAAATAAACACGAAAACAAACATTAAATCATTTAAAATTGCGCCAAAGTCAATATGACAACTAACTCGAAAAAAAAATATTTATACGAATTTCAATCTTAACCCAAAGGCTGAGAGCGCAAGCACAAATTTATGAAGTGTATTCATAATAACCCAAAGCTAGAACACATCGTGGTGGTCAAGGGCTTAATAATTAATTAGCGATTATACATACAGGTGTTGTGCGCAGGCGCGCAGAAAAAAATGATTATTTACGAGTATAATAATGTGAATCATTATCATTTTGCAAACTCTACACCAGCTAAATCTATCACTGATAAAAAGTTGACCAGTGAAAGTAACGAGTGTCCTTATCACGTCTCTAAAATCGTTAATGATATCTGAATTGACTATGAATTTGAATTTGACATCCCTTTAAGCAGTAACTTAAATAAATAACTCTTCGCCAATATATTTGCTAACAAATATTTAAATTGATTCGGTCTCAACTGTCACGCAACAGGATAGATGATGTTCTGAATATTTGGGGTAAATTAATACTATTATTATAGAGTACATATATTATTTCTGCATGAAATTTATTATATGTGGTTGTGTTTTATTTTAAGCCCAATCTTCAACTTTAAAAGGCTATATTTCGATGTACCCAATTGTTTTTAAACCATTAAGGTGGCAAACAAGCATTCGGCACGCCTGATGGTAAACGGTTAGCGTAGCTTATGGATGCTTGCAACACCAGGGGCAAGCGTCCATGGGTTCGCGCGTAACATTCGCGCGTTACCGACCCCTATATTTACAAACATTAGCTTTCGCAGAAATTCTATTAAGTTTCTAGTATGTTAAATGTTTTAAATACGTTAAGCATTTTCATTTGTATCGAAGCTAGACCATCATGTGATCCAAATGTTTAAGCCAATTTGTACAAATTACAAGTGTGCTAACTGGTAGTTTTGAGCTAATTCACCGCTCACTATTGCGCTAAAACCTTATAATTTAGTGTTCTAGTTACTGTGTTAATAATCTAGACACTATTAGGTATAAAGAGGATGAGATTATTCCAATGAATAACGCACTTATGGCCTACGAACTCAAAGTGTACATTTGTGTAAACTAAAACGTCCAATGACTTGCATGTTAAAATCCATGACCGCAAACATTAAAAGGATTCAGTGTACTAAATGTTGAAAATTATTGCTTATTTATAAATGATAGGCGGGGCTCGTGGCACAGTTGTCATTGCATTCAACGAACAATGGATCGATTTTTGACAGCCGATTTCATACACAGAATTTGTCACTGTGGCAAACAAGCATGGGGCATAAAAAGTGAGCGGTTACCGTAGCCAATAGACGCTAACACCATGGGTATTTCTCACGCGTTGATGAATCAAGCCGTTGTGAGCAGTGCCGGTAGCAGGAACATTGTCGACAACGTATTCGAAAACGTAACTCGCGAAATGTCAAAATTGTCATACTAATTTTTAGTTCCACTTTACACCGCCGCAGCTCTATAATTTTTTCAATACAAAATAGTCATAGCGATATGAAAACGTTGTCGCAAATAATTCATGCTCGCACTACCGATACCGGTGTCTTGCAATGTCAACCTACTGCCTACCATCTGCACACTGAGTCTTAAGTCCGTTATATAAATATGGTTCGATTCTAAAGCTTTTTATCTTTTAGTAGACTGATTTAGTTAGTCATACATACATATCATCACGCCAAGTTCTTCGCGGTAGGTAGAGAGTATAGAGCACTATTTCACTGAAAACCTCTTTTGCTTCTTCTAAAGGACATCATGCATTTTGGTTCAAATCTGAAAGTGCTGATTATTTTTTACTGTGGCACCAAACCTGTAGGACCATTGTAGTTGATTTTATTTGAGTTCGAAAATCCTGAATTTTCATAAATTTTTGTTGAAAATAGGAATTCAAAATAACTAAAACAAATGAAATGTCCTGTAATGTCCAACTTTGGTTCCATAGTAATAAATGCTCAGACGGACAAGCTCTAACAGAATATACAAAAAAAAATGCGTTGGCTCTTTCATATTTGGACCAAATCTCTATGAAACATGGACGATGTCCTTTAGCAATCTCTTCATACATACCCGCCGGTGATAGGTACTATTTTGCTTACCATCATCGAGTACGTCCAACGCTTTAGGTAATAGCAATAGTGTTGTGACATGCTTTTAAATACATTGTACATTTAGGGCTCCGGTTAAAAGAACTAACTCATTATTACATAACCGGGACAAATTTTGAAGTTCGACTCTTGTGTTGTGTTGTGAGCAACAAAACATTGGATTCCCAAAATCATATGCGAATTTTGTATTGCTCTCATTAACATAGCGGTCAATTTTATTCACAAATGGAAAACTGGCAATTTTCCTATTCGAACTAGGACATGTGAAATGTTATTGTAATATTGCGAACCGGTTGAAAATTACTAGCGGTACAAATAATGGCTTGCAGACATTGTTAGCGGTAATGTAAAGTAACATTACACAAATCTAATTATCTTTGCTGTATATCTCAAGCATATGCTTTAATGTTCAGCAAATAGCAATGTAAAATAAAGTTTTAATTAATTAATGATAGAGATGATTCAATATTATATTAAAGGAAAAATTGTTTAGGTTACTATGATGACTGTTAACAATTAATTCAATTTTAAATAAAATACCTACGCATTCCCAGAGCGCAAAAGTACTATTATATCCCTATTTACACATAAAATCATTAATAATACCTAAAAACTACTTACTCAAAATATGATACACCATCGGCGCTTTTCACGTTCTTTGGTTAGTTTTTACAAGTTTTCACCATACAGTGCCGGTAGCAGGAACATTGTCGACAACGTATTCGAAAACGTAACTCGCGAAATGTCAAAATTGTCATACTAATTTTTAGTTCCACTTTACACCGCCGCAGCGCTGTTCATTTTCCAATACAAAAATAGTCGAAGGCGATACGAAAACGTTGTCGACAATGTTCCTGCTACCGGCACAGGACGGCATTGTTGGCGTGACTTTTGACAGTCGACCAAACAGAGACTGACGCGCGATTCGCATATTTTCGCGCGTTTTCCAAGTTATTTGTCTCGGACACTATTGAGCGCAAACCCGAAATTCATGTAAAAATAGATCAGTGCGGTGAACAGAGGGTATTGTAACACCTCTGCTTCTCTTCGGGGACCCTCGTGGGAAGGCGTGAAGATATATTAGTATATTATGTATATGTACCTGAGCATGCACGTGAGTTGCAGGTCGTTCTGGTACCGGTGCAGCGCGGCGAGCCCCTCCACTCTTACGGCGTGTACTTTGTCTCTCAATGCGCCGCCGCAACCGCAGCGCTCGCGCAGGATCGACATTATATTCGCCTGCCGCAGGAACGCTACCACCTACACAACAATAAACACGTATTACTTTCACGCTGACAAAAAACGATGTGGTATGATATGAATGTGAGTGGAAGAAACAGTCGAAGCTACAGATCCAACATTTTTTGATCAAATTTATAAAGTGAAGGGACTTAAACAAAAAATAAGTTAAATACTAGCTGTTAACCGCGACATCGTCAAGTAAGAAAAAGAAGCCTATGTCCCCCAGGACATAATTTATCTCCTTGTCTAATTTATTACGATCCGTTCTGCTGTTAATCCTGAAAAGGTAGCAAACCAACAAACAGAGTTACTATAGCATTTATAATATTAGTAAAGATTAGAACAAAAAGGTTTTAATCTCTGTTTTGTCCTATTTCGACGAGGACAAATTCCCGGACAAAATATAGTTAAGTATAATATATTACCTTATCATTGTATGCAACAGGTATCTCGTGCTGTGTGTTATGCGCGTGCGCATCCAATGTGATCGGTGGCCTGGGCGGTGGAGTCGGTGCCTGGGGAATAATCAGTCATATATTATCTCACTCGGATTATACATATCATATATAAACATAAAGACTAATGTAAATTATAAAATCATAATATATCTTCAGTCTTCACATCTTCCGACAAGGGTCCCCGCAGAGGTAGGCCGAGGTGATATAGCACCCACTTATCTAATATATAATTTATTTTATAATTCGATGCCAACGCATAGTGATAAGTCAGTCGCAGTCTTGAGCACTACATACGTCCTTGAATTTCTTCTCAGACGTATGCAGGTTTCCCTACAATGTTTTCCTTCACCGTAAAGGGCGTGGTGTCACATATCACTGCTCTTTTTTAAATAAGTGTACATTACATTATATATATCGAATATTGGCCCAGTGCTTGCTGGAAGTGCCACAGGTTTAACAACTATTAAAGACATCATATTGAATATTAAATATTTATGCTATAGCCGCTACTGACAGACACAGACAATCTAAAGAACTACTCGCAACAAAACATATAACCAAGCTCTATAAAGGTGCGAATAGAAACAAAATCGTGCAAGGACAACACACAACAAAGGAACAACACAACTCACCTTTCAAGACACAAAAACAACATAAACAATTAAAAAAAAAATACAAGACAACGGAACTCAACACAACAACCAATACTGCGATACAAGACACGAAAACGGTCACTGAACACTCCCGAGGGTAACGATACACGCACAAGAAATCTTGCAGAAGTGAACTGGCGCCGGATTCAATCCGCTTCAAAATTGATATTTTACTGTGTGTCATCAAATCCTGCTAGTTAAAGGACATCATCAATTTTGTAACAAATCTGAAAGTGCCGGCCAACCCTTTTTTTTTGTATATTCAGTTACAGCTAGCCCGTCTGAATATTTTTTACTATTGCAAACCTGTAGGACCATTGTAGTTGATTTTATTTGAGTTGGAAAATCATAATTTTCATAATGTTTTGTTGAAAATAGGAATTTAAAATAACTAAAACAAATTAAATGCCTCGTAATGTCCAACTTTGGTGCCGTAGAAATAAATGCTCAGACGGACAAGCTCTAACAGAATATACAAATAAAATGCGTTGGTCGGCACATTCAGATTTGGACCAAATCTCTATGAAACATGGATGATGTCCTTTGCCCCACTTCCCAGTGTCTGATTGAGCTTACATTTGGCATATACATTTGATTCCCGTGACAATGCACGATTACCTAAATACCGCTATTTTTAATTCAATATGGCGATTGTCGCAAGATAGCGATTTATTTCCACTTTAACCCCTATGACATGGGTATCAAAACGAAAGGGCTTGATGACACAATGAAAAGGTTTACTCGAATAAAAAAAAAAAGGTCTCAAAAAACATGTAAATTACTCTGCCATCGACATGAGGCCAGTGTATCTGCAAGTGATCTTGTGCGTGCACCCAAGGCTGGTAGGGACCTGGTCGAGGAGCAGCGGCCTCCTGCGCTGCGGCAGCAGCGGGGAGAAGGGGCCCGACTGCGGCGCGCGCGGCAGCCGGGGGTCGATGAACGACGTGCGCCGCATCACGTGGTCCACGAAGAAACGCTGACCACAACCACTCGAGGTCAATCACTTCACGTGCCGACTATTGCACTTGCACCACGCACACATACATATTATCACGCCAAGTCCCTTTAGGGGCGGGCGGAGAGTATATGAACTTGAACCTCTTTCGCTGCTTCAACATTCATCAATCTCATAATTCACTTACCAAACAAAATTGCCTCGGAATGCATAAAAGTTCAGCCCAAACCAGCATGAAGTACTTTTAAAATGCATTTTCTTATACATTTATTTATTTTATAAACCTTTTAGTTTAATTTCAATTAGAGATTAGAGCTGCTAGCCAATTAGATGTCTATCTTCAGAGCACTGAGCTTCTTGCCGGTTCTTCTCAGGTGCCTTTTTTTCCGAACCGGCGGTAATTTAGACCTAAGTGCCTTATTAGGGCGTAAACTGAATAAATGATTTTTGAATTTGATTTTGATGTAATTTGTGTTCCAAATTCCCAAATAACTGTACGTATAAGAATATGAAAGGTGATAATGGCATACCTTGCCATTCCTGTCGAGCTTGGTGTCCCAGCCGAGCGGCAGGTCGCGCTCGGCGTCGCTGAACATGTTGACCAGCGCGACCAGGTCGCGGTTGTGTTGGTAGCGGTCGAAGGAGCTGGTGTCGCGGCGGATCTTAGAGATCATGTGCTTCAGCGTCGAGTTGCAGTTGTACAGCGATGACGCTTCCTGCAACAAATTACATACTCGCTATTACTTCTGATATTTATTTGAGTGCCTACATTTTCCATTTTTAAGCAGGCTACACGTTCAGTTTTAACTGTACAGTCGAACTGTGCAGTTATAACTGACGCCCCTGGTGTCTACACACGTTCAGTTTAGAACTGCACAGTTGTCAGTTTTGCCTACACACCTTCAGTTATAACTGCACAGTTCGATTGTACAGTTAAAACTGAACGTGTGTAGCCCGCTTTAGGTATACAAAAAGGCACACTATTTCTGGCAACCCCTTAGAAGGAGTGAGAGACCATCTGCGGTAGGTAGGTTCACTCATAGCGTGAGTTGCACCGCGATCACTCACTACCATTTTAAAGAATGGTGGAAGAGCTGTTAAATTCCACCACGCGCACCCCAGCGCGCAAGCGAAAGCGCATCATTAGCGCAAACGTACCTGTATATATATACCTGGTTCATATGCAGTATAGAGTAGAAGTCAGGGCGGGCTAGGAACTCCGCGGCGGGGTGCGGCGAAGCGGGGGGCTCGGAGCCGCGAGAGGTGGAGGCGCCCGGCGCTGCTGGGGACCCCGCCCGGGGCCCGCTCGGGGACACGGCCCCGGCCCCGCTCGGGGACGCGGCGCCGGCCCCGCCTGGGGACAGCGCGCCCGCCTCGCTTGGGAACAACGGCGGCGGCGGCTCCTCTTCTGATAGCTGGGTACGCGTCATCGTGCGTCGGATGGATTGGTACCTGCAATAGTATAAAGTAAGGATCACATCGGAAGCTTTAGCAAAATTATCGAGTACTTATTCGTATCGCTTTCAACAATGATTGTATGGGAAAATTAACAGTGGTGCACCGGCGAAAAGTGGAACTAAAATTCATATTAAAATTTCCACATTCTGAGAGTTACGTTTTCGAATACGTAGCCGAAAGATATTCTAGCTAGCCAGTACTATATCCTAAGAAGGTGGCAAGCAAATAGCGTACCATTGGTACTAATAGCAAGCGGTCAACTTAGCCTTCCAGTACGAGAACTAATCTGTGTTTTGGTAGTATTATTTGACTGTTGTAGCCAACGCACTTGTAATCATAAAAACGTACGCGCCATATTGATAAATAAGTATTTGAAATATGTTAAATTCTGTACAGGACTAAAATATATACACACGTATGAATGTTTATTGCTCAATCACGTAAAAACGGCTCAAAGGATTTGTATTAAATATGGCACAAGTATAGATTATATATAGCCTGGACTAACATATAGGATACTTTTTATCCCGGGTAAATGTTCTTCTGGGATACTAAGCTGAACGTGGGCAGAAGCTAGTTAGTTATAAATGAAGATATTGATCAAGGAAACTGCCACTACCGAATATCGATGTATAAGAGACGTTGACGTGAGGATAAGTATGAGAGCGTTACCTTCTGTCGAGCTGCCTCCTCTGCACCTCGGGCGCGGGCGAGCGCGGCGAGGTGCCATTGACCCCGGGCCGCTGCCACGTGGTGCTCCGGTTGATGTGGTCGATGTAGAACACCCTGCCGTGGCTGTCCATACGAGCCTCCCACCCTACAAGTCATCACAAAGATATCAATAGACAACATATTATTCAAAATTCAAGCAAGAGCGGATCCGGGGTGGTTAATGGGGTCATGACCCCCCTCTGGGCTAGATCATTCAAGTAGAGAAGACAAAAGAGAACAGAATTGATATTTAATTTAAATTCAGATGTATAAAAATATATTTAAAAAAAATTGTATTAGATTTTTTTAATGGATATATCAAGTTTACATCGCTCTTCTTTGTCTATGCTCATTAATAGTTCAGGGGGTCCACAATGAAAAATGGACATCTATTGTTCGGACCGAAACGAAGGATCACCGAACTTCGTAATTATACTCTCACATCAAGTTACTTCGTTCTCGAGAGGAACGTACGGCTATGGTTTCTGATTCATAGACAATTTTATAAGATTTAAAATATGGTACCCAAATGCAAAGCGACAAATAATATATTTTGGCTAGGAATTATGCACCTTGATTCTTGGTCCCTACCATAGTAGCTCTAACTTTAATTAGTAAATATATGCATACTTTACAAAACCTAAAGTATTTTACAATGTTCTGGCGACACTCACCTGCAGGCAATGGCTCCTCACACTCTATGATTCCACCAATCATATTGGCAGGAAAGTCGCCGGTCAGCGCCATCTGCCTCGAGGCCCTCTCCGGTATAGAAGGCAGCCTGATCCCGGCCATGTGCCTCAAGGGCGTGGGCGAGGCCACGGCGTTGTCGTTGTCGTCGATCTCGTCCGCCGGCCGCGGCCGCCTCAACACCACGTCATCGGGCGGGCCCGCGTGCACTATCGTGAAGTGATTGCTATTCACAAACTCCAGATTGGGAGACCTGATTTCCGATGTTCTTAGCTCGTTCATGAATTCTACCATTTCAAAGTTGTCTTGCAATCTGCTTTCGGCATTTTGAACTGGGGGTGGATGCAGGTCCGGTGGTGGTAAGGGGCGAGGTCTCCGCGCGTGGTGCGTGGGGGTCGGCGGGCACTGTGGCACGGCTGTACCGGCCAGAGCGGCTACCCTGGTCAACACGCGAGGATGAGGCCGCTGAGGACTTTCACTATTCTTGGTACTGTTCACTGTTTTGTGTGGTGAATGCTTCGGAGTTCCTTCACAGCCGAGGTTTTTCAACAAGTGCCTGGGCAAACTGGAGTGTTTTGGAGTGGAGCTATCACATGAGTATTTGCGATTCATTATCAACGTTCCTACGCTCGGCAGCGCCTTGCTGGACTCTTCAATAGGAGAGGTTGAATCAGACGAGTTGCAGGAACTAGTCGCAATCGAGATGTTATTGTCGACCTCTTTGGCGGGTGGGTCGACGTGGGAAGAGTTAAGGAATGCGGTCATCATTGTAGGTGTGTTAGCTCGTCCTGAACTCTGCCTCGTGAGCGGCTTGTGGCCTTTCACTGTTATTTCTTTTTCTTCAATTTGATTTCTATTATCATCTTCAAACTCCGAATGATTGCTGATATCGTTCAAAAACGTGTGCTGAGCTTTCTCCTCCGACTTCGCATGATTCGGCGTGAGGTGGACACCGTCTACGACGTCCATCGGTGGACTCACTTTGTCTTTTCTCGCGAACGTTGTGGTAATATAATTATCGGGCCCTATATCTTTAATGAATAATATCTTATTTCTACTAACATTAGACGAGCTGCTTTCAGGTACATCTTTCGATTTCTTATCCTCATTTAACCTATTTATTTTCATGGAAGAAACTGTGGATTCACATAAGCTGCCATCGGTTTCAGGTGTGGCTAAAGGGGCGACATTTTGTCCCCCCCGCCAAAAACTAGCGGTAGAAGACATAGCTACCTGGTTTCCAGAGTAAAATTCCCCAGGTTTGAAGTCGTTTATTTCAGCTTGCATCACTGCCGAGTTGGTGATATTGTTATCGGTAAAAAATTGTTCGTCTGTGTCAATTAACTCAAATGTGAATGCGTCCTCTGGCTTTGTTAGCTTTTTTGGTTTTCTGTGCCTCGGTACCTGGGGCGGAGATAATGCGTGCATTCTCTCGAGGGGCTTGTGCGACTGTCTCGGCGGCAGCGGCGGCACGGGCGACTTCTCCGCCTCGCTGGCCACGTTGGCGCTCTCCACGTCGTAAACGAACTTCATTATCTTGCACGGGTTCTTTGGCGACCATATTTTATAATACTCTGTGCCTGGCGACGTAGGGGAATCGAAACCGCTATTCGCTTTCGATTTTTTCTTGACGCCATTCAACGTGTGTCCCCCGCCGGTGTCCACGGGCGGGGGACACTTCTTCTTCACGCCCGATGACGTCGGTTTACAGTCTATAGCACTTTGAGATTCACTATTTACAAATTGAGATTCATTACTTAAATTACTAAAAAGAGATTTAATAGGATCACATTTTGTTTGTTCGAGATTGTTCCCGTTACTTTCTAATGTACTAATTGAGCATTTGTTGACCGTTTCACTTAGATTTTTGATGTCATGACTTGTGCCGGGGACGAACTCGACCCTCGGGGGGTTCTCCGAGTTCATTTCAAAGCTCTCATTGTTGTATGAGAAGGGGGAGACGTGGTCTCCGCTGCGCTTGCGGGACATGCCCTCCTTGAGGCGCAAGGGCAGCTTCTTGAGGTCCACTTTGATTCGCGCCGGCAACGACGGCGACTCCGCCGCGCACTCCTCGTCCTCCGCATTGTAGTACCGGAAACACAGTAGCTGCTCGCAATCTGCAAATAACAGTTAACTCATGTAAGGAAAGGTTACCTTCCAAGGCTTTTCAATAACAACGAGTTACAACGAGTAGACGAGGATGTAAATGAAAAGTTGAAAAATGTTACGATGTTGCGCCATACAGAACAAACGAATGATGAAAGAATGCTTGTTCTCGCGATAGATTAAGGCGTAACTTTTCAGATCAAATTAACAAAGTACGTACTCGATGTGATCGAGAACCGGTTAGCATTTACGAAGATATTGTTGAATCTACTTAGAACTTGGTAATCGGAACTTAGTGTGATACTTACCATAAATACATAATGCGTTTTCCATGATAAGTAATGTATTTGGAAATTTACAAGCAACCTAGCTTACCTTCATAAGGCTGATTAGGCTCATCAAGAAGCCACATTATGTCGCCGTTGGCGCATCCGGTCGCCGGCACGCGCCCGACGACGCCGGCCGTCGCAGCCGACTCTGCAACAATAACATTAATTATTAAATACTTCAATTAAACGTAGAAACTAATAGCGTGCCATGACAGAAACAGGTGACACATGACGACGTGATAGAATAGTGCAATCCGTCGAAAATTTGATATAGCTAACAATAGCTAACCTAACAACTCCAATAGGAACGAACAAAACATTTAGGCGAAAATGTGGAGTTAGAGACTTGGAGGTGCATACATACAATTTAAATATATTCAGTCCCATGCAAAAAGATTAATTTGCATGCGGGCATCATAATAAAAAAAATATTATCAGATATAGGATAAGAACTTCAAATAAAAACAAAAGTGGTTTGCAAAATCTCATTTGGAAGCACCGCCGGCGAGTACCAGCATGAAATACAAAACTGGTGCAGGTGCAAAACACTCAGTTATAAAAACAAACAACAAGCGAGCGAACTGGGCTTACGGCTCGACGGCGGTGGAGACCGCAGACTGCGAACCCTTCCGTTTTTTATCTAACAAAAATCAAGCGGGCCGAGCGTGGGCCGGCGCAAGCGCATCACAAATTATGCGCCAGACTTAATCACCGGATGCGGGAGTCGCCCGCACGTTTTATGCGAAATAATCGAAGCCACCGAATTGCCAGTTAATTGGGGAAACACGAACATAAATTTGAAGGAAGCAAATTGATTCTGCAAGTAACTTCATCTGGATCCGCCCCAGTATTACCATATTTTGATTTGACTAATATACGAGCGGTGGTAAACATCGTCCTGCCTTTGATTAAGTGGTCGATGCGCTCGTAAATATCAGCTTAGTGGAAATGTTTGCGTCAACCGTCACGAATATTTTGTATTCGAGAGCCAGTTCGAGAACGGACGGGAGCCGCGGCTAAGGAACATGAATCATTGCGAAGCAGTTCCCGTCCAGGGCAGAAGAGGGCGAGCCGCACATAAACAGACACGTAGGACTGGATCAATCTGGGTATTATCTCAACGGTGTTTCCGTTCGGAAATTATTATCCGATTACAGAAACACCGAAGCGGGACTGATCGCTGCCATTACTTTTTTGTCCGGATCGATTTGTTAGTCAGCGGTCTGACAACGAAAAGCCATTACTTACAGTTGAACACACTATACGAACGGAAAGAAAATGGTTTAATTACAGTAATTTCCGAGTCTATGACCGATTAAGCAGCTTTAAGTTAGGAGATCATGTGTTACGATGATTGGTCGCGTAAATTGGTTCATGACGGCGCGGCTGGTGACGTGAGGACACGCGCGATGACACAGAGGGCGCCTATTTCCGGCCGATGACGCAACGTCCGGTCTTCCGTCCGGAGGATATGGGACGAGATACAAATGTCGCGCGTCTCTCGAAGATCACCCAACGGCCTTTCGCGGGAGTTAAGATAAAAAACGATGAGGTGTCGCCTCATCATCATAATCATATTATTATACATATTTAATTCAACGAATCATTCATTCACTACCCCGCACTATGTGTCCGTTGTTGTCACGTGGTCACACAGAGTAGAATCGACTCAATGTCTACGCACAAATTGTGTTTCGAAAAAATTACCAGTATCACAAATTAAGAGTTGCGCATGAGCATCAAACTAGAAACAAACGCACTGCACCAAGTTATAAATGCCATCACATAATGCAGCACGAATGACACATTCAGGGCTATCTGAAAACTTTATCGCGTAACTGACCTCTTGACCTGACATTTACAGAAAGTAGGACAGTACCATTTCCCATAAAAATTAAACAGATATAAAACTGAATACACAAGTGTAATTGTTATTGAATAAACATAATTTTATTGTTATAACATTATTTAAAAGATTTATATGACAAACAGATTTGTTTTAGTTTGGACCATGTTTGGATCGTTCTCGGAAATTCTGTTCTGTTTCCGACATACCTCTTACAACTATAAAAAGGTATTACAACCGGGATCACAACTTGAGAATACTCTCCGAGAGACGATTGTATCGTACGTACCTACCAATAATAACTACTGTACAAAAACATAAATACGTAAGTACGTATATTTTATTAAAACGTGTGTAAAATACTCTAAAACTTACTTTATATATTGTTTCCGCCCAATTAACAGGAATGTATTACCACTTCAAACAATAGCATAAAAAGCTCTAAACAAATTGAAAGGAAACATGTGTTATTTGGTGTACTGCCGTAGGTATTCCATAGGACGTGAATTATGGTAAAAATAACCTGGTTTCGATGTATGTCTTTTGCCATGCATCTTGTCAAGGAGGGACTTCCGGAGCGACGAACCGGAAACGAAATCGGATATAGCTTAACAGTAAATTACTTCAATTGGTCAATACATTTCAGTTGAGTTTTTTATCAATAACATACAAGAAAGAGTTAATTGTCGAGCGAGATGTCCTATAAAGTTAGCCCCTTCTTTGGCCGTTTAGCGGAAGCCAGTAGTTAAACTAAACTACGGTCACTCTTCGACCCGGCCATCTGTCTCTTCACGCCTACGCCCCTATGCTTTAACAAGACTTTTTCTAACGATCGTAATATCTTTTTAAGTGGAGCTCTCGGTTTCACACGAATGTTTCCGCGGCACAGATGCAGCGACGACGAAAGAAAACAACGTCACTTGTCAATATGTCATCATGACATCTTGGTTATACTCAATTCAAATGTCATTAAAAATTGCCATGTGTCGCCCACGCAACAGGACAGGATACCGTACCAGGTAGCCTGAATAATATATTTCACTGCGAGTATAGGCTTTATTATTAATTTTCCAGTTTTTATTGTTACCGAAAATAGCGAATATCTAAAATCTTCTGGTTGACGTATTCAGTTTTACACAATTTTCAACTAGTGCGTACTTAAGATCCTCCATATATGAGCGAGAGAGACAAACATCGTAGAAAACTTTGAAAGCTTACATCTCGCGAAATATTCACCAAGCAAAACCACTTTCTAAAGACCTAATCAACAATACCACACAAGAAAAAACTTTACAATTAAACTTAATTCTTTGTTTAATCAGATTTCAATCAAATATTAAATTGTGTGGCTGTAATATTTGTGAAGTTATATGAGAATGATTTAGGATGCTGTGTTTATAATAAACCCGTGAAAAAGCGGGCGTAAGAAGATATAATAAAAGGGTTCCGTTTTTGCTACCAACCTACGGAACCCACAAAAGATGATATCTAAAATCTAATCCGCTTTGTCACATGGTTATCACATTTAGATCACGAATAGGAACCCTCAGTTGGATCGGAATAGGATGGAGTGTGCCAATCAAACCCACGCACGGATAGATCCCTTTAGCCTCACTCTTAGTATGAGCTCAAATGTAAAATTAGAACAGATGGTGTCTGTATCCTTCTCAAGTAGCCATAACTACATTCGAATGCCAGGAAACGTGAGTTTAAAGGGGTCGCCTCGATGACAGACCCCCATTAGCGAAGTGATGATTTGACAGTTTCACGATTGCGTTCACAGTCACAAAACATGCGACTTTCAGCTTTCAGCACTTTAAATGCCCTGCAACTTACTTAAGAGGGTATTTAAATTAAATGAGATATTTTTATCCTGCTGCATTCAAGTTGACAATAAAAAACAAAGACGTCCAAAGGTTTAAGCGTGCGTCTCCATAAAATCGCGTGTCTTTAAAACGTACGCTTTATATTGCTTTCCATTCATCTGATTCCGGACCGGTTAATTTTACGAGTAGAGACCACTTAACATTCCCAGGGTGGGCACACATACGGAGAGGCAGAGAACAAAATCGCGCCGGATATTGGAAGTTAAATACAATGGTGCGACGACAGTGTCCATTAGCACCTCTCAAGATAACAAGCGGAGACACTTATCGCCCCCAATGTCAATACCGTATGATGAATACTCATCAACAACATGCATGCAATAAGGAAATGAGTTGTGTGATACAATGTTTCTAACCGAACGTAATGTAATAAAATGTGAAGTTCCTGGTGACGTGAGACTAAGGCTCTTGCCGAATACAGGGTAACTTTATACAAACGTACACACCCAAAAGGGGTGTGTACGTTTGTGTAGTGTGTAGGTTCATGTGTACATGATGCAGTGATAAAATAACCAATATAACCATACAGCAAGGTGAACTCATTACATTCGTCTGCGAATTATTCACGTGTTTCTCTTAATTGATCACTCGATTTCTTGGTAAAGGAAACCTCGCCCTCTTGGCCTTCGATGTTTTTCCATAGTATGTTAATCCGGCGTGACTCATTAGCTACCAATCGTTATTCTAGCTTGCACGTGCTTCGCTTTACTATACACATATATCTCTTATTCATTTGATCAATTAATTTATGATAGTATTAACGAAGGTAAAGTGAGGATCAAAGCGCTCTTCTGCACCATCAACCGTGAATACACGATGTCTTGTATAGAGTCTATGTTCATGTGTATATCTATTTATATATCCGCCAATTAATTATTTAATCGAAAGCCCTATGTAAGCCCTATAAAATTAATATTTAATTAGGTACAGCAAAAGCCGCTCATTATAAATCAGCCTTGCCCCATCGGACCAAAGTTACACTCTCCGTAAAAGGCGAGATATTATCTGACCATTAGATATGGTTGCCACCTCATAAGGACCCTGATTATGGCCGGCAAGCGTTGCACTCGCTGACCACTCTCCCGCAATGGCCAGGCTCGCCGGTTTCCCCATAAGGATACAATTGAAGCCCGTTAACACCAACTAAAGCAATTCGTTGTTATGATATATCAATAACCCTACACTACAAAAAATGTTGGCGTGTTTTATTAGTGTTACCGAAAAACAAAAATATATAATCCCTAAGAGCAGGTAGTAATCAACTGACGCGCACGTGGGTGACAATGTTATTGCATCGCTGGCCACTCAATTATGCCAGTGACTCTAATAGGGCATTTAGCTGTCAATTACCGGCGATCACCTCGGCTCTCGGATAAGCATCGCAGACTGACACTATTGTCAACGGATCCAATCCAAATAGATTAATGACTTGCCCTGAAATGTTTAATGACTTTCTATTTCAATAATTGTTTAAACCTAATTTAAAATAATAATAATGTTATGCAGGTATTTCATTACACAATTTTAAATTGTAAAACCTAGATTTAGCATACACGTTAACTTTTATCCAACTCTATTATAGCCGTTGTTAATTAGAGTGCCGTATATGGTGATCTGCATTCAAATTAATGTGTAGTATCGACCGCCACGTGCGGTCCATTGATGGCGAGATGGCGGGGGCGCGGGGCGCAGGCATAGAGGGGAGGGGATTCATTCATATTGCGCACGCGCATCGATCACGCGACCTCGCCGCGGCCGCGGGCGCATGCCGAGCGTGCCGCGCCCTACCCGCAAAATGCAATTGAGTACCAGTGTCATCATGATTATAAATTATACTAACATCTCGTCGCTCCGACCAATAAATGGTGTCGTTGAACCGGACCAAACGCATTGTTATTGAAAATCATCTAATAATCTCTAATCTTATCGAAACGGATTGTATGTTGACAGCCGCTCCATTCATACAGCTAGTTGTCATTCCTTGTTATGTGATGCACCCACGCGATAATTTAAGTACCTTGGAATGCTGGGCAGACGCAAAAGTGGGTGACAAAAAATATAGAATTAACCAGCCGATTGGGTAATAAAGCAAACTTGTCACCGGTCAGTGAATTAGGCAAGTGCTAATATTTGCGGACACCTACATCCGGCCAGAGGCTGCGCGCCAGCTGGACAAGTCAATAAACTCCCACTGAGTATTACCAACTCTAGGGCACAAACTAACTGGAAAGTGTATAGAGGCGCATAAATTAACTACACACGCTCTTTGGAATTATCCGACGTGGGTTTGGCCGGGACATATATTAGGAGATAGCAGCTACCGTGTATAGCGTACCTAATGACTCAACTTTAGAAGAAGCAGTGAGGTTGGTATATTTTACAGCTTTAAAACCGCAGCACAAAAGAGCAATAATTCAATGTATAATCGCGAATTACAGTATGCAAAGAATAGAAAACTATAACATAATTAAATAACGTATCAACAATAAAAAAAATCTTCCTATTCTGTCAACATTATTATATCGGAGTATTATTTTATGAGGAGTTTTGTACTTTAAAAATTGCGACAAACAGCAACCACGGTGCCGGTGTTGCGTCGCCATTCGCGCACGTCACGTAGGCTCGTGCGCTCGGCATGCGCATCGCGCCACCGTTACGCCACCGCCATTATAAATCTCGTACGATTCCGCGGAATTTATGGGAACATTGCCAGCGACATCCTTGCCGATCAACATCGACCGGTTATCGACTCGCTCGTTACCTACTCCCATTCCGGACACGTAAGGCTATCGTAAATTCGAATATATATTCGCCATTGGAATACTTTATACGTATTACTTACTTGTAGGTTGGTATTAATTCAAACCTAGACAGTTGTCTGCATGCGTAGAACCCGGTTTAATTATTACAACCTATCTGGTCGTAGAAATTTGAACCTTCTAGACAATAATTATAATCTGTGCGGCTATTACGTGCGTGAAACTGGTTCAATTAAATATTCTACCTGCGTGGCGTATCAATGTGTTAATACTATAGGCTGAGGGAATTCCTTGAAGGAGGTTGCGGCATGCTACAGAATAGCCATAGCCAGACTAGAGCCGGGACGAACGACCTCTACGACTGCAAAACGCGTATTTATATGCGTTTTGCAGTTTTGCAGTCGTAGAGGTCAATAAGGAGTCAATAAGGCGACTGAGCGTAAATAACATAGGATAAAGGCCAAGGGTAATGATGATGTTAAATTAGGTAAGCTATGCATTCTTTTAGCATTTGGATTTGAGTTACTTTAAAAAAAACATTGGGACTTACTTTACACAAACGTTAAAATGATCAAGCAAGTAAATAGCAAATGACTAGTGACGGCTAATTAGGTGATTTCTTAAAATCTTCACCTTTCTAACAAATATGGTTTACAATTACTTAAATAGAAGTGGAATCAAGATGTGATGTAAACCAGCTTTTCTAACTCGCAATTAATCAGTATTATATTAAAATAAAATATATTAAATTAACAATAATAATTCCGTTCGTTAATGTTATAGCCATATCACCAGTAGAGTGCTATATTATCACTGAGTAACATAGCTAATATACTATATTGCTACGCGGGGAAAAGGCTATTTAGTTAGTTATAATTTACATGAAGTTCTGTAACGAATACATCAATTTAGATAAATAACGTGTCAAGGACTGCAAGGCTCTTTAAATCCATTTGCATTCGTTTATGAGCAACCATTCTTCTGACAGTTATAATTTGGCCACGCCGGCGCCGAATGCGTATTTCCATCGCATTGTGTACGCCCTTTACGAGCCGAATGCCCGCACGCACTTCCTGTACAAGTATAATTCTATCGGCGAAAACTCAATTGGACTCGACTACAATCGAAATAATCAAATCGATGAAAAGGTACATGCTTTATTGTAGATAATAAAAGATAATAACATACTCTTAAAACCGCCTATCACGCCGTTGACCATGATACGCTGAATGTCAGGGGTCACCGCTAGGATTTCCGCTTGTTAATGGTCATATATTCTATTCATAATCTAACCATCATTTAAATAATGATCGTACTCGCTTAAAGCAATCTTCTTGATTTTAGTGTATAATGTGGGAACATTTCTTAAATATTTGCACACAATGCTTGCGCATAAAAAAATAAAAACACGAGCTTCATAATAATGGTCGGAGTTAGCAATCTTGGATTGGCTTTGTTATTAACAGTGAGAATACTAAAACAAAGCCTTTTGTGAAAGGAAAATATCTATGTAGAACGATGCTGATTTCTCAAATATGTTCCGCAAAGACAGTCTGATGAAATAATTACGCTATTGTTATTATTTTGATCATTATGAAGAAACCTATTTTGCTAAATCAGTTCAAATTGTTGATATTAAAGTAAATTAAATAGACATCGCTTAATTTTAAAGGTTTAGAATTAATGGAATTGTATTTGTTTGTTTTTTTTTTTTATTTATTTAAGACAAAGGCATACAATATAGGTTAGTTTATAATTGTCTTAAAACCTATGTTAGGTTTAACTAGACAACTGGCTTTCGTTATACAAGTTAAGTTATGTTAAATGATGTATTAAACTATGTGTACAATAATAATAGAAGATGATATTGCAATATATAATAATACAGTGCAATAGTTGTACACTTTGAAATGCTAGTGGCACTGTTTGTCGAAAGGGAAATATCCCGCGGACAGGAGTGATCGTGTCAGGAATGACGACTACATACTACCGCAACCCGCACGTCCACATTCCCAGATAAATCTTTATCTAACTGCCGATGTCTTTTCTAGGGACTCGAAATTAAAGACATTGATATAAACCTTTTGAACAGACCGTTGCTGCCGAGATCTTACTTGCAAGAGTTATAAATCTTTTTTTAAGATGGTACCATAAAGCAGCCAGTAAATTGTAGATAAATTATCACATTTACCATTTAGCTGTAGCATAGGATATCTAATAAAGTCTCACGTTTAACCCGTCTCAGTCTCGAGTAACGGATTGGTGCAATTGTGAAGTAGAGCGTTGCATTCCCACATGACAAGTACAGTTTCAAGCCTTGTCTACGCAGGGAACTGATAAAGTATCTTTATTTCCTTTTCAGTGTTACAATGCACCGTGCGAACTCCGTGACTCAGGATATGAACACATCTTTTGTTTCCAAATCAGAAATTAACATTATTCTGCTAACAAAGCTTGAGATGGGTTAAGTTTTATTTATCACATCCACCAAAGGTTAATTAACCCAAATTATACCGAGATCATTATTTATGCAAATTACCTTTCTGTACATTATAAATCAAATTCAAGAGGCGCCTTATTAAATAAAGGTACGTAGTTAAATACAGATTTGCAATTTGAATACCAAAAAGACGTCAAACTAGCATACAACTTGGAAAATAATCATACTATTATTACCTACCAAATATTCGATATAATTCGTGATTACAGTGGAAATGCACACATCTAGAATTACGGTCCCAATAAAAATATCCCATTGGATACTAGCGTCAATAGTAGCCTAACACCTTATATTGCTCATTCTACAAAATGAGGCACCTTCGGTTGTAGGCAACAACCTCCGCATTTTGTCGTTTAAACTGAGGGTCATAAACATAGAATAGGCATTCAGCCATCGATAGTATTGATGTCCTATTCCCACGCGAGAGGAAGTTCATATCAATTCAATGATGGGCTGGCGAGATGATTCCCACGCCTTGGTCTTCAATTGCGCGCTACATCAAATTAATGGTTCAATAAACAAATGTTGTAAATAGCCTTTTAGGGAAGGAAGTAGCCGACCACTTTCCTAATAATATTATGTTTGAAGCAATTATTTATCATTATCATTAAGCACTTCTTTCTGGAAGACGAGTTATCTCATCTAGCGTTAGACCGATGCTCCTCGGTCGCACAAATTGATCTGCGCGTGAACATTTACGAAGTGTAATGTTAATAAAACTAAAGATATATAGAAACTAACACATTTTAAGAATATGCAATAACATTAGACGAACATGTGTACATCACAAACTTAAACGTCAGTGGGACCAAACCTGATAAGGCTCTGCTATCCTATTACAGAAACTTTACACTCAATATCGCTTACCTTATCGGGTAGGCTTCAGTTCCACAAGGTTATTTAAATTAAATACATCATTATAATATTATGATTTATGTTGAACAACTGGAAAACTTAATGGCGCTGGATTGTTATTCTAGATACCGGTTACTTAAACCATTTATGGCCGCAACATTTTTTTTAGTAGCTCCATTTCCTTTAATTTCAGTTCATTGGATTGGAAGAAATGATACAATAAAATTCAAACTTTGTTGGCAAGAAAATAATTCACAAGATTTACCCAAGTGCGAAGAAGAAATACTTAGCTTATTTCTTGAAAGGAACAAAAAATAAAGCGTTAGCATATATAAAATTGCACTAAGGTTTGTTTGAGCAAGGTAAGGCCAGCCATGATTACGTTTTACAAGAGTTCCAATGTAGTTGAGCATTGCACCAAACGGGCCGATGAACTTGGGACAGCGATGCTCAATGGTGCTGTTATGCGGGAACGAACAATCACACTCAGACAGAACACGCAACAGTTCATTTGCAGTTATCATTCCAGGGCGGCAGACCAGTTTTTTTAAAGTCAATGCTGATGGAAAGTTCCAGCCAATTCCAATATTAAATCACAAATTGATTTCATATCGTAAATAGGTAAGAAGGTAGGCATGTGTAATATAGCAATGTAATCCTGAATTTTGTAGTAACGTTAATTACATTTACGTTAGACATAACACGTTAATCATTGTTGCTTTGTTACATGCAAAGCTTGTATGATAAAACTCATGAGAATAATTAATTCCAGGTGCATTTATAAGAAAAATTCAACGCGGAGTAAAATATAGGTGAAGCGATTGTCAATAAATTAATGCAATCTACAAGGACAGCGTACTGGTCGTAATTTACATGGGATGGGACCGGATGCGACGACCGGCCAGCGATTTCCAACGTGCGATGCATGTAGTGCACTGACGTATTGAAGTTGACCTTGCTTTGGGACCACCCGGCACAAGCCACGAGAATTGTACAAATCAAGGACTGAGAGCACGTAGCTGATATCAAAACAAAATATAATTTTAGGAAATAGTCCGGACTGAATCTGCCAGGGAATACTAAATTACTGCAATGAAAACCGTTAAATCCCGTTTTCAGTGGTAAAGCGTATTTTTTTGAAACGAGATACATCTTCTTTTTAAGTTAGATCTTAGGCTTAGAAAATGTAAAGACAAACAAAAAATTTTTTTAAGTTTATAATATTTTGCTGTACCACCAATGATCCCATGTTTTTCTCCGAAACCTCGTGACAGGGAAGTTAAAGAAATTAGATGCAGACTCGGTTTACATCCCAAAATTGGGCTATAAAGGTATGCCTCGAAGATCATCCAGTGTTGTTTTGGTGTTAAGATCGATTAAATTCTATAATTAACTTCTGTTGTGAAACGTACTGAAATCGTAATGGATTGCAATGATTAAGTCAGAATTACATTAAACAGCCGTTTAAACATGGGCGAGTCAATTTGGTGCGGGTAGAGCCACAACGGCGACGCGTCGTCACATCCGGCCCGATGACCGCGGTGTTGCGCAAGCGCAGCCAACATGGGTATTGTATGCAAAATGCCGCCAACCATCGCTCGCCAAATACCAAATAAACAATTATAACGGTACATTTTTATAAGAGTGTCCTAATATAGAACACTATTTTGTTCATTAAAATTGTCTACCCACCAGCGACGGCAACAATATGCATTTCATATAATACAGTTGATTATAAAATTCGGCAAACATCCGGATATGCACGCGCATAACAAAGATGAATCGGCCATCAAGCTACCAATGCTCATATTAAAAACTACAAAAAGCTTGAAATCACACACCCGCGCAACAAATGATGTTTACTCAAGCTCAGGCCGACAAACACATGCACATACGCCGCTTATCCGCGATATCAAAAGAACCGGAAGGATTTTAGAGGCTCCGTTCATCTCCCCGACTTCCGATGAGACTCATGAAAGATTGTTATTTTTTAAATAAACATGGATGAACACCAAAATTATATTTACGACGACATATTACGATTGTAATAATATAACAATGATTTGCTGAAGTAAACAGTAAACCTTTGAAATATAAGTTACCTTGAAAATTGAATGAGAATAATTTGAAGATTACCTTCTTTATATTGTACAAATTCGAAGAGCCCCAACACTCGTGTGAAACAAATCCTGACCGGCACCGGACATCCGTCTTTGTCGATATTCCCTTTCTACATCAAAGGGAATCACAGAGTCTACTTCTCAAACAATTTTCAACTGTGAACGAAAGCAACAGAGCCCATATTAGCACTCGAGATGAACGATCGTAAAACTGCCCCAATACATCTTGTCACGAGAAGAAATTATTAAATTGCACTGGACAGCCTCACAACACAATAGAGGATGCGGAAACAATTCGTAGTGTTACAAATCGTAACGCTATACGTGCGTGCTGGCCATAATTGACTTTATATACTTAATACCTATACTATATGCTTAAAACTCACAAAGTGTAGGTACTAATTATTGGTGTGACCTTCAGGTTACGTTGTCAATGAACTTCATCTACCTGGAACAAATATGCACCGAATAAAGTTCAATGTCACATGAGTTAAGGAGTAACAGAAATAGATCAATACATTAAATATGTCACTTGCGTGAGCTGAGAACGGTCAGCGCGCAATCCGTAGGTGTCGCCCACACCAACATATTCCTACAATCGACTCCAGGGAAACCACACTTCACAAGAGAAACATACGCGTCTGCGTTTTATCATCAAGACTGTTTGCTGTCTCACGCGACGACAATAGTGTTTGCTGGCGGCAAAATATCTATAGGTGCATGCGACAATCTTATAATTCCGATCAATGCACCGGTTGATTGGTTATAAGAAACGTGACCTTGGACGAGGACTCGCGTAGCGGACGTGGATGGTCGTAAAATAAAAACGGCCCTCACAGCCGCAAAGACAAACAGAGAGACGGCTATAATATATGACGAGACGCTCACACGATTGACGGCCGATAGCTCCTCCGTCAGAACGGCGGCATCCGGCATTCAAGGTGACACAGCCCATCCTTGCAGAATCAATCTCACTCAACCCAAACAATATAATGATACGAAGAGAATCATTCACCGACAACCATTAGAACAAGTACAAATCACGTCTCGTTCAAATCCGACAATATATTTAAACATCGTTAACAAAAATCCAAAACACTACTTGAAATTAAATCCGAGAATTTATGAGGGTCTTGGAACTCCAGTTACTCAACACTTTACTACATCAATTTAGGTAACCATTTAGTATTAAGTGCTATATCAAAACTATGTTCAACCTCTGGTCAACGTGATAAATTGTACAACTAATAACTCAATATCAATTTAGTTACAACTCTGGCAAAAGAAGCTGGGTAAGTGCAGAGCCAATTGGTAATATAATAACGGTTGGGCAACTCGCCGGTGACAGCGGTGCAGATTGTTGGCCGTGTGCGGTGGATTGTCGTTAAATTGAATTAGAGCGCACCACCAACGGCAGCCTGCGCCCGCGCAGTTCGACGACCGGTCGCCCACCACACTTACTACACCTATTGATCGTTGATCCCATTCTATGATCCTAGGAGGTCTATCAATCAAATCACTCTGTGGGTGTGACACCAATAGACACGTTAAGCAGGTCTTCAAAATTCCTGCAATTCTAATGCAATAAATAACGCAATTACTAAAATAGATAGCCTACACCTTTCATGTTTAATCGGATTCTTATAGTGGTCTTAAAAGCGTACATTGCGTAGGGTGGCAAATGGCAATGGTATGGTGGCATACATAGAGATACGCGGGCGGAGACGTGGGCTTGCGCTGGGGCGGCGACAGCACTCCCTTTCGCGATGCTCTTGTTAGATCACAAGTTATAGCTTATAGCTTTGTTTATATGCGATACTGGCCTTGCATAATAGCTTGCACTAGAACGGGCTCAGACGGGAAGTAATCAAATAGAAAGTACCATAAGTTATGCAAAAGGGGAATGTTTGATATAATTCTTACCTCCACATAATGATCCAATGCACGGAATTAATCCGATGGATTACATCAATATATAAGTGGATCGTTATAACGTCATTGTAAACAGACAAGGCCTGAGCCCTTATCACGTCCATTAGCAGCCATTTCTCTCGAGTTGGATTAATATAAGTGCACGCCACATTGTACTAAGCGCTTAAGCTTCGGGTTACTTTCACAAAACATGTACTTGATGAAATGTTGATTATAAATATATAATATAGTTGATAAAATGTAAGTCTAGTATTAAATAAATAGTTAATAGTGGTGGAAACTTCTTGTTTTCTGTCTGTTTTCTTGACGTCAAGCTATCCTCAAATTGCCCAAATTGGGTACACATTTACTAACTGTACCTTTACCATTACCTACTCACTGCATACATCATCAAAGGTATGAGATTTTTGAACCCAAAATGATTGGACTATGTTCGAGAACCTAATCTAAATGTGAATGATGACATAAAATAGATCATCAACCGAACGCACTGTTACTTTCACCAAAGCGCACCATATTAGTAACAGCATGTGTCACTACCACGACGCACCAGACCATAGCCAAGAATACTAAACATTACTTCGTAGCCATAGTTTCAAAATTGTCGGTGAAATTACTCATGGACTCAGAAGCGCATGCGAGCCTTGTAGGAGTGGCTTTAGCCACATTTCCATTACAGCGAGTAAGTTTATTATTATTTTAACCAACTTCAAAAATAGAGGAGTTTTTAGGTTCATCTAAATGTATTTGTATTGGATTGGAACTCAAAGCTTTAGCTTAAATATGCAATGACAACGCCGGGCCGCAAATCAATTAAACGATCCGACATTGTTAAATCCGTTTCTTTTATCTAGTAAATTCAATTAAACTTGTCGTTAGTTGCAGAAACGAGTAATCAACTGGCCATACGTATAATACTTGTATATTTTGTATCAATTTTATAATTGAAAACAGGTTTGATGCCGGCGGTACAGACACATGTAGTAACTGATGTCGAGAAATGCAGTAATTGCTTTTTATTGGCGTTGGTAACATGCTATAAATATCAGTTAACATATATTATCACCGAAACTAAATTAATTTAATCGATCAATAATAAATCAACAAGCTAATAAAGTAATCGTTTGTATAATCATTATTTTTTAATCTTTTTCGTATCACCTGACGGGTTCTTCTGTCGAAATAAACTTATTGTAAGCGAAATACAATAACAAAGATATTTTAGATTTAAAAAAAAATGAATTCAAAACACGTATTATAAACCTATCTACGTGAGTGTGAAACGTTACCTGATGGAAATGGAGAATACTTAGCATCTTCTAAACTGTAACCAAAAGCGCTGTAGTCATGCGGTGATGGTTACACGGCTGAAAGTGTGTTTATAGCATCCGCCTTCCTGTCGAGGACCGACGAAAATACCGTTACGCCCGCACAACCAAACTCCATTGATTTACATACGCAAATCATGACGAATTGCCCACAATGCATGTCCAAAATACGCCAGTCTTCAGTCGTCCACAATCGCCGCACTCCAATGTAATTCACTGCCCATTCCCTCCCACTTAAGGGCCATATTGGACTAAATAAGATAACAAGCTTTACATCTTTTCGGACATCGGTCACCACTGAGCATCGCTGGTTGCGCATCGTCGGAGGTTGTAAACAAGCTCATAAATATTTCATTCCAAGGAGCATGCTGGGGAATGCAATGCCGTAAAGATTTCTATCAGATACAGCGATAAGTGTGACCTCTGTGACCCTAAAAACTTTTTGTGCAAATTAGATACTAGGTATTCATATAAACATGTACCCGCTTTACGTTTCTATTCAGATCAAAAAGCTCATCTCTTATTTATTAAGGCGCATTCAAACGACTAACTAGTAGGAAGCCATAAAGCAGACGACGTTTGCTTGCAAACGGGTGTTAGATACGCCTTTGCCCGTGTTATGTGAATGGAATGTTTGACAGAAAGACTTTAATTTTGTGTAGAGTTTTTAGTAGAATATAATATGCCCTAATAGAGGGGACATTACATTACGTACAGTTATGGACTAAGTCGTAGCGGAAATGCGGCCTTCAACAAAAACAAACTGATGTTGAATGGGGCTTAAAAAATACTCGTTAGTGCATCCGGTGAATTACAATTACGTGTGTCTTTTTGCTTCCACATTGATTTAAAAAGTAAGTGATCAATCGGCCAGCATAGCACACGGCGAGGGACCTCCTGTCGCCGCGGGAGGCTGCGCACTGGCATCCATGAATGGCCTTAACGAACTCGCTGGCCTTGGCAGGAGTCAGGACGGCCCTATAGCCAGCCCTTTAACTATTAAGAACACATACCTACCTCGCTTTGGACATAAAGAACGAATGAGTGATGAAATACTGACACAAAAGATAAAATGCGAATGTGAGTGGAAGAAGAAACCGTGGAAGGCCAACGTCGACCTTTCTAGATCAAATTGTCAAAGTACTCAATGATGGAAAGGTAACGAGTATTCGCAATCGGCGGGCATGTATGAAAAGATTGATGAGTGTAAAAAAGCACAAGGGGTGTTTAAGTCATCTGTGAAATGTCGCTATATACTCACTGCCTACCTTGTGAGTGACTTGGCGTGATAATATGTACGTCACGTGATGTCTAAATTGAGACCAGAATTGCGAACGTGCAAGTATGACGTACGCATTCACTGAATTAAGATTGCAACTGAATTTGGAAAATACCGGGTGTATAAATCTCTCTTGAATGTCGCAGTATTTTAGCTATACGATACATTCAACAATTTGAGGGTAGGAAGTGCAGTACTACAGGAAACGATTGGGGACCTTTACAGTGTACACAACACACAACGTACGCGACCCGCGTAATTACACACTGCCATACGCGGTAAACATCTCATTCATGATCCTTTGATTGAGTTTGAATGAGTGGCGTGCTCTGCGTATACAATTCGCCTCCTAACAGGAAGTGAAACGAGACGACGATATCAAGGACGCTATATCGGAGCTCGATTTATATCTCTATTCAACAGAGAAACTATTTCAAAGTTAATTTCTCTCGAGACCGGTTTTTAAATGTTTATTGCTTTGTGTTAATTTGTAAAAGGTCGTGGTTTAGAATGGGAGGGTCGTAAATTGTTTTTCGACCTTGAAAAGAGCTGCATCGGCATGGTAACCCACTTAGCGGTGCGTGCCTGCGCGTGCGGTGGAAGGATTATGGCTGCTCTAAAGACACCGCACTCGCAACATCTGCTGAAACTACAAGTTGTATTTGTTCACATTACTCATCCCTGATGATAAAGCGCTTTCCGATTACTCCGTCATATCAATATGATGAACGGATGCAACAACTTGAATAGATATATTTTTTGTACGTTCCACAAATTAATACAATTTACGTCCGCATAACATAACACTAGAGCTGTTACAAAAAATACATAGGAAGTATTAGGAAGCTAACATGTTTTTGTATATCATTTCCTAAAAAATAAGCGTAAGAATATTAATTTATAATTTTATATAGGTACCTTAATATGCAGAAAATCTGATTAAATTAAACCTTATCTGTCCTGAGCTAAGGACTGATCTCATAACTTAAGCCATGATTGTAAAATAGAGATAATAATTTACTACGAGATTAACGTGCTCAGTTAATATTTGAAGACGTTTGGTTCAACGGAAGAACGGTCAGGCGTCGATTCTCAGCCAGAGTGCGGAACATTGTGGTGCGGATGTTCCCGTCAAACCGTTTCCCAGAACAAACTACCAACATTTACATTACTTACCATGAGAAATGGTACCGTGACCATCCTATTCTATAGAGCAGGGTAATTAATGTGAGCACGGGCTTAAATATCTTCTATTACTAACCCTAAAACGCTTACAGAAATCTTAATAGTAATTGAAATATAAATTAATGGTAAGGGTTGAAAAGTATACGATCATTTCGAACGGGTCGCAAGTCACTAGGCCGATAAGCTCGTGATCTATGATTTTCTGCGGTACACTTACAAAAAACATCTCGACTCAAGCATGAACTCCGATTCTCGGTACTTACTCTTTAGAGTAAATGCCAGAGCCATTATCATTTGGAGTCGGTTGAATTGCCGTTGCAGATCCGTGAAGGAGCGTTGACCTGAATGTGGAAATAAATTAGACTTTGTGTGATCTCATGTAGTAACTATCACTTATACAGGAACTGCAATTGGTTCAAACAGCAAAGTGCGATCAGAAAACAGAATAAGATGTGGAAAGGCGAACAATGCCTCATTACAGAGCCGTGTTGTTACCTCCATCGAGTGAACTAAGGAAGTCGATATCTATTAGCACGGCACAATAGGTGAGCGACATCCGAAGCTCATTACTGGCATTCGTTTCCGTTGGCGATTCGCAACACGCGACTAAACCGCGACTTACGATAATATCAATATAGCTGTTACATAATCTATCTATCTATTATCTGGATTCTCTAATAGACTTACTTGTAACCCATTCGTCGCACTATTATAATACAATACAATCCACTCTTTCACGTGAATTCCGCAATATGTGAAACAGCATTACACTTATGAATTCACTCATCTGGCTTTCAATTACATAATACCCAGACGGCTCTTATGCAGAACCTCTTAGGGATATTTCCTTCTTGAAGCTAGCCGATGTATTAGTTAGTAGTATGTAGTATTAGCTAGAAGACGCGTAAACACACTCGGCCTTGGCCACTACTTGTTTACGGATACTAAATGCTTTGGCAAATGAACTCGAATACGAAATTAATTTTATAAACTGAAGACGCCAATGTTTTTCTTTAGACTTTTAATGGCTCAGTTGTTACTTAGGAACAGTATATAAATATAAAAAAAAGTAATCCTATTTATCACTCCTGAATATTTTAAGTCTTTCTCCAATTCCCCTACACTGCAAGAAATATTGATATTCATCGAGCCGTTGTTGGCAACGTTATTAATAAAGCCAGAAGAATAGTCAACGATGATCCACCGGAGAATGTTAATAACACGTATAGTTATGGTCTTCGAATATACCAACAAGTTAATGCAAATAGAACGTGAGGGCGCATACATCGAAGCGCTAGTGATCCATACCAGCTATCCTCAGGTCATAAAGTGAGCAAACAAGATTTGTTTTGTGCAAACATTATACGTTATCTCGTCGATATAAAGACCAATGAGTATAACTTACGCCGGCCACTAAGCTGCACACAGTAGTCAGAGATGAACGTGCTTTTTATATAGACAAACATTTTTGTTGTCAATATTTGTCGCATGCCCCCGCGAGTGTGCAAGGGGCCGCGCTCTGATCCTCCCTGCAGACACATTTAAAATGAACGTACACAAAGGAACCAAAAGCGAAACAAGATGTTAAATCAATAGCGCTCAATGAAGCAAACATTCGTGCATTCGCAGGTCACAGCCCATAAGAAATAAGTAATTCTAGGCAAGATCTAGAAAAATCGACAGTCACACCCGGTCAGTTGATTTAATGAATACATTTTTACAGGGCACCAGTACATCGCGCGGCGGAAAACGCATAATGACTTCCGCTCGCCGGACAACGAGAAACATCCAAAATAAATCGACACAACGATTTCAACGGACTGGGAATTCACCCGATTAGCAAATACAGGCACATGCAATCTCACTTCTTAATGGGCTATAATCATGATTCCTTTTACACGAAACATCATGTAGTTAGCTTGCAACTTCGACGTAATCAACATAATCCCATTTATGGTGTTACTAAATCTCCAACACAATTATATAAAGCATGTAAATATATCATAAACTGCATAAACAAATAGCATAAACTATATCACTATTAACAACTTACTGAATTTTACAGATATAGTAGAGCAGATGAACAAAGCTCTCTTTAAATTTTGTGTATTTCAGGTGAAAAGCAAATTAAACCGGATTTCTTAGGGCAGTTTGTTTATACAAAATGATTTATAGGGGCTTTGATAAACGGATATGGGAAGTGCGGTCGACGTGGCGCAAGTGGTCCGGCGTTCATCGGCTCGCGATTCTAATTCTGATATATCCCGCGGCTTTCCTGCGCCTACCGACAGGAACCTCTCTTCATTCCTAATAGTAATATATAAACAACGCCAGTGTCCACTACCCTACTCGCTAATATTATTCTATAATACACACAACATTCCACTTTGAACCATCACAATTAAAGTCGACAGGTGTTTAAATAATGGCAATGGCAGTCATCCGGTAATTAATTTATAATCGAATATGCAAATGTGTTATTGAATAGAAGCCATATCATGTTAGATATGGATACAGTACATGCGGCTTTGTGTATCGCTACAATGCAGGAACAATGAATTACCCATTCAGGAGTCAGCCGTTATTGTCTATCGGAATGAGTGGTAAATGATAACAATACAATACAGACTGCTAACAAAAACAAGCTGGTACATATCAACTGCTACTGATACCCGGGCCTGTGTTTACACACCAAACAGACTATAAACACGCGAGCGAACGCTGTCCTAATCTATCGTCAGCCACTTAGGTTGTTTGCAAATTAATGATTTCCATAAAGAATATGAATTGTGTTATGTAGGTATCTGTTGGCCCAAAAATTAAGATCCTGTCTGTTTTGATAAATACATTACTAGAAAATTTTCGTAGTGATATTCGTATCTTTAGAGCAATAAAAAAGTATATTTGAATCTGTGTTTAAGGCATACACGCTATCAGAGATAAAGACATGCCGGTCCTCGTGTTGTAGCCATACATAATTAGTTCACATCCTCTTTAGAGGCGGCTACTAAATGCTAAAGTTAACACCTATTGTTTCCGCCGATGAGTACGATCTTTCCATTCACTTCACCCGATGTACCCATCGCTGCTTCTAGGAACGACTACGATTGTTCGATTCCCCGGACGGCAGCTTTAAGCAGCACTAAAAGTTGTAAAAGCAACATCGAAGATTTCCTAGAAATTAGATTTTCATAGAGATTTGTTTCATTGTTCAGATTGAGGAAAATGTTAATGCGGGTTACAATGCATTTCAAGCATATAGTACAGTCTGGAGTGTGTAATTGTTCAGAACAATCAATGCATATAGTTACGAACTACATGCTAGGCTGAGCATGAGCGCGAATGATGGCTGCCAAGCGGTCACAGTCCAGAAACCCGTCATGGGAACACACTGGTTACACATCGGAACGAAGACGCGTTTCTCAAGGCCCAAGGTTCAGCAGTTGAATAATGATATAATTATTTAGAAACAAATAAAAATATAGTAATGCCCACAGAAACTATATAAAATAAAGGATATAGACAAGTTCAATAGGCCCATATGCGAAAAGTGGCCGTAAAATTTTGTTTAGATTTTAGAGTAGATAAGACTATAGCTGGGATTTTTCACCTTTAAATATGTATCACCCAACCCAACCTGTGCAAGGATGAGGAGACGTCAATATCCGATACATATAGACATGTATAGCAATACAAAAACAAGGACAATCACTGTACAGATAATTACAGCGAACCTGTTCCCCAGCAGATAAAAAACAATTACGTCCACGAGCACGACAAAAACATTCTGAGAACAAGTTGGCTGCTGTTAATACAAATCATATTACCAGCCGCGGCTGAGACGAAGATTATGCGACGCTCAATATTAACAATTTGCATTTCTTGACGTCATATCAAAAGCCTAACATTTCTACCAACATAAGAACACTGTAAATGGCCCTTGCTCGGAATTGTGATTGCAGATCAAAAGAGGACCTAACTCAACGGGGGGTGAGGTAATGAATGCCTTCAAGTCTAATTGGACATGTGGCCGTGTATGTCTCGATATCTCGAAAGTGGGAGCGACTCACGAGGCACGGACTCACGATTTCGACCCGTTTCGTCCTGGCTGATGTCACTAGGCAGGAAGCTGATGGCTGCGGGGGCGCGCTACATGATATCCCTTTTACGCAGACCAATTAACGGACCACGACGGACCGGATGTGCATATACACAGGCATTAGCACCTTAACCCTTCACTAATCTTTTTATGGGAACCAAAGATATTCTCCTGGAAATAAGTATCAAACGAAAAATTTCTAGCCGTAGTCACGTGTGCTGTACCAATGGCAGACTTGTGAAGACGTGACTCCATTGACCGTATTACATGCGCTAGTCCCTGACTTCACCGGTTATGTTCATCATCTATGGTGCGTCAAGGGAACGCAAGAGCAATAAAATTGTATTCAAGTTGTATGCAATGCGCGCGCCATCGATGCCCCAATTGGATGGTGTTTTGGTAAGACATGGTGCCAGTTCTGGGACTTTCCACGTGAGCTCTCACACATTGTTGTGCTAAAATAGGTCAAGAGTAATCTACAAATACCAATGCAATGAAAACATTGCTGATGCTAATGGTGGGCGAGCTATTTCGGAAAAATGCGCAGTCGTCTAAATGTGAACCGGAAGTCGCACCTATTTACTTACATTTCAGTTATTTTGTTTACGCCTACGGGTGTTCAAAACAGATACCGAGCATATGTTCATTACTAATATTTACTATTTATAAAGCAGTAGAATTATTTGTATTGACAAACGCAAATTTTCTTCAGAATAATTAATTTCATGAAAAAAACACGTCAATTACATTTCAGTAGGACAGGACAGGACCCCAATTTTTTAATTGTTTACTGTAATAATTAAAACATTTGGCAGTATAATAAAAACTAGAGGAAGCCGGCAGCTAGAGGAAGTGCAGCCCGTGCTGCCAATTACGGAACCAAGGTATGGCGGACGCATGCTACTTCCGCTTCGGTTGCACCCTTCGCAGAGGGTTGGTCCGGAAGGGACATATATTAATAAGTGCTCAAAAGTCAACCGGGTCTTTTGTTACCGTTCGCTAGGATTTCCGCTTATTTGTTCCTACTTCGACCGTTTAAAAGTAAACAGTCATATTTGTAAACTACTGTCCATATTACAAATAGGTTAGGTACACAAATTTATACCGGCGGCCACTAAAATGGATAAAAAGATATCTTTTTATTAATATATTAATACAATTCTTTTTACGTTTATTGCTTCCTTAATCGCGTTTTAAAAGCAGCAGCAGTGTCCTTACATTTAAATTGTTTATAAGTAAGGACAATTGTTGTTGATGGACTAGTATTTGGGTCTGGACCATTAACAGAAGGGTCGCTCGTCGAGGTAGCGGTGGATTGCTCGAGTGGTGCGCTAGAGAACAGCCCATTACCGGGCGATCGTATAAACTTCGAACACAATTTATCGCTTCCTCTCTATGTTTTTCTCTCAACAATGCTCAGTTATCAGAGTGTGAAGTGTCGATACTCTTTAAGATATGCCGAGGAGTAATTTGCTTTAACGGCAATTTAGATACAGCGGAAGGCGCCATTACGACTCGCGGCATTAATGTTAGAGACAACATCATCGTTCGCAAGAAGTTGCAACAGTAAAAAGCTTTGAACAATCGAATACAGTAATTGAAACCCGTATTTTCTTGCCAAGATACATTGTTTTAAGAAAACTCATTAAAATTGCAAACTTGAACTAAGTTTCAAGGGAATCAGCGGGACGCAACTTGGTTTTTAGTGGGAAGTTCTTCGTGAGAAGCTCTTCAAGTTCTTCTTTCACTTGTCGCAATACAACTCTTGACTAATGGCTCCTCGACTCCGACAAAAGTTCGTGAGAACAACACAACACAACCAAATACAATGACGCCAGAGCAAAGTTCAATGAAATGTTTGCAGCAACAAATTATTGAGTGTACAGTTTAAAGTGCCACGTACTGAAACGAATTGAATTATAAGAAAAATTAAGTGTCTACTTTTA
Organism: Falcaria lacertinaria; assembly: GCA_951449985.1. NCBI lineage: Eukaryota > Metazoa > Arthropoda > Insecta > Lepidoptera > Drepanidae > Falcaria > Falcaria lacertinaria. The sequence goes on along the minus strand of OX602111.1, from coordinate 10,241,054 downwards.
TTTATCAGTCTGTCATTCTGGTGTTTTAAAACCGCATAAATGGTAAGCAGGATATTATAATAACTCTATAGACTAGAAGCTGCATAACATGGAGGAAGCAAAATAAAATGCATCGCAAATACGGACTAAAATACCAGCTATATATTTAAGTAAATGTATTTATTCGATCGTGGTGGCAGGTTGTTGTAATGAAACAGTGTTTGAAATAGATGCTGCAACGTCCAGGATAGAGGGCGTGTCGATTTAATTTCCGCCGGGCAACGGGCGTCCACATGATGGATCACATTTTCATTACACACGATGCATCGACTAATAACAAGCTACTTCAGACTAATGAATGAAAATATCTACGCGAGCGATCATTACACATTTCCACTGAGGAACATTAAAACCTGCGAGATAAATAACACTGAACTGTATATTATTTGAAAATATTTTGCACGTGTTCTGATAGATACGCAAAAAAAACTACTGTTTCTATAATAATCACATTCGTATTGTATACAACTATTGACAGTAATTAAACGATGATGTGAATTTATATGACAGAGGCACGAAATTTTTAAAGCACGAGATGCAAAATTATCTCGTCGCATGCATGTTTGTTTACATGGATGACATAATTATGTTTGACAAACCAAACAATTGGACCGATTTTAATAAAACATATATGGGCCAACAAAAAAAATATCATCAAAATCAATTAACTATTGGTGAAGTAATCGGGTAACAAATATACGAAATAAAACAGACAGGCGAATTGAGAACCTCCTCCTTTTTTGAAGTCGGTTGAAAAGTAACCTTAATTATTAAAAGAGTACCGTTTTGTTTTAGTGTGGATCGAAGGAACCCTAACAATAGACAAATGCATATCTATTATTGTCTGATTCGTTAGTACGTTATGATTTGAAATAATGAAATAAGTATCGTCTTACGACCTCAGCGATTTGTGAGTAGCTATGTATAGTATAAGATTGTCGATCCTTAACATAAATAATAAATATAGTTAGGTAATTAGCTTTAACTAATTTATATAGGATAATTTATTAATTTGACTATTTACCCCGTTATAATTGTCACATTGCATTAACAATGTTCATTCATATGGTTAGTCTTCGCTTGTGGTTGCGCTTACATTGTCAAAAGCTGTTCCAATACCTTAGTGAGTGGAAGCCACACATTAACCTAGCTTTTCTCAAGTTGTTAAATAACACGAACCGTCATAATACACACCTACAACAACAAACACATTCGATGTATGTAAGACTTACGTCAGGAGACCGAATTTATACACGTGAAATACTACGAACTATGCGTTTGTATAATTTCTCCAGCATTTCTCCTCCGTAGATATTGTATAACTGGCTCAATATGGGAAGCCGGGGCGGGCCGCTAGTATTTTATATTTCTTATTACATATTATTAAATTTTAATTTGTGGATTAAGGTGTTGGAAAATAAGTGTACACCCCGACTGATGGTCAGCGGTCACCGCAGTCTGTTGGCGCCTGCCAAATCAATTCTTCAGTTCAGAAATAGCTATTTATTAGGCAAATATGTTCAACAAACATAAGTTACTAGTACGTTATAGCACTATCAGATGTAATGGGTTGAGTTGGGAAGCTAATACGGAGGAGTGCTCGAGGCGTGTCAATTTAATATCCGTCGGGTCTCATGGTTAATGGTAGTTTTATTAACCCCCAGCTAGCTAGACATATGATTGGGTGATATCGAAATTTCTAAAACTTGGAAATAGCGAGTCTTTTACTGTCCTCTTATACATATACACTTTTAAAAAGAAACTTCACGAGCGTTCCAATTTAGATGTCGCAAGCCGCTCTGGGCTTCTTATGTCGAATAGTAATTTCCTCTACTATAATTGTATCCTTCGTTGTTATTCATTTATTACCATACTATACATAGCAGCACCAAAAAATATCTACTAAACTACCACTCAAGCTTAGAAAAAACTCACTCGCGAAACGGTGTTAACTTAGAACGATCTCTATCGCTGCACAAACAATAGGGGCTCATCAATTTCAACCGAGAGAAAAAAATTGCCACAATCGTGTTCAGGTAGAGCCGCTTAGAATCATATTGTGCCATTGTAAAGCTTGGCGCCACAAATGCTGTTTTTTACAAACAATTTATATACAAATACTGTACCACGTCTCTCCTCTTCTCTGATTATGTAAACTCTGAAGTCCTGTTAAATAATGCAATTAGTTACATTGCGCCTTTTATATGCGCCCTCTGAAGTGCGCGAGCTTATCCTTATTATGAATACGCGCTACCACCGCCAACTGTTGGGTTCTGTTGATTTCAGTAAGGTATCATACTTAACATCCTACTTTATTCTTGTATATGTCCGAAGTCGACTGACAGATATGTAGGATTCCTCTATCGTTTTGTGATTTAGGATCGCGGTAAACATTTACGGTACACTTAGCTAGATCGCTTAGTCTTTTTTTATACCACTAAGGTGGCACAAAAGCATACGGCCCACCTGATGGTGAGCAGTCACCGTAGCCTATAGCCGCTAGCAATACCAGGGCTATCACTAACGCGTCAACCCTTTTTTTGTAGATAAGATTTTCAGGAATATTTATTAAATAGTTTTAATTATTATTTAGTAAATAATTAACTTTTCAGCAAGTCACCTTCTTGTCTACCTACGTAACAAGTACAGAGTTACGTAACTTATTAAGTTACTTAACCATAGTTTGCTCATTAATGTAACCTACCAGAGGTAATTCACGTTCCTTTGGTACTCACTCAGTAATTAAATAACTATGCACACATACTTTTGCCTTACTTTTGAAATATCTTATTGACAAGAATACTCATTAACAATCTAATAAGGAAGTAGGACCATTTATCGGAACATATGCATATTTACATGAGAGTAGTACATCATATGTCCCATAACGAAACAAACATTTGTAACAACACAAACGTAACAAACGTTTCATTAGGCGACATAGTGCCGAACTACGCCTACTATTTTAAAATGAAATAACGTGGGCACCCACCACCTACAACCCAGCCCACTGTGGTATTTTTCGTTCAATGTGCCTACGTAGCCTACGTGTCACATTAATTAGGCAGCCTAGCCTTCGTGGTAAATGAGAGAAACATCCATTAGTAATGGTGTAGTTACTCACCGTATACGATAAACGGCGTCTACCGCTGGCTTTCCCAGGGGCTAGTTTTCTCGTGGAGCAGTAACCTGTCGTGTCACTGGACGCACAGCATCATTCAACAAAACCGTAGGTAGTTAGTTACGCTAAACTTTAATGTCAACTGTCAAAATTCACTTTTACACTATTAACGCGCACGATTCCAAATTTCAAAACGTCAAACTTGGAAATAGGAACATGCGCTCGCGTGTTGGCGCGTTGGTCGTCGGCGCGACTGAGCGTGCGGCTAGCAGCACGCGCCTGTGGGGGCTTCATTCACAAACCGAGTGGCGGGGCAAGGCGCGCGGGGACCGGCCCTCGCGCCTCATTCATTCCAACTCAGTGAGAGGTGTGGTGAATGGTGACCTGCTCTACACCAGGTGCACTCTATGAATCCCCAAAATTTACCAACGAAATTCTTAACCGCACTGGTGACTCTAACGTGAATATTAAGGGCCGCACTCATTGTTATGCAAAGAAACACAAGTCAGCTTCCTGTCCACAACATTTTGTGGAACTGCAAAACGTACTTACTTTAATTGTAATTTCACGAAGTTTATTGCACACAATAATGAATACACAATGAATTTTGCAATGTAATGTAACCAGTCGTACGTGTGTACGATTGCGAAAGCGACCTGGCACAAATTAATGTAAGTACACACAGAAACGGCGAAAGTCAGGTGAAATTCGAGAGCCGTTGACATTTTGTACCATAATCTAGATTAAAGATGAGTTATTGATTACCGCTCAAGTTTTTATTATGCGATGTTGGCAATACTGTATGTATAGTGAACAAATCAACGTGGTAAACAAAACAAGGTCGTGATGTGTTCCAATTAATTAGATTTTGTTGCAGTAAGTGCTTCGAACGTCGTAAAATGTCTATAACAACATAATAGAGACTTCTCTAGTCCAGAAAAAGAACAAAAATCCAAATGAACCTTTATGGAACGATTACAAAGATACTAATGAAGAACAAGGTCAACTTTAAAAAAATCTTTCGAGGCAACAATCCCATAGATAATATGGAAACAACAGCACAGTATCTAATCCTGCTTTGCCCAAATGGAAACGTGACCCCTTAACACTCGGGCATAGGCATATTCACTCGGGTATCCCGTTGGCAGACGACAGATTTACAGCAATGATAGCTGAGCAAGTAAGAAAATTACAACGGTATCGGTGAAAGGCCCTGTAAGAACGAAGTACCCGAGTTTATATAACTGCCGTTGCAGCACGTGCCCTGTCTTGCCTCACGATGTTATGATGCAGTTGCGTTTTTCGCACGAACATGCATTAGTATTCAAAAATGACAAGCGATGATCTCAGAAATTTCGACGTCGACCATATCAAGAGTCAAACTACATTGAGCAATGTGCCGAACTTTTTCGATCTCCAAATCGTGGAATACAATCACGTCACTCAGAAATAAATACGATTCGTGAAGAATACACAATACTGATAATTGCAATGCATTTCGAAGCAATAATTCTTCAGATCTCATCACGTTCATACATAAGACCCGCCGGATGGTAAACGGTTACCGTAGCTTTTGGACGCTTGCAACACCAGGGGTATCACTCGCGCGTTGCCGACCCTAAGACCCTTACTCTAAGGTATTTCGATACTTGGGCCGATATTTTAATCTATGAGTATTTTGGTATGCGGGCTATGTATTTATACGGTAAGCCCAGATTAGTTTGTCCAAACATTTTGGACCACCTTTTAACTCTTGGTACACTCACAAATTACATTTTTACACAATATTTTTAATTATGTAAGTACAGTCCCTTTTGCTGGACATAATCTTCTTTATGTGACATGAGTTGCGTGTGACTGTACAGTAAAGGGCAGTAGATTGCACGTTTGCTTCCTGTTGTCAATTAACGCATTGGGCGGCGTACACTACCGGCGTCGTCGGTCGGCAGTATTGCGGTTACGACCAGACCAGAAACTAGCTATTACTAAACGGCTATGGCTATAAACTTGATGGGTCTCCTTTATGACAGGATTATAAATCCTGGGAATCTCAGGAAAATTTTCGAAAATGAATACAGAATTATCTAAAGAAAAATTATCGAAAGAAAACGTAACTCGCGAAATGTCAAAATTTTCATACGAATTTTTGGTTCCACTTTACATACGCTGTACATTTTCAATAGTCGAAAGCGATACGAATACGTAGTCGAAAGTGTTGTAGCTAGGGCTACTGACCTGCGTAACATAGTGCGATGTAATCATCCGATGTAGCAGTTCCCTCTGGCAAGTTCCATGACACCTTGAACTCTGCTCCTTCCAGAATCCATGTGATTGAAGCTTTCTTATCAGCAGCATGCTGACTCTCTTTACCGTCAATATCACTATTGATTGTCTCTTTAGTGGCACTAGTGTCTTTTGTGAGATTGGCACTTGTTTCTGCTGCTGCATCAACATTATCTCCCTCTGCTTCGTTGACAATATCACCATCACTACTCTTGTCTTCAGATTCATTCTCTGTACATTTCAAGCCATTGTCCTCTGACATGACTCTTCAATCACTGTTTACACATTGTCCACTGTTTGCTGGTTGGTGGGAATACAACACATAGGTGGTTAAGAAATTGTGATATAAATGGAAATAATTGAAGTGTATGCTAGTATACCCATTGGAAACTAAAACTTTTGGCAATATATTACACCTTAAAGTAAACCAATTAAATGAGTGCTAGGAAAGGAATTAAAACATTTTAAATTTGTATCAACTAAAATTACCTAGGTACCAATATCTAGTAAGGAAACTGTTGGTATTTTCATATAATTTACCCCACAATGAACAAAATATATGTGTACTTAAGAGCAGCATTACGAGAGGTATCTGAGGGGTGACTGACTAGAGCGCCGGCGGGGGCGGCGGCGAAACGGCGACGTCGCGACGCCAGCCCGGCCGGCGCCGTCGGCGACGTACTGACGCCGCGCGCCGCCTTTATACATGTACCAATCATAAGGATTCCTTTCATCATATTGCCAACTCCAGTCTCAATGTAATTTACAGATTTATTATGTCTACTAGACTGTAGTAGCTATAAAGTAGAGACCTCTATCATAGTTACCACCATTAAATAAGCATAGATTAGTAAACTATGATTTTGTAACATATTATTTTATGAACTGGGAAAGTTAGTGTTATTAACATGTGTCCTCTTCAATAATTGTGTCTATTGTTGAGTTCTTATAATGTTGAGTACACTATTAAAATCAATTCAAAGTATTTTATACATACATACGCACATACATTGTTTAAATCCTTTTTTTTATTTTAATTACTTATAAAAAAAAATGTTTTATACATAGGTTGAATAGTGATTTCAGACAGCTGTAGACATCACAACTGCACCTGACGGACAACGCTATCCCGGCCCTCCTATTTCTACTAAAGAACACTGGCCATACTTTGTGGCTCCTATGGCTATTCTATTGTAAGAACATGGTCTTACATACATGCAGAATGATAATTAAATCTGAAATAACAAAATGAATTGTGTGCAAGGGTTGTCTGTTAAGCAATACACAGCTTATCTCAATTTTATTTTAATATGCCTTGTATTTGTCAACTTATTATTTAAGATAACATCAGAGAAAAATAATAAAGGTATCTTTCATCCTTCCATTTTCTCTATTTTAATAGGTACTGATAGTATAAGATAAAGACAATACTTACAGTATTTTTTTATCCAGGTTACTTTATATTGGTTTACAGAAAAAAACCTATTTTGTCTCAAAATAGTACGTAGAAGTTAAATTCAATCAATATTACAAATGCAACAAAACAGTATACTGTGCTGGATGTCACTATAAATGCAATAGACGAGGAGCAGAAATTAATCAGCAGCACTGTATACACTTAATTAGTGAATCATTTTGTAATTTTCACACAGAAATCCCTCCTGTAGGATTTTATTATGTATTTTCTAAAATAATCGCTTTCCTCCAATCGTGCCTTCAATGCAGGTAAAATCTGACACCTGACCGAGGTGGCTATGACATTGTCATTTTTTGACAATATTGATATGACATTAATCTTCTTCTTCTTCCTTACTATGGCAATCAATCCTTTTCAACAGAGACATGTCAAGTCTCTGCTTTTCAAGGTAAATTTTTGCCAGTGTCATGTCAGAGAATCATTCCTGTACCTATACATTAAAACGCCTAGTCTCATGCATTCTTATTTTTATAGAAGTTTTTGGAGACAATTTACGGCAATCAGAGGTAACCTATGAATCAAAATGATAGATCACTTCACACAAAGGCCATATTACAGCTTTATTTCCAATTTTCTTACATAACAGTCACAAAATGACACCAAAAAATTAAGACACTAAATATCTCTATAACGAACGTATTGATATGATATTAATCAATCGCGTCGCGTGTCCAGGCAGTCGACTCGAGTTGCATCTTCTTCTTCTTTTTTTTCGCTATGGCAACCAATCCTTTTTAGCAACATCGTGTTTCATCGATGGTACCTATTCAATAGAGAAAACAAAATTGACATTGAAAATTTGAAATTTGATTGATGGTAACGAACTCTACGGTAACGAACGATTAACTTTTCAAAACCTTGTGTGTGGCCTTCTTCTTGTTTTCCAAGAGAATACAACTGCTACGCTCTTGTTTTATTTTTTTGTTTTAAAAACTATTACGCAATTTTATTAAACAATGATATCTGTTGCACCATCAGACACTGAGTCTAACGTGAGCGGATTCATACGATACAGTGATAAAGATGTGATGCGTCTATACATTTCCATGATAAGGGTAAGATCTTTGATTATTATTGATGCTATGTATCGTGTCCAGAACTTACGCCGCGGCGCGGTTTTATTTACTAACAACAAGCCAACAACCTAGTTTATCATGCTTACCTTATTAGACTATTTTTACTTACAGAATATGGAAATGGTCAATGAAGATATTTTGCACATTGAGAAGAATTTGAAGAGTTTAGTAAAGCAAGCAGGTCCTCTTGAAAGCCAACTCTCTGCCCTTCTATGTGCCTTGCCAAAACAAAACATTTCAATATCACCCATGGAGACTGATTGATTACATTATTTTTTAACTAGACTAATTTAATTTATTTTTTCAATTACCTATTTAAAAAGCCTGTAATGTACATATTAATAAATATTAAGTAAGTAAAATGCTGCTGACTAGAATTCATTTTACTTTTACCATGTTAAATCAATTCAAATGTACCTACCTATTTAGGCAGCTATTTTAGTCATTCCAACCAGTACAGCATTTACATACAATAAAAAGTTTATATATCTAGATAGGGAGGGTCACATGAGATGAGATTGTCATCCTCTGAGTGCTCGAGCCCAAGAGAATACAACCGCTACAGCTTGAGCAAGACTGAAAACAAGGCAATGGTTTGTAATTTTTCACAGCTCTCTATAATAAATGAATGAGATTATTTTGTTAGTTATTAAATATAATGTGTGACGATAGTTTTGCAATATATGTAGGTACATACTCCCTATGTAGGTATTTTACAAATTTTGTTCATATTCACTATTACTCATACCTTTTTACTAATTTTGTATTTATTAACTGTGCCCAATTTTCTTTAACTTGTCATAGGGAAACTGACAATAATCCTTATCAACTTTCTACTTATATTTTTAATTATTATATAAATAAATACATACATTCATACATACTTATATTTTTTGAGTTTGCTACAAATTTATTTTATAACCATGATAAGTGCGAGGGCAAAGTCACCGACACGCGCGGAAGCTATAGCAAAAGCTTTGGCACCTACTCCAGAATTCAGTAATGGTGTTCTTGTAGGCAAGTATTAGTTTAGTAAAGACATGCTATACTCATTTATGATTAAATACAATACCTGTTTATATATATGTTAACCAAGGAACTAAGCCAGCGATGGCCGGAGAAGGCATATCGTTGGTGTCATGAAGATTGGGTCGCCCTCAGCTTGGGATGCTACTTGTGTCGATATTCGGGCTTCGACCTATCTCTCTTCACCCCAGTGGCGGCTAGCGCATCTGCTGTTGAGGAGTGCTACAAGCGGCGGAAATTTGTTCGTCCAAGGCACATATTTGCTGCAACGATATAGGTGGCATTTTTGACAATTGATAGCCGACTCTGTTTGACTTTATAAAGCATCTATTTTAGGTAATTGGGTGGAAGACAGAATCGAGTGCCCCAAGGGCGGTACCTTTTATTTCCCACCAAAAGATGAACTCGATTACGAAAAGATGAAGCCGGAATCACGACAACCCGATTTTCGTTTGAATAAATTATATAGCCTACAGGTACCTCGTCATTATGAACACAACTTTACCTATTTGTTCAATGGTCGAGTCGACTATCAATACCTTACAACGTCTCTGACGACATCGTTGATTTCTTTATTACTATAGAAATGCACGTTCGAATCCCGCTAGGGTAAACATTTGCGTTTGCCTTGCGACTGTGGGTTCGTTATGTGGTGGTTCATATTGTAATTGTGGTAAAGAATTTATTTACCAAAAAATATTCATACAAGTATTCTATTCTTTGTCCAGCCTCACATCCATAGTACCTACAAGCTTGCGTAGTTTGAAATAGATGGCGCTCATGGTCCATTTACAATAATTCTTAATTTTGAAATCGTAATTCGCAATGCCACTGTTTTCCAGGGCGCCGTGCAATCAATAATCCGCCATGACAGTCACGACACGTGTCCAAACTTCGCCACAACAAACGACCTCGTGTACAACCACCTACCGAAGCCACTATGCGGGCCGATCCAACGATATTACAAAAAATGTGCACATCAATTTTATCCGCAGCCCGATCTTATCAAGTGTTTCGTACGTATTTTCTTTTCTGTTCTGCTGACCCGATGGTAGGTAAGAGGTCATAGCCGCAGGTATAAATGCCAATTCGCCAATCTATTCAAAATAATCACTGTGCTAGTAGCATGTATAATATTATCAATTATGAGGTAGCTATAACGACGACCACGTTACTGCCACCATAGTGTATTCACTGAGAGTTCTGTTAAGCTTACTCACACCGGGAACACAACTACATCAGAGTGGTGTTATGTGGCGGCGATCTTCTGTAATGTACTGCTTCAGTCGGCGCCTCTTATTCGGAAAAGGAAATATTACTGCTCGCTTAGCACCACCCAGGGATCACCTGTAAGGACTCATTGGGCAAATAACGCCTATGGATATATTAGTATATACCACAAATATATAAAAAAAAACTCACAACATACCATAAGTTTTGGTGTATACAACTTGGTATTCTCATAGGGAAACGTAACAGAGTGGGGACTGCGTAAGTACAAGCAATATGAATGGGCGTGCACCGATGTGTCTGACTACGCTAACACGCTCTATGAGGAGACCTTCGTCCCGCCCAGGCCCTCTCAGTACTTGCAGAGGGAAGATCGGAGAGCGCGCAATTCGTAAGTGTCTATTGAGGTACATTATCTTCGTGAAATGAAACAAACTAATATCTTCCACTTTTTATTACAGGAGTTTCACAAAAAGTTTCCGATTTAAGATGACAAAATCAAAACGATGATAACATCAAGAATCATTTTTTCTTCTTTACATAACTTTTTTCAAAATTTACTAGTCTTTACAATATCACATTTTGTTCGAGAAATAGGACAGTGACGTCCACGTAAAAAAATGTAACAATACAATAATTCTTAATGCTATCATATAGCCATCACCTGGCACCAACACGAGATCAGCAAAGTTGTCTTAACACTAAGTTTAGTCTCAAACATTACAACTAATAACCGCTTACAACTAAAATGTGACATAACTTAACAAGATTTCTTAAAATAATGGCAGCTCATGGAACTTTATTTGAAAAAAAAATGTATCGAAGAATAAAAAGACAAAAAAGTATTGAGGAGTCAAAAATGTTGGAAACGTCAAGACGACTGACTAGCGAGTGAGCATTAGCGCGACGAGAAATGGTTATGTTGAGGCAGTTTGAGGAGGCTCGGCCCGCCGGGGGCGCGGTACATGCTACCTGGCACGTATCTGGTCTGCTGAGGGAAGACGTTCTGGGAGGCTGCAGGCTGCTGAGCGAATCTAGGCTGCGGTATGTGGAAGTGGCCGTTGTATTGCATCTGAGGGAACACCGGCGAGTTGATACGGGAGAAGTTCTGCGGAGACTGGCAGCAGCTGTTCAAGGAGCTTGAATTCGGGAAGCGATCGAGAACCATTGGCTCGCCGCACACGGACTCTTCGCGAGAGGGCGGCTGCGAGAATACGTTCCGCTGGTTCATACTGGAGGCCTGGGATTCAAACCCTGAACTCTGGCTAGAGGATCGACTGCCGTCGATATTGAATAACAGTCGCTCCCCCTCGGAGCCCCAGTAGCCGCCAGCGACCCAGGAAGTACTGTGCCCCAGTTTGCTCGGCGATATGAGTGGCCTGTTACGGGTCATAGGTGTAGGAGCGACGAAGCTGGGAGTGGCGGTAAATTTCCGCAATGAAAAGATGGAATTGCCTTTCTGCTTCGCCTTTTTTGGACTACTTATACACAAGGAACTAATACTTTCATCAAGATCAGAATCAGAATCGTCTTTTGTCATCTTTTGGTATTTGTTAAAAGTGGGCTTCACAAATACTGTGTCGGAGACTGAACTTGGGCTTTTACTTACCATGGAGTTAACACAAAATGTGGAGTTCAGTTTGGGCTTGGTCCAGATGCTATCACTCCTAGGTGTGAATGATCTGCCATTCATCAAACTAGCATTCAAAGGACTAATAGTTTCATTGGATGACTCTGAGAAATTGTGTAAGCCAAATTTGCTTAGTGATACATCATCATCAGTGTCCAGGGTCATGTTGTCGTCATCATCTATCAGAGCACTCATGCTAGCGTTGGTGAGGTTCTTCATGCGCTTCGGCGTGGCTGGCGTCCTGGGGGCAGCCCTTGCAGTCTTTGAATTCATATTCCTATACACTAGTAGAACTGCTACTATACTCAAAATCTGCAAACATGATATTATATAAATACCATCATATTATATGGAATTTAATGTTTTAGATGATACTGGGTCATACAAACCTTAATTAAACTCATAAATACAGGATCTATAGCCACAGAATTGTGAGCTATGCATGTAGTCACAAATACTGACCACAGTAAGTCAATTATAATGGTATATTTAAGGGTATTCACATTCCAAATTTGTCCGATGATTTGGATCAAACATACAAAGCCACCAAGTGTCTTTTGTGTTGTCATGCTCATTTGATTTATGTTTTCGAATGTAAAATTCAAACTTTTTGGCAACAAGTCAATGTATAAAATACTATTAATATCATAGAGATAAGTTTCTATCATAGGGAATGTCATCAGTGTCTTCATTTTCACTATGGAATATATTCTTTCCAAGAGTCCTGTTAATATTTCTTTTATATTAGTCATTGTACTAAATAGATTCTTGCTTTTCAACATATTCCTGTATAGTTCAACCATGAGAATCAATTGAAGTACCACAGCTATAAACATTGAGGCATTGTTTATGAAGTTCCTCAGAAGCTGGTTCTGTTTTGCATATTTTCTATTCCTTTTATCTGGGCTTCTTTTCTCCAACAATTTTGAACCCAACAGGCATTCCTTCTCTTTATGCAACTTCATTTGAACTACTTTTTTACATGGACTGCATAGTTTATAAGCTTTCTCCAGCTGCATCCTGAAATTAATTTAAAAATACATAATTATTTACACACATGATTTCATTGCATTCAGGTATGCAATATAAAATTGAAGTCATTATCTATTCAAGGCAAGTCATCCCTAGATTCAAAAAAACACAAAAAGTATTCAGCTATCCTAGCCTGTTAATTATTTAAAACGGCACCAGAAATGGAAAAAAAAACACATACAAAGTAAACATTCAAGGTTAACAAACTGATAAGAATTTAAGGCAATTAAACATGATAACACAAGTTTGGACATAAATTAGCAAGTGATAAGGCAAGAGGCCGAGAGGTAGAACTGAACTTCTATAAGATGTATTTATCACTATTTGTTTTTAAATATTGACCCAAATTAATACCATACATTATATTAGTCACTCCCTACTATGAATAATAGCTTAAATGAAGAAACATAAATCATTTTAGGAAATGTTGTTTTTTTATACCACTAAGGTGGCAAACAAGCATACGGCCCGCCTGATGGTAAGCAGTTACCGCAGCTTATGGACGCTTGCATCACCAGAGGTATCACTCATGCATTGCCGACCCTGAGATGTCTGTAAGAAGTATGTTGTAATATTTTGTGTTATTAGTATCACAACAGGTTGCTACAATGATATTATTGAGGTTTTCATATTTATGAAAATTGTTAACATTGACAGTGTTTCAGCTTTAAAAGTCCCCAGTTGGTGGTCATATGTTGTTTACCTGTACGAATCAATTTCTTGATCAAAATTCTTGTCATTCATAGGAACAAAGTTAGCGAGCTGTGCCACCTTCAATTGTTGGTTTATGTTGCACATCTTACACAATCCATTGTTAGGTGGGCTCTTCTGGAATACCTTTGGTGTCTTAGATACCTGCTCGCTAGCATTCGCCGCAGCTATAGGCCTGTTGTAATCACCATCCTTGAAATAACAAAATTAAATATACTTTCATGTTTCAAATTCATTCATACTTGTAATTGGTGGGGAAGTGATATGCTATGCTAATGCTTAAAGGCAATAGATATTATTAGATTAGTATAAGGTCTGGTAACGTGACTATTTAGTCAGCACATTTAAAATAGCAAATTAAAGTCTATTCTTGGCAGGTTTTTTTTCATAAAAAAATGAAATTATGGTAGACTTGAAATTGTGCCAACTCTTCTAATATAATGAATGTCTGCCATACTAACCCTAATATACAAAAAATAACATATTATGTAAGCTGTATAACAATTAGCCATGAAATTAGATAAAATCTTACTATGATAACCTTACCTTCGTGAAACCATTATATTGTTCGCATTTTGCACAAGTCCAGCTATTGCGATCTAGATACTTAACCCAGAAATAGTTGTTGCAGAACCAACAATTGACTCGCCATGGTAAGATAGAACTGCAACAAACAACAATACAATACATAATATTTGCGCTTTCTATCGGGCGGGAAAGCTATTCATTCTAACCTCATTACACTTACCGAAGTTTGTAAAGTAGCTTTATTATTAGTATAATACATAGAACCGCCGTTAAAGTAACTAACGCTGTTTCCATTTTATAAATAAATTTCATTTTTCTCACTTTTATTTTATTTTTTACGATAACATAATTTTAACTTAACCTAAAAGTACACCCATTTTGTTTGCACAGATTAAATTCGTGGCGTGCACAGAACTCGTTCATTTTTTTTTATTTATTTATTCATGACATGGGAACAAGTCCTTCGGTCGCATACTTATGACAATTCATAACTTAATACAATTTAGATACAAATGAAAGAACTCGTTCAACTCTATTAATACCACAGAGTATATACAATTCAGTTGGTCACTGTTACAAACGAAAAATAAAAAGTATTTGAAGGAATCATGCAGAGCGGTTGAAAATTTTTTCCACGTCTTATCTGTGATCTTTAGTGTGTAATTCTGTGCAATAAAGTTTCATTTTGAAACTTATTTATAGGAAAGTGGGAAATAATGCATATTAAGTTATTTATAATTTTGTTCAGTAAGTCTTGTCTCCGGAAATTCCACTAAGCATTAGAATGCATAACACAAAGCTTACATTGAGAAACTTCAAAAATAGTCTTTGAAGAGGATTGATTGCCATAGCTAGTAAGAAGAAGAAGAAATTTGAAGACTGTATGATTGACAGCTCGTCCTGACAGCAAGTGACAGAATTTTCTTGCTTGTTTTGTTGACATGTTTGTTTTTAGGTTATGAAAAGTAATAAAAGTTTTTGTCGCTCCTAGCCTCCCAATATAAATTATAAAGCATACCTTAAATATGTATTGTACTACCATTTTATATTTGTGCAATTTTGATGAACAACATGATGCAGGTACAGCTTGTCAGATAAATATTTGTGTTTTAAAACTCTATCTCGGATGTTATAAGCGTGGTTATAAGTACATAGGTAGATATTGCTTTAATTGTCCGATTATGAGTAAATTATTGTAAATAATCTTCCAGATGATGCTGACCTAAATAAGTTGTGGTCAGGTAAATGGCTAATAGAAAACAATAATCTGTGTAAAAGAATATTAAGTACTGGACTTGAAGCCGAAAACTTAATACAGCTGTTGAAATCTCTTCAAAATGATATAGATGCTACTAATAAGGAGGTCCTTTCTGTGGCGATTAGTGCATTTTTAACTTTTTGTGTTTATAATTGGAATCCACACCCAGAGAAGTTAAACTTGGAAAAGTACTTTGGTACAGAATGGCCGGACGCAATTGATGCAAATTTGAGGCTACAAATGGATTCGGAACCTATTTACGTGAATATCTTGTACCCCGAATTATTGTACTTTTCAATCCAACTTTTCAGTGCATTGTATGCTGTTGAGCAAAATTTGGTGAGCTACTTTAACTAACTAGCTACTACTAGCTCCTTTATATTTGACAATGTTATATTCTTTTATCTATAAGTAGGTAGGTTCAGTTCTGTTTTGTGTCATTAAAAACACAATATACAGAAATCCCACAAAACATCTGCTTATAGTTTGTAGGACTGTTAGCATATTTATAATGTGTTCATGTTTTATTTTTATTTTATTCAAATTATAATTGATAGTTTTTGCGTTGTTTCTCATAGTTTACTGTTTTTTCTCTTATTGTCTAATATTACCTGTTTAAGTTAGGGTAAGAAACCTGTTATTGTGAATGGTGTGTTCTTCCATAATTATTGAAGCATTTAATTCTTTTCCTAAATCTATGTTCTGTAGAATGTATAATGTATTCAATGTCGAAGAACCATAAATAAATAAATAATAAAGAAAAAATATCAACAATATTATAGAACATGTTCACAATTTTATGTGTTAATTTTTTTACATGGAACCCTAAATTTTTGTTAAATAAATGTACATAGCTAAGGTATGCCTTGTAACATCAGCAATCTGACAGATTTTTAAAATTGGTTGATCTGTTTTGGAGCTTAACCAGAACAAATACAGACAGACAGCCAGAAAAAGAATTTTGGAAATTGTGTTTTTGTTATTGGTAATGGATATACTTCCATATGCATTTAGTAAAAAGCTATTTTGTCATTATAAGTAGACTCTCAATTTTATTTAATTGTATAGATTTCAAAAGGTCTTTACCATGTTTTCTAGTCAATTTTAAGTGTTTATTGTTACCATAAAAGCCCTGAGGTGTGTGAAGGTGTGATATACAAAATAATTGATAACACTTTCTAACATTCATAATTTACATGTCTTATTTGTAACATTTCAGCTTCACTTATGGTGGTATTTCAGAAGCAAAGTTACCCACCAGAGAGCCCTAGAAGATACAAGTGCTACCTTATACTCTGAACTGGAGCTCATGATGGCAAAGCTAACAAATGAGCTTCAGAACCTACAGGATAGCCCTAGGTTGAGGATATTGCTGTGCCTAGAAATAGGACAAGCTTACCTTATTTACGGCAGGGTGCAAAAAGTGGAGGAGTACTTAGTGAAGGCAAGGGAGCTTGCAGGCTTGAAGTTGGAATTAACTGGTAAGTAATAGTTACTTATTATAGTTTTTAGGTAATTAAAAATGATATAACCTGTATAGAAATATATATCCTCATGAACTATGTACCTAGTTTTATTTAAAAAACTATTTAATGTAGTAGTGAATGTTATTAAAATTATTATTTTCATATTTATGTTATTTATTTAAATGATGATCCAAGATTTATTTATATATCCACAGGTATTCCTGGTAAAAGGACAAAATTTCAACAAAATTCCTTACCCCAACTTGCTTTAGCAAGTGAGCTTGACTCAAACATATCTCGCCCGAGTGCCGAGGAGAGCCATGGCACAGCTGAGCTGCCTCAGGAGATAGAGTTAGATGATGATGTCAGACTCAGTAAGATACACTATTTGGAAGATATCAATCAAGCAGTTTTGCCTAGCTTGGAGCAAACACTGTGTTTAATGACTGTGTAAGTGGAATTCTCATTTTATAATGATATAACTTTTTTATTATTTATTGAGAACAGTATAGCTCATCAAACTATAACATAATATGGTTAAGGAGATATGTTGGAGTTGATCATGTTAACTCACTAAATTATTATTATGCTTGTTATAGACTTAGTAAACCATCACACTTCCCCAATTTAATTAAAATAATAAATCACTTACAACAAAATACTGTCAGTCCACAACATCCACTCCAGGGCAATCTATATTTACAATATTACAAAATAATGGAACATCATAAACAGGCAATACCTCCAAAAGTCACAGCCGAAAGATGACCTGGCAACAGAGGAACTCCAGCCATACATAGAAGCAGTGTTGTCTCAGAAAAAGGGTCCGTGGTCGACTCGTGTCTCCGCATTACTGGTTCGATGCAAGTTGGAGGCGAACCACAAGAGGACAGTAGAACGGGCCATGCTTCAGTGCGAGACTATTGTCAATGAGAAGGCAGGAGTTTCCAGTATTACTAGGTATGAACTAAATCACTCTAAGACTTGTCTGCAATTGAGGGTTGTATCATAAATTTTGTTTTTGAATGCTGGATGCATTCATAGTGCACATCAGACTTGACAAATCCCGTCTGTATACCCGACCATCCAGGGAATGATACTTGTCATTTACCACATATTTTTTTTTTATATGTCTGTATAATCCATCCGGCCCATAAGCATAGCAAATGATACTACACTTTAATGTCCTAATTAGCATGTGTTGTATATTTCAGGCTCTCATACCTGTGGGCCAGTGGTCTTCAACCATCGTGGACCTGGAGACAGCAGCTGGCCGACCTGTACCTCAGCCTCGGTTTGGTGAAGGCAGCCTTGGAGGAATATCACAAGCTGCAGCTGTGGGAGGATGTCATCGTCTGTTACACTATGCTGCAGTTGAGGCATAAGGTAGCTATCTTTTCACCTATTCGACCTACTTTTAAAGAAGGATTTATTATAATGGCTGAACTGATCATGATATATTTATGATTAAGTTTGTTGAATTGAGAACTTGATTTTTTTTATTCTATATCTTAGCCAAGTATGATTGACTATGAAAGCCGCGAATGAAACTGTGTATAGCAGCTAGTTAATAATTATATTATAAGTAGATGTATAAACACAGTAATGTGTATATATATAACTGTTTCAGGCCGCTGAAGTAATACAGCAACAAATAGATATAAATCCAACTGTTAAATTGTACTGTCTTTTGGGAGATGCTACAGGTATATTTTGACAATGAACTTATGTATTTAATTTTTTTTTTTTCACCTTTTTCACCATTAATATATATTCGAATCTTGGAAATTGGGACGTTTGTTACTAAAAAAAGCCAAAATGACTATGCTGATTTAAATAAAATTGGCACGCAAATTAACAAAACCGAGTCAAACATCAAATTCATTATCACAGACAAACAGTCGTATATACGCTGTTAATAAAATTATTTATATAAAAATAAATGTTATTAAAATAAATATGAAAAAATAAAATGATCACGAACGAAAAGCGCAATATAATATTATCTGGTTATGATTCGAATACCTATATTTCTAGATGACATTAAATGCTATGAGAAAGCGTGGGAGTTCTCCAACTACAAAAGCAGCAGGGCCCAAAGACACTGGGGCAACTTCTTGTACGAACACAAGATGTATGAAGAGTGCATACCGCACTTTGAGAAGTCGGTCGAAATCAATTCCATACAGGAGAGTGTTTGGTTGAGATTGGGGTGAGTCTCATATATATGTATGTTGGATATTATTGTGAGAGAAAGTATGATATGGCTTGGATATTTAAAAATTTTGTCGCGATTACACCCCAGTCTAAGTTACTTGCAAAAGCCAGTATAAAGCTAAATGTGTTTAGGTCGCATATGTTTAAAAAACAGTATTTTAGATCCTGCTATTAAATATGTAGTAAAAACCGGCGCGTCCATAGATGCATTACGGCGCGAGATTTGAATATGTCATTCGTCTTTTGTTTTATGAATTAAGCTCATTGTAAAAACGAGCAACATTACAAGAGTTTCTCTACAGGACATATTAAGTTTTATTTGCTGCCTTTTAACGGCTTTCTCACTTTAAAACTGTATGTGCTAATGAGATTTCCCTTGCATCTACCTAAACTTTGAAGCCTAAGCATCCAAAACTTTGAACCCTGGTACCCTGTCAATAGCGACATTATACGACTAATCCGTTTGTAAATCTTACATTATTCTCAATTTATTTGTACCAGCTATGCTGCCCTTACCACGGAACAATGGGAGACGTCAGCGAAGGCCTACCGTCGCTACACGTACCTGCAGCCGAACTCCTTCGAGGCGTGGAATAATCTGGCTAAGGTGTACGTGAAGCAGGGTGACAAACATAGGGCCTACAGAGCTCTGATGGAGTCTTTGCGGTTCAACTATGACAATTGGAAGGTTACACCTAATTTATTATTAACTAGCGGCCCGCCCCGGCTCCGCACAGGTAGACATTAGTTTCATTCACATCGACATTTTTCAAATATTTTATCCACCCGTGCGGAGCCGGGGTGGGCAGCTAGTATAATGTTATAGCCTTTGTTACTCAGTGATAATGTAGCTTTCTAAGGGTGAAATAATTTTTGAAGTCGGTCCAGTAGTCTCGGAGCCTATTCAATACAAACCCACAAAAATACAAATCTTTCCTCTTTATAAGATTAGTGTAGATGTAGAAGTGTAGATTAGTGTAGATAACTTTTATCAAATCAAATCAAAAAATCATTTATTCTGTTTAGGCTCTAGTAATAGGCACTTATGACGGACTAAATTACCAACATAATCTACAAGTTGTATCCTTTTCAGGGTTAGCAATTGTATGTATTGTAATTTCACGCTTTTTTTTAACGCATATCTATGGCTTAACCTTTTTTTTTTTTATACCACTAAGGTGGCAAACAAGGCGTCTGATGGTAAGCGGTTACCGCAGCCCATGGACGCTTGCAACACCAGGGGTATCTAACGCGCGTTGCCGACCCTAATAGTCTGTTATTAGTATTTTTTATTGTACTGTCCACGAAGTAAGGTGTAGTGTATATATATTGCTGTGTACGCTCGCAAAGATCCTCGTTTTTTTTTATACCACTAAGGTGGCACAAAAGCATACGGCCCACCTAATGGTAAGCAGTCATCAAAGCCTATAGCCGCTAGCAATACCAGGGGTATCACTAACTGGTTGCCAACCATGTTGTTGATGAGGTCTCACTGTGCTAGCAGCATTGCTACTAGTCCAGCGAAGACTCGTGGAGCACTGGCAGCGTCACTTACCGCAGAAACACAACACTACATCTAGTAGTGTTATTTCACTGCGGTCTTCTGTAAGGTGGAGGTTCAGTCCCCAGTCGCGCGGCTCCAATTTAAATGGGAAACCCCACGGGAAATCCCAAATCTCCCTACCTCTCTTTTGGCCCTACCGTCCTATCCTCGTATATAACAAATGTTTTATCATAATGAAAGGTTAATTGGTGCCATAGACAATATATGGTACGCGTTACATACACTTATTTTTATTTTATTTAGGGTGAAGAGTAAACTTACTGGTACAATAAAGTTATTGTAAACACACAATTATAATTATTTAATATAACTCCTCTGTCCTCAGCTCTGGGAGAACATACTAGTAGTGAGCATGGATACGGGACACTTTGAGGACGTGATCCGCGGCTGCCATCGTATTCTCGACCTTCAGCACAAGTTCGAAGACATAGAATTGCTTACCCTGCTCGTTCAAGCTGTAGTGCAGGATAACGAAGACGCTGATGGAAATAGTGCTGGCAGGTGAGAGTCAAAATGCTTTTAAAAGTAGATCATCCCACGCTTTATGCTAAATACTGTTGTTGGGTTCTGCACTAGTTCTAATCCGTTACTTGATACACAAAGCAACTACCATCTCACCTTCCCAACCCATTTTTGTCGGTTTGATTATTTGGGGTAAGTTGACGAGTAAGTGTTTGTCATGGTATGGGCATGTTATCTTTGCCCGTACGGCATGTTATGCGGAGGAATAAAGATAACGTGCTAAGGTCAAGGGAGACCTAAGAAAATATGGATGGACTGTGTGAAAGACTTAACATCGCAGATCGGTCGTTATGCGCAATGACAACTGCCACGAGCCGTTATACATCACGGTAGCCGTCACGGTCAAGCAAAACGCTCCCAATGTGTAATTCTGATTTCACCATCTCTTTCAGGTTAAGAAAAAGAGTGTTGGAGCTATTTGGAAGAATAACATCTGTGCACCAAAATA
Organism: Falcaria lacertinaria; assembly: GCA_951449985.1. Classification (NCBI taxonomy): domain Eukaryota; kingdom Metazoa; phylum Arthropoda; class Insecta; order Lepidoptera; family Drepanidae; genus Falcaria; species Falcaria lacertinaria. Next base: position 10,219,426 of record OX602111.1, on the reverse strand, counting down.
AGCCGGAGATTTGGCAGCTGTACTCAGACCTCAGTCCCACATATTTGTTGAGGGCGCAGAGACTTCTAAAGGCTTACAGGGGATTTACTCAGGTACTTATATCAATTACCTATACATTCTGAGCAGTTGTATATTAACATAATTATATTATGGTACAGTGACCTAAAATGAGTCTTAGCCTCCGATTACAAAAGTCTCCACTTGGGTCCATCTTGCACCACTTCCATCCAGTCTTCAACTCCATGCTTGTATAAGTAATGTCAATGTAAAAACCGAATTTGTAGGGTACAATCGAATGGGATCTCAAAATTAAATCCTTTTTTATAATTTCAGAATGGAAACTGGCCAAATAACCCTGATACCTGCAAGAAGGTCATCCAGCTCGCTCAGTCTCTGCTGGAGCTCAGTTTGGAAGCCCGAAAAGAGGCCGAGGACAAAGATAAACTGCAAGCCGACCAACAACTCTCTTCCGCCCGCTTGACAGGTCAAGCTGTTATTAGAGCCGCGGAGAAACAAGACTGGCCGGAGACTAAAACTGTCTTAGACGAACTGAGGACATTGTTCACTGATGTTACTGAATATATGAAATCACTTACGTAAAGAGTGTATTATTTATTTTTATTTGTTGATGTCTATCTCCATAGTTCAAGAAAAATTAACCCCTAACGTGTTGTGAGCAAATGTGTCGGCGCGTACCGGCCGCGCTACCTTTCGCCCAAGAGAATACAACCGCTACGCTAGACTTTCGCTACCGGTGATGTTACTGACATACGGGTCGAGAACATCAGGTCTGACCATAGGGTCTCACTGTGGGACCGTAGTAGCTGCGACCTACACGTAAGTCAGCAGTAGATAAAACGTAGTGGTTATGTACTCTGTGGTAGTTGACATCGCGCCAATATTATACAGTGCAAGTGATAGATCACCGCTACACTAGGCTACTATCAATTTACCTACCCGCTACTAGGCGTTTAACCTTAAAGTAGAAAAATATCGTAGAGTGAGCTACTTAATCTACGATAAATATACTTTTAAAACAATAGATTCTTATTCAGAATAGATAATATACTAAATGTAGAGGTTTACTATAGAACGTCTTAAAACGAATAAACCACAGAGTACATAAACTGTCAGTCAGTGAAGTCGTAGTAACGTAGTGGTTATGTACTCTGTGAGTGAAGTCAATAGTCAACACTCAACATAATTGTCAAAAAACGCACTGAGCGTGAAAAGTTTGTTTTCCTATTCAGGTACAGTCGGATAAACAATACATTTTTAAATTAAAATAACCTACACTTGAGTGAATTCGGGAATGTATCAGTAATAAAAAAAATGGCTGCAGTTAACGAGGAAGAGATCTTAGAGGGTTTCTTGTGTCCTATATGCAAGGCTGACTTGAAATCAGCGTCACAGCTCACGAGTCATTTCGAAAGTCTTCACTCGGAAGACCAGGATGTCCTCAAGTCCCTGAAGGATATATTTGGTAATAATTATATCTCTAACAATTATGTGTACATTGCCGAGCAAGGCTTTTAATTTTTAAATGTTTTAGGAAACGCCTTCGGTTTATTACCAAAACAAAGTACAAGTTACGCCCAAGGGAATTCACGTAAATATAATTATCAAGAGACTTATTACACGGATGAGGACCAAGCGGTGGGCGTCTCGAGGAGCTCGACTGATTACTTCAAGGGCGTACGGTCGGCGCGGCTGGAGAGATACGCAACGGAGACTAATAAATTGTTGATTAGACTAGACAAGCTTGTGTGCAACATGCCTACAGAGCCAAGTCAAAGGAAACAGCACGAGCGAGATGTAAGTTTACACTGAATGGCCTTGGTATAATTAAGGACTGGTAGACTTATTTAAAGATGTTGATGAATGTAGAAGCTAAAGAGGTGTGCAAGATCAGTGTGAAAAAAAAAATGTTGTTAAACTTAGTACATTAAATTCCTTACACTTCCCCATGCCCCTTCATAACCAATGTCTATCACATATGCTATCACTTTAGCCCCTCTCAATTACCATACAAAATACTGAATTTTTATTTATTAAAATTTCAATGTCTATCTTATCACTGCATGCATCAATCTTATCCCAGATGTAAATGTAATTATCTTTAGTTAGAATTAACTGCAAAGTTATAATTATAATAATATTTACAGGTAGTTCCCTGGTTAGATGGTAAATCGGTAAAGCTGTGTCCGAACTGTGCAAAGGCATTCAACTTAACACGCAGGAAGCACCACTGCAGGCTCTGTGGCTCTTTACTCTGTCATGACTGCTCTGTTTTCCTAGACTTGAATGTCGCTAGTAAGTATGCAATGTTGGTACTTGTTATTTATTTAGAAAGGCAAATAAATAATTTTAATAAGTCAATTAGAATAATTCAGCTGTAGTCACTTGTTGCATTAACGTATAAGGAATTAGTTTGAGCCTTCATTCATATATTAAATGTAAGACATGGATATTATATCACAAATTAAAATATCCCCAAAAGCAATCCAAAATGGCACAGAAGCACATTATATAGCATATTATATATAGATTTAATAATCTTCCTGACAAACTAGCTGCACTTAGCAGTTTCACTGTTTATCCCTTTGGTTGGTATCTAGTTGATTCCCAAATAGTCATATCTCAGTACTCACTCTCTTACCCTAGTACTACATACCCTAGTACTGTGCACAATTATTTGCTTCTACATCTAGCTAGACCCACTGGCTAGTGCTGTGCATTGCCTTAATTAAATTGGTGTAAGAGTTTTAGGGAGTTTGAACTTGATAAATTTTATCATTTGAAACACATCGCTATTCTTTTCCATCTTTCAAATATAAATTAACACACTCAGATAAGGAGCCACTGGTTGGTTAGGAGTAAACTCTTGGAGTTACTGGTTACAATTGCCTTAAAATGGGAACATGTTTAAATTTCATAGATCATTTTTAGTTAGCTGTGAATGTTGTTGTATAATATGTAAATTTGTAGTGTTTGTAGTTTTTTTAATTGAAATCAAACATATGTCTTGAAGATATTTTTTATTGTAAGCAAGTGACAGAACATTTAAAATGACTTAAGAAAATAAAAATGTAGAATTACTTTTTTCTGATGTGCCAGTACGCGCACAAATGTATTGGTATTTATAGTCACTGTGTAAGTATAATTATGTTGTATGGTAGCTGAAGAATATTTTAACTGAACTATACCATACATTTATTGTTACAGAAGCAATAGTGGACCCATCAGCCCCACAACCGTCACAAGCAGAGGAAGTGACAGAGAAGAATGGTCTCCGTATGTGTGAGCACTGCTACAACCTTGTAGAGTTGAGGAAGCAGGTGCAAGAGAGCAGGAATTCTAAGAGTGTGCTCATGACCGCTTACAGTGAGATGAGGAGCCTCATGGACCAGGCCAAGCCTGCCGTGGCAATGTATGAGAAGGTAAATTAAACAGCTTCCAGGTTTTATTTATACCACAAAAAGTTGCAAACAAGCATACGGTCCGCCTAATGGCCCAATAGTGAGTGGTTATTGTAGGCTATGGCACTTGCAACAACACCAGGTACTTTTTATAGAGATCCCTGGTGTCTCCTCTTTTAAATGCGCGAAATGTCAATATTTTCATACTAATTATTAGTTCTACTTTTCACCTGCACAGCGCTGTTCATTTTCCAATACCAAAATAGTCGAAGGCGATACGAAAACGCAGTCGCAAGTTATTGTTCCTCGGGCTACTATACAGTGGTATACAAAAATCATATTGTATATGTTTTTTATTGTACAGATGTGTCAGAGCCTGTTCGAGGGCGAGACGACGTACAACCTGAGCGATGTGAACGCGATGCGCGGCCGCATCGGCAAGCTGGCCGAGGGCATCGACCTCCTCAGCAAGCAGGTGGCCGCGCTCCCCGCCGCGCCCAGCACCAGGCACGCCAAGCTGCACGCCGCCATCAGGCAGGCCGCTGCACATTATATCAAGGTACCATTTGGATGACCACCTCTACCCCAACACCAGGCACGCCAAGCTGCACGCCGCCATCAGGCAGGCCGCTGCACATTATATCAAGGTACCATTTGGATGACCACCTCTACCCCAACACCAGGCACGCCAAGCTGCACGCCGCCATCAGGCAGGCCGCTGCACATTATATCAAGGTACCATTTGGATGACCACCTCTACCCCAACACCAGGCACGCCAAGCTGCACGCCGCCATCAGGCAGGCCGCTGCACATTATATCAAGGTACCATTTGGATGACCACCTCTACCCCAACACCAGGCACGCCAAGCTGCACGCTGCCATCAGGCAGGCCGCTGCACATTATATCAAGGTACCATTTGGATGACCACCTCTACCCCAACACCAGGCACGCCAAGCTGCACGCCGCCATCAGGCAGGCCGCTGCACATTATATCAAGGTACCATTTGGATGACCACCTCTACCCCAACACCAGGCACGCCAAGCTGCACGCCGCCATCAGGCAGGCCGCTGCACATTATATCAAGGTACCATTTGGATGACCACCTCTACCCCAACACCAGGCACGCCAAGCTGCACGCCGCCATCAGGCAGGCCGCTGCACATTATATCAAGGTACCATTTGGATGACCACCTCTACCCCAACACCAGGCACGCCAAGCTGCACGCCGCCATCAGGCAGGCCGCTGCACATTATATCAAGGTACCATTTGGATGACCACCTCTACCCCAACACCAGGCACGCCAAGCTGCACGCCGCCATCAGGCAGGCCGCTGCACATTATATCAAGGTACCATTTGGATGACCACCTCTACCCCAACACCAGGCACGCCAAGCTGCACGCCGCCATCAGGCAGGCCGCTGCACATTATATCAAGGTACCATTTGGATGACCACCTCTACCCCAACACCAGGCACGCCAAGCTGCACGCCGCCATCAGGCAGGCCGCTGCACATTATATCAAGGTACCATTTGGATGACCACCTCTACCCCAACACCAGGCACGCCAAGCTGCACGCTGCCATCAGGCAGGCCGCTGCACATTATATCAAGGTACCATTTGGATGACCACCTCTACCCCAACACCAGGCACGCCAAGCTGCACGCCGCCATCAGGCAGGCCGCTGCACATTATATCAAGGTACCATTTGGATGACCACCTCTACCCCAACACCAGGCACGCCAAGCTGCACGCCGCCATCAGGCAGGCCGCTGCACATTATATCAAGGTACCATTTGGATGACCACCTCTACCCCAACACCAGGCACGCCAAGCTGCACGCCGCCATCAGGAAGGCCGCTGCACATTATATCAAGGTACCATTTGGATGACCACCTCTACCCCAACACCAGGCACGCCAAGCTGCACGCCGCCATCAGGCAGGCCGCTGCACATTATATCAAGGTACCATTTGGATGACCACCTCTACCCCAACACCAGGCACGCCAAGCTGCACGCCGCCATCAGGAAGGCCGCTGCACATTATATCAAGGTACCATTTGGATGACCACCTCTACCCCAACACCAGGCACGCCAAGCTGCACGCCGCCATCAGGCAGGCCGCTGCACATTATATCAAGGTACCATTTGGATGACCACCTCTACCCCAACACCAGGCACGCCAAGCTGCACGCCGCCATCAGGCAGGCCGCTGCACATTATATCAAGGTACCATTTGGATGACCACCTCTATTGGGAAGACGCACTATTTATTATTATTCTAATATTAAAGACTAGCTTTTGTTTGCGGCTTCACACGCGTGCTAAAGTGAATAAGTCAACATGTACCTATATATTTTGATTTATATAAAAAACATGTGTTTCCTTATTTTTAACCGATTTTCATTGATTAACTTTAAAAAATCAAAATGACGAATAAAAACTTTCATCCTCTATTTTACCCACTTAGGGGTGGTATTTCCGAAAACCATCCCTTACTGGATACCTACGTCACAAAAGGTACCTTTTGTCAATATTTAAACCTCAGGCGTTTGGCTGTGCTTTGAAATGTTATTCAATTTACAAAAAAAAAATGTGATACTTTAAAAAAAAGTTTATTCGTAATCGTAAAAAATTATAAACTTATAGTTGGCACGTCTGTTGCGTGTGGAGTTGCAAGCATACGATAGGCTACGGTAACCGCTTAACATCAGGCCGTTTCCTTGTTTGCCATTTTAATTATAAAAGAATTTAACTCGTCACTGTTAGGAGGAGCTGCTATCTCTCCGCAAGCTGCCGACCGAAGCGCAAATAGAAGAGGTACGCAGACAGAGGTACGAGCGCGCGCAGAGACAGATACAGATGGAGCGGCAGAGGATGGAGCGAGAGAGGGAGAGGGTCGAAGAGTTCGCCGGCGCCGGTGCGAGCAGGACGGACAATCCCGCGGACGATGACAACCCACTCCTCGAACAGATGAACATCATCCGGGGCTACATCCAGGAGGCCAGAAGGGAGCTTCGGTTTGAGGAGGTAAAGCTTTAACATTTCATCGTACAGGGAGTAGGAACTTATAGAGGGAATAACATCTTCTGCTCTCCTGACACACAAAGATCGCAGTTTAATTAAACTGTTTTTTGGGATTGGGAAACCCCAATTTCAAATCCCAACCCAGATCCAAATTCGCCCTACCTTTTTTTTAAGCTCATGGTGTGATTTATCACTGTACTTAAGCTTAGAAAAACTAATCGGTACTGGCCGGGGCTTGAACCTAGGCCCATCAGATAACAGGCCGTTGCTTTAACCACAAGGTCACCACGGCTAGAGATTAAATGTAATTAACATTTACCATTAAAAGACTCTTTAACTTTCTTGTTCGATTTACAGTCCCGAAAATTTTGACGACACTTGCTTACGGTGTATTTTTACAGGTGGCGATATTAGAACGAAATCTTAAAGAACTCAAGAAAGAGTACCAGTTACAGATGCTCTCAAACAAGACCTAGTCTTACCAAAACATATGTTAAATTATTATGTTATTTATATGTGTACAGTACCTCGGCGTATAACTATTGTAATTTATTCTTCTTAGAAAGATATATGTTATTAGCATTAATTTTAAGTAAAAGCTTATAAATAGGAATAAAAGAAATCATTTATATTTAATTATTTGTTTTCTTGTACCTAACGGATGTGCTTTTGTTTTTCATTTGATGATGGCGAAGTTAAGATGATGATGAAATCCGGTTTTGGAAATAATAGACCCATTAGTCACAAAAATCTGATGAAATTAATGGTCAAAAGACGTAAAAGCTCCAAATCTCAAGTGGACTCAAAGGCGAAATAAATTGCATTATTCACGTTCGTTGGGGAAATACCGGATCGGTGAAGTGATGGGTCCGCCACAAAGGCAGCCAGACGCAATAATTATTATATTTTAAATAACAAGTTCATTAATTTTAAGGCAAAAATAAATCATAAGAAACCAATAATAAATCATTGTCATATATATTTCCAACTGCGAAATAAATAAAAAAATCTTTAAAAACACGATTAGTAAAACAGCTCAAAGCTGCCCATGGTTCGGACTACTTTGGACTATCTTATCAACGCAATACAACTCAAAACAATATTTGTTAGACTTTTTGTTTGTTTATCTGTTTGTTTGTGCTTTGTGTTTGTAGTTTGTTCGTGTTTGTCTCAGAAAGGAACTTAACCGATTAGGATGCGGTTTTCACTAATGTATTGTGGTAAGCTACACTTAATATATTTCAATCAGATCATAAATAAAAGTGTTATGTAAGTTGGAAAATCACGGCGCTTCATTAGTTTTATAAGTCAAAAATAAATTCCACGCGTACGAAGTCGCGGGCACAGCTAGTCGAGAATAAAAAAGTAAAATTGACTCGGTTATGGCCGAAACCAGGCGACGAAGCGTAGCGTAACAAAGCATAGTCACGCTTAACATTTGTAGAATATATAATTATATGGACAATCCCTAAGGTTTTATCCCGCGATTTAACCGCGGGTTTTAGTTCCTTGAGAAGCATACAGAGGCGGGTTCTCATGCCCTTTGCTAGTGTAGCATCTTCATAGTATTTGTGGTTATTTATATATCTCTTTAGTGGAATATTGCGACAAGCAAGTTGAATAAAACAATTTGGTAAGTTAATTTTTGCATAATACTTTTGTTAATAAATGTCTAAATTATTTTTAGGACTATATTTCTGTATCAAATTAAACAAATTCGTTGTCGTTCTGGCGTGACAGATTACTTAGGTACTTAATTAATAACAAAAAAGCCTCAAGCAAGACTTAATAATTCCAAACTTATTTGATTAAATTACTAGGATTAGTACCATACAAGAATGGAGAATGTTTAACCGATACACACAACTTCAAAGAAGAGAGGCCCGTGTAACCGTTTTTAAAATAAAAAAGACGTTACATTTGAAATATCCATAATTTTAATTTCCAGATATATTTGAGCGCTAAAAAAGTTTTTACAGCTTGCTAACACCGTAAAATACATTTGATCAAGCGCTTCATCATGACTTACATTACTGGAGATAGCATATACCCTGATGACTGGGAGGTGGTGAGTGACCAGCTGGTGATTGGAGCATCACGTGATCGCATGTCAGAGTTCCACTTTCACAGATCTGCCAAAGTTAAACAAATCACCGAAGAGACAGAGGAAATTGCGATGAAAATGGAAAAGTTAGGCGACGGTAGATTGAAGCTGAAAGAACGCCTGAATGTCAAAGTAAGTGTAAAATTTGTCTACTTATTTTAAAACTCGGGTTTTAGGTAGCATAGCAGGTGAACATTATTTTTAGATCAAGTACCTAGATAAAATATATCTACTTACTACGTACATTTTAGATTTAGAGGATTTGGGCAAACAAAATCCGTGTAATCGTGTTAATAAATCATAGTCTTGTATAATTAAAGATTATAGCGTCTCTCTGTCTACGTCGAGAAAGGAATAACTTTTTCAAATTTCAAGTAAATCGAGGCACTGACGTATTATTTACCTACATACGTCAGTGGGTGTAGGTATCGGTCAGCGTAGCGAAAATCCTAGGTCTGTGGTATAGGCTTAGAGATCTGTTAATGAATACTATTTAGTTTGCTTAAGTTAATATAGTTTGTGTGAACGCAGTGATTTTAGAGGACTAAGATAAGATATAAGATAGCATGGAGTGGCTTCGCAAAGCAGAGCGCTTGATGCTCCAGCCTAAGGATTCGTTTCCGTCAAATAAGTTCATGGCCAGTAGTGTACGTAGTAATATACACAGGTTCGGAGTCTTGTAATAGTACTGCCGAGTTTCTTGTTGGATTCTTATTAGTAAAAATCTTCCGGGTGCGATACGGGTAGAAACATTTCTAACGATTCGAAAGCACTTAGTGTTAAGTCTAATCTAATAATGAAGTTTGTGATAAAGCTAATGATTGAATTTAAAAATGTATCAGATACAAAAAGTCCTGAATGTCCCTGTTAAATCCTGTGTTTGTGCGGCACCCAATTAGGAACACGACAATGTATAGACCCTCATTTGTATGTTTGATCTTCATATACTGATATTCAGCTTGTTCGTAATTAAAATACGTAAAGTTTGCATAATATTATTATAGGACAAAAACGTCATAGAGGATTTAAATGCGCTTGCGTATTAGGTTTACCATAATTATGTAAAGATACGTCAGCAAAGACTACTAGTTACGGTTTATATAGGTAGGTTCCTGATCCTGCTTCTATTTTTCCTCATACTTTATCGTTTCGAGAAAACAAGGTAAAACCTGTGCATCTTTGGGTATACCAAATAGTATGTATGTACCCATTAGCATTACCTCAGAGTAGATAATATACTACGTGTATTGTATTACATATTATCACTTATCATTATGACATGCGCGCCCTGCTGTTTCGCTCGCTTTTCTTGTTTTCCATGTAAATAAACATTCAAACCCGAAACTCGAAAGTTTAAATTATGGTTGACATTTTTGGTATTAAAAGTAATGTATGAATCCTAATTTTTTTTTTGGCTGAATTTCATTGATATCCGTTCAGACAATTTGTCGTGAAGGGGTGATTGAGTGAAACAAATGCAGCGTTACGGCGACAATATAATTAAATTAAAAAAACATAAGTAATTCTACTGTAACTTTAGTTTGCATTCAACCGATTGCCTTGAGTTGCTTTTGGAATAATTTCCTAGACACTACGTGCATACCATGCCATCCGTGCAAAACAGTAAGCACACAAAAGGACTCGGAAATAACGTTGTACCCATCAGGGGAACTTTCCAATCGAACAATCACCTCAAGACAAACTTTGATCCAGATTTCGTAAAAACGCCCAGTGTGGTGGTGGCGGCAACGGTATCGATAAAATATGATGGATTTTGTTTATAAATTCCAGTATTTGGCTAACAAATTGTCAAGAGACACGTCTCCGAGATGCTGCACCACCTGTGACTCTCTGACCTTCACCAGAAAGCACTGCAAGCTGTGTGACGCCATTTTATGTCAAAGCTGTGCTAAATACATCGAGTTTCATCATGCTAGTGAGTATATTATTAAATACATCGAAATTGATAGTTGTTCATTTGTTAGTTCGTATGCTTTGAGTTCGCATACTACTCATGCGATTAGACTTGCTAGTAAGGAGTGTATATTATCTCTGATTATGCATTGAATATTTGTAACGAAAATAGTTTAGCGATCAGTGCATTGCAATGCAATTCATTAGACGCAGAAAAATTAAATAACTAGTAACAAACGATTATTATAACAACATTTTGCAATAGAAGAGTCCCCTAGTCAGGAACTAACGCTTGATATAAAAATGCATTGTCATCCAAACTGAACCAACATGTAAAATGCTACTCTTTGTAGGTATGAGTGGAAGTACTTTTAGTCGGCTTGCAAGATTTGACATAAACATTACAAGTTAAATAAATATTTGTAAAAGAGGCGTAAATTACTTCGATTAGTTAGCAACGACTTTTGCTCAAGGCATTGTTCATCGGAAAAACGTCCTTTCAAGTTGATGAGATAAGATTATTTTACTAAAACAAGTACAAATAAACGAATTGTGTGAAGATTGTACCACATGTAACCGAAACAAGGGATAGCGTGTGACTAATGCGTATTGTTTTGTTACTTTACTTACACAAAATATTAATGCAAAACAGTGACCCTGTCTGCATTTATACAATAACAATATTAATCCACAATGCAGCAAAACCCCTGGTAATACCTATCCCTAAACGGCTAAACCAACTATGAAATAATAAAATCAAAAGTTGGTATTGTTTGTTACCTCATAACAGTGGCATTATTGTGCTTGTGCATACCATATAATACCTATCACAAATGAAATATTTAATTGTGTGTTCAGATCTTATCGACAACGCGCGAGTGATATCGTCCATAGACTACTGTAACCGCTTACCATCAGGCAGGCCGTATGCTTTTTTGCCACCACAATGGTACAGAAATCTATTGTTAATCATTCAGCCAAAAATGTATGCAGGCTGCCGGGAGAGGTTAATATATCGCCTGCCGGAGCTTAAATAATGCTGTTTGACAAAACCGACCAACCCAATAGCGTGTTGCAATATCTTACAAGTCTTAGGGTGATTTGGGATTTCCCGTGGGTATTCCGATTTTAATTGGAGCCGCCCGACTGGGGACTGTACCTCTACCTTACAGAAGACCGCAGTGAAATAACACTACTTGATGTAGTGTTGTGTTTCTGCGGTAAGTAAGGTTGTCAGTGTTTCACGAGGATACGTTGTGCTCGTAGTAATGCTGCTAGCACAGTGAGTCCTCATCAGAAACATGGTTAGCAACTCGTTAGTGATACCCCTGGTATTGCTAGCGGCTATAGGCTACGGTGACTGCTTACCATCAGGTGGGCCATATGCTAGTGTGCCACCTTAGTGGTATAAAAAAAAAGAAAAACGGTCAAACCCTTATTCCCCACTTCCAGAAGCAGCCTTACTCCCATCAGCTCCAGTACCGACAAGAACAGAAAGGAAGCTAAAGAAACTGCGACTATGTGCAAAGTGTAAACATCTGGTGGAGTTGCGGAAACCAGTTGCGCACGAGTGCGACTTCACGCCACTGGTCTCCTTGTATGATGAGATGAAGGACTTAGTAGACTCGTCGCGTGCTGTAATGGACATTTTCTTAACGGTATGTCTTAAGTTAACAAGATTTTGACGCATTTTATTAACTTGCACTGTGTATACCTATCAAGTAACGGAATCTTTGAACTACATTTTCAATTACTTCAAGTAGTCTTGATTATTTTAAAACCTTAATGACATGACCAGGATCGTTCCAGAAATAAATTGAAGGCGTGTTTGCTTTCACATTTTTTTATGTTATACGAGTGGAAGTAGTTTCCACTGCCAGACATGTATGGGAAAATAATATGCCTGCTAAAGTGCTAAGGGTATCACTCGCTCGCAGTCCCAATCAATCAATAATTTATTTCGTGAACACAGGAAACAAGATAGTAATAATTCTCGTCTGGTGCCCACTCTTTAACTATTATATAGATCCTAGCGTCTCGAAAAATAATCAAAATTTGATAATTTCCTTATGGCTTACTGCTGTACGTTTAGCAAGAACAACTTGAAGCGTGCAGATTTCAGTGGGTAAAAAAAAAAATTAATGTAACGAGTTTATTTTATTGTTCTGGAGACTTATGTTAACTAGGTAGGTACCTATTGAACAATAACTGAAGCTAGGTATCTTTGCGGTTTTCACGCTAACCTACACTGTACTCAATAAATTCAATATCGGAATCTCAATGCATGTAGGTACTCAACTTAATTCTGTGACAAATATTATCCTCCTTTTGTTTAAGTCAAGATAAGTGTTTCAATGTGGTTGATGCGTTCATGTTGTTTTTCTTTGAGCTTCGTCTGGGCTCAGAATAGATAATATACAAGTCTGGGTATAGCTTTCATTTATTGTGTGGCTTCTGTCCTTCATCGTGATCTTGGAGAAATGGAGACTATTATAACGATCGGCAGATATCTAACGTAGTATCGCTTGATAGTTTTGTATATCGTGAAAATTTGTGCAATACTTTGTTGTATCTACGTTTGTCTGTCTGAAGGGTAGAAAGAAAAGAAAAAGGAGCTACAAATCTTTCTTAGTCTGCGTACGTATTTTGTTGGCTCTGGGCATCTCTGGGTAACGCTAAAGGAAAGAGGAAATTTTAAATATACCTTTACGTAGATGAAGGTGCAGTAAAAATTATATATATTTTTTGCGAAGCTATAAAGTGCCAAACAACTCTGCAACTGACGCATTTCAAGAGTACAAGTCATCATGTTTCAGATGAACGAAAGCCTGCTGGCTGGTGAGACGACATACACGCTACCAGACCTACGGGACCTGCGAGAGCGGCTGCGCAAGATAACGGATAGCATCGTGGTATTGTCGCAAAAGATCACAGCGTTGCCTGCTAATCCCGGCTCAAGACTGGCCAGGCTGCAACACTACATTCATATGGCTGCTTCCCATTATGTCATGGTAAAGCAGGTTTTTTTTAATTGACCTACCAGAGTAGCTTTGTTACTATTTTCATTACGTAACATCTGTTTCAATACACTCGAGTCAATAAATTTGTTGGCACTTACTATACATGTAGATAGGTACGTTGATATGTAGGAAATTTCAAGACCAATTAAGGGTCGTCGCCGCGCGAGCGATACTCCCAGTGTCGCAAGCGTCTATAGGTAACCGCTTACCATTAGGCGGAAGTATGCTTGACTGCCAACCTAGTCGTATAAAAAAAGTTGCATGTCGCTTTTGTTTTAATGATAGTTATATATTTTATATTTAATGGATAGGTATCTAGCTAGGGTCAGATCTTGTGCTGAACTCAACAATGTTTGGGAAATTGCCGATTTATTGCAATAAGATTGCTTTTTTTTATATCACTACAAGCATACGGCACGCCTGATGATACCCTAATCGCAATCACAGTTAAATTCACCCCAAATGAAATTAACAGTGAAATTTCATTGCAGGACCACCTATGGCCCGTCCAGTCGCCAACACAAACACAAATTGAGGAGGCACGACAGAAAAGATTCGCCCTTTTGAGTGCAAGAAGTCGAAAGAAAATTAATACCCATCGTTTGTTAAATACTGCTCTCGTAGATGATATTAAACATAGATAGACATAAATGGTTTGTATACATATGCGGCTACACAATAATGGAGTGGAACATTTAAATATGTACCACAGAATACATAATAGTACATACCTGATGTACTGACTATAACTAGCACAGTCTCTTCCGGAAGGGACAAGGTTTAGTTGCTAGAAGAATCATTTGAAACAAGTATTTACATTAATTACGAAATAAATGCCAATTGACAAAAAAATGCTTTCAATTGATTATCCCTCCTTTAAATTTACTCAAATTTATAATAATTTGTATTTAATATAAATATAAATAGTTCTTTTTCGTACAATACAACTTACTCACGATCTCACGTGCGGCCCCTAAACTTGACCAGCTTTTCCAGTTGCTTCAATAGTTGCGGTCTGGTGCATAGAGCCTTTTTGATAGCTTCATCCAACATCTTGCGCTGGTAGAAGGGCGGGATGGGCGTGTCCTCCAGGTGGAAAGTATGGATACGCCCCGCCGTGTCCCCTACGAACACATTGTCCCCAGAATTTGAGAACCTAATGTACGTCAGCACCACATAATTGGGAAACGTATACTCGGCACAGGGCATGTGCGTCTTCCTACGAAGATCCCAAATGGACAAGACGTTCCCACTAATCGAAATGAGAACGGTCGCGTTGATAGGACAGAAGGCCGTGCCGTAGACAGCAGCCGGACAGGTCAACGTCATGATGACGTCATCCATCCCTTCTATCCACAGCCGAATAGCGCTGTCGGCGCCGCAGGTGACGTATAGTGTCTGCATGAAGGGAGAGACGTCGATGTTGTAGACGGGCCCGGCGTGCGCGCTGAACACGTCGATGTGCTGGTTCAGGTAGTGGGAGGAGCACTTGTGGATGCAGCCCTCGTCCGTCCCCACGTAGTAGACATGGTCGATGTTCGGGTGCCAGCGCACGCACAGCGCGGCCGGGTGCCTCGTTATCGGCACCGACTCCTTCAAACACGCCTTAGTGACCTGAAGGCCCTTCATCTTCCCCTCCACGGTGGCTATGCGCATCATCGGCGTGCATATGAAGTCGTGGGTCTTCGTGCTGGTGAACCTGTTGATCCGCCCGTCTTGGCACGCGGTCATCACGTATTCATTCTCCTTATCGATGGCGCGCCAGCTCGTCACCCATATTGATTCAAAACAAGGATTCGTATCGCGTTTACTCTTTGCAAGGATGTTAACGGTGTACGAAGTGATATCTAATATTAACACGTCACCGTTCGAAAAACCGCAAGCCAACCAGTTTGGATTCTTCTCTGAGAACGACAGAGATGTTACCGGAAATTCAAATGGATACATCCTTTCTGGCACGCAAGGGTTTTTTGTGCACCAAATGCAGATCAGACCGTTGTAGTATTCGGCGTAGGTGAATTTCCCATGACCAACAGCTAAAATATTCTCATTTTTAGGGTTAAAAGAAATGCATGCGATTGGTCGGCCGGTTGTTGATTCACATTCTAAAGTCCACAGGGGCTTCATGGTGTAAATATAAACCAAGTCCAACGCCAAGGGGTCCATCTGGACGAGACCACGAAACCGTTTTTGCGCTTCGGTAAAATCCGATGTGGCCAGAACACGCTGCGTCAGAAGGACTGCGTCAAAGAACTGTGGGGTCGCGGCTATTTGTTCAAACGTTTTACCTCTTCTGAGCGAAAATTCTAGGCCTCTTTTCTTCTTTTTTCGCAACAGATGTTGCCCAGCCGATTGGTACATTACCATTTCATCAGGTTCCTCCTCTTCTTTGATAAGGGCCAACTTCGCGTACGTATCGTGCATGTCCCACATAGACGCGAACGCGATAGCATTCTTCTTTTGCGGCCTCGTGGCAAGCGTGTGTCTTGTCTGAGTAACGCACGCCTTCGTCTGCGTTTCCTCTGCGACCATTTTCCTATTCCTACCTTTCCCGACGGTTATGTATTGATAGAACTCATTTTCCTCCTCAACTATGTTGCCTTCGGTCGATCCCTTATCGTAGGAGAAACACGGCATTTCAAAAAGGAATTCTGTTTCACTCTCCTTGAGGACGATTAATATCTCGGGCGGGTACGTCATGATTGGAGTAGACTTGGGTAAGTAAAACGCGGAGGGTGCCATCTCTAGCTCGGCGTCCTCGGTCACGATCCCCTCCTCTGTATTGAGCGTGTGGTCGATATATATGTCGTCAAGGGAGATGGTTGTCGCGTACACCTTCATGGCGCCTTCCGAACCCAGTTTGGACTTTGACATCTTGACAGTTAATTCGCTCTTCACGCGGATTTTACTTTTGAAGGCCGCGTGGGAGAACCTGTCGTCCATGGTGACAAAGTCTGGATCCACGATGTTGTCAGGCGTGACGTTTTCGCCGCCGCTGATCCACTGGTACATCAACCGTTTCTCCATGAAGGAAAATCCTGTCTTGCTCTTGGAGTCCTCAGAGAAGCTGATGCGCGATTCATCCGGATCTGACATTTTTGTATCAACTATCGAATCTATTTAAAGCACTAAAATGAGATTTTCCTACTATCTACCTACTCCAAAAGAGACACTATGTGAGGCTTAGTACCAAGAGAATACAACCGCTAGCTTAGTAATTAAATTATTAGAGCGGTTATATCTTAATAATTTGACCCAATGTCAAAAATCAAAATATTACAATGAAGCCGCAACTGACAAGTACTTAATGGGAACCAAATAGGAATTTCAAAAAGAGGTTGTCATTGTTGTCGATGTATCATGGAAATCATGTTGATACCTATCCCTGACACAGCATCCATAACTTTATTGGGCTAACTGCCCTGCCAGCTTAGCGTATCCTTGAAGATGCCTTGAAGAGTGCAAACCTCCAAACCTTACCTACCGCAAGACACACTAAGTACTTTTATTTGCCTCCTTTGCAATGTACAAGTAAACTTATATTAAATCTAGCGTTGTGAGGTCCTAAAATGGCGATATGCACGTATAAACTAATTAGTGGCGTCCGAAGAGATTCCTGACTTTACGATGAATTCTAAACTCAAATAAAAAAAAACAAGAACTAAAATACACTTTATCTATACTAATCTTTATACTAATATTATAAATAGGAGTTTTGTATTTTTTGTGTGTGTGTGTATGTTTGTATTGAATAGGCTCCGAAACTACTGGACCGATTTCAAAAAATATTTTAACCGCTAGAAATCTACATTATCAGTGAGTAACATAGGCTATATATTATACAGTTACGCGGGCGAAGTCGCGGGGAAACAGCTAGTAGTTATATAAGAACGAAGATGCATTTTGTATTATCTTTTTATGTAATCGTTTTTACTATGTAGGCACGATTTACCTGCTACAAATTAGGGTTTTTTACATATTTCAAAATACATCCTGATTCAAATGAGTCCCTGCGTTTCATTATTGTGTAGTATAAGTGTGCTGATAATATAATTCCATGTGGGGTCCGTGGAGCATATCGCACGCACGCGGTGTATGGTCGGTCGCGCTTTGTGGAGCGCACTTCCCGTCGGGCTTCGGTTCTGCACTAACAGGGCTTTAAGTTCCACTATCATTACTTACTTACTTGTTAGCTTTATATACAAGAGGCCTCCAAACACCACGGTCGCATTAGGTTGAAGAAAAAGGTTCCTTCCCTATTTTTAAAACTATTTCGTTTTTCATACATATACGGCCCAGTTTAAAAACTTGTATATTCCCATCAAATGCAGCTTGCAACCTGTATATTTACACTTATTTCCTCGAAATTAATTCATTTCATTAAACAACTGGTATACAACACTATTTATCGAACATGCAACATTACGATAGCTAATTAATTTTATTTAAATTGGTTGACGTTGTTTTACAATCTACATTAAACGTGCCTTATGCGAATATAAAAAAAATATAAAAAAATATTTCGCCAAAGCTTACGTCAATAACTAAAAAATTTGGCCTATTCCAATCGCCTTATTTGATCTAAGCTGAAGCTATTAAGTCAAGAATGTAACCCTTGAAGACGCAAAAACCTTAATTAGCAACGCTTAGGGAAGGGTTAAGCATCGGATACGAACGATATAGTAAAGTTTATCTACCGACGCGGTTGTAAGTTATGGGCACCCAACCGTGTCGTGAGCAGACGCAGCTGCTCAGTGCATTAGTGGAACGCGCGCGCTGCCGGCCACCTGGCTCCAGGACACAAATACTCTATAATAAAGGACCAGGAGAATGTATAACAGCATCTAGCTAAATTAACTGAGCATTTCTTGATAAATCTTCGGCTTCGGGCACTTCAGCCAAGAAATGAAGAAGTTCTTCACCAGATTTAAAGAGAGTAAGTTTAGTTTTTCATTTGTATTTATTTGTATTGTGCTTATTGGATGTGTATTTTGTGGGTACAGCGTTTGTTGATAACTTGATTGTAATACTTTAATTACATTAAAAAGCTATTGAAATTGGTTCGTTTTTGATCAAATAGTTATCTGTGATTGGTTAGTGACTAAACAGTCTCCCACACAAGACAGGATGTTTGGAGTTCATTCACTGCCACCATACTCGGATAAAGGTTGGATTCATTAAACTTAACATCAAGAACTTTTAAGATTTAGGAACACACGAAAATTATACAAACTTAAGGTATTAAGTCAAATAAAATAAGAAGAAGAGAAGAACAAACACACACTTGACGAGCTAACTGTATACGGCTGGCGGTTGGATCAGTGCTTTGCTATGAGGCTTGTATGGGCTTCAATCCCGGCAGAACTAGACGTGAACTTAATTCTGCGTTCAGCACCAGGAAACCCACTGCAACGCTGTTTTTAGGAATAAACAAGGTACATAATGATTTCATAGGAGCAGATCCTATGTACGCCGCGCTCCAAATGTTTGCTATGGAAGCGAAATTGTAAATGGTGTAAAGTTAAGTATGTAACCCCAGATGGGCCAACCACAAACCCCGGCGAGCCACAGGTTGAGTAAACCTGCTCTAACTACACTCATATTTTTTGAACTTAATAGGTTTTTTAACGTCACAAGATTCATTATACGCAGTTAACTACACCGGTAGGTATACAAATTTTCCTGCATAAGGTAAGTGTAGCCGTGTAAGCGCAAATTAATCGTTTTCATGGCTAGCTCGGGCCATCATTTCACAAAAGGAACAAAGCACGTGATACCATACTAGAGTTCAGTCCGCCTACATTTCGTCGGGACGCGAACGACGTTGCGTGCGAGCGCGTGCGTAAAGGTAGTTCTCCATTAGATTCACTCATCGCAACTGAACTACTCGTAAAATCGCGACATGTCAAAATTATTAAGTCACCGGGCTGTGCGAGTGTGATAGATACATTGATAAAATTTACAAATAAAGGTTTTTGTCACTTCTCTCGTGCGAGTCATGCGATATCGTCAGCGAGTCAGTCATAATCGTTGCATATATTTTTTTTAGGCTAGCGGAAACACTCATAATAGCCGACAATAATTATACTAAATAGACATAATTCTGGTTTAGCATTTACAGGTGCGCAGAGCGAAGTTTATGTGAGAACCTAATGGATACATACCTTAATATACGAGTACATATTAGTTTGTTACTATTCTTTGGCCATACCATCTATCATAATTGCATCTCCTTTAAAAATATTATGGGTAAAATACAGCGTACCAATTGACCTGATACTATGAATTGCTGGGTGCCAATGCATTTGTCGAAAATGGTACCCAGATGAATGTTGGACTGTGAACATATATTTCTGACCTCTTAATTCCATTATCGTCGTGCACCAGATAGCAATTCTTAACGCCTTAACTTAGCACAAAAAATGCAATGTCATGTAGATTGTCAAGAGCACGCGAAACTTTTACGAATTTCTTCATAGGACTGAATGTTAGGTGTCCCCAAAGCAATTAGAGTTAAATTTAGGTAAGTAATGAATATAAAGCGTCATTTGCATGAATAATCTTACAGCCATGAGAGATTGCTTTTAATATGGAAGTGGTTTAAACTCCTTAAAAAGATTGCGATATTCTTTCCGCGGTCGGCGTACGTCACCCGAGAAGGCGAGCGCGGGCGGCCGGCGCGCGGGCGCAGGCCGGGTCGATAGGTCAACTGCGCAGACGCGCTCCGCCCCCCTAATTGCTGCGCCCCACGCAAATAAATATTTTTTATTTCTTTTATCCGGGATCACGTACCTTCTTCACCTTAAAATATTGTACTTAAAGCTTTCTTTCGTGAAACTTTATCAGTTTCCCGAATGCCAAGGAATTCCATGCGCTTGCCGCAAAGCAACCGACACGATCGCGCTTTGTGATACCATCGCTACGTCGAATTGTTAATGATACTTCTGAACCCGCACAGATGTAGTAATTAACTTTTAGGACGATCGTTGAGTTTTACTTCAAAATACAACGTTCTCTTAAATCACGACGAGGACACCAGAATCATCTATAATCTATATAAACAAAATGACAGGTTAATATCAGAAACGACTTCGCTGTTGTAGCAGGCTGCCTCATCCATTTTACATCAGCGAGCACAAATTGCATTATAAACTATGCGATATTTCGTAATCGGATACTATTCGCTGAAATAGAGTGGAGTTGGCAGGATTCCCCCGAGGTTACTCTTGGGTAGGTCCGTCGCTGGAGATTATAGTAACGCGTGCAAATGACAGGACTGTGAGGCATGATGACTGGCCATTAGGTAGTACCGTAGTACGGTATGTGGAAGCTAGTTTCCGGGATACTGAGGCATATGCTGTATTCCTTGCCTACAACAATCGTGCTAGGAACCATGTGTTCGTTTGATAATTTATGAGGGCGAGTGGTTCAGTAGGATGAGTTTTTTAACATTCGTGAAGTAAGGGCTAAATTTGCTTAAGCCCTAAATTGCTTAGCAGTTCTAACAAAGAGTATGGCTACGAATTCATTATTAAAGGACTTTTGTGTGAAAGTAAATTTATGAAGCATATACAACAAAATGAACCGTCTACTAAGTAAAGTACATAGTATAAAGCAAAGTCGCTTCCCGCTGTCTGTCTGTCTCTATGTGTCCTTAGATGTTTAAAACTACGCAACGGATTTTGATGTGTTTTTTAGTGATTGAAGAGGAAGGTTTTTAAGTATTATCAATGTTTTATTTGTAGGTATGTAGGTAACGCTGGCCGTGCGAAACAGGGGCGGGTCGCTAGTAAACAATCGATAAAAGTGTAGGTTTAGTCGGTTAGATTATAAACCAAAGATACTAAGGCATATCGATTTTTAACAACCAAAATTAATCGATTGAAAGCTCCATTGACCATTCTGTTAATTATATACAATAAAAATGTATAATTATAATAGACGTAATATAACTAATTATAGATACGAATATTAATTGCCTAGGATTGAACAGAAATAATGCTACAATTTATGGACTGGAAAAGCGAAGCTACGACATTAAAATACTTTGGCTGTGTAAGTGTGAACACGTAAGTTATGTTAATCACTTTATTGGAGTGTCTTGCCAACATAACAATATCTAACTCAAACGATGCTTACGCGCACAAGATTGTCCTAACGTGCGCTACTATTTAAAACGTAACAAGATGAAGTAGCTATAAAAACACGTAATTGTACAATAATATAGCTAGTCAATTCCAAGGATGTCCCAGCCACCGCTAAACACAGTCAGAAGGGTGACCGTGTCGAATGCGGCTAGGCCTCCATCATTATTTAAGATTGTCTATTGGACATGGTGCTGTTTTGAACTTCGCGAGTTTTGCGACATAAGAAAGCGTTTTCCGTTCCACTGACCTCAACATTCGCTTTCGATCTTTGATCTACCACGTCCATAGCAAATATTAAATTAAAAAAAACCGCATATTTTGATGTTTTACTTTCTCAACTCACGAAACTAGTTTTCTAGTTAGCATGACATGACATGAAATATTGAGCCCGTGTTTTGATTTGCTCATATGGATGTGTGCAGAAATATGTTTGCTTGCCTTGTACAAAATGGAACATCATACATCCGTTCGTCTCGTTTACATACTGCGTGGGCGTCACTTCTAACGCAATTAAATTATTTGAGACGATTAATATATTTTGATAAAACACCGTACATGGCATGCTTGTTTGCCAACAAATATTTATATTACGTTTTATGCTCTCGTACAGAAAGCTGCTCGGTATTTGTCTAGGTAGATAGAATTACAATAATTTGCTTATCTTTTAAAGGAATGTACGACGAATCATGATTGCGCGGGCGCAGGCATTACATTATATTCGCAGGCAACGCGGGCCGACCGACGCGCGGACACCGACGCGGTAATGCGCCCGCAATTTAACCCTTCTGCCTTGGCCACGAAACTTTAGTCGGTAAGCTTGCACGCTTTGTTACGATTATTATTTTTGACCATATTTTACACTGCAGCTTAAATAATTGGGTAGGCAGAGTTCAGAGCAGAGTTCATCAGTCAACACCAGCTTTTCAAATATACAGGCAGTTACATTTTAGGTCCCAAAGCAATGAATAGTGAGCCATCCCCGTTTGCGGGTAACTCCCAATTCCTAGGTTTTTCGACTATATACATGGGAGTAATTTCGTCCGACCTGGAAATCAAGCAGATTGCCTGTCTCGCCATTTTTGCGCGCACGTTTTCTCATTGAACTTGTGTTAGTCAGTGTGTTTTACCATCTGACTTCTGAGTGACTCCATTACAACTATCTCGAAAAATGTTGCTATCTTAATTTTCATTAGTTCTCTAATAGACAATTGGTCGTCACAATCGTATTGGAAGCTCAGTGTCAGTAAGACTAGAATGTACCCTATCCTGGAACCTCGGTTTTCATGGCCCACCGGGTCTGATTACTGCGTGCAACACACAATGTAGGGTACCTACCTGTGTGCGTACCGTATGCAAAGACCCTATTAATATAGTTACTGCATAAATCATTGCGTAATTATGTATTGCCAAAATGGGAAACGAAACTTATGCTAATTAGCGTCATTCTCGAACACGATATTATGCAACGAAGTCAGTCACGCATAAAATAATACTTTTTACGTTATCTGTGATTTTTTTAATGAAATGCTACGTTATGAAGTCAAAAATAATTACAATGACTAAAAAATAATTTTAATATTGTATATTCACTTTCACTACCTTGACACTAAGACGCATCAGCCTGTCTGTCTGCGCGGGCACACGTTCTCACGGTACAATTATCGGTTGCCTACACTTACCTTTAATTCCACTCGGCCCTCCTACCAGTTCCGAGGATTGCAGACAATTCACAAAATATACGAGTACCATGCCCGGGTCACGCATCGGTCGTGATTCTTTAAAGATCGTGCAAAGATTTCTGGTTGTTGTTTAAATCTATACCTACGTGCTTATACTGAAACGTAAGTACATCATACAATTAAGTACTATCTACTAACTTACTTCTATGTGATACACATTGCTTTAAAACGGAAAATAAATATGTCATTGTGATTGTGATCGACTAATACACAGTTACAGAACAACTGCATAACAAAATCAGATGATTCCTAGCTTTGAGTTTATGCAAATAAATTGATGTACAATGATTTTTTGATTTTTTTTTACCACTTAGGTGGCACACAAGCGTACGACTCACCTGATGGTAAACAGTCATCAGTCATCGTAGCCAATAGCCGCTAGCCATACTAAGGCGATATCACTGAGGCGTATGACTTAATTGGAGTCCCTGAAATCCCTGAATATAGGACTAAATAAGACTGGCAGCTTTACTCAAAATCATCTATGTGATACCCATTGAATCTATCTTTATCTCACAATGCAAATTTATGAGAAGCTTAACACCTCCTTAAGATTTTGAAATTACTATTTTGTTAATGCAATAATTCATAATTATTACGTAGCAGTAATGTGTAGGCGTTTCGTAAAAATATTCCGAAGGGGGATTTAATGTGTTTCTGATAGCATCTCCTTAATAATATGTTTGGGCTAATGGCTAGTTAAGATTGTAAACTTTGCTATAAACTTTATTGTTTACTATTTTATGACTTCGAAAAAATACGATGAAGCCTCGATAAGAGCCGGCGATGTAGGTTTAATATTATGTGCACAAATCTTTACGACTCGATGTCGATATAAAATTTCACACGGCATTTATAAAGAATTCAATGATTTCAATGTAGGTAAGTATTCTGTGGGTCTGGTTACACTGTCTACTAAGAGATCAAACCAGAGCTAGGGAGCCTTAGCTGCTAGTCTAAAAAAACAATACTTATTTTAAAGGCAGGCGTACTATTACTAATATTCTAATAGGGGGTCTAGTTGTTTGATTGTATGAAAATTATGCCAATGTCAATGTAGCTAGGTGCCTAGGATGTCTAATGAATTAATGATGAAATAGGTATTTAAGGATCAGTGGCAAATAATCTAGAGCCTTACTTAAAAAAATATGATTTATCAAATAACAAATTAATATTTTAGTTAACTCTTGCATTACTATTACTTTTAAACTGTGATATTTTAAAAATATAAGCTGACCATTTCGTTATATTATTATATTTACCATAGTAGCTAACTGATAATTTATTCTCTTTTTAATTATCGCCTTACGGATAAATGTACTGTAGGTGAGTAGAACTGCCAGAGAACGAGAACCATGCAAGCTTTAGCTTCCAAAGATGAAAGATTTGAGGAATGGTATAAATTGGATTGTCAATGGTGTCGGCGTATCCCATGTGCGCACGATTTCGGCTGTCGTGCAGCAATCCGCGCGACGCGCATTCCTGTGAGGTGTGGGCGCATTCCTCCCATAGCGATGTGCGCGTGAGTGCGACACGCATTGTCTTCCGTTTTCACGCATTATCAAAAAAAGCAATAAATAAAATAACACACTCGCCGAGACGTGATCGTTGAAAAAAACCCCGATCTTTGTCGTAATATAAAATGGGAATTCATAAGGTATCCGTGTGATATATTATTAATTGAATATTGAGTTAGGACGATACAATGGAATGCGTATATTTGGATATATTTGAACGATAATATGACTAGACATGACGTAGGTAAATACTTCGAGATTTTATAGCAGTAGACAAGCTTAACATAATAGTGATGAGTGAGTTAGTCTTAGTTACTGCACTATTTTGGGATATGTGACATCATAACATTATTAAAAAAATATCACATGATTAAATTTTGCGCTGAGGTTGTGTGGTTTATTTTAGCTTATTTATGACAGTATTCTTTACACATATGTTATTACTAGTTCTAATTACCTTGCTGTCTTGTAGATGTAGGAATGCAAGTTGGTAAATTAGACCTTCATAAGTGCCTTATTAGGGCCTAAACTGAGTAAAAGATTTTTCATTTTGAAAGTAAACCTACATAAATTTGATGAATTAATGGAGAGGCTAAGCCGCAACACGAAGGATATGTTGTAATATCGAGACGGCAGTATTACGTCGGTATTACAAGTGGTAATAACAATAATATAAGTATTACGAATAACCGAGGTGAAGCACCGTGAAATTGACGCCGGAACAACGTCCGCGCCGCCAGTTTCGCGGGTCGCACTTTCCAATTCTGAGGAATTTGTGATAAACGAGTAAAATGTTATAGCTATCCAAGTTTATTTTATCTCGTTCGTAAATTAAGAAAGTTATAAAATTGACGCCGATCGCGGACACTGCGCCGGGCGACTGTGTTTTTTTGGTTATTGAAAACAATTTAAAACAGCAAAGTTAATAAATTATTATTTTAAGCGCTGTCGTTAAATGTATCTTTTATTTGTAATTTAACGGTATATTTTACCAGAATATAGACCAGGAAAACCGTAGAAATATTGACCGTTTGAAAATATCAGCTGAGGATTGCTGATATAATTTCAATAGGGTTCAGTTTTAAGGTTTTGGTCCATTCAGTCAGATGAATCTTTATTACCATTCACGGATGCCAATGGAACCCTGAATCTCTCACCACTAACTTTTCAGGGCTGAAGAACAACACTTTGGTGAAACCCGCATAGTTATATCATTAAGCGAACATGATCCAAACTGTCAATCAGTTCCAGATTATTTATTACCGAAAACCTAAAAGTTATTTTAAGTTTAATACTATGCAACAGTGTGCAAGTTACCGGTTACCCATTTTTATGTGCCATATTTCACGAAGTTACAATATTATATGAGGCCGTCGCTGTAAATATTTATTTAGTCCTTTTTTATACTTAGCCATACATACTGAGACCTCCAAGGCGATTCAAGCTACTTGAAACAGAGGTCTAGTATCATACAAGTTAGATACTTACCTATAGAGAGGTTATTGTATACACCACAGAAACAATTAGTTTGGTTTAGAAAAATCGGCGCTCGAATCGGACCACTGACTGAAGGGATAACGAAAGATAAACACAGGTGTTGAATGTAGAGCACGTTGAAACAATACCAGGCGTGAGAACAGTTCAAACATGTCCAAACATTGGCCATTGTTTGACTCTTCACACCTAGCCGTTAGCGACTCGTGACTGGTCAATTATCTCACTACCCCCAACTACTTAGCATGAGAAAAAGAGAACTGCCATGTAATTCCTAAGGTACTACATATTATGTATTCTGTGGCAATATTGATATTTCACTGAAACTAACCGATGAATCCTCCACAGATCTGAAAAGAGATCGAAATTTTCTTGTTCAGTCCAGAAATCCAAACTATACGCACACGCGCCGTATGCATATGTAAAAATGGTATAGTTGTTAATCTCGTCTAAAGTAGATATGTAAGTATGTACTTGCGGCGTTTAAAATTATTAATGAGGCGATTACGTGCATTGCGCTGCGAATCGTATCCCGAGGCAGAGCAATTGTATGGGTTTCGTTTCGTTGTTGAGAGTAGTGAGATTAGAGAGGAGGGAGATATCGATAGTGTATCAGCGGTTGGAGGCAGTGGCTGGCGAGCGCGCGAGAGAGCGCGGCGACTGCGCGGGCCCGGGAGCCGTCGGCGCATGCGCATCCCCCGGCTATTCCTTCCCAACCGACGCATTGTTTCGCGCCCACTCCCATTGTTATGACGGCTATGCCCAATAATTCGCTCAGCTGACTGTGGTATAAATCATGTTATTAATCGTATCCGCTGCCCGGGAGTTACGATCGATTGTAAATTTAAAGTAAACGATTATTTCTTTCAGAGATCTCATTCAAAGAGTTACCGCCGCCGTACAGCGAGAATGATATCGCCGGCAGCGCACGCGAAAGAGAGAATAATTTGGTAATCTTCTAATTTTCATTATGCTTTATTATGTAATTAACTATTAAAAATTATATAAGTGGTTTTAATTACAGGTGAATGTGCACCAGTGTGAAGTGATCGACCTGCTCGCAGACTGTGGGATAGCAGACGTAGCAGATGACAGTCACGATTCAGCAGCAGAGTACACTGAAATTCAAGAGATGGGTCTGTGGCACTCGACGCCGTTGGCCCATCGGCACAAGTCCAAGATATCCCTCACGTGGGTGCTCAAGGAGAACACAAAACTGCCAACGGAGAAGCTGCAGAACGAAGAAAAACTAAATTACACAATCAGTAGTGTTGGCAATCAACGCCTCAACCAAACATTAAATGAAAATGAATGTTTTAGAAAGTGCAAGTCTAAGGAAGTGCGAGAGAGGGTCGTGGGTCGCAACGAGTATTACCACAACCTTAGGCTTAGGAGTGCGTGTGAACAGTTTGTGAACGGCCCGGACAGTTGTACTGACTCCAGCGGGACCGAGAACGCTAGGAGGAGGCACAGGCATCGCCACAGGAGGAAGAAGAGAACCAAGAAAGAAGATAGATTTGGATACGATATCAAGGACTTGGATAGTTTCCTAAGCGAGGTAAGTACGCATGAGATTACTATAAACTAATCTCTTACCCACATGCTCGACACAACAGGCCAACACAGGCACTGCGACATAAAATAAAGTTGGCGTATATGATCCGCTATGCGTGCGAAGCTGGGACGGGTCACTAGTAAACATATAAATAGTTAAACTTTGCTTGTTGAAATACTTGTAGCAATTTAAAATATATTTACAAATTAAAACATAGAATAATATTTTTTGCTATCCCATTTCTACGCGTGCGAACTCGCAGACGGAAAGTTAGTTATAAGCACGAGAGTAACGCGAACTCAATTACTGAAGGGTTAAAACAAGACCCTGTAAAAGCAGAAATAATTAATATTGCAAGTCAGTTTAATTGAAGAAAAAAGTAATTTGTCTTGGTTCGACATGCATTACAGGCTACAGCGAGTATTAACGGACACGCTTACAAAAGAATTTTAAATGGGCCTGTAAATCTCGACCATTATTCATTTCTGCGATGTTATTATGACATTATGGGGTACGATTTTGTGCCTTACCTCGAGCTGAGCTTGAACCACTCTCGCCGCGAAATGATGAAAAAAAGAAGATGATGAAATTGGAGAACCATAAATTGTACGTCAATTTCGATGTTTTTTTTAAACTTTAATAGTCTGGATTTTAGAGCGCGCTCATTATCCGGGCCAATTTTTGTTTGTAAACTGACCCTTAAAGTTATGAGCTCTGAACACTTAGCTACACCTCTTATGGTGGGAAATATTGGAGCATTCGTGTTCAAACCAATTCATATGTCACGAGCTTAAATCATTAATTCATGCGTGATTTTGTTAATGCCCTATTTTTCTTCCTTTCCTGAGGAGGACATGCCTTCTTTACGCTAAGCCTGTATACAAGCATTATTCATAGCAAGGAATATTCATAGCATCTAAACTTTCATCTAAATAAGTTGAAATGTTTGATCAGAGATGTCAATCTAGAGACAAACTCACAGACCTAGGATTCCACAAACTACCCGTGCCATGTCAACTATCTCGATGTCGCTTATCGCTGTAGGTGTACGTAGTATATTATCGACTCTGAGCTGTAGGTAATTGAATGACCTCAAACTTCTTTAGGTAGCTAATGAGAATGAGATGCTGATAAATTAAAGAAATATGGAGAATGTCACGGCAAGGTCACGGCTTAGTAATAATACACATTTAATAGATTACCTGCGTTACCGCCGTAACGGGATGATGAGAGCCGTTTCATTACCATATACTTATCTATTACAACAATGTCACCTAGTGCTGTTTATAATTTGAACGTAAATACATTAAACATGCGTCGGGTATTGAGACATATTTAAACTAACCCAAAGTTTTTTGCTTAAATAAATTATAGGTACTGAATCGAAAACTTTTGACCCAACATATAAACCGTAATTTTTTCAGTTTTATTAGTCTCCCATTGGATACGCATTTTAACTGGAGAGAAGGATCTTAGAACTAGGAAAAGTATTTCATAAATTTTCATTAATGTTTATTTTTATATTAGGACAGTTTTAAGTCATTTAGTCGTGTCACTTTGTCGATAGTGATAAAATATAAAACCGACGATTTTTTTTAGCATGCGACTCGTAGGTTGAAAACCTTAAGAACTCAAGCCAACTCAATAAGTACCGATTGTTTCTCAGATAAAGTGACTGATAGTGATGCAGGCCCAGCACTATTATCTGACAGCAACCAAATGTTCCTTAGGTAAATGGACTGATAGATGCCTGACTGTCATGAGAATTTAAAAAGAACGTTTTTTTTAAGAGGAATTGCGAATTGGGTTCTCCCGTGGGTTTTCCCATTAAAGTTGCAGCCGGCTCAAATAACACTACTTTGAAGTAGTGTTGTGTTTCTGCGGTAAGCAAGGTTGCCAGTGCACCACGAAAATACGCTGTGTAATGCTGCTAGCACAGTGTCTCCTCATCAACAACAGGGTTGGCAACGCGTTAGTGATACCCCTGGTATTACTAGCGGCTATAGGCTACGGTGACTGCTTACCATCAGGTGGTCCGTATGCTTGTGTGTTATTAGTAGTATAAAAATAATTTGTACAATGTTTGTGTTATAGGCCAGCATCGACCGGCCAGGCAACATCCCGGTGGTGGTCGCTTACCCGAGCACGCTGTACGAGACGCGGCGCGGGCCGCAGCGCGAGGTGCCCCTGCCGCTGGGCACGGTCGTCAACGCCGTGTTCAAGAACCAGCACTGGCTGTATGCGCAGACGCCGCACGGGGAGGAAGGATACGTGCTGTATAACGCGTGTCTACCGCTCGGGATATTGCCTCACAGGTATGATGTCGTTATACAGGTTGCCTCGGTAGGCAGCATAAAAAAAAATCTGTATTTTTATTGGCAAAATATTACTGATGAGATGGCTCCTACTCTTTCCTACCTCAGAGTAGATAATATACGATCCCTACATAAACTGCCTTCATTCATATTTTAACGCAATAAATGTATGACTATATCATGCATGATCTTATTGGCAATCGGTCCATTGTCAATTTAAAGGAAGTACCTAACTAAACACTATCAGCAGCATATTGCAGCTAAGCTAAATAATAACACTCTCGAAACTAGTAAACAAACACGAAACAACGTCACCCAAGGATACAAGAGCATTTTGTCAATTAATTACACACTACATACCTAGTATAAAACAAAGTCGCTTTCCTCTGTCTCTATGTATGCTTAGATCTGTAAAACTACACAACGGATTTTGATGCGGTTTTTGTAATAGATAGAGTGATTCACGAGAAAGGTTTTTATGTATAATTCATTGGTGTTTTGTAAGTACCTATTTAACTTATATGGCTAACGCAGACCGTGCGAAGCCGGAACGGGTCGCTAGTCTCTATAATATAAAAATGAATCCCTATTTCCCTTGGTCACGGCATCACGCGTTAACGGCTGGACCGATTTTGCTAAGTCTTTTTTATTTGTGTTTGTTATTGTATGGAGATGGTTCTTATAAAAAAATATTGAATAAAACCGGAACCTTTTACTAAAAGTCCTTTTTGCTATAGTGTATTTGTCATATGAATTCATAACTAAGACACGACATCGCCTGTCTGGTCAGCTAGTATAAAATAAAAAACAGTTTATCTTCCAGGACATCGAACCAAAAGAAGACCCCGTGCTGGGAGAGCAGCACCGACATCTACCCTCAACCCTGCGGCAACATGACGGACACGGAGAAGGAGAAGCTACGAGGCAGAACACGATCAGAGTGCTACTACCAACGAAAACCCAACCGCTGCGCCGAAAAGGACTTCGACTCCTTGTATTTAAAGACAAAATCCGTTTCCAACATCGACAAATTACACAAGAAGGAAGACATTAAACTGAAGAGGCAGACGCTACTGATAGTGAACTGTGATTACAAAGGCAGCGTGTCGAAAAAGACGTTAACGGTGGAACAGGGGGAAGTAGTCGTACTGGTGCAAGGGATAGGGACTGAAGCAGACGCGGACGCGGAGTGGTTCTATGTGAAGAGGAAGGACGGCAGCCAGGGATTCATTCCGGCTGCCATCGCTGGATATGGATACATTTGATCAGCTTTAAGCAATGACGATCGTCATCAACTTTACCCTCATAGAGCCAAATACTAAAACGACATTCAATGTTTGAAGCGTCGTCAAAATACAATTTCAACTGTCAAGTCGGAGGTCTCTCAAAATTAACGCGGCATCAGATTAGATTGGCGTTTCAGTATTCGGCCAATAATGTGATAATAGCTAAGCTCCACCCTTGTTTGGCAAGCAGGCAGGAAAAAGAAGCCTAGAGGTCAAAAAAGTAATACCTAGAAAATGTATAGTCGGACTGAAGGAGGTAGACGTGAAAATTAATTGGTGTATTTTTAAGAAAGGAACAAAATATTGTTCTTTTATGCTACCTCATTTATTCTCAAGTTCTATAATGAGTGCACCCTCGAGGCTTGCATAGAAAACTGACTGCATTACATGTAAATAAAAAGTTGTTTTGTATATTTCATTTTTTTTTTATTAATTTGTTGCGCACACAAAACAGAACACAGTCATACACAAACAGGTGAAAAGTTAAACAGTTATAAGCTGGACTGAGTCCCAAAATGTGTACACAGCATGACAGGAGGCAATACTTATAAAATAAATTGTACTAACGAATTATAACACGAAATCAGAAAAAAAAAAGCAATAAGTGAAATATGATAAAGCTAAGTGGCCAGGGATTGAGGAGCGTTTTGAGGATTCAAGATCTTAAAAGCACGTTTTTTGTATAAGAATTTTATTATTATTAAATTATTATCTTTCACTTCCGTATTAACAGTACAATCAATCATACAAAATCTCCATTGACAAACCTATCTAAATGAAAGAAAATTACCGGAAATGCAGGACCTGATCTCTATAA
Source organism: Falcaria lacertinaria (assembly GCA_951449985.1). NCBI lineage: Eukaryota > Metazoa > Arthropoda > Insecta > Lepidoptera > Drepanidae > Falcaria > Falcaria lacertinaria. The sequence continues at coordinate 10,187,070 of OX602111.1, read as the reverse complement.
GTGAATGTAGTACACAAATCTATCTCTGGGCTAGAGCCTGCTATGGCCAAGACATTATTGGGGGTAGTTCTCAACATAGCAGAATACACTGTAGTCGCTGACACTGGTAGTTCGACCTTAACTTCCCCGGAGTAAGACAGTTGGTATAGGTGCCGAGCCGCGCCGCCGGCGACCACGCAGTCATCGTGGAAGAAGGACACGTGGATACCGTGGTCGGGGATGTCGAAAACTGTGACGGCGTCCAAGGAACGGACGTGGTATAATGCAAGCCGGGGACCGCCGCCGCACACCTGGTGACATCTTTGATCTTAACTTCAAATTAAGGCTGGTAAAAAAGAGCTTTTAAATCAAAACCATAGACACTTATATTTTATTTATCTGAATTGTTAAAACCTCTTTGTGAAATACCTTTCATCAGTTGCCTAGTACCCACAGTGATAGCTCTGCTTGGTTAGGGACTATATCATGGCAAATTATTATTGTATAACATAACACGGGTTCTGGAAACCTCATTATCAGTTAGCGCCATCTAGTCTCAAACTAAGTAAAACTGAGTTTTGGATACAACAAAATGATACAAGACATTTATATAAAAAGATTGCCAAGTATAATCTGTATACTAATAAATAAAATTTAAGTGTCTGTCCATGATATTGAATTAAAGGTTAGTTTTTACAAAAATAAACTACATTCCTTAATTTTTATACCACTAAGTTGGCAAACAAGCATCATCCTGCTTGATGCAGTAAGCAGTTACCATAGTAGCCTATGGAGACTTGCAACACAGGGGATATACTCATGCATTGCCAACTGCAAAAATGTCTTCACATACATTTTGAAGATTACTGGCCAGCCTCTGGGTAAATTTGAAAGTATTTTACTTACAATCCAATCATCTGCAAGTGAAGCAGCTCCAATCCACTTGCCCACATCAGGCCGGCTCACTTTATTGTTTGTGTGCGGTTGCAGCTTGGTGTGAGACTTGCCTGTCCGTGTGTCCCACAGTAACACTGTACCATCTTCACCAGCTGAGACGAGGTTGTTGTCTCTGTTGGATTATGTTGTTGGTTATGTGATCAATGGATTATATCAATCATGAATATAAAGAAGAGCCCTCAGTAGTAAAGTAGGCAGAGTATAGCTGCCATTTCACTCTTGACTTGCACACCTCTTTTGCTTCTATTACATTCATCAATCTTTTGTTATTTAAGCAGGTTGTTTTTGTTTATGACCAATAAGTATACATTAAGTAACACAAAATTTAGTATACTCACTTCCCATGTACTGCATGTATATATTCAGTATGCCCTTGGTAAGTGGACACCAGTCTTCCATCCTCTAAATTGAACACATATATGTTATTATCTCCACAGCCTGCAAATAGCTTAGCTTCATCATCAGACAACCATAGACTGTTGACATCAGACTGTTCCATAGACGAACGGGAAGGGATCCTGATGACCCACGAAGGTTTGTTCAACTTTACACCCAAAACTGACTTCCATTCCCATCCGGTGATCTGGTTCACGGTCCCAACAATCAAAAACTTCTCAGTTGTACTCAAACTACATATCTGATGACCGGATTCAAATGTGTGGATGTGTTTGGGCTTGTTGTAATCAGGAGTTAGCAATTCTACCACAGGATGCAGTACTCTGTCAAGACTGCAATAAATTTGTTTACATTGCATTTATGTACGTATATACTATTTCCATTTTTAATCTTACATAAAACATATATTTATTTAAGTAGGTAGCAAACTTACTCGAATATTGCGATTTGACCATATATATTACCGGCTACCAAATATTTGCCGCAAGGTGAAAATGTTTGGCAAAGAACTGTGTTATAAAGCATTTTATCCAGCATTGTCGCTAGAGCAAAGTATTTTCAGTAATAACAATATGTTCGTTGATTCTCTATTCTAGCTCGATTTTAATCAACACATAAGTTTATGTGAGTGAACTGGTAAACAAATTAAAAAACAAAACAACCACAACCACAACATAACCTAGCGAACGTGTAGCCCACAGAGTAAATAATCACAGAGATACTACATAACCACTACTGTGATATGTAAGTGTATTATCTATGACCACTACGTTTTGTACCCAAGAGAATACAACCGACTTTTTGGCGGGCTTTTAAACAGGGTGGGCGAAAATTTTCTTTTTCATATTCTTATAATTATTTTTTATTTATTTCGTAGTGAAAATTAGTGTTAATAGTGTAGTTTTTTTAATATAATTGTAATATAGTCTACGTATTGGTAAGTTTTTATATTTTCCTTCTTGCCTAAAATGGAGATTGAACCAGATCCCGAGCCACCAGACCCTCTCGCCGCTCTTATTGAAGCAGCTAATGTGATACAATCACAAGACGCAGCTCCCTTCCAGCTAGTTAAATATTCCAAAAAAATTGTAAAGCGAAGAACTTCGAAAAAACTTAACAATAAAATTAAAGATACTCTTTCATTTTCTGCAAAACCGATACAACTAGCTTTGTCTCAATCAGTTGTTGAGCGGGGTGTAGCAAGGGAGGCTAGGGATGATGACACAGCAAAGAGTGGATTAAATGGTACAACTTCGCAAGTATATAGAAAGACTTACAAGGAAACAGACCCGGGTCCCTACTTGGTCCACATTGAATTGATTGGCTCTGCATCTACCACTCTCCACCCCATCAAGTTTGGGCATTTTTTATACAAAAACAATTTTAAAAACATTTTGCAAGATGGGATTAAAAAAATTGGTAGAAATAGACTCTCTGTACAGTTTAAAACATGCAATGACGCAAACAATTTTTTGTTAAATGATATTTTATTAAAGCATAATTACAAAGGTACTATTCCAACATTTAATACAACTAAAATGGGGCTGGTTAGGGAAGTCCCAATTGACTGGAGCCATGAAGACATTATAAGGAATCTTAGCATTCCAGACGGCTGTGGAAAAATAATTAAATCAAGATGCTTGAGCCGACGCTCCGTCTCCTCGACGGAGCGACGGTTATCTGGATCCCAACACAGACAGTAGTTCTAACTTTTGATGGCCAGTCTCTTCCATCAAGGGTTTTCAGTCATTTTACATTTCTTCCTGTTGTTCAATATGTTTATCCGACAATTCAATGCTTTCATTGTTGCCGCTTCGGTCATACTCGTAATCAATGCAGAAGTATGCCTCGCTGCTTCAGATGTGGACAGGATCATGATGGCACAGGCTGCACATCTGAGGTTGTGGTTTGTGTAAATTTTAAAGGTCAACACTTTAGTACGGACAAAAAATGTCCTGAATTTATCAGGCAAACTAATATTAAAACATACATGTCAAACCATACAGTTTCATATCAAGAAGCTATGAAGATCTTCCCACATACAAAAACCTCCTACTCACAAATATTATCCACTCCTAACCCTAATTATAATTCTACATCTACCATGTTACAAAAGAATCAGACAGCAGTGAACTCATCATATCGTAAAACAGTCATTAGCAGCCCAAAAGTGAGGGCTTCACAACCTAAAGGGTTTGATCGAGCGGCACATGAGGGCATTATCAAATCTTTTTCTATGCCTGCACCAAATAATGGCTGTGGGTATGCTACTGATAAGGAAGAGAATAAACCTGACTTTGATGATATAAATAAACTTTTGACTACACTTATAAATACAATTATGAATGCCAATTTATCTGACTCCGTTGCGCTACCACTTATTAACAGTATATCTGTTTCCATTTTTAAACTTTTCAAACATGGACACAATTCTGCAGTGGAACTGTAGAAGTGCTAATTCAAACAAATCTGACTTAATTTTTTTAATTAATAAATATAAACCTTTTATTATTGCATTATCTGAGACCTGGCTAAAACCAGAGTCTCATTTTGGCATCTCTGGGTACTCTGTGCTTAGAGATGACAGAGCAGATGGTTGGGGTGGATCTGCTCTTTTAATTAAGAATAATATATCTTTTACTTTTATATCTCTTCCTAGGTTAATTGATAACCACATTAATGTTGTTGCAGCATGTGTAAATAATATTTCTTTCATTTCTATTTATATCTGTAACAAAAGATCAACAAATTTATCAGCTTTAAGGAGCATTATGGAAGGCTTGCGTCCTCCAGTAGTTATTTTGGGTGATTTCAACGCTCACCACACACTGTGGGGGGCACCAAAAAATAACAGTCTTGGTTTGGGTGTGGTGGAGTTAATGGAGGAATTTAATTTGTGTATATTGAATGACGGATCGCCGACTCGTCAGAGAATTCCTGGGCAACAAAATAGTTACATAGATATCTCCCTTTGTTCTTCTTCTCTTGCTTCTCTTTTCCAGTGGAAGTGTTCACCTTTTTCCTATGGAAGTGATCATTTCCCAATAACTCTAACTCTTCCATCTATTTGCAGTGAAGTTCCTCCATTGGCTCCCTTACTTAAATATAGGCTACGGGATTGTGATTGGTCTGCCTTTGGCCAGGCTCTCGAGAGGGCGACTTCGACGCTGCCTGAATTAACATTGGAGAACTTAAAGTCTTCTTACACCAAGTTTACGGAATTGTTGACAGCAACAGCTGATCAGTATTTTCCGCTCAAAAACATTGCCAGGGGGAAAATTCCTTCCCCGCCAGGCCAAGAAAAGAAATAAATCTGAAAATAGTATTAAAAATAATTTAGATATCAAAACATTTTTGGAGTACCGTAATATTGCAGCTGCGAGCAAACGTCTCTTTCGAAGGAAGAAAAAAGAAGGATGGCTACGTTTTTGTTCCACGTTGTCTCCTGATTCTCCACCTTCTTTAATTTGGAACAATATTAGACGCTTTAGATCCTCAAAGAGAGACATAACCCAATCCTCATTTTCACTAGATTGGACTGCCTCTTTTTTGGATAACTTAGCTCCAGAAACTGTACCGAACAACCATCAAATACCTTATCTTTATTCATATAGTTCAGCTCAAGATACTGACTTGAATAAAGCTTTCACGCTCTCTGAGCTGAAATTTGTATTGGGACAGGTTACAGATTCGGCACCGGGAAAGGATGGCATACCATATTCCTTTTTAGCTAACTGTAAAGAACAAACATTGTTATTTTTTTAGATTTAATCAACTTAATAGTTGAAACCGGTCACATCCCAACCTCTTGGAAAGAACATTTTATAATACCTATTCTTAAGCCTCATAAAGATCCCTTACAATCATCATCATACAGACCAGTTGCCTTATCTTCAGTTTTATGTAAATTAACAGAGCACTTAATACAAAATAGGCTAGAGTGGTACTTAGAACATAATGGTTTTCTTTCGCAATCTCAATACGGTTTTAGAAAAGGCAAAAGCGTTGCAGACAATCATAGTATTTTCGCCATTGATATTTTATCATCATTTACAAAAAATGAATACACTGTCGGTGCTTTTTTAGATGTTTCGGCAGCTTATGATAATATTGATTTAACGATATTAAAACAGAAATTACTTAAACTTCATGTACCTAATAAATTTGTTCATTTTATTTTTAACCTGTTCTCAGGAAGGTCTATTTATCTTAGGTATCCTGGTACAGACCTTCCACCGCGATTTATTTGGAAAGGGGTGCCACAAGGCTCTGTTTTAAGCCCACTTCTTTATAATGTTTACACTCATGATTTAGATTTGCATCTTAATCCTCATTGCTCGTTATTGCAGTATGCGGATGATATTCTTGTATATTCTTCGAATTTGGATATTAGTTTGGCAGCCGACAATATCCAGTCATCTTTATCAAATTTATCAAACTGGTTCACCGTTAATAACTTATGTATTTCTGTTGCCAAAAGTTCCCACAGTAGTATTTACTCGGAAGAAAGTTGTACCTGAATGTAAAATTATGATAAACGATTTGCGTATGCCCATATCCAACGAAGTAATGTTTTTGGGAAGAAAGTTTGATAGCAAATTCAATGGAATACCTCATATAAATTACGTAATAAGTAAATGTGAGAAGAACATTAATATTATTCGTGCTCTTGCTGGCGTCTGGTGGGGTGCACACCCTTTTACACTAAAGTTTATAATGCATTAATAAGAAGCTTGTTAGACAGGGGCGTAGCTACCGCCGTATTTGCCGTATCAATTATACGGAGCCCCCGGGCCACGGGGGCCCCCAAAGTGTGTAAGGAAAAAGAATAAAAACTTTCTAATTTATTTTATTTTACAAATGACAAAATTCTATAAAGCAATTCCTTTTTTTCCCGCCTTAAGCGTGCGTTCAAAAGTTGGCAACACTACATCGTTATGGCGGGCTGCGGGACTTTCCCGTTTTACTTACTTCATCTTCAACTCAGCGGGGAATCCCCGGGAATCCTTCATCGATATCGCTATGTACGTGTACGTTGTTGTACTTTGCATTGGATGTTAAACCACGGAGTGCAGTGCACTGTTTATTTACGCGCTTTATATTAGGTCCTTACATATGAAATTGGCGTTTTTCGTACTGGCCACTTTAATCACGAATTTCTCCTCTTTGGTAAGGAATTCCAAATTCAAATTTGTACAGCTATAGACTCATGTATTTGTGCTTCGATGATCGTCATTCATTTGTTTTTTTTCTTCTGTTTTTTTCTGTTTGCGTCACTCATTTTACAAAATGGAAAACCTTAAATATCGCATTATTTACGAGTACGAGTTCCGCCGTGGCACTAGTGCTGCGGAAACAACTCGAAGGGTGAATGATGTGTATGGCGGTCGTGTTGCAAAAGAAAACACAGTTCGTTTTTGGTTCCAACGTTTTCGTTCTGGAAATTTCGACCTGCAGAACAAGCCCCGTGGACGGCCTGAGACTCAAGTTGATAATGAAGAGTTGAAGGCTATTGTGGAAGCGGATCCATCGCAAACCACGTCCGAGTTAGCTGCAGGCTGCAATGTTAGTGATAAAACTGTTTTAATTCACTTGAAGCAAATTGGGAAGATTAAAAAGCTTGAAAGGTGGGTACCTCACGAATTGACTGAAACAAACCGGCAAACGCGCGTCGACTGCTGCGTTACATTACTAAACCGGCACAATAATGAAGGTATTTTAAACCGAATCATTACCTGTGATGAAAAATGGGTTCTTTACGATAATCGGAAGCGCTCAGCGCAATGGTTAGATCCTGGCCAGCCAGCCAAATCCTGCCCCAAGCGAAAATTAACCCCAAAAAAGTTACTTGTAAGCGTTTGGTGGACTAGTGCCGGTATTGTTCATTACAGTTTTTTCAAATCTGGCCAGACTATTACGGCTGATGTCTATTGTCAGGAATTGCAAACCATGATGGAAAAGCTAGCGGCTAAACAACCTAGGCTGGTCAATCGCTCCACGCCACTGCTGCTTCACGTCAACGCTAGACCACACACTGCGCTACAGACGGCTACTAAATTAGAAGAGCTTCAATTGGAAAGTCTAAGACATCCTCCGTACTCCCCGGACCTTGCTCCAACAGATTACCATTTTTTTCGAAATTTGGATAACTTCTTGCAAGGGAAAAAATTCAACTCCGATGGGGCAGTCCAAATCGCCTTCAAAGATTTTATTGATTCCCGTCCGACTGGTTTTTTTAGTAAAGGGATCAATGAACTACCTATGAGATGGCAAAAGTGCATAGAAAATAATGGTTCATACTTTGATTAATTAAATATATTATATTAAAAAATATTCGACTTTTTGTTCCTCCCATACAAAACGCCAATTTCATATGTAAGGACCTAATATAAATGTGCATTACATTGTAATTCAGTACAAACAATATTGTTCTTCTGGTTTAGCAGTATTAGTAACGATTTGTAAAAGAAATGAGTGAAAGGAAAAGAGATTATCCCAGCGGCGCTGAGAAAAGAAAAATTAAACAGAAAAGGGACGAGGTTATAAAAAAAGTGCCCAAAATTTCTTCATTTTTTCAGAGACAAGATACTGTGAGTGATTTAGATTGGAAAGGTAAGTACTACACTACTACCCAACCCATTTATTAGGGGCCCGTAGTGATAAACAAGGAAATCTTTTAATTTCGGTCTGTCCATCTGTCCGTCACAAAAAGTTGTCTCCCCCCTCGATTTTCACAATTATACTGTTTTTAGGGTTCCGTGCCTTGATTAAAAAAAACAAAATTCTAACTTATCTATAGGATCGATTTGTTTTGTTGTTTGTTTATCAGTCCGTATCGTATCGTTAATTGCGTGTTGAGAACTTCAGATGTGCAGACTCGCTTTCGGGTTCTCGTTTTGTATGGCCACTACACTACGCGCTGCGTTTAAATAGCACGCAGGTGTATAGTAATGCACGGACGGGCTGCAGGTGATTTTGTATCTACTAATAGGTACGAGCACAATCCGCGTAGAATCTGTGTGCGTCTGAACTGAACATTCTCTAACTGTGACCCCTTAGTAACGTTCTTTATTTATATATAACTCTTTTTAGTTTAGTATCAAAGCATTCGTATTTATTTTTTAACAATTACTCGTTTATTTTTAGATTCTTCTGAAGCATGTTCTTCGTCACATATCCATCCGGAAATAGAAGAAAGCCAAGCACATACTTTATCGGATGTCCATCCAGAAATCGAGGAACCCCAAGTCAACGATTCTGATATATCTGCAGATAATGCAGATTGTAATATAATTTCATCAGATAGAGGAAATTTTGGTGACAATTTAACTGAATGCGAACGAAAAATAATTTTTAAATTGGGTCCATTTAAACCACAAGGACCATTTCCAAAAGTTTCAGAAAATAACCGACCTTTTTCAGCTTATTATTATTCATATTTCAATCAGGCAGGCATAAAAATTATAAGACCATGGTTATGTTATTCTAACGTTTTCAACAAACCGTACTGTCACTTCTGTTGGTTATTAGCAGATCGTCAAAACAAATCGTACTCCTCTGCTTGGGTTAACGGTGTTTCGGTTAGAAGCAATTTCACACAAACTATTCTTGACCATGAAAAGTCACAGCAGCATATTAGTGCCTCACTCTCTTATAATAATTGGTTGCAAGGAAATACCATCGATACTCTATTGAAAAGTGAAATCGATAGTAAAATTACATTCTGGAGAGATGTACTGCATCGTATAATTAATGTTATAATTACTTTAGTATCTTGTAATCTACCTTTGAGGGGGCATGATTCTGATTCTGGCAATTTTATGGCAATTTCACGTCTGCTATCTAACTATGATGCAACTTTAAAAGAACTTTTTCTAAAACCGAAAGGTGAAATAAATTATTTAAGCCCTACGATTCAAAACGAAATTATTAGTTTGCTTGGTACTAACGTTAGGAACAGTATTATCTCAGAAATTAAAAAAGCTCCATGTCTGACAATAATTCTGGATACAACACAAGACTTGTCAAAAAGTGACCAACTATCTGTAGTTTTTCGATATATCTCGGTTACAGAAAATGATGATAATGTGCCTAAAGAAATAAAAATCTGTGATTCCTTTTTAGGATTCATAGCAGTAACCGATTGCAGTAAATGATTTAATAAATCAGTTTGCCGATAAAAAGGCAAGGAGAGTGAATATTTAAAATTCGATTTTTATTTGTAAAATGGGTAAATTATGTGATAAATAAATATTACTTCTCACAATATTGTTTTTCTTTTGTGAAAAATCTTTACCTCCATATAAGGGCCTCCAAAAAAATTTTTATACGGGGCCCCGACAAGGCACGCTACGCCACTGCTGTTAGACTATAGTTCATTCACTTTTTCTCCTGTGAGCAAGCAGGCACTACATAGATTAGACGCAATTCAATCAAAAAGTCTACGAATAGTTATAGGAGCAATGAAAAGTACTCCCATTAGTGCTCTACAAGTTGAAAGTTCGGATCCTCCTCTATTTTTACGTAGGCAATTTTTGTCAGATCGTTATTTTTATAAATGTCTTCAGTTTAGTAGTCACCCATTTCATACAAAATTGCGAATTTTAAGTGAGTTAATTACAAACAGTAGTTTTTGGCGAAAGAAACCTGTCCCACATTTAGTTAATAGTTTCAGAAATTTTGAAAAGCTTAATTGTGATTCTATTGGTTTCCCCTGCTTTCCGTTATTCTTTTTTGACTTTTCATCTATAACATTTTCTCCTTCAGTATTTCTATCAACTGGTATAAGTAAAGATTCTTTTGAAATAAATGAAAAATTTGACTTACTTAAAGGAACATTTTTCAGGCGCTCAGGTATTTTTCACAGACGCCTCTAAGCCCAACAGTGACTCAAATAATTTTGTTAGTGCAGCGTTCTTACAGTGGTCTAGTGGGGTTTTCAAATTGTTTAAATACTCACACTTATTTTCTATATTCTCTGGAGAGGGTATGGCTATTTTGGAATGCCTAAACTATATTGTTGAAAATAAATTTGCAGAGAGTGTAATATTTTCAGATTCTTTAAGCTTCTTGCAATCCCTTCTTTCAAACCCTTTTAAAATTAACAATTTTCATCCGATTAGCAGTATCGTTAAAAACGAATTACAGAAGTGCTCGGTCTTGGGCTTGAGGGTCTCGTTGACTTGGATTCCTGGTCATTCGGGAATCCGAGGCAATGAGATCGTTGATGAGTTGGCCGGCCTAGCTGTTAAGCAGGGTCAGTATGATCAACCTAAGGTATTCTCACAAGATCTGAGTGGACTAACCAGAGAGAGGTTGGTTCAGGAATGGAGCAAGCACTGGGCTACTCAATCTAAGGGTAGATTTTACTATAGTACTAATCCTGCTGTGTCATTGTCTCCTTGGTTTTCTAAATTAAAGCTCAGCCGAAAACTTGTTACAACCCTGGCTCGTTTGAGGTTGGGGCATTGCTGCTCGTCAGTACATTTAAAAACATTAAGGATAAAAGATTCCGCAATATGCCAGTGTGGTTTGGATGATGGAAGCATCACCCATTTATTATTTAACTGTCCATTATATGATTCTCTTTCCTTATATAATATCCTTGTTTAATTTAGAGCTCCCCTTCCCTGTGATCTATCATCTGTCCTATCCTTATGTAACAAAGTTTATATTAAATCTATTATAAAGTTTTTAGTATATCACAATTTAAATATTTACTCATCCCTCCTCCTTCCTTCCTATTAAGTATTATTATATGTTGCCAAATGTCACTATTATAAATGCATGTCATAGTATTGAATTTTATGGTTCCTTGTACAGGTCGCGGCACGAAACTCTAGCGCTGAGCGAAACGTGGAGGGGATAGCTGCGCATGGGTACCATCGCGCACGCAATACAAATTAGTAATTTAATTGCTTAGTTAAAAACAGCAAAATAATGTTTTAATGTAAAGTCAAATAGTAAGTCTAGCGGTGAACAAAATGTGGAACTTAACTGCGTATGGGTACTGTCACGCACGCAAATATTACTTCATGTTACCTACAATATAATTTTTAACAAGTTTATGGGGAGTAGAAAAATAAATACATTATCGGATTTGTAAATTTTTATATTAAATACCAAATAATAAAAAAAATTATATTAAGTCCGAATTACATAAGAACCTACTGAAGTTTCTTCTCAGGATAGAAGAAACCTGCGAGTTCGGCAGGGTGTGGACATCAGACACCGCATTCTCCTTTCCGATATCTAGTCCGAATCAGACAATGGTCTTACACCTTCAATAGTATCCCAACAGGGCCTTTTGCTTACTGAGGGCCCCGGCTCAGGGCTGCTTCGGTCGTCGGCACTAACAGCGTCATCGTCATCAGACTCACCAAGGCTATCCTCTGAACTGTCACCATCAACGCGAATGATGAATTCTTCTGTAACCAAATCCACGACATGGTCACTCTTGACATATTGCTCTTCTATGTCCTTTACCTTTTGGCATAACTTTCCCCAATCCCAAGCACCCATCAGCAAAACTTTTTCTTGAATTAGTTCTATACATTTAGCAACACTCCACTTCACATTTTTACTGCCTACATATTGCTTTATGTCAGACCATGCCATTTCGATTGGATTTAGATCTGGGTGGTATGGTGGCAGTCTTAGCACTTGATGTCCTTGCTCTGCTAGTATCCTGTCAATTGAAAATGTTTTAAATCTATCTTTGTTAGCCCGTATTAAATTGTATAGTTGAGGTTTTAGTAGAGTTTCCTCATATTGTATGCCCTTTTCAGTAAGCCAACCCTGCATGTCAGCTTTTTTGGAATTAGAAGTGGGTGCAAGGTCCCATTGTTTATTATGGTATGATGCGTTGTCGACTACCACGACAGAATTAGGCGGTAAGTTCGGCAATAACTGTGTCCTCAGCCATTTTTCGTAGTTGTCGTAGTTCATATTGTCGTGGTAGTCGCCTGATTTCGCACCAGCTTTAAAAGTTAACAGTGCGTTCGGTATGAACCCAGCCTCTGATCCTGCGTGGACAATGACCACCCGCTGTCCTTTGGAGATAGGTTTTTTGAGACCTTTTGTAGTACCATCGGTCCAGGCTTTTGGAGCAGAGTGCGATGAATCTACGTAAGATTCATCTGTATATACGATGGGCCTTCCCTCTTGGCGATATTGTTTTATTTTGCGTAAGTATTCGATACGTAGTAAACGTATATTTGAACTTTCAATCAGTACTTTTCGATTGTTTTCAGTATTTTTCCACCGAAACCCTAAACTCTTAATTATTCGTCGAAGACTTCGTTCTGAGCCTTTGAAATTTATATCTTCCTCTAGCTTCTTTCTCAACTTTCCGACGGTGGGAAGTTCATTATTTGTCCTATGAAAGTTATGTATGCACCTCTTTATTAATCCTTGATCAAAGTTATCAATATCTGTGACCGGTTTTGATCTGGAGCGTTTTTTGCCTGGTGTTCTAAATACTGATAATAAGTCGGAATTATTGGCTTCAGTGGAGATTTTCCTTACCGTTGCTATGGACGTCTTTGTAGATTCAGCTGTCCTTTTCTGAATTTTCTGTAAGTCACTAATTATACTATTTAATTTTATATTTCCCGCCTGAATAACTTCTGCAGTTTGTTTTATTTCACTTATATCTACAGTGCTGCGGTCAGAATCGAGTAAAATACTCGCAGCTTCGCCAATTTCACTTTGAATTTGTTTCAGGGAATTAATGAAATCATTCGATTCCCTTTTCAGAAAACAATGCACGTCAAACACCATTTTCCGTGCCTGTCTTTTCAAAACAGTATTCCTTCTCGGCCTCGGCATTTTCACTGTTTAAAAACTGTTCAAACTTAATCAAACAGTGAATAAACTAACAAACACAACAAACAAATCAACAAAACAAACTTAACAAAAAACAACAACAAAAATTAACGATGACAACAAAACAATTCAGAACGCGACTGTACACTGGAAGTGCGCGGAGCGTCGTATCGGCACGGGGGACGGAGTACGACTGGAGAGCCAATCGGCGCAACGCACGCTCGCCCTTCACCCCTGTACCCCGCCAAGACACCTTATTTTTTACTTCTGCGCAATAACGGTCAGCGCTAGAGTTTCGTGCCGCGACCTATACTCGACACTGGCAAAAATAGTCCATGAAAAGGATTGATTGCCATATCGAAAAAAAAAGAAGAAGAAGAAAGAATACAACCGCTACGCTTTCTGAGCCATAGACAATACAGTACTACACTATACAGTTTTATATTTCTGAGCTGAGGGTAGAGACTGGACTGGAGAAGTAGGAGGGAGGGAGTTTTTCTTAGTCACTTTACTACGCCCTTGCATCAGCCGACCTGCTTGATAGCTTAATAATGAAATAATAACATTAAATTCCATAGCTTGACTCCCAGCAACACAGGGTCGGGTCCAAAGGAGGTTCAAGCCCCACATGGATCTTAAATTTTATTTTTATAAACTAATATCTTTAATTCCATGGTAGCCATAATTTCTTTCTCCTTTTTTTCAGGGAATTCTGGGGATTGTTTGTAGCGTTGTGTGTGAAGCCTTAACTCTGGAATCTGAAAAGAAAAGTATAAAAATAGTTTATGGTTTTATTTCATTCATTCATCATTCATAAAAAAATAAAAATCTTTCAAGATGGACGTGAATTTATTTGTGTAAAACGTAGGTGTAAAATAAAATTGAAATAGGTGCTTGTATGTAAATGGTTAGTTAAACTTAGAATTTTTAATCTGGCATGATTGTAAACAACGACCGTTATGGTTTATTTGAATTGGAAATTCTTAAGAGTAACAAGTCCTGTTAACATTTCCAACGTTTCATGAAATCAACCGGAGGAAAGAAAAGTGATCGTTTCTTTTTGTAGGTCGATAAGCCAGCAAAATGTACAATGGCATCGGATTGACGACGCCACGAGGCTCTGGAACTAATGGTTACGTACAAAGAAACTGGGCGTCAGTGCGTAAAACTAAAGATTCTGTCAACTATCGTACTGAAGAGGAGATCGCCAAGTTAGACTCCGCTTCTAATAAACAGCCGAACAGGGAAATACTCGATCATGAACGGAAGAGGAAGATAGAGGTGAAATGTGCGGAACTTGAAGAAAGCCTGGAGGAGCAAGGGTGAGTAAATAAATATTTCCTTAAATTCTCAATATTCCATGAAATGACGTAATAACCTCCTTCCGAGGCAATTAATTTGATTAGTTGCACACAATATACCTATTGGATAACAAGATCCGTCTATGCTGACCCCAGACTTAACATATTTTTTTTACTGTGAATGTAATTCAGTTCCTCTGACTTGTATGTGTATTTGATTAGCGGGAGAGAGCCAAGCATTTATGCATGAGAATCCAATTAGTATTGTGTATTGTTTTTCACCTAAGATTCCTTGGAGTGGGTACTGCTTGCATACATATTGATCCTATGGCTACGGTGACTGTTTACCATCAGGTGGGCCATAAGCTTGTGTGACACTTTAGTTGTATAAAAAAAATATGGTTAAAACTCCTTTAGCATTTTTACCTTTTATAGTCAAGTTGGATCACAACTTAAGTGTAGATGCACACCATACTTCAAACGCACAAGCAGATTTGTGTAGTCATGACAAAACTATTTTTATGATAGGTCTAGCACCAGTTTTTATATTTAATTAATAAAAATTTAGAATGGTTATATTGTGTAGACATCTATATATTTTATGCATATCAACATATTCCTGAATCTTATAAATATTCAACAACAAGTGGACAAAATGATAAGCTGTATGCAAACAGGAAGTAGGTATGTCGTGTTAAAAGTGTAGACTCTCATTTATTGTAAGTATTTTTAAATATCTGTAACTTTTTGTGGTGCCAGTTGCGTCATGGTGTAGTCAACCTGTATGGAATGCCATCTCTCTCTCGGCTTCTTTCAATTTATTCACAAAAATATTGGTTATGGACATAAAATGTATTGTTGACACTAGTTATAATTACCACTAAGATGGCAACCAAGCATATGGCTTGCCTCATGGTAAAGGAATACCATAATATATTCATGAAATGCCTATGTATTCATGAAATACAAATATCACTTGAATGTGACTCCAACATATTCTAAAGTGAAAATAGAATTTCAAGTCCAAAGAATTGAAATTTTGAATTCTGTTTATATTTTCCAAATCTTTTATTGGTACACAAGAAGATATTTGGTATTAAAAGAAATTACACATTCCTGATCCAATTTACCGTTTGTGAACAATGGTGGTAATAACATACACCCATGGTGTCCTGATTGTACAACATAGTATCATAGTAAATTCTTAAGCTTCCAATTAAATATTTGGGAAAACCTAAAGTTAGGCAGGCAAGTTCAGCTAATGATTATTACTTTTGATATAATATACCCATTCAATTTAATTTTACATTAATTAATTTTAAATTATTTTTGTATCCAAATTAATGGTTAATATACAGATGTCTTGTGTGGCTAACAATTTATTAGCAATATCTGTGTGTCTTTAACAAACTGTTAATAAAATTGTTGGCGACAGCAAATACTTTTTGGAGTTTTCATTAGTTTATATTCAAATTCAAAATTATTTGTGATATTTAGTTTTTTATATATTATTTTGCAGTCTTCAAAAACTAGTCTTCAAGTGAGTAATAAATTGTGCACTGCAATAATCCCCTTTCCTTCAACATCATACCCTTAGTCCTTGTTACTCACTACCATTATCATCCTTTTCAAAAATAATAACATTGGTCTTAAAATCCATTAAAAAAGTATTTTGGGAAGACACAATTCTTACAATGGTGCTCTTAGTTGCATATGATGGTAAAAAAAGTGTAGCTTACATTCTTGTGAGTAATCACTATGCTAGCAGCTTAAGTGATGAGTGGGCATCCTTACTGCAAGCACAGTGCAACCTAGAGGAGCGCTGGAAGCATTATTCACTGCAAGAGGATGCCACCTTCTGTTAGGTGAAGTTCTGTTCCAGTCAGGAAGCTCTCATTTTGAATGGGATATTCCATTGGGCCTTCTGCTTCTATTTTTATTTTATATTTGTTGGGAAACAAACAGCATTATTATTTATTATATTACATGATAGTAGCTAAAGTTGTATCAATACATTTTGCAATTTTAGTTCCAAGTTTGAGATACACAGTCTTTGAATAGGTATTGCATATTTTATAAATGTATGTTAATAATATGGTAACTTATTTATCTATGAGAATAATTCTAATTTCAGGGAATAAGGCAATCTAGTAAGCTTACTCATTACTAGATCTGTATGTTACTCACATGTTCTTCTTCTTTAAGTTAATGGCGACGAGCTTATTTGTGTGTGATACTCTGAAATGTGAAGATACTGCCCAAATTATTTACAGCAGGATGTCAACAACATAATTGTCAAATATTGCCAGAATGGTGGTTTGACAATTCTTATAATCACACTCACCTTAAAATGTCATGTAAATTTACATCAACTAGAAAAATGAAATTGATAGATATGTAATGCAACAACTGCAGGTTAATTGGAACTAACAATGATTTATTGGCTTCCATCCAAACATGAAGTATTGGCATTACTCCATGGGCTACATTACTTTTATACTGTCTTTAACGGCTGACACGCTTTATTGAATGATTAGTTTGTGTGAATGTATAAATGGTTTATAAATAAATGAGAGAGTAATCGTTAAGATAAGCGTATGCGCCATATGAAACATAATGCGAGTGTCGAGCGTCCGATGATAAGCGGTCACCTTAGCCTGTGGACGTGTGTAAGAATGTCGGTTGGTACCAAATGCGCACTGCCCGGCTTATGTTGAGAAGAACCATTATGCTAGCAGCGTACAGGAGGAACACATTTTCTCCTGCCAGGGAAACCCCAGTATCGAAAGTATCGAGAAATTCCGAAAGTTTTCGAGAATCAACCTGATTCGAGAAGCAATAGAAAATCAAAAACCCGGTATTTTCGACGCTTTCGCGAAATGATAACTTAGTGTTTACACTTTAATTAAAATTAGAAGAACCGTTTCTAACACTTATTTCTAATAATACCACTTGCTTATCTGCATCAGCGGAATGCATGTGATTAGTTACTATAGGTTATCTTTAAGGAAGATCCCATCTCCTTCTTGTATCGTTATCTTCACCGCCGTTCTTTAAGATGGAGTTATTATTCCAGTTGGGCAGGTTTCATTTTGAACGGGAGATACTGTGGCCCTAACTCTCTTTGTATGTCTACGTAATTACATTAGACTGGAGTACATTAGAGTGGAGTTATTCGCTACGATATCCTTCTTTCAAATAGGCTATATATTATACTAGCTGCTTCCCGCGACTTCGTATACATTTGTTTAAAGACAAAAGTAGCCTATATCTTGCCCCAGGAAGTAATCTTCTAGTCAAATTTATTACGAACCGTTCAGCTCTTTAGTCCTGAACAGGTAGCAAACAAACAAACAGAGTAACTTTCGCATTTATAATATTAGTATAGATTGCTGCGCGGGCGAAGTCGATATAAAAAAAGCTAGTCTAGTCTTCTATAACTTTGCGGGACTTTCTTCCGCAGCCGCAGTCGGGCTCCTATTATGATATAAGACCACATTATGCCTTGAATCTCTAAAGTCGAATGCCATATCACCTTCAGATAAAGGTCAGCCTTAGTTTCATTCAGATTCAGCCTCAATTAATTTT
This sequence comes from Falcaria lacertinaria, assembly GCA_951449985.1. Classification (NCBI taxonomy): domain Eukaryota; kingdom Metazoa; phylum Arthropoda; class Insecta; order Lepidoptera; family Drepanidae; genus Falcaria; species Falcaria lacertinaria. The sequence continues at coordinate 10,169,023 of OX602111.1, read as the reverse complement.
CTATCAGCCTAAATTAATTTTAGTTGTCTCCCTATTTACTAACATGTATTATTTAGTTAAAATATATGTAGTTGTTCAAGTGTAATTTAATTACCCAAAGTTTCCAGCTCTGTACAACCTGCAGATTGTTTCAGCTGTATTTGTATAACTTACACATGTTCCACCGAAGTCACGCGTTGTTATCGATTTTATTGCTCAATAAAATAACCCTTGTTTTTGTATATTTGTATATTTTATCCGTGATAGTGTTTCTATGGTAGGGTAGGCTGTTGGCTGAATAGCGGTCCCTAACAAGGGGCAACGGCCCTTGTTGCGCCGGAGTCAAATCAATAGTTCACTGTAGCGGGACTGGGGCAAACCCTGCATAAAATATATTATTTAATCCTCCCTGACAGCGCTCAGTTGGCCCCGCGTACACGTCGTCGGCGGATCGTATTTGCCTTATCGATAATTTTATTGTTTTAGCAAAGTAATTCGACGCCGGTACCTGCTTGGCGCAACATGCATTGGTAAGTTCAGGTGGTCGCGAGATTTACATTTCGGTTGTTCGCGTAGCGCGGTCTGCGACGCTAGACGCGCTATCTACACGAGTGTTGCAAAATATTGTCGGTGTTTTGTGGCGAATATAATGAGCGTATCTATGGTATGGTTGCGCAGGTTGCCGAAGGAGGAGATCGCGGCGCGGGTGGCCGCCTTCCGCGCGAAGATCTCCGACGCGAGCTCCGACAAGGACGTGACCAGGGACGAGTTTGGGAGAGTGGCGTAAGTTACAATATTTTATTTTTATACCCGTAAATACATCGCCACGATATTTTTCAATCTATTTTGTTCCTTTGCGAGTTATTTACAAATCACGGATAGTTTAATTACTTTCGATGTCTGGATGCGAACAGTACGCCAAATATTTATATAACGTATTGTATTATGTTATATCGGTGTTCGTGTGTATAGAAAAACGCTGAATTGTTCTCAATTGTAATCCATACCGGTGACAATATCTACTCGACAAGAATTGTGTCCGAGTGAGTTCTTAATCGCACCAGTGAAAGTTAATTAATTGACAGTATTATTAGTTGTGGGGAAACTAACTGATTTAATAATTTACCATCAGCATATCCGCTCGTTACGTAACATCATACACCTTTATTTTTATGGAATGGACGTTTCCTACAATATTACAGAAACCTCATCGAAATAACCTTTTCCATATTTATTCTGTATACTGGAATAATGGTAATTATTTTTTTGGGCAACCGAATACGATGTTTATTTACCGTACCTACAGAGGTACCTATTCCGTTACGTAATTGGCTAAGACGAATGCAATCTTAAAAGAATATATTTTTTTCGATATTAAAATGTTTGTTTGCCCTGACGATGATTCGTTCGGTCAAGTTACACTAGCCATGTTCAGCTTCATCTCGTGTTATCAATAATTTTAACCGATTTCAAAAAAGGAGGAGGTTCTAAGTCCGTATGTATGCGTATTTTGCATCGCGATAGTTAATTGAAGAGGAAAATAGCAAGAACGAGAACTTGTCATCCATTCGTCGATTTCTCTTTGTTTCATCTCACTCATGTCTCTTTATTTGTTCCTAAACCCAATAATAACCTCAATGAAAACTTTATCGAATCACATTAATTGCAATTTCATGGGGTACTTTCAATTTAATAGCAAATTAGTACGACGTATTAATTAACGCCGTTCGCAATTTTCACCGTGTAATCAATTTTTCTTCGATTGATAACTAGAATGGCAATATCGTCCCGGTGAAATATGTCGGCAAGCAAGAGATAGCAGGCATGAAACAACGACACAATCTGCAAGCGCTATGTTTACGAGCTGTACATTTCAGTACGCAGAGTCTATTTCAGTTTCATATCAATTACGTGATTTTATACAACCGACCTGGCCGGCCGGTGTAGTAAATATTATGAGAATTTAAGTAAACGCTGCAAAAATATAATAACATTGTCTGATTTACTCTGATATTGACTACAAACTGGAGTTATTTTGGTAAGATGTGTTTTGCATGTGGCGAAGAAAAGGAATTCGGATGTCTGTTGTAGACTTCACATTCTCTAAAGCCGTCGTTTCCAAAGATCTACAGCTCCTATTGTCTCATTAGTTAAACAATGAGCTGCGAGATTTTTATTGGTGCAATCACACATTGTATCTAATTACCATTCATTATAATGAATTAATTAATTCATAATGATATCGTCTCGAGACAAACGCAAACTTCAAAGTCGTGTTCCTCGATAGTAGCTTAGGTTAACAGATCCTCTATTGGGGTTGAGGAAAACTCGAGTAGCGGTAATTTTATCATTAAAATACAAAATCACAAGTCAACTCGAGGAGAAGAAATATCTAGTTTTCAACTAAGAACGAGTGCATTCTCTATGTTGACAACTGTCTTTCTGGAATTTAAGTCTTTGTTATTAGAGCCGATTACACTGTATTCATTCAAAAACAAATCCAAGAATTGTTTTTTCAGTTTAGGTCCTAACAAGGCACTTACGAAGGTCCAAATTACCACATTTGGACCTACACTGGATTTGTACGGCTAGTTTTTTGAATTGCTTTATGCAATATTATGCCCAATGTAGTGTCTGCAATTTTATTCAGTGAGAACCCGCGCGTTGCATATCGATCTGGGTGCATGACGTAGGCGCCTCACCACCGCCACCCCTCCGCGAGGGAGGCAGGATTTTAATATGTAGCCTGCGGTTCTCCCCTCATTAACCGAGCTTTGTGTCCATTCGGGTATAGAGCACTGGGTATATGGGAAACGAGAGCTGCATGCCTCGGAATACAATACTATAGGAACAATAAAATATGTATGTGTCATCAATGTATCGTGGGCACTCGTTACTGAGCAGAATTATTGCTCTCAAGAAAGCAAGTATTATATTAGTTGCTATTTGGGTGGTCGATAAATCTTAAAGATGTTTAAGATATGCAGTCATAAACTAATAGTTCCGTACATTACTTTTTAAATCGATCGGTTTTGAACTGACCGAGAGAAACCTTGATGCTGATTAGTGTCATTGAGGGTGCCAATATACAATTTTCTTTCAATATAACCAAGCAAGTAAACAAATGCTTCAGCAATACAATTTTACGTAATTTCTTACGAGTAATCTTTATAAGCCACTGACATGTTATAAAGGTAAAATTAAAGCAAGAATAAATGATGGTGATGTTTATTGTAAAGAACACACAGGAACGCAAACAACGGCACAAATAAGCTCAGATGAATACACTGGGTTGCGGTGGCTGACGTCACCTAAGATAATAGTATGTTCTAGAATTATTGATGATTTTATTGTTTAGATATCTAATTATGATAGAAATATTTTACTCAAAAGCTTGAGCCGCTATACAGGTACAGAATCCAAGGAATCGATTGAACTTACGTGCTTCATAACAATCAGGAGGAAAATCTATTTTTGGTTAAGTTCTCGACGACATGTTGACACGACAATTTGGAGGCAGGAGACAGAAGGCCGCAGTCAAATAATGCTACATTGTTGTAATTTTGTGTTTCTGCGGTGCGTAAGGTTGCCTGTGCTCTACGAGGATAGGCTGCGCATCTATTCAAGATATGTGATATGTCAAGATATCACAGTGAGTCTTCAAAAACAGGGTTGACAACGCGTTAGTGATAGGTACCTCTGGTTTTGCTAGCGGCTATAGGCTACGGTGACTGCTTACCATCACGTGGGCCGTGCTGCACTGCGCTTGTGTGCAAAAAATATGAGCATCATCTAGCGATTCTTGAAGGTTTATTTTATTACGTTCATTGCACATAATACATGGCTGTGTTTATGATAAGATTGTCAATTTATTATCAAAGTTTAATAATTATAACTAATTTTAATCAGGAATAGTTCAGCTTTTTATTACGGAATAATTTTTAGCACCGGTTCCATAGTACATACATCGATACCTATCGGTTTATTCAGTATTTTTAGAGGTTGCGCCTTGCATGCAATGTTTACGTCTACTTTATACGATTATGGCATAGAATGTTCCCAATTTCATGTATTGAACAATAAAATGAGTAGGTACATATATATTTACTGTATATTCTGGCGTGATCAGCTTGAGCCACAAATTGAATCAACAAACGCATTAAATATGCAATTATAATATACAGCGAAGCACCGTTAACGGGGGTGACCAGCCAATCAGTCGGGACGTTTGGCTACTTTCCGTGTGGCTAGTTTTGGCGTGGAAGAGTAACAAACATCCATCCATGCTCACAAACTTTCGCATTTATAATATTAGTAGGATAGTCTAAGTATGGTATTTTTTAAATAGTGTCCAGGCGTTTAAAAATTGAAGTCTTCACTTGATTTTGCCTTTTTCGTTTTAATGAATTGTTACGTGACACTTTAATTGTGGTCACCCCTACTGTAAGTGGATCAGTATAATAATAAGTGCCAAGAGATTGTCATATTCCCAACCCAGAGTGTTAAATCAGGACGTTCGTGCTCGTAACTAATGAACAGACACGGACAGACGGGTGTTAGCTTTACAGCAATTAACAGGTGCGGCCGCTTGACGTTGTCAAAAGCTAGCCTCAGCTTGGTTCGCCACCCACCATTGCTGTGCGAGAAAAAAGATAAACTGTTTGGCAAAAACATCAATAATGATACGCTACGGATTTTTTAAGTTATTGCGTCAGGCACATCGTACCGACTTCTGCAGTTAAAAAAAACACTATACATTTGTATTTTGGTAAACCTTCTTCGCTCAAGAACTTTGTAAAGTCAAACTGCTCGGCTTGGAAATACGTGATATACAAAACTAATTAACAACATACCTTCATCACCTTACTCATCTTTCTCGCTCATATATTGGTGGACAACCAACCTTACGTATAATAAAATTTAGTCGACTGCGCCCACCACGGAACGCGATAAAAGATATTTTGCCCTGACACGACACATCGTTGTAGGATTCACACGGAAGGTTATTCCGTTCGTACTTTTTGTTTGGTCACATGTGGACAGATTACCGAATTTATTTACGTGACATTTCTAATGCAAATATCTTCCAGCTTAGTATTACATCTAAACCCATGTCTGCTATTTTATTATATCTGTATCCGACGCTGTTTGAAAACACTATAAATAACCAGTAGTGATGGTGTTCTTAGTATATACTAAGAACGTCGAAACATCGCTTGCTATATATATAGCAAGCGATGTTTCGACTTTCCCTACAAATGTGCGTCAAATCGCATTAGAAACGCTCAAATTCTTAATGGTTAGTAGTGAGCTATATAAATGGATTTTTAATAAAATTGTAGGCTAACTCTATACAAACTTAACAAACAGCTTGTCTGATGAGAGATAAGTCGATAATTATTGAGGCAAACCTCCACCTCCACTATTGTTACGTGCCTTTATTTAATAAAAGAAAAGTATGAGTAGCTAATGAAAAGCGGGGGTGTATCAACGGTTATTTCCCAGCGAGGGGGATATAAAGGTAATGCGCCCTTTGTGCGGGATGTTGCGTCGCGTCGGGCCGGAGATGCGATGTTAGCGCAGTCTGCGCGCGTCTCCGTGCTTCCTGTCCCCGCTCAGTAGCGCCGCCGGCCCGCCGGCCGCTGCCGTGTAGCCGCGCTCCACACACATCCAAGTCTTCCAGCGGAACATCCGCCATTATGCGATAGTTTAGTAACACGTTAGAATAAGAAACCAAGTCTTCCATTAATATTAAGATAGGTTAAGTTACAATGCAACGGAGCCGGGCTTCGCGTCGCGAACAAAATAATAGGGTGGTATTTGAGCGGCTGTGGCGGGGCACGTTCCAAGCCGTGGTGGCGGCGCCGCAGCGCAGGGCGCGCGCTAGCTCGCTCGACCCCGAGCTGGCGCCGCCGCCCGCCATCGAGCCGGCCCTCCGCTCGCTGCTCGAGGGGCTGCGCTCCTGCTGCTGCCGCTGCACCTGCCCCGCCCTACACACACACAATATTCACGACAATTTGCAGGTCTGTCTCTCCAACCATGAGGAGAGGAAGTCCATGCGTTCCGTCATAAGGTGTGCATAGAGTTTTATCGATTACTTGTAGCCTTTGTTACTTAGCATTGCAAGTAGGTCGCGGCCCACGTGTTGATACGCAAACGATGTTTAATTTATTGCTTACGAGGGCGCACTCGAATGAAACACTGTTATTCGAACACGATTGAGTTTATCTTGCGTCAATCTTAACGCGCATTTCTGTGTAAATTTAAATATGTACATAGATTTTTAATTTAAACTGGAATCAATTTAACTTTTTTTACTGTTTCCCCATTTTTAGCGCACTTTAGTGCTGCCCAGGTAAATATTCGTTGGTATTTGACAACATAAACCTAAATGAATAATCACTGAGACAATTCAAATGCGAATATAAAATTTACTCATATATTCTTAATAATTTATTACGGGATTTGCGTGGTCTTAAAGAGCAGACCATAGTCCCCAATTTAATCTAGAGGGATTAGATTAGAGCATTACTAGACTATCTATATATTGAAATGTATGTATGTATGTATACAGTGTCCGCGAGACGCATGCAGTGGCGGAGGCACAGCAAGAGAAGAACGCGCGCCTGCGCGATGCGTTCGGCATCTCTCCGCGCTTCGTGGAGGGCACCAGTCTCGACCCCGAGCGGCGCGCGAGGGAGCAGGCGCAGCGCTACCCGCTCGTGCGAACACCCAGCCACGAGAGGGAAGACAAGGACACACACGTCGCCAAGAAGAAGAAGAAGAGAAGGTTATACAAATACTCTTTATTGCACACCACAAAGAAAAGAAAATACAAACAAGAACAAAAAGATACAGTGTAGTGAAGACAACAGGCGGTCTTATCTCTAGAGCGATCTCTTCCATAGTTAGGTTATATGCGACACTATTAAGATATACCTACCATTTCGAGATATGGCCTACATTTTCGTCCATCTGAAATCACTTCAAGCTCTAAGCTCAACGCGGGCAGAAGATAATTTTTAAATAATTTGCAACACAGACATAATTGGATATGTTACTTTGTGTTGAACTAAAAATAATATTGTCTAGAAAGTTAGTACTTATAGCTAAATAAACCAAAATATTTGTTAACAGTTCATCACCAGATGGCAAGAAATTGAAGAAGAAAAAATCTAAGAAGAACAAGAAAGAAAAGTGAGTATATTTCCAAATTGTGTCTTTTATAACTTTCAATTTTAGATACAATTTTATTTCAAGTAATTATTTTTTGTAACCTGTTGGCGACAACATTCATAGATTACCTTTGAACCCAGACAGGTGACACTACGGTTGTCCAAAAGGCAAGTATGCATTTTATTTTTTATTCGTTGCCAACTACATTTTACATTTAATCATCAATAACTTAGAACACTTTTTGCATTGCCAATTACAGCGAAAGAAAAATGTTGTGGAACTACATACGTAGGTATGGTACAAGAATTGTTTTTTTTTCTGATAAAATATAATATAAACTTCTTGGCTTCTTCTTCTTAAATTTCTGTCTATATACCATACTCTTTTATACCATTCTTTGTTATATTCCTAAATATTCAATCTATTTTCGAATATACCTACCTACGCTCGTTTATTTAGCAATATAAGCTACTTTATTTGTTCGATTCCTTACATAATTTTAAGAAGGTGCATAAATGAAAGACTGGCATTAAACACATTTTTATTCTATCTTGAGTGTATGAAGTTTGACCTACCTGAATAAGTATTTACAGTTAAATAATACTTAAAACCATACTGCTTTTTTCTTACCTTTAAAGCAAGGGTGTATCCAGGGATCCATTCCTCCATTAAAGACATAACTCGTTTCTATAGATGACAAAAGATAAATTAATATTGACATTTGATTTACATCATCTAGAAGCTGCCGAAATGATCGATCCTACTTACAGCTATATTTTTTAAATATCATTACAGGATTTCCAATCTTTAAATGTATAAATATTTTGCACAATATTATATTATCGACCGATATTCCTGGTGACTGAGAAGTATTTTCTAAATTCAGGTATACTTTTTATATGACTACTCCCTCCTTATAAACAAGTCGTGTCCTTCCGAAATATCTATGTAGATCTTAGCTATAACCGATAACCTAGTGCTTTCGCTTCAGAACAGCACGATTTGTTTATATTTCAAAATTAACTAATACAAATCTTCTCCCATAGACAAGAGTCGAGCAAGAAGAAGAAGAAGCGTTCTAAATCACCTGACACTGAATCCTCGAGCAGTTCCGAAGACAGCGAGTCCAGCTCTGAGGATGACAAGCCACGGAAGAAGAAGAAGGTAATTATTATCTCTCTCTGTCTTACACATTATGATGCCGCCATATTGAACTTTATTATCGAATGGTCCAGGGTTATGTTACAAATTGTTTATAAAGATGTAAAACAATTATCTACCATGATTATTGGTGTTAACAAAATTTTTAAGTATAAACTAGTAAAATCTTAGCTGGCATGGTTCCAATATTTTTTTTATAGATGACTTATCTACTTTGTATACAAACTTACAGTAACAAAAAATACTACATTTTAAATAAAGAAAGTTATTATTTTGAGAGAAATCAGTAACATAACCTTTGGACTCATGAATCATTTAACGTCATTACTTCCTGTTTGGGGTTTGGGTGCGCAGCGGGACTCACACTCTTACCGTGTAGAGCTAACTTGGACCCACCTTCAGCCACACAACCTTACTCGTCCCACCTGTACTTCAATAGATTGTCAAACAGCCGCTCATAGAAGTAGCACGTCGCTTTGTTTAATTTACTTTCAATTACAACCAAACACTGGTGTTCAATTATCTGAACGATTAGCACACTGCGTAAGACTACTACACCAACCTTTTGTTTGTTACCTACACATCCCTTATTCACCCTTGCATAAGGGCTTGTGTCCATCAATGAGAGATTAAAGTTTGTGTAAATTACCGTTAGGACTACGTTCCAGTAACAAACTTCTTTCGTGACTTTGGATACTCAGCGAACCCCTATTGGTTGTTTGCGCATATCTTATCTGCTTTGATGGATGGCAGGTCTATGTAATGGTCTGATTGAATAGCGTTGCGTTTCGTGTGTGACAATAGAAATAATAAAACAATGCTCATATATTTTGGTAGCAATATATTTTCATGAACAATCCTGGATGTAGTTTTTAATTCTGAAGGATCGAATGCTGCGCCAACGCCGTTCCAGTCAGACCTTGCCCTTAAAGAGTGAGCTATGGAACTAACAGTAGTAGTCACAGTTGTTTCATGACCCTATAGAGTCCTCGGCTTCCATGTATGTCTACAAACACCTCTATGATTCTCCGAGTGATGCGCCCTCGCGGCAACCACGTGTTATATTGTTTTAATGTCTCTTTATTGTCTTCTTATCTCATTTTGTTATTATTTTATTTGTTTTCTGTAAATACAAGAAATAGCCAGTAAAAATTATCTGTTTAACTGTGCATCATTTCATAGGATAGCCATCTTTATCTGAAGAAATAACGTATTCTGTAAGTATATCACAAAACAATAACACTCAGTAAGACACTATGTTAGGTGACTACTAAACTATTGACTCCGTTATAATGCATAGTGTGTTATATATGTGACTAACTGTCAGGCCGCGGGAGGGGACGGCCTGGCGTTCAGTGTGCACAGCTATCTATTGACTTGCATGGTGTGTGTAGTCCTTAAAACAGATGGTGGTCTCATATTGTTCGTATGACGCGATATAATCTAGACGCGTGTTTTACAAAAACGTGTTTATACATACTATTTAAAAATAAATTGCTTAATTCTGATATTTATGCACGGTCTGGCTCGAAGGACCAAAGCACGTTTTCGTATGACACGACAATATGTAAATGTCAGCTATGAACTATTAAAATGTAACTAATCCATAACATTCTCCCTCTGCTCAATTGTCCAAAACTAATTAAGGATGCTCCACATGTTTAAATGGTACACAATACCACCACCGTTTGTTGAATAAGGTACGTCCCGACAAGTGTTACTTACCATTTGATTTTGTGTATTACACGCATATATATATGTATCATTATGTTCAACTCGTAATGTGTCACTAACATTGTTCAAGTGATAACGCACTGGTGCCAACCAATTCGATATATTTTATACTTTATTTTCTACCTGTCAATCATATAATTTTATGTTGTGTCACAACGTGTATGATTTTAATTTGGTCATATTTACATGAGAATGTTATGGATAGACTTTACAATAACATTCTAAAGCATATGCCATGAAATTATCCATAAAAATTGATTATTAACTCTTAATTTATACGTGCTTCCATTTATAGCTTTGTGTATTATTATTGTTTTCTATAAAGTTACTATTGGTTTGACGCCTCTAATATTTATTGGATTATTCCTTATTAGACTGCATGTGTACAAGTGATTTTGATTTCTTCGTGTACATTCTTCTCCCGAACTCTAAAGTCTGTGAGAGGCAGGTCTTTGTTCGGGCAACGAAGAATGTCACATGTTTTAGTGGAATATATTTAGTTGCCATAACCACTATAGTCTTATTGTATTGGCACTGGTGTTTGTGCATTCTTATGGGAAACATGATACTTATGCCCTTAATTAAATTTAAACAGAAAAAGTCGAGTAGCAGACGTCGCGCCGGCAGCAAAGCATCGAGCCGAGAAAGGTAAACCAAACAATTCATATTTTTTTATATTCTAGTAATCATACTAAGTTGGCAGTCACCATAGCCTAAAGCCGCTAGCAATATCACTAACGCGTTGCCAAACCTGTTGTTGATGAGAACTCATTGTGCTACCAGCATTACAACTAACTTCGTGGAGCACTAGCGATCTTACCGCAGAAACGCAACACTACATCAAAGTAGTGTTATTTGACTGCGGTCTTCTGTAAGGCGGAGGTACAGTCCCCAGTCGGGCGGCTCCAATTTTAAGGGGAATACGACGGGAGATTCTAATTCGCCCTACCTCTTTTTTTTTTCAAAATGTTACTAAAGTATTTTAAAGTGCCTACAAAAAGTGAATCGCAATATATTTTTACAGTCCCGCAGCGAAGTACTCTAAAGAGAAGCCTCGGGAACGCACCAGCGAACCAAAAGATAACAACATTGAATACAAGAAAACGGAGCGACAGCGCGACGAACGCAGCAGCAAACTCGACAAACGTGAGGAGACATCCAGAAACTCTAGACACGATGAGGGTCGGCGGCGGACCGACCGCAGCATCTCGCTGGAGGAGAGAGACCCGTCTCCCGAATACAAAAGGAGATCTTACATCACAAAGATTGAAAATAAGAAGCGAGAACCATCCAGAGAGGAGCCCGACTGGACGAGAGCTGAGAAGCGGTCGAAGGCCGACCGGCGACGGTCGTCATCGGAGTCCGACGCCGAGCCTCCGCCCTCGAAGAACCGCGACAGGCGCGACAAGAGGCCGCCTCCACGAGAACACAGTGCCTCGCCGCCGCCGGAGAAGAGACGGCGCAAGAGCATCTCCCCTGACTATAGGAAGAACGAAGACACATATTACAACAGGAAAGATATTGTAATAAAAGAAAACAGAAACCGGAGAGATAGTCCCCGCGATGAACGTGTCTCAAGGAGAAGCGAGTCGCCGGACTACAGAAAGAAAAGAGGGGAGTCGCACGGCAGGAGAGACAGGGAGGAAGTGTATGAACGAAGAACCGACCGGAATGAGGAACTGCAGAGACGTAGAGAGAGAAGTTACGAAGAACAGCCAAGACGCAGGAAAAATAGGAGTCCTTCCAAAGACAGACGAGAACCCCCGCCAGAGTACAGGGAGCGATCGCCTCCTTCCAAAAGCTACAAAATCAAAGAATCACATAAAATCGTAGATAAACCCTCCAAGAGTACCAGACACGAGAGAAAATCCTCATCATCTGAATCTGAATCTGACGTTGAGCCCCCTCCAAAACAAAGAACAGAAAAAGTTTCCAAACATAACGCACGACACAATAAAGAGAGGAGTGCTTCGCCACCTAGAGCCCAAAGACGGCGCAGTCCTTCACCGGAATATAAAAATATACATGAGAAAAATAAGTATGGTAAGCATAAATCACGACAGAAGTCAGTAGAGGTGGAGCGACCGAGGAGGAAGTCTCCTTCGCCCGACGAGCGGCACAGGCGGCACCCCTCCCCGAGCCGGTCTAAATCCGCGACCCCACGCAAACGCTCCAAGAAGGACAAGAAAACCACCGAACCGACAACCGCAAAGGCTAAGAAGTCATCCGACAGGTGCACCTCCTCGCCCAAGGACCATAGAGACAAAGACAAGGAGAGGAATCACGACCGTAGAGAATCTCACAAGGAACGGCCCCGTTCCCGCAGCTCCTCAAGTCTCAGCTACTCACCTGCGCGGCGAAGCCCTGAGCGCTACCGTGACGTCATCGACAAACTGCCCGAAAAAGACAAGCGCAAATATATCAAGTCCCCCTCTGACCTCGATCCTAAGAAGAAGAAGGACAAGAAAGTGGACAACTACAAGATAAAAGTCACTTGCATGAGAAGCTCGTCCAGCGAGCCAGAGAGCTCCGGCGAAGACTTTGTGCGGCACGACGAGCGGGACAGGCAAGAGGTGCGAGACAGGCAAGAGGTGCTCGATATCAAGGAGCTGAACAGCCTCAAGGAGCGGCTGACGCAGATCGCTAAAGCTTCGATGAGGAGGGCCGATGAGACCAACGGCCCCTCCACATCGACCACCAACGAACCCAAATCTAACGCTGAAGACAAACCTAAGAAATCGAGCCCCTTGTTGGAGAAAGTACAAGAGAAGGAGATATCCCCCGTGGTAGAGAGGAAAGAGAAGAAAAGTCCTAAGCTGAGCCCGGCGAAAGAGAAGAAGGACCTGCCTAATGCAGATAGCTCCCCGGAGGTGAAGAAGCTGTCGCGCAGTGCGTCGAAGAGGAGCTGGTCGAGGTCGTCGTCGCGACGCTCGCACTCGCGCTCCAAGTCGCGAAGCAAGGTCGTGCGAGAGCGCTCCAGGTCTCGGGCCAAGTCCTCCAGGTCGCGAGACAAGTCCTCCAGGTCGCGAGACAAGTCCTCCAGGTCTCGCGGCAAGTCCTCCAGGTCACGCTCGAGGTCACGCTCCTCGCAGTCCAGGTCGCGGTCATATTCTTCATCGAGGTGAGTTATTCTGTTCTTTAATCATTGACCACATTTAAAATTTGTATTTATATACCGATTACCGATGCATTTAGACTACTTTAGTCTACTAGTTAATTAACCATTCAATCATTGACAAGTGTTAATAGACCGGTGTTAAAGTAGACATTCATAAGTGCCTTTTAAGAGCCTTAACTGAATAAATTATTTTAGATTTTTGTTTTGATGATTTTGAAGACATGTCAAAGCGTGGTTGTTAATTTGAATTTAAAAATATTTCGCTATCAAATCTGCATAACAATTACTTTTTTAATTCTCCAATCCAATCCAAATTTAAACAAATATATATATTTAAAATAAATTGTGACGTCATAACCCGCGTGTCTCAGGGGTTCCCGCTCGAGCCGCTCCAGCTCGTACAGCAGCAGAAGCTCTTCCCGCTCCTCGCGCAGCTCCTCTCGCTCCACGCGCTCCTCCAGGTGAACATCCCGCCTTTACATTTACATCGAGGTGCCCACTGACACGTGCATTCTGACGTCAACATCCTTAGAGCAGTCATATCATAATAAAATTAAGAATGATTTATGAATGACTTTAAAAAAAACTTTTTTTTTTATCTAGCTTAATAGTCACAGCAACCAAGCCGTAAAATTAAATTTTGATATAAATTATTTTTTTTATTACAATAAGTGATAATTAAATGTTGTGTTAATGTGTGTACATGTCAGTTGCCACCTTGTAATAAATATTATAGGAATAAATAATAGTATATATAACAACGAATTTGTAAGTTTTTTTAAAGAAACACGTTGAAGTGTCGCGTTCCAAATTCGTTGTTTATGCTCTCGAATATAAAAGCATTTTCCCAAATTGTGTTGGTGACCTGATGCGGTAGACTTTACAGGAATCATTCAGATTTATTGTTAAGTTTACAATATTTGAAGCTCAACTCTTTAGATTCGTTTTAGTGCAGTTGGATACAGCCGCCGACGACGGACCGGAGCGATGTGATATTAACACGTTTTTGATATTTTTTTCCGCCATTGTCCGGATGACGTGTCGTTACGAATGCATGCATTGTGGTGGGTTGGGACAGAACAATGACGGGCGTGTACGCGGATTACCGTAGATGGAGCGCCTCGCGGTCTCGCTCGCCCTCCATCCCGCGCCGCGCCGGCTCGCCCAGCTTCCTCGACCGCCGCCGCATCACGAGGTACTCGGCCCGCCGACACCACTCCCCGCTCGCTGCACCACTCTTCACCGCTGTTTATACATTCACTCATACTTCACCTAAATGAATCCAACAAGGAACAGTTCTATGTACGAGTTTGTTTTTTTTCTGGCTTAACGGTCACAGTAACCAGGCCGTAAAAAACAAGGCCGAAGCTTTTTTTTTATTTCTGGCTCCTGATTTGTAATTTTTGACGCACTTCTCCGCAAAAAGGATTACTTTCAGAAATAATTTTGCTTTTACACTTTTTTAAATGCCTAGCTGGTTCTCATTTTGATTCTTAGAAAAATCTAGTTTGATTCAAACTTACTCCAACAATAGTCTAAGACTGTTTTGTTTCTTATTTCATTAACTACTTCTCTCAGCATGTTTTTTATTCAAAAGCTTTTCTATTTCAACTGAGGTCATTGTTTCATAGTATAACAGTGGTGAATAGCGGTGCAGCGTCCGGATTTGTACAGGGAATGCAATGCAATATTCGAGACATATACATATTTAAATGTCACTGATATTGCGCCGTGTGTCATAGGTATATAACATTTTGGTGTGTCGCTTTTTTTAATAGGTGTGCCCTCTAGTGATTATGTTTTTATTTGCGCTTGTTTCGACGCGTGTGAGATTGTAGCGTAACGAATTATATAAAAGAATTAAGAATATTGTACAATTTCCCAAAAGACGACACGATCTCACGCGCGTACATTTGCAGTTGTTTTTACCCTTTATCTATTTTTCGTTTTCTCTTTTGTTTATAGAAAAAAATCACGGAAATATAGCACGAGTTCAGAAGACACGAGTAGTAGCTCCGATTAGTGAAGTGATTGTGCTAGTGTGAATCGGATTTAGCTTAAGTTATATGTATTGTGTGCCCAATATGAACTGCAAGACGAGTATTGTACAGGATGTAACAGAACAATTCAGTCATATCTTGGCAAGTTACTTAGACGCCGTATCGTGTATGACAGGCGCCGGTAACTTGAACTTTAATTTTCCAGCTTTGTCTCGGAAATTTCGCAGAGGTATCAAAGTCAATCAAATTTTTTACAAGATTAAATAAAATTCTTATTTTCTTGTTGCATGTACAGAGTATCCAAACCAAAACTTGATTATTTAGTTGAGGCCCCAATAAGAATAAGGCACTTTTGAATGTCTAATTTACCACCGGTTCGGAAAAAAAGACACCGAGATGAACCGGCAAGAACAACTTTACAAAGTAACTGTATTGGTCTGTTACTCTTGTACTATGATCAGGAATATCTTTCGACTAGATTACGAAAACGTAACTCAAAATGTTCATTCGAATTTTTAGTTTGACTTTTCGCCGCCATGGCGCTTATCGTTTTCCCATAAAAAACGTCTAAAGGGATACGAATACACTGTCGATAGTCTTCCTGCTAAGGCTCACTGTATTTATAAGCTAACATGATTAGGGTTACTATTCCTAACTCGGGACTCATGCAGACTGTTTACCTATACCTAACTTAATATATATATATATGATATGTGATTGGCTGTGTTAAACGTTATTGGTCGACTCACTCGTGTGTACTCACCTTACAGTATTCTAAGTACTAACCAGGGGTGTGCTACTTGTATTATATTAAGTTTAATTTTTCTATTTTGTACTTTATACAAGACATTTTAAGACTTCTTTTCAAGTCTTTTAATCCCTATATGAAATGGGCAATATTAATTGGTTGTTTTATAGTCAACCGTCGCAGGGTTACCGAGTAAGTAAAGGAAATTAATGTATGTTTGTTTCCTCCGTAGCGCACCCATTATTGACCTAGATTACACGCCAAACAAATACAAGTTCCGAAGAAGATAGATGTAAAGGGATATTGAATTGTAAAGTGTCAGTGACGGCCGCCGGAGAGTGCTATGTATCGTAGAATCATTATTGCTAGTGTGTTTCAATGATAATTTGTTTTGTCACATTAAAAATTACTGCAAATCTTTTGTTGTTTTTTTTATTATGTTTTTTCGCTGCATGGTAGAAAGCTGTACCAGTCCAAGTTAAATCATATTTTATCCGTTATCTGGCTTCATTTGTGTTTATTTGATTAAGGTAAGTTTCTTTTTGTTTATACACTTGCATGTACACTATTGAAGATTAGTTTTATTACTGCTCGGCATGCGTGTTATTTTTTAATTCTAATTTATAACCGTCAAAAATATTTTGCAATTCTTAATTTATTGAAGCATTTCTAACTCAAGTTAACCTCCATCTTAATGTCCATCTAACATTCAAACTACTATTACTATTTGCATTTTAAACTAATATAGCCATTATTTTATAACCGATAATCGTTTTTTCCCGTGACTTCGTCCGCATGGAAAAAGTACAAGATATGGTAACCGCTTACCATTAGTGGTATAAAAAAGGAAGATAGGATAGCAGAGTAGGATGTTCTGATGCATGTTTTCGTTGTCCACTAACTTTGCTCTAGCACTAACATGACTAACGTAAGCAGCGCGCGCAAGCGTCCGATCCCGTACCGGAGGCCGACGCCTTCCTCGCCTTCGACGGGGAGCTGCAGCAGCCCCTCCACGCAGAGGAGCTGGTCGCGAACCCCGCCACCGGAACGAGAGTAAACCGATATTGGTGCCAATTCTGTGCCGGTAGCAGGAACATTGTCGACAACGTATTCGAAAACGTAACTCGCGAAATGTCAAAATTGTCATACTAATTTTTAGTTCCATTTTTCACCGCCGCAGCGCTGTTCATTTTTCAATACAAAAATAGTCGAAGGCGATACGAAAACGTTGTCGAAAAAGTTCATGCTACCGGCACTGTTGTACGATATGACTGAACTAAACTAATTTGCCAGGTCCAAAAGTCTTACTATCCCTTTCTGATGTGCAGGCTGGAGTAAATATGGCAATACTTTAAGTCGTGTCAAATTATTTAGTTTAGTGATTTTGTAGAAGAGAATCGACACAATTACCTGCTGAGGGGCGTGCATTGCATATAGGTAAGTCATTGCCTACCTACCAAAATCAGATACACTTTATAACGCAGAATAATACGCTAATGTGTGTATTTTATTGGGGTTGTAAGGCTATGTTACCTTTGGTTGCCTACCTAAAAGTAAACTCAATGCACGCCCTTGATATTACAAGGTGCTTGACACTGCGACTTGCAACCATCTAAGACTATGAACTCTGGTTTTGTTTCATGTTTAGTATTTTTCGTGCCATTATTGATCGTGAGATGATGAACCCTATAGTGTCTGTTACGGGAAAGAAGATCCCTAAAGCTATAGATGTTTTGGGGACGAAACGATCTGAATTGTATTCACATAGGCGTAACTATATTTCGGACAGCGAACGTATGTAAAAATCTGAAAATTTTCAAACGTTATAGCTTGAAAAACAATATGATCTGGTTAAACAAAGGTTCTAGTATTAATATTCATAGGCTATTTTGGAGTCGTTAAAAAGCAACAAGGTATAAAAAATATAGTCTTAGGTGCTTTAAATGGTGTTGCTTAGTTACTTAGTAAAATGAACATGTTCTAAGTGACTCTTATTATATACAGTTGCAGTCGCAATGTTGACTTATAACTTAATGGTGACAAAACGCTTTAAGTATAGAAAATGATGATGAAAATAACTTATAGCGAGCGAGCCTTGTGGTCTGCAGTTTATAGTAATTCCACCTTATTTACTCTTCCACAGAATTTGATTTACATTGTAAAAATTAGTTGAAGGTTTATTGTAGCTGTCATATGAGAAGAAGATAGAAGGCAATTTTCGACATTTGACATGGAGTTTTTGGCGGGAATCAGGCGGAGCGGTTGAGATTTTTTCCAGTGTGTCGTAAATTGTGTTATAGTGATCTTTAATGTGTATTTTTGGTGTCGATATGTGCAGTAAAGTTTCATTTAGTGACTGATTTATAGGAGCATTGGAAATAATGCCATAATACGACTTTTGGGTTAAGTGATTTATCATTTTGGTCAATAGGTTACCTCTAATCTAAAGGCGTGTTACGATCTGCTACTGCCGTGGGTTGTCTCCAGAAACTCCATTGGGCGTTAGAATGCATTACACTAGGCATTTTAATGCGGCAAACACGAGAAATTTTGCAACATGAAAATTCTCTAACACTCGACACTGGCAAAAATAGTCCCTGAAGGGATTGATTGCCATACTTAGGAAGAAGAAGAAGAAGGCAATTTGTTTTGTCTGTCTAATCTAGTCAAAATAAGTGTTTGTGGACGTTTTACATTCCAGCATTAGAATAATAGTCTACGTACTTATTCATTCTAAGATTCCAGCATAACTGATAATCTCCAATGGTTTTTGTTACTTATTTTTTATTTGTTGATAATTTATTTCAATTAATTTATTTAACAACTAGGTTAAGTGAATAAGCAAAAAATATTCTCTAGTCTGAAAATGATTCTCTTACTATGATTAAGTGCAATATAT
Source organism: Falcaria lacertinaria (assembly GCA_951449985.1). Lineage (NCBI taxonomy): Eukaryota > Metazoa > Arthropoda > Insecta > Lepidoptera > Drepanidae > Falcaria > Falcaria lacertinaria. Next base: position 10,150,208 of record OX602111.1, on the reverse strand, counting down.
TTATTGATATACAAATATTTACAATTACTGATTAATTTAATTTTACTAGTCATTTACATTTTTAATTTATTGTAATATAAGCAAAAATATATTTAATTATTTATTTTCTTTTTACGTTAATAATGTAAACGTACTTTTATGAAAAAGATAAAATACTCAAATGTTTTTAGTTTCAAACAAATAAGCAATAAACGAATGTGAACCATATTGAATAATACTCACTTGAACAATAAAAAAACTTTAATATACATAACAATATAGACGTTAAAATGTTAAGGAGAAATTAATCTTAAATGCACTGTATAAGAATTGATTTTAATTTGATAGCGGCATAGTGTTAGGATAATACCCAGTGTACCAACCTGTCCTAAAAGCTGTTGTGTAACAAGTAAACGATACAATAATATTTTGAATTCATTACCAACGGCTGTTTTAATTAATTTACTGTGTCGATGACACCAATTCCCAGTCCCCCAAATGTAAAAATATAAATAATAAACTTCATACGTCACAGACAGTCGTATGTGCAAGATACCAAATTAGACAGCGATTCTATTGTACAAAATCACAACAAATTTGACAGGACTAAAAAGTATTTCATCCTTATTTAACTCCGCACATGAGAAAGGGACAGAAATACTTATTGTCCAATTAGTGGTTTAGTGATTTTGTAGAACAGAATCGACACCTATATTTGTGATATTTGAACAGCATCCCAACTAAATGCTATAAATTTGGAATGTCAAAGTAAGTAAAGTACTGCACTCACGGTTACTGTTCCCTTAATATTGTTATTTACTATATTATAACAAACAATGGCTTATTTCTCTATGACAGTTGCGAATATTCTGATGTCATTTTGACGTAGCAGCAACACAAAAATGGCGGTTTAAATTACAAATTTTAATTATATCCTCTACTTATGTAAAATGACTTCAGTATACTGAGCTAGAATAACTTGCTACTACGTATTCGTATCGCCTCCGACTATTTTTGTATGGGGAAATGAACAGCGCTGCGGCGGTGAAAAGTGGTATTAAAATTCGTATGAACATTTAAACATTTTGAGAGTTACGTTTTCGAATACGTCGAATCGAATATGTTGCTACCGACACATAATGTTCGCAACCGATATAGGGAATAAGCCCACTGGCTACCAAGGTGAATTACTATATCGAGTTTGTGCGTATATCTACCACCAAGTGGGTGTTCAAAGTGGATAAGCCGAGCCGACCCAACGATGACGTATATTCTATACAAATTTAAGACATGTTAAATATTCATACATATACCGGCCCTCTTCTATATCCTATCAGCTAAAGAGCAACGGTGATGTTATCTCGCTCTCTCTCACACACACACACTAATGAGTCTATCCTTCTCTCTCTCGTGTTAAGTGTAACTATTCAGTGTACCGGATAGGACAGAATATCAACAAATGCCTTAATTAGGACTTAGTCTAAAGCACCAATTACTCTCATGTCAAAAAAATACATTGATTATTACTTACACTCTATGAAACACCATCATAGTCAATAATTTTAATAATTCTTCAATAATTTTACTGTTTTTACTGACGTCTTTTTTTCAATATCAACTTTAATGTTGCAACGATATAACCTCATATAAAATATGAAAAGGCACCTTCTTTGAGCCTCTTAACAAATGAGCACTGGCAATTTACATGATCTAATTGAAATCAGTTTGAGTGCATTGCAAGCAGGATAGCCAAGCCAAAAAAAAATTGAAGAATAGACAATACATATAAACATAATACAATGATATTAAATAGCAGGAACCAACTTACACGATATTATTGTAAAGAGTGATCGCGTAAGATCTAATTATAAAATATAGAACGACAGACGAAAGAAATTATTTTTTTGGCCTGGCAACCCTCTTTGCATCTTAAATACACCACAGATAATAAAGTTAATAGTCTAACCACCACCTAATATACAGCTGCAATCAGTTGCTGGACTTCTTCTGGCTCTGCTGACGTCTCTTGGTCGCCAAGTACATAGCCCAACCGAAACCGACCAAGTTCATGAAAAGAACTCGCAACTGAAATAAAAAAATAACTTTTAGAAACAGACATTAAAATATAATATTTTTTGATAGTCATGGCAACGCGTGCGTGATACCAATAGTAAAGCGAACGTCAATAAGCCATAGTAACCGCTTACCATCATGCGGAACATTTGCTTATTTGCCACCATAATTATTGAGTTTACAATTTCATGGGTTTTATTTGCTGCGTGGAATCCTAATTATTTTCCCAAATGACTTAACTTAAGTTACGCCTTATAGCATCAGCTATCTGCCAGTGAAAGTCCCGTTCAATTCGGTGCAGCCGTTTCGGAGGATACCCAAAACAAACTGACAGTTAAACTATTTATAGATCGGGTTTTTGTTAACAGTATCGTGTTTGCTATCATATGCATGCTGTTTACTTATAAACAGCTGTTATTTTGACATTACAAACAGACGCTTTATTTATTTGTATAGTATAGATTACTCCAGCAAATGACTAACATAATCATAGACCAAACCAACTCTCTGGATTTATCCAAATCATCTGGTAAAACAGTGACTAATTCTATTCTTACTACTACTAATCTTTGATTAAATACTTTAAGTATATTATCAAAGTAACTAATGTAGCAGATCTGCTTATAATAATCTCGTGTTTATAATTACTAACAATGCTACAGCCAATTGTTGTATTGTATTGTCTAGTCCCACTTGTCATTTATAATTATAAACAAAATAGTAAATTTCCTTAGCTTCAAATTTACTCACCATAGGTGGCACTAGAGATAAATTTATGACTTGGAACAACGTGAGCCATTTCCAATTGGCTTCCAAGACAGGTAAATACAAAGCAAGCAGCTGTTTCACGGCAGCTCTGTGGTTCTTCCCCTCGAACCTCGCCAGTGTGTACAGAGAGAATGCTTGCATCAATGGGGCAAATATCAGTCTCTCAAATAACAACTTCTTAGCCAGCGGGAATGCTATAGCTTCTTCTGGGAATATTCTCTCGATGAAATTGTAGAAATAGTGGGGAATGGTACCGCCAAACACGAGGCTGTAAACATTGAATTTACAATTAAGGGATGTATGTAGGGCCCAAGAGTACCATCTATCATGTTGGCACCACATTATCTTCAGTGGAAATTAGGGGTTGTAACACCTCTGCCTAACATTTCGTAGATCCTAGTGGGAAGGCGAAGGTACATTGAAGGGGAAATGGGGGATATGCTTGATATTTTTTAAACTTTCTGGTATAACCAAGATTTGGATACAATGCAACAAAATAAATAAATCATATTGTTTCTTTCTCTTCTATATGAGTATTTATGTCTGGGACACAGTTTCGAACTATTGCATACATTATTGCATATATTTTTGGTAGACTATATTTTTTTGTTCCTGAATACATAAATATATAAAAAACAACTTCATTCACGCAGGTAAAACGACAGAGTAATATTAGACTCAAGTTCTTAATTAAAGGGTCAGGCAGTAACATTTAGATAATTTGCAAAAAAAGACATGTCCCTTGATATAATGACAATTATTAGTTGTGTAATATCTTATCATCCTACTATCTAATCCTTCACAATGAAATATGTACTTATCATCAACTTGTTTACTTCACTATTTATGGGTATGTAAATTGTATCCCTATTATTTAAGATAAAATAAAATATTCCTTGGTAACTATCATATGGAATTTCATCCCCATCCAAAAGTACATAAAATAAATAATCCAGTAGAAATCTAAAGAATTCTTTACGTAATATAAATTCATTGTAAAGACGAGACCGCTGGTCTAGTGGTTAGTATACCTGACTGCTATGCTAGAGGTCGCGGGTTCGATTCCCGCCAGGGCAAACATTTATGTGACAAATATGTTTGCCTTGGGTGTTTGGTATGTATTATAAGTATGTAATTACAAAAAAGAAAAAAATAAAGTATATAAGTATTTTATCAGCTACTGGTTCCCATAGTACAAGCTTTGCTTAGTTTGGAGCCTGATGGCGCTGTGTGATAATGTCCAAGTATTATTATTATTGCACTTTAGTATCAAAGTTTAGAGTCAACAATAGAGTAGATCTCAAGCAAACCAATAGGAAACAAACTATATAAATTATAATCTAGATAATTTAGGTATAAAAAATATATGGTATCATATCTTACAATTACATTTAAGTCATAGACTAAAAAAGAAGTGTAAGTTCTATAAACAAGAACAGAAAGCCACCCCAACCAGTGCTATTGTTGTTTTGAATTAACCCTATCACATTTTATTATCTAAAGTACTTCTGGCAGAAATATATTTTTAAGCAAGGTAGGAGATACTTATGCCATAGAGTATTATTCAAATATTATTGATCTACTCACCCATAAAGACCAAAAGCCAAGATAGGGTCCAGCCGTAGAGAATCTCCAGCAACCAACTGTGAGGCAATACTCCCTGCTGTGCCGACTACACAGCTGAAAACAATTTTAAACTATAAATACACAGTTTACTTTATGATTTCAAACTCTCAATTTCAATAAAACTTTCACCAAGCCCCTTCACAAAATAAATGGTCACAAAGAATCATAAGATATCCATATAAATGAGTTAATTTATTATACTCATACATTTTATTATATTCTAGGTTTAAGATCATAACTGTTCCAGCTGAACTTTGGAGTTTAAACTTTGTACATAACCTCTTTGCTTAGTACAACAATAATGTATTTATTGCAGATATTGTTATCAATAGTGTAGTAGTAAAACAAAACTTACCTTGTAATCGCTTTAGTTTTAATGGGATGCAAGTATAAGTTTTGTAAATACGAAGCCACAAGGTTCATGATTGGTTTCGAGAGAGACATTTTCAATTATTTGAATCTCACAGTAGAGGAACCTAATTAATATCACAGAGTAGGTTACGGCAGTAGTTCTGTGTAAGCGTAATATTAAATTAATACGGATTACTTGTTATCACTTATCAACATGAAGTTAGGTATTTCTTGTGTACTCTATTACACTACAAACACCATCACACACAACAACCGACGAACGTCAACAACACGTAGACATAGTGGTACTCTGTGGTCAACAATTCTTATTGTGTGGCAACAAGTGTTGTCTACCACAAAAAATAAAAAAAAACATTCCCAGCTGTGTATTGCAGTGTTGTTTAACAAAAAAAGAATTTATATTAGTCACGCGATTAGGTTCAAAATTGAGTTGATTTAAAATACGCAGGTATTTTTATTGATTTGAATATAAATTTCTACATAATATATATTCAAGCTATACATTCAAAAATATTCTCCAGACCTATGTTAGTAATATTTTAAATATACAATTTCATAAAGACCTTATCATATATTATAATTTACATATATTCTACAAACAAGCATTTGAACTAACGGTTAAACGAAATAGCAAGTTATAACTTATTTTAAACTAAATTATTATTTTATTGCCAACCTGTAGTCTTAACGAAATAGAAAACTAACTAATTTAACTCAGGAATTCTCTTACTTAATTACATAAGTTTATGTTTCTTCTAGAATAATATACTAAGTAGTTCATAGTTATAATATAAATACTAGATTCTACGCGCGACATCATCCGCCTGACAACGAGATTATAGCCAACATGAAAAATCGTCAGGGAGTATAATAGTGCCAGCTACTATCCGGCCTGGTGACCAAGAGTGGAATCACAAATTGAATATATAGGAGAATCAGTATTGCAATAGTTGCAGGATCAGTAACGTAATTGGAATATATCCTTTACAACTGAGTGAGTGAGTGGGTACTCACTCACTCAGAAGCATGCAAGTTGTGGGACGTGCAATCCACACGAAAAAAGGGACTAACAGTGAAGGGCTGACTGATATGAATGAGCGAGTGAGAAGCAGTGCAATATATATTGTGTAAGGGTAAAAGAGACCGATGACCGCGCATGACGTCGTTGCATTGCAACGTTGCCGTTGTTGACGGAACTGACTTACCGCGAAAAATACAAATACATTTTTCTGAGATAAAAAAGCAGTCAATGTCACTTACTGGCTGGCCCTTTAAATATGTCACATTAGTCATGTCTTTTGATCGTGTAGTTTCTGCCTGACAGAAGGACAAACCAACAAACAAGCTGGTATTTATAAAATTAGTAGGACATTATGCTAGGTAACTTGCAGTTTTCTTCAACTACAGGTATGATCACCATACAGTTTATCTAACTGTTTCTGTAAGTTGTGGGATGTGACAGCAGGCGTGTCGGGAACCTGTGTGTTCCTGTGTTTAACCACTGGAGTGTTCAGGAAATTCATATGTTGCTTCATATTCATGTACATACTCATTGCTTTGGTGCCCATGTGGTTGGATGGCGAAGTCTCATGTAAAGCGTTTGGCATAGATTTATGAAACACCTTTTTCCTCATACATAAATTCTTCTTTGGTATCTTGTAAGATGGTGATTTTGAACTGGATTTGATTACTGAACAGGGCTTGCCAAGCACAGGAGATTTCTCAGGGCTCAGTTGTTCCTTCACTAATTTGGGTGTTTCTTTGGCATTTTGAACTAAAGTCTTATCATTATCACTTGCAGATCCAGTTCTAATTCTTTTTTTGCTAATCAATTTCCTAACATATTGCAATGACTTCAGCTGTGAATCTTTAATGTTGTTCAAAGTCTTTATGCCATTCTCAATCATCTTTATGTTGTTTTCAGTTTGTTTCTCAACCTCCAGCAAGTGATCTAGGTCTGTGCTGGTGTTCTGTGGGCTAACACTTGCCTTGTTCAGCAAATCACATAGAGAGACAATAACAGTCTCCTCGCGTTTGGTGCTTACTTTGCATATAGACGGTTTGTCAAAGCTCATGATAGTGTTATCATTATATGTGGCCGAGTTATCCATGTCACTGGTGTTATTAAAGAATTCCTTAACATTCCTGTACTCTTTGAAGGGTGTAGACACTGGTGGGGACACTTCGGCAATTTTCTCAAGGGTTGGTTCATCACATATAGCCTTTATCTTGTCCTCTATGTCATTAATTTCTTTCTCTTTCTGTAGGAAGCTGGCATCACAACTTGACTTCCAAGATTCATTAGACAGAGGTGTATCTGGTATTGGAGCAGCCAGAACTTTATTTGATGGATTTCGTTTTGGAGTTAAAACCTTCTTCCTCAAGTTTGTCTGGTTGTACACATTCTCCTTGACAGCTATAGACATCCTGTTCTTGAGTGGTTTACTGGACACCACTGGTGTTTCAGGTATATGACATATGCCACTTATTCTAACAGTGTTTTGTGCTGTAAAGTAAAATTTAAAGTTTGAGTTTTCTGGCATTATAAGTTGCATAATAGAATATTAAAAAATAGCAATACTTTATTACCTTGAGGTTGAAGTGGCTTCTTTGGCCTGAATGCTGGTTTGGGAAACTTTGGAGTCTCTGGGTTGAATGTTACTCTTGAGTTTGTAAGTGGCTAGAACAATGAGGAGACAATTTTTAACACATTTGTTTGAACTGTGAAGGAAAAATATATAAATAATAAATTCCAAGAAAAAATGCTTTGCAAGATGATGTGTCATGTTCTCTCTAAGGCTTCTAATGAAAGTGTCATTTATAATTTATTTATTTGGAATATTATTTTTAATTTACATAATTAGAACTTCAATTACCTACTTATAGATATCAGACTGACCCAAGTCAAATGGGAGCATACCAAGTTTTTTTTTTTATTTAGGACCAAAAAATGGATATACAAAAACAAATTGCGATAATATCTGCAGTAGTTTCAAACTGTGTTGCTGGCAGCTATGCCGCCCTGGATAGCAATGTTGTTTCTCTGCATGAGATATGTTCCAGCACACCTGTTATTTCCAAATAAGAATGGCCTCCAACATATTATAATATGGACTTTACATTTAAAAATACAATAAGTATTGTTGAAGAAGTTTAAACATAATTATAGTTAACATTTATACTTGGTTATAAACTTACTTTAGGCTTGGGTTGAAAATTCAACACTTTTCTGACTGGATTATTTTTCATTTGTTCATCAGCAGTGTGACTTATTCTTTTATCAACTTTAACTGAGGAATTCCAGTTCTTTTTCCTTGTAGATGCTATTGGTTGGCCAGCTTTATTGGGACCTTGAACTTTCATGGCTGAAATCAGTAATGCTTTACAGTAAATTTAATTAATGACAATTAAAAATATATATAATATAAGAAGGATTGCATTCCTTACATAAATCTATTAGCTAACTTTTAGTATTGTATAGCTACTGATGTGGCAGAAAGCAGGAAAACAAATATGGTGGACAATATAGATCTGACTCTATATAATTCCTCTACTAAAATCCAGGAAGATGATGATGACGAAGTTGTTGTATAAAGTTCCAAGCATATGTAAGTACCTTGAATATCAGCTCTCATTTGTGCGATAGTCATTGGTTCAATCACCTTTTTCGATGTGCGTGTCTCGGCAATCGTTTGACGGGGCTGTTTCCTTCCTGTCAATGTATGTACTGAATCCTTTGATAGGATACCTGTAATAACATAACAATTCGCATTAATTTTAAATTACAGTAGAACATTTATCACATTACTGACTGAATTTTGCAGTTCTTCCACGATAAGGAACGGAAATCCGAACCCCAGAAGAGAAGGGGATTAAATTGTATACTTTATAGTAGTAACTACTAATGGATAATATTCGTTCATGCGGCTGAAAGCACGCACGACACTAAAGAGGATGGATGTTTACGTTTGTTACTCAATAGCTCCGAAATGTAATAAAAGTTGCCTGAATCTACACCATGATCTGGAATCAGGACCTACGCCGATAAATGATCAGCCGAAAACCAAAAGGTACTTCAGTAATAATACTGTACTTTGTTGTGATTGATAAATTTTGTTGAATTGCATACCTCTAAGGCTTGGCAGTAATTCAGCCATCGTCATTGGTTGTAAACGCGTCGTTGTATCCATTTTGATTTCATTCGCTATTCACAAATATGTTTTTATTAACCGAAAATAGATTATAATTACCAAAAACATTAAAATATTTAAATCCAACAAACAAAAGTTCAATATCGTCAACTGTAGAAACTGTCAAATAATTTTCAAAATTCAAGCTTCAATCCACAGAGTACATAAGGACTTGCTTCAATCAAAGTGAGTTTATTTTCCATTACACTTTGACTTTCCACGCTGACTTTATTTTTACGCATACTTACAAAATAGTATGGTATTTACAAGACTTCGTGTGATATGGAAGCTATGAATGATATTATCGTATTTTTATTTGAGCTTTGAAGAGAATTAGGGGCAAAAACTTTTTTTTTTTAATTTTCATTTGAAAACTAGTTTTATTTTAGTTTAAAAATGTGGGAACAGCTTGTGAATAGGAACGTCATATCCAGAACACGAACCACAGAATACTTAGAACTTACGGTATATGTCTCAGAACATTATGTATACAATATAGCTCACTAATGCTAGTAGGTATAATAATAATCTCTGAGATTCACTGAGAGGTCATTGTTCGCGCCAAACCATCTCTACGCGTCCCAACCGGATCGTACCCAATCACGTACACTGCGCCGTGCGCAACGGGGTGCCTGAAAATCGTCGGCATCCGTCCTTGACGGCGACCCAAACGTAGTGGTTGGTCATGTACTCCATAGATAATACACTTACATTATATCGGACAATGTACTCTGTGCTCGAACCAGCAAGACTACCCGCTCCACAATATTGTCAATCTTACTATTTTAACTAAGTATATGACTCTACAATACAAATAATTCTAGTGAAGCAGTGGTAACTCTATCCTCGTGAACCCACAAGTTTCAACAGTAATCACAGACGGAATCCTGGTTTATAAACAGGTTGGTTTGTAAACGAATAATATTCTAGTAAATATAGTCGTTTCTATTGAATTTTGAACGCAGTTTGAATTTTGCAGTTACGTTATGTTAGGCGCTCGATCCTTGACTCGAACGCTTGACAGTGGTTGTTGTACTCTAGTCCCTACTTTGGCTACTCTGTGGTTAGTCAAAGTCGCTTGATGACTTGACTGAGTGACGTCAGTTCAGACTTCAGTTTCAGATAAATTTGCTATTTGACTCTAGCGTAGCGGTTGTATTCTCTTGGTATTTGACTATTTGTTGTCAACATAAGTCTGCCGGTTCACGTTTTGTGGTTGAATTTAATTTAATTAGTGGAATTAATTGGATACCTATTATAGTCTTTAAAAATGGTTACAATGGTAGAAATTAAAGGCTATGAAGATTTCAAGAAATACACAGAAGACATCGACCCAACAGGTCCGCCTGTGTTGTTTTATTTCAGCGGCTCCAAACTAGCTGATGGCAATAGCTGGTGCCCGGATTGTGTCGAAGGTAAAGGAAAGATTAACCGCACATTATAAAGTATCATACAGGGCTAAAGTTACATGCGATGCACTTTTTCCAATGTCGCTTTATAGCACTCAGCGTAAATATTATTGTCTAACTGTCCTACCTATTACCTACTCTCTGTATTCATTAAATGCAAATGCTTTTGTTCTACTTTTTCCCAATATTGTATTACTTGCCGGGACTTATAATAAACTCTAATTAATTACTATACTAGTGACACAGTTTTCTTTGATATCACATTGCTTTTTTTAAAGTATCCTATCATAGATTTTAAAACCAGATCAAATTGTTTAGAAAATATTTTGTAACCAGCAATCAAGTAGGTTGTTTATAAAGTCCTGCTTTTATTATATAGTTTATTCTGTGTATTTTATTCAATCAACTTGTTTGTGTCTACTTGGGCCATAAGCCTCTCCCATTATTCGCCACAAGCAGTCTGCCAAACTTTTGACTTTATATTTATGATGTTAACAGGATGACATTAGTCATGGAATAAGAAATCCAATGCCTAAAGTAGCACAACTTTTATAAAACAATTACTTTTAATATTTTAATTATTAAAATTATCCTGAACTCCTAGTTGAATCATGTTTTTAATTATTAGTTACCTAGTAAATAAAACCTCTGTGACATTAAAAACTATATTTTGAGCTATTTAAGTTGACAGTAGAAGTTATGTTCTTATGTCAAAATTGCAATGGGGAAAAAAGTTAAAATTAAAACCCTGAATAATTATGAAGAGTTTACATGTTTTGTTGATAACTTGCCTGAGAAAGGGCCTCCTTCATATTTTTTTTTCCATGGTATAAATCAAGAAACTGGTAGGAGTTGGTGCATCTCCTGTCAATTAGGTGACTGTCCCTCCAGTTTTCTATAGCAGACATGACATGACATTCTATACCTGGGATTTGTACTTTTGTGGTTCCTTACAACCTGGCAGATGAAAGTTTCAATACACAAGAGTAATCTAAGAATTATTAACTAGAATTAAAGCTTGACTTGTTCCAACCAAGTAAACTAAAAATACTCATGTGATAACAGCTTTCTGTCTGGCTTTATTCAATACACTGTTGTCTGTTAGGATAGTAACTGGAAGAAATGATCAATAAGTTTATAGCAGAATAGTACTCTTGAAGTTGGGCCTAGCCTAGACTAGATGGTTCTGTGTGTTAAGGTCTGTTTTTGTTTTACAGCTGAACCAGTTGTGAAGACATATTTAGGTGATCTGAAAAAGAATGTCATCTTTGGCTATGTGGATGTTGGAAACCAGGAATAGTAAGACTGATAATAATTATTACCTTAAAATTATGAATTATGAAAAGATTGATGAAAGGTAAAAGAAGTCAAAGGGGTGTGTAAGTCAAGAGTGAAATGGCGCTCAATACTCTGCCTACCCCGTGAGGGCATGATGATATGTATTCATATTATTGATGTGTATTAATTATAGTTGTGAGGTGTGCAGTGAAAGGTAGACCACAACCTTCAAGTCTGATGACATTGGTACATGTGTCAAAAAGCATGAAATAAGATCAGTTTTTGGTCTCTCCATGGATTTCATCATTTTCCCATACAAATATAGTGTAAGGCAATACAATTACATAGTCGCAAATATTCTGCTCGGGCTGCTGCGCATGGGCGCAACTTACAGTAAGGCTTATACGTAATACATAATTTATTTTATTTTCCTTATCAGTTGGAGAGACAGAGCTTGTCCATTCCGCACGGACAACCGCACGCGCCTGATGGTAATCCCCACAATTATCAAATGGAACGGTGTCCAAAGACTGGAAGGCTCTCAATGTAACAAGAGAGATCTACTTCACATGCTCTTTGAAGATGACGAGTGAACTGCTCAAGTTACCTTCGAGTTTTTGTATGTAACCTGTATATAGGTATTGAAATGTAATCGTAAGCATGGGCTATATATAATATATTATTCAGTTATATATGTTTACAAGTTATTGTTTTTGTCCACTGGTATTAAATAAATTAGCAATTGGGTTGGTTTAACTAGTGTAGGTATTTGGTCGTAATGTGTGAAAGAATGTTCCTCAAAATACTTTTTATTGTGTCGCCCTGCAAGTTTCCCAAAGGAAACCTAGTTTTGCAACGTCACACCAGTCGAAAATTGCTTCATACTTTAGATAATGAGGTCCCACCGTGATTTAATATGCCAGTAAGCATTTCCATTAAGTGGCAGATTAATGTGACAACGATGAACCAATGAAACTATTCAAAAATTACAAGGGCAGGACCTAAATGTCTCAATTGCCCACAGAGCCACTGAGGTGATTTCCAGTTTTGAATTTTATGCAGTGAATTTTAATCTGTGTTACTAATCTTTGTATGTCTTATCTATGTTACATAACTTTTAAAAACCCATAGCTAATCCCAGCATTGCAGTATGATTAAAATGAAAATAAATACCAGAGATAAGATTAAAAACATTTAATACATTGTACTCAAACATACTGCTATGTCGCTATCCTATCTATATTGAGCTGAGCCATAATAGCTTACACCTTTATAACATACTAGCGGCCCGCCCCGGCTTCGCACGGGTAGACGTTAGTTTCGGAGCATAGACATTTATCAAATATATTTTGTCTACCCGTGCGAAGCCGGGGCGGGCAGCTAGTATAATGTATAGCCTATGTTACTCAGTGATAATGTAGCTTTCTAAGGGTGAAAGAATTTTTGAAGTCGGTCCAGTAGTTTCGGAGCCTATTCAATACAAACCCACAAAAATACAAATCTTTCCTCTTTATAAGATTAGTGTAGATGTAGATTTGTGTGGGCAAATGAACTGCGCTGCGGCGGCGAAAAGTGGAACTAAAAATTAGTATGATTTTATTACATTTGGAGAGTTACGTTTTCGTATACGTAGTCGCAAGAAGTTTTTGCTACCAATACAGTATTATTGTGACGTGAAGCACCTAACATGTGTATCTGCTTTGCTTTACCTAGAGTTAACTTTTTTTAGTTTAATATCTCCGACACATTTTCCGTAAAAGGCGTAACTAAGAATATCCCTAAAGTCCCAGAAACATAGACAATACAAACTAAATAAAAATGCATTTTTGTATCTGTGACATTATATAAATAAATTTTGTACAATTAAATTATAATCCGCTAAATGAGGATTTTTATTCGTCTCCTAAAATGATTGCTTTGCTTCAATAATATCTTACTAAATCTACGAAATCTCGATATTGACAAGATTTACAAATTGGATACCTTTCCGAATGACTATTACTAGACTACCTAATGCTAAAAAAATCCTCTATAATAATAAAAAGTACTTATTCGTGAGAAAATTAAAAAACATAGCTTTAAAGATTATTTACAATTAAATACATAACAACCTGTAACCACCATAGGATGCTTAAATATACAATTATTTTCCTTGTAAAAAAATCCGCTCACTCCAAGAAATCAACTTCCAAGATGACATAAGTGAGAGACAATAGACATTTTCTCATCCGAAGTATAGCATAATTAGGAACACAGAGCTAATTAATCAATCAGAGTAAACAAACACCAAAAAATATTACTCAGTAATCATTTACAATATCAATTGAGTATCTAGTCTGAGGTTTTGCATTATTTTGATAACACTCCGTCGAAACAAATTTGACCTTTAAATTTCCCTTGAAGCAATTAAATATACAAATTAAAAAAGAAATATGTCTATGTCAAGCCTTTCTTTCACAAATCTCCAAATCGGTATCACATGTTTTTAAATGCGGCGTTATACATCTACGATGCAAAGCATCACACATTTAGTTCACGAAATATTATTTGCACCAAATTGTCAGATCACAATAAATTTAAGAAAACGGGATATTACTATCGCATTTTTACTCATTTATTAACATTTTGGTGTTGGAACACGCAATATTATCGAACCTTAATACTATCGATAGCATTGCAAGTCATCAATAGTATTGCCACAGTTACGGTATCGATAGGTACTATCGATAGTCATTGTATTGCTCTATTGTATTGACTATCCGATCTCTCAATACTTGCCTATCAAGCGGCAACCCAAAACCGCTACGCGCGGCAACGCTACCGATTAGCCTAATCGATGCATAATATTTCGTGAATTGTAACAATCAAGCGCAATGTTAAGGCTATAGGTCGCTGGAGGTAGCCGCAGCGTCATCTGGTAATTCCGTCATGGTGAGGTCTCTCGTGGGCACTGCGATTACCGCGTCATAGTAAACCTTTTTGCTTCGTAGGAACGCGTTCTTGTTGTCTAGTACTAGAGAATCTGTGAATAAAGGACAGGGTAACACTGTTTACTAGGTCTCTGTGAAATGTAGTGGCGGAATTGCGAGGAATTAGCTCTAGCGTAGCGTTTGTATTCTCTTGGGGATTAGCAGCAGTCTGAGTAGGTTAGAGTCTTTGATGCTAGAGTATAGGCGGCAGATTTGGAGACCGTATTTTTATGGTAACTTGCCATTGTTCTTTAAAGTGAGCTTTTTCGTCAACTGTAATTACAAACGAAAGCTTCTTTCTACATTCGTGGTCCCACTGTACCACTCAAAATACTTATTCATTTCTAAGTTGCCCGGTCCCGGTTCCGAAAGCCCACCAAACCATTGATTTGTATACCTTTGATATACTATAATCAAAGTTATATACCTAAAAAATAGTATCCTTATGATATAGTATAAGTAGTGTCGGCAACGCGCGAGTGATACCCCTGGTGTTGCAAGAGTACATAGGCTACGGCGACCGCTTACCATAGGGTGGGCCGTATTCTTGTTTGCCACCTTAGTGATATAAAAAAAGTGCAGGCTTACAGGTGGCGGGTCCGGATACGCTGAGCACGCCAATGTCGGCGGCCCCTTCCGTGATCTTGAGCGGGCCGTGCACTGTGCTCTCGTGCCCCTCCTCGTCACGCCGCGTTATTAGGAACTTGATGTCGTGGCTGTCCACGCCCACTTCCCATCTGTACACAATAAGTTAATAGTAAAAAATTGTTTTATAACAAGTTTTGCAGCATTTTAGAGGGCGAATTGGGATCACCCGAGGGTTTTCCCATTAATATTGGAGCCCGACTTTGGACTGTACCTCCGTCTTACAGAAGACCACAGTTAAATAACACTCTTTGATGTAGTGTTGTGTTCCTGCAGTAAGTAAGGTCGCCAGTGCTCCACGAGGTACGCTGCGCTAGTAGTAATGCTGCTAGCATAGTGAGTCTTCATCAACATTAGGTTGACAACTCGATAGTGATATTACTCGCGCGTTGCCGACCCTAAAAGCTGAATGCAGCAACCATTTCATGGTAAGGGATATAGTCGGCTATCATCATAAAATGCCTACACAAAATTGCGTATTTGTGCTGTTGACCGTTGAAGAGTTCCTTTAAGGCGATTCAGGTTATGCTTACAATAAAAAAATACTTTCATCGAAATTTAACCTACGTGTAAAAATTCAAATCCGAAAAGTAAGTAAGTAGAAGTGGTTCTTAGCCAGCTTGCAAGATTTCACTAAAACATACAAACATTGTAAGTTAAAATAAAAACTTGTAAAAATATAAGGTCACTTGTCGAATGGGTCATTTGACCTTGACCTTCCAAACATATTTTTATGTCACGAAGGTGGCTAGAGAGAGAGCACCGTAGCATAGACGCTACGGGCGTGCTACGAGTATGACAAGCTCGTTACAATTTTTTTTGAACAAAATATTTACCTAGATAGCCCTTACCTAAGTGACATTTTCTTCTGGTGGTCTTGCCATAAATAAATAAATAAAATGTATTTATGAAAGAACATTGTTTCGATACAATAGGGGGCAAAGGTGAAACCAAAACCAAAAGTGCCATAACGAAGAACTTCTGCGTAATCATTATAAATTACATAAACACAAAAATATTGTGGTTACTTTGTAAATGAACGAGTAGCTCATAGCTGCCTCCCATTTGAGTAGGTGCGGGCTCAATTTACTAGCTTACAACCACACCATTTTCCGGGAAAACAAGTATCCTATATGTTGATCCAGCTTATAAGCTACCTCTGTTCTAAACTTCATTCAAATCCTTTCAGTCGTTGGGGCGTGAAAAACACACACAAACTTTCGCAATTATAATATTAGTGAGATTGGCCGAATACTGAAACGCCAATCAAATCTGATGACTATTAATGTGACATACATTTTGAGTGGACGTTGTATTTTGTCAGCGCTTCAAACAGTTCGGGCCTTAAGCAAAATGACTGGGCAAAGAAGACTTGTAATAAAGCTTCCGGGTACGGAGTGCAGAAGAATACCACGCGGGACTTTACATTGCATGGGCGGGAGCTACAGCTACCATCAGGCGGTCGACTGGCTGATCTTGTTATATTAATATATATATTACTAGCTTGTGCCCGCGGCTTCGCCCTCGTGGTTTCTAGATAAAGATAGCCTATGTCCTTCTCTTATTTATAATATATCTCATTACCAAATTAATTTTATTACGATCCGTTCAGCCGCTTAGTCCTGAAAAGCTAGCAAATAAACAAACAGAGTCACTCTCGCATTTATAATATTAGTATTGATATACTAGCTGTGCCCGCGACTTGGTACGCGTGAAATCATATTTTGTTTATTTGGTGCAAAACCCTAAGCTATCCATCAGCTACCTACCAGTGTAAGTCCTGTTCAAATCCGTTTGGATATTGATGTATAGAAAAAAGTACATACTTGAGTACACTCTCGGGGTCCAAGCAGAGTAAGTCTACGGAGTGCTTGTCGCCAGTCTTGATGGTCACCCTGGTAAACTCCTTGTCTCCATCCTTGTGGTTCTTCGTGTAGAATCTCTTGGGCACTTTGCCTCCTGGCTTCACCTGGAAAACATTGTTTATATGATTATATAGTTACCATGAAGGACCAAATTTTTTATTTTATTGCCCATAACATTGAGTGTATGAGGTTAGCTCGAAGGACCAGAAATTTAAATTTTTTTTAAGACTACATAAGTCAATTTACGAATTGTTAGAATAGGATAGGAATAGGATTTGCGCAAGGTTCAGTTACATTAATGGGTCTTAAGAATAAATTTATTGTTCGTACACACTTTACCAAAATGGCATGCAAATACATTAACAAATTCGCATTTATACTAGGCATTTACAAAACTCTCTAAAGGACATCATCAATCTAAATATATATAACTCAAAGGTGACTGACTGACTGACATAGTGATCTATCAACGCACAGCCCAAACCACTGGACGGATCGGGCTGAAATTTGGTACGCAGGTAGTTATGACGTAGGCATCCGCTAAGAATGGGTAAAATAGGGGTTGACAGTTATAACCGTCGTTTCGTTTTTGAAGTTAAACGCAAGAAAATTGGTATTAGGCCTTTCAGTTATAAATGAATAAATACGTGTTCAGGATTTTTGGAAATTCCGCCCCTGAAGGGGGTAAAATAGGCGATGAAAGTTTTGTAAGAAAATCCGTCATTTTTTAATATTAACGCATAAAAATTGGTATTTGACCTTTCAGTTAACAATAAATAAATAAGTTTTTGTGGATTATTGGAAACTTCACCCCTAAGGGGGTAAAATAGGGGATGAAAGTTTGTATGAAAATCCGTATTTTTTTTAGATAAGTCCATTGAAATAGATAGCAGTCGTCAAAAGAAAAAAATAGAATTTTATATATAGGTACATGTTGGCTTATTCACTTTACCACGCGTGCGAAGCCGCGAGCAAAAGCAATCTGTATATATAAAAGAAGAGGGTGACTAACTGACTAACTGACTGACATATCAACGCACAGCCTAAACGGCTGGGGGTACAGACTTGAAATTTTGACAGTACGTACCTTTCATGACGTAGACATCTACTAAGAAAGCATTTTTGGAAATTCCAGCCCTAAGGGGGTAAAATAGGGGTTGAAAGTTTGTATGAAAATCTGTCGTTTTTGAAGTTAAACGCATGAAAATTGGTATTTGGCCTTTCAGTTAAAAATAAATGAATACGTATTTCAGGATTTTTGGAAATTCTACCCCTAAGGGGGTCAAATAGGGGATGAAAGTTTTATATGAAAATCCGTATGTTTTGAAGATAAGCGCATGAAAATTGGTACTTGCCTTTCAGTTAAAAATAAATAAATATTTATTTCAGAATTTTTGGAAATTCCACCCCTGAGGGGGTAAAAAAGGGGTTGAAAGTTTGTTTGAAAATCCGTCGTTTTTTAAGTTAAGAACATGAAAATTGGTATTTGGCCTTTCAGTTAAAAATAAATAAATACGTATTTCAGGATTTTTGGGAATTCCTACCCTAAGGGGGTCAAATAGGGGGTGAAAGTTTTGTATTTCTTTTAGTTAAATCCATTAAAATAGATAGCAGTGGGCAAAAGAAAAAACAATTGAATTTTAGTTTACATGTTGACTTATTGACTTTACCACGCGTGCGAAGCCGCGAGCAAAAGCTAGTTTTTGTATATAGTAATAAAAGCTCAGACGGACAAGGTCTAACAGAATATACAAAAAATGTGTTGGCCGGCACTTTCAGATTTGGACCAAATCTCTATGAAACATGGATGATGATGTCCTTTGGCTTTTGTATTAAGGTTCAACTTAAAATGTACAAGGTACAAGTGATAACAAGCCACTTACAATGAGGCTGCACCTGGAGTCCCCGTTCGCATCGAGCATGGTGCCTCCGTAGTGGACCGGCAGCTGGTCCTTGTCGATGATGGACAGCACCTGACTCTGCCACTTCTTCGCGTCCGTGCTAAAGATCCTGATCTTGGATATCGTGTACTCGTGCATGAACTTCTTGACCACAGAAAATGCAAGGGAGAATACTTTTGGAGCTGGAAATATACGATGGTAAAGTTAAAAAAGGAGTGAAATCGAGGTTTTCAACGTAAAATCAACTCCTGCTATTTTGTAGCCTGTGTTACCTGCGCCCTCGCGCCATTATAACAAATTGACTGACACCTTATTCACCAAAATCGGATGGATAGTTTAGGCGCTACTTTAGTGTCCGTCGTAGTCGGGGTAAAAAAGAACGAAACGGGATAAAATGCTTATTTTTATTCCTACAAGCAAACACATTTAAAAGATTAAAAATGTTTACCTTTCACAAACATAAAGATTTAAATTGTTTTAGCATACATATTTATGGAAACGTCCTTCAACTATAAATTTCCTACCATGGCCCACTTACCTACATTAATTCAAAGTCGAATGTTTAGCTACAAAATATTTTATTGTTTTCGTGATTTTACATTACATTAATTCCGGAAATGTACTTAGATTCGAGATAAACGTATTTATTCAGTACATAATTAGTATGGTACAAAGCATCCTTCTGACATCATCATTTTGGTCTCAGAATTGATAACGGCGTACTGGTGCAGAAACCCTTAAAAAATGGGATTATTAATGATCAGTGTCGTCTTTACCATAAGCGGACATGCGCACAGGCACTTCAAAAACGCTTATTTTTGTCAACTTCTCTAGATGGAATATTAATAGGACACCGGGCCCTGCAGGGCGACCGCGGTCACTCAATGTAAATGAAAACGTTTCTACTTTCCAAAGGGCCCCCAAATTGTGTGCCCGAGGGCCCCGGCTTGCAAGACGGGCTTGTTAATGTCTCGTGACTCACCATTAACAATGAAGCAGGTCTTCAATATCTCTGGGTAGTTAGCCTCGTACATCTGCAGTAGTGAGAACACCATCTCAGCTGCCGGCTTCCACGCGTACTGGCGCAGATTGAAGCCTTCCAGGTCGAATATTACTGTCACCTAGTTCAATATCAATCATTTTAACTTCCTCGGCGCAATGTGCATCTACGACACTGTACTGTACTGTCAGACATCGAAATAGATACACACTCCTAATTTTTGTAATAGTGCTGTGTTAGGTCTAATGCAAACGTTATGTATACATTTGGATCATTATGAAAGCGGATTGTGATCATTATGATTTGGATTATTTTTCGATGTTTGTAAGTTAACTATCAGGCGGATATTAGTAGACAAATATTTACTACGGAATTTTCAGTAGCCAGGGCCCTCCGCAGCTTCTTCTTCATTAGTTAGGTACGAATGTATTACATATGTACAATATACATATCAAGAGAATTCGACGCATACAAAGAATTAGAACTCGACCTTGCTTTACTTGCGCCTTAAAACCGTGCCTACCTTCAAAGCGGAAGGTCCGTGCGTGAGCGCCTGTTTCCTGGCTACGGCGAGGTAGTTCTCCAAGTGGCGCAAGATCATGCGGATCACGTCCGTCTTGCTCACCGCGTGGAGCAGGCCCCACACGTCCAGACCCACGAAAGGTACTATTATCACTATAAATAACAAAGATTATACCATAAACCAGCGATTCTTAAATGTTTCCGTCGGCAACCCTAAGGGTTCTGCGAATTTATTTATTTTTGACTGGAAATAACAAAACGTTTTTTCGTAAAATATGTGACGTGCAGAACCTAATAATGTTTTCTGGCATCTTAGACCATCACCATAGTATTTATTACACACTCAGATTTAAGGGACGACCCCGGGTGGGAGGTAAGAACTCCATGTAACCTACCCTACCGCACTGTTATAGATATTATATGCACCCTTTCTTGCACACTCTGTTACCTTTCTCGCTAACTAAGCACATTCATATTAAAGCTTCCAATCTCTCCCAGTTAGTAGTTCAGTCTCCATCCATCCTTCATCCGAGTTAGACGGCTGCCCTTCTTATAATTAATAATATCTTTTTTTAAAAACCTTTCCTTTGGAGACCCTATAACAAATTGGTGGCAGCGTAAAGGGATTTTAAAAAGTCCCCGGTCCGTCTCCCTAGTCGCGACCCTAAAGTCAGTGCAAGTGCCGTGCTAGTACTCTATAGTGCATCACAGTTCAGTGCACAGAGTTACGATCAGGCCTACTTGGACGCATGTGTTCTGGAAAGGCCCACTGCTGCGCACTGCTCGTGCTGTAGCCGGTCTTCTCATCGCGGTCATACCCACTGTCACGCACAAGCCAGTGCTGTGACCGGTAGACCCCAGCCAACACGACGACCCGAGGTTCATCCGCACCTGCCCATTCTCACTAAGCCCCACTGAGACTACGCGACTACAACCTGAACAATGAGTACTTCAATCCTTATCGCTTTCTTTGCATTCAAGTAAGTGATTTTATATTTTGTAATTGGTCATTGCGAAATTGTTTTTAATCCATATGTTTCAACACATATTGCTATAACGTTGTTTTTTGAATACGAATTTCTATATTCTTGGTTTTTTATAATCGTTTTATTATAATAATATTATAATAATTTTAATCAATCTCAAATAATTCTATTGTGTTTTCACTGTGTTTCTATTGTCTTTTAATTGTGTTTTCACTGTGTTTCTATTGTCTTTTTATTGTGTTTTCACTGTGTTTCTATTGTGTTTTTATTGTGTTTTTACTGTACATAATATTTTCAAAATGTCTGAGAATAGAGCCCCAAGTCCTAAATTAGATAAACCCGAAATAGCTATCACAGATACAGAAGACGATGCTCAAAGCTATTGTCCACCCCCTTCGGGACCCGCTACGAGATCACTCTCGAAACGGAAAGCCGCAACCATCTCTAACAAAATTGATGTGGACCTCTCCACATTATTAAAATTTATTAAACCATACGATGGTTGCAGAGAGACGTTAAACTCATTTTTAGTGAACTGTAATAACGCTTATGAACTAGCGTCAGAGCAACAGAAAGACATTCTTTTCAAATACATTCTTTGTCAACTATCAGGTAAAGCAGAAATCGCCTGCTCTGTTAAAGAGTTCTCCAATTGGATTCAGCTAAAAGAATTTCTGAAAACGCAATTTAGTGAACGGAAACACTATGCCCACTTGCTCACAGACCTACAAGACTGTAGGCAACAAGTCAATGAACCTGTGAGCCAGTACGCCTTAAAAATTGAAACTTGCCTCTCCCAACTACTCACGGAAACTTCTATTTCACATGGACACAAGAGTAGAGAGATGATAGGTCGTACAGCAGCGATGGAGGAACTAGCCCTCCATCACTTCCAAATGGGCTTAATACCCCGTCTATGTAATATCGTCAGGTGTAAATCACCTAAAACGCTCAATGAAGCAATCAATATCGCCATATCTGAGGAGAAAATCCAACAATTCTTATTCCGGAGTCCGTCTAACTCATCACGAAATGAAAGGCCAAAATCCTTCTCCTCAAATCCGAATCAAAAACAATTCAAACCAAGGCTAAATCCGAATCCTATTCCAATTTGCAGATACTGCAAAACACCGGGTCATACCCTAGAGCAGTGTCGCAAACGAGAATACAATAATAATCGGTTTAAAACCTTTAATCAAAACCCATCAAGGACACCACAACGTGTCAATTTCGTGTCTGATTCCCACGAAGAGGAATACCCAATTAACTTTGAAGAGGGTTATGATACTACTCAACCAAAAAACGATTAAACGTCTCGTCCCGGTGTCGTACGGGACCTCGTGATTTTAAAATCGACACCCTAAATCCAACTTCTATATCCGTGCAGCTACATAAAGACCGTAGTCTGTCACAAACTTCTAAATCCGTGCAGCCACACAAAAATGTCGGTCTGTCACACCCTACTATATCCGTGCAGCTACGCAAAGATCGTAGTCTGTCACAAACTTCTAAATCCGTGCAGCCACACAAAAATGTCGGTCTGTCACACCCTACTATATCCGTGCAGCTACGCAAAGATCGTAGTCTGTCACAAACTTCTAAATCCGTGCAGCCACACAAAAATGTCGGTCTGTCACACCCTACTATATCCGTGCAGCTACGCAAAGATCATAGTCTGTCACAACCTTCTATATCCGTGCATCCACATAAAGACGGTGGTTTGTCACATCCTTCTATATCCGTGAAACCACATAACGATGCTGGTTCTTCACACCCCACTATACCTGGTTCGACACAATCCTCTTTATCCGCACAAGAAGTTATACTTCCGGAACCTTCTAAATCTAATATTTTTGAAATTACAAATAATCCTGCAATAATGCTCTTACCTCATGTGCTTGTCGAATCTTCTATTTCTGATATTCCTTTATCCTTGCTTGTTGACTCAGGATCCTCTGTAAGCCTATTAAAACACTCTTGTATAGGAAAACATCCTAAACTCACAAGAGAAACAATTCAATTAAAAGGTATAGACTCGTCAGAAGAAGCTATACAAACTCGAGGTCACTTTCAATTAAAACTACTACTTCCAAAAGCTAGCGTATCGCACAAATTTCATGTGATTGATAAAATCCATTTACCTTATGATGGTATCATAGGTTCCGATATGCTTAATGCCCTTAGTTGTAATATCGATTACAACAATAACTTACTTCATCTCGGTAAAGCTTCCTTAAAATTGTATTTTCATGATCCTGCATACCTTATTCCTGCAAGGACTGAAACCATTATCGAATGTTCTGTCCAAAATCCTGAAATAAAAGAAGGATTAATTCTAGATCAAAACCTTTCTAAATCTTTATTAGTTGCAAATTCGTTAGTCTGTGTTAAAGAAAATAATCGAATCAATATATCCGTTATTAATACTTCAGAAGAACCTATAACATTAAAATCTAATCTAAACCTAAAACTTACCTCTATTGATCCTCTAGAATTCCATGAAAATTCTCCTAGTGCTGTAAATCATATACGCGCTACAAGTAATAATTTAACACGAACTCAAGAAGTCTTAAAACAATTACGCATTTCTCACCTTAATAACGAAGAGAAAGAAGCTCTTCTTCAATTATGTTCTGATTACTCAGATATATTCCATCTACCTGATGAAAATTTAACTTATACTAATGCTCTCAAACACGAGATCAAAACGACGACAGACATCCCAATTCATACTAAAACATATCGATTTCCAGAAGTCCATAAGACTGAAGTTCGTAATCAAATTGATAAAATGTTGAAGCAAAATATTATTGAGCCTTCCGATTCCCCCTGGTCTTCACCCATATGGGTAGTTCCTAAAAAGCTTGATGCTTCTAATATCCAAAAATGGAGAGTGGTCATCGACTACAGAAAACTCAATGATGTCACAATCGGTGACACATATCCTATACCTCAGATCGCAGAGATCCTAGATCAACTTGGCAACAGCAAGTATTTCTCAACGCTAGATTTGGCATCCGGATTTCATCAAATCCGGTTAAATGATCCGGATAAAGCCAAAACAGCCTTCAATGTTCCTGAAGGACACTTCCAATTTCTTCGAATGCCTTTTGGGCTTAAAAATGCCCCTTCTACCTTTCAGAGACTAATGAATTCTGCATTATCCGGCCTCCAGGGTATCCGGTGCTTTGTGTACCTTGATGATGTTGTCTGCTATTCCCATGATATCCGGTCTCATATCCTTAATTTAACTTCAATTTTCCAAAGACTTAGAGACTTCAATCTAAAACTACAGCCTGATAAGTGCGAGTTCCTAAGACGTGAAGTCTGTTACCTAGGTCATGTAATCACTGAACAAGGAGTGAAACCTAACCCGGATAAAATCATATCCGTTACTGAATTTCCAGTTCCTAAATCCCCTAAAGATATAAAATCTTTCCTTGGACTAGTTTCATACTATCGCCGTTTTATCCCTGACTTTTCCAAGACTGCTAAAAGTCTTACTAATCTTCTTAAAAAAGATATACCCTTTAAATGGGAAAATCAACAACAAGTTGCATTTGAAACCCTTAAACGAAAATTGACAACTGCTCCACTTCTTATATATCCTGATTTTTCTAAACCCTTTATCCTTACTTGTGACGCCTCGAACTATGCCGTAGGTGCCGTCCTGTCGCAGGGAGCTGTTGGTAAAGATCAACCCGTAGCCTTCGCTTCACGAACTCTTAATAAAAGCGAAACAAATTATAGCACAACCGAAAAGGAGTTGTTAGCCATTATATACGGTTGTAAAACCTTTCGCCCTTATCTCTATGGACATAAGTTCCAAATTGTAACCGATCACAGACCATTAAAATGGCTGTTTAATCATAAAGATCCCGGTAGTAAGCTACAACGTTGGCGATTAAAGCTAGAAGAGTATGATTACGAAATCGTTTACCGTAAAGGCAAATTAAACTCTGCAGCTGACGCTCTTTCTCGATATCCTGTAAATCCTATTTATCCTGAAAATGACGACAATCTTATCTTGAATCCTAATAATGATACTAACCCTAATATTGAAGCCCCATTAGAATCATCATTACCTGAAATTCCTCAAGATACCCTTGACGAACTAATAACAGTTGACTTCAGTCCACTAGATGACAAAGACTTTGATTTTAGCCCTCTGAAACATCCAATTCCAGTAGATCTTC
Organism: Falcaria lacertinaria; assembly: GCA_951449985.1. Taxonomy (NCBI): domain Eukaryota; kingdom Metazoa; phylum Arthropoda; class Insecta; order Lepidoptera; family Drepanidae; genus Falcaria; species Falcaria lacertinaria. Next base: position 10,124,429 of record OX602111.1, on the reverse strand, counting down.
CTATTGTGAGATCTGATCAACTTCCAGAAGAAGTTCTAAATCCTCAGCCTTCGACTAGTTGGCAAAATCCTGAAACCTTACCTTCATCTACTTACCCTAATCCAGGAGATCCACCTTCTAATTCTGAAATCTTACCTGTATCTCCTTATGATGATCCAGTAACTCCTTCAGCACCTGAAAACTTACCTTTATCCGATGACGTAACCTATAAAGAATTTATTAAAGCAAATACTAAATCCTGTAATACTTACATTACAGAACACAACGAAAACCTGCTTAAAGGAGCACAAAAAATAATATTAATACCTACCTCTATAGACATGGATGAGTCCATGCCCTATGTCCAAGAAGTGCTTAATAACTGTCCAAATCCCGAGCGTGACGAATTCTTGAAATTAGAAAGATCCTTATATACATGCTTGCCTCTTACAATCGAAAATAAAACTTACCTTTTATTATTTACAAAAGTACATCACTTCGATGATTGCTCATATCCAGATATTTTTAAATCTTTAAAATACGCACGTGACGAGATAATAATGACTTATCCCACGGTAAATGAAATTAGCACATCCGATTTTAAAAATCCTTTCGACAGACACTCTTTCGTTAAAATATATAATATGTTCTCTTATCTCTTTGACGGAACTAATATCGTAGTTCATATCTACCACAACAATATAATTTATCCTTCACTTAGTGAAATTCCTAAAATCCTTAAAGAAAATCACGATATCCCAATTGCTGGACACTTAGGCTCCGCCAGAATGTTAAACCGCGTTAAAGAAAGATTCTATTGGAAAAACATGCGTAGCGATATAGAAAATTATATTAAAAATTGTCAATCGTGTCAAACCAATAAAGCACTGCGCAAAATAAATAGAGCGCCGATGGTAATAACATCAACCTCTACAGCTCCATTCGAGAGACTATCCTTAGACATCGTAGGTCCTTTACCCGAGTCTGGCACAGCCAAACTCAAGTACATCCTGACTATGCAAGACGACCTCACAAAATTCTCGATTGCATATCCAATCCGCAGTACCACAGCGGAAGAAACTAGCGATTGTTTATTACACTTTGTATCTCTTTTCGGTATTCCTAAGCAAATACTCACCGATCAAGGCACTAACTTCACAGCCGATCTTTTCAAGAAAACATGCGAGTTCTTAAAGGTCAAACAATTGTGGTCCTCCCCTTATCATCCACAGACGCAAGGCGCCTTAGAGAGATCACATTCCACATTAAAAGAATACTTAAAATCATATGTTAATGAACACCAAGATAACTGGCCTAGTTACGTTTACACATCTATGCTAGCATATAATACCGCTGTTCATACAACAACACATTACTCACCATTCGAATTATTATTCGGACATAAGCCGAATATTCCTGACTCAGTCTATAATGACACTTCCAGTACTACTTATCCCGAGTATGTAAAAATGCTACAACATCGCATGAAACATTCGCGAGACAAGGCCCTAGAATACATCAATAAGTCCAAAGTCAATTCTAAAACTTATTATGACTCACATACTCGTCCCGCCGAATACAAAGTTGGCGATTATGTTCTATTAAAGAACCATCTTAGAATGCGCAAAGCCTTATCACCTGTATGGAAAGGTCCATACAAAGTAGTAAAAATACATGGCAATCATACCTTATCTTTACTTATAAACAGACGCCATGTAAAACACCATTACGATCAAGTCAAACACGTAGAAGTACGTGATATACATTCTATATCCTATTTTGTTTAAAGAAAAAACAATTATCCTACTATATCCTTGATAAACATTCTATATCCTATTTTGTTCGAGAAACAAAATAATCGTGTACTATTATCCAAGATATAAATCCTATATCTTATTTTGTTTCAACACAAACATTTTTATACCCCTTTTATACACTTTTATATTTTATATACATTTTACAAAATCCAACTTTATAACTTTATACAACAAACTTTATACAAGTTCTATACATATAACTAAGTTTATTAAATCCATCCTACTATATCATTAGCAAAGCCAAGTATATGATATTTTTGTTATCTCTCATTCGTCTCTCTTCCTTACAGCGTACTGGCCCAAGCTCAACAAGAGTATGTTCATCCAATCAACTCGAGTTCCGGCATATATTTTGATCCAATCGGAGAACTCAAAATAGATACTGGTCACTTAGACATAGTTACTCCATTCGATATCTCTTATATTGAACCACATGTTCAAAATATTAATTCAGTATTAAATACAATACGTTTCTTATGCCAACAAATCCAAATCGAAACGTCAAGTAATTTAGAATGTCATAATGTTCTAGAACCTCTGACGGTTAGGTATAATGACATTGTTTCCCAGTATTCTTCCATCGCTCACCTTATAAGTAAAAATAGATTCAAGCGAGGAGCGTGGATAGGTGGCATAGGTACCCTTTCTAAAACTATATTTGGGACTCTAGACGAAGACGATGCCGTCAAATATGATAACGCTATTCTAAGTATCCAAAATAATGAAAAAAGGCTGGGTTCACTAATGAAAGAAAATATTTTAATTACAACTTCTATGTTATCCAAATATAATAATACTTGCACAAAATCAAATTTAATGAAGCCAACCTTAAAGAAGCTATCGACAAGCTCTCTCTAAACTTAAAAAACCTTTCAGTAATTTCAACTGATTTAAATATTAAAACAAATATTAATTCAATCTTAAACAGCTTAGAAGCTGCAATACTCACCTTATCATTCCAGTTGGAAGACATAACAAATGCCATCATGTTCAGTAGTCAAAACATTCTACATCCGGCTGTATTGCCACCCACTCACTTATATAAAGAGCTTATCGATAACTATAGGTACTTACCTGTAGATCTAAAATTACCTATTAATCTAGAGTTAAGCCAAATTCATTTATTAATGAATGTGTCAACTGTACTTTGTTACAGTATAAACAATAAGATTGTTTTTATATTAAGAATACCTTTAGTGTCTCCCAAGGAATATACTCTATTCCATAATATAGCACTGCCCACTCCGCATAACAATGTAAAACCTAATTCTTTTAGTTTCATCATGCCTAGTTGTAAGTATATCGCAATGACCAAAGATAAGTCGGAATATTGTACTCTTGATTCACTGAAAGAATGTAGAGCGATAAGCCCACGAGAGTACATCTGTGACGTCATGACCGTGTTCCCGACTAGTGCGAATCCCATTTGTGAAAGTGAATTATTGTCAAGTGTAATAAGTGTTATGCCAGGACAATGTGAAACCGATTTTATCCACGGAAATATAGATTTATGGAAATCGCTTTCTAGTAACATTTGGTTATATGTACAATCTCAAAATACTAAGTTATATGTTGAATGTCCAAACCAAAAGGTTCAAGAACTAAATATTATTGGTACGGGAATTATAAATATCCCTAATAATTGTATTGCCTTCTGCAAAAGTACCAAGTTAATTCCTAAATTTTATAACTTAAAAATAAACGTCACTATCAGTCATCATTCTGATTTCAATATTATAAATGATTCATGCTGTAATCTAGCTAAATTCAACATCATGAGTAATGAACCTCGTTTAAAATTAAAGAATATAGATCTTGAAAACTTCAATCTTGAAACAAAATCAAAATTAGTTTCAATGACCGCCGAAGCGGAAAAAATCATTAATGACATACCTATCATACAATACCAGGCTCATTACTCCATTATTTTAATTTTAATTTCTTTGTTCATTATTGTATTTTGTATTTCTAAATCCTTTTTTATTATTAAATCGCGCAGCCGGTTAATTCATCCCTTTTCCTACTTTCAAAGAACAATTCCCGTTAGTTCACCTGAAGTCTCTATTGATCAGGGTTCGACTCCTGATACAATTCCTCGTGTTAAAGTCAATAATAAACGCCAATCTACTTCGGAAATCCCAAGTCCCAGTATCAGAATCAATGTGTAATTAATTTGTAAATTTTCCCAAACTTCGCAATTTCATCCCCGAAGTTTAGTCTACCCCGGGGAGGTGTTATAGATATTATATGCACCCTTTCTTGCACACTCTGTTACCTTTCTCGCTAACTAAGCACATTCATATTAAAGCTTCCAATCTCTCCCAGTTAGTAGTTCAGTCTCCATCCATCCTTCATCCGAGTTAGACGGCTGCCCTTCTTATAATTAATAATATCTTTTTTTAAAAACCTTTCCTTTGGAGACCCTATAACAGCACGTTTACAAACTACATACCTTTTTATATTTTATTTTTTTTGTTGTCGAGGGGGAAACCTTCAAAAGGTACCCGCCTGCTTTAGGGGAGCAGACGGGGTATGTGAGATTTTTACACACTAAAACCCCCCCGGTGGCCATCCTCCGTGCATATAGGAGGGCTTCGGGATCACCAGTGGAACGCACCGGTGCCCAGCACTTTGCCTGAGCACGTCCCGGGGGCAGCCATGTCGCCGCCCCTGGAACCCTCGCGTGCTCTTGACAGACAAACTACATACCTAGACCAACTGTACTATCGAAATATCAATATACCTATTAGTCGTTGTTGCTGCGATGTTTTTATCATTATCTTGTTATAATTAATCATCTAACTACCTAATATTTTAGCAAACAGCTATAAGTTTTTTATTCAATTCTCGTTTCTTGTAGTGCTTGCGTCATGTATTTATCTGCTGAAGATACATATTTTCCATTAATTATAGTGTCAGTTAATTGAATCCGTTTTTTGACCGGAGTAATTAATACAGTTTATTTTATACCACCCAGGTGGCATATAAGCATACGGCCCACCTGATGGTAAGCAGTAACCGTAACCTATAGCCGCTAGCGATACCAGGGGTATCACTAACCCGTTCCACACCACGTTGTTGATGAGAACCCTTTTTTTATACTACTAGGGTGACACACAAGCATACGGCCCACCTGATGGTAAGCAGTCACCGTAGCCTATAGCCGCTAGCAATACCAGGGGTATCACTAACGGGGTGCCAACCATGTTGTTGATGAGGACTCAGTGCGAGCAGCTATACTACTAGCCCAGCGTATCCTCGTGGAGCACTGGCAACCTAACTTACCGCAGAAACACAACACTACATCAAGTAGTGTTATTTCACTGCGGTCTTCTGTAAGGCGGAGATACAGTCCCCAGTCGGGCGGCTCCAATTTAAATGGGATAACCCACGGGTAATCCCAAATAGCCCTACCTCTCTTGAAAAGATACTGTGATAGGGCAGCGTATCCTCGCGGAGCACTGGCACCACCCATGCTCCTCTCTCTAACCTAGCGCCAGCTGAGTAGATAATTGGTTGTTACCTGGCGACCCTTCCTTGTCGAACCCTGGACTCCCGCTCGGAAAGTGATTCTCCAAGACCTCAGGAGCTTGCCACGTGGGCAGTTCCGAGTCTATGCCCCATTTCTCTCGCCATTCGAGGGACTGGAAGCAGAATAATTTTGATGACTTTGAGAGTATAGAGTGTCCGGAGCGTTACAAAATTTACCATGAGGGAAATATTAGAGCCACGACTGGGGTGAGTAAATCCCACCGTACTTAAGATCGCAGTCAAACAGTACTACTACCTATGACAGATGAAGTGGTGTGTTTCTGCGGAGTTTAGGAAGAACAATTTTCGACTACGAATTCGAATCGCATTCGACTATTCATGAATGGGAAAATGATCAGCGCTACACTGGCGAAAAGTGGACCTAAAAATTCGTATGAAAATTTTGATATGCTTAAAGTTACGTTTTCGAATACGTAATCAATAAAATGTTCTTGCTACCACTACAGAGCTCTCAGAGATAAATTGCTAGGACAGTGAGTCCTAGCAACAGAAAGGTAGTCAAGTTGCCTCTCAAGCGAGTTGCCTTGCCAATGCCAATGGCTCAGAGTAGATATCCAAAGGCAAACTCTGTTATAGTGGTTGGCATCTACAAGCTACAGACATCGATTGAGATTAGGCGAATTAAATGCTTCTTGGTTGTGGAAACATATTCCATACACATCTGATTGACGGACTACATATTCCTAAATGTACGCCAAGAGCTAAAAGATGTGCGTTTAAACCTCAAATAAGATAAGCTACTTATAAATGTACGTTACTTACGTCTCTTAACATTTTTTCCGCTGCTTCCGCATCCCATTGCCTGGCTGAAAAAAAAAGATAGCATATATTATAAATAATTGTTGGTTGGGTCAAAGGTCGGATAGATAAGGCAGTACTTCTTGACACGTCACGCATTGTCAAGCGGTTCCTCACTCTGTAACCCTAACCACCGATGCCTAGAGCTCGCACCTCGTTAACGGTGGCTCTCTAGGTTCGGTGTTTGTTATTTAATAATGTGCTTAAGTTAAAAAAAAAACAAATTTAAGAAAATAATTAAATAATGGGAATTATAATAATATATCTTGTTTTAAATTATAATTACTTTACCTGGTTTGTACATCACTGCCATCCCTGGTAATGCAACTTGGTTTTGTAGAAGGAATAAATAATTCCTTTTACATTACCCGGTTTTGTATGAAGAATATTTTTCCTTGCACAGTACTGGTAATGTAACTGGTTATGTACGAAGAAAAAATAATTCCTTGTACATTACCCGGTTATGTACGAAGAATATTTTTTCCTTGCTGGTAATGTAACTTGGTAATGTACGAGGAACAATCGATCTTCACGCCTCCCACAAAGGTCCCGAAGAGGTAGAACAGAAGAGGTTTTACATGGATAATGAATTAATTGTATTTATTTGTTTTTGCATTTGCTTGTATACTTTTTTACCACGTATTGGCAGCGAGGTCGAACATAATATTTCGTTAAAAATAAACGCAACACAAAAACTTGCTAAGTAATTAGATACCTACATAACGTATGGAATCTTTGAAACGAATAAAAATAAAATTATGATTTTGGGCATGCTTCATTACCATTGCTTATGAAGCTTACGAATGAATAATTTGTTATTGTATGTAATAGTTGTACGTAGTATATTATCTACTCTGAGGTAATAGCGACGGAAGGTAGGTTCGATTTCCTCCAGGCTAAAAAAATCTGTGACGCACAATCGTTTGCATTGAATCAGTTGAGATATTTAAAACAATATTGTATTTAATGGCGCCCATGGACAAGCTTTGTATACGTACATAGAAATGGAAATATATTTATTATGTAAACATCCAAATGTTACAAACAATTTGTTGGAGCACCCTTTTAAGTATCATAAGTCACCTGTGACAGAGTACTCCGCTCATACATACATACATATCATCACGCTAATGGCCGAATAGCGTAGCGATTGTATTCTCTTGGGGCCGAATACTGAAACGAGATCAAAGTTTGAAGCACGTATTATATTCTAGACTGGTAGAAAATGCTTTAGCATTAAGTCCACCATTGTACTTTAATTGTGCATTAAGTTTTTAAATAAATAAATAAATAAATATATTCTGTTGGGTTTGTGATGTGTATCGATTCTAGACTGCCAGTATGATACACGTATGTCGTAAAAACCGGCGCGGCCATAGATGCATTATGGCGCAAGATTTGAATATGTCATTCGTCTTTTGTTTTATTAAGCGGATTGTAAAACGAGTAACAGATTATTTACAGGACTTATTGTTTAATTTGTTGCCTATTTGACGGATTTATCAGTTTGACTTTGAAGGCCCACGTTACTGTTTGAAGCATCGTCAAAATACAATTTCGCAGACTTCAATTTTGACAATCAAAGGAAAATGTTGTCTTGATCTTGTCTTGATATTGTTTAATGTATTATGTGAGATACAGTGGTGTTTATTTTATTATATAGGCAACGTATAATGTGATAAATATTCCACGACGTGTTCAACAAAAGTAAATCAAATAATATTGTGAATTATCAAAATGAAGATTTTTTTCTGGTGATTGGTGAAATGAAGTCCAGACTGTCAGGAAGGACGTTGCCAACCTTCTTGGTGGTTATCCCACCGTACGACGTTGCCAAGAGGATCCTCTTCTCTATTAACTACTTGACATTGGCAAAATACGAGATGTACTTTTTTGTGTTGCCATTAAATAAATAAATAATAATAATACAATTTCGCATGTAAAATGGCAGCCACTCAAAATGTATATGACATCACAAGGGAATCAAAACCTATAGGCTCAGTTACTTATTCTTAAGCTATAGGGTACGTCCCGTTCACCAAGAATCATGAAATTTGGCAAGAAGCAGTGTCTTACAGCACAAGTAAAGGGAAATGTCTGAAAACCGTAAATATGTCGTTTAATAAGCAAAAAATGCAAATTGACTATAACAAACTTATAAAAATTGATGGTGCTGCGTTTGTTTACATTTTGTTTTCCTGAATCGCGCTGTTGAGTCACCGATGAATAATGACCTCATTTGTAGTTCGCCTACTTTTACACTACCTATAAGTGTGTACGGAACCCTCGGTGCGCGAGTCTGACTCGCACTTGGCCGGTTGTTTCTTATTCATGTATTCAAGTATCAAGATTATGTTGGAATATTACCTCTGAGCCATCGCAGCAAGAAGTGGTCGTTATGTTCCGGCTTTACTACATCTTTCACGCTCCGACGGAACTGTAACAAACAAAAATGTTATTTTAATTACTTTAGGTATCTAAAATAAGTACCCACTCTGACCTACTATATATCTAAGTACATATCATCACGCCAAGTGCATTGCGGGGGAATATTATAATAGGCGATACTGAAGCGACATTCAAAGTTTGAAGGCCCAAAATAAATTTTCGCATGTAAAAACGGAGGCCACTCAAAATTAATGTGGCATCAGATTTGATTGGCGTTTTAGTATTCAACCATAAGAGTACATATACCTGAGGTACATATTATAAGATAATATGAAGTAGTTGTACGTAGTATATTATCTACTCTGAGGTAGTAGGTATAGTTAAGTATTTACGGCAGATAATGCGATTGCGAACAAAATGTCATAAGGTTATATCATTGAATAATAAGCTCGCTAACGCTACTCCCTAAGTTAGATCCTCAGAGGACTAGCTCGAAAGCCAGTTTAATAATTTTTTTAACGCCTCCTTAAACATATAATACGCACAAATGTACGAAATTGTTTATACCTACTCTTTGGTATAACCACAGAGTTGATACCTAATATCAGTATATTATCTACTATATATATAGTATCTCAGAGTAGATAATATACTACGTACAAGTATTATATTATCGACTCTGAGGTACAAGTATAACGAAACAAATCATGTTTAACGTATCCAAGCAACAGTATTGACAATACGAACATCAGAAGTGTCTAAAAAGGAACAGAGAGATACCTTAATTTTGCTCATTAGTCATTTCCACTAATTTTATAATAGCGCTTTTACAATAACTTGTTACGAGTATTTTTAATGTTAATATTTAATATATAGTGATGGCTGAGGGCGATAATATATCGACGTTTAGTGCGGAAGGGGGGCAGGACACAGTGGGGCTGCCCCGGATCGTGATGGTGACCGAAGGCTCCGACACGTCGGCCTCCTCCGCCTCATCCACCTCCTCCTCCGAGGACAACTGGGCCGACCTCATCAAGGTCGCTGACATCCCACCAGAATACTGGCACATACAGAAGCTGGTGAAGTATATGAAAGCAGGGAACCAAACAGCTACTATGGTCGCCTTGTCTTGCTTGAAAGACCACGACCTCACCATAGAAGTGAACCAACGAGCTATTCAAGAAATCGGAGGCTTGGAGCTGCTCGTCAACTTGTTGGAGACGAGAGACTTGTGCTGTATTCTAGGATGTCTGGCGGTGCTGAAGGACATAACTCCTAATATAGAGATAAGGAAGAAAGTGACAGATCTGGGAGCTATTCCGCTACTAGTGGGTCTGCTGTCGGATCCGGCTCGAGACGTGCAGACCCTAGCCGCGGAGACCATCGCTCACTTAGGTAGAATACGGAAAAGTAGAAAGTTTTGCAGGAAATTTGGTGGCGTACCAAAATTAATCGATTTGCTGGATGTCAAAGAGAGGTAAGCGGATTAAGATATAGCTTCTATCTATATAGCATCTACTTGGCTATCGATGGTATTACTAATACTATCCATCATAATTAAATGTAATAATAGCTTTGTGTCTTTTAGTAATTTCCGAATGAAAACTGCTAATATTAATAAGAACAAACTATTAGCACCTACTCATAATTCGCAGATATCTTATAACACCCCGAGAAGAGCTAAACCAAGATGAGATACAATTTCTGGACATCGCTCGAGCAGGGGCCAAGGCTCTCTGGTCAATGTCCTCCTCTCAAAGGAACCGGGAGGGGATGAGAAAGTATGGTATGATCCCCCTCATAGCCAGAGTGCTGAAGACTATACACCTGGACGTGGCAGTACCCGCGGTGGGCTTGCTGCAGATGTGCGCAAATGAGACATCCTTCCAACTCGCTATTCAGACAGAGAAGATGGTCACTGATTTGATCACACATTTGGCCAACGAAGACAAAGATTTGAAGGTATGTAATTGAACACGGATTTGCGAAGCTATGTAATAAAAACAAAACAAATGAAAAAACTGGAAGAGGCAAACTTCCAGTTTTTTTCATTCGTTTAATTTATTGTACACCCAGGTATTTTTACGTAGAAAAACGGCGGCTTTAAATTATCTCTTTTTGCTATGAATCATAAAGATTATCAAATATGACCACAATTATAATACAACGATCATATAAACATAAAAAACTCGTTAAAACTCATAAAACGTAGACTTTTTAATTATTCTTACAATGTTGGTTCGAAATATGAATAAGCGAGGTCATAAATGTTGTAACCTTTTACGATGAGCTTATACGCGAACTACAGACTGATATTAAGAACATTACTGGCACGCGATATAAATTACATACAATTCATTACAATGTGTTTACAATGCAACAACTTTTTAGACATACTGCAGCTTGGCGATTTACAAATGTGCGAGTGATCCAATAACAAGAGACATGATACGTGAAGCTGGTGGATTGGAGTTACTCGTAGAGGCAGCTTCTGATTCCACGAACAGAGCGAACAAGCCTCTGATGGCCGCTGTCACGGGAGCGCTGTGGAAATGTGCCAACAGTGACGCCAGTGTGAAGAGACTGGATCACCTCGGCGCAGTTCCCACCCTTGTTCGTCTATTGGATGATGAAAACGACGGCGTTTTGACCAATGTAGCGGGCGCGCTGGCAGAATGTGCCAAATATCCTCCCAATAGGGACAAAATCAGGAGTGCCGGCGGGATTCCTATGCTTAGTAAGTTCAAATAATGCTTAACTGTACGAATTTTGAATTCTATGAATTTATTTTAAATGTATTGGGATTTCAGTTCACCACCTAAACAACACACATAAGCCCTTGTTAGAGAATGTGCCTCTGGTTCTGATGGAATGTGCTAAGGAACAAAACTGCATGTTAGAGATTGACGAACTGGACGGCGTCAGACTTATATGGTCTCTTCTGAAAAACGATTCCAAGAAAGTTCAAACCAATGCAGCCCTAGCATTGAGTCCTTGTGTGCAGAATGCAGCTGACTCAGGAGAAATGGTCAGGTCATTCGTAGGCGCTTTGGAACTGACGGTCGACCTCTTAGACTCTGACGATCATAACGTGTTGTCAGCTGTTTGCGCTGCGATTGCAACTATTGCACGAGACCATGAGAACTTGGCGGTTATATCCGATCACGGTGTTGTTGCAAAACTCTCCAAACTCGGTGAGTAGCCGGCAATCACACTTATTGCAATATCTAAAGTGATCCTTTTGACAATTTTCACATCTATGCAATACCTCCATTCAACATGATAACCAGCAATTAGTTTTATGGTTTCTTTCTATTGCATTATTTTGTACGAAAAAGTTTAAAAAAAATGCTAGCAATTACGTAGTGGAAGCATGTTGACTATTTATATTTCTAGACTTTTTAAAATTGCACAGCAAAATATTGGTTCCAATTCTTTTGTACAAAATCACTAAACTAAACTAATTTGACAGTTCTAATGGATTGCTATCCTTATTTAACCCCGCACATGAGAAAGGGATAGCAAGGTTTTCTGAGAAGAACTGTCAAATTAGTTTATTAATTTTGTACAACAGAATTGGCACCATTGTAAAAATTGTAAGATCCTAGATATATTTTTCGGCTTTTTTCCAGTGAGTACCACAGACGACCACTTGAGAGCAAACTTGGGTGTTGCGATTGCTTACTGCTGCGACTGGGCACAGAATCGTCAGGAGTTTGGCAAGCGTGGAGCTATCACCCCCCTGGTGAACTACATGACGTCACGGGACCCTCAAGTGCACAGAGCTACGGCCTTGGCACTCTATCACCTGTCTTTCTACTCAATAAATTGCGTTACTATGCATGCGGTGAGTGGATGATTTATATTTTTTATTTTCACGAGAGTCGAGTTTAAATGTAGGTTTGGTTTGCAGAATTAGCACCAATAATAACATTTTTATGTAAGAAATAGTTCAGTTAATTTTTAATCTGTTTTATATACAGTCAATGTATTATGAAAAAGAAATCAAACGAATTGGTGAAAGTACTAACTTTAATTTTATTAACTAAAATAAAATTAAGTGTTACTTTATTCTGCTTGTAGAAACAAAACTAATTAGAACCGCAAAAGTTATTATGTATGTAGGTATTTGGATTGCGGATAACTGGTTTTTAGGGTTCCGTTCCTAAAAGGAAAAAAGGAACCCTTATAGGATCACTTTGTTGTCCGTCTGTCTGTCTGTCTGTCAAGAATTTTTATCTCAAGAACGCGTGGAGTTCTCAAATTGAAATTAATATGAAATACCCGGGTCTATGGTCTCTTTCGGCTGTATAATAATCAAACCTGTAAGTCAATATGAAGAAAAGATATGATCATTTATGTTGCAAATTTTCGCATATTTTGCGATTTTACAAGGGAATCAAAATCTACAGGGTACTTCCCGTTGACCTAGAACCATGTAATTTGGCAGTAAGCTGATTCTTACAGCACAGGTAAAGGGAAAAATCTGAAAGCTTTTATTATTAAATTTTAATTAAATTTAATTATTTATTCGAATTTACTAAAAAAATATTTCTGTTTCGTTCTGTTGAGAGTCGCCGACGAATAATTACCTCATTTGAAGTTCGCCTACTTTTAACCTTACCTAAGCCTTACCTACAAGTGTGTACGTAACCCTCGGTCCGCGAGTCCGACTCACACTTGGCCGGTTTTTATATTTGCTTTGCGGTAAAATTTATTTCGAGTTTATTTACCAGCTAATTATGAAAGTATGATGTTAGAATACTAATTGCTAATTTAATACAGTCTTGAAATACGACAATCACTTTGATAATGATAATCAAGAATATTCTAGAGCATCATTGTGGAATACGCTGCGCATACGCATTTCAAAATTATTGCCCAAGGTTGGTAAATCAGACAGAGTTGCTATCTATATAACTTATCCGGATAATATGCAATCTGTCTATTGCAAATATAGTGGATAAAAATGCATAAATACGCACGTACTTGTGTACTGTACCTGCACAAGATTGCGGTGAGAGTTTCAGGCTTGTAATCAAATAGAATGGCTGTGTGGTCGGTTTCATTAATCAAACTTAATTTTTTTTATGTATATATCCAAATATTCATGTAAATATCCAAAATTTGTAATGACAAATTTTGGATTTCAATCCATACTAATATTATAACAGCGAAAGTAACTCGTGTTTGTTTGTTTGCTCACGATTAAACGGCTGAACGGATCGTAATGAAATTTGGCGATCAGATAGATCACTTGGAGAAGGACATAGGCTATCTTTTTCTAGAACCATGCGGGCGAAACCCCGAGTAAAAGCTATATTATATTCTATATATCCTATTCGTCACCAAATGAGTAGAGAGAGAGACACGAGAGATAAGGATGAAATCATAAGCGTGAGAGAGACAGATACATTGTGGATCTTCGATGTCTTCGATAGCTTACTGAGATAGGAAAGGAATAGGAAATAGAAATACTTTTGCCTTTAATAATTTAGGGACAATGCTACAATAATTATGTCCGCTTTGTTAGGCGTTACTGTTGTCGATATCCAGGAAAAATATCCTACGTGGGTGAAGTCGCGGGAAAAAGCTATTCATAATAGTCATCATTTAAATTATATACTCATGTCGGTACAGTTGCTGAGTCTCCAGACACATATGCCTGGTTAGTGCTACTTCTATGACCTCCTCATACGACGTGACGTGACAGCTATTTTATTCTTTACTACCTATCCCTGCCCATTCACTTGTTCATCTGACTAGACTAAAACAGCGTAGCGTTTGTATGCTCTTGGACTAAAACTAAAATATAACCTTATTCTAGTTCATGGAAACTAAAATGTTCATCGGTTTGGCAGAAATTAATTTGATTTTGGGAGGACTAGCTAAAATGTTGTGCACTTAGCTAAAATTAGTGTGACAAGAGAATTGGTACCTAATTTACCAATTACTATATATTAATAAGTTACCATTATTTTTGTGTAAAATATATTGAGTTGAGTTTATCTGTGGACAGGCTGGGGTGGTCCAGTTCCTGCTAGAGACGATCGGGTCCAAGGACCCAGTGCTGCAGGAGGCTTCAGCCGGGTGTCTCTGTAACATCCGCAAGCTGGCGCTCGCTACTGAGAAAATTAAACTGAAGCAGTAACCACAGCTAACTCAGCTCGTTATGATGTATTCATAAAATTCATTTAGGTTATTTAATTTAATAAATACTTAGCAGTCTTTGTATTGTTTTAATTCAAGAATACTTAGGAATTTTGCTGAAATCTGTCAAACTAATTAAAATCAATTAAATTTGGCAATTATAACTAGTTTTTTTCAGTTTTGTAGTAGATAGATATTTGGTATTATGGTTATGTATCACTACATAGTATAAAACAAGGCGCTTCCCGCTGTGTGTCTGTCAATATGTATGAATAGATCTCTAAAACAACGCAACAGATTTTGATGTTTTTTTTAAATATATATAGAGTGATTCAAGAGGACGATTTTTATTTATAATAATTCATTTAGGTTTGTGAAAATCTCCAGTAATATTGTAAACAACACTGAAGCACAAAAACTAATTTTAGAATTTTGTATTTACTGTTTGTTTTTTTATTTGTAGTTTTATGTGTTTTAAGGTGGGCACCTTCAAAAATATGTGTACGTTGGCTTGATCCAAGCTGTAAGTTATAAATGATCACGCTCAGTGTTAAAAGAGGAGCTTTTTTATGCATCGAAGTTGCGGGAAACCGTAAGTGAAGAATGGAATCTCTAATCCAATTAGCACACAAATGTTAAAAGGTTTTTTTGTCAATATCGAAATGTCATAGACTAAATAATGTCAGTAGTCATATCACTAAGTCATTTTTTTTCTGGCCAAACTGGTTTTGCCATATTCAACCAAACTAGTTTAGTCAATGTTAGTATCAACAAGTTTTTAATCTATTTCATTACCAAACATGGCCGATAATCACGGCCAAATCGGAATCGTTCGGGTCCTGAGACTCCTGAGTCTATTCCCGATTAAAATAGTATCAAAATTGCCTTCCAAAGGCCTTATTCTGGCAGATTAGTTGGTAATACTTTGAAATACTTTGTGTTCGTTGTGTTGTGTCGGAATAGTTTTAAACAATTGTTTTAACGTAGTGGTCATGTGCTGTTACATGTGTGTGTTTGAACACAATGTATTATTGAAGGTCCTTCTCAGGTGGCTTTTTTTCCGAACCGGTTATTATTTAGACCTTTATAAGTGCCTTATTAGAACCTAAACCGAATAAATGATTTGTTGATTTTTTCTTTGGCGCGCTATTATATTTTACCCGACTACGGCGAACTAGAAGGGAGGGGTATACAAGTTTAAATATTTTTGTTAGCTTTAATAAATTTAATATGAAATTCATCTGGAAGAAGGTCATTTGAACTATTACATGACGTAATTCACAACAAACATAAAATTAATATTTTTTGACCTGGAATCGGGTTTTGCTAGTAACATTACATCAACCTTAATAGATTGTTTAATTAAATTCCAGTAGCTTTTTGGGTAATCGTCATTATTTATCTTAATAACAACATAAGTAACTGGTTGGTTGTTTTGTAAAGTTTACCTTGCCAGAAGTGAGAATAGACCTTTTTATTTGTTCATGCCGCATGACATAGGGCGGGAGTTTTTGGCGGGAATCAGGCGGAGCGGTTGAGATTTTTTTCAAGTGTCGTAAATTGTGTTATAGTGATCTTTAATGTGTATTTTTGGTGTCGATATGTGCAGTAAAGTTTCATTTAGTAACTGATTTATAGGAGCATTGGAAATAATGCCATAATACGACTTTTGGGTTAAGTGATTTATCATTTTGGTCAATAGGTTACCTCTAATCTAAAGGCGTGTTACGATCTGCTACTGCCGTGGGTTGTCTCCAGAAACTCCATTGGGCGTTAGAATGCATGACACTAGGCATTTTAATGCGGCAAACACGAGAAATTTTGCAACATGAAAATTCTCTAACACTCGACACTGGCAAAAATAGTCCCTGAAGGGATTGATTGCCATACTTAGGAAGAAGAAGAAGAAGACATAGGGCGGGATGGTATACGTATGACACGGTGTAAGTACCATGTGTTTGCTATCAAAATTATTATAAAATCGTCTATCTGTGTTGTTATTTTGGCCTCAATCTGAATTTTGAGTTACAACATTAGTTATTTTTCGTTTTAGGTTATTGGCACTTGACAAAAATTTGCACTTTAAAGCATAATATTTCGCATACGGATCACGGAGTCGAAAAATTGTTTCGGCATAGCCACAATATTCTTAATGAGCTATTCAACAACACCCCACACCGTGGGATAAACGAAAAGTATATATGTCATCCCCACTTTACGTGTATGGGATGGGAGCTACCCTAAAATATTTTTGTTTCAGGATTTTATTTATGGTTTTGCGGCGTAATTAATATAGTATATCCATGCCAAATTACAGCATTCTAGTGCTAAGATTTTCTGAGCTAAGTGGCGGACGGCCGGACATGGCGAAACTATAAGGGTCCCTTGTTGACTTCGGAACCATATAAATGTAGAATAATTTTTACCTGCCGGTGCCGGTGGTTATGCAGTGGCGAGTAGAAGTCCAACGTAACGAGCCTCTGATTGTTCTATTGATATTCTATGATATTGTTATTTTATATATAAACTAACCAAGAGTATATAATACACCTACCTACTGTGCTATGTGACTTGTGAAATATTCTCTGTCTTTCTCGTTCCCTCTACGGTCTTTCTCCTCCATCGATAATCATCATAAATTAATCAATTCTACATTATAAAAAAACTGACACAACATTTGTTGCTGTCAGATATTTACCTACATCCAACGTAATTTGTTTTGAACAAGATAAATTGTGTCGATAGATTTATTATATATTAGAAATTTTCGGATAAACAAACAGAATTTAGCAATCTGCAAAATAGGTCTTATTAATGAGACATAAGGTTGCAACCTTATGTCTGTAGTATACCAACCGGTTGGCTCGACATGCGGTCGGCCATTATTGTGGCTGTTCAAGTGCACGCTTACTTGTAGAACAACAACAAACCGCCATCAATTATATAATTATTATGATAACTGATTACTTGTAGATACTCTGTGATAATCGCTAAACTGGTCACGTGACTAATTTGTTGCGAATAATCAATTTGTCAGCATTTTCAAATAACACTACTGTGATGTAGAGTTGTGTTCTGCGATAAGTAAGGTTGCCAGTGCTCCACGAACACGCTGCGCTAGTTGTAATGCAGCACAGTGGGTCCTCATAAACAATAGGATTGGCAACGCGTTAGTGATACCCCTTGTATTGGTAGCTGCTATCGGCTACGGTGACTGTTTACCATCAGGTAGGCCGTATGCTTGTGTGCCAACATAGTATAATATCTCCTACACATACACTTAAATAATTATTATCGGAAGGTGAACAGGTATCCAAAACATAAGAAATGTTATTGAAAATGCAGCCAGTTTACGTTTGCGTAAGCACATATTGAGATTGCGTGCAAGTGGCCAAATAGTCTTGACCTTGGCGGCAGTTTCGCAACATATGCGCGTGCATACTGCCGTTTTAAATGTTACAGAGCATGGTGTCCCTTGCGAAATCCCAGTCAAACAGTAAAAACTTGCATTCGAATAATCGATGTAAACATTACATGACATTACGGCAAGCGATTTGTCTCATTACGATCGGTAGGTAATTTACGATGATTTCGTTCAATATCGAATTTTCGTTTCCCATATAAGATTCTTTGATTATATATCGAAGTTAGGACTATTATATAAGGTAGGGCCGGGTTGTTACCTGCTGTTATTTTTAATTTGTTTGTCGAAGTGAACTGTTGAAGGGAGGGAAGAAAGCTTCGCACTTTCCGTAACACTATCGTACCTGGCAGTCCTGCAAAATGTATCCAACATTCGAAAAGGTAGTGCAATATAGTCACGTTATATTGCTCTGCTGCGATTAGAATATTTTTTTATTTTTTTATGCTCTAATAAGGGTTATGAATTATAAACCTTTGGTTAAGTAAGCTAAGCTTATGTAGCGCCTCACTCGAGAAAAACCTTTTTTTATTACTGTAAAGATTACTATTACAGAAACAAGTAATTGCTTGCCTATCATTAGTGGCGTAAACTGTAGTTTTACTTATTTACCGTGAGACATCATTTATTGGAGCCGTATGTTTAGTAAGAACGTTGACCGTCACTGTTGACTATAGGAAAATATCCTCCTTTCCTCATCTCAAAAGTACATCATTGTAGCGTACTAGAGCGGGCTTCAAATAGCATATCATGCTCTAGGGCTTAAAGTAAACTTTTAAAATGTTTGTCTGTTGTCTGGAACTACGTGCATCTAATTGGTCTTTTTTTTCATGACATGGATAAAAGTCCTTCAATCGCATATTAAACCCAATAGAATCGTATCAATATTCTATTAATATTATAAATGTGAAAGTAACTCTGTTTGTTTGCTACTCTTTGGACTTAACGGCTGAACGGATCGTTATAAAATTGGGAAGTACATAGGCTTTTGTACAAATGCAGACAAAGTCTCGGGTAACAGCTGGTTTTTATATATTTTTTTCCTAATCAGTCACGTGTAGAATGCACTAGAGTGTAGAGATCTTGTGTGACTGACTTCCGACTTCCCTCATCCATGTTAGAACAGCCAGATAGATCTACGTAACAGAGTACTTTCCTACGTAATATTTAACAAAATAGCAAATTATAATATTATACATATTTATATTAGAATTTTTCCAAAAGGAAGACCCTATCATTTGAGGAAATACGATTTTCCGCCACAGTAAAATATTTTACATACAGTCCATAATATCTAAGCATATTATCTGTAACGTAAACAAATGCTATATTCTCGTTAGCCACAATTTATAACGAACCTTAACGAAATGTTATTACAAGGTTCAAAGTATTTGCGAAATTATTATGTTATCTTAATTAACAGTTTACGCAAACGCTTTTTTTTAATATTGTTTTTTGCGATCGCTTTTAAGTACGATTTTGCAAAAATATAACTTACTAAAATATATGTTTTATTATTTTATTTATATCTTTACAGAATTCACAGCCATGTGAGCACCATAGATATTTGTTTTATCAACACGATTTAACTCTTTTTCTAGGATTAAATGTAATTTCTTAGTAACATTGCTCTTCTTCTTCGTTCTAAACATCTTCTACAATACATCATTCTTGTCACACACACAGCTGTTGTAAGTACGCAGTATAATATTATCTACCCTGACTGAACTAGTACTATAATATTTAAATCTGTGTCTCTCTTCTATATTATCTTGTGCCATGGTGTACATTGATGTCTTCCCTGTCTATTCCTTCGGGGTCTCTATGGGAAGGCGTGAGCATAAATATAAATACAAAACATAACGACTTTGCAATTTTTATGTAAGTTTTAAATATTTGTTGGGAATTTTTAGGTTTTATTTTTAAGTATTTGTGTGTAGGTAACATTTTCAAATGTATTATACTATTGATATAACGAAATTTGTAAAAGTAAATGAGCTCACATTACAATGTTTATCTAGAATGGAGGAAGGAAACAAGTGCAGTCATATCTTCCGTATTACATAGCAGTTCTTTATATAACGCAAGTGGAATGTGGTAGGCGCGTTGCAATCTCAGTATTTCCTACACTTTGTCGCAAAGATATTTTTTGATGTCGCAAAATTTTATCTTTTCAAGCTATTGAGTTGGAAGGTGCTGATTGGTAGAAAGTTGACTTTTAAAACAACTCGTTATTGGCATTTGGAAACGGTCTCAAATGAAAGGTTTTAAAGTACATAAAATAAAATAAAAAATGTTGTAAAATATAAGAAATTTATTTTTATAACTGACAGATTGACAAAAAAGAAAACAAAAGATTTTTTAAAAGAGTTTATATCAGTACATAGTAAGTAATCAGTGTCTAGTCGATATCTTTATCGATAATGATGTAACGTTATATGCATCACACTGCGTTATGAAACTTTCTATCTCATTTACCAGCATGTGGAAATTATCATTTCCTATGATGTCTGTAATAATAATGTAACTAATGATAGTACTGATAAGTACTTGTCACGAAGTAAGCGTGTAGGTAAGGCGAAATGTATTGTGACAGCTGGGTGCTTTGCAATAAAAACAGATTTTAAACGTAGTTATATATTTATTGTATTTCTAGTCCGCATTTTTTTATTGTTATCTAGTGATGTTTTTATTGCACCATTCGAATACATTTCAAAATTTTAGTAGTCTGCTAATTTTAGTCGTAATAGGATCGCGATGATTTTTCAATGATATTCCTGTTAACAATTGGAAACTCAGGCCTTTGAATTTATGCATGGATGTGGACGATACTTAATTCTCTAATGTGAATGTCTTGTTGAAACATGTCATTGTTTTAGTGTATAGTGTGGGGTATTATTGCAGACCTCAGAAAAAGTTACGCGAAAACGATAAGACCTTCGATATTGGTAAAGGGAAATGAATTGTATAGAAAAATAAAGTATAACATTATTGTGGTGGACTTTCTTTTTATTTCTAGTTATGTCAAAACGTATTGAAAGACGAATCAATAAAGTCCAAAAAACTTAATGTCAAAAAAAACAATTTATGACCATTCTAAAGCGAAAGTCATTAATAAAATTGACATCAACCTTATTAAAATTTCACAACTCTCTGAATGCAGACGGATTAATCTAAAAAAGTCGTAATTAATAAAACATTATAAATAGATTAAGTTTCTTTCACTTGAGATATGTTTTCTACCTCAGTAATTCATCTTCAGATCGGTTCTTTACTAGCTATGCCCGCGACTTCGTACGCGTAAAATAAACGTAATTTTAGAATAAACCAACTAAAACTAAATGAGTGAGTTTGATTTTCTAAAATAAAAGTTACGCCTTATAACATCAGCTCTATTCAGCCAGTGAAAACCCGTTTAAACTTTGATCATCCAGAACAAACAAACAGACAGACCAGACAGACATACTTTCAAGTTTTTTAATTTATTTTTGTTATAGTTAATTGTGGTATCTATACTTTTATAACATTCAGTAAAAAACTGATTTGACGTTACAAACAGACCATTCAATTGTATTTATTTGTATAAATGTACATGGATTTCACCACACAAAGATAAACTATAGTTGGTAGCGATGAGAGTAAACCTAAGTAACACAAGTGCAAGTGTAATACACGGTACCACCCCACCTCAGGTAGTCATGGTAGAATATACTATACGGTACCACAGAACAGGGGCGGAGTACCACTAACTAACCAAAGAGTAAAAAGTACAAGATGTCATTGTATGTAAATTTTACCACAACATACTCATAGTGGATGCAAATTACATGTAATAGGTATAACCAAGGGCGGTTCCAGGGGGTCGTGGGGGTCATGACCCCCTGGGCTGGGTCTATCCATTCAAGTGAACAAGTGAAACAAGTGAGAATTCGTTTCGATAGAAAACAAAAGAGATAAGAATATTGATTATTGATATAAGTTATTTAGACATTGGTGCCAATTCTGTTGTTCAAAATTACTAAACATAACTAATTTGACATTGTGACAAGTGACAGGTCTAAAAATATTGTCAACCTTATTTAACCCCGTACATGAGAAAGGGATAGCAAAACTTAAGCCCTGTCAAATTAGTTAAGTTTAGTAATTTTGAACAACAGAATCGACACCATTTTAGACGTAAAAATAAAACAAATTTTCTTTGTAATTAGGTTAAGTCATTGTAATTGAAATTGAAGCCTGTCCTGACTAGACCGACTATAATTACGACCTCCTCTGACTTGAAAGCTGAATCTGCCATTGGGCATAACTATGTTGCATTGCGTCCAGTATGTTGCGTGGTGAAAGGTGTGCTTCCAAAGTACTTAGGTACTAGACACCCATGAGCTATTAAGCTATTAGAAGAGTATAGAAAGAAAGAAGACGTGGAATTGTATACAATTTCACGTCTTCTTTAGACACACCACACGTATTTATATTGACTTAAAGCTGCATGGCTAAAGCATGAAGATGGATGTTTTAAGTACATAGTTCAACATTTTTTGTTATCTACTACTACTACCTACTAACTTTTTATAGCCCATCATATCATACGGCGCATGAAATAGTCATGCGTCAGACTAAGCTTGTATGAAACAGTGGTTGCCCCCAGCCACGGTAATGTTTGTTATTGTATAAATTACTTTACCTTAAAACCCAAACCCAAAGTGGCATAAGTTCAAATCCTACATATTATAAATGCGAAAGTTTGTGAGTATGGATGGATGGATGCTTGTTACTCTTTCACGCAAAATCTACTCAACGGATTTGGATGAAATTTGGAAATGTATACTATTTATCCCGGGATTTTTTTTTTCAACCCGGGAAAATTTTAGGTTCCTCTGAGATTCTAAGCTTAGCGACGTAGTCGCGGGCAGAAGCTAGTATTTCTTTTGTTATCTTTTTTGACACATCCCACTTTTTTCAATTTTGTTGAAAATACCGATAAAGATAAAATATAGGTACCCGTCTTTTTTCAATGATACCTTTATCGTTGTTTTTTAAGTAAAATTATTTTGATAGCATCTATCATAATGTTAATGATTATGAATGAAGATTAGTAAGTACCTACTGGGAAAATTAAAAGTTGGATGAATATTTACAAGTATGTATTGTTTATTATCGCCCTGGGCCAAAAAAGTCGAATTTTGTAACAAATTGTTTTTTTTTTTTCTAATGACGAGATTTATTAGTTCATGGATTGTTATCAAAACCCGAATAATGATAGCCCAAAGTGGATAGCCCGTAAGAAAGTGCGCATTTAACAGCCCTTTGTCTAACTGTAACGTCTTAAAAGCCGTGGTGGCCTTGTGGTTGAAGCAACGGCCTGTCGTCTGATGGGCCCAGGTTCTAAACCCGGCCTGTATCAATGAGTTTTTCTAAGCTTAAGTACAGTGATTTATCACACCATGAGCTTTTAAAAAAGAAAGGTAGGGCGAATTGGTATTTCCCGTAGGTTTTCCCATTTAAATTGGAGCCGCCCCACTGGGGACCGTACCTCCACCTTACAGAAGACCGCAGTGAAATAACACTAGTTGATGTAGTGTTGTGTTTCTGCGGTAAGTAAGGTTACCAGTGCTCCACGAGGATACGCTGGGCTAGTAGTAATGCTGCTAGCACAGTGAGTCCTCATCAACATCATGGTTGGCAACCCGTTAGTGCGTTGCTAGCGGCTATAGGCTACGGTGACTGCTTACCATCAGGTGGGCCATATTTTTGTGTGCTACTTTAGTGGTAAAAAACAAAAAATAACCCGAACCGCCCAATTATCTGGCGGTCATTTTAACCACACGGCCCCTACGGTTTTTATACCTATAACTTTACACAACTGGTCACTGTCCAAAATCCAAATTTTACACATAAACATCGGTTACATTTAACATCGCATTAGTAAAACTGTAATGATGTAATTATGGTTGCAAATAAATAAATATTATATTCTATACTTAGGTAAGTAAGTACTCTTTGCAACAACCTACATACACAAAGCCTTATAACATGCCTCCGACTAGTTCTGCCGGGTTTGATTCAACATTTGATTATACATAGGATTCAACTTAATTTTCAATCAACACAACACACGTAACACAACATAGTCATTAACAACAAAATTGTTGAAATGTTAAATTCAATCGTTTGATAGGTAGGTTGGTACCTACTTTGATTAAACTAATGATTATGCAGTTTAAGTCTGCATAGCGGTAAGTGTACCTACCTACCTGCTTAGAAGTATAGATCGACGTAAACAAATAATTTAATACAATCTAACACTAACCTTCATTAACGCGAAACGCTGATCGTCGTCAATTCCTACAACTGTGTTGGAAACTGGCGCCATTTTACACAAATTATTAATAAATTTCTTCTTAAATTTAAGTGATAAAAGATACGATTTGTTTAAAGCGGGTATCTATTGCCCGGACACGTACTGCACGCGCAAGCGTCAACACGCAAGTGGCTGACTCAGTCAGACTACACTACACTACACTACACTACGAGCGGAGCGCAACACGACTACTATTGAATGATTTTATTGTAGTGTATGTTAGTTGTGTATAGTCAACTGTACTGTGGCAACCGAGGCTATTTTATCAGGCTTGCTTTATACATCTAAAGCATACAGCCCTCCTGATGGTATGCAGTCACCGTAGCCGATAGACGCTAGCTAGGTAGGTATCACTAACGCGTTGCCAACCTGTTGTTGATGGGGACTCACTGTGCTAGCAGCAGTACTATTAGCGCAGCGTATCGTGGAGCATACGTCAGGATATTGCCAAACAGAAAAATAGAATGCACATACCTTTGATTATATACTTGTTATAATCAAAGGCACATACATAGCTTGAGGCACAAATGTTGAGACCGAATTGTAAGTATAATTTTTCGGTTAGATATAAATTATTAGTAGGTACAATTATGTACACCATAATGAACAGTCAACATTATCATGTTACTGACTTCATAATTGATTATGTACTTTTTGCTGTTATAATTCTTGATACTTATTGTTTTTATGGAAATCAATGCTGAAAATATATATTTATTTGTATAATATTAATCAAAAAAAATATACACATTAGCTATAAATAAATGTTTAAATAAAATAAATCTGCTTATTTGTCAATATATAATTCTAATTCAGTATGGTGACCACAACTCCTCCTTTCTCTGGCTCCTCATCATGCACCTCTTTGTCACTTCCCTCAGGGTCTGATGCATCAGAGTCATCACTATCAGCCTCCCTGTACTTCCCAAACTTGGATATGTCTCCAGGCAGCTCGGGCATCTTGATCCCAGTCCGTGAAAACAGCTTCTCGGCTGCATGCTGTGCTTCCACTTCTTTCAGATGTATGTTGTATTCCTTCTGAAGTTTCAAAGACTCTTCTATGGAAAGCACTTTTGCCGGGCCATGTTTTGTAGGTGGTGGTGTTGCTGCTGTAACTTCCCAGTGTTTGTTCTTCTTTCTACTCATTTCTTTTTCTGGATTGTGTACATCTGTTATTGTTGTTTTGTATGGCTTAAAATGGCCAGTTAGTTTTTTGTTTGTAACTTCAGTTTTTTCAACTATGTATTTCACATGTGGAATTTCACCAATATTTAATAAATCCTCTGTGGTTATTGAGGCTTTTTCAGGTTGTAGTACTTTTACTTTTTTTTCCTGAGCTGTACTTTGACACAATATATGCAATACATCTTCTGGTTCACTGTCATCATCAGAATCAAGATAAGTGTCTTTCTTATTCTCTATTTTACCTTCCCATTCCATTTTATCAACTGCATCTCTATGAATATTCAGATTTAAATTATTCATCAACCCACATGTGTGTTCTTCTTCTTGTTTTGATTTGAGTTCACTTACTATCTTATCATATAAAGTTTGTATTTTAGCACCTTTATCCGGCAGTTTTGCTATGAAAGGCTTGTTGTGTAAAAGTTTCAACTGCCTCTCTCGTAGCTCAATAAGTTCTTGTATGGATTTTGATGATAAATTTGCAAGTTTTCCGTCAATTTCATTTTTAGGCGGAGGAGATAAAAGTCCAGGTATCTTCGTATTTAGCTTCTTCATTGTAAATATATTATAATAATTATTGCCTTCTATTTATTATAATTGAGGTTGTCGGTTACAATAAATTAAACTAGAATAAGTTGATAAATTACCAACATTCACAGTAAATTTGAATTCGCAAATTTTGGAAGGTTATATTTTTGTTTACGTAAATAAGTGCCTCAGATTTCAGAATGAGTAAAATATTACCGAGGTTACCTACATAACATACGAACGAAAAGACAACGAATGAATGATGAATAAACTTTTAAATAGAGTTTTATCTTGTATCTCGACCGGATACATGTCCTTTTGTTTTGAGAAATGCAACTACGCTCGCCGTAGTGCATAATGTAGCGTTACTGCTCGTTGGCGATCGAACCGTTCTGATTTATTGTTTAATTCTGATTGCTTACAATAATCATACAAGCTAATTAAAAGTAACTGACGTCACGGCTGCAGCTGAATGATGTTGGTTTAGTATATTATCTACTCTGAGGTTTTGTTATGTCTTAATTAATGGCTATAGAGGACTCGCGGGAAAATAAGAATGTTGGTTGAGTTTTTGGCGGGAATCAGGCGAAGTGGTTGAGATTTTTTCCAGTGTCTCGTAAATTGTGTTATAGTGATCTTTAATGTGTTTTGGTGTCGTTATGTAAAGTTTCATTTAGTTATTGATGTATAGGAACAATGGAAATAATTATATAATATGACTTTTGGTTTAAGTGATTTCATTACGCCCTATCTGCTACGGCCGTGGATTGTCTCCAGAAACTCCATAAGCATTAGAATGGTGACACTAGGCATTTTAATGCGGCACACATGAGAAATTTTGAAACTTGATAATTTATCTGTTACTCGACATTCGCAAAAATAGTCCCTTATGGGATTGATTGCCATATTTAGGAAGAAGAAAATGTCTTTTCTTTCTAATTTATTTCTATCCTACGTACGTAGTGCAGTGGTTATGTACTCTGTGTAGTTGATATCTGTGGTGGTTATGCATTCTGTGATTCTAGGTTTTGATTTTGATTTTTGATGTACTGATTTAGTAATTAGGTTGCATTCGTTTTTGTAAATCATTCAACAACAAACAACTTGATTTGAAGTGATAAATACTACGACATGGCCCATTTATACACTTTATAAAATTCGACTTAATGCTAAGTAATACTAATATTTGTCACTGTAGTGTATAACCTTGTCGGCTTGTGCGTTGATAATGATGGAAGATGGTTCGGTTGGTCTTTTCTTTATTTAGATCAAAAATCTTCGTTTTTGTATTCCTGCAAAGTAGTTTACATTGATTATCAAACTACTTTAATTAATGAATACTTTGGTATTAAGATAAATATACATTTCATTTTGTTTACCTACCACTGATTATCGTGTTATATTTGTGTTGAAGCTACCTCTGCATTTGGAGCCCGTGGTCCAGAGTGAGGTGTGCGACAAGAGGCTGTGGATTGGAAATCTTGACACACGTGTTAATGAGTATGTAATTTACGATATTTACTTATGTTTATTCTTTGCTAGCTTTCGTTAGGGCTGGTTTTTGAGTCTTTTAAGCAATGCATGTCTGTTTAGTTTCTCCTCTTAGGCTTATGGATGTCTCACTGTGCTGGGCCTATAGGCAGTTGGCCAGTTGCCTACATTGCCTCCATAGTCAATTCGACCCTGGATTTTGTCTGCAACTTTGCCCATCTGGAAAAAGTATATAGCCTGAGGATAAAATATTATCTATGATAATCAAAACTAGTTTAGCCATGAATTGGTGAAGTATTTTTTAATTGGTTCAGTTATTCCAGAGATAACCTATTCAATATCATTGAAACAATTTTTTATTAATAATACAGTATACATTTTTCTATTTCTCTATGACATGGATACAGATTTTATTCTAACACTACATGCATTTTTTTTCTGCTGTGTTCAAGTATGTAAATAAATGTATTAAACCATGCCTTTCCTCATTATCGGTATCAATTACTGAAAATGGTCCGCGTCTATGGCAACATCGAGAAGTTTGACATGCTGTTCCACCGTAGTGGGCCAAATATTGGGCAGCCGAGAGGGTTCGCATTTGTCACATACAAACTGAGAACAGATGCCATCAATGCCATGCACTCAATGAATGGACAGCTGCTTGGGTGCAAGAGAATATGTGTCAAGTTTGCCAAGAATTCCGCAGTAAGTATAAGCTTATTTAACTTTTCTAATACTTTGCATAGTTAAATTACTGGTAATTTAAATTTCTCAAAATAAATCAATTCATATGCATTGGAGAAAAAAAAAGGTTTTAAAACCCAAAAAAATCACTTCAAAATGTATTTAATAATTATTTTTTAACCAGTAAGGTGGCAAGCAAGCATACAGTCCACCTGATAGTAAGCAGTCACCGCGCCTATGGATGCTTGCAACACCAGGGGTATAACTGGAATGTTGCCAACAATTTAAATCATATATTCAAACCATAAAAATCTCTTCACACCCTTCTTGAAGAACCCGATGTACTCCTTTGGAAAACCTCAGCAGGGATTTAATTTCACAATTGTTGATATTAGTCAGTACATTAGGACAAAGTTGTGAAATTATTTTATTATCATCCTGAATATAATATGTGCAAATTATCAGAATAGTTGACCTCTTAAAATTTCGTTGGTATTTTAAATGTATATTCGGTGACTGCTTACCATCAGATGAGATCCCAAAAATGTTTGGTTTCATAGGCAATTTATATTTTTCCTGTTTTTTTACTTCCATAAGCAGAGACTCATATCCAATGCGTTTTTTTTCAGGAAGATCAAGAGAAACCAAAGCCAGAGTTAGGAATAGCAGCTTTAGCAGGAGCAAAACCCGAACTCAAACTCAGCAAGAAGACAGCTATCCAGTCAATAGAAGCCAAGCTCAAGATGATGGAGACTATGAAACCAGGAGATGACTTTGTCATCAACAAGCTAGCTGCTCACGAGACACCAGTTGTAGCTCAGTACCAGACCAAACAATACCAACCTCCAAACAAGACCGTTAGTTCCTTTAGAAGGAGACATCCATATCATAAAAAAAGATAAATTTAGTCACAATTTAACTAAAATAAAAATAATTAAATTAAGTATCTAATGCTGCCAGACAAAATAATTTTAGCTATCAAATGAATATGGTGCAAAAAAACTTATTATGGTATAAAAAAAACTTGCAATTCTTTTTTAATCCCACGCATGAGAAAGGGATACCAAGACTGTCCTGTGTAATTAGTTTAGTTCAGTGATTTATTACAGCAGAATTGGCACCAATGTTTGGGATACTGAAATGTTACATGACATTACTAAATTTGTACAAAGTAATACATACTTCCTTCTTATGAATAATGTTAGATTTTGTAAATATTTGCCATACATGGTCTAGAACTTTAAATATTATTTATGAAAAGTCTTGATACTTTGAAATCAATTGAGAATCTTCGTAATTTGTAAGTACATAATTAACTTCTCAGTATTTATAAATTATTTTTAAGTAAATTGTTGTGATGTAGGTTTCCATATGTAGTTTTTAAATTGAGGAAATTTGCCATGCTTGTTCGAATAAGCTAAATTAAGGTTTAAATATTGTATATTGTGGTAACTGAATAAATTATTATCTAATCTTTTTTTTTTTTATTATAAGCTGTATGCGAGGCACATCTAAGTCCCAGGATTTTTAACAGGCAATATAGGAAATATTTCCTATATGAAATTATGAATTTCAGATGGAAGTTTCATAATGAGCCATCTCATTATGAAACTTCGATGTGCAAGAAAATACATTCATATTCAATAAATAAGTTTTATTAAAGGCTTACATGTACTTCCCTTGCTTATCAAAGCATGAGAGAGAGATAGCAGATACATTAATTAATGTACATCACGAAAATTCAACGAGTATGTAAATTAAACGAACTGTAAATACATTTTACACAGTTAATTTATGACTGCCATTCATTAGTTTACCTAACTAACTGGGTAAATAGCTATATAACTTAACAGGGTTGCAACATCGTCGTATATAAAAAAATTAAATTCTAAGCTAATTCATAACAATTGGTTATATAATTATACTTATATTCAGAATAATTATAAACACTCAAGGGTTTACGCCATAGAGTGAGCTGATGCTTTCAACATCAAGAAAAAATTACGCTCAACCTATCAACTTTTCCGCGAAATGGCAACCCTATTTACTAACTATACAATTTGTGAGGTTACATTAAAATATTCTCACACGTTTTGAAACCTGGTGAGATGCAGTTAGACAGAGAGCTAGCTAGCTTTTGTGAAGGACTGGCCGTCGTGAGGAAGTCGTAGTCTTCGGCGTCGAGCTTCCTCTTCATTCCGGAGTACTGCGTCTCGTCGTCCCCTTCCTTCAGCCAGTCTTTGTACTCTATGCAAAGAGGCCATATTACTTTGCCAGACCTGCGAATAAAGAAAGTTTGAGTAAAATTTTATTATGATGAAGAAAACACGTGAAATTATTTATTAATTGAGATTGCATATTATGCAATCTAAATTAACTAGTTAAACTAGTTACAGCAATTTATCAAAATATAACTGGATACTAATTAAATTTCAATTTATACAAATAGTGTAGAGCATAATAAATAATAATAATAATATTTAAAAAATGGGACGCCCAGTAGATGTAGGCATCAAGTGCAATATTATACGAGCACACAAACACACTCACACAAGTGAGTAGAGAACGGTGGCGTTAAGGGATCATGACGGCATAAGACAGCGTTATGCCGAGTCGGTTTCACTGGAAATTGTTAGCGGCAGTTGTAGTTATTTCATATCAAAACTATTTTTGTTTCCACTAACCTGGGTAAGGTGTAAGGGTCGTAAGGGAACCAGTCGTCAGAGTGTATGATGGCGGAGTTTAGGGTGTGTCGCGTGTTCTTCTCAATGATGGGTTGGCAGTAGACCACCTGGTGGGCTCGCGTGACGGAGGAGAAGGCGCGCGTCACCTGCGGGGGACACGCCCTCAGCGGGTTCAGGGGGCTCGTCACTAACCGGGGCAGGTTCAGAGACTCCACGAAGTTCACATCTGGAATTGAATGATTTTTTTATAGCACTAGTGGTAACAAGAACATCTTTCGAACATCAAAATACGAATTTTTAGTTCCACTTTTCACCGCCGTAGCGCTGTTCATTTTCTCATACAAAAATAGTCGAAGGCGATACGAATACGTAGTCGCAAGTTTTTCTGCTCGGGCTACAGAAAGATTGTAGATTTACGGTAGCACATTTCAGTTTGACAGTTTTTTTTCGCTTTACATTCGTACATGCAGAATCGCAGAAGAACTTAAGTTACCGACATAGTTCAACGGATTAGCCAGTTGAAGCGGCAATGGGCAGGGCACATAGCTCGTAGAACAGATGGCCGATGGGGCCAAAAAGGATACCCACTAGTTGGACCGATGACCTAATAAAGGCCGCTGGCAAGCGTTGGATGCGGGCCGTATTGAATCGGTCATTGTGGAAATCTATGGGGGGTGGCCTTTGTTCAGCAGTGGACGTCTATAG
Organism: Falcaria lacertinaria; assembly: GCA_951449985.1. Classification (NCBI taxonomy): domain Eukaryota; kingdom Metazoa; phylum Arthropoda; class Insecta; order Lepidoptera; family Drepanidae; genus Falcaria; species Falcaria lacertinaria. The sequence goes on along the minus strand of OX602111.1, from coordinate 10,092,686 downwards.
GCTGATGATGATGATTCGTACATGATTTAGCTTTGATTAGCTCACAAATGTAACCAAAAACTATTTCTTGTCACAATGTCAACTAAATTGTTGGATTGTAAAAATAATATACGAACTGTCAATTTTGTTGTGGCGTGTGGTACACAAGTATACAGCCGACCTGATTATAAGTGGTTACCGTAGCTTATGGATGCTTGCCACACCTGCAGTATAGTTCGCGCGTTGCCGACCCTACAATATTTTTTACGTTATCTAGGCGCATTCGATTTTTTTTTATTGCAGCGGTCCGGCAACAAGCAGACCGCGGTAGATCGAAATTCAGTCGGCTAAATATTGTATGTATAAAATTTTCAACTGCATCCAACTCACTTGACTGGTTCCCGACCCCTGCTATATTTAATTAGAAAATGACATACATACATGCTGTGAGAGTACCTACCTAGGTATTTAGATTATTTGTTACAGCGTTATGGTCTGATCAATAAAAATAAATTATGATAAATCAATTAACATACTCACTTTCTTTACTCATGAACAGATGTAGATGTTTAAAGGCGACGAGGTAGAAGATGGCATGACAGATTGCATGGAAGGGTCCGTGCGCCTTCGTGTTATCAATAGTCGTGGTGGCCTCCTGAGTGGCTGTGATATAAGCATGACACCACTCTGTCATCGCTCTGAGGTAGTGGAACAGTCTACTGTTGGGGACCCGGACACATCGCGCCAGAAGCCCTGCGAGGTGGCTAGCAGCAGTCCTTCTAGTTGAGAATGCGCCAGGGCTCATGCCCTGCAACCCTGCAGCCACTAACCACAGGTTGTTCAGCACTCTGTCCGCGCACTGCTGGTTGATTGATATTGTGTACAGGAGCAGGAATTGTACGTGCCTGGAATAATGGAAAACATACATCATCATACATAATTGCACACCAATTTTTTTTTTAGATAAACTGATTGCTACGTGTAGATAGATATACACAATACTGAAGGCCAACTTTTTTTTTATCAGTAGGTTTGTATCTAATTTATGTTAAATGGAGTTTTTTTTGTAGTTTTATATGGTTAAAGTTGGGTCAACATAAAATCAATACGCTCAATACTTTAAGTAATAAGCAGTACCTAAACCTATACATACTCTTTAATGCAAAATAAAAAGTACACTAAAATGTTGCTGTACCTAATTCCATCAGTAGGCAACACAACTTTCTCAAACACAGTACACAGCACATTGAGTACTGGATCACGTTCATCTTCGAGCCAATGTAGCATCTCCAGCATGGCAAAGTCAAGCGCTTCAGTCACCTGATCCGGCTCATCCACCTCCATGTCAAACACAGTCTCGTGCTGAGCCTTCGTCTTCTCACGCTCCACTATGTTGACATCCATGTCTATCATCCTGGAAATTGACAAGAACAATGTGGTTAAAACCAGAAGGTCTATTGGGGAAAATGCCGTAATTTGCAGATAGTCCGCATATTAAAACGTCTATACGGCGACAATGACTTCAGTGGCAAAACGACTTACTAGGAATATTTTCAAAATGTTAATATGTGCACAAATTTTCAAAATTATCCGACATCTTGTTTACATTGAATGATACATAAATACATACATGGAAATCTGTGATAATAAAATACTGATTTAAGATTTATTTGTATACCTAATTAATATATATATAATTTTTGTAAGGAAAATAATTTATTAATTATGAATACATTATTTAAACAACCAAAGAGAAGATTATACACATGGAAAATGCCAGGTGATATCGGAAGATATCAGTTAGACTACATTATAGTAAAGCGAAAAGATAAACATCAAGTCACCACATGCAAGACATTACCAGGCGCTGATTTAAATACGGACCATAACTTGCTTATAAGTAAACATTGATTTGAAGTAGAAAAAATTAAAAGGAAAAACAAACCAAAGAATATAGATCTCAATATTTTAAGAAATAAGGAAAGTCAATATAGTGTGCAATATAGTAATAAAATAAGAAACAAGTTAAGAATAAATAACACAAATTATATTAATGAGAATAGTTGTATACAAAATAATATAGATAATAAGTGGAACAACATAAGAGATATATTGAAGAGCAGTGCGAATGAATGTATAAAACATGAAAAAGTTGCAGCTAGAAAAAAATGGTTAGACGCTGAAATAATTGATTTAATAATAGAGAGACGAAAAATCAGGAACAAAACTGATAATGAAAGCATAAGAAAATATAAAATCTTAACTAACAAAATAACTTTAAAATGTAGAGAAAAGAAAGCAAAGGACATAAAAAACAACTGTAACTTAATAGACTTCTTAATGAAAAAGGGAAAACCCGATGTAGCATATAAAATGATCAAGAAATTAGACAAGAAACACAAATCAAAAAGCACAACCATTTTAAATGAACAAGGTAAATTACTCATAGACAACAAAAGTATGTACAGGACAGGAAAGATACCAATGGATTTCAAAACAACCAAAACAATAACATTACCCAAAAACCTAACTCATTGAAATGTGAAGAGCATAGAACCTTAAGTCTCATATCATAGGCATCTAAGATATTACTCAAAATTATACAAAATAGAATTCGTCAAAAAATAGAAGAATGTTTGAGCGACGATCAGTATGGATTCCGAAAAGACAAAGGCACAAGAGAGGCAATTCTGGCACTGCGTATGATAACTGACAGACGTCTGGAACTAGGACTTAATACTCACATTGCTTTTATAGACCTAGAAAAAGCATTTGACAAAGTTAACTGGAAAATAATGATGAAAGCGCTAAAGACAGCTGGTGTGGATTACAGAGAAAGGAGAATCATATATGAGCTTTATAGAGAACAAGAAACTGTGATAGAGTTAGGAGAAGAAAAAAGAAAAGCAAAGATAAGACAAGGCGTAAGACAGGGGTGTCCACTTTCACCATTAATATTCAATTTATTTGTAGAGTTAGCAATAAGGAAGATAACAGAATCAGAACAGGGAGGTATAAAAATTAACGGTAAAAGAATACACTTTATAAGATTTGCAGACGACATTGCGGCATTCGCAGAAAACAGGGAAAAACTAGAAAAAATTATAGGCATCATGGATACGATATTTAAAGAATTTCACTTAAAAATAAATATAAATAAAACCAAAACACTAACGACATCCAAAATACCTTACAGACATACACCTATCAAACTTAACAATAATGCAATAGAACAAGTAAATAACTTTAAATATTTAGGTAGTATTATTAACAGTGATTCCAGATGTAGTCACGATATTAAAGCCAGAATTGCAATAGCAAAACAAGCTTTTAATAATAAAAAAAGGCTTTTTGGATCTGGTATGAATAGAAAAGTAAAAAAAAGGCTTATCAAGACATACGTATGGAGTATCGTACTGTATGGATGTGAAACGTGGACACTGACGCAAAGAGACAGAGAAAGGTTGGAAGCATTTGAAATGTGGTGCTGGAGGAGAATGGAGAGAATAAGTTGGACAGAAATAGTAACAACAAAGGACGTTCTGAAGAAGGTAGGAGAAAAAAGGACGAATATAAGTACGATTGAAAATAGGAGGGGCAACATGATGGGCCATTTGTTACGACATGACGCATTTATACGAAATATCATAGAGGGAAAGATCGAAGGAAAGCGTGGCAGAGGAAGGCCAAGGATAAGTTACCTGCAACAGATAAAGACGAAGGCTAACGTTATGTCGTACCAAGAGGTCAAAGAGATGGCTAACGATAGAACGGCTTGGCGATTGCTCCACCGACAAGAGCCTAGCTCTTAAATATATGATGATGACCTAATTAAATTAGCGAACATTTATTTTTGTAAATACTGCATGTCCTCTATAATTCACAAAAGTTTATTGTAATGTATTTTTTTCATAATCAAAGTCCAATTATTAGATCACTTTAATGTGTTATGATCAACTTACTTTTTGATGATTGCAGTCATGATCTGTTCCCGCAGTGAAGGTAAGTATTTGCTCATCCATATCAGGTTGTGTATGTATGCCCTGTTAGGGTAGCAGCCAGCTTTGTAGTATGGGAACTGTTCTATCACTATTTGAATTAGGAGGTCACTTGCCCTAGGGATTAAAGGACATTATTATTACAACTCTAAAATAATTAAGTATAACATAAAAAAATATACTTTTAATGCACCCAAATATAAATAATATGATGAAATAAATAAGAGTGAATACCTAATAATTATTGCAAAAAAAATAAGTAATGTTCCGACACTGACAAACAGTGATATCTGCTTGCAATGAAAGCAAAGCTTCTACTATGGATACCAGTTGACTGATATAATATGTACTTTCTGTAAATACATCCACATCATGTTAAGACTGTAGGCAAACGAATGTACAATATGTGGATCGAAACTGCGACACATGGCATAGCAGTCAGGTTTACTAACCACAATATGTTTTTATTGTTTGATAGATGGCATACCAAACTTATGTCTGTAGGTTTTAATTTGAAACATGTTTCTTGCAACAATACAAAAAAGACTGCAAATATCTCTTGATTTATTTTCAAGTTTACGGTTCAAATTCAGTCATTCTAATAATGTATATTGTAAGAAACATACTGTTACAATTTAACAAGTTTTTTGTTGATAAATTATCACATGTGATACAATTTGCATCAGTATAAAAACATCACATTAGTCCAAGGTGACACAGATACACATTTTATATCAAGCAAGTCTACATGATAGGAGCATCTTCACTGTATCATTGACGTTGACAGATAAGTCGAGAGGCCTTGATGGCCTTGACCTCAAGACATTTTGCCACACAACTAAAGCATAAAAATGCCTTGCATAATCCATGTGAAGTGAGAGGCATGTCTTTTGTAATTTTGTAAATATACCAAGCAGTCAAGACAAATATCTGTATTAATCTTGTATAGAACATACTTTCTAGATGAAAAACTTAAGTGAATGCAGAATAAAATCAATATTTTACACTCACTTTTTTTTTTTTGTGCCAATTCTTGCCATTGAATGTTGTCATTCGAACAGAGTAACTTCAAGGCTTTTCTTGGTCTCACAAAGATATTTTTGAGAAAAATATAATTGTGTTTAACAAGTGTTAAACATAATGCCGGGTCATAAATTAAGAGACCTTATGGAAATTTAATATTTCCAAAATAAAACTTATCCTTACCCTTTGATAAGGTGGTACAGCCTTTCTGAAGTAATCAACAGCTGCATATTTCCTCAATAAGTTTGGAACTTGTTTCCAATTATCCTCCTAAAACCGAGGAGTCAATGTGAAGAGCTATAAAGGTTCACCATTCTTGAGTCTGCTGTCTTTCCATCATCAATAATAATGATAATGGATTAACATTACAGTCAATATGATTGAGACTCAGGGCTAGAGATGGTAAGCTTAGACATGTCTTGCAACTGTACTGTTATCAGACAATCAATGATCTAGACAGGAGCGTGTCAAGCCAAGTTGAATCTATATTACTGTGTCAAATCAATTCAGTTTGTTGACATCAACTCTTGTCTTGACTATAAGTTGACTCAAGTATCCATTCTGGATTACACAAAACACATTATTATAATAATAATAATATAATGTTTAATAATGTTTGGACATTATCACACAATGCCATCTGGCCCCAATCTAAGCCAAACTTGTATGGGAACCAGTAGCTGACATAATACTTATATTATTATTTTTTAATAAATCACTTATAATAAATAAATATACCAAACACCCAGATGCAAGGAAAACATATTTGTCACATAAATGTTTGCCCCAGCGGGAATTGAACCCCCAACCTCTAGCATAGCAGTCAAGTGTAGTAACCACTAGACCGGCTGTCTCATCAATGTTTTTTGATTCTTCACATCACTCACATAAATATTGTAAGAGATGCTAAGTCCCAAATAACAAGTGATTATTTAACTTATCAGATGTAAATGTATTAACTATCAATTGCATATGCAGTTGAAGATAATCTTTTGTAGTAAATGATTTAAACAGTGCTTACATAGGCATGATGGCAATAATTTCAGCTATCACAGTGTGGATGTTAGACCATTTTTTCACTCTCTCGGGGGGTGGGTTGTCTTCCCAATTTTCAGCATCATCTGCAAACAAAACACACATGGAAATTAATTAAACTTATAATCATATATATAGGTACTATTATAAATTTATCATGATGCAAGACATTACTAAATAAAAAATTTCAATATGGTGAAATCTTGTGAATTCAAGACAATACAAATTTCGCCATTTCAAATAGTTGTTCAGACAAGCTATTTACCTTTAAATGTCTTCAGTAGGTTTGTTATTACCCTGCCACAGTGGTATGTGTTTGCAGTCACTAGACTTATCACAAATCTGCCATACAAGTCAACAAGCTCATCACTACGGCTCGCCCAGTCTATGTTGCACACTGTGTCCACAAATGGCTTTAACTCTCGACCCAACAACACCACACACGACAAGCAGTCATCAAACACAATACGGTAGTTATCATCGTTCAGAGGATAGTCTTGCAACACCTTGATTAATTCATGGTAAGTTGTTGCATTTCCATTTCTAACGTAATTTAAAATAATCTTCTCCACTTGGCCTTGTGAGAACTTCAAATGTCTGCGTGCCTGTGTCGCCTGCCGCTGCAGGGTCTTTTGCATCAAAGACGCGATAGTTTTTTGCGCTGCGACAGCCATTTTCTCTATTTTTTCAGATCCGATGATATAGTCTTAAGGTATTCAACTATTTCAGGTTGCCGAAGTAGTTCGGCTTTTTTATGGTTCAATACTTCTCGCAGTACGTTGCTACTGTCTTCTATTGTCGGTAAGCCTGTCGGCGCTGGTTCGAAGCTTGTGCTCGGTTTGCTGTACCCGACGCCAGCTTCCAAAGCTTCGGTACTCTTCTTGTCCTTCAAATATGTTTGTAATCTCTCTAAAACCACTTTACTATCACCTTCCTTTTTATCAGGACTATAACCTTCTTTAGACATAGCTTGACAAAGCAATTACATTGTCGGTAGTTGTCTTATAATAATCTTATAACTCACAAACGATTCCTTCCGTACAAAACTAACTGTTTGCTATTTTGCTAAGTTATTTTGGATTAGAATAAAGATTTTAAAATTTAAACACGTGTTGCATTACGTTTCACATGGATGGATAAATTGGAAATAATGTACCTAATGAATGAATGAATGAATCTGAAGTTCTTTTCTTCTTCTTCTTCTTCCTAAGTATGGCAATCAATCCCTTCAGGGACTATTTTTGCCAGTGTCGAGTGTTAGAGAATTTTCATGTTGCAAAATTTCTCGTGTTTGCCGCATTAAAATGCCTAGTGTCATGCATTCTAACGCCCAATGGAGTTTCTGGAGACAACCCACGGCAGTAGCAGATCGTAACACGCCTTTAGATTAGAGGTAACCTATTGACCAAAATGATAAATCACTTAACCCAAAAGTCGTATTATGGCATTATTTCCAATGCTCCTATAAATCAGTCACTAAATGAAACTTTACTGCACATATCGACACCAAAAATACACATTAAAGATCACTATAACACAATTTACGACACACTGGAAAAAATCTCAACCGCTCCGCCTGATTCCCGCCAAAAACTCCTGAAGTTCTTTTCTTCTTCTTCTTCCTAAGTATGGCAATCAATCCCTTCAGGGACTATTTTTGCCAGTGTCGAGTGTTAGAGAATTTTCATGTTGCAAAATTTCTCGTGTTTGCCGCATTAAAATGCCTAGTGTCATGCATTCTAACGCCCAATGGAGTTTCTGGAGACAACCCACGGCAGTAGCAGATCGTAACACGCCTTTAGATTAGAGGTAACCTATTGACCAAAATGATAAATCACTTAACCCAAAAGTCGTATTATGGCATTATTTCCAATGCTCCTATAAATCAGTCACTAAATGAAACTTTACTGCACATATCGACACCAAAAATACACATCAAAGATCACTATAACACAATTTACGACACACTGGAAAAAATCTCAACCGCTCCGCCTGATTCCCGCCAAAAACTCCCTGAAGTTCTTTTAAGTTCAACTACAACTCATTTGATCACGTTTGGGTTGACGTCTACGGTTGACGTTCATAGCACGGTGCCGTTTAATTGACATATTTGATTGCGCATAGAGCATAGGTTTTACTCTTTGTTTGGCTTAGAATAAGGGCTTAAGTCCTTATTCTAAGGTGTTTGGAATCAACTTACTCATCATCATTCATTTCATTCCACGAGAACACGAACAAATCCCATGCACTGATGTGATGACGGATCTGATCCGTGCGTGCTTCGTTCGTGTCAATAAAATTAAAACGACAGAACTTAAAAATTTCGACTCAGCTTGCTATTCGAATCTCGGACCAAGTTTTATTGATGTTAATATCTTATCTGTTCTGTCATATAGTGTTATATTCTGTGGCGTTTCATTTCTCAATGAGTTCGGGAGGGGTGGAATGCGTGTGTATTTCTAAAATCCGGATTTAGCTACCATTTATTGTGATAACATTTATCACTGTGTACTTAGTGCTTTTACGAACATGTGAATAAAGTTAACTGCTTAATATATAGTGTAATATTATTTGCTCAGTTTCTTTCTTTCTATGGGCGTTGATAATCATGCAAAATGGCCAACGATTTGTGGTCATGTACCTGTTGTACAGAGGCTCTGACTTGTTGGCTACGCTTGAAACTGTCTCCAGAGGAGATAGAACAGAGATACAGGAGCAAAGAGATCGACAGAATCCTTGAGAAGGACAAGCAGACGCTGCGACGGCAGGTAAAGTTGTTATTACTGGGCGCGGGTGAAAGCGGAAAATCAACATTCCTGAAACAGATGAGGATAATACACAAAGTGAAGTTCGAGCCGGAACTGGTCCGTGAGTACCAGCATGTGATATACCAGAACATAGTGAAGGGGATTCAGGTGTTGGTGGACGCGCGGGACAAGCTGGCCATTCCGTGGGAAAACCCTCGCAATCTGGACGTGGGCCAGCAGGCGCTGCACTTCAACAGCACCGCGTCGCTTGACAGCCGCCTGTTCATGCACTACGCGCCGCACATACACTCCCTGTGGCTGGACAGGGCCATCAAAAGGGCATACGACAGGCGAAGAGAATTTCAATTGGTGAGTAACACAATATCAACATCCCATCATTCTTTTAATACTATTTATGTAGATATTACTTTTTATTTGTCTATTTGTGCATCCTGTGATGGTGCTGTACTGTCCTATTTATATAACTCTTCTTCTTAGTTCTTACAATGCGCCATTGGCGAAATTGTGGCAGCCCCCCCCACAAGCCACTCATAAAAAAAGTTGAAGTTGAACAATGTTACTCAATATTTGACAAGTAAACAATGGGAGCAAGTGTATCCTTTGTGTAGGTACCTATATGAACATTGCTTGGAGTCTAATAATTGGTTTATTGTTGTGTATCTTAGTTTGGTTCATGTTATTTAGCAACTGGCATGTTATCAGTTAGATGTAAATAATGCTTCATTGTTAATTATCATAGGTGATGATTTGTATTTAACTTTCCTTAATCTAATACTATTTTGGTTATGTAGTTGATGACCTCATAGGTGTACATGCATTACTGAGAAATACAATTTAACTATAATTTATTAAATTATAATATGTAGATAAATACATAACAACATTGGGAATCTTCAAAACTGCTGAGGTCTCTTTCTGTTTGTTGGGATTCATATTAAATTATGTTATGTGGCATAGTAGTGGCTTGAAATGGGAGATATATAGATATTTAGCTATACACTAAGCCTGCTTTTTACTGTTTCTAACTATGATGCTTTGGTTTAAGGTATTTTAATATCAATTTAAATTAATAATAAATAACCTGAACTTAGTATCTTAAAATATAAATTTCCATTCAGTTCCAAACTAGGATTCACTCTATTGAGAATGCCTACACTCTTGTCCTTGATGGGTATGTAGTTTTATATCACTACACAGTATAAAACAAAGTCACTTCCAGCTGTCTGTCGCTATGTATGCTTCGATCTTTAAAACTACGTAACAGATTTTGATGTAGTTATTTTTATTAGATTGAGTGATTCATGAGGATGTTTTTATGTATAATTGTTGTGTTTTGTAGGTATTTAACTTATATGGCTAATGCTGGCCAGGGCATCCAGGTGGGGTTGCTAGTTTATAATAAAGATCCCTACTCTTTAAACCTACCAATCAAAATATATATTTAATAAAATAATTTTGTCCCTCCAACTTGACAATTTTATTCCAGATGTTTTCTTGCTATGTTAAAGAATTTCCATTAAGACCATACAATGTTTCTTTTTTCAAAATTTAAAAAAGTTAAATTAAAAGAATCATTAAATTGAAATAAAATATGTTTTCCGCAAAAGTGTAATACATATATGGATATTATTCTAAGTAAAATTACAGTTTAAAGTACACTGAATTTAACATAGACAGACTGTGGTAGTTTTATCACTGTTTTTTTCATTGTTCCAATATACTGTCATCAATTTACAACAAGAAATACAGGTTTTCAGAGAAGGAAAGACTTTAGTGTACCTAACACAAAAATAGATAACAATACGAATTCATGAAAGTTGTACCTACCTACAATATAACATGTAGATCTGTATAAAATAGTAGGTATATACAGTGTTCTCCATGCATGTATTTATTCCCCTGTCATTTACCTAATTCTATGCTGACATTACCTATTTACTTTATGATAATCAAGTAAATTATGACTTTAATTATTTTTGTATCATGGATTGGATACCCTCCATTGAAGAATCCTTACTTAATTTGAAGTATGTAGAAGTATTAGAATAATTATTCAAAGAGAGTAGTGCTTCACATACATAATGCATCTTTTTAAAATTGAAATTCACAAAGTAGACAAGAATGACAGGAACTTAAGGTGTACCTAGTATACCTGACATATTTTAATTCACGATAACATTTGAGATGTAAGAAAGAAAAGAAATTAAGAAAGTTGGGTCTTGTTTATATTTCAAGTGTGCGTTATTTTGTTACTATGTAGGTACTTACCTATACTAGTTTTTTAGTTACGCAGTGCACTAATTATTAACATACCTACATTAGGATAAACTAGCCAACCAAAAGACTGAGCTGCTGCATATTGACTAATTAACCCAAGCTCACCCTCACCCAAAAAGTAGAGGGGCGTGCCATCGTGAATTGAAATATCTATTTATCCATACCTAACTTGTTGATATCTGTGACACAAGACAAGACAACACAGGATGTACGATTCACTAATTTGCATGACAGGCAAAGTGGATTAACCACTTCTTGCATTAAAATTACATACATATTCTTACTCAGCAAGTCTTAATTTTCCTCTTACCTACCTATGTTGTGAGCGTAAATAATATAATTGTAATTGCATTCCTTATCTCATTTGATTAGTCATAGCTGGGTTGTGTCATGCATGCGTCGTGCCGTGGCCAAGGCTCTGCAGATTCAGTTATAAAGTGGCTTCACATGCGTCTTAAAGCTGTGCGTAATCGACAACAGATAAAAAATAACTGGTTGAATTAAAAAACTTGTAAGTAGCTATGTTAGGTATGTAAGCGCATTCTGCGATAGTTTTATGTGAGACTAGCGACCTTTCCCGGCTTCGCACGCCCAACGTTAGCCTAGAAGTTTAGCCTACAAAACAAAATTAATTATACATATAAATCTCTTGAATCACTCTATCTGTTAAAAAAACGCATCAAAATCCGTTGCGTAGTTTTAAAGATAAATCATACATAGGGAGAAGAGACAGACAGCGGGAAGCGACTTTGTTTATTACTATGTAGTGAAGCGTTTATCGGATCGGATCCTGCACTTCTATAAAGGTAGTCTACGCCTTTGATCGTTCTGTTGCGTATTGTAACATAATACGTTAGACAATAATATGTTATAGGTTTTTCAACCTACAGATGTAGCAACGAGCGTACCTACGTCCAGACTGTAGCTGATATGTTTAGTGGTCACCATAGCTTATAAACGCGTGCAACACCTTGGAGCATCTGGCGAGTTATTAGCAAAGTTATAAAAGCTCTAACAAAGAAAACTTTAACTAAGTTTGGTAGCAAAATTAACTTTTGACATGAAGGTTCTATTGGGCAAGGCATTAATTTATTTACGGCCTGTTTGTTCACCGTAACGGGTTCCAAGAATTTTACCTTACCTAGAAATAGGGTATATTTTTTGTCTAATGAAGTCAATATATTCCTTGTGTGATATTAGGACGGCATATTCCTTGTTACGGCATCAGGTAGGTATTTCGCCTCGTGTCGAGATTCTTGCTTTTGTTTGTGCTTTGCGTAATTGAGCGTGACGCGAATGCAAATTGGTGCCGTTGTGGTCGATCAACATCCTTCCGTAGGACTTTCCCTGTCGGTCGTCACATTTTCGCACACTTGTAGCGTAGAGGCCGGTTGTCGACCTACATTCCTATACACCTACTAATCAGACCTAAAAGCTGTTTCGATATTGCGACAAGTGCGACAACCGACGACAAACTAATATCGCTAGTTGGTAATTTTGATAGAAAAGTATTCTAGGTAATTTGTAAGGACCGGTCACATTCTAAGTCTAGCCACGTCTGACTATTGTTATAAAGTGGGTAAAGTAATTAATTAGTACCTAGTACATTTAGCACTTGTGTTATTTGCACATACATCTCAAATCTCATGAGCCTACTTCATAAGATTTGATGGTGAATAGAACACTTAGGTTGAGTTACCAATGGCAACAACAAGTAGGTACCTACTTCGTCCTAATTAATCGATTTGGTCTCTGAGTATATTTATCCATTCCGACACTATGCAATTACAATTACAAGATTACATTAGCAATTACCTCTCGATTGGCAAATAGAATTAGCAGACTACCAAGAGTTATGTCAAAATGCGACCATAATGTTACCACGGAGAGAAAATTTGATGACAGTTCCAATTGCAGAAACCAGGTCTCTTCTTTTTCTATCTAAACCTATTCGATCGGTGATTGTAACCAACACTCTGTTCTTGCAATATCAATTCCTTGCCCTCTACGAAACGATCGTCTTACTCCACCAATCATTGGCATAAGCCCGATTGAGTGATCCCGAGTGATGAACTAATGGGCAATAAGTCTGTTTAGAGTCGATACCTAGGTAGGTTCTTCGTTTCCGGTAACTAGAACATGTTCAGCCATACACGATAATGCGCCCTACGTTATAAAACTTCGCGCTCTGATTGCAGTTCGCAACAGCACAGTACAGCCAGCCGTCTAAACATTAAAACAGACGCACAGATGCTCGGTACATTATAATATTCAAAACGTCAATTAATATTGCGACATGTGGCCACTTTTGGCAACGGTTTGTCTAGTTGGGCATGATTTATAATTGCAGCGATTCATAATAACACATCTGTGATCATCATCATATTAAATGATGTGAGTGATGAAAGACTGGCAAAAAATATATGCAATGCGAATGTAAATTGAAGAAGCAGCGATAGGTCAATGTCTTTTTAGATCATATTGACAAAGTGCCTACTCCATGATGAAAATATAATACTCGCAATGGCGGGGATGCACCAATATGAGGATGTGGAAGTAGTAAAAGAGAATGGCGTTTTATACTCTGCCTACCCAGAAAGGGTCTAGGCGCGATGTATGTATGTGATTTTAAATTAAATTAGTACCTATGTTAAAAAACTGCGAAACGGCGGATGAAGTAAGGCTGACACACCGAGTTGAATACAGAAGAAGTCACGTCATTCCTTTTTTATAATAGGTACCTACGCACCTACCTGTGTATCTTCTCACGATCTATTCGATCCAGTGAGTAAGGCTTGAGTATCGAGCTTACACATCGTCAGTGTGTAAATGCCTGATAAAAATCATATAATAAACAATATAATTTGAGTAAATATAACATGTTTATTTATACTAAGGTGGCACACAAGCATACGGCCCACCTGATGGTAAGCAGTCACCGTAGCCTATAGCCGCTAGCTATACCAGGGATATCACTAACGAGTTGCCAACCCTGTTGTTATTGAGATACTACTGTGCTAGCACCATTACTACTAGCCCAGCGTATCCCCGTAGAGCACTGGCCGTGGCACTGGCAACCTAACTTACCGCAGAAATACATACTTAATCAAAGTACTGTATTTTTACTGCGATCTTCTGTGAGGTGGAGGTAGGTACAGTCCCCAGTCGGGCGACTCCAATATTAATGGGAAAACCCACGGGAGATCCAACCCAATTCGCCCAACCTCTCTTTTTTAGCTCACGTTGTGATTAATCACTGTACTTAAGCTTAGAAAAACTCATTGGTTCAAGCCGGGATTTGAACCTGGGCCCATCAGATGACAGGCCGTTGCTTCAACCACAAGGCCACCACGGCTTAAAATATGTGTTGTATTCTAAGGGAGTATATGAATGATATATAAAACTAGCTATATCTGAACAGCCGAGTGAGTCGGCGGCGTGGTATACTAACACTTTTGTACAGTGAAGGGTTTAATTATCAGTATTGATTCACGCTCGCAATAACCTCGTAGTCCGTAATAAACCTCTAACTAAACTGCTCCCATTTCATTAATGACATTGATTTCAATGCTGCGAGGAAACAATTGTTTTCATCACGGAATAATCCCATATGAAATTGAAATTTTGTCTATGGTTCTAGGAGTATTATTTTGTTCCTGAGAACTCTCAGGAATCAACTAAAAAGAAACATTAAATAATTAACGAAACGCCAATATTATAAATCTAGTGGCATTCCAATCACATGCCCGGAGACAAGTTTATTACCTGTAATTTTATGCATTTTAACATTTTTTACTAACAGATGCATGAATAATATTTTATCTATAAAGTAGATTATCTATAGAGTAGCTCGCGAAATATTTTAAAAGAGATAAACAAATCGCTGCTGTTTCGATAGATTTTCTGGGAACCGGAAAATCGTTCCATGTTTTCAATCGATAAATCAGTTTATAATATGTTCCACGTGTATGCACAGCTTAACGTATTTTTTGGTGCGCTTGATTTTCCTGCAGTTAATATTAGGAACCTTTGTTCTGTGTCGTTGACCACGCGGCGAACACTACTCCATTCATGCTGTTCTGTGGCTGACCTGTCTTATCGGGGTACACCTTTTATTTCGATACATCTCGGTATTGTTAGAGGGTACTGTATGCCCTGGACCATTGCCCGATAAGTTTTATAAGAGATCAATAAGAACAGTGGTATTAACATACAATTTAATTTGTTGTTTCCTGCAAATAAAAGTCCGGAATGCCTGATCATTTATCGGTGCCTCCGTCTTGGATACGGTATGCGCATTAATTCTCCTTTGTTGCATGCAACCGCTTTATCGACACAAAGTCAGTAATTCGCGGATGCAGTAATGTCACATACATAATGTAGAGTATTGTTTAGTGTTGTTCGGTTAGATTCCGCAATTGGCGGGTCACTTGTTCATTGTGTACGATTATATTTAACACAGATTGTAGGCGTGACTTCCACGTCAAGCCACCTGCTAACTACCGGTCCCGTTACTGTTACAGATACATGTTCGTTCACTTTATTGGCACTTTCAACTACAGTTTGTATACATATTTTAAAATTTACCTTTTTTTTAATGTTGCCGGTTGCCTGTACAGCCGTGACTCGCGACCGCTTCGTCTGAAACCTTGGGATTTTACACTAAAGGTCTTTTGAGATGACGTTTTCCGGAATATGCATATTCATTTCAGCCTCCAAAACAAAGAGAATATGCTTAGAACTCTTTATGTTAAACAAAGTCTTGCGTAGTTCGATATGTTTTAAGATCAATATTGTGTGAGAAATTCAATTGTTAAGCACATAAGCATTGCAGTATTGTAGTAGATGTGTAATATATATCTGGCTATCTTTCTGCCCGCGTTTTGCCCGCGTCGATATAGAATAGGCTTAAGTTGATGATTGCCTATGTTACTCCGGGATTTTGTCGCATTTCATTAAATGATTTTTAAAAAAGTTCGTAATTTCCAGATATTAACCACACACAGAAAAGCAAATAAATAACTATTTTTAAATATGCACTAAGTATAGATTAAACCGGTCAAACATCGCCTTTCGAAAATGTTGTTTGGACAGAGCATAGTTTGAGCGTTCCGTTTCTCGTTTCCAGAGTGACTCTGTGAGTTATTTCTTCGACGATCTGGAGCGAATCGCGCGGCCGGACTACGTGCCCTCGCACCAGGACATCCTGCACTGCCGGAAGGCCACGAAGGGCATCTCGGAGTGCATCATCAACATCAACAACGTGCCATTCGTGTTCGTTGACGTCGGCGGCCAGCGGACGCAGCGGCAGAAGTGGACGCAGTGTTTCGACTCGGTCACGTCAATACTGTTCCTCGTCTCCTCCTCCGAGTTCGACCAGGTCTTGTCTGAAGACAGGTGAGACTGTGTTTTTTTATTATAATAATAATGCTTGGACTAGCTGTGATAAAGCTATATGAGAACCAGCAGCTGATACCATACATATATACGCTAGACGCGGTCTCGTCTAATCGTAGTTATTACACAGACGGTCTATAGATATCACTGGCGCATTGCTAGTGTTAGTTCCCCTATCTGGTGGAAGAATCGCCGTGTTAAAGCTTAGGACACTAATGACCAGTCTCTTCCTGCCATTGCACCTTCCCGCTCTTATTGTGATATCAATATCCAAATTAAATATAATGTACCAAATTTTAGTTTGCTCATCAAGTATCTCATCTCAGTTAATGTTAAGAGATCATCAAGTACGTGAATTTTGGTTAGTTTAATGGCTTCTTTAGTAAACGCAATCGAGGCCGAAATGAAAGTTAAGTATGTAAATAAATTGTAGGTAGTGTGATACATTCCAAAGGTTCACTTAAGAGCAATAAAGTGTGGTAGTAATTAAAGCACACGCGATGTGCTTGATCGCCATTCAGCTAGAGTTTCTCAACTCTTATGAAATACTCACATGTCGTTGTTGCAACTCGCTACATATATTTCCTTGCACTCCGTTCTATTAGATTAGAATAGATAGATAAATAGATAACTATTTTATTGTACACTTAAATCAATAACTGAGGGATATACTTTACCTTTAAATAGTAGAAAATGAAGTTGCTTCTGCTGTCTGGTCGCTTAGGTCTTTTCAACTACTAAACGGATTTTAATGCAGTTTTCAGACATAGTTATAGTGATGCAAGGGGAAGGTTTTTATGTATAATTTGGGTTTTGTGTAGACATGTGCGCAGCTGGGGTAGGTCGCTACTCGCTAGTAATTATAAATCGGTACAATTGGCGGCCTTATCATAAAATGTGATCTCTTTCAGACATTATTTCAATAAGCTAGGAGAAAATGCATTCATCCAAATAATCACGTCGTATTCTTTCTGTTTCTTAAATCATGTTCGATTGGCGCAAGTTTGTTATCAGCTAGTTCCATTCCGACACAATCATGATGGAAAGTACGTTGATAATCTAAAAGTAAATATTGTGTACTGTTAATGAAATTTACGGCTACGCAATAGTACATAATGTACGTTACATATCGCGATAAGACCTATCATCGAAGTGCCTAGCGTGGTTTGTTGGGCCCTCTCTTACATTCTCTAGTTTCTTTGAACTACCTATCGATAAAAATCACCAATGTTTACGTCATAAAATATCCTAAATATACTTAGATATTTTTATGAGCTGTTTGGGTTTAATGGCATCACTAAATAGTTGGTTGGTAATAAATTGTATGTTATTATTTTTTGAACTCGAGCGTAAGCTTGATAGTAAATGACGTGTTTATATGTTGCGGGTACAAGCTATTTATATGTTCATATTTTCATATCTGGAATATTTCACGTAAGAAGTAAGTACATGTATGAAAATATTCTTAGTGCAAAAGAAAAACACTGTTGTAAATGTTTTTATCCCGCGGCATGAAACTTTGCCGAAGCGTTTTCAGGTCTCAATTAAATTAAATAAACAATTTTCTATGTATGTTTCAACAAACAAACTATCGCTATTTATATATTCGTAACATATCAAATTTTTTGTTATTAAATTTTTTGTGGGGTATAAAATTTATTTTAGCAGTTAGGTTAGACGGAATATACCTAATATTATTGAATTTAAATAATTTGAGCTCTGAACAGGTTAAGTCAATTATCATAATCATGGTTTACTGATTCGTTGAATAGATAATTCGTAGAAAATGTATGAACATTGGTTGTTGTACTGCGGTACGGAAGGCAAATGGGAAAACCACCGTACTACTATTTCCTAAAATGGAGCAATGCAAAAAGTCAACAATAGAAATAACGTTCTTGACAACGGGCTTCCACGATGTCACATGCCGTGGCGGTCCGAGTCCGGCAGGCGTAGGGGCAGGGCTACGCAGGTCGTCATCCTGCGAAATCCCTGTACGATAGGCACGTGGAATGTGCGTACGATGTTAACGACGGGTAAATTAGAAATATTAAAAGAGGAAATGAAAAGATTAAAAATTGATATAATGGGAATAAGCGAAATGAGATGGGAAGGAAGTGGTGACTTTTGGAGTGACGAATATAGAGTTATTTTTACGGGGGGACAAAAAGGAAGCAACGGCACGGCGATAGTATTTAATAAAGTATGGGGTTTAATGATTGAAAACACAGTGCACCACAGCGACCGGATAACAGCCGTAAAAATTAAAGGAAAGCCCTCAGATTTACTAATAATACAAGTGTACATGCCAACCGGTAGACATCCAGATGACGAAATCGAAGAAGTTTACAACCATCTGGATACCTTATTAGATCTAGCTAAAGAAAAAGATAACATAATATTAATGGGAGATTTTAATGCAGTTGTTGGGGAAGAAGCAGTAGAAGATGTATCTGGTAGTTATGGGTTGGGCAATAGAAATAAAAGAGGAGAAAGATTAATAGACTTTTGTAAGGAAAATAATTTAGCAATTATGAATACATTATTTAAACAACCAAAGAGAAGATTATACACATGGAAAATGCCAGGTGATATCGGAAGATATCAGTTAGACTACATTATAGTAAAGCGAAAAGATAAACATCAAGTCACCACATGCAAGACATTACCAGGCGCTGATTTAAATACGGACCATAACTTGCTTATAAGTAAACATAGATTTGAAGTAGAAAAAATTAAAAGGAAAAACAAACCAAAGAATATAGATCTCAATATTTTAAGAAATAAGGAAAGTCAATATAGTGTGCAATATAGTAATAAAATAAGAAACAAGTTAAAAATAAATAACACAAATTATATTAAAGAGAATAGTTGTATACAAAATAATATAGATAATAAGTGGAACAACATAAGAGATATATTGAAGAGCAGTGTGAATGAATGTATAAAACATGAAAAAGTTGCAGCTAGAAAAAAATGGTTAGACGCTGAAATAATTGATTTAATAATAGAGAGACGAAAAATCAGGAACAAAACCGATAATGAAAGCATAAGAAAATATAAAATCTTAACTAACAAAATAACTTTAAAATGTAGAGAAAAGAAAGCAAAGGACATAGAAAACGACTGTAACTTAATAGACTTCTTAATGAAAAAGGGAAAAACCGATGTAGCATATAAAATGATCAAGAAATTAGACAAGAAACACAAATCAAAAAGCACAACCATTTTAAATGAACAAGGTAAATTACTAATAGACAACAAAAGTATAGTGGAACGTTGGAAAAGGTATATAGAAGGACTTTATGAAGGAGAAGGATTAGATGAAAATGACATGGAAAAAGAATACGAAGTAGAGGAATGTGAGTTGGGACCAGACATTTTGAGGTTAGAATTTGACAAAGCATTACAAAACATACAAAATGGAAAAGCCGCAGGGGACGATGGTATATATATAGAAATGATTAAATATGCAGAATGTGAACAGTTATTAACAGAACTATTTAATTTAACAAGGGATATGTACAGGACAGGAAAGATACCAATGGATTTCAAAACAACCAAAACAATAACATTACCCAAAAAATCTAACTCATTGAAATGTGAAGAGCATAGAACCTTAAGTCTCATATCGCAGGCATCTAAGATATTACTCAAAATTATACAAAATAGAATTCGTCAAAAAATAGAAGAATGTTTGAGCGACGATCAGTATGGATTCCGAAAAGACAAAGGCACAAGAGAGGCAATTCTGGCACTGCGTATGATAACTGACAGACGTCTGGAACTAGGACTTAACACTCACATTGCTTTTATAGACCTAGAAAAAGCATTTGACAAAGTCAACTGGAAAATAATGATGAAAGCTCTAAAGACAGCTGGTGTGGATTACAGAGAAAGGAGAATAATATATGAGCTTTATAGAGAACAAGAAACTGTGATAGAGTTAGGAGAAGAAAAAAGAAAAGCAAAGATAAGACAAGGCGTAAGACAGGGGTGTCCACTTTCACCATTAATATTCAATTTATTCATAGAGTTAGCAATAAGGAAGATAACAGAATCAGAACAGGGAGGTATAAAAATTAACGGTAAAAGAATACACTTTATAAGATTTGCAGACGACATTGCGGCATTCGCAGAAAACAGGGAAAAACTAGAAAAATTTATGGGCATCATGGATACGATATTTAAAGAATTTCACTTAAAAATAAATATAAATAAAACCAAAACACTAACGACATCCAAAATACCTTACAGACATACACCTATCAAACTTAACAATAATGCAATAGAACAAGTAAATAACTTAAAATATTTAGGTAGTATTATTAACAGTGATTCCAGATGTAGTCACGATATTAAAGCCAGAATTGCAATAGCAAAACAAGCTTTTAATAATAAAAAAAGGCTTTTTGGATCTGGTATGAATAGAAAAGTTAAAAAAAGGCTTATCAAGACATACGTATGGAGTATCGTACTGTATGGATGTGAAACGTGGACACTGACGCAAAGAGACAGAGAAAGGTTGGAAGCATTTGAAATGTGGTGCTGGAGGAGAATGGAGAGAATAAGTTGGACAGAAATGGTAACAACAAAGGACGTTCTGAAGAAGGTAGGAGAAAAAAGAACGATTATAAGTACGATTGAAAATAGGAGGGGCAACATGATGGGCCATTTGTTACGACATGACGCATTTATACGAAATATCATAGAGGGAAAGATCGAAGGAAAGCGTGGCAGAGGAAGGCCAAGGATAAGTTACCTGCAACAGATAAAGACGAAGGCTAACGTTATGTCGTACCAAGAGGTCAAAGAGATGGCTAACGATAGAACGGCTTGGCGATTGCTCCACCGACAAGAGCCTAGCTCTTAAATATATGATGTATGAATCGCTGAACATGCCGATTGGAGATAAGGAACAGACTACGTTTAGTGTTGGCTGTGTGATGGATATAATGTTATATCCATGCATTTGTGATAGATATAAGTATGCACTATAATAATAATAATGCGTGGATTGAATCACACGGCGCTGTCTGGCCCCAGACTAAGCAAAGCTTGTACTATGGAAACCAGCAGCTAATAGAATTTACCTATATACTTTTGTTTTTTTGGAAAAACATAGCAGAGGTTTAACACAGTCGTACATGCTTATCGAAACTGAGGCCCTTCTCAGATATAGGCTTTGCAGTTTCATTATGAAAGTCCTTTTTTAGATATCTATAAGATATTTTCTTCACATTTAGTGTGAATCAAATATCTTATTATTTATTTGATTCACACTAAATACTAAGAGGATTGTAGACTTAAAGAAAGTCTACCATCCAAGTGTTTAATAGTTTTCTCGTAATTGATGAACCGCAATAATAATATCCCATTTGGAAATGAACGCGGATTCGACTCCAAGAAGTCTTTGTAATTCTACTGATCTACATGGAATGTAGTTTATCAATTTACATCATTCGGAATTAAACTGGCATATATTGGATGTCGAAGGATTCCACTGTTTGTAAGGAAACTAGAATCTCTAATTTCAGCAGTGTGCCAGTGAAGTGAAGTGACGTTTAGCCTGACATATCGATATGTGTTAAAATTATAACGATTAACGATTTGAACACATTCGATATTTCTTTATGGATTTGAAAGTAATCGCTACACTTACGAGTTAAGAAATACGGGCATTCAATCTCAGCATTTATGTAACTATGATCTGCCCAGCGGACTTTCCGGCATTAGTCAACATCCGGGATTCTAACTGAACATTCGAAACCCCTATTGTGTTGCCGTTAACAATATTATTTACGCTGTTAGCCAATATACCACACAAAAATAAACAGTTTTATTGATAAACAAAGCGAAATGTAGTACTTTTATAACGGCTATTGCTGTCAATGCGTAGTGTCAGGGTTTTATTTTGCCACTTAGATGAAAACAAACATATGGTCAGGTTGATTGTAAGGCACTGTAGTAACATAGGTCTCCGTATCATCAGCAGTGCGTTATATATGACTACAGTACTTCTTACTGTCGGTACAGCTAATCCTCGTGGGTCAAAACCTTATTCACATCGCATTACAAAAGTGTACCGTCATACCGATAGCAACTTCGAAGTATTATTCCACTCAAGTATCTCCTACTTCGGTGTTCTAAAAACGTTTTTTTGCTTCCAGGAAAACGAACCGGCTAGTGGAAGCGCTGAACATATTCGACACGATCGTCAACAACGTGAACTTCAAAGGCATCTCCATTATATTGTTCCTGAACAAGTCGGATTTGCTCGCGCGGAAGGTGGCGAGCACAGAGACGGACATACGCTGGTACCACCCGCAGTTCAACGGCGACCCGCACGATCTGCGAGACGTTCAGATGTTCCTCCTCAATATGTTCGCGAACGTTCGCCGCGAGCCCAAAACCACCCTTTACCACCACTTCACCACAGCCATCGACACGCACAACATAGAAGTGGTGTTCAACTCCGTCAAGGACACAATTCTCAACAGGAACTTAGAATCCCTTATGTTGCAGTGACATAGTAAAAACTGTTATGTTGTGATTGTGATACAGCAATTTCCGCCGTGTTTTGAACGCACGTTTTTTAGTGGCATTATAGTGAAAAGCACATACAAAAGACATACATGTGATCGTTTACCGTGTGTTCGGCCTCTAACGTATAAATGTGTTTTATTATGGCATGAATTCTCTCACTGTATGCTGTGTAAAGGTGAATGATAATGTATAGTCTATCATTATGTTGTAATTTTTATATAAAATTTGTATATCAGTATATATATGACCAAAAAACGTAGATTTTGCACTTGGAATATGTTAGTGTGATCACTTTTTGAGCGATTTTACGTAGGTATGTACAGTGTAGGTCTTTTATTTCATGATGGCACGCTATGCTACTTCGAAGTTCTTTAGGGTTCTTAGTGCGCGTAGGGATCTACATAGTAACTATCGTTCAAACATTGACTGTAGGATAACAATTTATTAGCGAATTAGTAAAGCACGTGCCGTCGTGAATTGATAGATCTGCGTCGGTATATAGAGGATGGATAGATATAGCGGTATACTGCATCATAACAAAGCAATTAGGGATAGATAGTTTCTACGCGACTTATTTATTGGAATAGTGTAAACGTAACGCTATCGTACTCTCAAATTTCCATTAGGTTATTCAAAATTAACTCCCATTAGTTACGTGTTAGGAATACTTTTTCAATGGTTAATTGGTTCTCAAAGTTGCAGTGCCAACCGGAGTAGGCCTTAGAATATAATTGATCGTAGTATTGAATTAGGGCTGAGTTGACTTGGCCTAAATGTGATTTGAAGCTCGCCCGGTACCTACTCGAATGAGGATATAATAATGATGACGTCACAACTAATTGCTCTATAGAGTGCCACATGACTGTAGAACGTTTTTATAACACATTCCCAATTAGGGAATAGAATTGTATATAACACGAGTCTAGAGATTCGTTTGTAAACAATGTACTGTGATTTGTATGTAAAATGTATTAGGCTGTAAACAGCAACGAAGGTATTTTTTTAATTCAGGGCAACAATTTTGATAGAGTACATTTTGATAAGTGAAAACAAAAACTGAAGCTCAATAAAGTCAGTTGCAATGTTGCCATGTATGTTATTTGGAAATATATTTTGCAGTGCTGCAAGCTTGGGAAACGTAATTCCGTCCCTTAACACAATTCAAGCAAAGACGTGTAATCTCACTAGCTTCTATCGTGACGTTTTGGATATACGATTTTCTAAAATATACAATACATTTATATAGAGCACAAATTATTTTATTTGATACAAATATTTTTATTTTATAATTGTTCCGAGCACTTGATTTTGTAAATCGATCTGAGTTGTAATTATTTAAACATTAAATGCATAATTTACGATCATAATAAGTATACTCATTTAGTTTGTATGTTTCATAAATTTTAGAATATTTATTTGGATTTATTATAAGATGCATATATAAAATAATGTATATTTACGTTTAGATAGATCGTATCTATTTATTTTTTGTACATTACCTTACGAATGGTGTATCGAGGCTATGTGTAAATACCTCCCTAATTTTATACGTTTCATATCATACGGTATATTAGAAATATGCCTTATTCATAAAAATATAACCCCAGGAATAGATGAAGGATGTTTTGTCGCGTTTCCCCCCACTGAAAATATCATATGTGGGAATGAGACAACACTTTCTCTAATGGATTGTGTTTTTATGAATCGGGCCTTTAGGTAATATCTGGTTGAAGCCGTGATGTGACCGGCTGGGTTTTTGGTTAATTATTCATTATCAGTGATAACTTGCATTTAGTTGTGCCATTGAGTGGCGCGAACAGTGTTGCCACTGGAAAATATATGAATACTGTCAACACTGTAAAATACTACACTTATAATAAATAGTACATAATTTTAGTTACATTATTGAAAGAAATTTTTGACATAAAAATCCTGTGATCAAATCCATTACATACATTTCCATAATAACTTGTAACCAGTCAATTGAGACTCTCATATGATTAATAAATGACTTAAGCAACTAACATATTGAATACCAAAGCTGAACTAATATTGTTTGAGTCGTTTGAGATATTCCTAGTGATTGAAAGAGGGTGGAACCTGTATTCCTTAAGCCCATTGAGAGTAGCAAAAACCAACTCAACTAAAAGAATGTCTGACATTACAAAGTGTCACAGATTAAAATTGTTTTTCTGATAAAACTTGTATGAGTAAAGAAATTTTTAGCATAAACTAATATTGGTCTAAAAACGTAAAACAAGTGCAGTAGGAAAGATGTGTACATGACACAGAACTTTAAACAAAAGCTGTCCTTTACAATATAATTATGGACTGGCTGTCTTTTGAAATGAAATCATTGTTTTGCCACTATGAAGTAACATTATAAAATATCTTGAGAACTAAGTTTGAAGGTGATTTTCGATCTTTAAAAAATAATTTTATATAAAAATCTTGTCGATGGATTTCAAAGGCAATCAACATCATTTATTCAGTTTAAGCCCTAATAAGCCACTCATGAAGGTCTAAATTAGCACAATAGCATTGCTCTATGTACTTCTCCGAGTGTGACAAATCCCGACCTATTTCTTCGTTTATATGTTAATAATAATAAACACAGTGTTACATATGTCTATATGTATGTATATCTGTTTAATGTGTAAGATTACCTGTCATTATATACTTACAGCACTTGGATTAGTTCCGAGACAAATCTGCAACATAAGGGCGGGAATCAAACCTCCTTGACGTATAAATAAGACGGTCAGTCCAGAATTATGACAAAGGCCAGTGATTAACAACGGAAATGTCAGATGAATATAAAGGATGTAATTTATTCATGCGGCATCGTTCGTTGCTAGTGGACTTAATTAGGATATCTTGACTGACTTAAAACATGGACCTCTGTGGCTCACCACTATGTGTCATAAAAATGATACTCTTCACTACTACAAACCCCTACTATTTGTAAAATATATCAGAATCTTTAGCGTAAACATTTCCATAATTACCTGTTTTTATATATGTCCGAAATTTTGGCACAAACAAATTACATTGCGCAGTGTATACATTTCTTGCGCATCGCAAAGGTATCGTCGTTACGTTGGTAATTAATGACGTTTGTATCAGAATCGCGTACAGTCCTCTATCGTAGACACTAAATTAAACGAATTCGCAAATCCTAGTGATTGACCTACTTATCGACACTCGTTTTTCATAACACTTTCCTTGCCTTCAAATTACTAAATGTTGATAAACAAGGCGCTCAATCCTTATGTCAAAATTTCCCAGCATATATTAATTAAATTAAACAAAACACAATAGTCGTATCCTCAATTGCATCCATTTAGTTTTTTCGAAAGATAAATATTTTGTGTACGTGAAATGAAATAATTATGTAGTTGATTTTTGCATGTCGGTTTGATTAAAGGCGATAATATTGAAGATTGGGTGCTGTAATAATGGGCTTAAACTCCATTCTTTCCATGGCTGGAATTGTACTGATCCAATAATTGTTGTTCTTGACATTATTAATGAGTTTGCGGGTTTTCTACAATTTGGTCAATTGGCGGTATCATTTATGGATTAAGCAGACGCTAACTAGTTTGTGTTGTGTGGCAGGCCGTACGCTTGTTTGCCGCCTGGCACTTAAAAATGGCCGCCAATATACCAACCTTGATACAATAATGAAAATCCTAATACTGTTGAGAATGAATAATTGAGATAGATTTGTAGTGAGGTGGGAACATGGGTCTCAAAATAGCGACTAAGTCGAAGGCAATGTGATTGTTATGAAGTTGGTACTACGCGGATCATTTGCTTTATGTATGAGACAGTATGATGAGTTTTTTTTAATTAGCGTTGATTTGATATCGATTCAAAAGACTTGGGTAAATGGTCCACGTGGTATAATGAGTAAGTTTCCCCCTACTGTTATTCGTAACACAGCTAAGGGTAACAATTCTTGTATCGCTCGAAAATCCACGAACGCAATAGGTATCTTAATGTAAGTAATATAGGCCTAGGACATAATTAGGTCGGTAGACAAGGATATAGAACCCCAAGCGAGTGCAAGGTAGTTGTATGTTACGAATTTTATTAATATGTTAGGAGTAATTTTACACTCATGTTAATGTATGCTAGAGTGTTGACAATATCTTTTGGAATCCATCTATATTTTGTATACAGCCCAATATTTATTGTACAGTGTAATTAAATACAATGCATGTATCTTTTATGTTTTATTTCAAATGCAAATTATTCAAGTGATAGTCAGCGCTAACGGAAATGTAAGTACCTATGTGTCGACTTAAAAGGCAGCGTGGTAATTCATATGTGAAATGGCTTCGCTCAAATGGGAATGATGAATGCGAAGTACCTAGACTACACAGTAAAATAAGCCCTACGCGTAATGTCTTTCGATCTATTTCACATAATCACAACTCAGCGCGTCACTATGTTAAAAAAAGGAAATTAGATGTATCGAGTAAATTAATGCTAGCCTCTGCCTCTGCAGGTTGTTAATCTCAGATCTGCCTCATCCGGTATCATAGATAATACACTAACATTGGTCCGGTACTATGTAACTATGAGTACGTGTAGGAAAGTGAACGGTGTGTGTATCCAACGTGATTAATTTGTTACCTAGTGTTGAGTGGAAGAGACCACTAAAGTAGATGGCGCTTCCCCGAACATCGATGCAAATTACACTGCAGCGACATCTGTTGTTAAATTTATGTAACTATGATTGTTATAATTCCCATTTTTGTTACAAGATGGCTATAATAGTATTACTTAGAGCTCAAAGAAAATAATAACCTGCGTATTGCGTATAATAAATTATGATCTCGGTTTGAACCGAGACCAAGTAACTTTCCCGATTTTATCATTTCAAAAGTTCCTCTTCTTCCTTATATCTGTAATGGTGTTTATTTGCTGGACATACTAAGTAACAACTAATGACACTAATGAGCTTTCACGGGCAAAAGTTAGTAGATAACGACTCCTCTCCCTAATTAAAACTGTAGGATATTAATAAACGGAAATAGAGCCAGCAGACGTTCCAGATTAATCAAAGTAAGTGACGTTCTACCCTTCTGGCTCGAGAAAAATAATTGCGGAGAATTAGTCTTTGTTCAAGACCTTCGATGTAATGGTACCTTTGATAACTACGTAATAGTAGTCTAAATTAAACGCGACGTCAGCCCGAGCTTTTCATTAAGCACACAATCTCACAAGTGTGTAATTACACATAACTATGTAAGTACGTTCAGACATTATGTAGATCAGGTTTAAAGTAATTTTAGGCTGTTTAATTTTATAATTATAAATGTCTACAACTTGAAGGTTAGACTCAGACGAAGAATAAAGAAGAAGGTTCTTCTGAGAATCTTCTTCTTTATTAATCTTCTTATTTTATCATCATCACACATCACACCATTCACACCATTGTAGGTTCCGTTGTATTACTGACCTTTCTTGTCGGCACGTCGGTCACAAACCAATCCTCTCCTGTACTGTAAAGAATTCTCTGAATAAGCACAGTACCTACGGGATTGTGTTTCGTAAGCTCTGATTTGATAATTGTTAAATAATCAAAGTTCGTAAGCTTCCTTACGCGGACGCTCAGGTTGGGATTGAGCTTTCCGTCGTGGTTTTCCTCAAGATATGTACAGCACTGCTGCACTGGGTTCTTAAAAAAGAAATTGTAGAGATTTTGCAGGGAAGCTATACGCGATTTTCACTCCGGTTCCGTACCTACGCGTCCGTAGGCTACGGTAACCGCTTACTATCAAGCGGGCCTATGCTTGCTTGCGAAATTAGTGGTATAAATAAAATAATCGCGTATTATAGTGTACAAAATAATCACAATATGCTAGCTCTTCCTTTATTTAGTTAGGTATCGTAGGGAACGACGTCATACGAGTAGGTGGCAGAACAATAACACTAAGGCATTGCTTTTATACGTATATTCTCGAATTAATTAAATTATTGCACTTTAACTACAACTTTTCTATGCCGAGTCTAACGTCTAAACATTCTATTGTAGTAAATTCGAGAATTATATTAGGTCCTTACATATGAAATTGGCGTTTTTCGTACTGGCCACTTTAATCACGAATTTCTCCTCTTTGGTAAGGAATTCCAAATTCAAATTTGTACAGCTATAGACTCATGTATTTGTGCTTCGATGATCGTCATTCATTTGTTTTTTTTCTTCTGTTTTTTTCTGTTTGCGTCACTCATTTTACAAAATGGAAAACCTTAAATATCGCATTATTTACGAGTACGAGTTCCGCCGTGGCACTAGTGCTGCGGAAACAACTCGAAGGGTGAATGATGTGTATGGCGGTCGTGTTGCAAAAGAAAACACAGTTCGTTTTTGGTTCCAACGTTTTCGTTCTGGAAATTTCGACCTGCAGAACAAGCCCCGTGGACGGCCTGAGACTCAAGTTGATAATGAAGAGTTGAAGGCTATTGTGGAAGCGGATCCATCGCAAACCACGTCCGAGTTAGCTGCAGGCTGCAATGTTAGTGATAAAACTGTTTTAATTCACTTGAAGCAAATTGGGAAGATTAAAAAGCTTGAAAGGTGGGTACCTCACGAATTGACTGAAACAAACCGGCAAACGCGCGTCGACTGCTGCGTTACATTACTAAACCGGCACAATAATGAAGGTATTTTAAACCGAATCATTACCTGTGATGAAAAATGGGTTCTTTACGATAATCGGAAGCGCTCAGCGCAATGGTTAGATCCTGGCCAGCCAGCCAAATCCTGCCCCAAGCGAAAATTAACCCCAAAAAAGTTACTTGTAAGCGTTTGGTGGACTAGTGCCGGTATTGTTCATTACAGTTTTTTCAAATCTGGCCAGACTATTACGGCTGATGTCTATTGTCAGGAATTGCAAACCATGATGGAAAAGCTAGCGGCTAAACAACCTAGGCTGGTCAATCGCTCCACGCCACTGCTGCTTCACGACAACGCTAGACCACACACTGCGCTACAGACGGCTACTAAATTAGAAGAGCTTCAATTGGAAAGTCTAAGACATCCTCCGTACTCCCCGGACCTTGCTCCAACAGATTACCATTTTTTTCGAAATTTGGATAACTTCTTGCAAGGGAAAAAATTCAACTCCGATGGGTCAGTCCAAATCGCCTTCAAAGATTTTATTGATTCCCGTCCGACTGGTTTTTTTAGTAAAGGGATCAATGAACTACCTATGAGATGGCAAAAGTGCATAGAAAATAATGGTTCATACTTTGATTAATTAAATATATTATATTAAAAAATATTCGACTTTTTGTTCCTCCCATACAAAACGCCAATTTCATATGTAAGGACCTAATATATTTATATTTTATTACCTATACACCATCCCAGGCGTTATAGCATAAGAATTATTTATTCTTATGGTTATAGTACCTACAAATGTAGGCCTAACTAATTATGAAAATACTTCAAAAAAGGTGAAATGCTCAGTGATAGCAACCCTTTGTCAGTATTCTCAATTGAAGTTAATCTCAGTTAAGCAGCAGGAAAACATTCAATAGGTATATTTAATTAAATTTTAAATTGTACAGCGCTATTTGCAATTCAGATTGCAGAGCCCAGGATCTTTAGAGGAGATTATACAATCTTTTCATTTATTTATTAAAATCTTTAAATTTATTGTGAGTAAATTTAAGGCTATATTATATTTAGTTAAGGTTATAAATATATATTATACTACAGCGATATATTTTTTTATTCCAAAATCAAGTAACCATCGCATTACAAAGGTTGCTTTAACATGTACATAAAGGCTATTGTAAGAGGCGTTATTTTTAACGCCATTCACTTGCTAAAGTCCTTTGTTTCACAACAATGGGTAAGCTTGGGGCGTGCGGGCCGAGGTGTTATTAAATGAATTATTTATAAAAACCATAAGAATATTCAACTACAAACTTCAAATGAAAATCTGTTCGCTAAAACTTGTGTTTCATAATGAAACCCAGTTTTCATCTTGAAAATTATTTCGATGAAAATGAGAAATATTTCTCTCGTAAAATGTGTGTTAGTTCAATAATAATGTGTTTAGGAAAGAGGGACAGAGCAAGGTTATATGCTTAAAAGGTAGGCATTTCATATATAAAAAAAACACTGTGGAAAAAATATGCATTATGTAATATCTAAGCTCCTGCCGTGGTATTCCAAAAGGAGTACATCATGGGGTTGTTCAAGAAGGGTGTGAAGCGATTTCTGCTTGGTCGGCAACACGCGAGCGATAACCCTGGTGCTGCAAGCGTCCATCGGCTACGGTAACCGCTTACCTTCAGGCCTAACTTAGTGGTATATAAAAAATCTAAAATGCAAGTCTAAATCACATTTCATTACAAAACACGAGCACAATGTAACTTAGCCTAACTAAGCCTAATTTATATTTATTATATATACATATATATATATATATATTTTTTCGATTCTTGTTATTTTATTGTCATATAATTATTATTGTAACTCCGAGTGCGACAAATTTCCCCAGTCAAACCGAGTAATTGGTTTTGTGGAAACCAAAAAAAATTTAAGTGTTATTTTCATAAAATAAAGAACCTTTTATTATTATTATTATTAATACCGAACACGTAGTGCAGTGTATCAGCAAAACGTTAGCTTATACCCAATACTTGGCTCCGAGCCGCAGAGCGCTGTCCAGGTAAAATTAGTTTTCCCTTAACTCCAGTGAATGGAGGTCAATTTGAGGTGGTCTTAGTGGCTATTCGGCTATTTGCAGGCTGCCCGGCCGCAACTTTGGTGCACTACACACGCGCTCCAATTACGCCAATTGGGCGCAGCCAGTGGAGATTAAGGACTGACTAGCATTTGTGGAAGCTGAAACTCTAAGGTATATATTTATTTAACTTTTTACCCGAATACGGCGAAGCAAAATAGGGGTTATGATTTTGACCGGTATGAATGTACGTATGTTAATCTGTTCCCTCTCAACTTCTAAACTTCTAATCATAATTTAACGAATGACGTATCGTTGGAAGCGTCTTGGATGTGATGTCACTTTTTCTATAAATTACATACATACAAATATATCATCTCGCTGTGTCCCTTCGGGGTAGACAAAGTTTATAACGCCATTCCACTCTTACTTGCACATCTCTTTTGCTTCATCCACGTCCATCAATCTCCGTACATTCCCGCCTGGCCCGTGTACTCCTTACCATAGCATAAATAAATTTTTGATGGACTTATTCGTAGATATGAGCTACATATAGGTTTATGAAGTACTAGCGGCCCGCCCCGGCTTCACACGGGTAGACATTTAGATCAAATATTTTGTCTACCCGTGCAAAGCCGGGGCGGGCAGCTAGCCTATGTTACTCAGTGATAGTTTAGCTTTCTAACGGTGAAAGAATTTATGAAATCGGTCCAGTAGTTTCGGAGCCTATAGACATTTATCAAATATTTTGTCGACCCGAGCGAAGCCGGGGCGGGCAGCTAGTATAATATATAGCCTATGTTACTCAGTGAAAATGTAGCTTTCTGAAGGTGAAAGAATTTTTGAAATCGGTCCAGTACTTTTTGAGTTTATTCGTTACATATAAAAATACAAATCTTTCCTCTTTATAATATTAGGTCCTTACATATGAAATTGGCGTTTTTCGTACTGGCCACTTTAATCACGAATTTCTCCTCTTTGGTAAGGAATTCCAAATTCAAATTTGTACAGCTATAGACTCATGTATTTGTGCTTCGATGATCGTCATTCATTTGTTTTTTTTCTTCTGTTTTTTTCTGTTTGCGTCACTCATTTTACAAAATGGAAAACCTTAAATATCGCATTATTTACGAGTACGAGTTCCGCCGTGGCACTAGTGCTGCGGAAACAACTCAAAGGGTGAATGATGTGTATGGCGGTCGTGTTGCAAAAGAAAACACAGTTCGTTTTTGGTTCCAACGTTTTCGTTCTGGAAATTTCGACCTGCAGAACAAGCCCCGTGGACGGCCTGAGACTCAAGTTGATAATGAAGAGTTGAAGGCTATTGTGGAAGCGGATCCATCGCAAACCACGTCCGAGTTAGCTGCAGGCTGCAATGTTAGTGATAAAACTGTTTTAATTCACTTGAAGCAAATTGGGAAGATTAAAAAGCTTGAAAGGTGGGTACCTCACGAATTGACTGAAACAAACCGGCAAACGCGCGTCGACTGCTGCGTTACATTACTAAACCGGCACAATAATGAAGGTATTTTAAACCGAATCATTACCTGTGATGAAAAATGGGTTCTTTACGATAATCGGAAGCGCTCAGCGCAATGGTTAGATCCTGGCCAGCCAGCCAAATCCTGCCCCAAGCGAAAATTAACCCCAAAAAAGTTACTTGTAAGCGTTTGGTGGACTAGTGCCGGTATTGTTCATTACAGTTTTTTCAAATCTGGCCAGACTATTACGGCTGATGTCTATTGTCAGGAATTGCAAACCATGATGGAAAAGCTAGCGGCTAAACAACCTAGGCTGGTCAATCGCTCCACGCCACTGCTGCTTCACGACAACGCTAGACCACACACTGCGCTACAGACGGCTACTAAATTAGAAGAGCTTCAATTGGAAAGTCTAAGACATCCTCCGTACTCCCCGGACCTTGCTCCAACAGATTACCATTTTTTTCGAAATTTGGATAACTTCTTGCAAGGGAAAAAATTCAACTCCGATGGGGCAGTCCAAATCGCCTTCAAAGATTTTATTGATTCCCGTCCGACTGGTTTTTTTAGTAAAGGGATCAATGAACTACCTATGAGATGGCAAAAGTGCATAGAAAATAATGGTTCATACTTTGATTAATTAAATATATTATATTAAAAAATATTCGACTTTTTGTTCCTCCCATACAAAACGCCAATTTCATATGTAAGGACCTAATATTAATGTAGAAAAGTCATTAGCTGTTACATATTAAATGAGGTTATATAGGGAAAAGATCCTCTTTCACTGAGGTAACGTCACGAGCGAGTGCGTGGGCGGGTTATGTTTTTTTATAAGGTCTCTCGTATAGGTCGCGGCACGAAACTCTAGCGCTGACCGTTATTGCGCAGAAGTAAAAAATAAGGTGTCTTGGCGGGGTACAGGGGTGAAGGGCGAGCGTGCGTTGCGCCGATTGGCTCTCCAGTCGTACTCCGTCCCCCGTGCCGATACGACGCTCCGCGCACTTCCAGTGTACAGTCGCGTTCTGAATTGTTTTGTTGTCATCGTTAATTTTTGTTGTTGTTTTTTGTTAAGTTTGTTTTGTTGATTTGTTTGTTGTGTTTGTTAGTTTATTCACTGTTTGATTAAGTTTGAACAGTTTTTAAACAGTGAAAATGCCGAGGCCGAGAAGGAATACTGTTTTGAAAAGACAGGCACGGAAAATGGTGTTTGACGTGCATTGTTTTCTGAAAAGGGAATCGAATGATTTCATTAATTCCCTGAAACAAATTCAAAGTGAAATTGGCGAAGCTGCGAGTATTTTACTCGATTCTGACCGCAGCACTGTAGATATAAGTGAAATAAAACAAACTGCAGAAGTTATTCAGGCGGGAAATATAAAATTAAATAGTATAATTAGTGACTTACAGAAAATTCAGAAAAGGACAGCTGAATCTACAAAGACGTCCATAGCAACGGTAAGGAAAATCTCCACTGAAGCCAATAATTCCGACTTATTATCAGTATTTAGAACACCAGGCAAAAAACGCTCCAGATCAAAACCGGTCACAGATATTGATAACTTTGATCAAGGATTAATAAAGAGGTGCATACATAACTTTCATAGGACAAATAATGAACTTCCCACCGTCGGAAAGTTGAGAAAGAAGCTAGAGGAAGATATAAATTTCAAAGGCTCAGAACGAAGTCTTCGACGAATAATTAAGAGTTTAGGGTTTCGGTGGAAAAATACTGAAAACAATCGAAAAGTACTGATTGAAAGTTCAAATATACGTTTACTACGTATCGAATACTTACGCAAAATAAAACAATATCGCCAAGAGGGAAGGCCCATCGTATATACAGATGAATCTTACGTAGATTCATCGCACTCTGCTCCAAAAGCCTGGACCGATGGTACTACAAAAGGTCTCAAAAAACCTATCTCCAAAGGACAGCGGGTGGTCATTGTCCACGCAGGATCAGAGGCTGGGTTCATACCGAACGCACTGTTAACTTTTAAAGCTGGTGCGAAATCAGGCGACTACCACGACAATATGAACTACGACAACTACGAAAAATGGCTGAGGACACAGTTATTGCCGAACTTACCGCCTAATTCTGTCGTGGTAGTCGACAACGCATCATACCATAATAAACAATGGGACCTTGCACCCACTTCTAATTCCAAAAAAGCTGACATGCAGGGTTGGCTTACTGAAAAGGGCATACAATATGAGGAAACTCTACTAAAACCTCAACTATACAATTTAATACGGGCTAACAAAGATAGATTTAAAACATTTTCAATTGACAGGATACTAGCAGAGCAAGGACATCAAGTGCTAAGACTGCCACCATACCACCCAGATCTAAATCCAATCGAAATGGCATGGTCTGACATAAAGCAATATGTAGGCAGTAAAAATGTGAAGTGGAGTGTTGCTAAATGTATAGAACTAATTCAAGAAAAAGTTTTGCTGATGGGTGCTTGGGATTGGGGAAAGTTATGCCAAAAGGTAAAGGACATAGAAGAGCAATATGTCAAGAGTGACCATGTCGTGGATTTGGTTACAGAAGAATTCATCATTCGCGTTGATGGTGACAGTTCAGAGGATAGCCTTGGTGAGTCTGATGACGATGACGCTGTTAGTGCCGACGACCGAAGCAGCCCTGAGCCGGGGCCCTCAGTAAGCAAAAGGCCCTGTTGGGATACTATTGAAGGTGTAAGACCATTGTCTGATTCGGACTAGATATCGGAAAGGAGAATGCGGTGTCTGATGTCCACACCCTGCCGAACTCGCAGGTTTCTTCTATCCTGAGAAGAAACTTCAGTAGGTTCTTATGTAATTCGGACTTAATATAATTTTTTTTATTATTTGGTATTTAATATAAAAATTTACAAATCCGATAGTGTATTTATTTTTCTACTCCCCATAAACTTGTTAAAAATTATATTGTAGGTAACATGAAGTAATATTTGCGTGCGTGACAGTACCCATACGCAGTTAAGTTCCACATTTTGTTCACCGCTAGACTTACTATTTGACTTTACATTAAAACATTATTTTGCTGTTTTTAACTAAGCAATTAAATTACTAATTTGTATTGCGTGCGCGATGGTACCCATGCGCAGCTATCCCCTCCACGTTTCGCTCAGCGCTAGAGTTTCGTGCCGCGACCTATACTTGGTTAAGGGAAGTTTTAGTGCTGCGGACAAAAGTGGCGAGACGAGACCATCTAAGTTTTCCCGCCAGGCGTGAGATTACATACTAATAAACTTGAGAGGTTTTGTATCCGTGGTAGATTTGGTTGCCATAGCTGACAACAAGTAGACTATATTTAAATTAAACATTGACTAAACACTCGTGCTCATATCACTTAAATAAAGCCAAGGATCGTATTTTATTGAGTTTCTTGCCGGATTCTTCTCAGCAAAAAATTACCTTCCAAATCCGGTGGTAGATTCTGACTATTTGAAAGTGCTTCTCTGTAAAGTCTAGTCAAATAAAGATTATTTTGAGTTTGAGTATAAGAAATCTGCAAAGACTGACGTCATTTTGTCGTAGTACCAATATAAAAAAATGCAGTTTTGGTTACTAAAGTCACCGTTATTTCCGCTGTTGCTAAAATTACGTCAAAAAGATTCCAAGAAATTTCCAAATAGATATAGAATTTCCCACATACCTAGGATTTTTTTCTAAATCTATGGAGTTTACCTACAAATTACGACCCCCGATCTTAATGACATAATGTCAAAATAGATGTCACAAGTGTCTTGCGCTTCTAAAATCAAAGAGTAATAAAAATATATTGAATGTAGAAGTTAGAGTGAAACACTACATAGTTAAGTAACATTTTTAAAAATGTTAACGAGCGAAGATTGGCACTCGAGCGAATCTACATAAACAAAATGGAATAAATTCCATTCAGCGTAAACATTCAGTAAATCATTAAAAATATCGTTTATTGGATTGAAAAACAGTTCGGCTGTCGAGTGTGACCGATGGTATCCGACCTCGGGACACATTGATTGCTCGAATAAATCATTCCTTGCTCCTACCACGAATTAAACGTCGCCCTTAAATTGCTTTTCGGTTTGCGATCCGCGAGTTGTACCGCGGAAATAATTATCGTCAATGTGCAATCAAAAGAGGGAACTGTCTGACAATGGTCTGACAGAACTGCCCTTCTGACAGTCGACAATGCTTGAAACAGTTTCGCGGGCCTTGAAATGATGAAACCATATTAGGCCGAAGTTCTTGTAAATAACCATTATACCTATGTAGGAACTAGTGAAGGGCATACAATCAGATTTTTTAAATATATTTTTGCATGTATTTTTTTCATTATTAATTAAATATTTTTGTCAGTAAACCCTCAAAAAAATACTTTTTGTATTGCTGTTAAATAAAAAAATAAAAGTGATTTCAAATGCTCGCAATTTCAGTATTACTGAATTTGGTTGGCGTGGGTGCTATGGCTAGGGTCGAGCTCCTTTCAATTACCTATAACTTCAAGGTTACATGTAGGTAGCTACATGTAACCTTTAGCCCTAGCAAGAAACACTTTCGACTACAAATTCGTATCGCCTTCGACAATTTTTGTGTGGGATAATGAACAGCGCTGCATCGGCGAAAAGTAGAACTAAATAATAGTATCGAACATTTTTTATTTTAGGGTCGGCAACGAGCTTGATACCCCTGGTGTTGCAAGCGTCCATAGGCTACGGTAACCGCTTACCATCAGGTGGGCCGTATGCTTGTTTGCCACCTTATGGTATAAAAAAAAGACATTTTGAGAGTTATGTTTTCGAATATGTAGTCGAAAGCTGTTCTTGTTACCAGCACTAAGTTTATCCTACAGAGACAACACATGCTATTTGTAACTAATTAAACAGTCGCGTTCATTAATCGTTAGACATGTAATCATTTGTATCTGCCATCCATGCCAAGGACACGACGCATACATCAAGTTACAGCCTGGATTGAACTTACAAAGGAACCTGACATTATGTTAAATAGCTGATTATGTTAGCACTTTACAGAACCTTAAACCTAGACCTCTTTGCTTTCATGCCTTATTTACTCATTTGTGTTTAACTTTATTTAGAATTAGTTTTATTCAGGGACTGCGTGGTTGACGCAGATTAGAGCATAAATTCAGTTTATCCCATGGGAAAAAAATCCTGGGTCTGTGGTTTATTATCCCTTTGAAACAATTTCGGGGTAAAAAGTCTGTGAACTATCTGTGTGCTAAATTTTATTGATATCTAAAGCCGTTCACCCGGTATTAGCAAGATTGATAAACAAGTAATAAGCGAATAAAAGGCATCCCATCTTTTGATATATTTTTTTAGGTTAGGTTTATTTCATGTTTTATTGGTATAAATAATAACAATAATATTTATCTATACAAGAAACTGTTAAAACTCAAAGGGCGAAATTAGACTGCCGATCTTTTGATTCATTATTTCTGCTTATACGCTTACACTTATCCAACGTAACCTGTCTACGTATAATAATTCCTAAGACTTCATCTTGTTTATAGTCTCCAAACAATTAAATGAAATTGCTCAAAGAGTTCTCACGTAGCTTGATTGTGGCGCTTTCACCTGTCGTGCACTCAAAGAATTAGCAATGCTATTTGACTTGTAAATGTTGCTAGTTTCTTCTGCATATTTGTAATGCTTGCATAGCTGATAAAATTGGCGCTAATGAGCCAAAATAATTTTTCACTCCTCATGCTCAAAAAGTTCATCATTGTAACGTTCCAGAGCGGGAAAAAAAAATAGAATATCCTGTTCTAGGGGAAAAAGTTTTAACATTTCTTATTTTTGTCTGGTACTTATAAAAACTAACACATTTATTCATAAATAGAACATATGTATAAAGACTCGACTGAGTTTTTGGCGGGAATCAGGCGGAGCGGTTGAGATTTTTTCCAGTGTGTC
Organism: Falcaria lacertinaria; assembly: GCA_951449985.1. Lineage (NCBI taxonomy): Eukaryota > Metazoa > Arthropoda > Insecta > Lepidoptera > Drepanidae > Falcaria > Falcaria lacertinaria. The sequence goes on along the minus strand of OX602111.1, from coordinate 10,053,538 downwards.
GTAAATTGTGTTCTAGTGATCTTTAATGTGTATTTTTGGTGTCGATATGTGCAGTAAAGTTTCATTTAGTGACTGATTTATAGGAGCATTGGAAATAATGCCATAATACGACTTTTAGGTTAAGTGATTTATCATTTTGGTCAATAGGTTACCTCTAATCTAAAGGCGTGTTACGATCTGCTACTGCCGTGGGTTGTCGCCAGAAACTCCATTGGGCGTTAGAATGCATGACACTAGGCATTTTAATGCGGCAAACACGAGAAATTTTGCAACATGAAAATTCTCTAACACTCGACACTGGCAAAAATAGTCCCTGAAGGGATTGATTGCCATACTTAGGAAGAAGAAGAAGAAGAAGACTCGACTTATTACTGTTTAATAAAAAAGAATAATAATATTTAATTTTTGAATATGGAACTACCAATTCGGTGGTTTAGAGGAATACGTGCATTGCATTGCGGCTACAGAAAAAATAGGGTCATTGGCGTGAAATCTTAAGAATTTTTCTATTTACAAATTGAATGATGACCATAATTTATTTTTTGATTATTTTATTTTTGCATTCGTAGTGAAAAGCAGTGTTAAGAGTGTTACACACGGCGCTAAAACCCATTGTAACTCGGTTTCTATTTTAGTCAAGTAAAACTACCTCGTATACAATTTGAATTATTTTTTATTAATTAAATTAGTTCTGTTTGAATTAGGTTACATTACAGTCAGTAGTCAGTGAAGTCAGTACATTAGTCGTCAGTTAGCTGAGGCTATTTGTCGAACATATCCAAATGAATACCATTGAAATGGAATGACCTCTCCAGGAATACAAATTCCGAATGTTTGGCATGCTGCGATTGAGCGGAATCGATTCGTTAATGAACTGCTACAATAAAAACATTAATTGCCGAACCCGGTAACAACGTGGGTAAACTTCATTCGGTCAGACCCAGTTTAACTTATTCAACCCGATCCATTGCAGCGTAATCGAGTTTAAAATAGATTCAATTCGTTACTGTTGGTTCTGCGAGTATGGAATATGTCATAGCATAGTACATGATCTCCGGAAATATGTCTGGGGGTCGAACGTGTCTCCTTTATAAACCACGGGAACACATTATAGTAGGTATTTTCGATGGGATTTCTTAAAAAAAAATCTGTTCTGCTTTTCTTAAAGAAAGATCTGGAGAGCTGAGGAGAATCAGGCAAGAAACTCAGCAACTGCTCTTTAAAAATACATTTCAATTGTAATTAAAAAGATGTGTTATCTCTCTTAGAACAAGTGTCCCTTCCTTTCTACAATTTTATTTGTACATATTATAACATGGTTTCCATACAATTGAATTAATCGTTAGATACTATCATGTCTGAAAGCCTTAAAAAGAAGCCGTAAATAGAAAATTAAGAGGTATTTTCATAAATTCTCACGTCAAAAGGACTAAATTTCGTCTATAACGAGCTCTTATGAATCGCTTCGTTGGCCGCGCCGCTCCGGACGCGCCCTAATGACTTCAAATAAACTCAAATCGGTACTAATTGAAGAGTCGTGCTATTCCAGGGTCCTTCGCTTGGCGTACGTTTTATATAATGCTCATTTTTTGATTTACATCAATCAAGACGAGGCTCTTGATGTTACTTAAGTTTCATCGGAGAAACCAGTAAAAAGAATTGCGATTAAAGCTCCGATAGAATATTCTGGAATGGAACTCCATTACGACACATTTAATTTTTACGTTTATCTTTTCAGTTAAATTATATTTAAAGGCATTGCACACGGGATATGTTAGCTAGTGAAATTTAATTATTTCTGAAATGTTTACATTTCAGAACAGAAAGTTCAGACAGGTCAGAACAGACTGTCTCAGACAGTTTATTGTTATAGGGTCGGCAACGCGCGAGTGATACCCCTGGTGTTGCAAGCGTCCATAGGCTGCAGTAACCGCTTACCATCAGGCGGGCCGTATGCTTGTTTGCCACCTTAGTGGTATAAAAAAAAAGTTATTTTGAGGAATAGGTATATAACATAAGTATTGTCTTATGCGCATAGAATACAAGAATAGCTTTAATAAAAAAAAGAGAAGGAAAATAATAAGCAAAGAAAAGATTTTTTTGCCAATGTCCTGCTCGTTAATAAGATTGAAGCCAATGAGTCTCGTATAAATGTCTATCTATGGCAATAACACATTATACACACTCAGTCTTGTAACACTTAGGCACACGTATAAGACTGGCATTGCTCGCTAACAGAGTTGATGGATTGTTTGAAACAATTCCATGCTATGTATGAACGGTATTGTAGAAACGGATGTATGTTATCTCTGTTAGAATATACTCCTAGCAAGTTATTATGCCGAGCGTCTCCTCTTTTATATTACACTAGCAAACCGCTCCGGCTTTGCACACACCTTAGTGAATTATACATAAACCTTTAACAGGAATTACTCTGTCTATTACTGAAAACCGCAGTAAAATCTGTTGCGTAGATTAAAAGATCTAAGCGTACAAACGGTAACCGACTTTGTTTTATATTATGTTAAGATTTCATTTTAACGTTTCATAAACAATCTTAATACCTACATGGCACGTATACCAAGGGTGTCACGTCACTCTCACGATATATCAGTGCCGGTAGCAGGAACATTGTCGACAACGTATTCGAAAACGTAAATCGCGAAATGTCTAAATTGTCATAAAAATTTTTTGTTCCACTTTTCACCGCCGCAGCGCTGTTCATTTTCCAATACATAAATAGTCGAAGGCGATACGAAAACGTTGTCGACAATGTTCCTGCTACCGGCACAGTTTATAGTGACACCTAGAACTAAGTACCTGACTAAAAGATGAAGGTACAAAGCTACAGACAGTTCCCTAGTTTTGATAGAGTTAATGATATTATTTTTATTTATATTATTAGCTACAAAAACATTTTAGGTATGATGACGGTAATTTTGATTGTAGTCATCAGTTAGTAGTTTGTTATTTTTGCTTGTCGAACCAACTCTTACGTCATAGCTTACGTATGACGCTTATTAAGCTTATCATATTTTATTTTTATCGCATTTTATAGGTTACTCACTAAGTAATAGGTGTGAGTAACTGAAAAACATGTGCGTCTTTTTAACCATGATTTAATTCACTATTACTAAATCTGATCAGATGTATATCATGCAAAATGCCTTCCAATAAGAAAATAAAAGGAAACCAATGAAAAAGCAATGTCTTAAAGATGTGCAATACAGAAAAACATTGGCCTCAAAGTTTTCTCGAAACGATTCCCAGCTGGCTATGTGTTCTCACTGACGTCCATAAAAGCCTTGGGAGTAATTCAGCATGAGTGCTCGAAGGGAAGCGAGCTTATTTTCCTTTCCGTCCTTCGATATCTAACATCAGAAATGTGCACAAGAGTGCCAAATGTGCCAATAAAAGATTATCATTGGAAGGGTATTGTGCACTTTTTGTTTGGTTTCAAAGGACATACATTACTATTACTTGAGAAATACTGGAGCCATTAAGTTCCATATTCTGCTTGCTATTCGATTCTGAAAGAAAACTGTCGTGATCAGGCAATTTGTTTGATTTCAAGTTTCCATTGCAAACACATCAAGTTTGAAGCAGACTGACATGTGAAACCCATGTGAAACCGTAATTACGATAGAGAAAGTACAAGGTAGTCGTTGAAAAGACTAGCTCCGCACAATAAAATAAACTACTAAGTTATACACATCAATTTTGGGAAAATTTCAAACGGCTACTATTTACGAAACAACAATTTTTAGAGGTAAGGTAAGAGAGGCGACATAGGCTTGTAATGTGTCGTGTAAGAAAGCTTAAAACTTTTAGGAGATATAATCTTCTACCATTGAGTAATGCTAAGCAATATAGTAAAAGCACTTATAGGTGTCAGCTTTTGAATAAGAAACACGATATTCCTCTGATGACTTGCTCGTTTCACGTGAATGAGCACGATCGTGACCGAGTTACTAAATATTACCCGTTCCACCCTCAAATATTTCATTGTAAGTTTACGCCATATTACATTTCCATTGCTGGGTTAGGAAGAACTGTAGATATTTGTGTGCGAATATTTACAGAAATGGACGCAAAGCGTTTTCGGGTCTGTCGGGTTTATGCTCACGCAAGTCTGTTTCACTCGACTCATGTCAGCTTGTCAGACAATATTGTTCGGATGTCGACGTGAACTCGTATAACAACCAAGGCAGACCTATAGATATTATAATACATAAAAGCGAACGGCACTTTGTTAAAATTTCATGATGACACCTCGTTAGAAACGCTTTGAAACAATCTTACTTATATTTGTTTCGTTAGCATTCAATTCATCGTCGAAATAATTTTCCCTTCAAGTTAAGAAAATACAATTAATGAATTTATGCTCAAGGTAAAGCAGCCCTTACATCTGAAATTAAAATTAGCAAACTAAAATGGGATTGGGCTGGCCACGTTTCCCGGATGCCAGACAACTATTGGGCTAAAACCACCACTTTCTCGTCCCCACCTACCGTAGTCGTCCGACGCTGTAGTCGTGGCAGACCAAAGTACAGGTAAGAGACGATTTGGAAGTTTTCAATGCAGATTGGCCAAGCGCAGCACAACACCAAGGCAACCTTTGCCCAGCAGTGGGACAGCAACGGCTACATAGAATAGTGTGTTGATAAGTTTCTTGTTTTTATTAATTATTTATCTTAAATCTTAAAAACGTCTTCCTTTGGATAGTTTAGTCTTAAGGCAAGGTTTCTCCAGATATAGACAATTAGTTTTGTTTAATCTTGCGGTAAGATTTGCAATTAACAATATTGAATACTAGTAGTCGCGCATAAGTATTGTAACACATACTTTTTTCAGAAAACAATCCGTTCGTAGATCAGTCAGATTTTTGTGTTTTATTAGAGTAGTACACTTTGATGTAGGGTTTATATTGGTGCCAAAATTCTTTCAAACTGTCTTTCCCTAGTCTACACTTAAGCATTGCTTTACTAAAACACAATACTTACAAGTACATTAATTAATTCTAAAGTAATAACCTAAACACGAATTAAATTTTATTAATTAATAAAAAACGGATTTCCAAAGTTTTTTAACCTCTAGGGGTTTAATTTCCGTTCATAGCGGATTGTTCCTATAAGAAACATGCCTGTCTAGCCTAATTTAAAATTAACAGGCCTTAAGAAACCCAAGATTTTGTAAAAGCCAGTGTATGCGTGCTTTTTAACTATCTCTAATATTGATTTACAGCAATTACACAAAAGACAGCTTTATTTACATATTCAACTAATTTTAAAGCTAAGCCAAATCTATTTAACCCGACTCGGATCCTAATTGTACCTAGAATAAACAACGTGAACTTTAAACAATATTATTCAGAGCTGAGCAGCTTTGTGGAAGATTAGGAGCTAACTTCATTATGTCGTTGGGAGCCGAGTGCCGAGTGTAATGAGTGTTTGCCGACTCCATGTTTGTCACAAGGGACACCGTTTTAGTGATGCTCGTGCTTAATCTAAACGTTATATTTGAAGATTGTCAAAGTTGCAGGCGACGACATTCTCGTTTATTTTCTTAGGTTTCTTCTTCTTCTTTCTAACTATGGCAATCAATCCTCTTCAAGGATAATTTTTGCCAGTGTCAAGTGTCATGCACTCTAATTAGGAGATTCTGGATACAATATCAAATCGCATATCCCTTAAGGTCAGAGGTAACTTATGGCCAAAATGATAGATCACTTCACGCAAAAGCCATATTAGGGCATATTCCAATGTTCCTATAAATACGTCACTAAATGAAACTACTGCCCAAAATTTTTTTTTTTAAATTTATTTATTCATCTGCCATCGGCCTTGGCTGGCCATAATCAGATCGTGTAATGGGATTTTGTTTTTACGGGCAGACACTCCATCGAGCGTCCTTTTTTACCCTTAATTATTTTCCGCTTTGGCGGTTCAGCATCTTTTATCTAGGTCCAGAATATGCCATCGTTTTAGGCGAGTTATTTTTTGGTGATTTATAACTAGGCGCCTTGCTAGTTCATTTGAGTGATCCTGTAGTCTGTTCTTATACTTGGTGCAGCAGTTTCTCACTTCATCCTTTACTGTATTCATTTTTAAGTATTCATGTATCTCTTGGTTACGTGTGAACCAAGGTGCGTTGGATATGTTTCTCAATATCATAATTTGAAATCTTTGTATTATTTCCAGGTTAGAATTGCTTGCAGTTCCCCACAGTTCAATGCCATAGCTCGTATAGGTTTTATAATGCACTTGTAAACAAGTAGTTTATTGTCAAGTGTAAGTGGAGACTTCCTCCCGATAAGCCAATTCAGACTTTTGTACTTAAAGTTCGCTTCAGTCCGTTTTGACTTTAAGTGTTTCGACCAGGTGAGTCTTCTGTCCAGGTGTAATCCAAGATATTTAACAGATATCTTATCATGTAGTGCTTCTCCTAGTATGGTCACCGGTCGACAGTCTCCCTTTCTGAGCGTAAATGTTATATGGTTTGACTTGGCGGCGCTACATTTAATTCGCCATGTTTCTAGCCACTGGTCAATTTTGTTGAGTTGGCCTTGTAATTTTTGTGAAGCTACGTTCGGATCTGTATCACTGGCAAGACAGGCTGTATCATCAGCATAGGTTGCAGTCTCTACTTCCTCTGCCCAAAATGACACTAAAAATAAACAATTTATGTGACACTGGAACAAATATCAACGGCTCTACCTTCCCACCAAAAAAACTCTTTCTTAGGTTTATTTTGAGTAGGTGGTCTGTTGGCTGAGATGTCTGCAGCTAGGTATTGACCTCAGAATAATAACGAAAGTTCTTGAGCGTCTTGAACTTGATTTCCACGCAAGACGGGTAAGTGCCAGATCCGCTTCATTTGTTTATGACAACGAAAATAGAAATAAATGGTTCATAATCTAGAGCAAAATTTTAATTTGGTTAATATTCTCAAATTGCTATCATCACAAATACTTAGAAGCTTCAGTTATCCGATGCAGAATGAATAATTTAAATCAATTACGTAGAATGAATGAGATTGGTGAAATACAGAAACACGTAGGCGAGAACTAAAAGGCAAGACACCATTTAAATTATTGTTTAAATTAAGAACATTGGGACTGAAACGCACTAATTGTTGTGACGATTACAAGTCGAATAGTTTCACATTGTCTTTAAGGATAAATTTGAATTCCTGGAGAGCCCTTCTAAAGAGATCTACGGGAACGAAATTAAGCGAACAAAATACTACAACTAGTCAGAGAGAATTTATTGGAAGATAAGAGACATTATACTATATGGTAGGTCTGTGTTTGACATTGCAGCCTCTGTTGAACATTATGGATTATAACCCATAGGCAGGTGGTTGCTTGCCTTCACTTGAATCGTTGTTAGTTTGGTCCCACTTAAGGATATTTCGATGGTATTAATATCGTAAGCAGTTTAAAGTGTTAAAGTGTTTGTTGGATGTTTTGTTAAGTCGTATGTTATTGCAAATAGTGGTGAGTGTGGATTGCAGCACGGAGCGTGTTTAATAAAGAGGCTATAATGCGCTATGGCCGCTCGTGACGTCATCGTCTGCTGTCCACTGCACACCCCGGGGATTTAATTAAACAACGCGGCTAAATGACCAGTGACCGTTCACTTGGCCAGGCTCAAATGGCACATTGATACATTGTATAGTACATATATTGATAGATTATAGAATACACATCTACTCGAGTAACCGTACACTCCGTATGTACTTTAAAGATTGGTAATGTTGGAGTTTTTGGCGTGAATCAAGCGGAGCGGTTGAGTGTTTTTATGGTATCTCGAAATTGTGTTATAGTGATCTTTAGTGTCTATTTTCGGTTTCATTCTGCGCAGTAAGGTTTCATTTAGTGTCCGATTTATTTATACGAACATTGAGAAAAAAAATGTAAACTGGGTTTTGCGTGAATCATCATTATGGCCAATAGGTTGGTTGCCTCTGAACCTAAAGGCCTGTTTATAATCTGCTAGTGCCGTTGAAACTCCAATAAACATTTGATTTTTTTTATACCACAAGGTGGCACACAAGCATACGGCCCATCTAATGGTAAGCAGTCACCGTATCCTGTAGCCGCTAGCAATACCAGGGATATCACTAACGAGTTCCTAACCCTGTTGTTGTTGAGTCACTGTGCTGGCAGCATTACTACTAGCCCAGCGTATCCTCGTGGAACACGGGCAACCTTACTTTCCGCAGAAACACAATAGTACATCAAAGTAGTGTTATTTCCCTCTGGTATTCTGTAAGGTGGTACAGTGTACAGTAAAACCCACGGGCGATTTCAATTCGCCCTACCTCTATTTTTTAGCTCATGGTGTGATTAATCACTTTACTTAAAGTTTAGAAAAACTCATTGGTACAGGCCGGGGTTTGACGCTGGGCCCATCACATCTGATCGGCCGGCCTGTCATCACAGGCCTTTGCTTAACCCACAAGGCCACCACAGCTAATAAAGACGCCTATAAATAACCGTTACTTAGTATATTCAATTACACTCTAGATTTCGAATAAATATTGCGCTGATCATTATGACTGCCCCAATATATTCCGACATCTGAATATACGACGATGTTACCTGCTCCAGTATGGGACATATATTTATTTACACGAGCTTGTATGCAATTAGTACCTATCGCAATCGTCTCTCGTCAGAAACTATTTGCTCTCGTAGCTTAATGCGAATGTATTTCTACATTAATATTCTGTCGTTAACTAGTGAGAACCAATATATAGCTTCTATATTTATAACTATATACATGTGGATTCATCAACGGGGCGCTATTTAAGGGGATTTCAAAATGTATAGGTGCTGTACAGATTCAATCATTTAGTAAGAATCGAAGTTACTTGTGTTGTATGTTTAAAACTTTTACTCTTCGCTCCTAGAGCAACAGTGTATTTTTTCGGGGTAATAAGTAACCCTAGTATACTAGGCCTGTAGCAATGAGTTTTCTAATTTAAGTGCATTGATTAAAAATCCAAAATCTTAACGGAGAAGGAAATTTTATGTAAATTGTATGCTTGTTTGCCACTTGCCACCTTAGTGGTATACAAAAATGTATTTTGTCATTATGGCCCTATATTGACAGATATTTACCATTTGGTAGTTTACTAAGTGCTTTTCATGAAATAGCGGACTCAGGGACCAGTAAAACCCTCTACGAGTAAAACAATCGCTCTTAATGAGTCTCCGCCATTTTGTTAGGGCACCATGTGCTAACTATAGTGAAGCTAATACATGTAATGGCGGGTCGAACAAGTCATATGTCAGCGCGTCAGCTGTCACCGCTCTCTGGAGCTTAGTGACGTTTCAATTTCTCTTTTGGCAAAACATTTTTCTATTAAAAACGTTCTATAAAAATTAAACCATTTTTTTTTATTTTCATGTGGTGCCTTTAATTAATTATTTTTTTTAAATCACTAAACTGGTTCTTTCGTAAAAATTGAAATCCAGCTATTAATAAAATAAAATAAAACTACGTATGAAATTCTCATCACGTCCGCGCCCATGTGGTCTGCACCGGACCGAGTCTAGCACTTTTGAAAAATAAATGTGTGGCGCGTGACTTGTCTTCGGCTTCATTCCGATGTTCCAAAATCAGAATTTGTTTCTTTTTTATTTTTAAATTCGTCATACTAACTGCTTTATGAATAAATACTGGCTGGAAAACCCTCAAGGCTGAAAGATTCGTCAGTGAATGTGAGGAGAATATTAAGCGAGTAGAATAGAAAAATATTTTTCAGTGTTCTTGGTTACTTGGCTTTAAGCCTACATAAATTTTACATAAGAAATGCTATGTATCAACTTCTTAGATATTATAGTAAGGTTAATTTGTCAATAAATATGAATGTTCAATCTAATCATAATATCAAAGCTATTTCATAATATAAAATTATTGGAGGATGCCGGCGTCCTTTTTCCAAATAGGTACCCTATCTTCAGAAGTGGGATACCGCAGAATTCATGCGAGTGCTCGTAAAAACCCAAATAACGGGAAACTTTGTTCCCAGAGCGTCATTTTACAGTATCTAGTTTGTCCCCCAATTTATAAACGGCCAATTCACTCTATAAACTAAGTTGTGCATCTGTACATATGATATTCAGCCGTATTGGGATACGAATAAGGTTCTTATAACGTTGGTTTGCTTAAATTCAAGTTGGTTAAGGTAAGAATACTCGATTTCAAGCCTCAATGCTTCGACTAGCCAAGAATGGACATTGGACAATTTGGATATGATGTCGTGGTGTGGTATAAGAAAAATTGAGACGATACCTACATAAAGAAATCGGTTTGTTTCGGACCATAACTAGTGTAGTGTAGTAGACTCATGTGTGTTAACAATACCAAATACAAATAGTATCAAAATAAAGGAGAATATAATCGGGTAAAATTAAAATATATATTTTTTGATATGTATATAAAATAGATATCTTCTCCATATCTAATATATCTTCTTCTTTTTTATAATACTTAAAACTTTTGTACGTAATGAAGCAAACAATTATAGTATTCCAAAAATGCCGTAGCAATGAAACCACGACAATATAAAAAAAATGCTTTGATTTGATGTCCAAATTGCGTTTATTGGAATTGGAAAATTTTCAGGAGTTAGGACGGAAACCGCAGAAGAACGGTACTGGAGCTTCAATTTGAAATTGTAGGTACTTTCCGAGAGGGCTGCATACGATGTCGTTAATTTCAATTTGCTTCATGTTTTCTGGAATTAGGAAAACAAAACAAAAAGTGGGTCAGTAAAATTTTTACATGCAGAATTTGCGCTATAAAAGAATATAATTAAATGACATACAATAAATAGTATCGTTAAAGACCCTTAAAGTTACGAGAGCATCTGTAAATATAATAAAAAGTAAGCGACATGAAAAAAAAACCATAATATTTGTTTTTGAGAAAAATAGTAAAAAAAAATCAGTTTGGGTGGGTCAAATATAATTATAATATAGGCTATAAATCAGCACGCCCAGTGCTTCGGAAATGGACCTTTTCATATATTTTGTAATTAAAAATAAATCTGTGTATCATATAGTTTTCGCTATTAGCAAATCATCGTAACCCTTGCCTTATCTTAATACTATTGGGGTCGGCACTAGATCTAACGTATTACGAGATTTTCCAGGGAAAATCGGCCACTAGCGTTTGTCAAACAGAAGGCCTCTGCTTGATACAAATTATAGCATTAGCTTTAGCTATTAGCAAATAATGATTAATAAACAAATAAGCATATATAGCTTTATAGTTAGCAAAGCTTAAGTTAAACTGGCTTTGTTCCACTGTTGCTATGAGATTATTCGATAAAATTCAATTACGTGCTTTGTTGTTATTATGTTTCCATTAGATTGAAGCTATAAAAACGGGCGTAAAATTTCAATGCGAAAAATTCAAAATTAGTCCCATTTAGGGATTAAATACAATCTTAAAGAAAAACTTCTACTGCTTCTCATATCTCAAGGTAAACTCATTTTGACTGTTAATTAATGTTGATTTTAATAAGATGCGATTACCATGATTTATGGACGTGCGCTCCGATAAATGAATTTGTAATTTTATTATTTAATGAAGTTACGTGCTAAATTACATCGTTCAAGCGTCGCACGCAGATTGTAATTTTCTTTCCTCCGTATTTAAGATCTTCTATTTTTTTGAAACAGTTTAATTTATAACACTTTTGTCCCTCACTTATGTTGACATCTACCCATACTTATTACAAATTCTAGACAACTTTATTACTGTACTTATTCATTCTTTCGGTATTTACTTTCGTCTTTATTTTAATAAAAGTTATCTACAAAAAGCAAAGACACACAAATAAGGAGTAAGTACTCACTAGGCAAAAAAATAATACTAAAGTATAAACCAAAAGAGCACATATAAGTGCAAAATTATTCAATCACGTACCACTACAATTTTAAATGTGGAAAGGAAGAAAGGACTAAATTATTAAATTTAGTATTTAAATAGAACACTGTATTTAGGTATTAACCTAAATACAGTGTTCTACTTTAATAATTTTCATGTCGACAATGTAAAGATATTCCCGTCGCTTACTAATGAAACACCAGGAGCCTAAAAAAGAACAATTTTTGACTTCTATTCGAAAACGTAAAACTCAAAATTTTCATACGAATTTTAAGTTCCGCTTTTTACCGGCGCAGTACTGGCTATTTTCCCATACAAGAATTGACGAAAGCGATACGAATCGAAAGTTGTTCGTGCTAACGCTACTGTATGTCCAAATTATGACCGTGACTGGTAACACAAACGCCGTAATGAGAATGAACACGGCGCGTGAGAGTTTTGCTGATTGAGGCAACATATTTATTGGAGAGCTCGTTTTCAATACGTCATGCGAGCGCGGAAATTAATGGGCGAATTACACCCCTCTTGTGTGGAGTTTTATGAACATATAGCTTTATTTAGAAGCGTGTTTTTGTGAACTTACTTACGCATACGGAAATGTTGCTAACATCCGCACTAATATTATAAATGCGAAAGTAACTCTGTTTGTTTGCTACTTTTCAGGTCGCTAAACGGCTGAACGGATCGTAATAAAATTTCACAAGGAGATAGATTATAACCTGAGGATGGACATAGGACATCTTTAGTCTTTAAACAAATGCAGACGAAGTTTCGGAAAACAGCTAGTAATGTATAAAACTTTGTTTTCATTTTTAAACTAGCGACCCGCCCCGTCTTCGCACGGTTAGACATTTATCAAACATATTGTCTTCCCGTTTTAAGACGTTTTCAATCCATTTTAATTTTTTTTTACTCAGTAAGAACCATCTTCGTACTTCAAGGAATATTCTTATAAAAGAATTAGCGAAATCGGTTCAGCCGCTCTCGAGATTTGCGCTTAGCAACACATTCAGAGATAGTGCATAAGATATTTGGCGTGAGATAAAGACCATATATTTTTAAGTGATAAAATGGTGTCGTCCTCCAAATAAATAATTCTGAATCCCTAATCCTGTGATATATTTAGTCAACAAATAGCTGCATTAGGAGCTCTATCCAGGCCGTCGACAATTTAAGTGGTGTAAGCAGAAACATTATTTATTAAGAGCACTTATAACGAGCGCTCCGTCTTACAGAATAAAATTATGAACCTATTTCGGAAATTAACTCAATGAAATTTTATATTTAACGGTCTGGAGATCGTTATTTATATTGCATTTGGAGCTGTAATACATATAAAAAAATTAGAGATGCCTTGTTGGGTTTCTTGTCGGTTCTTCTAAGAAGGCTCTTACCAAACTAGTGATAGGGCCTTTATATCATTGCCATCCAGCGTAGCAACGCAGCCAGCATTCTTGAGGAGCTCCCATGTGAGAAGAAGTAGTAAGAATACTTATAAGAGTTCAAGAAGTAAACATGTTTAAATGATTTGTTTACTTAGTTACCGATTTGATTATATAGAGATTGTATTCTCGTGGGATGGTCGTTTGGGGTCAATAAATCTTGTTGTAACACCTCTCTCATTGGCACTCTTGTCCTGTACCCTCCCAACATCTGTAGGTAGGTAGTTTAGTCGTTTAGCAGTTCTGATATAAAATATAGATTTTTTTGTCAATATTTTTATACTTTTCTCAATGATATTTTTACACATATTATATGATTGCTTTGTTTTAAAAAAATAGTACTTAATTTTATCGGTATATAATAAATATTAGTAAGTATGTTGAATTAATGATATCAGGAATCCTATAGACTTGTTGTGACTCAAGAAAAAATATAGTATAAGTTACACGCAGTATATTATCTACTACTCTGAGGTATAAGTAATGACACTGACAATTATCTACAAATAGCCGGAGGTTTTCTTTCAGTATTTCCTTAGTACCAGTAAAGTAATGGCCTGGAGTGATGCGCGTATTTGGTTACTTTGTTCGTGGTGCCGTATCTGCGTACTTTTCGTCCTAAAGCTTCCCCCTGTGAACAAGGTACGACAATGTATCCTTTATACACAATATCGTTGATAGCATACATATAAGATGTAAGAGGAATACGTAAATACTCATACCGCTTTCTTTAGAATGTGGTGCGATATTATGAGAGATTTTCTCGTGTTGAAAAATTACTATTACAAAAGCTAAATGTTTATAGGAAGATTGGAACTTATGGTGTAATATGCCTTTTGGGAAGTGATTCATAACATTAGTTAATAGGTGACCTCTGACCTTAAGGTTTATTATGATCTGCTGCTGCCGTGGATTGTCTCCAGAAACTCCAATAAATTGAAATACTTGATACTAGGCATTTTAATGCAACAAACACTAAAACTTGATGATTCTCTAACACTCGACTCTGGCACATATTGTCCTTGAAGAGGATTGATTGCCATAGTTAGGAAGAAGAGATACGTTTTTTTTTAATTCAACCTCCAAAGTCATAAGTATGGGATCATGTAATCGCTATATAACTATAATATAGATTGGTTATTCAAATAATGATGAATATTTATTGATATTGAAATAGTTGTGTAAGAGAAAACTGAAAAGGAATTTCTTTACTTTTACTAAGTAAGAGCAATGCGCACTCTTCATCAACATCACATAGCTTGCTATTTTCAGAATTATCTCTAATAATTAATAAGCGTAAACCTTTAGAGATTTAATTTAATAACTCTGTCAAGATCCTTCATTTAATAAAATTGACTCCTTTCTTCTTAAAAAGTTCTTTAAACGAAGTAGCCAGCATTTTGAGTCTCGAGGCGATAATCAGTTGCACCGTACAAATAGAACGTCTCCAATTTGATACACAACAAAACGTTACAGTTCGCATGACACCTGACACGATAAAATATTTCTTTTTCCCTTGTTATGCATGTGTCGTTAGAGGGGACATGCGGTACACTCTAGGGTGACCAAGTGTTGTTTTGAATAGAGAAATCCTCGAATCTAAATGTATAAATAAATTTCTTAGACAAAATATTTAAACATCTCACTTACTTCGTACGTATAGAAAGAAACTGAAAGAAAATGAGACCAAAGTTTTTCTATTTAAATTGTTGTTAATTTTTATTTTCTTTTTCGATACAATGATGGATATGACACTAAATTGAACTCTCAGAAACTTTACAAAGTTGGACTAGAATGTAATAAAAATCCGAATAGGACCTGCAAGCTTGGCAACTCTACTCGACAATCGGAGCAACAATTTTTATCTCTTCTGAATTCGCGAAATGTAAAATGTTTTCTAGTCGGTAATAGCGGAAGCTCCTCGCTGGGGCGAAATACGATCTACCTGCCGTTGTAAATATAAATACGAATTCAGATATTGTTCTCTACGACGGAATAGTTATTACTTACAATATAATATGAAATTTATATTGTGTGTGGTATTTGTCAGATGTTTTTTTTTTGGGTTTTATAATCTAACAAACCAGCGGATTTAGCCATGTAGCGGGAAATGTATGGGGATTAAAAACTTTTACGTTATGTCACGTGGTCGAGTTTTAATTCCCTTACAATTCTTCAGTTTTCTATACAGTTAACGACGAATGTAGATAGTAAACATGGCTACTAGTATAGGGAACTCATTCCGCTCCTTCAGCCGCTTACGAAAGCGTAACCCGTTTCGTACATAGATTGGGTTATTCTTCTTTCTACGTAAATAGGAATGTAAGTAGCCTCCTATAACGACTAAAGGAAATTCTGTATATAAACATTGATTTAAAACCCAGACCTTTTTGAATTCATAATTGGACTAAAATAATACGATTATACAATTTCCAAAATGGCAAAACAACAAAACTTTTTGTTTGAAAAATTTGTTCGAAATTTCGTATTGCTGTTTGTAATAGAAATCGGAGGAATGTTATTAAATTTTCCAATAGATCTTTTCGTTATTATTTTTCGACGGAAGTTCGTCACACTCAATATTGGTACGATCGACGTGGCGAACAATAAAATGCATTTCCCCATAGCATCACGTTACCTTTGTGGCAGTATCAACGTATATGTATATAGCTATTTATATAAACGTATGTAAATACATAAGTTATATATAACTGTTTTGTGTTACCTTTACTACAAAATTTTATCAACACGAAAGTAAATTCTTCAAAATATAATTTTGTTAATATTTTGTTAGGTTAGCAGAACTCGAATGTCTAACCATTAATATAGTTAAACAAATATGCGGCATATTCTTTATAAAAGAACCTTTTGTTTAATTAACAATGTGCGTGAACCGGTGGTCAAGTTAAACGTTAAGTCATAATTTGAGATGAACATCAAATACCTACAAAACACAAATGAATTGTACATAAAAACCTTCCTCTTGAATCACCATAAAAAGTCGTTGCGTAATTTTAAAGATCTGAGCATACATGGGTAACAGACACACAGACGGTGGTAGGCGAATTTGTTATTATGTAGTGATAAATATTGTGGTCTCATGAGTTTAAAGGTAACGTAATCTAAATTGAATAAATGGCACACACAAACAATTTGTATCGCCGCGACTACCCGCAAATAGTTTCCGAACACATCCACAACAATCATACAACTTGTCTGGTAGGGTATAAATTATGAAATTATTTCGTGGTTGAGCTAGGTATTTGTGGAATTCGCTTTGTGTTGCTCATAAATGCCATTAGTTGTTGTACCGCTTCATTAATCTGTTTGATGTAATGTATTCCAATTATGTTTTCCATCTATCAGTTTCTGTGAAGCCAGTAAAGCCTGGTTATAATAATGTTCAAACAAAATCCAATATTTATAGTCGCGTGAATGATTCCATTAACTGAACTGATGCTAGGAAGTATAAGAAGTAAGTCTGCTTGAGTTTTGTAAACGAATTATTCTCATGAATAAATATCGCGATAAAGTTTCGTGAGTATTGTAAGACCATCTACCCAGTGTGATGTGTTCTTAATTTTTACAAGAAATGAGTAGCATAATTTTTAGGGTTACGTACCTCAAAAGGAAAAAAGGAAACCTTATAAGATCACTTTGTTGGCCGTCTGTCTGTTTGTCTGTTTGCCTTTCAAGGCCTTTTTTCTCAAGAACGCGTGGAGCTATCAAGTGGAAATTATACTAAGTACTGCAAAATAGGAAGGTCAGATATTACAGTTAGTACATGCTGGCTCAGATATTTTTTGGATTATTATAGGATCTTCTTCCTTACCTATTTTCGGCACTTGAATTTAATAATCGTAAAGCCAAGCTTTCGCGTACCTTAACGACGCCATTACTAAAAAGATAAGGTAACGATGGCTTAACGGGGCGACCGTACTGGGTGAAACAGAACCACGGACATTCGTGAAAATGACAGATTATTCCTTGTTAATTTATCGGTGCGTGTTACTTATGACGATTTTAGAAAAATGCAAGCGAAAAACATTTTACATTAGAAACCGCAATACTTTATGTTGAGTCATGTCATGAGTGGTCGCAATTGTCGTGAAATGGTTTTGTGTTGAACACGTCAGACGCTTAACACCAGTGAAACCAAGCTAATGTAAAATTCCTATAAATACAGTTCTTAATTATTATTATTATGTGGTTTAAATAAATACCAGCACGCCACATAATTTAATAACATGTGTTATTAATATCATTTCACGACAATTGCGACCACTTAACATGATTTTAAGTAAAACTTTAAAATAAAATGTACCCCATAATAGTCTAAGGGAGGGTTAGGACTTGGAATCACATGAATATGGACATGTCGTCAGTGAATAATTTGCATTCTCAGAATATATATTTATGTATTTATACACGATTGAAGACGGGCCTTGTTATTAAAAAATTAAAAGTACAATACATTAGATCATAGCACGGTATTTTTTTATTTATTGCTGAATAAATGTTGTTACAATATTTTTACATCATTTAACACCAAAAAAACCACTGAGGTTTAACAACACTGGTGTTATTTAATAGTCTACGTCGACATAATATAATTGAGGCATTATATGATTGCCTACTTAGTTAATTTGCTTAATTATTGGTACATTTTAATATTGGATAAGAAGTATTCTTTTAATTTATTCTTAATATTGCTGTGCATGTAACTAATACTAGGATGTTCCACACTTCCGTACGTACGTACCGCAGCCGACATTAAAGCAAAGCAAAGACATTTAATCATATTCACTGTTTAATTATATAAGTTTCCAGCCGCCACGCGTCTTGTCTTAACATAAGCGAAATATGAATACGACTGTTAGGCATCTGTAGCTTATAGGCATAGGCATTAGTTTAATCGATGAATTCTGTAAGTAACTTTCTTTTGCCTACTATTCAAATCAAAATAGAAAATCGTTTCAGTTTAGGCTTAAGGGGCTTATGAAAGTCTACTTAAGCAGTTCGGAAATAAACCACCTGAGAAGAATTGGCAAAAAATTCAGTGCTCTGTTTTTTTCATAATATAATAATGATTGAATGGAACAGTATGAAATTAAAATGTATTATCTTGTCTTAATAGGTTATTAATAATACAACAATATAAAATAAAAATAAAATATTGGGTACAAATCCTTTTTTTTTCACACGTATAAATGAAAAGCCAAGTAACATTTAGTGCGCAAACGCTACTTTGTAAAACGGGTCCGTCAATAAAGTTGCGTTAGTCTTAGCCGACCTCTCTAACGTAACATACTTTATGGAGGGCCCAATGAAGTGTACTTAGAGTAACAACACTCAACAAAGCATACTTACATTACACTCAGCTGATTGGTTTAATACGGTTTTATATACATTTCTCTTTACTTAGTCTTTCGGTACGTATTCGAAAACGTTACTCTCGAAATGTCAATATTTTCATTCTAACTTTTAGTTCCAGTTTTTGCCGCCGCAGCGCTGTTCATTTTCCCATACAATAATAGTCGAAGGCGATGCGAATACGTTGTCGCAAATTAATATTGTTCGGGATACTGTTAACAAATATGGAAGGTAAATATCTCGTTATAAGATGACGAAATGCGATTAAATTAGGCTGACTTGTTCATGTCATGTTAGTGCTAGCAGACTAATACACCACTGACAAGTGAACGTTTCATTTATCTCCAATATCGATGTATCGAAACGAGTTCTATGCGCTGAGTTACTCCCCTTTTACTGTCAACTGCTATATGTTATGACGTTTTTCGCGAGTAATTAATGATGAATGAGTCGATAAAAATCTCTTCGCATACATGCTAGCCCTACTGGATCGGAATACAATCGAGACTAATTTGGGTTCCTGCGTCGTAACTTTGAATCATAGGCTTTATCAATGGCATACAGGTGCCTTAAAAATAAAATATAAAATTATGTATAAAAAGCTTTATTAAAATAAACATCTGTGAAAAGGTCACTGCGTCATTGAACATTCGCGTCTAGAGACTGCGAATTCCTTAAGCGTTATCCCGACTTTGAGACCCAAGTTTCAAGCTTATCACAGCATCTATCGATCACTGTGCCGCGACCAAATCGACCCCAAAGGATTATTACAACATCGAATAACGTTTTTGATACTTCGCGCGTAGTAAAGTGCTATAACGGTGCGAGCGAACGGCCGACGTGACGGGGGTGTTTATGTACGCAAATTGGTACGAAATTGCGACCTTTATCTTTACGCTGCGTATGTGCGTACAAATAAATTAATTTGCCGTTTTCAAGGTCAAGGTCAAGGTCGGTAAGAGTATGGCACGTCCTACGTTCATTTCGGCTACGATCAAAATGTGGAGTTCGTTTGTTTACTTACAGCACGCAGCTCCCGGGCTATATAAATATGTTACAGTGAGAGCTTGCATGTTTAATAAGGCGCAGGTTCCTCATATGTATGTAACATCTTGCTGAATACAAAGGAATAATGTCTAATATATTATTTTAAAACATGGGTTAAAGCCTATTTATAACTTGTTTCAAATCGCATTCTCACTTCTACTCGTAAGTCATATTATGTTAGTTTAATATATTTTTCAATAGGAAGGCTAGGAGAGACACTTTTGCAAGGAAACCTAGCTTAGGCTGTATAAGTTAATGAAGAAAATTAAGACATTGAAGTTTAGATTCGAATTATTTGTTCAAAAACATATCCTGGTTAATATTTTTGGAAATGCTACTATTAGGCAAAATAATGTTTAATTTAACCTTTTATAAGGTATAATAATAGTATTGCAGCATGATAATTGCGTGTTTTTATAAGATTTAGCTCAAATGTTTAATTAAGTGTCAATTCAACTCAAAATAATCTTTATTTGACTAGACTTAACATACAAGCACTTTCAAATCGTCAGAATCTACCGCCGGATTCAGAAGTTCTTTTTTGTTGAGATGAATCCGACAAGAAACCCAGCAAGTATATTTTAAAACCAAAAGAAATACATATAATTTACATTTAATTTACTTACATAACATGAATATTTCACAAAAGAATATTTAAAAAATTAGCACATTTCCTTTATTTGATCGACTAATTGTATAAAATATGAATGCTTTCGTAAACTTCTCCCCGAAGTGACTTTCGCATAATTAAAATGCTACGAACACAACGAAGGGCACTTAATTTACGTGATTACACATTCAAATTTGATAAACATCTTCAAGTTACCTGTCCAAATTCGAAGTAACCGAATTACAAAGAGAGCTGTATCCATAATATCTTATATTGAGGGACCATGCGTATACTATTTTGCTTAATTTTGACATATTTTTTCAGACAGGCAATTACATAATTTTATTGCTCGGCAGACGTTATCTTGCCTTTGCTATCAATGTATCAGCTACGAGTGGAGTTAGAACAGAGATCTTTATAAATGATGTAGAAAAATTGTGTCTTTAAGTCTCTGAAGTAAATACTTATTTACGTCGCCAATAATACGATACATAAAATAACAATAAATAGTTGAATACTGAAATATTAAAGGAGATATTAAAGTGCAGCAATTTTACGAGCTTCCACAATCACATAATAGAACATGCATTATAAATTATTATAGCAGAGAAAATACGACCTGAGATTCACTCGTGCGAAGCCGGGGCGGGTCGCTAGTAAACTATATAAAGCTATCAAGATATATGTAAAACATAAATTCTTGTATTTTTTAATAAAGGAACGAAATGGCTTATAGAAAATTGTATGTCTTATATATTAAATTGTAGGTAGCTTATTTAACAGATGTTTCAAGAAAGCGTTCGTATTTCCTCATGAAAACAAAATGAAACAAGTTTGTTGCAAATGTGCAGACATCTTGCTCGTTGCGAACTTTCTTTTTGAATCTGTAACTTGATCGTAATTGAATTATATTAAGAGTTAGTATTACCTGCTGTGGTTGTAACTTGGCATTTTATTCAATAACATCATATACATACATACATAGGATTTTCAAGTCAAGAGTGTAATGGCGCTCTATAATCTCTTGCCTACTTCGTGAGGGACTTAACGTAATGTTAAGTATGTACAAGCATACAGCGCATCTGATGGTAAGTGGCCGTATGCTTGCTTGCCGCATTAGAGGTATAAAAAAAAGCTTACTGCTTGTGCCGGAATCCTGGCTGTATAATACTGGCTGTGTATCCTACTATGTACTGTGTATAATACAGGCCGTGTATCCAGAACATGGAACACATTTTCAAACAATTTTTTTTCTTAATACATTTTTCTATATACATTGCAATCTTTTTTCTTATACTACTATATGGCAAACAAGCATACGGCCCACCTGATGGTAAGCGGTCACCGTTTTTGGACGTTTGCAACACCAGGGGTATCACTCGCGCGTTGACAAAATAATATATAACATTACATTCTTCAAAATGAAGAGATCACAATGATTCACGTCGGTAACAAACGTATGCATTTGATACGCCCCTATCTCGGGTGAATGATGATCACAATTTTATAACAAAAGAGGCACAGTGTACCGTCATAGAGCCAAAATAGGCCTCTATAAGGCCGCACTTAATACTGCGGCACCAGTATTACAAGAGCTCTACTCTTTCTAGTTCATAGCAAAACTAAATGAAAGGAGAATACTTCTAGTTTGTGTGATGGGTCTCATTTCAATGGTTACGGGATGGGGTCATCTTGTAATAATGTCCGTCGATATACGATATTTTATGTCGATTTTCTATCGTTGATGGTCAATCCTAGCAACTATACGTTATTAATTTTATTTTATTGCGCCATAACTATTAAATAGATAGAACAGAAACAAACAACTTTATTTTCATATCACAGACAATCATTTTGTATTTTTATTAGTATATGTATGTAATTGAGTGAATTTGAATTATCAATTCATTTTTAGGATTAGGATTTCAATACAGGATTATTTGAAATCGTTCGACAGTTAAAATTAATTACTTATGTTGGAAAGTACCACATTAAAAAAGTTTGAATAAGCAAGAATACTAATGAAAAAGATTTTAAGCAATATTTCTGAGGCTGAGCTTTGTAGATCTCAAATTAAGCTTCGTCCATTGACCGTGCTGTATTACGCATTAAATGATCACAAAATATTTTAAAAGTACTCCAGGTATTAATTTAATGAAATTTAAAATAATAATACGTTTGTAATACTAAATTAAGTAATTCGTTAAACAAGGCAGACCCCAAATTAAATTTTTAACTTTTTCTTTTGGTAGAGGACGAAGTGCTTTTGTTTCAGCGAGCCAAACATAATCAAGAAAGTTCATATCGAAATGTTAGCGTCGAGTGGCCTCCAGGGCTAAAGTTAAATAAAAAAATATTTCCCGTTATGAATAATTTATGTAAATTTATGTATCAAACCGAGGCACGGATGATTATTATTCTGGAGTTTACGCCAGTGCTGATTTGATAACGGCCCGCCCTTCGGCGCTATGTGTCTACATGGAATTTACTGGTATGGAAATGTCCTGGAATATTGTTCCAAGGCTTCTTAGCTCGATAGAGACATTTGCTCTCGCGGTATTCGTTTCAATCCTTGTGGTTAAAGTAGGTTTTCTCGGGGTCTGTAGATTTTTCATTTTATGGTAATGAAGCTAGAGCACGAAGGCGTCTAGAGCTTGTATTTTTATGCTTACTTGTAGTAGCTTAAAATACGTCTTAACAATTTACGGAAAACGAATTGTCCAGATTTGGTCGAGTGTACCAACCATAACGACTTCTCTGCTTAAAGCAAAGTTTAGTCAGAACTATTTTAGTTTCAATAAGAATCCAAGAAAACCTACGGTCGGCAAAATGTTGATACTTTAGTGTGTTGCCACACCGGAACGCAGTGCGGGCTGAGCGGAATTTAGCGCTCGCGCCGCGGTCGCTGAGTTACAAGTATGGAGGCCATACTATAATAACAATTTGGTTCAAGGCCGCCGCGGGCTTGTGTATCGTAGCCTCGTAGGCTAGCGCGACGCAGTTTGCACCCGTGTCCTGCGCCTGCGTCTTGTGTGGCGGGCTACATTCGAGTACTTTGTGTAAACAAATTAATGAGGCATGCCTTTATACTGCAACGCGCCCGCACCGTATTCCGGTGTGGCAGCGCCTATAACAATTACAAGCTTTCATATTAGGGTAGTCAAAAGCAGGTTTTTTTTATCATACTTATAAAAGGAGGTTCTTAATTCGTCAGACTTCTTTTATAAGAAATATGACTGATTTTAATTTATTAAATAAACATAACCAACTAAGCGTAGTAATAAAACTAATTCCTTTGATCAAGACAGAGTTCTCTTTAGTAGTAAATATTGATGAGTGTTATTCGTCTAGACTGGCTAAGTGTAAACCAGGTCTGGGTGTTGTCAAACTAATTTACGCTGAAAGACTGCAGTACGAAATCTTTTCAGAATCGGGAGGACAGTCGTTAGTGATTGCACTGTCTTTTCACTTACTTTGGATTTGCTAAATTTACATTTTTCTAAATCTTGTCAGATATAGTAAATTTTTATATTCATGTTTTCAATAGTATTCTCAATAAAGCAGGTAATTTATACCTAGCAAAGATTTCAAGATCTTATTTTAGGGTAACCGTGAGTCTGGTACATCTCACTGCTGGGCAAAGGCCCCTCTCCATGACTTCCAAGAGTGTCTGTCCAGTCTATGTATTGCCTAAGAGACGGCGACGAACTCACCATCTGTTACCAAATTATCTTCGGAGACCTTTGTTCCCACAAAGGCGTGAAGAAATATTATGATAATTTTATTTAGGGGGATTATCAATTTAGCCAGTATGTATGTATGATCACCTGTTCCCTTATAACTTCCATACAACTAGATATAACATATTTTTTGACAAATGCGGTGTCGGTGGATCTTGATCGTTCGTTGGTTATAGGTTACTTTTTAGAGCGTGATTTAACCGCAATCGGTCTTTAGTTTTTGAACTTATTTTAGCTGTTCCTTTCACACTGCTGGAAAAATACTTTTCCATTTAATGGCAAAATAGAAAAAGAAAACAAATTACATAGTCAATAGATCGCGAAGCAGTTTCATTTCTATCACCGGCCAAGCGTATTTACAGGTCAATTTAGGCAAACATTGTTTCAGATAGCGTTAGGGCGCGGGTCAGTCACGTCAGTTGTCAGTCGTACCAGAGGCCTGTACCCTCGTCAGCCGGCCGCGCGTGACGGCGACTGTTTGATCGGCCGCGCGCTGTCAATATTCGCGGGCACGGCTATTCGTTTGAAACTAATCGCGTATGGCAACATTGGCCCGACGTCGGCTTAAAAAGGTTGGATGTGAGCAGCGATATTGATAAGATTTTGAAGTTGATATTCTAGAAATATTTCTCACATTTTGTTGAGCGTGCCGACACTGGCATTTCAGATCGTAAGGTATGAATGTAAAAAGAGATGTTGTATGTAGTGGATGTCATATGTTTAAGGAAAAAATTGGAATAGATTGAATGGAATACATGTATGTCGATGGTGGAAAGGAAACACTGCTGAACAATTGGCCGAATGAAGCGCTATTTGGCCAATTGTTCCAAGTTTAAAAATTCAGTAAATTTATTATTATAATTTAATTTAAAAACGGATTTTTTGAAATTTGGCTTTTAGCTTTGACACATCGATAGAGAATCCAAAACTCTGTCGAAAAACTCATTTCAACGACCAGTGTGGCGTGTCATTTGTTTTTCCTTCCCACCACACTTAATGAACAGAATAAAAATATAAGTACATATCATAACGCACGCATTATTATGATCTACTCTGACATCACGCCTTTAAATCATGGGGTACTCTTATTCAGCCCCGTTGATTCGTTAACATTTTCTTTAATAAAATGCTGTATGTACCAACATGGTCGACGTAGAATTCGCAAATAATCTACTTTAAGTAAATAGAATCTCGTATCCCTTGTGAATCTCAATATTTCCCGAGATACAAAGTATGACATTAACATTGGCCTTCGAACCAGCTATTCCCAAAATGAGGTCTCGAAACAAATTGCGCCCTACTCCATTAATAGATTTTTCCGTAACGAGGTTCGCCCCTTTAAATTGATTTAGCTTTAGAATGAATCTAATTTTCTACCTCAAATCTCACGTTTCACAGAATATTCATAAAGAACGCATTTTTTGATGTTTCATAAGAACTTAGATTTTAGACCTTCATAAGGGCCTAAACTGAATAAATGATTTTGATTTTGATTTTGATTTTGATATGTAACTTTTTATACGCATTAGTATAAAATATATAACTTTTCGGAGTTTCTAAAGCTTCTCGTGGTTGCGCTGGGCTGGTAGTAAGTTCATCCCATAAGCTGTGCACCTTAACACCAATTATTAGTTCGATTTATTGAGCTTTAGTATGAATTCGATAATATTTCAAACACGATATAAAACGTATACTATAAGTGTATGCGTGTACTTTTCAGAGCATGGTGTGTATACCTATAATGGGAACATATGTTGGACAAAAACCTTGAACCTCTTAAATAAATGTTTCATATCATGTGGTCTAATAAAAAAAACTGAGCGTGCCGTACCATAGCCGCATATTAAAAAGAGTCCCTGTAGGCAAGGTTTCGAAGATACTGGCAGCGTTTCCCCTTTGAAAAGCTAGACAATGTGCTACCTCTATTATTGAAGACTTTTAGAACGTTTGGTGTCCGCTAGCTTTCTAATTAACCGGTCTAGTATAATCTGTACTAGCAAGCGGACGGTGCTTGTATGTGATCTGAGATGCTAGGTTATTGGAATATCTGACCCACATCACCACATGTCGCTTTGTACTCAATCTATGCTCAATTTGTCAGCTATGTCAATTGCGGTGGGTACATCACTTAAATACTAATACGTAGTTAAATGATTTGGTTGTTGTTTCGAGATTGTCTTTCCCTTTAGTCTATGCTGTCACAATAAATAAATTGTGTTTCGGTGTATAGCTTGGCAAAAATGTAACAAAATCTTTGTCTACCGGCAACCTTCACTGTAAACAATCCAATCAAGACGGTTGATGCTCCATACAAGGCTGCCGTACGAATGGCATAGTGGCGCCTATATTCTTTTCTACTCTTTTTTCATACATAATAAGTAAAATTAATAAAAAAATATAACTTGCTTAATTTTATTTAAATTTAATGAAGTAGCTCTAATTATCGTTTATTATATAAAGGCGTGATTGCATGTAATGTTTTTTACCAGTTACATTGACACAAATTATTTTCCTACCCTCATATGAATTAAAATTTTTTGGTGACGTCACCGCTGCGATGCAAAACGAAATACTTTTACAATTACAATTAGTCTGCAATCGACCCTCGTTTCTCGTGACTGCCGCTACTCGCTCTTGCCTCGGAGTATTCCTGGTTGCCCATCCTTTGGACTAATCGACTGACGAAAGCTGTATACAAATAGCTCCCACCGCGCCGCGTAAATATAGTTTAGATTCACCGCAAGTAGCCGCGTTGTAATACCTAGGTACACCTAAAGTAGCCATGAATAAGGGAAGCAGGGTGGATACAAGCACAGATTCGTAGTTTGTCAAGCGTTGTACCAGTAGGAGACCAGCTAAGTCATCACATTAATTCTTTTACCCAACAGTAATCCTACCTCGCAAGTGGGGCCGCGTTAGGCTGTCGTTAGCTGTCGCGTTAACATTAGAGATATCACAATGTTTGATTTTTTTACTAGTTAAACGTTAATTGATAAATAATTATATCGATATTTTTAATGGTTGAAAATATTACAGGGTCGGCAACACGCGAGTGATACCCCTGGTGTTGCAAGCGTCCATAGGCTGCGGTACCCGCTTACCATCAGGCGGGCCGAATGCTTGTTTGCCACCTTAGTGGTATAAAAAATATTGTTAATATTTTAGTTAACATTTGGTTGATCAATTATCGGTTTAAAATCACGTTAATGAAAAAAATATTGCTTAGTTGAATACAGTAAATTTACCACAATAGTTATCGGCTCAAAAACACGTTAACGAAAAAACATCGCTTAGTTGATTATAGTATAGGTATTTTTATTCGATAACGGTAATTATGTTTATTGAATATAAAAATATAACCATAATTTTAAATATTAGTAAAGTTTATTGGTTGGTTATATTGAATATCTCTAGTTAATACACGTCATGGGAACGATTATAAGCATTATCACCGTAAAATTGCCAGCCTGCTTGGTGTACCTAGATATTTTTTACAAAAAAAAACCATGCGTAATACGTTAAGTTCTTTTTTTAATTGCTTTTATTAGTGGCCATTCTTTTCAGTGGCCAGTTGCAAATTACACACACTATCGGCAATCCAACTGCGTTTATATGAGTGATTTGCTTTCATTCGTTGAGGTTAATAGCCTCTTCCTTTTTTAATTTAAGTAAAGTTAAATATTCTGACACAACCAAATGGGGTAATGTGTTGACTAAGCATCGACATAACCGTGGTAATATGGCGTCATTACGTCGATGGTAATTGTCGCGTTTCCTGTCACTCAACGATCATTAGCTTTCCCTGCGCTTGATTGATGCTTTCGGCTGCGATTTCTGTAGGGGTTTTGCATTTGCATGGTGATAAAGATGTTACAAAGAAGTATTACATAATAATGCATTTCCTCCCACGACTTTTTAATATGTCATACTTGTGAACAGGTGCTGCTTGTGGAGGCTGGTCATCCAGCCTTTTACTTTTTATTTATTAACTACTAGCTTAGATTTGTGATTCAAGCATAATATCCTTGTTTATGTGAAAACTTTTTGTGATTTATTCTTGTCATGTAAGAAATTAATTTAAATGTAAATTTTGTATTTTATTTGAAAAGAGTAATTGCTGAGTTTCTTACCGGATTCTTCTCAGCAAAAAACGACTTTCCGAATCCGGTGGTAGATTCTGACGATTTGAAAGTTGTAAACTAAAATAAAGTGATTTTGAGTTTGAGTTTAATCGCACAGAACTGTTTGATTATAATATTCGGTCTATTGCATCGGAGCCCAGGGCAACGTATAGGTAATACGAGTATGTATATAGTATGTGTATGGAGGAGTATGTGCGCCTATTTATACCTATGCTATATTTGCGAATATTAAGATTCTAAATCCTATAAATTATATCTGACTAAGATAATTTTATCATAAAATTAGGTAGCGTTTATATGAACACGCAATCAACTAAATTTGCAATCAAATATGTTTAATTACGCCTTAGTAACGAAGGGCGAGGATGGAATTAGATTAATCTTTTTGATCCAAGGCAAATAACATTACTGTTCTTTCATTGGGACGACCTTTCAAATTGACGAAAGCAGGCCGTGATTATTTGGAGCAAGTGAGATGTTTGTCGGTGCTGCCCTACACGAGACGATGTGTCTAATTGAATTCCTTCTAAAGGCCATTAATGCCCGGCCTGTGATTAAGACGGGATTGTGCCCCTTTTCCCAGGGACGTTTACGAACTATAATCGCTTGTGCGGATATATTTTGAAGCGAAAATTTGTGCCCAACCCTCATTTTGTAGTGATAAAATGTGCTGAAATTAAACAAAACTCGGTACTTGTAGAAATATCTTGTTGATTTGGTGGCTAATCGCAGGTTTAATAACATTGTTAGATTCTATGTAAGATAATCGACGTTCATATAACTAACGCAGCTTTTGAAATTAAATATGGATCTTAATATGAAGTTAATAAAATAGATCCTGTTAAAACATTTGAGAGCGTTATGTTGTGAATTACACAAGCAAAAGGAAATTTAATGTTATTTTACTTATTTGGTTAACCAACAGCTGTTGTTACAAGTATGTACAGTTATTTTTATTAAATTACTATTTAATTAGGCTTAATGTACAACTACTTACATATATGCTAGCTAGTAAAATAAAGAAGACAGGTTAATTCTGATTTTGAAATTCAATTTTAATTCGAAACAAGTGCAAAGCAACGATGCACGTTCCCGACGAAAAAAAAAGTAATCCTTATTCATATTTATCAATGCGCATGAGAGTTTGTTTTTGCTACGCATTCATGCCTTTCTACTGAATTGATCATCGTGAAATTTGCACATACGTTGTTAGGGGTACTGAAAAGGTCATACGGAACCTTTAATTTAAAATGGCGAAACCGCGAACAGCTTTATATTAATACAACGTAAATAATACAAATTGGTTTAAAAAAAAAGTTTTTGAATAAATATTCATATAAATACAGCATCCACACAAGTAAATGATTAACCGATTATTCGGAATTATCTTATTACCGTCCCCAAATTATATTCATTATTTATTTTATATAACCTTTTTATCCCGGGAAAGTGTCAGGACCCCTGGGATTCTAAGTTCAACGCGGACGAAATCGTGAGCTGAAGTTAGTCAATAATATAATAAATTAAAAAAACAATATCGACCTAATGTTAGTTGTTATGGCGATGTTACATTACTGCGGTTGTACCGTGCCGCATGTTGATTAGTCAGTAGGTGGTTGGCGATCGGCCAACAGCTTACATTGGGTTCAAGTAAGCCTGTGGGTTTTGTGTAGCCCATATTTGGGTCTCTTTATAGTGCTTGTTTCAAGTAAATATTAAAATTAAACGCTTGCTTCTAAGCTGGTGGTACAACTTTGGTTTATACTCGCAAATTATAACCATTTATTAATATATTTTATTCTAAAGTGACTATTAAAACAATAAAAATATTGTAAATATATTAATCGAGGCAATAAATTTAATAGTAGAAGAATAATATTGTATCATACTCGTATTTCTCACAAAGAGAATATAATTTTATTAAAAAACATATGCCTAGAAATGGACAATTGAGACATAGCTGTTCGCAATTTGAATAATTTATAACAATATATTTATACAAAGGCTTAAAGCAATTCTCTTTGTATTAATTAAATAGAAATAAAACGCTCGTGAAGCGACTACATTCCTCACCAATTTATTGACATCTGTCATTAAAACCATAAAAAAGCAATAAAATAAATATAAAAAAGCAAAATTAACAAAGAGGTCGGTAACACTGCATAAAAATCATAATGCTGGCCGTTCAGGTCAGAATGTCACCATATGAATACAGTTTACAATTTAAAACTCAAAATCATCTTTTCTTTTATCTGACTAGACTTTTCAAATTGTCAGAATCTACCACCGGGTTCGGAAGGTCGATTTTTGCTAAGAAGAATCCGGTATCAAATTCAGCAATCACTTTATTCAAATAAAATATAATATTTTACATTTCAACTACTAACCATTTAACAGGGTTGTCGACAACCGATATGCATTTGCGTCACTACCTATAGAATCAAACCCTTAAACAATAGCTTAGCTATACGGGTAAATGAACTTGCAATTTTTGCCCAAGTGTATTTTTTTCTAAGTTCAAGCAAAGTTTACCACTTTGTGAATCACTTACAACCGAATCACGACTTTGAAAGACACCGTAAGGGGCAAGACTTACTGATTCATTGCGCAACTACGTATTTTCCATGGCAACTTCCAAAACACCTGACTGAATTTTAATTACTTAGCGTCTAACTTCATCCCTAGAGAATTTGGAAGTTACGAGCTTTTAAAAGTAAGTCACGTACTCTGGATAGTTCGCGCTAACTTCTCGATAGGTACGGAATAGAGATCGTAGTAAGTAGCCTCTCTGCTGAGCCAATGAGGAGCGGGTGACCGGACTTCTTATATAACATTTTGACTTTGTCATGTATAATAATAATCTGTAGAGATTTGCTACAGCTGCCCGTAAATTATTAAACTACGGCGCACATGGCGAGAATTTTGATGAATGCCTTTAATTTACTGACTTTGAAGAGCATGTTTCTTTTTTATTAATACGGGGCGAAAAGTCGTCACGAGTGTTGCTTGCTACCTCGTGGCAGTTCTAACATGGCTGAAGACAATATTATGTGCTCAGAGGTCAATACTTCAACAAATCTTTGCCAAAGACTCGGATTGTAGTCAGTGGTTATGTAGAATTTGGGGTTTACACAAATAACGATGTTAATGTATATATATATAATATGACAAATGAAGGATGTCAACTGTTTGATTTTAGAGAAATATTTTAATTATTTCAGGATATCTATGATCTCCTAAGACACTTATTTGCATACGGTGAACTATCGTTGGTCAAATGTATTATTAATTATTATTTTTTATTAATTATTATTAATAAAAAGTATTATTAAGGACAACAGAAATATTTAACACAATATCATATAGAACAAAATTCACTAATACTTAAAAATACATATTACTGTTGCTTCTTATAGGTACTTAAAACACAACAATGATTCCTATAGACTGCAAAACGTCTTATAACTGCATTAAAAGTGTGCAAATATAAGTCAAAGCAGGCGAGGGCAATGCGGCAGTTTTTCATGCGGTGCAGACAGACGGCAGATAAAAGTTCCACAGTCGCGCGTGCCAGCACGCACACCGCGCGGCTTCTAAGGTTTATGCCACTAGGACATTGTATGTATGAAATAACCACGACATAGCCGCACTACCGACACACATAACCGGCATTGTCGTATTCATTAATGACACTTTATTTTAGAATCCATTACATTTAGTTTGAGAATAGAGTCGTTGCCAATAGAGAGATTTTTAATAATGTAGGCTAGTTATTTGGTTTTAAAAATGCTCTATAAAGTGCAAAAATTCATAGCCACAATAAAATATCTGCATTTCTTTGATTCCTTGTTGGGGAACAATGCCGCCGCAGCGGACGTGATCCGGATTAACCCAGTAAATTGCGTTAAACTCCCGCTGTTCGGCACCGATAGAGCCATCATGAGTGAGCCTTTTGAGCTCAAATTGTGCACTTTAGTGCGCGAATGTACTGTCACGCTACAAAGGGCTTCTGTACTCGCTTGTACACGTATAGACAGGTGGATTAGTATCCAAACAGATATGAGTGTAGGTATTTGAAATATACAACAACTTTATTTTTCAATTTCTTCTCTTACGGTCTGCTAACACATAAATCAAGTTTCGGAGAAACACTTTAAGTATATCCATATTTAGAGGCGGGTTTTTTCTGCTCACATCATCTTGCTGCAGTACGGGTGATTAGGGATCATCACTGATCATTAGGTTACATACTTTTTTGTTATTTTGCTGATGAAATTATTTACAGTTCGTAAATAAGTAGCCCTGCATAAATATTCCGAACTAATATAATACCATTATAACGGTGATTATGAATACTTGTACGCAGTATATTATCTACTCTTAGATATACATAACAAATACTCAGACGCAAGACAATCACGAGTATTTATCACATAAATCTTTGCACCGGCGGGAAAAGCTGTACTAATCACTAGACCAGCGGTATCGACAGCAATCCTTTTGTTAAATTATTATTATTTGTTTCTCATGTAGTTTAAACACGAAACGTACATTTCATTAGGTAAATAAAGTACACCATCCATTTTGGTCCAAATCAGAAAGTGCCGGCCAAAGCAACTTTTTTTTATATATTCTGTTAGAGCTGGACCGTCTGAACATTTATTACTACTCTAACAGAATATACAAAATAAATGCGTCGGCCGCCACATTCATATTTGAACCAAATCTCTATGAAACATGGATGATGTCCTTTAACAAAGTAGTGTTTACAATACAAACCACAACAGTATACCACGTTCCGCAATAATAGACGGACCCTTAACCCATTATTGCAAACCAGTCATGTTAACAACACAGGAGCAATCTAAACCGTTTCATTAGCACTATATGGAAGCGGGTCCTTAATTTCCTTCGCAGGCACTCGCGCGTGTGGAGCAGATAATTCACACCCTTCTATACTGAACAATTGTTTTTGCTGACCCTTCCTCTTAATGTATTCATCGACCTCCCAGTTTTAGTTACAATTACATTAATTACAAACTGGAAATTGCATTATACGAGACGTACGGTAATATAAATAGAGGTTTGTGTGTAGTTTTGATTGATTTACGTCGTAATTCATGTGATGTAGGTATATTATGTCGTAATTATTACGTGAAGCACTTTGTACCTCCTTTTGCAAAAAAAACGTGGGAGAATGAAATTATGCACTGTTATATGGAGAAAGAGTACAAGCTAACATTTATAATGCTAATGCGTTAGAATTATATTACGTTAATAAAAAAACGTTACCCACACTACGATGCGTTTTAAACAAGTGGTTAATGGCATAGTCATAGTTTTATATTTCGAATTATGGTCGAATTTCGATCACTGGGTCTCCGCTAGTATTAAGTAATTGAAAAATAAAGTAATGTCTAATGGGCTGCTTAGTCAGATAGTGTATGCAGATTTTTCTAAATACAAACGATTTACTCTATTGAAAAAAATTTGCTAGGTGGTGCTGTGTGATAATGTCCAAGCATTACATATTTATTTCAATAGACATTGGACATTACACATCAGATGTCATTTTTAAACAGCCCCTTAAATATGACTGCATTGCTGACTCCTGTTTATAACAATTTACAGAAATGTTAACATACTTTGACTGTAAAGATTATAATAATATGTTTATTCTTTGAATAACTTCAAATACAAATATTGCGCAGCTATTTTCCTATTAACATAACATAGATAAAAACATCTATTATATATACATAATAGATGTTTATGATGAAGATGCTATCGTCTTCGTAGCAAGCCAGAAAGGGAATCTCTCTGTTCCGTAGCACCCTCGTAGCACGCTGATATAGATATCGCAGAGTCTCGTAGCTCGGCGTAGCACGCACGTCCTACAACAAAGAGATTAGGGACCGATTTTATGACGACCTAAAAACCACAAGAACTTAAAGAGCGAATCCACTCACGAGTTGTGTCGTAAAACGTGACCATTTTAAATGGCCTGTCACGTAGTTACACCACCCGGTGTAGCCGCTACGTTATAAACTTTGTCGCCTTTTAAAGTACCTTCAATGTTATAGACAGGTTTTATTCACTGGTTGTTGAGTCTTTGACTAAGATTATTTCAATGGTAATTGCGACTACATCGGGACAGTTATAACCACCTATTACCGTGATTGCCTTTGGGGAATAATTTCCCTTGTACAGCTATCTACGAGTTTCGTTGGTTCCAAGCTTTTTAACTTTATTTGTGAAGCGCGTGTACGTGCTTACTGAAAGTTGTTTATTCTTATCACTACGGTTTGTTTGGTGCTTTATTTGTTCTATAATCTATTTGAAACTTAATATATCGTGGTACAAAAAATAATTTTAGTAAAAAAATAAGATATTGTATTAAGTTTTTTTAAAAGCCATCTTTACCCACGTGACTTCGCCTGCATAGAAATGAATGTAGTACAACATTAAGATAAAATAACGCTCATATATTTGTTATTATGTTACTCAGGGATAATGTAGCTTTTTATTAGTGAAATATTATTTTTTATTTGTTAGATTTTCAAGGGGATACGCTGCGCTGATATTCATACTGCTAGCACAGTGAGTCCTCATCAATAACAGGGTTGGCAACTCGTAAGTGATATCCCTGCTGATCTTGCTAGCGGTTATAGGCTACGGTGACTGCTTACCATCAGGTGGCCGTAAGCTTTTGTGCCAACCTTAGTGGTATAAAAAAAATCAGTCCCGTAGTTTTTGAACTTATTTATTAAAAACATACAAAATATATATTTTTTCTTATTTTTTTTTAAATTTCTATAGATAGTCTAAAAAAAGCTCACCGCTTTTATATTACTGAATGAGCTATAAATAATGGGAAAAACTATTCTTATAACACATGTCTAAGTCATCATTTTTAAAGGATGAAAGTCTTACCTTCTCCTAAATTTGGGCCTGAAAGCGGCTAAAGACTAGTCTGGAGTTCTATTGTCAGTACTTTTATCTTGAGCAGTTTTTTCAGCCTTTGTAAGCGTTTAATCTTTAAATGGAGGCTATTTGTAACGCGTTTTATAAGGCTCCGAAGAATTCTTTCGAAAGAATTTGATGGTCTTTATTGTAGGAACCCATTTGGAGGTGCTATTTAAATTAAAAAGTAATGAGGTGAGTATTTTGGCGTGCACTCCAGTTGTTTTAAATATGTTAATTAGTTTGGACGGGTGTAATTGATCTTACAAATCTTTCATTATTCAGCACTATTAAAACAAATGAAATTTTACTAGCGTGGGCGTCGTCATAACAAAAATTGTACAAAACATAGTAGCTTTTTTATATAACATACTTTTTATAATATGTGGTATGGGAGGGGTGTAGCCCTTAACTCAAGCGCAATCCAAAATAACGCAGTACATATACCGAGTCCTGGGCCACTGGGCGCTTGATAAGTAATGAACAAAAATACTTTTTATCAATTCCACGAAGTCTGACAAATAATTTATATCTGTAATAAATTTGTAAATGAGTTCGTACACAATAAACAACGATTATTCTGAAAAGACCTTTTGTTTTTTCCATCAAAGTTAACAAAAACGTGTGTTTTTGACCGTTTTGTTCAAAGGAACGTTAATTTGAAGGGACTAGCAAAAACTGGGCTGTGAATGATTGTTGTTCTAGCTTAGTATTAAGTCGAGATAATTTTATCTTTTGTCAAGCTTGGCGAAGAAATCTTTTCCAATTTATAATCGTGCAAAAATACGTGGATATTCTTTCGATAATATTTTCTTACGATTTGCTATAACCAAAATAAAAAATCGTATATTCAATTTAGACCGTCATAGGCTCTTGTGAATGTCTACTAAAGAAATCGTCACGTAACGAAAAAGCGTTCCGGCTACGCTTGTGTCTGATTTTCCGCTTACTTCGTCTAATGTGTAATACAAACTTAAAAAAGTGACTTGAGTAAAGTATTTACAAGGAATTCGTTCCTGACGGGGTCCCCCGACCACAGACGTTTTTTTCATATATTCCACCTGCTCGAAAATGTCACCATAAAGAACTTGTGAATTATCAAGCTCATCTCGGTAACGGCGTGTGATAGGATGTGCTCAGACGCCGCACATTTAGGTACAAGCAGACGCAGTGCGTATTTGTCACTGTAATTATACTTGGCTGAACGAAACACCCGGGCGCGGCTGATTGATGCTCGCATTTATAACGCGACTCTATTTTGTGATGATGTAGCGTGAAAAAGTCTCTTACTCTGGCTTGGTTCCCCGCGAAGTTACCACGAACATTATTTAAGTGTGATACATATGTAATGTGTGTTTATAAAGATTTTACCTTCACAAAGACATATTTAATCTACTAAAAAGAAGCTTTTGTCTGAAGCTTAGTCCGCGTGGAAAAAGTTTTAAATATCTCGTGGAAAGATTTTCTTAAAACTAGCCGTGGTGGCCTTGTGGTATGAGCGCTGCCTGCCTATTCTAGCGACTCAACTTTGAATCTATATATACTATATATATATATATATATATATTATAATTAAGTAAAACCTGTAATAAATCTGATCTATACTATATACTATATATATATATATATATAGTATATATTAGATTTATTACAGGTTTTACTTAATTTAGAAAAAAAAATGGTATAGACCGGTGGGATTCAAAGTTGAGTCGCTATATATATATTAGGTCCTTACATATGAAATTGGCGTTTTGTATGGGAGGAACAAAAAGTCGAATATTTTTTAATATAATATATTTAATTAATCAAAGTATGAACCATTATTTTCTATGCACTTTTGCCATCTCATAGGTAGTTCATTGATCCCTTTACTAAAAAAACCAGTCGGACGGGAATCAATAAAATCTTTGAAGGCGATTTGGACTGCCCCATCGGAGTTGAATTTTTTCCCTTGCAAGAAGTTATCCAAATTTCGAAAAAAATGGTAATCTGTTGGAGCAAGGTCCGGGGAGTACGGAGGATGTCTTAGACTTTCCAATTGAAGCTCTTCTAATTTAGTAGCCGTCTGTAGCGCAGTGTGTGGTCTAGCGTTGTCGTGAAGCAGCAGTGGCGTGGAGCGATTGACCAGCCTAGGTTGTTTAGCCGCTAGCTTTTCCATCATGGTTTGCAATTCCTGACAATAGACATCAGCCGTAATAGTCTGGCCAGATTTGAAAAAACTGTAATGAACAATACCGGCACTAGTCCACCAAACGCTTACAAGTAACTTTTTTGGGGTTAATTTTCGCTTGGGGCAGGATTTGGCTGGCTGGCCAGGATCTAACCATTGCGCTGAGCGCTTCCGATTATCGTAAAGAACCCATTTTTCATCACAGGTAATGATTCGGTTTAAAATACCTTCATTATTGTGCCGGTTTAGTAATGTAACGCAGCAGTCGACGCGCGTTTGCCGGTTTGTTTCAGTCAATTCGTGAGGTACCCACCTTTCAAGCTTTTTAATCTTCCCAATTTGCTTCAAGTGAATTAAAACAGTTTTATCACTAACATTGCAGCCTGCAGCTAACTCGGACGTGGTTTGCGATGGATCCGCTTCCACAATAGCCTTCAACTCTTCATTATCAACTTGAGTCTCAGGCCGTCCACGGGGCTTGTTCTGCAGGTCGAAATTTCCAGAACGAAAACGTTGGAACCAAAAACGAACTGTGTTTTCTTTTGCAACACGACCGCCATACACATCATTCACCCTTCGAGTTGTTTCCGCAGCACTAGTGCCACGGCGGAACTCGTACTCGTAAATAATGCGATATTTAAGGTTTTCCATTTTGTAAAATGAGTGACGCAAACAGAAAAAAACAGAAGAAAAAAAACAAATGAATGACGATCATCGAAGCACAAATACATGAGTCTATAGCTGTACAAATTTGAATTTGGAATTCCTTACCAAAGAGGAGAAATTCGTGATTAAAGTGGCCAGTACGAAAAACGCCAATTTCATATGTAAGGACCTAATATATATATAGTTAAACGACTAAAAAACCATATGAAGTAATTTATATACTCCACTAGGGTAATTTATTCTCTTATAGAATTCTCCAAAATATCAGCGTTGGCATTCTTAACAATTTTTTACCTCAGTGACTAGTGCCCTTTCACAGCAAATGAAAAATATGTTTCGAATTCCAATGCCGATGTTTAGAATAGCAGTTTATTTAATTCATGAAAAATGTTATTAAAAACAAACATGGCAACTTT
The DNA here is from genome assembly GCA_951449985.1 of Falcaria lacertinaria. NCBI lineage: Eukaryota > Metazoa > Arthropoda > Insecta > Lepidoptera > Drepanidae > Falcaria > Falcaria lacertinaria. Next base: position 10,015,063 of record OX602111.1, on the reverse strand, counting down.
GGAGCTTGAGGAATATTATACCGTTAAACAGTTACAGTACTTTAATATTTGTATACCAAAGGTCGATGATGTCAAATCTCAAGAGACATTTTGTATCAAAAACCCAAAGTTAATAAGCCGAACGCAACACACTTTATATTTGAAACTCTGGAAATGTTTTCTAAAATATTTTTTACGAGCGTAACATCGGGCTTTTATTAAATTCTTTTACAATAAGGGGATATAGTTGGATCTTTATATCTCTTTGGAAAGGTATGGTACGATTGTCAATATCGAACAGCACACAAGGGACCCCGACTATGGGAGTAACAAAGCGGTTTCGTAGCTATATTTACTCGCACACACAAACTAGATTTACTTTTTATATAAAAGCTCTTACTATTGAGCTTAGCTGAGAAGGATTCAGCCTTTCTTTTACAAAAATACACACGGAAGATATAGCCTTATTTTGTTAAGGAATTTCAACATCTGACGTCATTCTCACGTAGAAAGAACATAAAAAATAAAGTTTTTTGTTCACAAGCTTTTCCGTAGTTGATTTAACATGAAGTCAAATTGATTGCAATATGTTTACAAAATATAGACCCGGGATTATCTTAACTGTAATTATGGAGGCATTTGTCCTTTAACTTGTCTTAGTGTATCCGAAAAAAGAAATAACAAATAGATGGTAAACGGCCCATCTGATAGTAAGCAGTCACCGTAGCTATAGCCACTAGCGATACCGAGGAGCAATACCACTAAATGAACACAAGTTTTCAGCTAAAATAGTGTAGTTTACTTTACAATTTGGCACGTCGGTCGTCGGTAGAAAATACAAAACCCAAATAGAACGAGTGGGACTAACATTCGTCCAAGAGCGCGAAGGAAGTGAAGTCGGGACCTTAAAGCACTCAGCCAGTCATTTAGTTCTCTGAGCAAATATTGCGGGCTGGTAATGAAATTCCACCATTAGCTCTGGCCAGTTTTATTTTTAAATTTATATACAAAACCTGCTATTAGCGGACGGAAGCTGATTAGACACCGCACTTACGTGACAAGTTTGATTCAAATCTAAAGACAAGATAAATTGATCCTTTCTTTCGAAGTTCTCCTTAGCACAGGAGAAAATAATATAATAATTTATATAACAGTTGCCATGTAATTAGAACCGCAAGTCGAAGTGTCCCCAGACGCGGCGTTGGTTGGAAACTAATCAGTTCCGGCCATCGGGCGGGCGGGAACGTTCATACGGACCACACACACACACACACATAATAGACAAACATAAATACATATTTTTAGCGTTTGTGTTCGACTTGTTTTTAAGTTGTATTATAAGTTATTCTTATTTTAGTTCAAACCCTAGTTTCCCTGTTTGCAAAACAAGGATAGGTTCGTTATTTTATTATGGCCACGCTGTACGAATATGTTCGATTTTATGACCGAAATTGGCAATAGGTGGTGTCGTAACCGCCGACAGTTCATTATGAAAATGGTTTCTCAGTGATGTAAATCTTAATATCGCTACAGCTGCTCGGGAAATGTATCCTTATGGCTATTTAGGAAATTGCCAATTCTCTCACACATAATAACTTGTGATTTATTTGCCACTGTGCTAACCGAATCTGTACCCACCTATTATACTCGTGTCGGGGAATTATTTGTGTATGTTTCCATCTGTATTTGTTCTGGGAATATTTATTCTTATTCATAGTAGCTTTTTTAGTGAAGACAAGTGGAAATGAGATGGGACGAAATTATAAGAAATAATTTATGTTTCAGGATTTACGGAGATTTGTTTCAGGAGACGTAGATTGTTTTTGATACATTTCCTTACCTTATAAGAAACAGCCGATTCATTAATTCACTCTAGATCAGAAGGATAATCTAGCAAAACGAATTAATTTACGTTTAAATATCAGTAAGAATAGTTTTCACTGATTATACTAAGCTCAGTCAATCAGTTTCTTTATTGACATAAAGCAATATAGTTTAAGACCTACGAAACCTCCGTTCACCAAACTAGTTCAAAACTGTGCTTCGTGCCCGTCATTTTTTCTCAAATTTAGTACTTTAAGTTTATGCCAAAAATATATCTTAACCAAGTAACAATAATTAAAAATAAGTGAAAAGTGAAATAAAATGTTGTAAGCTCTAGTCATTTTAAGAATTGCTTCTTCGTCAGGTGAAGTTCCGGAACGTCCCGACGTTGATTAATACAACCGCAAGAACAAATTAGTTGAAGTCCTTAACGTGGGGAATCTAAAGTATTCTACAAAAGAACTTCTCGTTAATTTCGTTTACCCAACTAGAGGAATACCCCGATAGCGCTACGTCTGTCCCGCACGAAGGAAGTTAATTATGCGATGCACAAATTTTGATGTAAATTCGATTTTACAATTACATTTTGATTTTGCGGAATTAATAAATTGAGTATTTTCTGCTGAGCCTTTTGTTTCTTAAACGGATAGGATGGTGAAGATGTAGATTAAATTACTACAAATAGATCTTATAACTGCCTCAGACATTGTCGTGGTAGACCACGAAGGAGATAGCGAGACGAACTGGAAAACACAACAGTAGACTGGACGCGGTGGACAGACTAGACATCTGGGAAATCGTGGAGGGTTTTTGCCCTGCAGTCCGATGTACCATACTCACAGTAACAGGAACTTCTTGAGACGAACTATAATAAAACTTGAATAATATTCTTTATCATACTAATTATAGAACGAATGAGTGATGAAAGACTGACAAAACAGATATACAATGCGAATGAGAGTGGAAGAAGAAGCCGTGGAAGGCCAAGGTTCAACTATCTTGATCAAATTACCAAAGTACTCAATGATGGAAAGGTAAAGAGTACTCAAAATCGGCGGGCATGTATGAAAAGATTGATGAATGTAAAAGAAGCTAAAGAGGTGTGTAAATCAAGAGAGAAATGGCGCTCTATACTGTCTGCCTACCCCGTGAGGGACTTGGCGTGATGATATGATGATGAGTAAGATATGAGATGATATGTATGTATGTATAATATTCTTTAGGTAGTATTCGCTTGAAAACAACTTAAATAGTTTAATTTTGTCCGCGGTCTGGCGGGTGTCAAACTACGGCGCTGCTAATGTCCAAAGTCTTGCTGAAAGCCATTTGCCTCCAACCACAAAGCACAAGCGCTGAGAGCACATTTTCAACTTCAGCCCATACAGCAGCTTTGAGACATGCTGTATATTTTTATGCCCGGGCATAAACCGTGGGTGCACCTGAGAAACGCCAACCGTGCCTCATATGGTCACCAGAGTACAACGACCAGTCGTAAACTACCGATATTTATTATTCTATCCAGCAATGATGTAGGTATAACAGGAGCTGGTTTTACGGTATCGTAAAGTGTATAGAACGATTTGAAGACATTTTGACAAAGAAAATACACTTTTAGTACGTACTAAAAGCTATTATTTTCGCATATTCGTTTCTAAATTGTATTAATTATGTATATGTATATTTTTTTTTTACAATAGCGCAGCCACTACTGGTGCTATTATAAGCATTTATTTAGTGCGATGGAGTTAAAATTTAGCGTACTCGTGTCAGTTCCCGTGACAATGCAAGGAGACCTAAATGCCGCCGTTTTTAATCCAATATGTCGGACGTAAAAGGGTATTTTTATGTATTTTAAGACTATCTTCAATTAAAACCATATGGCTATAGTTGAGTTAAATAACAATACACAATGAAGATAAGTTTCATAAAATGAACTATGCGAACAGTGAAGATTTTACACAACGGAATGGCGAGAGGGCAAGCACTTGAGCGGATGTTGGTAAACTCTGACTAAACTTGGAACATCCATCATGATCAACCCAAAAGTTGTTCCCATTGTACCGGCGTCCGATTATCCGCCTTATTATGGCTACGACGCTTTTGTTAACTCACCCGAAGATTTTATCCCGATCTTTTCAGTGGGACAGCTCACCGTTCCCGATACAATTGCGTCAACTGGCAGGGGTTGTATTGGTTCCCGAACTATATTTAGATATGAGTGGGATATTTTCTGAAATGTTGTTCTTAGGAAACTGCAGAATAATATACAAAAAACAGTGCATATAGAAAAGGAAATATAGGCTACGGTGACCGCTTACAATCAAGTGGGCTGTATGCTTGTGTGCCACAGAAGTGTATTTGTTTGTTTTGTGTATTTCAAAACGAATTGTACGCTAGCTTGTAAAACAGAACTCATCAAAACTATACCAATCGGCAAAACAACCAGTGTCTAACAAAGCCAAAATTAGTTTTTGTATCACTCGGGTAAAACATTATGAACTATTCCGGGTAGAGCTTAAAGATTTGGGCTCCCAGAGAAACAAAAAATTAAAAACCTGAGATAAGAAACTAAGAAGTATTCTACATGATAATCCAGATTATAAATGCGTATCTGCAAATTTCATACAAATCTTTTGTGCCGTTTTTTCGTGATTGTGCAACAAACACATCTATTCTTACAATCTTACACATCCTACTTATATTATAAATGCGAAAGTTTTTGTGTATGGATGTATGGATGGATGTTTGTTACTCTTTCACGCAAAACTACTGAGCGGATTTGGATGAAATTTGGCACAGATATAGTTTATAACCTGGATGAACACATAGGATACTTTTTATTACGGGAAAATGTTAGTTTCTTCTGGGATTCTAAGCTTAACGCGGACGAAGTCGCGGTCAGAAGCTAGTTAATAATATTAGTAGGATTTCTATGAATCCCATCAGAATCGCTACGTCTCAGAGGCTATTAGCACGACGTTAGTCTTAATTGGAACACTCTAAACAGTTAATCTTTCGAACGTGTCGATTAAATAAGATTTAAACTTTGGAACCTTTACATTAGTCGTGATTTAACTACCAGCGAGGATCTTAATTCAATTTTGTCCATAGTTATACGTGTAATATGGTATCCGGTGTCGAAATGTTGGAAGTTTGCTACCCTAATCACGGCCGGATTGGCTGCGGGAGGATATATGTGTGTTACTGGAATATAATTATTTAAAGCTTCTTTGCATTTATATATTACTAGCTTTTGCCCGCGGCTTCGCACGGGTAGTAAAGTGAATAAGTCAACATGTACCTATATCTAAAAATCTAAATGATAGCCTTTGCCCACTGCTACCTATTTTCATGCGTTTATCTTCAAAAAGGATTTTCATACAAAACTTTTATCCCCTTATTTTACCCCCTTAGGGGTGGAATTTACAAAAATCCTGAAATACGTATTTATTTATTTTTAACTGAAAGGCCAAATACCAATTTTCATGCGTTTAACTTCAAAAACGACGGATTTTCATACAAACCTTCAACCCCTATTTTACCCCCTTAGGGGTGGAATTTCCAAAAATACTTAGCGGATGCCTACGTCATAACATCTACCTGCATGCCAAATTTCAGCCCGATCCGTCCAGTGGTTTGGGCTGTGCGTTGATAGATCACTATGTCAGTCAGTCAGTCACATTTGAGTTATATATATTTAGATTGCATTATTTATATTTTTTTACTTATTACTTTGCATTTATATTTTGGGGTCGGCAACGCGCGAGTGATACCCCTGGAGTTGCAAGCGTCCATAGGCTACGGTGACCGCTTACCATCAGGTGGGCCGTATGCTTGCTTGCCACCTTAGTGGTATAAAAAAATACTAAAGAAAGGTACTCTGCATTCAATTCCATAGTTGTATGTGATGTGTACACGCAAGTTCTTTCTTTATGATTTCAGTTGCAAACAAATTCTATTCCAGCATCATTTATGCCATCAAGTTTAACATCTTTATTTATTTTACTTTCTTACTGAGTTTTAATGTATCCTGGTGTGTCTGTTGACAAACCCAACAATATATGATTTTATTACGCCTCTATCTACTATATGTATGTAATTAATGTAGGTATATAATAATTATAAATTACTTTACCGAAAGATGAATTTATATGTCACCATGAATCAGTAACTAAATGGAATTTTACTCTATAAAATGACACCGAGAATATAATTAAAGACCAATTAAACACAATTTAGGAGTCGTTGAGAAGAATTCTAACCACTGCTAAAAACAACCATGCGGTTCATTTGACTATACCATAAATAAGCCAAAGACAAACCAATAATAATCACGGTTTTACAGGCTCATAAGAAATAATATATTTATGCGCTGAAAACCTTTATAAGGTGCCCGTAAAAGCGTCTTAGTCAAAAACATAAAAAACAAATTATTTCCCAACATCTAAAGGCTTATTTACCTCATTTCCGGAGGCTTCGAAGGGTATTATAGTTTTTGCGGCCAGTGTTAGCTGTCCTGTCTGGGCGACGAGGCGGCAAATCCAAGGCTTTCATTACTACCTGGTAACTTTGTCGAGAGGTAATCGCCTTGTAAATACATGAACGTACCAAATAAATGTATATCTACGTGTTGTGTGGTCCCCCTAACAAAAGACACGTTTCCGCTCCATATGTGTCTTGTCGATGTTCGTAAACGGTTTTCCTTGCTTATTGGTTTTTTCTATGAATACAAAAAGGTAGACGTACACTTTGTTTTATTATTAGTTTCAGTTGAAGAGCTTAATGTACAGTTTACAGAGATTTACGTAGCCTTACATTTATCTATGAATTTATAATAATTTAAGATTATTAATACGTAGATAAATGAACCATTCTTGTCTTTAAAACTAGTCCAAATTCTAATGATTCATGTCGTTTATCAGAAGTTAATGTGGGCATTAAAAATTACATACTACTAACACTTTCACCTTATCACGCTCCTTGCCAGGAGCAAGTATTCGAAAGCGTAACTCGCAAGTTATTAAATGCCGGCGTAGTGTTGTTTATAGTCGTAGACGATATGAATACGTATTCGCAAACTATTCTTGCTCGCTGATAAATCGAAATCCAACGCTTCCCCGTCACCATTATTTTTAAGCCGGTATAAAACTCCATGACCTTAAGTAACCTTTGTTGGTTGGGCTTCAAGCTCGCACAATATACCCGTCGTTCTAATTATTGTTGTTGAGATCCATTCAACAATGACACTCTGCTCATTGTTCGCTAATAACCAGGATTTCTGATTAAGGTGGCCGCTTTACACACAGACTTGTAACTGTGATGGAGAGTGTAACGACACCGTCGTCTAGTGGTTAGTAAACATGACTGCTACGCTAAGTGCCGCGGGTTCGATCTTCGCCAGTAAAAACTTGTATATGAATAACATTCTTGTGTTTCTCTTCAATCTGGGTTTGGTATGTATTAAAAACGTATGTATGTATTATAATATATCATTAATTTAAGAGAGGTATGGCGAATTAGGATCTCCCGTGAGTTTTCCCATTAATATTGAAGCCGCCCGACTGGGGACTGTATGTACCTCCGCCTTACAGACAACCGTAGTCAAATAACAGTACTATGATGTAGTGTTGTGTTTCTACGGTGAGTAAGGTTGCCATTGCTCCACGGGGATACACTGTGCTAGCAGTAAATGCTGCTAGCACAGTGTGTCCTCATTAACAACAGGGTTGGCAACTCGTTAGTGATATCTCTGGTATTGCAAGCGGCTATAGGCTAAGGTGACTGCTTACCTAGGTGGGCCGTATGCTTGTGTACCACTTTAGTGGTACAAAAAAAATCTGCTATCTGCTGATAATTTCCAATCGTTTAAAGCATATTCCATTTCTGTTTAGAACAGTACAGACTGCGCAGTTTCACACCACTGTCGAATCGAACTGAGGAAGCAAGGCAAAGTTAGTTTTCAACGTGGAACGAATACAAAATTGTTATAAGAGGGTAAAATAACAGGAAAAGAAGCCGTTTTGTTTTCATTCGAATAAGAAATTGAGTAATACTGATTCTGTTTTTATTAAAAGTGGGAAGTTGTTGTGAAATTTATGCGTAGTTGTCCTTAGATTAATAAATGAGATGAATCACATGTAATTTGATAAGCAGTTTGCTGTATGTAATACCAGATCGTGAAGTTGTCTCGATAGCATACGAGTGTCACCTTAATGACAAATTAGGTTCCGAAAAACTCCATCATTATTTTTTATATATTATATATTTTTTAGTTGTATTTTATAGTAGATATTTAATATTAATTTATTAGACGCATGGAATTATAGGCTACGGTGACTGCTTACCATCAGGTGTGCCGTATGCTTGTGTGTGCCACCTTAGTGGTATAAAAAGAACTACGAAGAACCGAGGGCTTAACATTCATGTAGAAGGATTCTCTTTATCTAATAAATGACATTCGATTAAGATATACGTGAACAAAATACTGTTCAAATGCGATGTGCGGTGTAAATAAATCCATATTTAGTGAACTACGTGGACCCACCACTCATTGTTATACGAATAAAAAAATATTGCTAGTTATTTTCTACTAACGAATTTCGTCGCCTAGAACAATGGCTAGAATATTATTACTCAGAAGGTCGCATTTAAGATATTCTATTAATAACAAACCTGGTTAATGCTAAATGTACAAACAATGTTTGTCTATCTATTATTTTCTTGATTAAGTTAAAAAAGTTGTTGGAAACATTAGGATGAATGTGAATTGGTGGGCAATACATTGTATACTAGCTTCTGCTCGCGTCATATCCGCGTTGAGCTTAAAATCCTAGAGGAACCCAAAATTTTCCCGGGATGAAAAGCATCCTATGTGTTAATCCAGGTTATAAATTATCTCTGTTCCAAATTTCATCCAAATCCGTTGAGCAGTTTTTGCTTGAAAGAGTAACAAACATCCATTCATCCTTCCATCCATGCTCACAAACTTTCGCAATAAAATATTACTAGCGGCCCGCCCCGGCTTCCCACGGGTAGACATTTATCAAATATTTTGTCTACCCGTGCGAAGCCAGGGCGTGCAGCTAGTATAATATATAGTCTATGTTACTCAGTGATAATGTAGATTTCTAACGGTGAAATAATTTTTGAAATCGGTCTAATAGTTTCGGAGCCTATTCAATACAAACATACACACAAAAATACAAATCTTTCTAAAATTTTTATATTATACTGCCGTATGCATTAGAAATACATTTTATCAAATAAAAAACATTACGCACACCGTGCGTTTGACACATGTTTGTTTATATTTCGAATTATGATCGAATTTCGATAACTAGGCGCCTGCTAGTTTTATGAATCATGCCTTTTTTCCTTACCGTTGACCGACTGAAACAGTACTATAAAAATTAATGAGACGTATAGTGACACTGTAAGCTTTCCTTTTTTGTATCTACTTTCGACACTCAATATCAAGTAGAGCTGTAAAACCGATTCAAATCTATCGGAGATCGTTCGATTCGAATGGAGGGATCGATTTAAGCCGATTGTTCCTTAAGCACGTATCAGAGATATGTCACCTGGGCCCATCAATCACGAGTCCAATCAGGGTGCTTCTCGGTTGCATTCACCTCGACATTGACAGATACCAGCTTTTTTACATTTAGCTAACGGTTTCCAATCACCCTAATAGGATTCAAGGTGTCTATTCCCAATGAATAATGTCTTCCGTTATCTCTTAATGAACCTTTACATGTTAGTAGGATTTGAGATTTCAAAAGAGACAGAGGTTAAGTAAACTAGACTTAGGAGCTGTGAAGAAAAATGAAGAAAGTTCAGTCTTAAATAAAACTGAAACTTCTTCCTTTGTGGAAATATCCACCTTAAGGTACTTGACAATAAAGCCCACCACCCGATGGTAAGCGGTTGCCGTAGTATTTATAGTCGCTGCAACAACAGGGGCAACTCTGTCGTTGCGGACTTAAAATAAATGTATTTTCAATATTTTTTTGAAGGTAATTAATTACGGTTTTCCATTGATATCGAACTTAACAGGCATGAATGAAGCGATTGATTTTATTCTAAGAAGCAAAATTACTAGGTTCGTAACACGAGGCAATTTATTTACTCTATAGAGACAAGATTATATATAATGCTACCATACCTTGTTGACGTAAAATTGTTGTTATTTAGAATGAAATGCATGGTGTTCGCAATTTGGCGAGATTGCCTCTAATCCCACCATTGTGTTGATGGATCGCCGGAGCGCGAGGCTCAGCCGAAGACACTTGATACTTAGATAAATGTGATTTATGTCACATATCCCACATCTTATTCCGATTTATAGCCCTTTCCACGTGGGGCGAGTTAATAAGGTCGTCTTGCAATCATGAGCATTATTATGTTGCAGAGTGGGGAAGCGCTATATACAAGTCAAGATAATGTAGGTAAAAGGTCATATTTTTTTTATTGCAGGGAGAAAATAATAACCGATAAAACAAAGTCGCTTCCCGCTGTCTGTCTGACCTTTATATTTTCATCAGTAAGTATTTTATGCTAATCTGTTGATATTCTAAATTAATCACACGAATATTATAAATGCTAAATTTAGTGGGTAAGTGTGTTTGTTTGTACCATCTGCACCCTTCAACGGCTGAATGGATTCGTATGAAATTTGGAATGGAGGTAACTTAAAAGTTGGATTAACATATAGGATACTATTTGTTTACATCGGAAAATTGTGTGGTTCTCGGGCGATAGTAGAACCATGCGGGTGAAACCGCAGATTAATGCTAGTATTTTTAATAAAATAATGATCTCATGCTTATCGATCCACCCGAACCACCGATTTCTAAATAACCAGCTATAAAACCTTACCATGCGGAACCTTTCCCTTCTCTGCATAGCTAGACTACATTAAAAACTTTGCGTGTTTGAATAAAACTAAGAAAAACCCTTTAGAAGTTGATGGTATAAAACCCCCTATCAGGCAATTTTTTGGTAAAGTGCGGAGGTTTTGTCAGCAAATGAGGATCTGTGGATCCATCAAGTGACCGGGCGAGCGCACTGAACCGGAAGCCACAGATAATGCACCCTTGAGTGCTGTTATTTACGACCTTGTTCGGATACACGATTAGAAATCTACTTGGGATTGGATAGAGAGATAGAATCTCGTATTGTGGTTTGTTTGCTAAGAGTATACAAGTTGACCTCAAAGAAATAGACTATAGCGTCTTTGGGTTATGGTAGTCGCTTACTATCAGACCGAATAGAAGATTTTTTTTAAATTTTACCCGATCTTCTCAGGTGACTTTTTTCCCAACCCGATTTGACCTTAGCATGAACTAAATTAATTGGACATAATTGATGTTCAATTAATGAACAAACTGGACTAAAACAATAAATTTAAATTATTAAAGTTCATGACGACATCAGCGACTATCAACTCTGAGAAGGGAGGCATTGCGGAGGAAATTCATTCGCTGAATAATGTATTATATTGAAGAGACTATACAATTCTATGTTCGTGTAGTAAATTCAAAATAGGTCAAACAAAGCCTGTCACGGCCTCGGAGTGAATTTCTTCACAAATATTATTATTACCCTTTTATTAGTTTGTGAATCCAAGAAAAAACTTAATCAGTTTATTTATCCTCAACTAAAGAAACATTATTATTTATATCACCCGAAATTGATTCTTTGCGGAACGTCAGAACTAAGGAAATAAATAATATTGTCTCTGGGCTCCTTATATATCGCATTTCCGGTAAGGCCGACGAATTATGCTTTTAGTCTTTTAGCCGGCAAAGTATGTTTGACTAGTACTATGTTTTCAGAAAACGCTTGAAATCAAGATCAAACTGAAATTAGAAATAACTTATAATTCACTGTTCGTTAGCGTAGTTAATAAAACAAGTAATTGTGTGTTGTAAGCTTAAATTTCGAACCTTTTTGACCTTATTTTAATTATCATGATTTGACTATTTTTACATATTCATTAGTGATATTTTTATTTTTTTTATTTTACATAGGTACTTTTTGACACAAAACAGATTAAACTATTTACAAAAACATATCTATATATTGTATATTCATTAGTATTTTTTTCAGTATTCAAACGTTTTTCGACGGAAAATGGGACCGTCAAACCTCATGTTAGAGTGTGAAACAATGGTAGCTTTAGTTGACAAAAGAATGTAAGAACGCAGTTGCAGGCGAAAGGTATGATCATTTTCAAATTTTCCAGCGGGGCAAGTTGCCAGCATTCCTCGAATGCTTCCACGTAATTCTGGGTTGTGCCAAATTTATAATATGTTTATTATTATCATAGTTTATTAAGTTCTGTTTTTTATAGTTTAAAAAAAATCTCATTATCCTACAAATATTATAAATGCGAAAGTTTGTGAGTATGGATGGATGGATGTTTGTTACTCTTTCACGCAAAAACTGCTCAACGGATTTGGGTGAAATTTGGAACACAGATAGTTTATAGCCTGGATTCCTCTGAGATTCTAACCTTAACGCGGACGTAGTCGCGGGCCGAAGCTAGTACTCAATACTTTCGATATTTATGTTGAGCCGTAAGTCAGTAAGTGCAGTTTGACCTAGATGCGCCAGTTATTAATTTCCCACCATAGCTGCTTCACGCTGTGCGCATTACATTACAATATGCAATATCGCAGTCAATAGCCCCGATGTATGAACCATTAATGGGATTCATGGTAGGGGACATCACGCGCGCTTGTCCGTTGGCATAATTTTATTACGTGTTCCATTAGCGAAACGTTGCAAAAATAAACAACCGCAACGAATGAAGCGACATCTGTTTGTTGACATGTTCGCTTTTAATGTAATTTATTAGTATGCGACAACAATCTATACCATGACACGTAGCGTAAGTACATGTACTCTTTTAAGATAAAAAAAATATTGTGACATTTATAAAAAACGTCTGTCAGGTCAGCTTGGCATTGAGTATTGTGTGGTAAAAGGGTGAAAGCATGGTAGCGTATTTGTAGTACGGTAGTTGTTTATTTTATTGAAATAACATATTTCGAATGCATATTAAATAAAAAATCGTGTTGTGCACACTTCTCCACGTAAACGCGCGAGTGATACCGCGGGAAAAAGCTAGTGATGTAATTATGTGATGCTTAACAATAATATAATTTTATTGATGCTATTTGTTACACCTTGTAGAAGTCATATTGAAGACTAGCTTGTTCACCGCGACTTCGCTCGCGTTGCAATATCATACATAGTCTGTGCTCAGAGATAATATCTTCTACAGGTATTTTATTATATCGGTCCCGGAATTTATGAGTTTATTCCTTACAGACAAATACACAAATCTTTTCTCTTTATTTATGTATTGTTGTCTTTTGTAATATATTTATTGTTGATTATAATTACTTTTTGATTACATTTTTCTCCTTATAATTAATTCAGATCCGTAATCTCAAATTTATTAAGTAAAGCTAAGCAAGTTTAAATTGTCAGGAAGTTACACAGACTAGAAGTATCCATACGATTTTGAATTTCGTAATTAACTGTAGGAAAGTTAAATAAGATCACAAAATAATTATGAATCGAGGAATATTGGAAAACAAGTTTGTCAAAAACATTTATCCTCGTAAAATTAAAACGGGAGTTATAGATAACACAAAACAACACCCGAAGTCAATTAGGGTGCCGAATTCGGATTGAGACTCTTTGTTTCGCTTTGAAAATTTCAATCTCTTTCGAAGTTTTTAGGGTTCCATACCTTAAAAGGTAAAAAGGAACCCTTATAAGATCACTTTGTTGTCCGTCTGTCTGCCTGTCTGTCAAGAATTTTTATCTCAAGAAGAATCATGAAATTTGGCAGGAAGCAGTGTCTTACAGCACAAGTAAAGGATAAAATCTGAAAACCGTAAATATGTAGTTTTTTTTTTTAAATGAATTCGTTAAAAAATATTCCTGAATCGCGCTGTTGATAGTCACCAACGAATAATGACCTCATTTAAAGTTCGCCTACTTTTAACCTTACCTACATGTGTGTACGGAACCCTCGGTGTGCGAGTCCGACTCGCACTTGACCTTTTTTTTTTTACCGTTCGACTTTCTGCGTAGCAGTGCGTAGTTATATTTGTATTGACTCAACCTCGTTTTTCTGTATGATGGATTGAGGGTGCTATGTCAATATTTTTTCTTAGTATTTACGGATTATCTCAGCTTTATTAACGTTGACTGAAACAGATAGTGTTGCTTCGTATAGGTTTCTAAGCCTCGTTGCCCGAAGAATGATCTATCATCTTCTATATCTCTATATCTATAGTATAAAAATGAATCGTTGAATGTGTTGCGAAGCGCAAATCTCGAGAGCAGCTGAACCGATTTCGCTAATTCTTTTTTTAGAATATTTCTTGAAGTACGAGGATGTTTCTTACGAAGAGAATTACCGAAAATTAAGATCGGGTAGACAAAATATTTGATTTTATGATATATTGTGTTTGTTATAAGGAATTCTTATGAAATGAAAATAAATTAAAAAACGCAACCTTTTTTAAATTTAGAATAAACCAAAGGTTCTTTCTATGGTGGATTTCATATATAAATTCACAAATATATAATCAAAGATGAATTCATAGCTAAGACAGGACAACGTCTGTTGGGACAGCTAGTATTATAGGATAGAAAACCCAGCCAAATGGCGGGTTGTTAACTTTCGGCGTGACAAAGTCAATTCACCTGTAGATTTGTACTATAGATGGACACTAGACATAAAATAACTTAACTTGACAACCATGATATTGCTTTCTTAATTGAAAGCCGTTTTATCTTATTTTTCGCTATCTAATGAACGATTATTATTTACTAGATATTCGTCTTTTTAAATACACAACAAATTCTCTAGGTTCTTCTGTAAGGAACGAATATTTAAATCTGTATTTTTTTTAAGAAAAACTATTTTATCTATTATATTTTAGTTTCTATCTTATGTAGTACTATAAAAACAAACTCTAATCAATATTGTTCACTATTCCTGATACATTTTACAATGCAAGTAGAGCGTTAATCTTAGCTACCTCACATAATAAATTATGCGTGTATTTAGTGAAGCAAACTAACATATTGCGGTCCCCTCGCAGTGTTCGCATTCACAGTGTCCATGACAAACAGTTGACAAGCGCTGATAAATGGCTCACTGGTTTAGTCCGTCCCTCTACTAGCGAATCTTGCTGTGATTTTACTAACTAGCCAGCCTGGGTTTGCTTGAGCATTCATAACAATACGAGCATGCCTTATAAATAAATACAGTGTTCAATCAGCATGGCAACAATGGCCTAATCTGAATCTATGAGGAATAGCAAAAAGTTCTCAAAGCAGTTTATTAAAATTCATAATTTTCCATAAGTTTGCCGTAAATCGTAACTTCCCCAATTGCGATCCCTATTAGCAACACTGTTAAATTGTGTTTCACTCACTGTATTAATTAATACAGTGAGGGGTTTTTTTTAAAGGCATGGGTTAGATTCTTTTCTAGGAATATTGATCTTTAAAATACAAATGATGCCGGTTTTTTTAAATTAAAATCGGGGACGAGACGCCTTTGAGTACTTTTTATTCCTCGTAATTTCTGATTTGATGATGATTTCTTAACATGACCATGATTTCTTAGGGGGTTCGCGATTGCTACAAATTGAATTAAACAACTATGAACGTATTCATCGCATATATTTTAACGGTTTTTTATCAATTACTGTATCAATAGTACTGGACACCGCGGCGCGGTATTGTTATGTAAATTAATTTAAATTGACGTGGAGGTCGCGGGAACTAATGTATGAAAGAACATTTTTCGGGAACAATGGGCTTTGGAGGTCTGGGAACAACCCAACCTATTTACTCAATGCGGTATATTTTTTTCTAATAAAATAGTTTAAAATGAAGTAATAGGCCAACGACAAAGGCCCGGCGGGCCGCAGGATGTTTTATTTATTAGGAATTATAAGAGTATGTCTTTAAGATTAAGACATCTGACAATGAATTGTATTATTCCAATAAACCTGTACTTATATTGGCAAATTGGTAATTAATTGATGAAAAGGCATCCCTCGCACGCGCTTCTGTAATCGGTAAGGCTTGTTAGTTACAAGTTTCAAGACCGCTAATCAGAGGGTTGTTTGCGACGTAACAATGTTTGGTTAGTATCATATAATATAAATATATATTGTATGTAATATCATCCATTAATTTATTATATGAAAGAGAACATACCCAGATTCCTTATAGAAATAATGTGTAGTCAATTATGATGTAATGAAAATCCTAGTAATATTATAAATGCGAAAGTTTGTGACTATGTATGGATGGATTAATGAATCATAAGTAACAAATTACTCTCACGCAAAAACTACTGAACGGATTTGGATGAAAATTTGGATTAACACATCGGTTTTTTTTTATCCCGGGCAAATGTTAGGTTCCTTTGGGTTTCTAAACTTAACGAGGACGAAGTAAACGAACTAAAGAAAAACATGACTTTTTGGTTATATATACGTAATATCGAGTAATATGAACCGAGATAGCTACATAGTAACCCGGGGAAGAATATAGATTTATTTTTGTCGCGGAAAACAAAAATTGAAAAAAAAAGGATTTTTAGCTTACATCCAAGCGGACGAAGTCGCTGGCTAGAGCCGTATTATTCATTAATGAGTCGCATAGATTTTATAATGTCTTATGTATTATCTCTATAATTAATATTTGTAATCAGTAATTTTAAGACAAAAAGAGTGTCAAAAATCATAGCCCGCAATTTTCTAGTTAAAGGAACCAGTGCCCCGGTTATTAATTTAAGTTTTTGCTCACATAGCATGTACACATTTTCAGCCAGTATTATACGACCCCTGTGCTACGTGGAAAACTTTAACCCAACTAGGAAGAATTTAGATGCTGAATAAACGGCTGTAGCTCATATATCCTGGTCAGTCTAAATTCAACCACTAAATAGGTGTGTGTCGCCGAAATCCTAGTGCGAGTAGAATTTTAAGTACCTCATTAATTCAACATTCTTTTGAAGGTTTTTCTTGGTCGGTTTAATTAAATTAAGATCTGCCTTTAAAGGACGTTAACGATACTTGCCGGAACTACTTCTTACTTCTGAAGATGCGTCGGCTGCCAACTTTTAATCGAAACGGCGGACGGTTAAAATTGAAAAAGTTTTTAAATTATAGGTACAATATATGAAACGAAGTACGGACTAATAAACATCAATTAATTTATAGTTTTCTTCTTCAATCAACTTCAAAAAGTTTAGATTATTTTTGAAGAGCGTGAACTTAAAATAAGCCAAATTGTAAATTCGTTATATATGGCATCATCTGAGGAAGCAAGTGCGGAACTACCATGAGATGCGCTTACCCAAAATCTCTGTGGCGTTGCACGACATGCCAGCCCCTTTGTGGCAAGCCTAATTGTCACCTCGACTGTATAAAACGTTAGCGTAAGTCTAGAATTAATCGTAGAATGTAAGGTAAAAAATATCTATGTTACTAGAGCAGAGTCAATATTTGACAACTCTGTGACTCCTTCCCGCTATAACGAACCTACCAAACTATCTGCGTTAAGAATTGTAAATATTGTAGTTGTAAACACAGTCTCTCATTAATAACTTGCAACATATCCCTCGCAAATCTTATTAAAGTTGACGACCTCCAAATCTCTAATAAATAATATATATTAATCTACGCCCCTTTTTAAATACCATTAAAGTGGCACACAAGCTTACGGCCCACCTGATGGTAAGCAGTCACCGTAGCCTATAGCCGCTAGCAATACCAGGGATATCTCTAACGAGTTGCCAGCCTTGTTGTTGATGAGAAGTCACTGTGCCAGCAACATTACTTCTAGCCCAGCGTATTCTTGTGGAGCACTGGCAACCTTACTTACCGCAGAAATCAACACTAGATGAAAGTAGTGGTATTTCATTGCGGTCTTCTGTAAAGCGGAGGTACAGTCCCCAGTCGGGCGGCTCCAAAATTAATGGGAAAACCCACGGGAGATCCCAATTCGCCCTACCTCTCTTTTTTTAGCTCATGCTGTGATTAATTATTGTACTTAAGCTTAGAAAAACTCAGTGGTACAGGCCGGGATTTGAAACTGGGCCCATCAGTTGACAGACCGTTGCTGCAACCACAAGGCCACCACGGCCTCTAATGGTGCGACCAACCTAAGATTAAAGTAACCGCTTACCATGTGCATGTTTACCAAGTACATCACACATAACTATAAATAACGTTTTGTTAGGTCTCTCTTACAGACCATGTGTTTAATGCTTTTTGAAGTGTATAGTTTCAATCAATTAGGCTTCAATTAGGCAACTGAGGGATCTTTTGCGGCATTTACATTGGTTTTTGGTGTTCTTAATGTGCCACGCAATATTAATTTATATTAAGCTGCGCGCTGGTAGGCTTCAATCCCATTTATTTTGTTTGAAGTTAACTCAATTTCACGGTAGGTGTGTGTTGCCATAGCTTCTGTTGAACACATTACATTTTCTGTCTATTATGTGGGACGGGGCACATAAATTACAATGTGGTGTTGCCACACTGTGGTATTGTTAAAAATAATGAAAATTTTCATGCGGATGCGTCTATATATAACAGAAAATGTGGAAGATTTACACTACGGTCTATCTAACAATCAGATGCTATGCGGTTGTTGTACTCGTAAGGCTCTATACAAATACATAAAATTGAAGTGTCTATATGTATGTTAAAATAACAACTTTTTACTAAATGCATATGAAAGTATATCCATTACCGATAATTAAAAAAACATATTAATAAATAAACATTTTGTCTGTCTGTCCGTCTGTTAAACGGCTGGAACAATGATTTTAGTAGGCACGGTGCTAGTCAAAAGAGAAATAGCGCTCTATACTGATATGTATACTATTTCTATATTTTTTATGCAAATTTCGATCAACGATAGCAATTGTCATGTAAGCTTTGGAAACAACTTATTGGTAGTCACAATCAAATCTTGATATTTGGTTCATATGAATCTGAAATATACAGATCCATATTTTACGCCAGCCCGGGGCACCGATATGAACTAAACGCTACCATAAAATTACAAGTATATTTCTATGATATATTAGCACATTGACACCTCACGTGACGATACGTTATCACCATAATAAATGTTCCAGTCATATTACCAATAAATAAAACAATATTTTGGCTTGAAATAATGCTGAGGGAAATTAGGCGTTACGTTGCGGAAATTTAAATTTATAAGTGACATGTTACTTAAAATTTGGTGTATACAATGTTTTCTGACATGTACTTCGAGATATCCAAGTATCCAATGTATCAGACCTAAACTAATATAGGGCAAGAAGGTGACAAGGAGGCAGGAATATTCATATTTTGCGCAAAGAATCAGCATTGCCATACAGCGGGGCAATGCTGCTCCATGCCGCCCTCCCGCGTGACAACAATTGGATAATGTTTTATTTATATTAATTCTTGGAACTAAATATTATTTGATATGGAAACAATCTTATTCTGTGGAGTGGGTTAAAATCGTCGTATTGTGTATGATAAGAGACGTTGGCAAATTTATACATATTTTCTTCGATCTAAACCTATGTAGTGCTAAATCTTCTTGCGTAGGTATCGCAAAGGATCGTCGTTGCGTTGGTACTTATGTCGTGTTGTAACAAAAATCCAGACATACATAAACAAACACATATTACCATGGAACCATGGTAATGTGTACGTTAATGATTCGAGTACTTATCGCAAATCATAGCTCCTCGGGCCTCGGAATCAATTTCAAGCCACACCTACATTTATAGTAATTTCATTCACGGAGTACTTACCCACGATCAATTTCCGTATACTTTTTCCTTTTCTCCTCGCTAGGGAGCGAACGTGACGTGCTTTAGAGTGTACTTTGTTATTAAAAGAATCCGTCCATATGCGGATCCGATTAATGCCAGTCCATATTCATATAATGGAAATATGGTAGGTATATTTAATTTTAAATATTCGTCAGGCTCTTGTCAGCGCATCTAATGGGAAATTGATCGTGGGTAAGTACTCCGTGAATTTAATTACTATAAATGTAGGTGCATTGTTCTTATATTCTTCTGGTATAAGCACGAGAAAAAAAAGATGGCGAATCATGCATGATCGAGTACCATTAGCTAGCACCTGTTCATAAAAGGAACAATAGAATGTAAAAAAAAAAACCCTTAAGAAATCTTTCCTCATTTTAAAGTCGATAAAAATCCTTGATAACAAATGGGGCTTTGATCAGCCTTATTGATGGCTTCCATTAATATTTGGTTAGGCTCGTCGTCGATAAATTATTACGCGAGCCAGAAGAATTTAATTTGAGTTCAGTGGTCTTTATCGATAATAATAAGGAAATTGATTCAGGGTAGGGTTGTCACGAGCGGATTTGAGCAACCATGTTACCTTTCCGTATGAAACGGTGTTTGTAAAGGTTTTCCTTGTTTAACCATAACGAAGTATTTTGAGATGATAATGTTATATATTAATAATAATATTTTAAAAATGATCATTATTTTCAGACAACCTTATGGCTGAAACAGTGCTTCTATCCGCACCTATTCATTGGACGTTACAGTCAATGTTAGCCCAAAACGCAGATCGTTATCTCGTGACTTGCGTTTTGGTCTTAGCTCTTAATGAGGCCGTCAAGCGAAGGACAGGACTATGACAGTTGGAAGATGAAGAGAGCCATTTTCCCAGCAGTGGGACAGAAAAGCAAAATAAGATGAGAATTCTAGAAAAGTATTTTCTACTCTAACCGACAGAAGTAAATGGAAACGAAAGAAGTTATCATAATGTATGTTACACAAAATTTCGATCAACAATAAATATTCATACCAACATATATTTGTAGTATAGTAAGAACTGAGTATGGGTGGATTTAAGTTAATGCCTAATGAAGTACTGTGGAGCTCTTTAGATAAATGTGAGCTCCTTCCAAATTCATTGGCAGCGAGAAAATTTACTGGTGCTTAGCTACGGCTTCAAATTGCCGATTTGGTACGTGCGTGCGTTTAACTTTATGGGCATTTTTTTATTAGTTGTTTTTTTAGTTAATTTAGTAGCCGTGGTGGCCTTGTGGCTTAAGCAACGGCCTGTCATCTGATGGGCCCAGGTTCGAATCCCGGCCTGTACCAATGAGTTTTCTAAGCTTAAGTACAGTGAACAATCACACCATGAGCTTCTAAAAAGAGAGGTAGGGCGATTTGGGATTTCCCGTGGGTTATCCCATTTAAATTGGAGCCGCCCGACTGGGGACTGTACCTCCGCCTTACAGAAGACCGCAGTGAAATAACACTACTTGATGTAGTGTTGTGTTTCTGCGGTAAGTAAGGTTGCCAGTGCTCCACGAGGATACGCTGGGCTAGAAGTATTGCTGCCAGCACAGTGAGTCCTCATCAACAACATGGTTGGCACCCCGTTAGTGATACCTCTGGTATTACTAGCGACTATAGGCTACGGTGACTGCTTACCATCAGGTGGGCCGTAAGCTTGTGTGCCACCTTAGTGGTATAAAAAAAAAAAAGTATTTTTATGACGTTTTCTAGACGACTTCACACATACTTCGGTTGCTAGTCGATTGTATAACCAAATTTTGTTTGTTGTTCTATTTCTGAAAAGAGTATACGTGCGCACATGTGTGTGCCAGTTATATAAGTACAATTGAGCACAGAATCCAATTCGCCAAGCATTATTGTAACATTGGATATGTAACTTTGCCAAAGGTCTAATAATACTTAATATTAATTATTTAATTTGTTTTTGATGAGTATAATATTCTACGCAGACTGAGGTCAGAGCAGACATTTGTGCTCAGCGGAATCCGCTGGTCTTATTTTACAGGATCGCACAAATGAGGATATTTATATTCACGCTGCGCTAATAAATATAACTGACTTTATATAACAATACTTACTTCCAATTGGACAGTCACGATTGAAGGCCCAAATATTTTTTGGAAATAACCAACGGTTATAAAAAACAGTCAAAGTGGTGCTTAAAAATATCCAATTTGTATGATTCTACCACAGGAAAAATTAAAAGAGCTGAGAAAAAAAGTTCTATCATCCGCTATCAGAACAAAATACAGACCGAGAGATCGTGATATCGACAATTATTCA
This sequence comes from Falcaria lacertinaria, assembly GCA_951449985.1. Taxonomy (NCBI): domain Eukaryota; kingdom Metazoa; phylum Arthropoda; class Insecta; order Lepidoptera; family Drepanidae; genus Falcaria; species Falcaria lacertinaria. The sequence continues at coordinate 9,993,069 of OX602111.1, read as the reverse complement.
AGGCACGTTTCAAATAATTTTGAAATTCATTTTAGTATCCGTACCTACCTTTTGTACTACCCTGCTTCCTACTGCGTAGCCCTAATTTATGTGACGCTATATTTTTTATATACTTACCGGTGAAATATGAGGCCTGCGATACCGTCTCGTGTATGCGAATTGCAGGGTCGGCGGAACATCGCTCTTCATTTTATTGCTTTTGACCCTTGAGACCTTAGGCATGGAATAGACCTTTGTCAAAAGGTTCTCTAGGTCTATCTAGTAATTTTACTCTTGGGGCTAACGGGGAAATTATCTTAGGGTATGCGTGGTCTAAACATTTGACTTTCTTCTACGTTCTACGAGACGAAAGTCAAATGTTTAGACCATCATGAGACCGTCATGTTACTACCTAAATGGGCTGAATTGTAGGAAAATGGTTTCTTGCTTTTTGTATAAAACTAGCGGCCTGCCCCGGCTTCGCGGGTAGGCATTTATCAAATATTTTGTCTAAAATTTTTAGAATATTTTTGGCAATTTTTAATTTTTTTCTCACCGTAAGCACCGTCCTCGTACTTCAAGGAATATTCTAGAAAAAGAATTAGCAAAATCGGTTCAGCCGCTCTCGTGATTTGCGTTTAGCAACACATTCAGCGTTATTTTAATATTATAGAATAATACCTTGGTAAAGCTAATGCAATTCATTTTGCGAAGAAAAAAATTTTTGTATACAAATACATGTTTATGATTGTTTTGTTTACTAATAATTACTTTTTCGTATTTTTATTAAAATTAATTAATGGACTTTCTATCACAGTAGAACAAATACTTCATACTTAATGTTGATTTGGTTTGGTTTGCTATCACCACCGATCTATATATTAAATCAATGGCTATCAAAGTGTGTGTTTTATAGTACTTCCAATTATAATATATTTAATATGTCTCCGTAACAGTCAGTACTTTTAAATGTAAGCAACAAAATACATAACAATGAATGTAGGGACCATTACTAATGCTATTTTTCTACCTCGATTTTTCTTTTTTTGTATGCGGTCCCGAAGCGGTTTATCCTTCATGCATATATGCATATAACTGAGAGCCACAACTGAGATTTTACTGAATACAGTATCTCTTTTTTACCAATCTTTACCAAGGAAGCATCGACGCTGGTTGAAAATATTTCGGACTTGCCAATCGTGGTCTATTTATTGGTTCGTAAGCCTGCTAAGCTAGGTGGACGGATTCGATTCCCGCCAGGGCAAACATTTATGTGATGAAAGGATGAACATTCGTCTTGCATGTTTGAAGAATGCAATTGACAAATAAAACTATTTCAGAATTTTATTAGCTTCCTAATATGCATATTTTAATCTTTGCTTACCTTGGGGCCAGGTAGCACTGTGTTTTTAACAGAGTTACAACCTTGTATCAGTAATGTTTTCTATCAATTCCCTAGAGTTAACACTCCACTAGCCTAACAATGATAGCGCTCATAGTAGGGTGCATGACAATGGGCCCCTTTCACATGAGGGCCTCAAGTGCGGAGGGTTTCACTCTCACCAATATCACCTTGTTATGTAGTAGGCCCTCGAGACACAGAAATGGATATGTAAACTAATTGAATACGGGAAGAAAAAAGTAAATAGAGATAGACTATGGGCGTCGATTTTCCTTATACATACGTCTTAGTCGTAGTATATAACAATAAGAAATTATATAACAAAGTTACGTAACGATTCTGTAAAACCGCGCCGAAATCCGCTGTTTGCGATAATCCACCAATGTCGAAAAACTACTGAGATGTGCGAATGAGATAGGACACAAACATAAAATATATATGTCACTGTATATGTCTCGCTCGCATAACTTTGTGACGTAGTTATTACGACATGTCGCATCAAAACCAGTCTAGCAATTTTACTCACTGTCTCTCCTTCAATCGTTGCCTTAAAATATACAAAACTAGCTTCTACCCGTGGTTTTGCCTGCGTGGCTCTGGATAAAGATAGCCTATGTCCAGTATATCAGCCGTGAGAAAGTAGCAAACAAACAAACAGAGTCACTTTCGCATTTATAATCTTAGTCTGAATAAATATGGGTTACTAGCTTCTGGCCGCGACTACGTCCGCGATGAATCTCAGAGGAACCGAAAAAAAAACCCGGGATAAAAACATTTTCCCGGGATAAAAAAATCCTGTGTGTTAATCCAGGTTATAAATTATCTGTGTTCTAAATTTCATGCAAATCCGTTGAGTAGTTTTTGCGCGAAAGAGTAACAAACATCCATCCATCCATACTCACAAACTTTTGCATTTATAATATTAGTAGGATGCTTCTCTCGCCGCGTTTTGCTCATTTCATTATAAATCCAACGCGCTACGCATTGGATTATGTGTCGGCTGTCGATATAGCATTAACTCCGACACAGTGTAAGCCTGACGGGATTTGCATTCGAATTCGATCTATGTATAAATAAATATAAAGTTAATCACACGTATAAAGAGATCACTTTAGAGTATAGAGTAAACAGGAGTTTTTAGTCAACCGTGAACCACATTAAAAAACACGTGTGAAAAGAATGATGAAACGCAGCATCCATAAATATAATCTGTCTAGCGCTTTCATGCCCCAGAATGACAAAATACACGTGCGCACTCATTAGTGGCGCTTGAAGTCTCTAGGTTTCCACTGCGACTTCGTCCGCGTGGAAGTAAGTTACTAAATGTGGTCCGGTGGAGGCTCGACTAATAGAATATGACTATTTCATTTCAAACATGAATAGTTACGGAAACTTTGAAATATTTTCTGTGTTTAAGCAATTTTTTAAATGAATGACAATAAAATGTGGCCTCCTCTAGATGTTAGTTACCAAGGTAGCTGTGCTAAGTTATTACAAGACACTAGAGACGAGCTGAAGTGACGGGACACTTAGCTTAAACAAATGAAGCCATATTTCACTACGCTACCCGAGGTTTAAGGATATCAAAAGAAATGTAGGCTTTTAGATGAAAAAGGAAGAGAATATGTGTAGATTTACTTTTCTGCAAAATATGTATTATGAAGTACTTTGTTTTTTTATTGACTAGACAATTATAGGGGCGCCACTGTGCCGTTCGTATGGCAGCCTGTCGCAGCTAGTAGGTATATCTACTGTAAACGTCATTACATGGATTCTATTTTGTAAATCTTGTCATTAGCCAAAATTTGTCCCGTTCTAGTTTTTTTCCAAGCTAGTCTGCATCTTTGGGGGTAGGCATAGACCACTGTTTCACTGTTTGCCACACGCTAAACTTTCGCCTCATTCGCATTCATACATCCTCATGCATTTCCGTCGGTTATGGGTGCTACTGATTTGACCTTCCTATAATAGGCTGAAGTTCTGGTCATAATAAATTTTCAACCGACTCATCTATTAATTTTCGCTTCATACATTGGTACCTGTAGTTATCATCATTTCAACACGGCTCAAATTTGTTGCTGCAAAAAATTGCAACATATTCGTCGTTAATTCTAGTCGCCATTCTTTAAGTAAAGAATATACCCATACTAATATTATAAATGCGAAAGTAACTGTGTGTTTGTTTGTTTGTTCACATTTTTTTCTAGTTTCAAAGTTTGAACGGATCGTTATAAAAATTGGCAAAGAGATACATTATACCCAGGGCCTTCCCTTATGTCCTTTCATAGTCCAAATTATACAGGATACATTTCAACATTTCACACGGCTCCACGACTGAAAAACTATGTCTATACTAACTAGTTCCTTTATTAATGCAGACGAAGTTGCCGGTAACAGCTAGTATTTTATAAGTGTAAATACACTTGTGGAGCTAGACGAATACGCTCTAGAGATCTAGATAAAAGATTTAAAAGTTGGTGGAGCTTACGTAAAGCGATTCTTGTCTTCTTATAGTAAGTACGCGTCATTTTATTGTGATGTTCAAACTTTTCGGAATAATTCGAGCGGCATTTGTGATACCGTCATTTACTATGCATTATGTATTATGCATCATCTTGTCTTTAGTTTAAGACTTTATTCAAGGGGCGGAAAGTAGCTGTCGGATTGTATTTTGGTTGGCAACCTGTACGTGATACCGCTAGCAATACCAGGAGGTATTGCTAGCGGCTATAGGCTACGGTGCCTGCCTGCTATCAAGTGGACCGTATGCTTGTATGCCACCTTAGTAAAAAACAAAAACAATTGAAGCGTAGAGTTTTATGGGACTTTGGCCCCCAGAATGGTTGGATATCTCTTGGTTTCCTTCTAAAATATAAATGCGTTACCACTTCACACATCAGCTAGCTGCCAGGACTTCGTACCATATACGGTCTTAAAAAAGATTCCTACGAGAAGGAAAAAGAAAAATATTTTTGTTTTATTAGTGTTTGCCTTGCGTGTTTGGTATGTATTACAAGTATGTATTTAAAAAAAATGGGGCTAGATGGCGCTGTGTAATAATGTCCAATCATTATTATTATTATCTCTCCAAATAAATAAGTACTCTTATCTGGGAAGCTAAAGGATCATATATGTTTCATTGAGATTTGGTCCAAATCTAATAGTGCCGGCCAACGCATTTTTTTTTGTATATTCTGGCACCAAAGTTGGAATTTAAAGGACATTTAATTTGTTTTGGTGTTTTTGAATTCCTATTACAACTAAAATTTATGAAAATGCAGATTTTCGAACTCAAATAAAATCAACTACAATGGTTCTACAGGTTTGGTTCCACAGTAAAAATCAGATGGGCAAGCTCTAACAGAATGTTAAAAAAAATGCATTGGCCGCCGCTTTCAGATTTGGACCAAAATTGATGATGGCCTTTGGGTGTATTATAAACTATATACCTACTCTACATACCGAACTATTAAACCACGTGTTATAAAGTACGAACGCTACTCTTTACCCAAAAAAGTATTTAAAGAACTAACAAAAAATATGTATTTAGCGATGCACTGCACATAAATCAGTAGCACTAGAGAGAGACGCCACACAAATTGCACCATGAAAATATATGACCGCTATAAAGGATTACAACTGCACCGACTGGAAATTGTCTATGTTTCGGCATTTTACCAAGCACCCCGCATATTGCAATGAAGATATATGATCATTCTAGACATTTTTTATACTGAAACGTTGGCCAACACCCATGTGACCTAGGTAAGTGATCACCGCAGCCTTTAGACGTCATACTAGCATGTTGCCCGCCTTGTATTCACACTGTCGACAGAAGTTGCTGCAAATACAACACATACACTATCTTTTTAATAATACGAAATTTTATTCGTTTAACAATCCTTTTCTTTTGATACTCTATTCTCATAGGTTTGGGTTAACGTGGAAATTATAAATCACCATCTGGCGGCGGCCGCCATATTGGATTTAGAATGACGTCACTTTGCTTACAGTGTTTCACTCATGAAGCTCTATTTGATGCTCATATCATAGAGGCTTCTGTGAAAATGTTAACCACAATTTTGTGACGTCCGCGGCATTTAAGTCATTGTGCATAGTCACGGAAACCAATCGTGGATGCCAAATTTCATCTCTAAACACTTTCTCTCACACACACACACAGGTAAAACTAAATTAATGCTTCTAAAAAGTAGCGTTATCTGACTGTGGTCTTATCTATTGTAAAAAAAAAACTGCCCCCCAGTTGGACAGTTCTAGTTTTGAATGGAAAATGTTATTGCGTCCTAGACAGAGATAACTTAAATCGTTTACGTACACAGAAAAGGGGTTTTATTACGCTATTCCGAATAGAAAGTAGGTACCACTTTCTAGGGCTTGTAACCGACGCCGTATGTTATGACATATGGACTTAGGAACGTTCAAATTTACGTGAAAAAACATCCGTACGAAAAAGATAACATGACTCAGATTTTCTAAGTAACAAACTACATGAAACGTGTCCTAAATATGATGTTTAAGGAACACACATATCTTCACGCTTTCCCACAAGGGTCCCCGAAGGGGTAGGCAGAGGTGTTACAACACCCACTTTCCACCGAAGATAATTTGTTGCAAACGTAACGATGGTGAGTCTTTAAACACATTTTATGCAATAAGTCATAAAAAATTATTGTTACCATTTCTTTCCATTAATTAATATCAATATTTATAATTTTTTTATAAAGCTTCAAGCACCAAGACTGGTCTTACGCTGGGCTAGTAGTAATGCTGCTGGCACGGTGACTCCTCATCAACAACAGGATTGACAACTCGTTAGTGATATCTCTTGTATTGCTTGCGGCTATAGGCTACGGTGACTGCTTACCATCAGGTGGGCCGTATGCTTGTGTGCCACCTTAAATTGTATAAAAATAAGTGAAGTGGCATGGCGGTGATGGTTTTCAGAAAATGACAGAATTTCAGAGTATGACTTGTAATTAGGCTGTGCATTGGTCGACTAGTTACTCATTTGTATATACCACATAGGTATATACAAAAAAAGAATAAAGGTATACTATTCCAGTAAATAAATAACAATACTGCTGTGCCAATACGCGAAGTGAACTCGGCTGATAAACCACCACGCCTCAATGATATATCCGTTGGATTTGTGCATATTAGTCGACCCTCCACCGGCCTACAGTAAATTCCCATTCCGGACGGCCAAACGGCGAGGAAGGAAAATCTGTCCGAATCAGAACTTACGAACAGACAATAATTCAAACGTTTTACTGGTTCTTTGAACTAGTTTTTTAACCATCCGTGGTGAATGGTTGTTTGTGACCCTTTGGATCTGATGTTCTATTTGTGTTGCCATAATTTTAAATTTTTCTACAGTGGTGACCTATGGGACTTCTCTATGAAAAGGTATAAAATCAGCTACTCCGAAAGAGACTCGATAATTGGTCAGTCCTTGGTGTTAGCGTCAAAACTATGCTTTTTCTTTTGACCTGTAGCGCAAAAGTTTTGCTGGTATAATTTTGAAAATTATTATATTTTCAAAATTATTCAAGTTTCCGTTTTTAATTATACCTATAGCACAATATTTTTGCTTTATTTTGAAAATTGTATACCAAAGAAATATTTACTTGAAAGCTCGTATTATAAAGTAGCTGAATATGCCCTAACGTTACACGGTTTTCTAACGTACTTACATAAAGAACTAAGAATATCAACTCTCCATACTCAGCTGTAAATATTATGCGGAGACATAAATAATTATACTAGGGGCGACCTCCGCTTCGCATAAAATGAAATGGCTAGCTTACGAATAGGCGATGATTCTGAACCTGCAAGAGACCTCTTACCGCCATCATGACTGTGTTATGACGCCGGCGCTGTTAAGATTATCACCTTTTGAATTTGAATTGAAAACTCTTTTGAATATTCTAGTACAGTCTAGGTATATTTAGGTTTCTAGGCTTATAGAACAGCTTTGTGTAAGACCCGAAGATCCATTTTCGTTTTCTATTATATCGCTTTACAATTTGTCGGTCAACTTGAAAAGAGTCTGCTTTAGGGGGAATTTTTGGCGGGATTCAGGCGGTTGAGATTTTCACCCTTCTGTCGAGGTTAATATACTAATAACTATATATCACTACTTGTCATGGGTAACTAGTCGACCAATGCACAGCCTTATTACAAGTCATACATTTTCTGATATCATTTTTTTATACCATTAAGGTGGCACCCAAGCGTACAGCCCACCTGATGGTACGCAGTCACCGTAGCCTATAGCCGCTAGCAATACCAGTGGTATCACTAACGCGTTGCCAATCCTGTTGTTGATAAGGACTCAGTGTAGCAGCATTATTACTGGCGCAGCGTATTTTCGTGGAGCACTGGCGACCTTACTCACCGTATCACAACATGAGCGTGTCACACGTAATAAGTAAAAAAAAATGTTAAATAAAAAATACTAGGTATTTCCTAATAAATAATAAGCAGACTGCTCTGGAACATCAAACAAGGGTCCGCATTAAATTATATGGCTTCTGCCAGCCCGCAATGCGAGCAGAGTAAATAACATAGGAACATACGTAGATCATTCCAGAAAGGGTCACGATTTGGACCCGCTGCTCCGTGACCGGTCATAAAACTGGATTTTAAGTTAATTTCCCAGAAATTCAACCCGTGATTCAGGTCAATTTTCGCGTAAAATTACTGACCTTTGCATTGTCAAACATGAAATGATATTGTTGGCGACACTGTTTTTTTGGCATACTTTGGAACGTTTGGATTAATCTATTCCGATTATCTTTATCCTGCTAATAGGCGTACCGCCCGCCTTTTGTTAAGGGGTTAACGACGCTTAGATACGCTTCCAATACTAAAGCCATAGCTCGCAGATTACCTTACGAAGGTATATCGTGGGAAATAATAGTTGAAGACTGAAAGAAAGTGGTGCAAGCTAGGCCCAGGTTGAGACTTCTTAATATCGGTGGCTCATTTTAAGTAATTATATTGAGATAAATCTTTACGCAAGTGACACATAAGCATACGGCCCACCTGATGGTAAGCAGTCACCGTTGCTTATAGCCGCTAGCAATACCAGGGGTACCACTAAAGCGTTGTCAACCCTCTTGTTGTTGACGGCTCACTGTGCTAGCAGCATATCCTCGTGAAGCACTGGCAACCTTTTACACCGCTGAAACAAAATACTACATCAAAGTAGTGTTATTTGACTTCGGTTTTTAAAGGTCAGTACCCCGTCAGGCGGCTCCAATTTAATTGGAAAACTCATAGGAGATCCCAATTTGGCCTTCCTTTCTTAATAATATTATTAAACCTTCCGAGATCAGATCTTCACATTAATTTCGAGCTTCTCTTATACTTTATGGCCATAATGATAAAAATTGAATCACTATGCGGGGGACTGGAGTTAATTGCAGTTTTATATCTTGAGGATTTGCCGAGGAGTCGTTCCGAAGTTCCCCGAAGTTGTGGGGAAGTTTGAACTGCCTCGTTTAACCCCAATAACGGCCAACTATTCTAATTGTAAACTTATCTAATTGCGTTTAGATTATTATCGATGTTCGTTTATATTGTAATTGCAACTGCGTTGGCCTTTTTAAAGTTGTTAATCGCTATGAGCGGTATTGTGGCTCTATCACGTCGCTTTGGTCACGGCATCACACGTGAACGGCTGGACCGATTTCGGTAATTCTTTTTTTATTTGTGTTTTTTATTGTCAGGAGTAGGTTCAAATGAAAAGAAAAAAATCAAAAAACACCCGGAACCTTTTTAATTTCGCCATAAACTAAAAGTATTTTTTGCAATGGTGTATTTAGCATATGAATTCATAGCTAAGACCGGACAACGTCTGTCGAGACACGGTTTTATATATTTAATACTAATAAGGTGACACACACGCGTACGGTCCATCAGATGGTAAGCAGTCAACGTAGCTTATAGCCGAAAGCAATACCAGGGATATTACTAAAGCTTTGTCGACCGTGTTTTTAATGAGGGCGGACTGGGCACTATTACTACTAGCAGTGCAGCGTATCCTCGTGGAGCACTGGCAAGCTTACTTACCGCAGAAACACAACACTATATCAAACTAGTGTTATTTCACTGCGGACTTCTGTAAGGTAGAGTTACAAACCCCAGTCGGGCGGCTCCAATTTTAATGGGAAAACCCACGTGAGGTCCCCTTTCTCCCTATCTCTGCCTTGATTGAATATAATGTAAAAAATTACCAATGTCAACGGAACCCATGAATAATTTTATTTTGTGTTTGTAGGTATTTGTACACTAAAAAGTACAAATACCTACATAAATACATACATACATATAAAACAGCAATATCGCGTACCATCTTTAAAAACGTTTCCTCATAATTTTGGACACTTATTTAATTTTCCTAAGAACGGTATACCCAAAGCTTATAGTCCGTATATTGTTATCTGCTATATAAAAATAAGTCGGGTTTTCCTTCCTGACGCTATAACTCCAGAACGCACGAACCGATTTCCACGGTTTTGCATTCGTTGGAAAGGTCTCGGGCTCCGTGAGGTTTATAGCAAAGAAAATTACTTACTAGCTGCCCGCCCCGGCTTCGCACGGGTAGACAAAATATATTTTGATAAATGTCTACCCGTGCGAAGCCGGGGCGGGCCGCTAGTTATTTATGTATTATAGAAGATGAAATTAATTACTTTTGGTCATTTAAGAAGCCTTTGTTACATAATTCCAAGTAGGCATGGGAAAAATCAGAGAGAAGAGAAAAGATGAACAGAATACATTTACACACTCTAAAAGTCACAAAATAATACTGTAACATAGCTAAGCCAAAAGAAAATTACATTAGTATTTTTATTTTGAAAACCGGACATTTTTATTTTTTGCATCACAATATTTATCACACAGGTTGAGGGTCGGCAGCCCGTGAGTACCATCAGGCGGGCCGTATGCTTGTTTACCACCGTAGTGGTATAAAAAAGGCTTTTTATACCACTAAGGTTTTTTTTGGGTTAGCTATATTGCAGTATTATTTTGTGACTTTTAGAGTGTTTATGTATTTGGTTCATCTTTTCTCTTCTCTCTGGTTTTTCCCATGCCTCCTTGCAATTATGTAACAATGGTTTCTTAAATTACCAAAACTAATTCAATTTCATCTTCATCTACATAAATAATAGCAATATACGTACTATAAGCTTTGGAGAAATTAAATAAGTGTTCACACCATTTTGGTAAGCTTCATGTATTTTCCGAACAACAACGAATTAACAATGAAAGTCTCTGTTTATATTCAATTTCTGTCGCCGCGGATAAGTGTCAGTGAGAATATCATGATATCCGCCCACGTGTGGAATAAGTTACGGGAATACGGTGTTTTGATGAACACAATACCTGAGCTTATTTTTACTTGTTTGCTTAGGATCAATTTTATTCTGGTCTTAGAAAATCTGTCCTACAATTTTCTTTGATATAGCAATGGTGATTTGGATCTTATACAGGGTATGTGATGTGTATTTATGTGATTGTTATATGGGTGGCAATACTAAGAGAGATGTCGAGACGTCAGAGAATTGTCAACTGGAAAACATGGCCAATAAATAGTGATTAATTGTGAATAGCGTAATTTATTTAATTCTGCATACCTACATATCAGTATTGCTATCGTAAATGTTTGGTTATAGATATATATTAATGCACTCTATACTCTGCCTACCCCGTGAGGGACTTGGATGGAATGTACGTATGTTTCTTCCAATATCTTCCATAGTTCCTTTCCTGCAACAGAAGTGCTGGCCGCATGTCTCGACATTCCGCCTTAAACGATTTGATCCGCCGAGCTCTAACTACAGCTGGAGTACCAGCAGTGTTGGAGCCGGTGGGTCTGAGTAGGGATGACGGTAAGAGGCCAGACGGAATGTCGTTAGTGCCTTGGAGTCGGGGGCGGCCACTGGTATGGGACGCTACTTGCGTCGATACTCTGGCGCCGTCCCATCTCCCGGGCACTTCGACAGCGGCCGGTGCCGCTGCTGTACAACAGGAAAGCCTCAAACGCCGCAAGTATGTGTGCCTCGGAAGGGGCTACATGTTTGCTGTGTTTGCGGTGGAGACCCTGGGGCCATGGGGTCCAGAGGCTCATCTGCTGTACAAGGAGGTCTCGCGACGATTGATTGAGGCCTCCGGTGACAAGAAGGCTGGAACATATTTTGCGCAAAGGATCAGCATTGCCATACAGCGGGGCAATGCTGCCAGCCTTCTTGGCACCCTCCCGCGTGACAGCGATTTAGGACAAGTGTTTTATTTATTTTAATTGTTTATATTAGGTTAGTTTTTTTTTCTTTTTAAGGAGTTAATGCACTTAGATTAATTATTAAATTCCATAGTGATTTTGTGCCCGTAGCAGGAACATTTTTCGACTACGCATTCGAAATCGTAACTTGCGAATTTCAAAATTGTCATACAATTTTTTTATACCACTCTTCACCGCCGCAGCGCTGTTTATTTTTTAATACAAAAATAGTCGAAGGCGTTACGAAAACGTAGTCAAAATTTATTCATGCTTGCGCTACTGGTATCAAAATTAACTCAGGTCAAACTTCACTTCTTCCTTCAAAACATAATATAGTCCACGTATTGAGATGAGGCTAAACGAATTAACAAGTAATCAATCACAGAATGCGTCACAAACTATACGGAATTCCTTGTTGTATTAATTTAATAGTAATTATGTAAAGACGACGTCACGATATTTAATATTGGTTTTCGTAAAGCACCATCAGTCAACGTCGCTCATTCCAACAATATTAGGTGCGGGGAGATTGATGCGGTCTCGGCCGCTTTGTCTGTCTCATTGTTACGAGCTTTGGACGCTGATATTAAAAAAATCACAAGTGCTTATGTTATGACAGCCACAATAGACTGTCAACCTTAAACCAGCAAAATCAAAGATCATATTGCCTCAATCGTGGTGGGAGTATTGCCGTGCTCTGCTTCAATATAGCCATTTTTATTTCATTGGAACGTTGAGTGGGCGCTTCTATTGAAGGATCACTGTTTGGTTTTGATACCCAAGTTTTTTGTATTCTAAGAAAGTAAATTCTTTGTGGGTTTAAGATTTTGTTGGAATTCCAACAGTGAATAAAAAAATACAGAGAATGGGTTTATTTTCGTCTCTTGTCTAGACTGCTATAAAATGATTGCGTTGCTCCACACATAGGTCGTATAGTAGTCGACATTTTTAAAATTAATTCCAGCCTTGGCGGTGGGTGGGACGGGTCATTGTTAAATTTCTAGATTAGGCGTCCACCCACTAGTGGGTGAAACCAGAAGGTGGACGGGTCACGACCCAAATAAAGATATCCTAATGCACTGTAAATTTTAGTATCTAATATCCCCGGTGTCCTACGACATAAAGGTCCTGGATCCTCTATAGCGGATTAATTACATCTCTTCGCTAAAAAAACATAAATATATATATGTCCGTCAAGCACATACTGATATATGTTGGGGGCATATATAGCATATAATAAAATGTGTACTTATAATATGTACAATTCTTATGAAAATTACGTGTAATTTGATAATACTTTGGTCTATAAATGGACCGTGTCACACTCGGCCAGACGGGGTAGTTTATAGAGTAAATACACAGGATGAGAGCAGAAATAATATTTGCCGATAGAAAAGTGAATTCTGCGCATAGTCACAGAATTCCTGCTTCATATGACAGTAGCATGTCAGAGTAGATAATATACTGGTAGCATAGTGCTCTTTGTTTATGCGGAACAAGCAAATATTATGGATACATGTCATGATCACATAACAGGGGCTATGATATTGAATGACGTTCAATTAAAGAAAGAAATAAATAATCTTCCCAAAGATAGATGTGAAGAAAATTTTGCAGGGTCGGCAGCGCGTGAGTGATAACCCTGGTGTTGCAAGTGTCCATAAGCTACGGTAACCGGGCGGGCTATATCAATGTTTGCCAACTTAATACTATAAAAAAGGTTTAAAAATGTAAGCAAAAGAAAATAATACTTTATTACAAATGTGTTAGAGGTTTATCTGACTAGACTAAAAATAATATTCACGAAACTAAAACCCTATTTTATTTTTATAATATTAGTCATTTTGACTCGAGTTTGAGAGCACACTAAGACTTATTTTGACAGCACTATGCTAAAGTTTAATTTAAGCTAATGTATGACAAGAGAAATGTCACCATTGGTGCCAATTCGGTTGTACAAAATTATTAAACTTAACTAATTTGCAGGTCTAAAAATATTGCCATCCTTATTTAACTCCGCACATGAGAAAGGGATAGCAAGAATTTTAGACCTATCAAATTAGTTAAGTTTAGTACTTTTGTACAACAGAATTGGCACCATTAACTATCTAACACACTACTAAAATATAACTAGACTATCAATTCCGAACTTGAAATCTCACCTATTTGACCACAATGCGTGTTGTGATTCACCAGTGTCTCTTTTTATCCATGTTTGTGGGAGACGGTGAGCCATGTCCGTCATGGCACGTGATCTACGATTTAGGATTTGTATGGCGATATAATTTCATACTAGCTGTTACCCGCGACTTAGTATGCATTCGCTTAAAGACAAAAGTAGCCTATTTCCTTCCACAGGATAAAATCTATCTTCTTGTCAAATTTTATTACGAACGATTGGTAGCTGAAAAAACAAACAAACGTGGTTACTTTATTATTTTTAATATTAGTATGGATAAAAGAATAATCGAATTTAGGGATAAAACATTGGGTAGAGGGTTGTTGTTGAGAGTGGTATAAAAAAAATCAAATCGCCCATGATTTTCTAGGCATTCGTAGCTTTTGCATATTATTATTGATTCCAGCCTTTATCGCAGCACATAATAGAGGAGCGCATCATAACGGGAAACCATGAAATATAACATTTCCCATGTTCCTCATATATCCAGTTACAATAAGCTTCCGTTACAAGAATAAAAGCAACCATTTTGTCTACACGTTGTTCGCACGTACAGCGCATCTGTCGGCGGATAGTAGGTAGAGGAATTACATACGTTATGAGATATCACTCACAATTCCATTCTTCAAGTGTCTTTATATTTTTACGAGATTTTATCAACGTCTCACAAAGCTGTAATGCTAGTTCAATACGCCCTTTAATTAGACATTTTTATATTAAGAGCAAGACAATCCATAAAGGCCATATAAGAATTGTGTAATCCTGAAACAAGATACCCAATGGTATCATTAATGCCGCGACTCTATTAAAGTAATTACAAATGATTGTGATATATAAAATTAAAATTTGAGCGGTACTTTGGTATAATATTAGTGAAGTGGTGATTCCCACTAATACCTTCATAGGTATTTATAGAAGGCATGGTATATATGAGGCACATCACTAGTATTATTTTGAAGACGTATGGTTGCAACCATAGGATATCTCTATGGAATTTCAAATGATCATACATCGTTTATGTGTATAACCTCAGAGTAGATAATATACTATGTACGTATAGCCTATAAGTGTACATGTAAGATATGTACTGTGTATATATAATATACAAGTACCTACATATCTGTTTGCGATATATCCGCCTCCTCCCGGGACCGATTTCCCTAATGCTGTTCAACGAACTTTCATTCCATTACATTTTGAATATCTCATCATATTTAATTTTTTTTCGGTTTGATTCTCTTTGCACCCGTAAATGGGCAGTACATCCGAGTTTAATATTTTTACGTGTTGCCAGCATTATATTTTACGATTCTTGTTTTGTTAGCAGTAAATTCGAATTGGTTTCCTTTATTGAATCGATCCTCGTGTATGTATTCTATATTCATTTTATGTTTTTATATCGATCAAAAGAAATTGGGTGGGAGTGTTTGGTTATTTGATAGCGTCCTATGGCTTATAATGAACATGTTACTAACCGATGTTTTCTATTCGCAATTATATTTACTATCGACGAGTTACAGTACCTGTTTTAAGAAGTTTTCTTCTATATTGTATTCATGTTACATTCCATTTAATTTTAATAAGAGCGAGAAGGATGTTATTATTATTATATAAAAAGAGATATAAACAGTGTTGATAGCCAATAGAATACTTGTTTAACAAAAAAAAAAAACTAATTCAAAATTGGTTTATCCTTTTAGGAGCTACGATGCCACAGACTCACAGATACTAAATTGAAACTTATAACACCACTCGTTTTCCGTCGGGGGTTAAAAATAATTCTTGTAACACAAAAATCCAACTATGAAGAATACAGTCGAAATTAAAATCTTTGGTAATATTATCCCGGGAAATTACGGTATTTCCCACAGAATGCGGAATTTTTATACAATGGTAGGATTAGCAGGGGCTATATTGCAACGATACGTTTAAAAGCATGCAGTATTTCACTTAAGAAAGATAAATGGTCGTGCACTACGTACTTGCTGACTCATGCAAACTGGAACATACAATTGAAACTTACAACGTGAAAAGCTTGGATCTGTTCAAAGCTATGCAATTGCTTTGCGAAACTATTTAGCGATGTTCCCGGCGAGTAGATTGGCCAAGTTTCCTCATACATCACACGGAATAACAACTAATTAGATGTATCTTGCTGTACAAGCGATGTAATGAGGATAAATTAAGAAACTTTAAGGCGAAGGTTTAGTTGACTAAACAAAAATGGACCCAAATGGGTATCTCGCGGGGAATGCCCAGAACGCATGAATTGTGTCCGTAAAAATAATATTTACATACCTATCCTAAAATTGTAATTATTATGGCTATATAAATATAATCTTATCTTCAGATACATCAAAAAAAATAAAATATAAGATAAATCTGTTTATAAATGTAATCGAAAGAATAAACCCTAAATCGGCCATCTTTAAATTAATAATAATCATAACAATATCAGAAAATAATTACCTTTTTCATAATAACCAAGTGGTTATAATGACTTGATGTATGAGTATACATCAACAGTAGCGAGATGACGTAAGATCACTTACTAAATGATTCAACATCATCATTCTCCTGCCCTTATCCCATATTATTTGGGGTCGGCGCAATATGTATTTCTCTTCCATCCTTCTCTATCAGCCGTCATCTCTGTATTCACTTCCTTTCTGGCCATGTCATCTTTCACACAATCCATCCATCTTTTCTTAGGTCTACCTCGGCCCCTGTACCCATCTACGTTCATACATAAAACCTTTCTTACCACGTTATCCTCATTCCTCCGCATTCATAAATGATTCAACATATTCAACTAGAATTCTCCTTTTGAGTAGACTACGAGTAATTGTAGCTCCAATTGTTTGTGTGAATAGCCTAGGGTCGCAGCGGGATACTAGGTGAAGCACGAGAATATTACAAGACAATGGCAGGTACGCAGAATTAGTAATTGCGACATTGAATATAATTGTTTGTATACAATAGCACTGTTATTTTTGTCCGCTGTCACCAGTCACACCGCAACTTCCATGTAAAATTAACCTAACCACGCTCATTTCAGATTTGGGCCCACTTCCCACCCTACAAATCGACACGTAACACGATAAACTAGAGCCATTTTATACAAACAAAAATGTGCGACAGTTACAGGAACTAAATAATTTCTTGTCCTTAATATCCGGACGTGCGATGAGAGAAGTTTTTTTCATTTGTTACTGTATCATCATTATCATCACCATATAAGCCGAAAGATCATCGGTGAACATTGGCCGCCCACAGATTTTCTACCTTTGTACGCTTCCCAGCGATTGTTATCATGTCCTTTCAGTTAGTTTGAGGCCGATTTAAGTGGTCTCCACTATAGAAATGCTTGGCCCAATAGTTATAAATAATTTCAGTAAAAAAATATAAACACATATTATAACCACATACGTGTTATGACTTCAAGTCACATTCGGGGAAGGCAGAGAATATAGTGCGCCACTTCACCCTTGACACCTCTTTTCGTTGTTCTATATGCATCAGTATCTTCGTACATGCCGCCGGTTTCGAGTACTCTTTACCTTTGCATATATAAAACTATTGTTTGTAAACTTGTTGAGTTGTACCAGTAGAATGTGCTCCCAACTGTGTAATTGTACCCTTTCTTACACATCAATCACACCGCACCCGTCGCTCACAATGATTTATGTATTTGTGTTTGTAGCACTTACTGCAAAAGTAACGTGAGTATTGGCTGCCTTGGAACTGAAGGTGATTGGTGTGTACTTAACACGGTTGTTAACCTGTTGTTTACAGTTTAGGCACCGTATACAGAAACAAAATCATTCACCCTTTTTGAAGGGTTTCAACGAAACTGAATAAGTTGATATTTAGAAATAACAAGTTTCAATTAAACATCGTACGTAACGTTCGATTGTAAAAGCGTTTTTCTTGTCTTAGCTCAACACTCGACATAATACAATGAAATATAATATTTAATGTATCGTTAGTATGACTGGAGATGCAAGTGGCATCAATAAATATACCTACCTTAAGTTATGTCATATGCCTCTTAGCATTTAGTGTAAAAACAATATCTTCGCTATGTACGTCGTTGGCTTAGTGGTCAGTGTATAATATCCAAATATTGACTTTATAGAGTTTAAGGTAGAGGCTATTTTCACTAGTTGAGTACGCCTTTTCCATCACTTCAAATCTTGAATGTTCAGACTTCAAATACTCACAAAAACGCATCGTCACATCTTTACAGGTAACTTTTTCATAAAACAAATACTTTCTTCACGCCTTCCCGGAAGGGTCCCCGTAGGGGTAGCCTGGGGTTGTATCAACTAACTCCCAACAACAATTTCTTATCGTCGTGTGATCAGCCAACGGACGTCCACTGCAGAACAAAAACCTTTACCATGGATTTCCACTACTACACTACACTACTATTCCCGTCGCTTCTCAGGTGGCTCTTTGGTCTGAACGGTGGTAAAGTAGACCTTTATAAGTGCCTTATAAGGGCCTATATTGATCTGATTATTTATGATTTGATTTTTATTTTATTATGCTTTAAATTCCACCGCCATCGTTCTTCGAAATATTCATTCAAGCATTCTTACCTAGAATAAAACTCAAGTCTGAATAAAGCTGAGGTATAATGTCGTTGAGTGTGAAGCCGTCTAAAAGAGGGCTCAAGGAGAGGCAATTCGTCTTATTCGTTCCCAAAGCCCGGATAACTTGAGACTTAATTAATTTGCTAAAACGCTCGACGCAATGAACCCTTCGTCGTAAATCTACGGGAAATCACACTTGTACTCCACGTGCGATTGCTTATATTGTACGAGTTTGATAGTTATATCTTATATTGATATATATACCTCGGTAACGGTTGTATGCGATAATGGCTATACGCATAAGCTACATCTACAAGATGTTTATATGTCAACAAGGTTATAATTTGACTGGTTATGTAGAATCCTCGGATCATGCGTGGCTATGGATATCTGCAAATTAATGTAATCTAGTACCTGTATTTTAACAAGACTTTTATTTCTATCAAATTAGTTTAGTTTAACGATTTCATACAGCATTATTACATGTTTTTATAATAAAGCTTGTAATATGGAAACCAGCAGCTGATAAAATACATACTTTTAATACATACCAAACACCTAGACGCAAGGCACACAAATGTTTATCAGATAAATGTTTGCCCCGGCGGGAATCAAGCCCAAAACTTCTCTAGTCTAGTGGTTAGTAGTATACCTGATTAGGGTTTTTCTTAAACGTACTGTGTCTTTTTTAGACATGCAGTCTGTCATCATGACAATAATTCACTATCCAATAAATAATAGTGAAAAAATATATGCATAAAAATACTAATTGTATAAATCCTGTTGCTTGTACATAAAATACTTTATGTTCTTTTTAGATGTTCGATCATTCTCGTAACTATTGTAGTGCCGCCGGTTGATAGATAGATAGCAATAATAAAACCTGACTAGCACTAAACTCAAAATGTATTTATAAATTCAAAACCAATAATTACAAAAAAACAATATCTTCTTCAATAGTTCAATTAATAATGAAAAAAGACAAATCGAAGACAAATGACTATAGTAATAAATTCAAATTATGTTTCTTATTCTATGTGCCCAAGTTCTTATTTCAAATTATATTTATATGGAGATCTTAATTCTTATACTAATTAGACACTTATATACATACATTGAATTGTAGGTGCCTACACAAAAGAATATTGGGACGTGATAAAAAGTAGCTTACGGTTTTAAGTCACCCTTTAAACTGCGGTCACCGCTATCACGACTTTTAACGACTTTGGAAATTGCCTATTTGACTGGAAAATGCCAATAATAATACCTCTTGTTCACTGCGCAACGGCGCGAGGAACGATTCCTAGAATGGTGATTGGAAAATAAGGCAAGAATACCTTTAAACTTCTTTAAGTTCAGCTTAAGCTCCTTAGCTTAATAGGAGGAAATATCATTGAAAATACACTGGGATAGCCCCGTAAGCAAGTATACGCTATAAGCTGTGTACAATACACCTTTACAATATCACTTTTGAAAGCTTGAGTCGTCATTGCCGTAAAAGTTTATGTCAAGTGTACTATATTGAGTATATAATATATACTGTGTGCGCTTTTGTTAAGTGAATAAGGATAACAACGAAGTTTTGTGTGTGAAGAAATTTTTGAAGGGTCGACAACGCGCGAGTGATACCCTTGGTGTTGCAAGCGTTTATATGCTTGTTTGCCACATTAGCGGTGTAAAAAAAATACGGCCCCCCTGATGGTTAACGGTTACCGTAGCCTATGGACACTTGCTAACTCGCGCGTTGCCAACCCTGCAGAATTCTCACACCCTTTTTGAAGAACCATGCTCCTTATTATACTCCTTAGGGAAAACTACGGCGGGAAGCTCATTCCACAATTTGATTGTCCTACCAATCAGGCGAGCCATACACACGCTCGCTTTCTTCGTAATTTATAAAAGAAACATTTTTGTTTTTTGAAGTATGTATGTATAGTAGATTTCTGAACGATTTATTGAATCAACTGTTTGAATAAAAGAATATGTAAACACGCGATAAAACCGTCTACAGAACCTGAATTCCTGTTTGTAACTCCTACGAGCGACACTGTATGTAAATCGTCTTATCGCCGTTATTTCCATACTGTCAGGCGAACGGGATTTCACATAACAAATTCCGGAACGACGCTTTTAAATCCTTTCTGCCATAAAAAGTAAGCCTACAAGTTCCTTAAGCGATAAAAGTACGATCAGTTTACGTATGTGTTACATGTCATGTAGTGACATTCACGGTGACCAGATTTCAGTGGGCAATGTAATATTGGCAGTACAGTCATCACACGTACAGCCACGATGATGTGGTACAATGCAACACGTAATTCTTGGCGTATTCATTTTGATATACATACGAATAAGTTTCAGTCGTTAATTTCATCCCTATTTTAAGGCGGCACATTATTCAATGCAATATTTTGATGACATCCATGATAGTTAGATAGTAAATGTATATAGGTAAAGTGAATCACAATGATAAACTCAAATCAGCTCTTTTTCTACTGATTGAAGCCAATCCTCCCCATATAACTACATTTAACAGAACACAGTTTAAGTAAATAAATATACTAGTATTTTTAAGTAACAAACTATTGACGAGGAATGATTTGTAATATTTCTTATTTTATTTTATTTATTTATTTATTCAATAAATTGCACGTGTTATAGTAAAATACAATACAATATCTGTGGTGAATGTTATTCTGAAGTATGTGCTGTGTCCGTTTCAGATGAATAGAGTATGCAGATAAGTTTTATAGACGTAAAAAGATGTAAGCCAGAAACTAGTGTTGTACTTTATCCTTACACAGGTATTTGTATACTTAAAAGGATACCTCCGTCCTAATATAAAATTGAAAACCGAATGTTATCGAATATTTTAATTTTTTATTTATTATTTATTTTGGGCCAACTTTGCGTGTTGCTAATGTATTTCCTCTGAGGGTAAGTTCGGCAATCAAACGAGACTTGTCCGGATATTATCTCCACGTCACAGCGTAATAAAACATCGAGTTACGACGCCGGCCAAACGGCTGGCAGCTTTGCAATTTTACTAAGCTTGCTCTGTTAGCGGAGACCACAACGTTTAAACCGCTTTATGAAACTGCGGATATTAAAATATATATTTTGGCAAGCTCAGAAGAAATAGTGCCATTAAGTTGCATATTAAATTATGTACTTACATTAAGTAATGCTAGGAATATTCCTAAATTTATTTATAAGGGGTCGCCAACGCGTTAGGCGTATGTCTTGTGTTGTGTTGCAAGTGCTGCTGCTTACAGCAACCGCTTACCATCAGGTAAGGCATACGTGTTTGCTGTTTAAGTCTTAACTCAATTTTATTACTAACTGACTTCAAAGAAATGAGGTACTCAATTCAATTGCGGTTCGCAAAAGCATTTTTTTTTGTTGTACTGGATTTGCCATCTATTCCACCGTCAATATGATATTTGAAAATTATATATAATATATAACGTAAAAATTAGAGTTTAGGTTAACGCTACCGTTTTTTATTTTAGGTACCAAAGTCCAAAGATGGTGGTAACAAGAGTCGCAATGTCAGGTCGAAAAATTAGAGCAATGTTGCTAGCTCAACCGCTTGCTTTACAAAATCACAGGGAGTATAATATATATAGTATACTAAGTATATTGCCGGCCGGCGGGTAGTGAACCTAGCGTGCGAGGAAATTTTTAAAATATATTCTTTGTATTTTCTATTTCGTAAGTGTTTGACTCCACCCGAACTAAATGTCCGGCTCTGAAATGAGATATTTAATAAACTCTAAAATTGATTGGTCGACAGGAGTTCAAAATTAGCTTTACTGTAATTTATACTAACAGTTTAAAGATCAAAAAAGTGTATTTTTATTTGTTAATAAAACCTAAAAACGACTTGACCGATTTTCAAATTGTTTCAACAACATAATGATATATTATCACAGATTAAGATAGGCTATGTATTATATTGCTACGCCGACGAATGCGCGAGGAAAAGCTAGTAAACTATAAAATTGACGCATTGACAGACAACACACAGCCTAAACCAGGGGGTTTCAATAGGAGTATTAAATTATGCAGATGAGTTCTTATAAAGTGAGCAGCCAATGTAATTTTTTAATCACCATTAGGCGGTTAACGTTTTTGATTCTTGTGTAGTGAAGTGAAACCAAGGCAGCAGATAGAAAATTATAAGGTAAATCTTTAACAGTTTTGACGTCGATCTCATTCATAAATCACGTGATTTCTAGTAAGTAACTCTCTCTTCTCTGTCTTTTTATTCCGTTCCATTACGTTTATAGCTTAATCGTATTATTTATCATAATACCCATTCAGCGTGATGAAACAAAACTCTAGTTATTATAGTAGGTATAATCCAAGATTACTGAAAAAGCTGTTATTATGTCAAACGATAATATCCTAAATCTAACAGAAGTAGACGGGCGTTGGAAAATTTATTGGCATTAAAACGACTATCTATCTCGCGGAGCAAGCAATTGAGATTATATCTACATTGTTATGACAAGTTTGCTTCCATAGATTAGATTTATTCCAGTGCAAATTTGCTTTAACATATAGCATGGATAGTAAATTAGCATGGCGATAAAAAAAAAAGATTCAGATATTAACATACATACCTACATAATAATATAGTATTATTGCGCCTTTAAGGGTCGGCAACGCGCGACAAGTGTAACCGCTTACCATCAGGTGGGTCGTATGCTTGTTTGCCACCTTCCCTTACGGAGTAGGTACAGAGTTTAGAGCGCTCATAACTTTAAGAGCGCTTATAACTTATTCATATATACATGCTATACTACATATATATCATTCCAGATTAGGAAATCTAAAGTTATGGAGGGTAATATATTTCCAGTGTTCGAATGGCTGTGTGGTGAGAAAGTTTAGGTTAATCGATAAGCAACTAAGTTCACGGTTAAAGCTTAATTTACGTTGTTATATATATCCTTAGGCTGTACATACATATATTCGAATATCATCGTTGTACAAATGCTTTGCCGAGTATTTCATTATATATATATATATTCATTTCATTATATATATATATATATATACTAGCGGCCCGCCCCGGCTTCGCACGGGTAGACTTTTATATCAAATATTTTGTCTACCCGAGCGAAGCCAGGGCGGGAAGCTAGTATAATATATAGCCTATGTTACTCAGTGATGATGTAGCTTTCTAACGGTGAAAGAATTTTTGAAATCGGTCTAAAAAATAAAAAATACAATTTAGGGGTGGACTACCCCTAACATTTAGGGGGATGAAAAATAGATGTTGGCCGATTCTCATAGATACCGGATAAGCACAAAAAATTTCATCAAAATCGGTCAAGCCGTTTCGGAGGAGTATGGCAACGAAAACTGTGACACGAGAATTTTATATATTAGATATTATTCCTTCTAAAGTCTGTGTAGTCACAGCGTAATTAATATACAGAAGAAATCCTATATATATATGTATTTCTTAAGGTATAATAAGATGCTTTGAATTACTATTTTATTTCTACCAAGTAAAATTAGCAAAAGATTTCCCCATAATCCGATGGGGTTTCCGAACTGGTGGTACAGTAAATATTCACAAGTTCCTTATTAGGACCTAAACTGAATAAACAAACTTTGAATTTGGTTTTAAATGGCTAAGCATAATCTTCAAGGCACGGAAGTGGCTTTGTCGGATGGTCACTGATCATTGGACTGTTTTATTTGTTTATTACCCACAAAAACAACACAATTTTATAAAAACAAGTACAGTACCCGGGGTATTGCTAGCGGCTATAGGCTACGGTGACTGCTTACCATCAGGTGGGCCGTATGTGTGCCACCTTAGTGGTATAAAAAAAACAAGGTAAAACTATAACAGAACTAAAACTATAACTTTGGATGATAATGATAAATGGAGAATAAATAATAAATAAATAAATAATGCTTGGACATTATCACACAGCGCCATCTGGCCCCAAACTAAGCAAAGCTTGTACTATGGGAACCAGTAGCCGATATAATACTTATATACTTTTTTTTCGTAAATACATACTTATAATACATACCAAACGCCCAGACACAAGACAAACATATTTGTCACATAAATGTTTGCCCCGGCGGGAATCGAACCCGCGACCTCTAACGTAGCAGTCAGGTGTACTAACCACTAGACCAGCGGTCTCGTCAAGAATATTTTTAATGATTCTTAAGTAGTTGAGAAATTTTGGTTCAAATATTTTAATGCTAGTGAGTAATGTTGTCTATCAATCGTGCCTTGTAAGAAGCTTGTAAGTAAAGGTAAAATTCATATTAATTGGCAGATGCAAATAACGTCTAATACCTAGGGGAATTAATGGATACGTAATATCGTATACACGAAGATATCAGCCACGTGCGCTGTAATCCTTTGAGCTCGTAATTTGACATGACTTCCACAGGTTATATTAGGTTATAGCTCTCAGCCATGAGCGGTGTTTGATTATGTTAACGGGTAATTATCAAATTTAGAAGTGTATAATCTATACCATAAACATGCCTTGTTTATAGGTCAATTCGATTAACTTCTTTATTAAAACAGATTAAACTATTTACGAACAGAACCTAAGAAACAGAACCTAATCTACCTAATTTTAGAAAACAGATCTGATCCAAACTCGAAACACGCTGGAGTGTGTCACGTGACAACTATTTGGGACAAGTGTTTTTTTTTATATTAGGTTAGTTATTTTTACCTTTATTTTTTATTATTATTAGCCTTGTAAGCAAATTCAATCATAAAAAACCATTTTCAGATGTGCCAGACTTATATTACGAGTAACATGAAACACACTAATCTAACCACACATGAAACATGCGACTGGGTAATATGTATATAATATAATATGTATGTCATACGGTTTAATGGGAAATTCCATAACGTAGCAAACATAAGTTACACATGGAACTCCGCCGCATAGCATCACTTATTTCAATAGCATACATCCTGAACCAACACAGCGCCCTTAAAGTTTCTATGAATGATTTACACTCGACCGGAAGGGCTTTGCCATTCGTTGGTCGACTTATCCGCAACCAAACGATACGCGTGTTTGGAATGTCAATGAGTACTGAGCGACTTCATATAAAAAGTACCCCAATGGGAAAATATATGTAAGGACATGCCATTGAAATCATCATCATTTTAGGGTCGGCAACGCGCACGTGATACCCGTGGTATTGCTAGCGGCTACAGGCTACGATGACTGCTTACTTGCTGCTTGTGTGCCACCCTAGTGGTATAAAAAGGATGTATAAATAAATAACGTAACCCGTGGATTTTTATAACTAAATCTATTGGTTCTTCCATGATTGTTAGTTTGGAAAGCTGATTACCCATCAGTCACTGAGTATCCAAAAAAACTTATCAAAATTTTCATAAAACATGTGATCCCATTCACAGTTAGATTCTAAAAGATACAAAAAAAAGGTAATATTTCTTAATAAAATTACTTTAATAACGGAATTGCGATGTAGACAAATAATAAATCATTCGTCAACATACCTACCTATACCGAAAACTCAGTAATGAACAAGCTATTCAATTACCACATAATGTATTGTGTAAACCTTTGTCCCATCAACAATAGTCTTACTACATCCACTGCGCAAGTATGACGTACCAATTGATAAATATATTAATAATCACCGAGTACATCTTGTGTGTGTACAGAAATTACTACCAAAAATCCAAAACAGTCAGAAGACTAATGCTAGCACACGTGCTGGCTGATACTGCATTGCTCATGACTATTGGTCTATTTGTTGCGTATCAATTATGCCTACATGAGAATGTTGGTGCGTCTAGAGAACTGTTCTTGTTCCAAGTTTTAACGCATCTGACCGTAGTTGTAACTTCGTGGAGGAGTATATCTCTCTCTAATCGTTTCAAAATGTATCATCTGAATATAATCAGTTTGCAAGAATTGTTAAAAAAGGACGAGACCTACAAACAATCTTTGAAGAAGCTCTTCTGGTCTTACAGCATCTGTTTCAACGTTGTCACTATTGTGAGAATAGTAGTTGCTGTTGAATATACAATTGAGCGTGTCTACTATACCACCAGTACTGCAGAAATGACCAACTACATTACATTCAAGTGCTACCAAATCGTAACGTCTATGCGTTACTACAATGAGTCTTTCGTATACTTCGTCTACATAATGATCATTTACAGCCCTTTCAAACGCCTCAATATCTTCATAACTGAAACTGAAAAGAAGTTGGACTATTCAAAGCGAGAGTCTGAGTACAGATACATTTTAAAACAGGAAGATATGGACAAATGGGTCACGATTTTTAAGCAATTGAATATATCTGCGAAAAGTTTGGGCGAGTGCTACAATTTACAGGCAACTAAATTTACTGATTAAATGGTGCCAATTCTCTTGTTACTCATTAGTCGAAATTACACTAAATTTAAGATAAGAACTGAAAAATAATGTTAGTCCTGTCAAATCAAATTAAGTTTTGTCAAAACGATGATTTAGTTTGAATAGTGTAGTTTCAATGAACAACATAAAAGGACAAATATTTTAGTTAAGTCATTTGAGGTGGACAAGAGAATTGACACCAATTACAGATAGTAAGAACAGAGTCAAGCAACTGTAAAAACGGTAAAAATCACGTGTATTTAACTTTAGTTATAATTTAGAGCTAAGGCATACGACACCTTATGTAGCCTTACAAGATTTCGTGCTGCTCGATGCTATCATCAATTCTTAAGAATTGAAGAACTTGAGTTCTGCGTTGGGTTAACATTAATT
Source organism: Falcaria lacertinaria (assembly GCA_951449985.1). NCBI lineage: Eukaryota > Metazoa > Arthropoda > Insecta > Lepidoptera > Drepanidae > Falcaria > Falcaria lacertinaria. The sequence goes on along the minus strand of OX602111.1, from coordinate 9,965,807 downwards.
AGAAAGGCATACAAACCGAAACATATTACTACCTGACAACAGAATCCATGAATCAAAATTGTCACCTAGCTACCGAAGCTCTGACATTGAGAAGTCTTTTGTAGAATTTAAGATATTAATGTTGTGTGTGATTTCAGAACACATTTGCTTTAGGGGTTGCAGTAACACGTTATATCTACCATGTCTATCAAATACTGAACAATATTATCATTGAAGTAAGTAAAAAAGATATATTTAAGTATTTATCTGTATATAAATGGACATTTATAATTTTGGTTAAAAGGGAATGGGAAATTAATCAAATATTTTATTTCATAAAGTCGATACCGAGTTCGTAACAGAGGACATCGTTTACATATTTTAGAGTATACATTTCATTTTAATTAATTATTTAAAGTATAATTATTTTATACTTATTTTCCAGTCACCGAATGCGAGTAAAGAGATAACGAGCAATATGACAGCTCTGTTGTACATTCTATCAATATCAGTTTGTCTAGTAATAGCCGGACAGAAGATCAGAAATGAATCCATATGCTTGCATCAATCATTGGCTAGGCTCTATTGCAAATTATCGACAGGTGAGTAATTTAACGTATTAAGATCATACTGAGGTAATTTAGACCTTCATTAGTGCCCAAATAGGGCCTAAACTGAATAGATATTTTAGTGTTTTTGATTTTGACTTGTTGAATAGTTGCCAAATTACAAAATCACAATTATCTCTATTTGAGTAGACTACAAATAAGCACTTTAAAATCGTCGAATCTACCACTTGATTCGGAAGGTCGTATTTTCGACAAGAAACTCAGAAATTACTTTTTCCATTCTCATGATCTCGATTCATAAAAATAAGGTACCTGCTAGTGAAGTCCATTGTACAGTGAAATGCCCAGTGTCTGAGAGACAAACTTTATAGCATGTTTACAAATGCTCGTTCCTTGCTCGTAAACTTACATACCGCTAAGGTGTCCATGCAATAGTTGAACAGTAGTAAGAACCCGCTGAGAAAAGAGACATGATAAATTTAATTTAGTTTTTGACTAAATTTAATATAAATAAGCCTCAGTATTTTATAAGAAGCTTTTAAAAATACCAGCAAAATTGTAACTTCAGTATTTCAAGGACTAGCAAGCGTCTATAGTCTAGCCGTCTATACTCTAGTATCGTAGGAGTACATAAGTTACTCAAAATTTTATGTATATTTATCAGAAGATTTGGGATATTTGTTTTATCTGTAATTAAGTTATTACTATATAGTTTGTAATTGCACTATATTGTGTTTGTATTATAAAGTTCATTTTAGCTTATCGGGTTATTTCCAGGTTACGATCCAGCAGCAATGAAATTTGTGAGGGGTTTCCTTCGAATGGTGACTGCAAATCCAGTTGAGATCAATATTGTATTCAACACATATTTGGGATTGTATCTCGTACCGACGGGCTGTTCAATTGCTATGTATTATGTAGTTGTTGGCTTACAATTTAACCATGTAGTGTAGTTACTACAAAACTGTAATCTTTAATAGATTACAGTACAGATGTACGAACTAACACTTTGTAATTAACTTAACTGAAATGCAGTAGGTAAATAAACTATGCTTTTGAATTTTTTTGATTAATTAAATAATAAAGAAAGTAAGTTTTATTAAATAATAAAATAGTAGTTTCGTAAGTATCTTGATGGTATTAAATTTAATAAAGTAATTATAAAAAAAATTAAGTACGTTACTAATGATAGCAATAATATCATTGATAAATAATTAAATACTAGTTTTTGGCCGCGACTCTGTCCGCTTGCAAAAACAAAATACATTCCCAAAATCCCCTTGGAGTCCTTTATTTTCCGGGATAAAATAACAGTTATTTGTCTGCAGGTTGCTCCATTCAATTTCATTATAATCTGTTTTGATTGCGTGACAAATAAAAATCCTGAATTTTTCATTCATTACAATTATTTGTGAGATAGTAATTGATTTATAACGTAATTTATTAATGGATGTTATTCTATTAACGTAAGTCACTCCATTAAATGATGAATTATACAGAATAATGTATCAAAATTAATGAATTGTCAGGATTCAGGGTCCCACACTCGGAACATACCATTTTTTTGTGGTGTTCCTTGTTTATGTTATTATTATATTTTTCACATATTCTTTTCTTTTTGTCAAATATTCGGGTCAGTATAATTTAAACTTTTTGGTCTTTTAATGGCATTATTTTAAACCATTTTTGTAATGTTAAACTTGAAACCTATCACTAGCCTAGCCTGGCAGTGCCGGTAGCAAGAACATCTACGTATTCAAAAACTTTACTTTCGAAATGTCAAAATGTTCATTAGAATCATTCACCATTTCAGTTAAATATTTTTAAATTATGCATTACCTCATTACCTTTCTTTTTCTAGTTTAAGTCTTTAAGTACTTGTTACGAATATTCTGTGAATGTGTGTTTAAGTACAGTTTTGTTATTATAATATTTAGTTCCACTTTTCACCGCCGCAGAGCTGTTAAACCACACAGTTAATTTTCCCATACAAAATAATCGAAGGGGCTACGAAAACGTAGTCGTAAGGTATCCTGCTCGGCCTACAGATAACAAATCTGTATAAATCCAAAATTTTAAGCAAATTTCTTAAGTCAAGTAATTTTGGACGGCCTGTTAAAACTGTACGGAACACTATCTGCACTTTCCGAACTACACGTGACTTTCTGTATTAATTACTTTACTTTACCGAGGGTTCAGGAGCTACATTTGAATGATTGCTTCATACGTTACCTATGATTGATACATCGGTATTCAAAGTGAAAATGGAAATTAAAGTGATAAAGAGGTTGCTTGTAGCTGAAAAGATATTCTGCATTTACCGACAATATGGCGTACTCAAGAAAAAAAAGATTATGTTGGCTCATTTATTTCTTGTTATAATTGCACAGGTCTTTTTATTATATAACTATTATAATGCAATTACTTTTAGTCATTCTTGGTCTAAAGCCTCCATTCAGTTAACGCTTCTGATTTTCACTCAAGTGATGCCTTATAGCTATTTTAATGTCGCATGCTTCCTTAGTTTGACAAATTATAAGGACTTCGATACGTTACTCAGAAATATACAGTTGGTTCACAATTATTTTCGCACAGATAAGAACTATGCCAAGTTTTTAAGGAATTTGAGTATCATCTGTGTTTTGGCAATGATTCTGTATGTTGGAGCTTTCACCACTGTGGGCACTTTGAAGATAATGGGCAGAAGTTACACGTCACAAGAGGATGTCAATTATGGCTTAATTATACAAGTGTTATCTGCATTATGGTTTGACAGTTTTTACTTTTTAGAGCAAGTATTTTTTCATGTACTGTTAAATATACTGTGGAAATTACTACATCTTTTCAATACATCTATTATAAAGATTGAAAAAGAAATTATTTTTGAGAGGAGAGAGAGAAAGAGACAACGAGAGGAAAGTGTAATTTCCCGTGCTGGCATAGACAGGGACATTATTGAAAAATGGGTCTCATTCTACAATCACTTGGCGTGCTGTAGCCAACATTTGACCAAATGTTTTGGAATTCAGGTCGGTCCATTTCCATTTATATATAACTTTTAGATTTTTTATAAAAAGTACAGGTGGTTCTAAAAAATGGGAGCGAGCACTTTGTGTAAAACTGATAATCAGTATGGTACCAATAAATCTTTATTTTCTTTTTTTTTGCTTTAATTGATTTCAGACATTTTTAACTTTAGCATTCACCTTGGCGCATTACATCTTCACGATCTATCGTCTTTTTAATATCGCTATAAAGAATGTAAGTAAAAATCTTTGATATTTTTTTTGTCATAATCTACACTTATATTATAAAGAGGAAATATTTGTTTGTATTGAATACCCTCCGAAACTACAGGACCGATTTCAAAAAATCCTTTGCCGTTAGATAGCTACATTATTACTTAGTAACATACGCTATATATTATATTGATACGCGTGCGAAGTCGCGGAGAAAACGGCTAGTTTAAAACAAACGTCATTTTGTTTCGTCACAAGTCTATGCTTTAAAAAACAGTATATTCACATGATGAATCTATAAATGAAAAAAAATGTTTCAATTTTTATTAGCTACAAGCACAGTCACAAATAAAGTACTAGTTTTCGATATCGTTTCTAAGTAAAAGATTACCTCGAATATAATATTAAATTATCAATGTTTCAGGAAAAATACGGGTATTACGCGAAGAGAAACCTGATTTTCATTCTAATTTCCAACTTGGTGTCGGTGTTTTTAATGGTGATCCCAGGACAACGGTTGCAGAGCCAGGCTACGGTGCTGAACCGGGTATTGTCCAGGATTTATACCGAACTGACTGGAGGTAGGTTTTATATTACAATAGTAATTTTGAAGTGTGGTACCTATTTGTCTTTCCAGCCGCGATCGAACTCGAATCGCAATTGGATTGTTAAAACATTTTATTTCAAATAATTAGAAATTAATAAGTAAGCTTATAATTTTAGTTAGTTAATAAGCAAAATATTTTTTATATAAGAAAGTAAATTTGATGAATGAAAAAGATGCAAAAGATTGAGTCAAGAATGAAATGGCTCACTGCCTGCCCCGTGAGCGACTTGGCGTGATGATATGCACATATAAACCGGCAGTACGATGTCGTAATAATATCTTTAGTGATGAATACGAGAGATCCTTCTCATTGAGTTGGACTCAATACCAAGCTTTTCATGTTTTCCAATTTTCAGATCCAGCTAACAATTCTGAGATGATATTGGTAAAGGATTTCCTACGCATAGTGTCGAATAATCCCATAGAAATCAAGATACTTACTTACCTTCCAATTGGTGCGTACATTCTTCCAACGATGTTATCTATCACAGCCACCTATGTTATTGTTGCTTTACAATTTAATAATGTAGTGTAGAATCAAACTTAACTAAGTGTCAAAGATAAAATAATTAATTAAATTTTAAATTAATATTTATAATTTATTTCAATAAAATCAATTATAAATCTCTATAGGGTCTTCTAATATTCTTCGGTCAATAAATTTAAGTTAAATCCAATGACAATAAATTTCTCTACTCGACGTACACCCACTAAGATCGGATTTTATTCAAATCCTATACAAAACGGATGTTTAACCTACCTACATATCATACTAGCTGTACCTGCGACTTCGAACACGTGAAATTATTTTTCTTTCGAAATTGCATGGGTTATTTTTTTGCGCGGACCATAATAGTTTTTCCAAAACAAAGTAGCCTAAGTTACGCCTTATGACATCAGCTGCTAACAGCTGCGGCTGCGGCTGCTTTCACTAATGAAAGTCTCCAAATAATCGGTCCAGCCGCTACAAAGACGAGCCGGAGCAAATAGACAGACAGACAGACACACAGGCAAAAAAATGGTATTTTGGTAATATGTACCGTATATAGAAAGAATGGCGGGACAGGCCTATACCTAGCAGTGGGTGAACGTGGGCTGAAGAAGAAGAAGAAGAAGAAGACCGTATATAGGTACTTTCATTTGCATTAAGCAAAAACCTGTTTGTTTGAAATTACAAACAGACACTTTAGTTTTATTTATTTGTAGGTATAGATTGCTATGCGAGCAAATTCGCGGGTAAAAAGATAGTAAAAATAACTTAAACACCCATCAGCGACATGTCGATCAATCGTTTTGTTGTGGATCCGGTGGTTATTTTGGTGAGTCAGTTACAAAAAGGTTAGAGGAAATAGCTTTCAGGACCTTATTTCCTTTGTCGTTTTCTAGTCCACACGCCAAAAATATTGTCTCATTTCATAAATATCGCTTACAATCCACTTTCAACCTAAAGTTGCTGTACCATGATTCAAATTAATCTGTGAGCTTTGAACTGTTATTGAATAAATGTAAATGAAGTTTTATTGAGTTTGGGAATATTTAAACAAGATTTTCGTCATTTCATTTAATGATAAGGCTCAGAATGTTTTGAAATATTCTTATCACAAATTTAATTAATTGATGTTTTATAATTAAGTTTACATTTGGTCTTTATGTAAGGATTAAAAATGTAATGTTCCATTTTTAGGCAAACTAATTGTTTATGTAAAAATATTTCTTATAATTTTAACTAGTACGTTAAAATTTATTATTATATTAATCAAATTATAAGTACCTAATAGAATTTGCCGAAACTTTTTCAATGTTTTGAGTCCCAGAGTCCTAAATTTGAGTTTTAAAGGTTAAAGATAAATCGACTTTGTTTTATACTATGTAGTGAAGAGAAGAATAGGCCTTTATTTTAAAAGAGTTTTTGTCCAACTAAAAGTACCGTATAGCGTAGAATTATAGCACATTAGGCATTGCGTAAATAACAGGAGATATAGTGTTAAAAACATCGTCCATTACTGTGCTGGAACACTACCACGACATTATATGCGTTATAGAGCATACGATGCTGTTAAAAAGGTAGGGACACACTGAACGGAATTATGGCAAAAAGATTCCCTTATTCAAGAAAAACATTTTACACAATCGACCTTATAGAAGATTGCAGACAAATAATACTACACTGATGTAGTATTCAAGGATACGCTGTGCTACTGGCGCGTAAACAGTACATTGGGATTGACGAATTAACATTGGGATCTCCCGTGGGGTTCCCATTAAATTTAAGCCGCCCGACTGGGGACTTTACCTCCACCCCTCATAAGACCGCAGTCAAATTACACTACTTGGATGTTGCGTCGTTTCTGCGGTAAGTAAGGTTGCCAGTGCTCCACGAGGATACGCTGCGCTAGTAGTAATGCTGCTAGCACAGTGACTCCTCTTTAACAACAGGGTTGGCAACCCGTTATATCTCTGGTATTGCTAGCGGCTATAGGCTACGGTGACTGCTTACCATCGGGTGGGAGGTATGCCTAAAATATATTAAAATAAACATAGATATCTCAAATATAATTTTGAAATGCGCTGCTGATTCCTTTAGAATTGAAATTGTACCGTCAAAGCCAACAAGCTGTATCCTTAGCTTTTTAAGCTTTTTTCTTTAGCTTAGGAAGATCGAATCGCTTTCGACTCTTTTTGTATGGCAAAATGAACAGCGCCGCGGCGGCGAAAAGTGGAACTAAAAATTGTTATGAATGAAAAAATAATTCCTTGTACCGGTTATGTACGAATAATATTTTTTCCTTGTACATTGCCGGTAATGTAACTTGGTAATGTACGAGGAACAAGCGGAATATTTTAACGTTTTGAGAGTAACGGTTTCAAATACGTATTTGGAAGATGTTCGTGCTTTGTATAGCTCTCAGTATTGTAAGCTTGTTTGCTACTTTAATGGTAGTAAATGCTAGATTTCTCAGTGATTCTCTAATTATTTATAATTTCGTATTTTAATACAAGTTATTGTATGACTACAGCTTTACTATAGCTTTTTGCTTAATGGAAGATGCACGTCGAGCTCCAACAGTGAATTTGGAATAAAAACAGTCTTTATTACACACACGACAACCCACCGCGCGACATCCGAATTACATCGCGTTATAAGATTCGTGTTCGTGATTTATGTTCATATTTTCATATTGTGGGCTCACTGGGAGCGTATAAATCGAATTAATCAGTGCTATACTTGCTAGTTCAGATATTAATATTTAGTAAGCTGAGCAATATCGCTTCTTCTGCAAAAATCTGCACAGTAGCGCGAGCATGAATAATTTGCGACAACGTTTTCGTATTGCCTTCGACTATTCTTTTATTGAAACATTTACAGCGCTGCGGCGGTGAAAAGTTGAACTAACATATTAAGACAATTTTGACATTTCGCGAGTTTCGTTTTCGAATACGTAGTCGAAAAACTTTCCTGCTACTGGCTCAGAATAATTTAGGTGTCAATGACCGTGTCAGTTTCAATCTTACCTGTCAAATCCTATTGAAATTTCAGCTAGGCAACTTGAAATTTGAACCCTGATATTTTAGAGAACCGCTTTAAACTTACTAAATCATGTTCTCAGAAGGTCATTAAACTATCCGCCTAATGTCAGTGAAATTATAGACATTATGAAGCTACCTAAAGACAGTCGCCGACACGCATGGTAGTGTCGCAAAATTATATTAGATACGGGTAAAATAATATTCATATAAAAATATCCTCGGAATCCTTCAAGAAAAGGGTTGTTCAGGGTCTTTAATGCATGAGCGACTGTCCCACTATTGCAGATGCTATTATTCAGATCCTACGTAAAAAACAACCAAATATTTTCAATTGAGAAAAAACGAATTGCTTTATTTTTTTTCCTGTAATTTGTGAAATCTTTCTTTTTTCAAAACGTAAAGTGTGTCACGCAACTGAACTCCTCAGGCAAACTACACGTGAGAATAAAATTATCCCTTAATATTCTGTGAAATGTGAGTTTTCGGATTACTTTGCCGGCAGACCAAGGACAATATGGAAGCTTCAAAGTTTAGGTGATAATTTGTTTTCGTGGTAGACTATCGTGCTCTTCCATTGTGTAAACATGTTATTTCGTCAACCCCATTCCGGGTACAGAATGTGTATTTTCCGCGCAAATAAACATCAGTAAAAAGCTATCTGTCTATCACAAAGGCATAATTTACCATATTGTTGTGAGAACGAATGAAGATCGGATGTACGTCAAATAATGGACCGATAAGCCAATGTTGGGCGTAGCAGCCGCGCTTGGCTGATATTACAATTTGTGAGACTATTTACAGGCTGTAGAATGAAAACATTGTATTGCATGAACTCACATATTATGTCGCATGTTTCGACTGACACAACCGACTACGGAAAAAAATCCGCGTTAAAAAGGAATTAAATTTTAAAATCGAGGCTTACAAGGTGATTTATAACTACTCCTCCTATATTGAAGTCAGTTAAAATGTAGCCTGGCTCTAAACAAAAGGAACGCTGGCAACCTTTGTTACCGCAGAATCACAACAACACTACATCAAAGTGATGTTATTTGACTGCGGTCTTCTGTAAGTTGGAGGAACAGTCCCCAGCCGAGCGGTTCCAATTTTAATGGGAAATCCCACGGGAGATTCCATTGCGCTCTACCTCTCTTTTATAAGCTTATGTTGTGTTTTATTACTCTTAGAAAAACTCATTGGTACAAGCCGGTGTTTGAACCTAGGCCAATCAGATGACAGGTTCCTTCAACCACAAGGCCACCACGGTTTTTAAAATGTACCTACATATGATTATGATAGTTTACAAAATTACAGATTCTCAGTTCTGAAAGAAATTGTAACGATTGTAAATTCAGTAGAGTCTAGCTAGCTGGTTTAATTAAAAACACGAAGTTTATGGCCGCTGTCTGAAAGTTGAATAATTAAATCCGGGTTTGTTTGATTTCGCAAAGGCTCTCGTCGTCCTGTCTCGGCGTAAATTGGACTCGTTACGGGATCGAGTGGAGTGCTTCTAAATAAATTATAGCCGGCTCATCTAACAGAAGGTTAGGCAAACCTTAGGCATACTTAGGTTAAGAACACCTATTTGAATAATTGAAACATTGAATAGCAAATTATTTTATAGTTTCGCCAATTTATACATTCTTACTTCGAACATAATTGTCTCATAATAGCAGGGTAGAAGTCTATTATTAATAGTTTTCATTTCAAAAACGATTAGCTTAATTAATTCCGCTGGCACAGGGTCAAGGAATCCTAGTGAAATTAGCTACCTTAGGAACACAGCACTACTTTAGAGTAGGTTATTAAATAATGATTAATATTAAGTTTTATATAAAATAGATTATATTACTAAATGCTCTATCACTCTCATAATTTATCTGGCCTATAAACATGGTGTGGTTTTTTTTGACTTGATACATGACGTTCAGGGTTCGATCTTTGTGTTGGTATAAAAATGAAAATATGCTAAATTAATTTAACGGTGATAATACAATTAAACACAGTAATAATAAACAGAAAAAATATGTCATGGCATGGTATCACTCAGAAAACGTGTCTATGGAACTATAAGATCCTGTGACACGTGTCTAAAAATTTAAGATAATCGGGGCCTATTTAAAAAATCTATAACTTTGTAACCATTCCAATTACAAGAACCATATAATTATTTTGTAATTTAACAAATTACATTGAGATGAGAAACGCATAGGCAGTCCTAATATACTCCTCACACAATATTGTGTATAATTCTATAAATATCCCTGATTTCCATTTCCATAACCCGGAACCAAAATGTATGGATTAAGATATTCCATTCACGTCACATACGGGGCCCGTTACGTTGTCATTAGGTTTACGCAACGTGGCACGTGATTGGCTTCCCGTATTTAAAATTGGATTTTTTACATCTTCAAGTAAAAATATCTATTGTTATTTTTTTATCAAAAAATCTAACATTAATTAAAAAAAACAAGGTGGTTAAGTTTACTGGCCCATTGATTTTAAGCTGCTACCGTAGAAATATCACAACGTTTACAAAAAAATATGAACTAACTCCAAAATTAACTTTATATTAATTAACATTTGCGTACAACATAAACATTTCATTCGCATCAAAACAACACAGAAATAGTGTGTACGAATAATAATATACGTTAAATGCGTTACAGATGAGATTAAAATAATACAGAATATAAAAGGTCAATGATTTTGGTATTCAAAATGTGTTTATTCCAAGTATCCGATAGTGCTAAACTATGTCTTGGACTTCCTAAAACTTTCAGCGTCGACTCGAGCCACACCCTCTTGGTACATTCAATCAATATTAAAACATGTATTATTCAATTTCCGTATTCGTCTATTCATCCAAAAACTTGGCTCCTTCATATGACAATACAACTTATGTTTTTGCGTCAGAAAGAAAGTCCTTGACTTAAAGTCGCTGTTTGTGTAATTCGGCTTTGACAATACTACTTATTACGTCATGTTTTAGGAGTTAGGTAACAATAAGCATTTCCTTTGTATGCGTACAGTAGGCAGAAGGTATTTATATTTTTTTATTTATAAGACTTCTGTTTATTTTTAGTATTCAACCTAATAATACATTAGAGTTCTTAATGTATATACAAGTGATACAACCTTTTTCTTAACCGCCCTAAAAAAAAGTATTGAAATCAGGGACAGATATTTCCCATCTAAAATTCTAGCGTAGCGGTTGTATTATCTTGACTTCTTAGTCGGAGTCTTCACTTCTGAAGGTGCACTATGCTCTTCCACGTGTTTCTGTCCTCGGCGGTCCTAATAGCTTTATGTATTGGCAGCCCAGTGAGAGTTTTTATTTGGTCTGACCAACGGGTAGGTGAGCGACCGCGTGCTCTTGTCCTGTTGACCTGCCCAACTACCATCAGCTTTTCCAGGCTATCTGGGTTCTGCGAGCGACATGTCCGAAGTATTTGAGTATCCGCTGGGATCAAATTGTTGTTCCGAGCACTTTAAGGATGGACTCGTTTAAAATAGGAACGTATAAAGGCTTTATGAAATAATTATATCATTTTATGACATAAAAATGTAATCATAAGAGTGTTTTTACAATTGTGATAAATGCATGAAAAATTAATATCTGTGTATTTCCATTACATATATTTTTTCGAGCCACTGGTTAACATTTGTAGGTCGCTTTCGACTGTACAAGGCGAAGGCACATGTAATAAATTACAATAATATGACAACCTTCGGAATCTACGGATGTTAGCATTAGTACCAACAGATTAGATTATATATTATTTCTCTTTATTATCGCTACTACTATATATATAACTAGCTGCCAGCCCCGGCTTCGCACGGGGAGACAAAATGTTTGATAAATTTCTACCCGTGTGAAGCCGGGGCGGGCAGCTACTATAATAAATCATACTCAGTGATAATGTAGCTTTCTAACGGTGAAAGAATGTTTAAATACAAACCCACAAAAAAAAATTCAAAAATACAAATCTTTCCTCTTTATAATATTAGTATAGAGTATAGATATAGATTATATGACTGACCCAAATTTTATCTAATGCTAATTCATTTGTCAGTTAATGTATTTAATATTTGTAAACCGTTTCAATACCAACTTAATTTGGCAGTCTCAAGCACGCTGCTTAGTTTGCGAAAGTTAGGCGAGGGCAAAACAGCTTGGTAATACCAAGTGGTTTTTGCAGCCGCGCCGCGTTCGCAATGTAAACATGGCAGGTTATTGAAGCACAAATACATTTGTAATTGCTGTTATCTTTATTTGAAACGGCCCGCCCCGGCTTCGCACGGGTTGACGTCAAGACGTTATCAAATATTTTGTTTACCCGAGCGAAGCCGGGGCGGTTAGCTAGTTTAATATATAGCCTATGTTACTCAGTAATAATTTAGCTTTCTAAAGGTGAAAGAATTTTTGAAATCGGTTTAGTAGTTTCGGAGCCTATTCAATACAAACCCACAAAAATACAAAAATACAAATGTTTCCTCTTTATAATATTAGTGTAAATGTAGATAGATTAGTATAGACAGACTATTTGTCATTCTTAAAATGATTGTATTCGTCTTAAATACTAGCAGAGGACTACTACTTCCCTATCCCTGATCTCAATAATTAGTTATACATTTGGGTTATGACATACTACAAACATGACGTTATGGTAAACATGTAATTATGGAAGTCTGGAAGAGATCGCATCTTGTGATTTATAATGTACTAGCGGCCCGCCCCGGCTTCGCACGGGTAGACATTAGTTTCCGACCCTATAGACATTTACCAAATATTTTGTTTACCCGAGCGAAGCCGGGGCGGGCAGCTAGTATAATAAATAGCCTATGTTACTCAATGATAATTTAGCTTTCTAACGGTGAAAGAATTTTTGAAATCGGTCCAACAGTTTCGGAGCCTATTCAATACAAACCCACAAAAATACAAATCTTTCCTCTTTATAGTATGAGTATAGATAGATATAGATTAGTATAGATAGTATAGATATAGATTTTATGTTCCTCAGTTATTGATTTTGGTGTACAATAAAGAGTCATCTATCTATCTAAGACAAATGAAGTGCAAAAAAAAAATTGAACTCTTTTCTGGCTAGGTAGAGGTGTAAAACCAGTCGAAATGGTGAGCGCATCGACTTTCTTTAAATAAGAAAATCTAAAAAAATTAAAAAAAACATCAATTTAATTTGTCTGGTAAACGCACCTAGGTATTATTAGAGCGCAAAACACTACTGCTTAGCTGTAGAAGAGAGATTTTTATATTTTTATTTGAATGATTTCAGTGTAAAATATGAAATAACATAGTATATAGAACTCCCTTATCCACTCAAGCTTAGCGTTAACCTCCCTTACTAAGATAACAATAACAACGGTAGTCAATATTATTACTATCCCTCAGTATTAATACGGATCAATATATATATATATACATAATATAATGTAATGTCTAATATCCACCGGGGCGTATCCAACTCGGTTCATATCTCACACGTCATTAAACTAATCACAGCTATAAACACACACATGTGTCGGCATATAAATCGAAAGACTTTATTGGTTGTGTGATGTATAAGTATTGTAAGTTCCCTATGTAGCTCTGTAAGAAACTTTTTATACCACTAAGGTGGCACACAAGCATACGGCCCACCTGATGGTAAGCCGTCGCCTGAGCATATAGCCGTTAGCAATACTAGGGATATCACTAACAAGGTGCCAACTCTGTTGTTGGTGAGGAACCACTGTGCTAGCAGCATTACTACTGGCACAGCATACCCTCGTGGAGCCAGTATCGATAGTCTATCGGTAACTAGCAACAATGTGATTATCGAAGACAGTATCGATAGCGTTCCGCTTATCGAGGTTCGATACTATTATAGGTTTAAATACAGACTATCACGTCAATTATATTATTATTATTATAGTCCCTCACGAGGTAGGCATAGAGTATAGAGCAACATTTGACGTGGTCAGATATAGCTAGTATTAATAATAATATATATATATATCTCAAAACGTAGCTGTATAAAACTCCATTACCCATATAAATAAAAACTTTCATCCAGATTAACTTGTAAACTCCGTACCTAAATAAAACCTGTTCAAACTTGGCCTGAATATACATATAAATAACCCTTGAAGGGATGCAGTGAACCTCACACAAACTTTGTAGGGGTACCTTTTGTGTTTTGATATATGGCCACTAAATATTTCGCCGACTTGTATTGGCAACCCTGACGCGAACTCGTTATAGCCAACCCTAGCAAGCCAAATGACCTGTTATATATATTAGATGCGACCTCTAATTTGTAAGGGTGACCTTGTGTCATTAAATTCATTGCTTTAAACTGGTTTGAACGCAATTCCTAAGAGACCTTATGGGAACCGCGTAACCTGGCCTGGAGTCAGGCCCACTAACTGTTTACCAAATTTACTGACGTGACCTTCTTATAATTGATTTATTATATACAAACGCGTGAAATTATTTTTTTCTAATATCAATATAGTACTTCCCTATTTGAATCGGATTTTGTTAACAATTTCATGGGATTACATTTTTCGCGTGTAATCCAAATTATTTATCTAAAACCGACAGACAGAAGATTTTTTATTTTTCTTAGTACCGTTTTGACGTTTTCATATGAATTAAACAAAAAGATTTTAATTTAAATTAAATTAAAAAAAAGTTAGAATCAGTCTCTTCAATATTACTTATTTGTATAGAATATTATTTTACACGTTTCCACCCACGTGGGAATAGCCAAATATTGCAATAGCTAAGAACCATCAAGAAGACCCTATGAGTACAAATAAAATCATCGAAATAGGTCCTAATCATTTTTGAGGATCCTGAGAAATTATCCCGAACACACACACACACACCGATAAAGTAAAGGCTATTTGAGACCTTAAACTCGTGACAAGCGTTCTAGAAAATATCACCATTGCTATCAGCCGCGCAATGCTTCCACCGCTTTTCCGCGAAAAGTCAATCTTATCATCCATCAATATATAAGTGCAAAACACATTGTCATAAAAGTACAAAAAAAAATAGGACAATATTTATTTTCCTGGCCGTCTCCGTAGAATTGGCTTGGGCAATCCCTGCTAACTCCGCCTGGTTTACGTTCCATCTGATAACGCCGTACCTATGTATAGGGCGGTTGATATCGTGATCGAATGTTGTACCATAAAATATAATTCAGTTTTTATTGTCTTGACTTGTAGGTCATCATTAAAAGGTGTCTTCCCTAGTTTTATTCGACATTTATTATCTCTTGTACACCCACCTCAAAACTCAGTCTGCGCCTAGGTTTGTATATTTTAGTTAGGTTAGGCGTTCACCTTCGCGAAAACCTTCCAGTGCAACCTGTTTGAAACTTCGGGAAAAATTCAGGTAATTTCCCGTTTATATATTACTAGCTGCCCGCCCCGGCTTCGCACGTGTAGACATTTATATCAAATATTTTGTCTACCCGTGCAAAGCCGGGGCGGGCAGCTAGCCTATGTAAATCTGTGATAGTGTAGCTTTCTAACGGTGAAAGAGTTTTTGAAATCGGTCCAGTAGTTTCGGAGCCTATAGACATTTATCAAATATTTTGTCTACCCGAGCGAGCCGGGGCGGGAAGCTAGTATAATATATAGCCTATGCTACTCAGTGATGATGTAGCTTTCTAGCGGTGAAAGAATTTTTGAAATCGGTCGAGTAGTTTCGGAGCCTATTCAATACATACAAAAATACAAATCTTTCCTCTTTATAATATTAGTATAAACAGTTTTTGTATACCTTCTAGGAAGTCTAAGATGAGTTCCAATCGTTTTGATGCGACAAATGGTTAATACGCCTATGACAAGAAATGATTAAATTGTCCCAATACATGACATCTCAAGCTACTTAAAGCCCTTTGCTATCGGTAATCTAATCTCCGCGGTGTGAGGTCTTTCACCTTTCGTATCTTTCGATAATACCACATGACCTCTTAATATAAGAGGTCTTTGTCGATGGTGTCATCGTACTGGCTTCGTACAAAGAAAATAATCAAGGTGAAAAATCTGTTTTTGTATTTTGTATTTCTATTATGAGATGAATGAAAACAAATGAAATGCTGAGAGATTTCACTCAAAACCTTAAAGGCTGTGATTGAAAGACAATAATTTATTATTATGTTCATTCCACTACGTAAGTTATTACTATAGGAGTTTTTTTTTACATTTACGCTAAAATGTGCGAACAGATTGTGAAAATATTTTATTTCAAAATGTAATGTTCGGGATAGAGAACTTTTTGTACATAATATGGTGATAAGTCAAATAAGCCTACGGGTGAAAGCGTGGGATTGAATTAGTTTACGAATTAGTTATTTACACCTTGATTATAATATACAATTTCAATAATTTAACCTCCGAAGCCCTCCATCAAATTTTAATATTCAACCCAAATATTTTCTTAACCAAAGAAAAACGAATCATGCATATCGGTTCAGAATTGCCATAGTACCTAATCGATATTACACATATAAAAATACGGTTTGAACTGTAACCTCCTCTTTTGAAATCGGTTAAAAACATAATATGGAATTATATTTTTATTAGTTCATTCACAGCAATGAAGGTGAAAATGGCGTAGAATATCCCAGCTCCGGAGTAATCAAATAACGGAAAGTGTTTGTCGATCGCTCAGCGAGCGCACTCATTTTACTCCGCCTAACAAAACAACACAGTAATTT
The DNA here is from genome assembly GCA_951449985.1 of Falcaria lacertinaria. NCBI lineage: Eukaryota > Metazoa > Arthropoda > Insecta > Lepidoptera > Drepanidae > Falcaria > Falcaria lacertinaria. Next base: position 9,949,144 of record OX602111.1, on the reverse strand, counting down.
AATTTCAAAGGCCTAACTCCGTTTCTCTCGCCTTGTTATTGAAAGGAACCTTATATTTAATACAAATTAAGTAAAGTAGCTCTTCGAGTTGATATAAATATAATCTATTACATGTACAAAGAACAACTCGGCCATCAAGACTAATACCTTTAGCTAAGTAATGATGATTCTGCAAGCTCATACAGGGAGTATTGGATACAGCAGGTAAGTAGAGCGTAAGGGGCGAAGGGCAGCATAAAAGATCCCAAGGGTGGACGTGCGTCTGGGGTAGCCTGGACCCAATAAAAACCCAAATCTACACTAATATTATAAAGAGGAAAGATTTGTATTTTTGTATGTAACGAATAAACTCAAAAAGTACTGGACCGATTTCAAAAATTCTTTCACCGTTAGAAAGCTTAATTATCATTGAGTAACATAGGCTATATATTATACTAGCTACCCGCCCCGGCTTCGCTCGGGTAAACAAAATATTTGATAAATGTCTATAGGCTCCGAAACTACTCAACCGATTTCAAAAAATCTTTCACCGTTAGAAAGCTACACTATCACTGAGTAACATAGGCTAGCTGCCCGTCCCGGCTATGCACGGGTAGACAAAGTATTTGATATCAATGTCTACCCGTGCGAAGCCGGGGCGGGCCGCTAGTATAAGATAAGATATGTAATGATAATAATAATAATATATCGTCGCGCCTTCCTACAAGGGTACCCAAAGAGGTAGGTGAGAAACCCGCATTCCACCGAAGATAATTTGGTGCCAACGTGACGATGGAGAGTCCGTCGCCGTCTCTTAGACATCAATACGACCTTGATTTTCTTTTCAGACGTCTGCAGGTTTCCTCACGATGTTTTCCTTCACCGTAAAATACTTGAGTATGTAAAATATTTAATACGATATTTTCAGTATTCTACTCCAGTTTCATTCTAAAATATTCTGAACATGCATGAACTTGGCGTGATGATATGTACAAATCACGCCAAGTCCCTTACGGGATAGAATTGTATAAAAATCTACAATTTACACATAAAGTTTCGCGTTTCATGGTGCCGCACACACTTACATTTACACCCAGATTCAGACCAAAACCTATAGACCCTACTTTGTTCCTAAACCTATGAAGCTATAAAGCAGCGAATGATTCCCGTGTAATTTTGTTGGGATGGGTCAAAAGTATTCTATATATACAAAAATAAATCCCTATTTCCCTTGGTCACGGCATCACACGTGAACGGCTAATTCGCAAATATATATTTTTTGTGTCTGCTATTGTCAGGAGGTTTTTATGAAAAGGAATCTTTTTATTTCAGGATAAACTTAAGTTCCTTCTTTCTATGGTGTATTTGACTTACGAATTCAAAGCTAAGACAGGACAACGTCTGTCGGGGCAGCTAGTTATTAATATTTTAATAATGTTTCAAGAACATATTTTTTTAAGTATATACTGAGTATGTAAATGTAAGGCTTTCGTATGTAATAGTTTCGTAAAGTGATATACAAGTTGCGAAAAGGCGCGCTCTGCCGGCGCTTAGCACCCAGTCGTCACTGGCCGGCGTAGCGCGCTGCACGTACACGTAGCGACCTAGCTACGTAGCGTGCTACGAAGTTTGTGTAGACGGAAACATTTACAAGTGCTTATAGGAACTACGAGTAAGTGATTGTGGAAACGAAGTGTTCTAGTGATTCCAACGGTATGTATTATCTCTAAAAGTATTAAAAAATAATAATTTATATTTTGTTTTTAATATTACTATATAATAATTATTTGAGGTAAATACGTAGTAGGATATCTGAAAAAATCAACTTAGTCATTGACGCCGCCGATTATCAGTTTTATTATTATATTAGTTAAGTCGGCAGACAAGTTCTCGACCTCCCTGGTAGTAAGCGATCACCGCTGCCTATGTACGCTTGTATCATTGGAAGAAGTAACGAACGGAAAAAACAAAACTAAATATTCGTAATTCAGTTCAGAATATCGTTGATTATTTCATAAAGGTTATTTTATTTCAATATTAAACGGACGACTAGAATGAATGACTTTAAATGACTGAAACAACATTTAATTAAGTGCTTAATTGGCAATTTCATGTACTTTGCGCGGAACAACGGCGCTAATAATGTAATTTATTGTAACCATTAATAATTTGCGGTTGTTTCGGAGTCGATCAATCTGATGGATAGCCAACATGAGCGACGATCAGGCAAAATGCTTTTAAAATTGGCTTACATAAAGTCGACCAACGTGTTAGTCACGTGAGTCCTATTGGCTAGCACAAGGTCCCCAGCTCCAGATTAAATACGGAATATTTAAACTTACATGAAAATTTAGTTTTAAAATTTAAATCCTATTGATAAAAAATCTCTCGTTCATCAAACTATTCTAAATCTGAACTGTTTTAATTGAAATTAAATATATATTCAACGTTTTGACAGGACTTAAGATGATTGGACAGCATGATACAACTAGCTGTACCCGCGTCTTCGTACGCGTGGAGTTAATTTTATTCCAATTTCATGGGATTTGTTTGAACGGAAACTACTATTTTCCAAAAAAAAGTATTTAAAAAAGGTATCCTTTATGTTAATCCACCTTATAAGCTACCTCCATTGCAAATTTAAAGCAAATACTTTCAGCCGTTGAGGCGTGAAGAGGGTACAAACATACACACGCACACACAAACTTTCGCATTTATAATATAAGTAAGATTTTGCCTACACTAATATTATAAAGAAGAAAGATATGATTGTTTATTTATTTGTTTGTATAGAATTGTATGAAACTACTGGACCGATTTGAAAAATTATTTTACCATTAGAAGCCACATTATCTATGATGAACATAGGCTACTTTTTACCGCAGGAAAATGCTTCATTCCTCCGGGAAAACGGGTAATACTATATTGCTACGCGGGCGAAGTCGCGGAGAAAAAGATAGTGTTATATAAGCTAGCTAGTATGTGACAAGAAAATTGAGACACAAATATGTATACCTTATAGAGTAAAAAATATTTGTTATTTAACTGCACCAATTCACTGGTAACAATATTGAATATAGAATGAGGTTTGCTTACTACGAAGCGAAGTCTAATCTAAATAATTGAGCCTTAAAGGGTCCAAAAGGTGTCACTTTGCTGAGATAAAATAAGTTTTATTTACTTACTTAGTAAACATTAAATAGTTTGCAACTTTTCAACCATCCATGAATTGATTGGTTTACAAATTACAGACATGTTCGGTACGGTCAATCCTCAACGTTAAAATAACCATTCGGAAAAATATCGAGTTTTATCTTTGTACATTTTCACTATAATGCGTTGGCGGTAACAGGGTGTTCCCCTTAATTTATTAAGAGAAATCTATTCGATTTCAATAGAAGTTATCTTCTATGACAATTTAGTTAATTGGAATATAATAATCGACTTTTTCAATCGATTATTAGTTCACGCTGAAATTATCTATAATATCGACAAGAAACAGTTATACGTCATAAATACAGTCTAAAAAATGAAGGGTTCTCACTACCTCCACAGCAATTCCCAAAGGATCACTGATGAATACCATTAGTAACAAAGACAGCTAAACAAAATGTTAGCGTTATTTGACTGCCGTCTCCTGTGAGGTGGATTTGCCAGTGCAGCAGCTCCTATTTTCAACGGGAGATCTCTAAAGGTTGCCATCAGTGCCAATTCTCTTATCACACTTACCAAAATTAAACGGAATTAATGATAATAATGCTCAGATTATCACACAGCTTGTACTATGGGAACAAGCAGCTGATAGAATACACTTATATTTTTATAAATTCACACATACATTACATACCAAGCACCCAGACGCTAGCGGGAATCGAACCTGTGCCCCTTAGCGTAGTAGTCAGGTATACTAACCACTAGACCAGCAGCGGTCTCGTCAGATTGTAGATAAATGCACAAATTTTAAGCTCAGTGCTGTTAAATCTAACAAAGTGCTGTCAAAACGATGAATAATTTTAATTTCAATCAACAACAGAATAGGGGATATATTTGATTGTAGTCTATGATGTGTAGTAGGTATATGATGAACAAAATAATTGGCACTACGGGCTCCTTAAAAATACAAAATGCATGAATATTTTTTTTTTGTCTGTATATACTAATTATAATTCCTTTAATTCGTCGATGAAAAGAGGGTGTACTGATGTCATACATACTTGCAGAAAAGCTTAAATATGTTTGATTATTCTATCAATTAACTGGGTAGGTATAATAAAACCTAAAAGCAATGAATTTAATAATATGCCAAAGGAATGGTCTGACTATCCAATTTCGTGGGATTATACCGCCGGAGCCTTTGATGAACCTTCAAACGGCCTCACTTAATTTATATTTTGGTATTTCTTTCGCCGTGAGAAAATTAGCATCCGCTCAAGTATCGGTTACTGACAATATTTAAAATATTATGTCTAAGCTTAAGGTAAATAAATTACATAAACAAATTACTTCGCTAAGAAATATGACCATGTTCTCTTCAAAACTTCTTATTATTAACATCATAAAGAAGTTTGGTTTCTTGGGTGTTTGTATCTTTTGAGTAATCTTTGGAACTACAAAACCGATAAAAACACGTCTGAAGATCTCCTCGTACACTATCTATATACATATTTGTTACAAAATATAAGCACCGCGGAAATATATAATATTATATCCAAATTCGTACAATATGTCACGTGGTGTCACATCAACGACTCTACACTGAAAATGTCGTGTCGCCACCCGTCACGTCACGTCATCCGCACGGTCTGCGCTCCAGATTGTATCTCGCTATGTTTTAATGAAATCGGATTGCTTGTTGGCTTTGTGGCGCCTATTGGATGAGTGATTTGATCATACAACTACATACTATAAATCAAAGTTGCTTCCCGTGTCCGTCTGTCTGTCTGTCCATATGTATGCTTAATTCTTTGAAACTGCGCAACGTATTTTAGTGTGGTTTTTTTAATAGATAGAGTGATTCAAGAGGAAGGTTTTTATGTATTTCATTTGTGTTTTGTAGGTATTTAACTTATATGGCTAACGCTGGCCGTGCGAAGCCGGGGCGGGTCGTGTGTACTTGACTGATCATCTACGTGCTCAGTGACAGCTATGACGATAATATAATATAAAATTATCGGAAATTAATCACATAGCGCCAACTGGCCCCAAACTAAGCAAAGCTTGTACCAGGGGAACCAGCAGCTGATAGAATATTTGTTTTTTTTTTGTAAACACATACTTATTATACACCAAACACCCAGACGCGAGGCAAACACAAATGCTTATCACATAAATGTTTGCCCCGGTTGGGAATGGAACTCGCGATCTCTAGCGAAGCAGTCAGGTATACTAACCACTAGACTGAAAATACGACAGGTCAGTCAATTTATTGTATGGTAGACAGCTATAGGGGACGTGTGGGTAAAATTTATGTTTGTCGCCTTTGTCTGATTGTTTGTAGACTGCTCCTGAGACGTGTGTTCAGTTCCAAGTGGAATATGTTTGCTATAGGTGCTCTTTTTTAGTCTGTGTTGGCTGTAGTGACATTATGTTATACACTAGAGCATTGTGTCCGCGACTTCGTATGCCTGCAAATTTTTTTTTCATCGATTTAATTGTTTTTAGCGTGGAACCCTCATATTTCTTCCAAACTATATGTAACCTATGTGCTGCCTATGAGGCGTCAGCTATCTGCAAGTGAAAGTCCCATTCAAATCGGTCTAGCCGTTTCAGAGTTACAGCCATGTATACATTTTGTCTTTTATCCCTTATCCCCACGGTTTTCCGTGCTGAATTTCGGGATAAAAAGTATCCTATGTTTTATCTCGTAGTATGAACTCAATTTATGCCATTTGTCCTTCCAGTCCAGTCAGTAGTGTCGCAGCCAAGAAACAAACAGACGGACAAAATGAATCAAATTTATTTTTTGGAACAAAGAGTGCGCTCCGAATAAACATTCTAAATATACTAAATGTACAGAATTGGACCTCTTACAGTTTTATTATAAGTATAGATAGGATCTCGAAAAATAATAGGGCATGCCCAGGGTGGTGCTTTGAGTAATTAGTGTTTTGCTTTTTATTTCCGCGACACCGATAGGTTCGGAAAAAAAATTAAAAAATAATTGAGGCAGATCCGAGAGACCCTTTGTTTTTAAGGATAAAAATACCCTTTATTTCGGCTAAAGCCCTCATGGTGTGTCAAATTTCATTAAAATTCATCTAATCCAAAAGCTGTAATTGTCAGATTTACCCAATCACGCAAATACGACTGAACAAACAAATAAGCAAACATGCTTTCGCATTTACATTAGTAGAATAGCAGCAGATTTTATCACAAACATACGATTAGGGTGTATGTAATAACACATAACATTTTTGTTTGGCTGTGAACTGGATCAATATAGAATGAAGATAATTCGAATATTTGTCATTCAATTACACTGATGACTTGAATGATATTTTGATGCAAAACGTGGTACTAAAATGGGAAACGTGACAAAGTTAAAAAAAAACTAACGGAAGAGCTGTTCAAACTTTATTAGTACAATTCCCGGTGACTCTAATGAAACTTCTATCCTTTATGGTGAGACTACTAAGCTCCTAATCAAAGAATGCATCGCAAACGTTTGTAAGTATCAAAATCTACACACAGACGCTATAAAACCAGCTCCGTTAATGAAGTCTGTTAAAATAAGGAATAATGCAGCTTACTAAAGATTCATGCGGCAAACTCAAAGTAACCCCTTATTTTATAGTCACAACACTAAGCTTTGATAAACTGACAACCGTCCATCCGACGGCCGGTTCAATGTTTACCCTAAGAACATTGTTTGATATAACCGTGATTCGGTTGTCGGTACACAACTGTTGTTACAAGCTGAATCTATTATTGAATAAAGGCTACTGTGGACCTATAGTTCTACAATATTTAAACAAGTTATACCCACCATGCTAAACCAGTAACCAGAAATATAATAACTTGGCAATACGTATTCGTATCGACTTCAACTATTATTGTATGGGAAAATGAACAGCGCTGCGGTGGCGAAAATTGAGATAAAAATTCGTATGAACATTTTCACATTTTGAGAGTTACGTTTTCGAATACGTAGTCGAATATTTTTCTTGCTGCAGGCACAATAACTACGTCTACACGACATTAAGTAGTAACTCTACGCCGATTTCTACTATAAAGTAATAAAATATCGTTCCAAATTTTCGCATGATAAAGAGTAGGTATTTTTTTTTGGATCAAGGCAGAAACATTCAGGCTTTATTAATGCAATAGGTTGAGTAGGTATTATCATGCACGCTAACGATGCAGTTTTATGTATCATATTACGTGATTGGCTGGCTCTATATCTCATTCATTGAGGATGTGAAACTTACGCCTAAAACTCTAACTAAATATGTATAGTTATAATATACATACTTTATAACATATGTGTGTAAATATTATACATTACAGATAAGCACTTTTAGCTAAACTAACTAACAATCTCACTCATCGCGGAATATACGAACTTCAAGAACCGAGCTCATAATTATGTTGACTTTAAAAGTTTCATTATGAACTAAGTCCTAAGGTCACCAATAAGTGGCAACTATATAACAAGCTCTACCAAATTACTTAACTTTATGTAGTAATTTGGCTTACCGTCTGAATTGTTTCAATTGTAAGACATCAAATAATGACAAAGTAAGGCGAAACACGAAATTATCTAAAATTGGTATTGAGACAATTCCCTACCATTAAGTCGTAGTTAACAAACAATTTTATTTATTAAAAGCTACAAGTCTTGCTTTATTAAAATGGCTCGGGCGTTCCAACTTAAAGAACGTTTTTTTTATACCACTAAGGTGGCACTCAAGGATTCGGCACCTGATGGTAAGCAGTCACCGTAGCCTATAGCCGCTAGCAATACCAGGGATATCTCTAACACGTTGCCAACCGTTTTTTGTTGTTGATGAGGACTCACTGTGTTAGCAGAATTACTGCTAGCGCAGCGTATCCTCGTGGAGCACTGGCAAGTCGCATAATTTTTTTATTATTATCATTAATTCTGTTAATACTCAAAGATAACGTTATTGCTAGTAATTCAGACTACAAGTGTTCTTTCTAGCCTATACTGTCCCACTGCTGGGCAAAAGCCTCCACCAATTCCCTCCAAGTTCCCCTATCTCCAGCAATATGGACACAGACCCTCCGGAAGGCATCCAGATCGCCACCTTCTTCTGACTCTGCCTCGGCGACGGTACCCATCCCTAGGGACACAAGCCGTTACTAAACTGGCCCATCTGTCGGGATACATACGGCTTACGTGACCCGCTCAATCCCATTTTCATTTTGCACTTTTGTTTCCCACATCAGTGACACCGGTCTTGGAGCGTAGTGAGTGTTTGGAACTCTGTCGGTTCTTTTTACACAAAGCATGCTACGCTCCATCGCCCTCTGGCAAACCTTGAGTTTGGGCTTCTGCAATTCTGTTAAAGACCATGTTTGAGCACTCTCCAGGCTCCAAGATTACCTATAACAATCTTGTTAATAGCTCTGTCTACAAAGAATCCATCAAAAGCCAGCAACTTTATTTTTAGACCAAAATTTTGCGTTGTCAACCCTACAAAACCCCATGATTGACTGACTTCCTTGGTAAAACTACGGCTCTAACTTTAACAAGACACGTACAAATCTACCATTCCAATTCATATCCGTATCCAAGATTTCGATTCAGGATCCTGTTCGTGAATATTCACAATCATATTTTGATATATTGGTATACAAATTGCAATCCCAAGTTGAATGTCTGTCCCGCACGTATGTCTTCTGTGGGCAAATGTAGCTAGAATTATGGGCTAAGTCCAACTTGTCCTGCCGCAGTAAATGTGCTTACGGCTAGATAATTGAGCGGTTATCTAACCCTAGTAGATGTAGATTAAGCTTTGTATATTTGTGTTTTGTGTGTGTGATATTGTGTTTTGCGTTGAGTAACGACTTGTTTAGTATTAATGAGTAATGTCAAATCTTTTATGTGCAATTTGTATTTAATACTTTTATTTTATTTGCTTTAGTTAAATATAAACTTGTTTGTTTAGTTGAGGCCCTAATAAAACACGTATCATATGTATTTTAATTCAAATATTAACGACCATTAAAGTAAAACAGTTCTTTATTGACACAAAACAGATTAAACTATTTACAAAAACATATCTTAACCTACCTACTTATAGATAAAAGATCTGACCCAAACCGGAATCATGCGGTAGCGTGCCAAGAATGCTGGTAGCATTGCCACGCTGGATAGCAATGCTGATTCTCTGAGCGAGATATGTTCCAGCACGCCTGTCACGGGAGGCCTCAACCAGCCGACGTGAGACCTCCTTGAAAAGCTGAAGAGCATCCGGGCCCCAGGGACCCAGAGTTTCAACCGCAAATGCAGAAAATATGTGCCCTGGACCAAGACATGCATATTTTCGGCGCTTGAGGCACTCCTGCTGAGCAGCAGTGGCGCCGGCCGGCCGGCCAGGGAGATGAGACGGAGCCAGGGTATCGACACAAGTTGCATCCCACACCAGGGGCCGACCCAATCTCCATGGCACCAACGACATGCCATCCGGCCTCCGGCCATCGCCTCGCGCCAAGCCGACTGGTTCCAGTACAGCGGGTACTCCGGCGGTGACCAGAGAAACGACCATTTATATAAATATAAATTATGCTAGTTTTGTTTGGTATGCACTAAAAAACCTTTATTTTTCTAAGTACTAACAGCCGACAATGTTGTTTCTTTTGAACTATTATCATGGTCTATTGTCTAATAATAATATTATATTTTCACGCCTTCTCACAAGGGTCCCCGAAGGGGTAAGCACGGGTGTTACAATACTATATTCCACCGAAAAGATTTTATTGCCAACGTGACAGATGGTGAGTCCGTCGCCGTCTTTTAGGTACTATATGCATCCTTGAGTTTCTTCTCAGACATATGCATGTTTCGTCACGATGTTTTCCTCAAGTCAGAAGAACTCAGATACAGACTCAGATACAGTCAACGCTTCATACCACACGGCCAGCACGGCTCTTATAAATATTATCTAAGCCCATTAAAAGGCATGTATTGATATCCAAGCCCATGTACATACCTTTCCTATATTAATGTATGGTTCAAATGAATATGTAAATCTATTGGGCGATTGTAAATCAAACAGTAATAACAAATGTGTTGTTTACGTGACAAATTGCACACATTGCGAGTCAATTGGTTGGTCGGACCGGGTTTAATTTCGTAACGCTAACCACATTCACGTTTAAGCACCGTTTCCAATATAATGTAATTGGAATCTCATACCGGAATTGTTTTCTAATTCGAAGTCTCAATTGTTCTCTGATTGTTAATCATCAAAATTATAATGCTTTCGCTACACTTTTCTAATCATAATTTTCCGGACCTTTGTCCCAATTATTTGGGTGGAATTGCAATGTCCTTTGACGCCATATCCGTCTTTACTAAAGGGATTGGTTTACTCTGTACACCTTTGCAAATCTCTATGGTTTAGAACCAAAAGAATACAATCGCTACGTTTAGAAGTTAGGACGTGTAGAGTAGACGTGATTATTTTGTGAGAAAAATTATGTTCATAGTCTAATTTAGTTTTATTTAATCATTGTTTTAATTTGTAATTTTTTTATTATTAACTGTTAATCGCATGCTTTTTTTATTTTATTTTTTCTTGTGTCGTGTGTGAGTGGAGAATAAAAACATTATTTCTTTCTCGTTCTAAAGCCATATCGGTAGTTACTCCACACTTTTCCGTATCGGTTTGTAAACCGTCCACCCATATTTTCTTGGACCTCTCTCTCACAGTATCTGTCTACCCTGAGGTTCAACTTTTTTACACATTCATATGTTCATTATTTTCACAGTCTATTATAATAAGCCCCTGTCTAAACTTTTACAATAAACACTAAGAGTGGGCTTCAGGGCGGCCTGCCCATACTAATTGTTTACCTTAGCTTTCTTTATAAGCCAGAATAATACGCTAATATGTGCGTATTTCATTGGGGTAGGTAAGATTTTATTTTAATTCCTTTGGCTGTCTACCTAAATGAAGCCCAATACACGCTCCCAGCCTATGCTAGTAATATAAAGCTTAATCGCATAATACCATGCCAAGTTATCATGACCTTCCTTTCAGCACATATAACTTAGCATATGAATTATATTACCAGTTGTAGTTTCACTAATAGCTTAGAAAATACTACGAGTATATAAGCACTTAATAACTCCGCGGTATTACGTTATCAGTTGGTCACAGGCTGACGAAGTTTCGCATGCGACAATATGTTGAGCACTGACCCTCTTACAGTCCCTTAATTTGGTCGTAATTTTGAATGACATTAATAACGTTCATAGCGAGAAATGTTGCCGTTTCAAAATATAAATCTAACTTGGGACACATTAATTTTGAATATCTAAAAAAACTTAATTACGATACACAGACATAAGATTTGCACGTGGTGTCGTGCTGTTTAGGCTAAATGCCGAAACTTAAACATACATATTATGACAGCCATTTATATAGTTTTTTTTAATAAATATTCCGTGACCTGCTAACCGACTATAAAGTAGGAGGATATGAAAATAATTCGTTCTATATTTTTAGTAATTCCATGTGGGTATTTATATTTCTGCTTAGTTATTTGGATCACAAATTAAGCCCCAACATGAAAAAGTACCTTGTCAGGAAAGTATTAAGGTCTATTCTCAAATATGCCCTTAAAACCACGCTTCATTCGCCCGGGGCCATGATCGCATATTATATCGCTTTGTGAGCTTATGTGAGAACATCCTGTATAAGACGTACTTTGAATACGAAATCACACGCGATGATAGCCACTAACACGTGCAATCTATTTATTTATTGCTTTATGTAGAGGGAGATGTAGAATTTATCACATTGATAAAGAGTGAGATGGAAAACAGAATCAGTAGGTAAAAGGCCAAGTGCAAGTTGGTCTCGCACACCGAGGGATCCATACTAAAAACAAACCAGTTTAAATGACAAACTTTACTTTGCGGATCGATCCCTAGACACGGCTATTGCAGCAACCGCAAATAATAAGTTTGTAATAATAGTGTATTTATATATATATAATAGTGTATTTTAGCCGTGGTGGCCTTGTGGTTGAAGCAACGGCCTGTCATCTGATGGGCTCAGGTTCGGATCCCGGCCTGTACCAATGAGTTTTTCTAAGCTTAAGTACAGTGATTAATCACACCATGAGCTTTTAAAAAGAGAGGTAGGGTGATTTGGGATATCCGTGGGTTATCCCATTTAAAATTGGAGCCGCCCGACTGGGGACTGTACCTCCGCCTTACAGTAGACCGCAGTGAAATAACACTACTTGATGTAGTGTTATGTTTCTGCGGTAAGTAAGGTTGCTCCACGAGGATACGATGGGCTAGTAGTATTGCTGCTAGCACAGGGAGTCCTCATCAACAACATGGTTGGCACCCCGTTAGTGGTACCCCTGGTATTGGTAGCGGCTATAGGCTACGGTGACTGCCATCAGGTGGGCCGTATGCTTGTGTGCCACCTTAGTGGTATAGAAAAAAAGAAAAAAAACATTGTATGTGAATTTAAATTAATAAATTATGTAAATTTATTAATTTTATGCAATTTCCTTTATTCCACTTACAATGACGTAGGTATATACATACAGAAAGGATTAGCAGACTTTTTTATCTTTGATCAAATTAAGTTTCTTGTATAGTTGACAAATCGTTTTTATCTAATAAAATTGATATTTTTATTACAAATCTTGATATTAAAGCGTAACAAAAATCTTGAAAGGAATTAAGGACCCTGATGATAACATCAATCAACCTTTTCAACCAAAAAACTTGTGAATTTTGTGACGTAAAAAATCCCATCAAGTGTAAATATTATTCGGGTATTTAAGGAAATTGAAAAGGTGACAGTGAAACGGTCGCCAGATAATTCTCTGTGATCTTAAAGATATGCCGCGCTAGGCTATATACTGGGGATTGCCCTATTTAATTTTGAAAGGGATACTAGTCTGACAGGTATAAAATCCTACGGCCTTTAAGATACAACTTTCATAGAAGATTAAAGTGCTTATTGTATATAATCTATACTAATATTATAAAGAGGAAAGATCTGTATTTTTGTATGTATTGAATAGGCTCCGAAACTACTGGACCGATTTCAAAAATTCTTTCACTGTTAGAAAGTTACATCATCACTGAGTAACATAGGCTACATATTATACTAGCTTCCCGCCCCGGCTTCGCTCGGGTAGACAAAATATTTGATAAATGTCTATAGGCTCCTAAACTACTGGACCGATTTCAAAAAATCTTTCACCGTTAGAAAGCTACAACACTATCACTGATTAACATAGGCTAGCTGCCCGCCCCGGCTTTGCACGGGTAGACAAAATATTTGATATAAATGTCTACCCGTGCGAAGACTGATTAACATAGGCTAGCTGCCCGCCCCGGCTTTGCACGGGTAGACAAAATATTTGATATAAATGTCTACCCGTGCGAAGCTGGGGCGGGCCGCTAGTGTTAAATAAAATAAAAAGTCTTAAGCCTTTTACGTGGAAATATGCCTTTAAGTATTTAAACATTACTAAGAAAACAGTGGATAATTGAAACAGTGGACTAAAAATGTTTCGTTATACTAAGAAATCCTGGGCTCCGTAATTGAAATTTAATGTTTGAATTAGCTTCTGAATTTTTAATGCAAGGGACAAACATCTCGATCCATTCGCTATGGTTTATTTAACTCTTCGTATCAAAATTCAATATCAAATTAAGACGCAGATTTTCTAGAGAATCACTTCACAGCTGGCTAAGCAAAGCACCAATCTTGAAACAGGCAGTATTTCCAAAGCTAAATAATTGATTTTATTTTGAAGTAATCAAAGCAATCTTTAAAAAGAACGGTAGGGCGAAATGATTTCTCTCGTGGGTTTTTCCATAAATTTGCCCGTAGTACGCTGCGCTAGTAGTAATGCTGCTAGCACAGTGAATCATCATCTACAACTACAACAGGGTTGGCAATGCGTGAGTGATACCCCTGGTACTCGTATTGCTGGCGGCAATAGGCTACAGTAACTGCTTACCATCAGGTGGGCCGTACGCTTGTGTGCCATCTTAGTGGAATAAAAAAAGCCAAAATGTTATAAATAATCAATTTAATATTAATTTGCTTACTTTACTTTTTAATCAAATAATTTAATTTGTTTAAGTTACCGAGTTGAATTATCAATGTAATTTAAGGGCCTGTCAACTTGATAAATTAGAATTGAATACGAATTTCGTTACTTTAAATCCTCGTCCATTATAATTTATACGGAAATGCCTAAAACCGCAAATGGTTCTTTAGCGCCGAATTCAGTTGTCACATAAATTTCAGAGTCGGAAATCCTTGGAAGAAATTTTTCATTAAATGCTGTTTAAGGACTTTTAATTAAATATACGTCTGTGGTTTGAGTCATCATTACTTAGCGGTAAATTAACATTATAATATAATTTATTTGAATAAAAAATAGGAGACTAGTTTTACGGCCAAGAATATTAGATTTTAATAACACTATGGTGTGCGGCTGCGTGTCCTCTCAACACGTAGTGACACTAGTGATATTCGTGTTATTGCAAGCGTCTATAGATTAAGGTGACCGCTACCGAAAAAAAAAACAAGTCAAAACTGTTAATAAAATATCACGAATTTCGTGTTTCACCTCTGTGTCACCGTCACAGCTCGCTAAGGCAACCTTATTTCAGCTGTCTTTTACTTTTAAGAGGCTTTTAGCGCGTATTTTTTTCTATATAATATACAAAAGTTTTTTTGTGTCTACTGTCATACAATATGGCACGCGGGGAAAAAGCGTTTCAATTACCTTAATTGCCATTTCACTAGATTGCAAAAAAATAAAAATAAATAATTTAAGCTATGGCATCTTTTTCGATATTTTTATTAAATACGCGCCCCGGTTACGTACGGATTTACACAAAATCTAAATTAATAATATATATATAAACCGTCCTCAGGAATCAATATTCCAACTTTTTTTATAGCACCATTAAGGTGGCACACAAGCATACGGCCCACCTTATTGTAAGCAGTCACCGAAGTAGTGTTTGTTATTCCACTGCGGGTCTTCTGTAAGGGAAAGACACAGTCCCCAGTCGAAAAAACCCACGGGAGATCCCGATTCGCCCTACTTATCGTCTTTTAACAATTAGGTAACAGATCTATAAGAATGCGATAATTTTAACTTTTTATATAACTAAAGTCATGCTTAAATATGTATCTCGCAGACATCCTTGGAGCTCTCCTTGTTCTCTGAAATTCTTTGGAACTAATCTATGAAAGTTGTGGAAAAGAATATATTTATTGTTAGGTCCATGGGTATCTAAGCAGAATATGAAAGAGGCCTGTTGTTAAAAAAATACCCACATAAATACTAGGCTAAAATACTGGGCAATACATACACGTCTATGAATTTATTCTCAGACGCATGCAGGTTTCCTAGCAATGTTTTCCATTAATAGGTTGACAGTTTCGTACACACTTTAACTTTATAAAAAAATAAAATAAAAATATCGATACCCTTACACTTCCAATAAACCTTAAAAAATTACGTTCGTTGGGGTCACTGTGATTTTCCCTCGCCGTAACAACTATTATTGACAGATGACGTTTACGAGACATGGGCAAAGAGCTCTATAGCTTTTTTTTCTTTAAAGGTCCTGTCAGAGTATACCTGACCTGCCCTGTCAATATAGTTAAGTTTAGTAATTTTGTATAACAGAATTGGCAACAATATAATATTAAGTAACATGGCTGTAGGATGGCAAGCTGACCACATCTGTTTACAGATATTTGACGTGTCTGTACGTGGTGTTATTAATAAAAAACCAAGGCATAAGTGGCGTTTCATGTTCCTTTCATCGGTAGCTTTACGCTTTTAAAAATGTAGCCCTCTTTCACCATACTTTTAGTTAGTAGAGTGGCCGGGCCAGATTGCTACATAAAGTATGTGTCTTTTGTAGCATTCGGCCCAACGAAACGATCGACCGACGAGCCCTTTGCTATCGATACAATATTTAGTGAACTGGATGTGAGGGTTCGTATTTGTAGGCGCATAATATATATTTTTTGTCGATACAAGATTTTAGGATAAAAGATCCATAATTCCAAGATAATGTAAAGAAGGATATTGGTCTGTTTTGTTTTTGATACGGAAATAATTTTTCTCAATAAAAATTTTGAAAAACTTTTGGTAACTTTCACTGGTAAACTTACACTGGTAAGTCATAAATTATATTGAAGTTAAAAGTAGCACATTGTTTACTGTTGGGTCGCCTTCGTTCTTTAGCTTGCGTATTAGTAACGTCCCCTTATGACGTCATAGCAAAAGGTCGGATGTAAAATATGCTGATTAAAGATGACAGGTTGGTCACCTAGACAATTTTGCGTTCGAAAATGTGTTCTTTATATGGAACATATTTATTTAATTAAATTTTAACTTAAAAACTCTGGTTACATTTTATGTTAGCAATATTTTCATTCAATCTGATTTAAGCTACATAATTTCTTAACATCGAAACTACTTGTGCTGAAGGTTGTGGCGAGAATTACTTTCAAATATTTTTGAAAAAAAGCATATTAAATCTGCTTATTAAAATCGGAACATTCAAACTTTAACTAATGAAGTAGGTGTCGTGACGTCAGTCTTGAAAAGAAAATCGGAATGATTGCGTGTACCCACTATATAATATCGTACCAAAGGCGCTCTTCGCAAACGATGGCTTGTACACACATTTAAATTAAGAATTTCCAACTAATTCCTAACTGTTAATGCTCAAATTTTCATTTAGGCTATAGGGGTCCTAATGTTATGCTATAAACAGTAATAAAATTCAATTTATTAAGCTCATCTTTGCTCAGAGCCGAGCTAACATGGTCAGATAAGGGATTATATGTTTTAATATACTCATGAGTGTTAGAAGGGCTACTGAAGTTGATAAAGCAATTTAATTTGTTTTAAGTGAGCAGTAAAATTATAAGGTCCATTATGAAGATATGACCGCCAATTTAGTGTTATAGAAATCGAAATTAAAGTCCATTTCAAATACAACACGCTTAATAAATTAATGAAACTAAAAATAATGCTTACATTTACACCCACAGCGCAAATATAGGTTATGTAAGTATATAAACTGGTAACATTCGCACAACTGTAGATTATTTATTTATAAGTAAGGCTTAGATTAGATCACTTTATTTCTTATAAGAGTAAGAATAAGTTATATGTAGTAAATAATGAATATATGATGTCATAACAAATACGTGTAGAAGTAAAATCTGTGCCTGAATGTTTTGCATGCGTTCAAGATAACTAGTAAGGATAACAAACAAACCAGCATTGATTACACGTGATAAATTTCAGACAGTATTTTAAGATCTTCCTGAAATGTCCTTTACTATTTCATTTACCTTTTGAATTACCTACGCTACCGTAAAAATGGCAAATGCGATCCAGAACGCAAAGTTGTAACGTATTGGGTACACTCGCCATCTGTTACGAACGTACCTAGCCAGCCAGAGTTATCGCAGTGTTACCACGCTTGCACACAACATAGATTTATTAACTGTATGTAATGGAAATATAAAGGGATCGACTTCAGTCACACTGAGTAGCTTGCTTATAATCAATCTTTTTGAGTTTCTTGTTTCAAATTAGTGCTAATGACAACATGACAAAATGACAATTCATGTCACGTGATCTTTTCATAAGCATTAGCATGCATGGCACTCAGCCTTTTAATATGAAATAAGGAATTAAGGAGCAATTGAGAGAGTTGAAGAAATACAATTAAATAATTTGACAATCTCCTACGCTTAACACTGGCCAAATTAGTCTTCAAGAGAACTGGTTGGCATAATTAAAAACAAGAATAAGAAAACTCTAAACGCATATTGTACTTATTTAATTCTTGATACGTCTCAACTTCTTAATTTGAACATAATAATAGTTCTCGTCAATATTGATTCCATATTTGAATTTTATAGTCGGTATCTCTTGGTCTGTATTTCAAATCATCGTGATACTACAGGATATTCTGACAGCCGCATCCCGAAATAACTAGTTGCCCGATACGGGAACCGAATCTGGCGTACCGTATAAAGCGTTCCACCGTTTCTACCAAGGAGGTAACATTTGGAACACTTGAAGTGTCTGTTTAAAAATGTAAAAGTGTATCTTAAGCTTACGTGGTGAATAGGGCCTCATTATGCGCAAGAAGTTAATGGGATTAGGGAAGAAATAATGTCTCTTTCAAGCTTAGTTGAGCAGTGTTCGTAACGCTACAGGAGTTTTATGGACCGAAATTATGTTTTGAATAATATATTCATGGAGATTGTCTCTCGCGGTCGGCGCTAAGATTATGTGTATCTTGGGCCCTGTAGATTATAGTCACATATACTGCGTTTCCAGCGTTCGTATTTATGTGATAATCTTGATGTTGTTGTCTGGCATTATTTCATTACATTTTGAAAAAAAAAATTAACACACACAGTATGCTGTGTTGTACATACATCAGAACAATAACTAAAGCTCGGTAACGCTAGTAGGTAAACAAGGCACACGAGGTTCTTTTTAAAAATTGGTGCGTTCGCGGGACGCAAGCAACCTGCCAGCATTCCGTCCGGCGCGTTCCAAGGAGATTGTTTATGCGATGCGTACTTTTTAAAAATACCCGTCTACTCATATCCTAATACAGTTGCTAGTGTAGTATATATTGATAAAAAATAACATGATACAAAAATTATATGTTTTAAATAAATTATATAAAAAAATATTTGATAATTGCTTTTTCGTCCACAGCTTCGTCCGCTTATTTATAAGATACTAGCTGCCCGCCCCGGCTTCGCTCGTGTGGACAATTTTTTTTGCATTTATGGGGATGAAAAATAGATGTTGGCCGATTCTCATAGATACCGGATAAGCACAAAAAATTTCATCAAAATCGGTCAAGCCGTTTCGGAGAAGTATGGCAACGAAAACTGTGACACGAGAATTTTATATATTAGATTAACAAATGGCCTTAAGATATAGTATAACGTATGTTACACAGAGATGGTGGGGAATACCATTATTCCAAACGACACAAGTACCTGTTAACAAGAATTGATCAATTTTTATTCAACACAACTCCGAGACTGAAGCCGAAATCCTTCGCAAACTTTTTCACTTCACAAATCCTTATTTACAAAAATATTCCACGAGCTACGCCTGCTTATAGCCACCTGTTCCATTACATAAATAAGAAGGCTTTATTTCAAAATTTACCTGAAAAATGAGACAAGATCTGAATACCAAATGGCGACATTCTGCGAAATTTCGGAATTGGAGTCAATTAATAAAAAAAAGGCATTTACTTTTACATTTGTATTTTTTTATACAAATTATGAAAGTGACAAGCAAGCATACTGCACACCTATAGTAAGCGGTCTCCACTGCGGTCACCGTAGCCTATATGAAATCCTAATTTTATCATGATATCATAAGTTTACTTAGCTTACTACAATAGCTGTGGTTACCTGTAATTGGGTGGACATTTATGTGTGAACTATTTTGTCATGTTTTTTTAATATCATAGTTATAATCGGTTGGTGATCCAAATAAATACCAAAGACATTATAAGCGCATTGCCAAACTAATTATGAGATGACTTACTAAGTTAGAATCAAACAAATAAAAATATACTTTATTGCACACTAAATATAGTTTAAATATGAATGTTAAATTACAGTGTAAGCAGTAGCGTATGACTTTCATTGCTGCCAGCAAAATCTATCACTACTAAACTATAGTGACCGCTTAGCAACACGCCGTACGACCTTTGTAGTATAAAAATGTACCAAAAAAAACCTATATATTTTTAATATTAATTAATAAATACATTATAATAATTTACATCGTTTTAATATAAATAATGTGTGTTCCAGCGTGATTGAGGATGTAGAGGCGATGTGCGCGCCGGCCACAGCGGCGCTCGTGCTCGCCGCTTTAGCCGCTCTGCCTTGCCGAGGTAATTCACATCTATGTGATCAATCATACATTCTCAACCCGACTCCAAAAGCCTAGGTACCTACCTAAGTAAATATACGAAGCAAATTGCAATAGGGATTGCCTTGTGTTTTATCACTAAGGTGGCACACAAGCATACACCATAAGCAGTCACCGTAGCCCATAGCCGCTAGCAATATCAGAGATATCACTAACGAGTTGTCAACCCTTTTGTTGATGAGGAGTCACTGTGATAGGAGCGTTACTACTAGCCCAGCATATCCCCGTGGAGCACTGGCAACCTTACCGCAGAAACACAACACTTTATCAAAGTAGTGTTATTTCACTGCGGTCTTCTGTAAGGTGGAGGTACAGTCCCCAGTCGGGCGACTCCAATATTAGTGGGAAAACCTACGGGAGATCACAATTCGCCCTACCTCTCTTTTTTTAGCTCATGGTGTAATTAATCACTATACTTAAGCTAAGAAAAACTCATTTGTACAGGCTGGGATTTGAACCTGGGCCCATCAGATGACAGGCCACACGGCCGTCGCGGCTTAAATTAGAAAAAGAATTACGTCAGAACGGTCGCAACGGTCGATCTGGTTCGTTCCATGCATTTGTCCTATATGCCGCTAGCACTGTGATTCCTTGTGGTTGTTCACTGGTTTGTGTTAACTCTTGTTATTTAGGCTGTGGTGACTGCTTACCATCTGGTGGGTTGTTTGTTATTTAACCACCTTTGTTCTTAGTATTAAAAATCGCAATACTGCTCTTTGTTTCACAAACACCAGCCAAAGGCTAGTTTATTTAGTGAAGAAAACAATTGTTCGCAGGCACAGACGCCGACGCCACATCGACGTCAAGCAAAACAACTGCCGACAAAAGTGACTCCCAACCAACAGTGAACCAACTGTACCGAATGTTACATAATCAAACTGGGCCTAAGTTTAATTACACAAGTTTTAACGTACATAGTTTCTACAGCAATGTCGAGCATCCCGAGGTGATCGACAAAAACTGTTGTACCGTAGATATAACCACAGCTAGAGTAGATAGAGTAGATAGGGCGAATAGGAGAGCTCGTGTTGTGAACATAGTGCGGTCTGAAGGGACAACATATACAGACAGCGCAGCATGGTGGTCCAGTCCCACTCCTGTTTTGATGGGGAGGAGGAAGAAGCCGGGAGAAACCGGGTCCAGTTCTCCACTCCTCAACTACATATTCGACACTCATTCCAATACACATCAACATAGGAACGAGAAGTGAGTATAATATTAATTAGATCTATAATAATACTTTATTTTTAGGCAACTATTGGCCCATAGATATATCTATGTGGTTAAGTGGGAGGTACACACCAACAGTATAATTTATTTTTTTATCCCATTTAATATGAAAATAATTTGTATGGCAAAGCAACGTTAGCCGGGTCAGTTAGTTTAATATACAATTTTTCAATCGTGTAATTAAGGAGATAACCGTGACAGGCGTGCTGGAACATATCTCGCTCAAAGTATCAGCATTGCTATCCAGCGTGGCAATGCTGCCAGCATTCTTGGCACGCTACCGCATGATTCCGGTTTGTGTCAGATCTTTTATCTATAAGTAGGTAGGTTAAGACATGTTTTTGTATATAGTTTAATCTGTTTTGTGTCAATAAATGGAGATAACCTGAAATAGATTTTGAACAGAAGTCTAATCCATTTGAAATCTCTACTCTAGGACGCACTTGGATGTCATTTTAACACGAATTACTTTAACTGTAAATTGCAACGAAATTGTTTGTGTCTTAAGTGTTCACTGTTCCTTTATTTTAGATTTCAAGCCGCACACCATTTGTCAACACTCATAGTGTACTTTGCACTTAAAAGTAAGAAACAAATAGCAACTCCAATTTGTGTCGGCGAGATTTCTCCAAATGTTTCGACTGAACATTGCCTAGAATTTCATCAAGCTTTGTTATTCCAAGGAAAATTTTTACCGCATTTCAAAATTGTTTAATCGCTTCCTCGTAACTTTGCCTGCTTTCCAACGAAGTTTCGAATCTCTTTTTTGTGCCGTTTACAAAATACTGTGAATTAACATCGGGAATTTGCAATTTGTAATTTTAAGATTCTTACTTCTATAATGCAATCTCGCTCTAAGTAATAATTTGTAGAATTAACAAATAGCTTTCTGATTGTTTACGAGAACTAAATGAGATGAAGCCGGATGCTTGTTGGATGAACGCTTTATCTAGACACTAAGAAGTATTCGATATTAAATTTAACGCGCCTTTTAAAATGAAGAATGGTGGTTATATGTAGCTATAACATATCTACTGACCAAATAGATAAGCCATGTATATAGCTAAAGTTAGCTAGATATATAACAGAATAGCTAGTTGTACCGGATCATACTTATATACTGTCTTATGCCGTCTTAAGCACTATAACCTACGCTAAGATATGCACAGTTGTTAGACACTTCAGTTTAACTTCAATTATTGATTTAATTTTAAGATAATACTAGTTATAATAAATAACTGATTGAAAACAAGACAATACACGTAGAAATTTATTAAATGTATTTCAGATGGTGTCTTCTTCATAGTAAATTGTACCGTTTAAAAAAAATGCTACCATGAAATCAATAAAGAAGACCAAACACGGTTAATATTTTGCCAAAGGTTTTTTTTTAATATCACTAAGTTGGCACACAAGCATACGGCCCACCTGATGCTATTGCTACCGTTGATGCCAGCTATTAATAATGCTTTACTTTAAATGGCCTTTTTTATTGAAGGGCTGGCAACGGCAACAGCATATATGCAGCTGCATCGCCGGAAACAGAGGCCTTGGTTGGTTCTACAACGCATCTGGACTGCAAGGTGGACGCACTTCACGATAAACTGGTACTTACTAACTGGGACTTAAAGCACATCATCCATGTTTCAAAGAGATTTGGTTCAAATCTTTTTTTTTGTCTATTCTGTTAGAGCTTCTCCGTCTGAGCATTTATTACTGAGGCACCAAAGTTGGACATTTCATTTGTTTTAGTTACTTTGAATACCTATTTTCAACAAAAAAATGATGAAATTTCAGATTTTTGAACTCAAATAAAATCAATTCACTACAATACATATAGCATATGTTACTCAGTTAAAGCATTAATTGTATTGTATGAAATAATCTTTAATATCAGCCCAGTAGTTATTCAGTTTATTCATTACCAACAAAAATACAAATCTTTTCTTTCATAGTATTAGTGTGATTAATAAAATAAACGTAAGGCAAGCATACATTCCGCCTGATGCGATGGTAAACGGTTACAAAAGCCTATAGACGATTGCAATGTCAGAGTATAACTCGCGCTTCTCGACCCTCAACGACATTATAATGTGCTGATCGATGTTCCAAAGCTTCTATTGTAATTCTGTATGAATAGGTGTCCTGGGTGCGTCGGAAAGGTGACGAAGATCCAATGGAGCTACTAACAACAGGCACACAACAGTATACAGCTGATAACAGGTTATACGACAATGTTTATAAATGCCGAACTTTTTTAGCATACAAATCAGTGCCGGTAGCAGGAACATTGTCGACAACGTATTCGAAAATATCTATCATACAAATTTTTAGTTCCACTTTTCACCGCCGCAGCGCTGTTCATTTTTCAATACAAAAATAGTCGAAGGCGATACGAAAACGTTGTCGACAATGTTCCTGCTACGGGCAGCGGTCCGATATTTGAATTGTCTTCTGAAGTTGACACTGTGCACTCATTTTGAAATCAAAATCACTTATGTGCAGTACAACGTATTTGAAAACGTAACTCGCTAAATGTCAAAATTGTCATACTAATTTTAGTTCCACTTTTCACCGCCGCAGCGCTGTTCATTTTTCAATGCAAAAATAGTCGAAGGCGATACGAAAACGTTGTCGTTCATGTTCAAAAGTTCATGCTACCGGCACTGCTCATTTAACAAAATATACATTCAGGTCACCAATGTTTTAAATCTGAATTTCTTGGCAACTTAACTAACAAAAACTATATAATTTAGAATTATTAGTGCCTAGAGGTAAATGTTGAAAACCAGAATTCATTGCTCTCAGCGCTCCAAATGAACCTATACTTAATCATCATTATAAATTGAAAATAAAAGTTGTGTTGTAGTGTTATGTCAATGAAATAGCTGATGCAAGGTCGCAAATCACTAAGTAAAAAATCCCCTACAAAACGAGCTGGTAAAATATTAAAGGAGATTATCCATTTCTTAGGTATTCAGCCCGTTTTATACCTCCGGATATTTGGCGGTTAGAAATCAGAGAGGTGCGGCCGACCGACGCCGCGCATTACGACTGCCAGCTGTCTGCGCATCCTCCGCGGACTGCCAGAGTTACCTTGAGGGTACCAGGTAGCTTTGAATTCTCTTCATTACCTACCATCGTTTTTACCACGACTTCACCCGCGTAGCAATATAATATATACCCTATGTTACTTACCCTATGTTAGTGAAATACAGCATTCTACTGGTGAAGGATTTTTTCAAATGGATCCAGTACTTCTAGAGTTTTATTCATTACAAACAAAAATATTTTTTTACGGTTTAAGATGTTTATTATTTCTCTTAAGATTATAAAAATCACTTACGAGGAATACATATTATTTATAAGGTAGTTATAAGATTGTTCGATTCGAGCATATAGGTCACAAGGGGAACAAATACAGAAGTGGGTAGACTAACAAAAGACTACCTAACAGCTCACAAGTTGATGTAAAGGTGCGTCCACACTATATAAAAATATCAGTAACTATTTTTACTCTTCGTAACAGTATTAGTATTACTGTAATTCCTGGAAAGGAAACGCCTGCCAGAGGTGGTCTCATAAGGATTTCTAAGCTTAAGTACAGTGATTAATCACACCGCCAGCTTAAAAGATAGGGGCTAGTATCGAGCGCTTAATCCTCGAAGGAAACAAAAATGAGTCACGGTATTGGGGACAGTGCCGCCACCTTACTATAGCATATAAGTAACACTGATGTACTGTTGTGCTTATGCGGTTGGTAAGGTTTCCAGAGCTCCTCTAGATTACGCTGTACAGTGTTATAATCAGCGAAAATGCAGAAGCGTAATATTTTTAACCATATTATATTACGTTCCATAATGTGACAAAATATTTTTTTGTTATTACAAGCTTTAATTAGTTTCACATGACTGTAATAAAATGTGACTCATTTCCCAGTGTCTGATTAAGGTGTAATTTGGCACACCCATTTGGTTTTCGTGACAATGGAAGATTACCTAAATGCCGCCTTTTTACTCGTATATGGTGGATGTCAGTACTATTCCTACATTAACCACTATGATATGGGTTGTACGTAGTAGGTATATTTCTATTTTCATTGTAACAATATAGCTGGTACTTGTTTCTTTTATATGAGTAACTTGTTCTTTTCTGTAGAAGTATCAGTGCGGATAGTAGACGGCGCTGGTGCAGAAGTGTCGGAGCAAGTGTGTGAGGTCGGCAGTACCGTCGCACTTCGCTGCGAGGTCAGAGGGTTGCGCATGGAGGGAGGACCTTCCCTCTTGTGGTACAGG
Organism: Falcaria lacertinaria; assembly: GCA_951449985.1. Taxonomy (NCBI): domain Eukaryota; kingdom Metazoa; phylum Arthropoda; class Insecta; order Lepidoptera; family Drepanidae; genus Falcaria; species Falcaria lacertinaria. The sequence goes on along the minus strand of OX602111.1, from coordinate 9,923,438 downwards.
AGGGAAGATTTGCTCAATGATGACACAACCAGAGGAGGGATCAGGTTAGCTAAATAAACAATAAATCATTCACAAGCCCCATGACACTTGATGTGGATGTTTGAAGGTGGAAATTAATCATTATGTTTGTGTCTTTATTATATACCAATGCGAAAAAAAAACAAGAAGGCTGGAACATGTTTTGCACAAAGGATTGCGATATAGCGGGGCAATGCCAGCCATCTTGGCACCCTCCCGCGTGACAAAAATTTGGGACAAATGTTTTTTTTTATATTAGGTTAGTTTTTTTTCCTTTATTTTTAGATTGTATTATTATGCCCCATATATATACATATTATGCAAAAATATACAATTTATGAAGGGACAATGCAATTCTATAAACACAGACTGAAATCGCTCGACTATTTTCTGACGTGAGATGTCCAATTAGCCACGTCACTACACTAGGCTGCGAGCGCGGCAGATGCACAGCAAAATAAAAAAATTCGCGTTAGCTTTAGTTATTATTCTGATTTTTTCATCGTACACTTACAACGTATGGTTTGTGTCCTATCTCGCTCGCACGTCGCATTTTTTTGACGTTGATAAAAATAGCAACAAATATGGCATTATTAGAAATTTGCAATAAATATTGGACAGGCGCTAAGCAGAGGCTTAGGTAGAGACCTAAAGTTTAAAAAAACAACGATTGAAATATAGTACAACCCATAGCTTATACCTTGAATTACCTTTTTCCCTGAGACTTCTCCCGCGTAGCAACATAAATATATAAACTATGTTACTCAGTGATAATTATTATAGCATTATGAAAGAATTTTTAAAATCAGTCTTATAGTTTTTACATACAAATTACAAATCTTTCCTCTTTATAATATTAGTATTATATAGATGGTGTAGATAACACATCCTAAGAAGACATATTACTTGTAGTGTCCGCACCGAGTTCGGAGTGAATGGCGCAAACTCGGTGCTGCGCGTGGCGCGAGTGCGGGGCGACGATGCTGGCCGGTACACATGCAGCGTCGCCCGAGCGCCCCCACCCACGCCCGCCCCTGCCCACGTCCTACTGCATGTTATCAAAGGTAGGCAACTAAAGTATTGACCAAGCTTATACACTTGTATGTCCCCTAATTGTGTATGTTCCTGGATTACGTCTCCAAATCTGAAGGCGCGAGTTATTGATGTCGCGGTCCTGTCTGTAATTTCTTTCTGTTTTGTATTTCGTGCTTTCTTTTATAGACTTCGATTTGTTCTTCTAACTACGAAGGATTTAAAATGAGCCTGGCTGGGGACTGTCCCTCCACTTACAGAAGATCACATTCGAATAACACTACTCTTATGTAATGTTGTGTTTATGCGGTGACTAAGGTTTCCAGAGCTCCTGAAGAATACGCCGTGCTGGCAGTAAGATAAAATATGATGAAAGCCAAGCGTGTTATCTCTAAGAATGCGCTTAACAGTGCGCTGGTGATATCCCAGGCTTTGCAAGAGCTTGTGGACTACGGTGACCGCTTACCGTCAGGCCGGTCGTACGCTTAACGTTGTTACGCATACCTCCATGTTATTAACAAATAAAATTATAAATAATACATATATCTTCACGCCTTCCCACAAGGGTCCCCTAAGGGGTGGGCAGAGGTGTGACAACACCCACTTGCCACCGAAGATAATTTGGTGCCAACGTGACAGATGGTGGGTCCGTCGCCGTCTCCTAGGCACTGCATACGTCTTTGAATTTCTTCTCAGACGTATTCAGGTTTCCTCACGATGTTTTCCATCACCGTAAAGCTCGTGATGTGACTAATCACTGCACTTAAGTTAGGAAACCATATTGGTACAAACCGGCGGGATTCGAACTTGCATCGCTAGAATAGCAGACAACGCTTCATACCACAAGGCCACGAGCCCACCACGGCTCTCTTTAATGAAAATAAATATTTTCTTTTTAAATTAACAATACAATAACTTTAGACCAAGCTATTGAAACACTTGTCTTATGTCAGGTGAAAGTCTGGCGGAGCTGCACCAAGGCGGAGGCATGGCGCACTCATCGCTCTGGGCGACTGTACCGGCGCTGTGCGCCTTTTTACACGCAATATATTAATTATATTTACTAATACATTGTTCATATTTAATATTCAATTGTTTTCTTCTTCTTCTTCTTCCTACGTATGGCAATCAATCCCTTCAGGGACTATTTTTGCCAGTGTCGTGTCAGAGAATTTTCAAAATTTCTCGTGTTTGCCACATTAAAATGCCTTGTGTCATGCATTCTAAATCTTAATGGAGTTTCTGAAGACAATCCATGGCAGTAGCAGATCCTAATACGCCTTTAGGTCAGAGGTAACCTATTGACCAAAATGATAAATCACTTGGCCCTAAAGTCGTATTGTGGCATTAATACCAAAGTTCCTATAAATCAGTCACAAAATGAAACTTAACTGCATATAACGACACCAGAAATACACATTAAAGATCACTATAACACAATTTACGAGAAACTGGAAAAAATCTCAACCGCTCCGCCTGATTCCCACCAAAAACTCCTTCAATTGTTTTATTCCAGCTTATATCCTCAGAGTTTTTATCTGTGCACTATTTTATGGGGTGTGGGTTTTTTTTATGTCGCAACACTGTCCATTCGGATATATGAAAAAAATATTTTCAAATCTACTGATTTATATTAAACCCTGGATAAGATTGGTTTCAGAGTATAGTCTAACTGCGTCCCAAATCAATATGCAACAAATTAAATCTTGGATGCATAAAACAAAATATTAGATCGATATAAAATAAAAAAGAAACTGCTTAAACATGTCGCTTAATTCCATCGCGACCAAAAACAGCAAATGCTCAATCTTGTTTCCGAAATTTTGGTGGGAATCAAGAAACAAAAACAAATGAACCTTGATAATTCTTTAACACTAGAGTTAATATAACTACTTAAAGAGAATTTAACACTAGAGTTAATATAACTACTTAAAGAGAATTAATTGCCATAGTTAGGAATAAGGAGAGATTGCTCATTTATTTAATACAGGTAGAATGATTGCGGGAGTTGCCATCGCAATAGTTGCAACTACCCTCAAATTTTACGCAGAAAAATTGCATACGCTGTCATGTTCGCGACAAGTAATATAGACACGATCCAGCGCGTGAGTTGGCGTTGAGAGTACTATCTCCGTTCTTATGTGAACCGGCCTCATAAGCAAATTAAATCGACCTACGCTACAACTTATTACTGTACAGTGCAATTAATAGGATAGTACAAAATAAAAAAGCCTCCGTATCCTGGACGAAGCTGGTCTGAGCTTGAAGTGAGTGGAAGTGACAAGGTAAGTGGTAACATAGTTAAGTATAATCTTTTGACGTCTTGGTGTTTCATCATTCATGCAACCATACCTCATTATTTTGACATTTAAATTTATTCAAAACAGATTAAGCTAATTGCAAAAAACAGATTATAACTAACCTACTTAAAGATAAAAGATCTGATCCAAACTAGAATCATGCGGGAGCGTGCCAAGAATGCTGGCATCATTGCCACGCTGGCTAGTTTGATTATTTGGATATTCTGTTAGATATTGTATAGTAACTTGCTAACCTTGCTCGTTGTTTTAACCCGCTTAGCAATAGGATAATAATATAGCCAATGTTGCGGATATTCTAGTTTTCCACTACGTTATTAAAGAGGCGCATTCTTGTACATCATTTAGTACTTATTAATCAATAATATGGCTATTTTCACTTCTGGATGTGGCATTCACCAGCGTGTGTATTAAATTGATAATCAAAAGAAAAATGTTACGTTTTGTAAGTTAACATAAAAAAACACTGCTTTGCTTTATTAGTTCAATCTAAATATCATCTGCCAAAATATATATATCAAGCACTGGTTATAAATGTAATAGAATTTATATCCTGTAATGTGATAAATAAAATATAATTGGCGATGAAAACTCTGTTTGTGAGTGATGTCAGACTGATGGTATTGCCGCTATAAAATTATATTACTCGTAGAAGCTACAAACAAGGAATTATCGTTTCCAACTTTTATTATATTACGTTTTGTTACCGTTCGTTGAAATTTAAATTTTCATATTGAATTATATTTACAACAGCATTTGGAATGTACCAGCCATCGTGTTGTACCTACTTGGCAACTGATGTTTTGTTGGTTTTAATAAACCAACCATATCACTCTGAAATTAAATTAAAATCTATCGAAATTTGAAATACAAACAAAAATATATAGGTATAAAATATTATCTTTCTGCACTCCTTCTTCATATTAACTTTATCAATGCCTGTGTTTTAAGGTGAGTATACTATTAGATACGAAATGGTGAAGAAAATTCCATTGACATTTCTTATGTTGTTCTCAGCCGCAGTAGATGGATCACTCAACTGAATATTGATGAGGGTCTAACAAGACACTTTAAATGTTATTGAATAGTCCCGTCCGGATCCGTCCACGGACCGCAATCCTGAAGTTGTTCCTGGGGATCTAGTTAGGTTACATTTGCATCAATTACCATGGTAACATCAAATGAACTTCTGGTCGAATATAAAGGTTCCTCCACACTGATGCGATAAAACTGACAGCTAAAATAATGCGTTTTACATTTTTTACGAGAATGGCTGTGGATGGATCTGATAATGGTATCGATTATGTTATATAAAATCCCTAAACTAAAACATTTTTGACAGGACTAAAAGCCCTGCTATCTCTTTGTCATGTGCGGGGTTAAATAAGGATGGCGATACTTTTAATACTGTAAATTAGTTTAGTTTAGTGATATAGTATCTTATCGGAGACCAAGTATCGGACTAACATTATAAAAGTGAAAGTTTTTAAGGATGGATGTCTGGATGTTTGTCGCTCAATCACATAAAAATGGCTAAACATATTTGTATGAAATTTAGCACACGTATAGTTTATAACCTGGATTAACACATAGGACACTTTTAATTCAGAAAATGTTTTTATCCCGGGAAAATGTTAGGTTCCTCTGGGATTTATACCTCAACACGAACGAAGTCGATGTTAGAAGCTAGTCATTCATAAAATCAACAGGGTGTCATTTATTCCCAAGCGTTCTATATTATTTGTTCTGCAATATGAAACTCTATTGTAAGCGCGATTATCGTTTTCAACCAAAGCCCTTTTCCTACCGTTATCCAGCACCCATTCAAACAGTATCAAGTGCATACACAGATGGATGTAGGTCACAGCGAGCAAACTAATCAAACTTGTGTTTGCAAAGTGGCTTCAACCTCTGTTTTATATGCATTCAATTAAATGTTCGACTGTAGCGTACGATTTATAAATTGCAATTACCCTGAAGTGTCTTTAGGGAGTATCTGAAAACAAGTTATCTTTAGTCGTAACATTCGTAAATGCATTAAGGTGCATATAGCGGTATCGGTTGTTATTCAGGAGTGTAATATTTGCAGCTATATATTGTGTTTGAAGCTGTCATTGTCTTAGTGTTGCAAGCACTATAGGATACGGTAACCGCTTACCATCAGTATGCTGGTTGACCACCTTACTAGGTATAAAAAATAAGGATTCATGTCGACAAGTATATATTTGACAGGCTAAGTATTACTATCGACACTCATTAAGTGATTAATAACTACACTGTGTTTCGTCAGTAATTTGTTTGTAATTAATTGTTTTCGATCAATTAAACAGCAATTTAACTATATTACACCTATTGAAACTTAAGAGTAGCTAGTAGTAATAAGATAGGCAACAAAAATATGTAAACATTGTTTGTTTCTAAGCTCCACAGTAATCCTTCGTACCTACAAAGTTTTCACTTTGTTATAGTTTGCAGTGAAGTTGGAAAGTTAGTTATCTCACAAGTAGTTTCCCACTGATAGTTCTCTGCGGGTTTCATTATGATTAGACTTTGATTGAACACGTTCAAACATCTTGCCTATGTACAGAGACATGTTTTTAATCGACGCGAAAAGAGAGGCGTTATAAGTTTAATTTTATGTGATTAAATACAGCTTGGAGTGAAATTTACTTGAATTAAAAAAAGGGAATGTTTCTCATTTCTGTTTAGACCAACAATGCACTTAATAAGCAGCACTAAGGCCCAGTTGCTAAAGAAAGTCCGGCAAAGCCTAAATCAATGTTATTTTATAGTATTACCATTCTAAGAATCCACCCATTCCCTTAAGTATTAATTATTGTATTAGATACATATAACATTGTTGGCAGAAAAATAGAGTATTGCTATTCAGAGGGGGAACGCTGCCAGTATCTTCGGAACCTTGCCCACAGGGACTCCGTTTAATAATATGTTTTAATATTAATATTATATTTTTAAGGTTTTATAATTAGAGATGATAATATGTTGTAATTTACTTAAATAAATTCAATTTATAATATTTAAAAAAAAATGATATACACTATATGTATAGCTACATAAGGGATAAATTTAAAAATCCCTTCTTAGCGGTCATCTACGTTATTTTCGGCTGTCAGACAATGAAATTCTTTTAGAACCACCGATTTGTACTGTGCATCGTCACTGGTTTTATGTTAATTTTAGTTGGTTTTAAGTATCTTAATGTCTTACGTAACTTCTTGCTCAACCAAGCGAAGGTTAAACAAACTACTGATAAAACTGGCGTTGTGTGATAATTTCCAAACATCATGTTCAAATGTAATTTCTTTTGTTGCTAATAAAACTATATATTTTACAATTTATACACGATAATCTCAATGTACTATTATAGTATTATTCTAACAGCTCACGCTCTAAGTTTTTCTCCCCTTTTCCTCAAGATTAAGTAAACAAAAGTTATAATTGGTATTTTTCTGTCGCATCCCATATCATCACTTGAACCGAATATCCTTGTTCTATGAAGAGCTATCAAGTTGAATTAACCAAGTCACAAGTTTGTTCGGTCTCATTTCATCTTGTTAACACCACTGTAACCTCCCATAGCACCATATAGTATTATGCATACAGGTATAGTATAGCTTTTCATTATTGGAAGATCTTTAAACCAGTTAAGTTCTTTCAGAGATTATCCCATACATAAAATAGATCATTATCTCATATGATAGTTATTAGAAACATATTAAATCCATAATACAACTCACACCCATAAAGACTCAAACTTAGTGCGCTATTGAAAGTATAATTATTATTGTAAATAAGGATGAATTATTCTTATTCTATCTCTCCTTATTCTATCTATCTTATTATATACGAAACCGCTGGTCTAGTGGTTAGTATACCTGACTGCTACGCTAGAGGTCGCGGCTTCGATTCCCGCCGGGGCAAACATTTATGTGACAAATATGTTTGCCTTGCGTCTGGGTGTTTGGTATGTATTCACAAAAAAAAAGTATATAAGTATTATATCAGCTGCTGGTTTACAAGCTTTGCTTAGTTTGGGGCTAGATGGCGTTGTGTGATAATGTCCAAACAAACATTATTATTATTATTATATCTTTTTACAGTATCAAAAATAGCAACATTAAGCACCTTATCTCGAGTAACAAAACCCAAGCTACCGGTGGTAAGGTATGCAGTAATTATTGTGATAATTATTTATTTATTTTCTTAGGTATTTTTGTTACAACATAATTAATAATTATCATTATTATCGCTGCGCTGCGATGGCGTGTGATATGCGTTGAGGAAGTTTTATTTTATCTAACGAATTAGATGAAGTGTCAAAGTAATTTCCCCATCAGCTTGACCCCTTCACCCCTCGAGGGTGAGCGCGGTAATTACGGTCTATTATAAAAGCGGTGAAAACGAAAATCTGTCTGAAAAAATGTTTTCTTTTCAATAGGTTTGTTATTTCAGTGCTTTACCTTTGAAACAATTTGGGCCGTTTATTGTTCTATATAATGAACGGAATTGAGCGTAAAATTTCGCGGAAGTTGAAATAATGGGGACTTTTTTATTCGATGCTGTGTCTGACAGTTATTTGGACAAAAACCTTTTAATACACACTGAAGTTCGCCCACGACGGGTAGTAATTACGGTGTCGCATATAACTGTTGTCATGCGATTCGTTGTCGTATTCACATTTCTTCTATATAAAAGAACTAGCTCCGACTTCGCAAGGGTTACACAGAACGTAAAAGAATATACATAAAAACCTACCTCTTGAATCATTCTATCTATTGCTGAAAACTGCATTAAAAGATCTAAGCGATCAAACAGCGGAAGCCACTTAAATTTATACTGTGAAAAGATAAAGATTAAATATAAATAAAAAGAAGAAAGCTCCGCAAAAAATACATTGCGAATGTGAGTGGAAGATAAAGTCGTGGAAGGCCAAGGTTTACCTTTTTAGATCAAAGATAGAAAGGAAAAGGGTACTCGGAACTGGCGGGCATGTATGAAGAGATTGATGAATTTAAAAGATGCAAGAGAAGTGTGCAAGTCAAGAGTGAAATGGCGCTGTATGTTCTGCCTACTCCGCGAGGGACTGGCGTGATGAAATCTATGTATGTAAAAAGTACTGAAGCAAAAATATTGCATTCGGCTAGATGCTGGTTGTCAACTGGCTAGCTAAGTTCCAAACTGTAGTCCATTGTACACAAAATAGCTCTACAGAATATAATAACACAAACAGCCTGTTTACACGTCTATCTCCATAATGGCTAAAATATAAAATACTGTTTTAATCAATTTAGAGATTCAGTTTCCGGAGCAAAGGTGCAATACAGTACAATCAGGGACAATTTGCTCCTTCCATTGTTAATCCCAAGGGAACTGACTCCACCTGTGCATATATGTATCAGCTATAGGTGATACGTCACAAAAAATAATACATTTACATAATATATTATAATCAATTTCCCATAAACGGTAACAGCGATTCTAAATTTAATTTAACAAAGACTTCTGGATATTTTCGTTCTAAATACATTCAACTGTTTTGTCCAAAGTAGGTACATTACAGTGTAAACGGTATACCAGGAAAAGGCAGGGTTGTGTATTCAAAACATTTATTTAAGCAAATTTAGCGATGAAAGTTGTAATCTCAAACTGGGTCGTTTGTAATATTAGTGTATATGTAATGGAATCTTGAAACTGTTCGCAAAAAAATATATTTACTCCTATTAGATATCTCTGTTACCGACCCGGGAAAGGGAAAAAAAGAGGGTTATTCTCTTAATATTTGGACACCATCTATAAACTCAACAGTTTCTTGGACCACAATTTCTTACATAATACCTCACAGTAGATATATAGATAATATACTACGTACAGATAATACATTGAAAAAATTAGAATTGACAAATAAAAATGACAATTCAGCTCTTAGAAATCTCTTGCTTGAACACTTCAACCGAAGTACATGTAATATAACACACTTTAAATTTAATTTATAATATGTCGACGGCCCCAGGACGTGGTAGGACCCTTAAAAGTACCCGAGTCTCTCGGCCTCGGTGACCAGTCCCAGCATCATCTGCGTGACTTCTTCTCCTTGCTCGGGGATCCTGTAGGCGGGCCAATGGAAGTAGTATCCTCGTAGCTCGAAGGTGTACACCAGCGGTGTGCCTTGCGTGTGTCGCACCCAGTCCATACTGCCTCCTGATGCCTTGTCTGAAGGAAATAGTGTTGTTATTTTGTGTGAGATGAAAGGGAGGCTCAAAAACCAGAATAATAAGACACTAGAAATGAAAAAAGTGCAGTTTAGTTCCGAAACCGATGTCGCCGCTTACCGCCTTCTCGAAACCATATACAACACACTTAAGCGGCCTGAAAATCTATTACGAACCCTACTGTCCTATGCACGGTGATCAAAATGGAAATTCAAGCGTTTGTGATTTGAACATAGCACTCCTGGCGACACGTTAATGGCGATTCACCATTTCTAGTGTGTCATTATTCCGATTTCTGTGGACCTCCGTCCACAGAAATAGAAAAAATATAGAAAAACATAATTACGTAGGTAGATATAGAGTATAATATACCCTAAGTCATACAAATAAGTTTAGGAATAAATTAACCGAATAACTTTTACATTAATTGATTTTAAATTTTGTACCTAAATGATCAAAAACACGAATATTGAAAAATGATATAAATATTATTCTAATATATAAACAATATTGTTATTAGCTGTACTGCAATTTAATATTTACTCAGTCAATGTAGGGAAAATTACGAAAAAACTTACATAATATTTCAGCGGCTGTTGCGGGACCATCGTAACGTTGCCGATTGACTTGATAACCGTAATCTAGGGATGTTTTTCCTATTTTAATCTGAAAAAAGATATTATGCACCTTTCTACAATATACGTATTTATACATTTTTCAAAAAAATATTATGACATGATATAGTCATTTTGTTAACATTGTCTTACAAATCATCAGCTATCAATTGACAGAATTTCATATGCAGCAATTATTATTATTTGTGTAGTTTATTATATGATTGATGGAAGACCATTACAAATTATACATATAGGTTGTAAGAGACCGACTTTTTCATAAAAATCATCATATGTTTACATAATGACAACAGAGATGGGCGGAAAAAGGCTCTATCACATCCACACGACTAACTCAAACTCAAACCCATAATGATCTTTATTTGACTAGACTTTACAGATAAGCACTTTCAAATCGTCAGAATCTACCATCGGATTCAGAAAGTAGTTTTTGCTGAGAAGAATCCGGTAAGAAAGAAGGCAATTACTCTTTTAAAATCAAAAGACACAAGACAACTAGCGGCTGTTATTTGTGGGAAAGATAATAAATAATGTGTTCGACGAAGATACGCTGTACTTGCTTTAAGAGAAGCTGCAAGCACAAGTCCTCTCATAACAAAAGATTTGTGATTCCCCTGGTATTCGAACAAAATCAAAAACACATGTATTCAGTTTAGGCTCTAATAAGGCACTTATGAAGGTCTAAACTACCACCGGGTCGAAAAAAAGCCACCTGAGAAGAACCGGCAAGAAACTCAGTGCTCTGTCTTTTTATTCTTCCGTATATTATATATCTTATTCGAGCGTACTGAAAACCGATTATAATAATTCGGATCGTGCTGTTGTAAAAAAACTTAATGGTATGAAAAATGCCATTACCAAGTCATCATAGTTGTCGTCATGCTCTTTAGAGTCAGAGTAAGGGACGAGCAGACACTGGGCGTCGGAGTGGAACGCTATGTAGCCGCGCATGTTTTCTAGACCAGATACATATGTGGCCAGAGATCTAGTTTCGATCTCAGAGAAAGGACGAGCTCCACCGTATGTCTGGTAATCGCAGGGGTCATTGGTTGCACCGTTTTCTGCAGAAAAATAAACTAAGTTTAACTACCTGTCAAGTTCTATCGTTGGAGCGTAGCGCTGTAGCCGTTAAATGAAATACTTTGTTTGAAGAAATTAAGAGTTACATAGCTGATGCACAAATAACTTACGTAACCAGTTGTAGTCCCAGTTACGATTGGGGTCTGCGCCGTAGCATTTGGAATTAGACTTGGAGCGAGTCTTCCTCCACATGCGATCCTGAATTTTAAAGGAAATAGGTTAAAACTAGTTAATTGCCGCAATTTTTTGTCAAAATGTGCACAATTATAATGATTGGAAACAGACGTAAATTTGCAGAAATTCAGATGTTTTTTTTATAAATTTTCCTTTATGACACCTAGAATATAATATTGGTACAAACCACGGTGTAGCTGTAGTGATAACCATCAGGGTTCACCGTAGGGAATATATGCCAATCAAATCGATCTCGCATGGCGGTTATGTTTGGATTACTGCTCGTCAACAGTTCGTTAATGAAATATGTCGTCGTGGCAGGAGTGATCCATTCCCTTGCGTGAATGCCTGGCAAAATAATAAAGCTGGTGTAAGTGAAGAATGGGAAGGTCTTCTACTAGTGCCTCAAAGTAAATAAAATACAGTGAGCGTATTATTGGCCTAAATAAACAATGATAAAGAGTACGCGGAACCGGCGGGCATGTATAAAGACATTGATAAATGTGATAGAATCAAAAGCGGTGGGTCAAGAGTGACATTTTGTTCTAGGTATACATATACTCTGCCTACTGCCGTGAGGGATTTGGCTTAAATTTATTTTGCATTATAGGGTATTAATTCGAAATCATTCAAAGCACTAGCAGATCTTAGACGACATAATTTATGGGATAAAATTAAAAGTACTTCACCCTAGCCTAGACACTTGTTAATAATTAATTAATTTAAATTCGCCTACATATAATTCAGAATGGAAATTACCTAACTCCAAAAAAAATAGAGTGAAAATATTTACTGAAGAAAACTATGTAATATTAATACAATTTAAGAGATACTTAAGAACCGTCATCGTCCCGCTTGATTTCTGTCAAAAAATTCCAACCTTATCTGATCTCTTACAGTCCATATATTATCATCATCATACCATCACGCCTTTAAATCCCTCACGTGGTAAGCAGAGTATGGAGCGCCATTTCACTCTCGATTAACACCCCTGTTGTGCTTCTTTTATATTCATCAATCTTTTCACACATGCCCACCGGTTCCGAGTACCTTTTTTTGTATACCACTAAGTGACAAGAATACGGCCTTCCTGCTGGTAAGCAGTCAACATAGCCGATACTAATACCAGGAGTAGGTATCACTAACGCGTTGCCAATCCTTATTTAGGGTCGGCAACGCGTGAGATACCCCTGGTGTTGCAAGCGTCCATAGGCTACGGTGACCGCTTACCATCAGGTGGGACGTATGCTTGTTTATCACCTTAGTGGTATAAAAAGTATTTTGTTGATAACCTACTCTTTACCTAAATAAATATTTCAATAACTCAATTATTCCATAACATAAACTTAAATTAAACATAAAATAAACTAAACTAAGAAGTACAAAACTTACCTACACTTAAAATAAATGTCCCGAACCACTGTCACGGGGAAGTGTGCCAAGAAGGCTGGCGGCATTGCCACGCTGTATTGCAATGCTTAGCCTCTTTACCTATATCAATTACGGTAGTGTTACCTGACTCAATAAACATGACGGGTTTGTCGTCCCGATCCCCTAAGGGAGTGTTGATCCTCAAGCCTAGTATCTGCCGGCCTTCGTAACTCCTCCCACCCACCACCAATTTGACCGAGTCTGGGTAAGTCGAGCTCATTCCTTGCAGGTATTTATAAATCTGTCGTAGTAAAGCGAAACGTACAATTATCTTTATATGTATAAATAGGCAAAACACAATAGCTTGGTACCATTTTCTAGTAAGTTTGTGAATTGTTTTTTTCTATGCCTGGAAAAATTTTCTTTGCCACAGTGAAGCGTGTTCGGGTATGTTTTTTATTTAAAGAGAATAATAATTGAACTTATTTTGGCAAATGAAAGTTCTAAAACAAAAAAATGCGACAATAATCTTTTTTTTAAAACGGGAAGTCAAAACTACTACGTGACAATGCTATATCTATTATTAGTAAAATACATTTTATCAGTAAAGCTTTTCCGAGATGCCTATATAAAAAAGTACCTGTTCATATCATTAAAAGTATTAGGTAAGGTAAACTAGGTTCTCTCGATATTGGCGATTACCAATAGGGCCGAAGCCTAAATAAAGTTTGTCAACTTGCTTTTGTATGGTTTAATAGTACAATTACTCAAAGATTTCGAAATACAATTATAGAAATAACTTACATCATCAACGTCGTAGTAAGCCGTCCAAGAGAATCCTGTTCGTCGATTTGCCTGTATTCCTTTTTCTTCTATAATTATTCTGACAAAAACACATTACACACAAAATAAATAAGTCTTTATATTTGAAAGAAAATTGTTAATAATTCTACTAATAATAATGCTTAGACATTATCACGCCATCTAGCCCCAAACTAAGCAAAGCGTGTACTGTGTGAACCAGCAGATATAATACAATTTTTTTTGTATATGCATACTTATAATATATACAAAACACCAGGCGCTAGGCAAATATAAAGTTTGCCGCAGCGGGAATCGAACCCGCGACCCTTAGTGTAGCGGTCAGGTATACTAGCCACTAGACCACGTATCAAATTCAAATTCAAATTCAAAAATCATTTATTCAGTTTAGGCCCTAATAAGGCTCTTATGAAGGTCTAAATTACCACCGGTTCGGAAAAAAAGCCACCTGAGAAGAACCGGCAAGAAACTCAGTGCTCTGTCTTTTTTTGCAATTAACAATCATTATATAACAATTTGTAACAAAATTCTTCTAGACATTGGTATGAAATTACAAATATCAAAATGAAAGCTACCAAGTTGGTTTTGTCACTGCTTTCATGAAATACATATTCCAACTATTACAATTACCAGGAGCGGGGAGCCACTTGTGCAGAGTGAGTCTATATATTCCAAGCATTTTTATCATTTACATAATCATTAATTTTATAATAGGCTTTATTTATCAAAACTCTTTTGACATGAGTCTTAAACTTATCGTAATTCAATTCGGTAATAGATTGTGGGATTTTATTGTAAAAGCGGACGCAGTTTCCCATAAATGATTTGTTTACTTTTGTAAGTCTAAACCTAGGAGCCACAATTTTGTTTCTGTTTCTTGTATAAATATTATGGTTGTCTGAATTTAACTGAAAACTTCTAATGTTCTTTTTTATAAACAACAAGTTCTCAAAGATGTAAAGAGCCGGTAACGTGAGAATATTAATTTTCTTAAACAATTCTCTTAACGATTCTTGGGGACCCATTGCAAAAATTGCCCTGATTGCCCTTTTCTGTAGAATGAATATCGTATCCAGATCCGCCGCAGATCCCCATAATAACACGCCATAAGACATGAGGCTGTGGAAATATCCGTAGTAAACTAATTTTGCAGTATCAATATCTGTCATTTGTCTGACTTTCCTAATGGCAAACGCAGCTGAACTAAGTTTCTTTGACAAAGTCTCAATGTGAGAGCCCCACTGCAATTTTGCATCTAGTGTTAGACCTAGAAAAATCGTGTTATCAACTAAATCAAGTTTTCTGCCATCTAATTGTACATTCGTGTCTACCTGCGATGAGTTTGGAGGAGAAAACCGTATACATTTTGTCTTTTTTGAATTTAAAACTAGGTTATTGGCGTCAAACCATTTAGAAACGGATGCTAGCGTTTCATTTAGACTTATCATTTCTTTGTCTTTTCTGCTCACTCTAAATACCAGAGACGTGTCATCCGCGAATAAGACTATGTCACAGATATTATCCACTACAAGTGGGAGATCATTTATGTATGCCAAAAATAAGAAAGGACCTAATATTGAACCCTGCGGAACTCCCATTTTTATTAATGTGCCTTTGGAAGTTATGCCTCCGACACCGACTTTTTGCTGACGACCGGACAAATATGAGGCTACAAGATCAAGGGCATTTCCGCGGATACCATAATATTTTAGTTTGAGCAGTAGCGTACTATGTTCAACGCAATCAAATGCTTTAGATAGGTCGCAAAATACACCTAGGGCATCATGTGAACTTTCCCATGCTTCAAATATATGTTTCAGTAATTTTGCCGCCGCGTCACTTGTAGATCTACCTTTAGTAAAACCGAATTGGTCTCCATGTAATATATTATGCGCATTAAAGTGACCTAACATTTGATTTAACATAATTTTCTCAAATATTTTACTCAAAGCCGGCAGTATTGATACTGGTCTATAATCAGAAGGATTTTCTCTAGATCCCGCCTTAAAAATCGGTATTATTTTACTATATTTCATTAAATCAGGAAATATTCCTTGATCAATGCAAGTATTAAAAATGGTTGCCAGTATAGGAGCAATCGTTGGTAGAATTGCTTGAATAACTTTAATCGAAAGTCCCCATAAATCTTCCGTGTTTTTAATTTTGAGCGTTTTAAATGTTTTAATAATATCATTTGCATTTACATGTTGAAAGTAAAACTCTGGAATAACTTTATTAAACGATTTCTTAAGTAAGCCTTCGGCTGTATTTGCACACGAGCTAAGGTTTTTTGTAATTTCGGACGGAATATTGGCAAAGTAGCTCTCAAAAGCTGCTGCGACGTCTAACTTATCCGACACAAGATTCTCGTTAATTTTAAGTGTGCTTACTTTTTCTTTAATTCCATTCTTTCCCGTTTCCCTATTAATAACTTTCCAAACCGTTTTTATTTTATCATCGGAATTACTTATTTCATTACTTATATATTTTGATTTAGCTATTTGACAAACAGTTTTAAATAATTTAGAATATTTTCTCACGTAACTATAAAACTCTTCATTAGTTGTATGAGATTTCTTATAATACAACTCATACAAAGTGTCTCTACTTTTCCTTATACCTTTAGTTGCCCAGTTACTAAATTCCAATTTGTTATTTAGCTTCATCTTTCGTTTAGGACAGGCCATATTAAATTCACTGCATATAACGTTTTGTAATTTTTGAAAACATTCATTGGGCTCACCAGACTTAGAATTATAAATTTTTGATTCTAAATTCTTCCTAAACCTTTCCATTCTATTCTTAGACAGGGGTCTACACTCTTTCATAGAGGTGCTAGGTTGTGCACTATCATGCAACTCAACAAATTGAGCCATATGATCTGATCTAATGCCACTTATTAACGACTTATTTTTTATATTTCCATTTGATATTATATTATCAATGCAGGTAGACGAAGTGGCTGTTATTCTTGTGGGCTCATTAAATATAATGTCTAAATTAAATGATTTGAAAAGATTTTTAAATAATCGGGCCTCAGTTGACATTTTTAAAGTATCTACATTAAAATCACCACATATAACTAGTTTTTTATTTGTATAAAATAATTTTCTAAGCATTGCCTCCATTGTTGAACAAAATAAACGAGTATCCGAATTTGGAGGTCTATATACACATAAGATTATGTATTTATCTATCTCTGCACAAGCTGCTTCACAAACCCGCTCAACAGACAAGCTAGTGATATCATTTCTATCTTTGCACTTTATATTACTATTCAATAATATAATCGATCCACCACCCTCCACTGAGAGTCTGTTAAACATACTGGCAATTGTAAAGTTACTAATATTGAAATGCATGGTGTCTGGTTTTAACCAAGTTTCTGTAAAACATAGTAAATCAATTGGAAATTTGTCTAGTAATAATTCTATGTCGAGAATTTTGCCAGAGAAGCGGTTAATATTTTGGTGTAAATTTAAAAAATTATCGTCGTAAGTATCGAGTACAAGTTGTTACTTACTGTGAAAAATCGTTATGCAATATCTTAGCAGTTAGTTTTTCTTCAGCTATTAAATACTCCAAAGAATCCGTCAGTTCTGGTGCTATTAGCACTTGAGTCTTATTCCCTGAGCTTATTTCGTATGGTATTTCCTGAAATCATAAAAAATATTATTAAAGTGCAAAACTAATTAAAATAACATTACTAATACGATTGAGTACAGTGATTAATGATACAATGAGCTTCAAAAGAGAGGTAGGGTGAATTGATATCTCTCGTGGGATTTCCCATTAAAACCTCAACCTTACAGAAGACTTCAAATAACACTACTTTGATGTTGTGTTTCTGCGGTTAGCAAGGTTGCCAATGCTCCACATACGCTGCGCTAGTATTCATGTTGCTAGCTCAGTGGGTCACAGTCAAATAGTCATCGTCTAGTCCGGACAGGCTCCAATTTCGATTACAATAAAGTTAATCGTTAATTAAATTACAAATAAATTTTATTTTATTTATATGCATCCAAAAAAATTAAATTAAATATCATTTTTGCCGTGAACTTTTGTCTTTTGTCGAAACAAGTGATGACTTCTTCTACTAGAATGGGTAGACCCAGCTAAGGGGGCTCATGACTCCGCCATTGCAGCCCAGTTCGTGTAATTAGCTAAACCTGATCTTTTGTAATCTACGTCAGACATTTTCTGACAACGAACACATCCAGAAGAAAATGTACTCACATTTTCCTGCGACAAATGCCTCAATACACGTTGCACCACAACCCTGTCTCCTTCTACTTCGTATATCTTGTAGTTTTTGTAGGACTTATAAGATTCCACGCTAGCTCCATGACACAGACTTAACAACCCTAAAATTAGAACAATACTCAATGAAGTCATGATTGCATTTGCGCGATACAATCCCTTCTGCGTTAAATATACTCACCTATATAGTTGTCAACCCGCACTGTGGCGTGATAAGCGTGAATATTTCAAGTATTCGACGAGTCACTGCAGTTTAAATGGGTTTGTCTGTCTATCTGTTATTATTTATAAAACACATGAAATAAAAGCTTCTTTATTTATTTATTTATTATTACATTAATTAGAACGGCAAAACCAATTACACTAATTAGAAACCAAACACTCATTTCCTCTCAGCAAACTTCAAACATGCCAACAATAAGTTCTTCCATCCATCCACAAACAAATCAACACTTGGATCTGAATCCAGGAGAGTGTTGAATGCTGTCAACGACCGAGGTATCGGAGACATGGCCCGGGCGGTCGTGCGACTAGCCGGCACCGCGAACAACTTATGCTTGCGGTTGCGTTGATATTTATCCGGAGTGAAGAGTCGAGACAGTTCACCAAGCAGTTCGGGGGCGTCGATCATACCACGAAGAATCTTACAAGATGTTGCCATCTGGTCCACTCCTCTTCTGACTTCAAGAGAGTTGTAATTGAGGCATCCGAGTAAGAAATTTGTGGGATAAAGATATGGATAATATCCGTGGGTACGTTTATATAAATACCTAAGGAAGGCTTTTTGTACCTTCTCTAGGATAAGGATATAGGAACTTTCGTGCGGGTTCCAGACGCATGCACTGGTTTCCAGCTTGCTGCGAATCAGACATTATAAAGTATTCGAATGACCTCGCAGTTATTGAAGTCGCGCGAATTTCGCAGGACAAATCCTATTTTTTATGGTTATTTATTTATGGTCAATGCGCGTCTATCGGATGCAGTAACCACACTTACATGGCAATATGCTTGCTTATCCGCCTTCTGTACTTTTTATCCGACTACGGCGAAGCCAAAGGGTTATGTTCCTCCGTAACGCCTAAGCTATTCATCCGATTTTGATGCATAAGGTGTCAATCGATTCGTTGTTCGAACAACAGTGTTGGCAGCGCGTTAGTGATATCCCTGGTATTGCTAGCGGATATAGACTAAGGTGACTGCTTACCATCACGTTGGACGTACGCTTATGTGACACCTTAGTGGTATAGAAAAGGTATAAAATTAGGCGTTGTGTGACATATACTATAAAATAAATGCCTGTAGGAGAAACATAAGGTTTAGTCTAGTCGAATGATTGTAGTTATATGTATACCCACATATGTATATAATGCATGCTATGTACGCACGCACTCCAATATCTATGTCATTACCTCGTTAGCACTTGCATCAGGTATTTCAGATTACACTATGTGGATAACGCAAAGAATTTCAATGTTGATTCCAATGACGTACAAATAGTAGTCTAAAATATTCGTTCTTTTGTATTTATAGTCATATCTATACCTAAAATAGTATCGCTGTTCAATTATTATTATAGTAAACTATCCTTTAGTAACATTACTATAACTAAAAAAAAAACGGACTGACTTTTATTACGTAGGCTCATAATCTGCCCTGTAGTCCAAAATCTGCATAAAAGAGTTTTTATTTAGTTTGTATAATTTGGGGTAATATTTGAAAGTACTATCAGAAAGTATGGATTAGATCCTATTTCATTCCAGGAAGGTTAGCGGAAAGAAAAATTATACAAGTACTATTACAAGTCAGCAATATGAGGTGAACGCAATATGTACGCTAAAATATTTAAGTTATCACCGCAGGTACTTGAATATCTTTGACAATAGAGTTGGTTATATGACTTGTAAACACTTGAATAAATGATTTATACAATGTTTTAACCTTCATAGACGATAGGGTGAGTCAATGCGCTGTAATAATATGTAGGGCAGTTTAATTATCAAAGTTTTTTATACAGGACGTAACAATGCAACACAGCTTTTAAAGGGAGGTTGTGTGGAATCACCACAGGATTGTATGCCAAGGGACGTTAGCAATTCACTTTGTCTATTGAAAGTTTTTAATAAATAATTACACCACTATAAAATTTGCAAAGAAATCTTTCAAATAAAAGCTCAAATTTAACAATCGCTGTACATGATTCTACGACGATGTTAAGTGGCCCCTACATTTTTAATGCTAATAGTTTGACGTATACGTATGAAAAGAGGATTATTCTGGATAACTGTTCTAATGAATGTCACAAATCAACACAAGGCATTTTGTGTAACAGAGATGGAATCTTGCGAAAACACGAGCCCTTATCTCATTGCAAAAAGATAATATGCAAATTGAGGAGCTCTGAGTAATGGAGGCGTGTGGTAAATTCCCGACGTCTCGGCAAGACGGAGACGGTGAGAATTTGTAAGACACATCACCCCATGCACGGCCGCCATTTTCGGCTGATTACATAAAAAACGTTTCTTGTTGATTGCATTGGGTAATAGGCTGGTACCTAATAGGCGACAATTTTGTGTGCAATATATTTATACCATACGAACCAATGTTGTGTACTTGTGTTGTTGTAAAAGGTAATTTAGAAACAAGGGAAATAATTATAATGTGTTGTAAGTAACTAAATTGTCCGTAAATCAGAAGAAATACTATTGCAATCAATAGTTAGTCGAGATTGAATATTGTATTAAATTCTAGCCACTGTATGTATTTACTAGTGATAGCTATGAATTAATATGTCAAATAAACCACACTTAAAAGGACCTTAACTTTATCCCAAAAGTACAAATGTTCCGAATTTCTTTCTCCTCCCGACAATAACAAACACAAAAAAAAAAGAAAAAAAAGAAATCGGTCTAGCCGTACACGCGTAATGCTGTGACCAAGGGAAATAAAGATTCAATTTTATATATTAGGTCCTTACATATGAAATTGGCGTTTTTCGTACTGGCCACTTTAATCACGAATTTCTCCTCTTTGGTAAGGAATTCCAAATTCAAATTTGTACAGCTATAGACTCATGTATTTGTGCTTCGATGATCGTCATTCATTTGTTTTTTTTCTTCTGTTTTTTTCTGTTTGCGTCACTCATTTTACAAAATGGAAAACCTTAAATATCGCATTATTTACGAGTACGAGTTCCGCCGTGGCACTAGTGCTGCGGAAACAACTCGAAGGGTGAATGATGTGTATGGCGGTCGTGTTGCAAAAGAAAACACAGTTCGTTTTTGGTTCCAACGTTTTCGTTCTGGAAATTTCGACCTGCAGAACAAGCCCCGTGGACGGCCTGAGACTCAAGTTGATAATGAAGAGTTGAAGGCTATTGTGGAAGCGGATCCATCGCAAACCACGTCCGAGTTAGCTGCAGGCTGCAATGTTAGTGATAAAACTGTTTTAATTCACTTGAAGCAAATTGGGAAGATTAAAAAGCTTGAAAGGTGGGTACCTCACGAATTGACTGAAACAAACCGGCAAACGCGCGTCGACTGCTGCGTTACATTACTAAACCGGCACAATAATGAAGGTATTTTAAACCGAATCATTACCTGTGATGAAGAATGGGTTCTTTACGATAATCGGAAGCGCTCAGCGCAATGGTTAGATCCTGGCCAGCCAGCTAAATCCTGCCCTAAGCGAAAATTAACCCCAAAAAAGTTACTTGTAAGCGTTTGGTGGACTAGTGCCGGTATTGTTCATTACAGTTTTTTCAAATCTGGCCAGACTATTACGGCTGATGTCTATTGTCAGGAATTGCAAACCATGATGGAAAAGCTAGCGGCTAAACAACCTAGGCTGGTCAATCGCTCCACGCCACTGCTGCTTCACGACAACGCTAGACCACACACTGCGCTACAGACGGCTACTAAATTAGAAGAGCTTCAATTGGAAAGTCTAAGACATCCTCCGTACTCCCCGGACCTTGCTCCAACAGATTACCATTTTTTTCGAAATTTGGATAACTTCTTGCAAGGGAAAAAATTCAACTCCGATGGGGCAGTCCAAATCGCCTTCAAAGATTTTATTGATTCCCGTCCGACTGGTTTTTTTTAGTAAAGGGATCAATGAACTACCTATGAGATGGCAAAAGTGCATAGAAAATAATGGTTCATACTTTGATTAATTAAATATATTATATTAAAAAATATTCGACTTTTTGTTCCTCCCATACAAAACGCCAATTTCATATGTAAGGACCTAATATAAAGACTAGTTTTTGCCCGCGTGGTGAAATAAATAAGTCAATAATTAAAAGTCAGATCTAAATTAATAAAGACCAAAATAAGAAACAGTAAGTTTCTTTCTTTATTTCTTCAATAAAAGCAAGAATATTTCCTACCTACACATTTTATTTGGAGATCAAACAAGAACAGTCAATCAAATCCGTATTCCTTTTTATTATTTATATTTGATATTCGCGATCAAAGCACTATTGAGATCTCAGGGCCATCACTTCTCTCAGCTGAAGGTATTAATTACGCAGCTCGACGACAGGCACAAGAGCTTTTGAGAGGTTCTTAGCTCGCATCACCGCTCTTATATTTCCAAATCTCTTCAGAGGACCATGCGAAGTGATTCCAATGAATAAACAACAACTAATGAATGCTTACCCTGTAAAAACCTTTTCTAGGTCTAAACCTAGACCTAGAAAGGGTTAAAGTGTGTTGACCTTAGGGTCAAAATAAATAAGCGTTGCAACTTAAGTGCAGTGATAAGTGACACTACGAGCTTTACGGTGAAGGAAAACATCGTGAGGAAACCTGCATACGTCTGAGAAGAAATTCAAAGACGTATGTAGTGCCTAAGAGACGGCGACGGTCTCACCATCTGTCACGTTGGCACCAAATTATCTTCGGTGGAAGTTGGGTGTGTTACACCTCTGCCTGCCCCTTCGGGGACCCTTGTGGGAAGGCGTGAAGATATATAAGACATGCAAGCTACGCAAACCATTATATTGTTAATTGATATGTTGTGTAACAAATAGAAAAGCTAATAAAATGCCTATTTTTCAAGAATTGTTCTGCAAATAAGTCGACTTAATACCACATAGTTGGCCGTAGCGCTGCACTGCACTTGTCAGATATTTTGTTCATTAGTATATTTGAACAATCACTTACTAACCAAATTACAAACCTTGAAAGATACATTTCACTTTTGCTTCTTTTACATTGATCAACCGTTTCTTATATCCCCGCCGGTTCCGAGTACTCTTTACCATCATTGAGTACGTTGGTAATTAGATATTGAAAGTTATCCTCTTTTCTATATTCAAATATAACATAAAAATCTAGTACGACTTAATATTAATGAGTAAGTAGGCGATACTGAAACAGCATTCAAAGTTAGGCCCACGGAATTTGAAGCGTCATCAAAATACAAGTTTGCTTTTGAAATCGGAGGCCACTTAAAATTAGCGTGGCATTAGATTTGATTGGCGTATCAGTTCGAACATTTGTCTTTTATAGCAATATTTTTATGAGTCAACAAGTTGGTCGGTGCTCTTGTGGAGGCTTTCTCCTGTGGTTTCCTCTTCAGTGCTTTCTATAGTGCAAGTAGCTTCCGTTTCGTCGCGGTCTATATTCTGCTGACGTTGAAGTAACTCGGCCAGCATTGATTTCCTCTGAAAAAATTATGGTATTAGTCTATTGTTACACGTACAGTTGATAACCTAGTACAGTCATAGCCGAATACTGAAATTGGTATCTCCCATACCGTACCTCCACCTTACAGAAGACCGCAGTGAAATAACACTACTTTGATGTAGCGTTATGTTTCTGCGGTAAGTAAGGTGCTCCACGGGGATACGCTACGCTATCGTAGTAAAGCTGCTAGCACAGTGAGTCCTCATCAACAACAAGGTTAGTTAGTGATATCCTTGCTGGTATTGCTAGTGACTATAGGCTACGGTGACTGCTTACCATCAGGAGGGCCGTATGTTTGTGTGCCAACCTTAGTGCCAACCGTAATTGTGTTTTGCACTTCGCTTGAACCAGTTACTGAGCCTTCAAATTTTGAATATCTTTGCAGTATTCGACGTGAGTCTTCTCAGCTATAGTGTTGGCGGCAACGCGCTGCTAATTATTACCGTCTGTCTATAGGTTACGGTTACCGCTTTCCATTAGACGGAACCTAAGAATCCTTTACAAAAACAAAAATTGCCTTTAAATATTGAATACTCACCATAGATTGGCGTTTTACATCCTTCTTTAGAATTTCTAAGTTTTCTTTGGCCTTCCTCTTTAGGAAACCACACTGCAAAACAGAATTCAGTGAATCTTTGTTACTTATAGCTCAGAGTAGGTAATGTACAACGTACAACTTACATAAATCATTTAAAAATTTGAGCCACAATCATTGTGCTATAAATCCACAAAAATTGAGATAATAATAATATTTTTAAAGAATATTGTAATAAAAGTAAAAAACAAAACTAAATAAATAATGGAAATAATAATAACCTAAAAATTGTTTGGTTATAGTTCTGAGGGTAAACGTATATATCCCGCCAAGACTCTTTCGGGATAGACAGAGTTTAAAGAGCGCCATTTCACTCTTGATTTACACACCTATGTAAATGTAACATGAGCATCGGCTTATTTATTTTATCGTATAGTAGCTATAGATAGAAGAAGGTACCGCGTGCCCTAGAAAGTGATGGAGATAGTTATCAATGTGTTTGACACAAGTGACTCGTAGCTGAACCAAAACATAGGCTAAGTTACAAAAAGTATTTTACGAAAACGAATAAACCCTGCACGCGGTAAGGGACATTTTTTTATAGCTGTGTCCTTGTCTTGTACATAAGTAACGCATATTGCCTTCTCTTTGTGTGTGAGGAGAGCAGGATGATGTTATTGCCTCTATTAGTTACTCCCTTCACGGTTTTTATTCACTGCGTATATATTTATCTAGAGTGAGATGTAGTTTATGTACTGGTTTATATACTATTGGTTATAAAGACTTTACTTATCGACCTTATAGAGTGCTAAGGCGAGGATCCCCAACAGCAGAAGCCCCAAGCACACTCCCGCTATGCCGATATAAAGCGGCACCACAGCCACACTAAGCACCAGCGTACTGCTTATTCTGTAACCAATAAAAACATTTTGCATCTATAAGCACCAATATTATCTTTGGCTTAGACTACTGTGGCCAGCAAGCATATGGCTAACCTGATGGTAAGCGGTCACTGCCCTAACTTTTATTATTAAATGCGAGTTGGAAAGCCAGGATACGGCTAGCCAGATTGTAAGCGGTCACTGTCCTAACTAATATTATAAATGCGAAGTGGCAAGCAAGCATATGGCTCGCCTGATGGTAAGCCGTCAATGACCTTACTAATATTATAAATGCGAGGTGCCAAGCCAACATACGGCTACTACCGACTGAGTATCGTGAAATTTTGCATACAAGTTTTCAGGAGTAGAAAAAAACACATAGGGTACCTTTTATATGGAGTTAGAAGTCTACGTTCGATGTACATATAAAGCGCAATGCTAGCCTTATTATTGGGGTCCCCACAGCCCTAGATCGTCATTCCCTGCCAGCACAGGATATCCCCTCAATATCTCTGGAAACCTCACTCAGAAATACAACACTTCATCCTACATCAGAGTGTGATGTAGTGTAGTCATAACTGACTGCTATATTCTGTAAGGTGCAGGTCTCAAGTCGCGCGGCTTATTTTTGTAGTTACGGTGTAATATTTCCCATGAAGCAGTTCAAGTACTATGCGCGACATTTCCTTATAAGTATGATATTAGTATATTGTTTCTTTGCAATATGCTTACCCATCATTTATGATGTGTCCGTCTAAGTTGAGACTTATAAATGTTTTGACAGTTTCATTTCCATGATTCCATAGTTTATCTGGAAGGTATTATAGGATTATTAGATGCATTCGAATCGTATTCGAATACTTTTTCGCAATTCATACGGGATCGGGGTACAGATACAAAAACACCAAAATCAGTAACACGCAAAGGGGTTGAACCAAATGGCAAGGTAGGACATAGTGGTTATGTGTAGGTGTAACACCAACAAAACAGCAAAGAAAACAAAAACTTTAAAAAATAGTAAGTATAACCGCCTTCAAAATCATAAAATTAATGGTACTAAGAAGCGAGGAATAACCAAAATTACTTTGAATATTATATTTTAAACTTAGTTTATATCCAACTAGCGGCCCACGGAAATCGGTCCAGTAGTTTCGGAGCCTATTCAATACAAAAATACACATAAAAATACAAATCTTTCCTCTTTATAATATTAGTATAGATGTGAACTAATTAAATATACTGTACTCTCAACCCGTTTATTTCTAGCATATGTTCTATATGTCTTGACAATTACTTACCTAGGAGTTTAGTTGTAATATAAATAGGTACAATTATGGCGATTTTATCGTTTCTATTCAGTTTTTTTATGACACAAGTTACAGTGACTTTATTTGGAGTCCGTGTCACGTCTATACATCTTGTTAAGTAGTCCATAGAATCCTAGAACACAGTTAAAGTATACTAACACCATAAATTTTCATACATTTCCAGTAACTAACAAATTTGAAACGAGTGATATGCCTAATGTAGCAACCGCTTACCATCAGGCGGGCTGTATCTGTATGCTTGTTTGCCACATTAGTAAAACTTATTATTTCGGTCTAGATTCAAATCATATTTTGATATTGTATCATATTCTGAGAATAATACAATTACATTATATTTTTCCAGATTTCAATGTCAATTGTGGTTTTGTAATAGGTTTATGTATATCATCGGACTTGAAACGCGAATCATCGAAATTGCTCACAATTTATGGAACATGGACAATCAAATTTATGTTTATGACGACGGAAATGAACTATGAAAATGATAATTGAATTACACACAAAAGATACACTATGCTTAGACTTACTATAAAGGCGTTCGCCGATGATTCATATATAAAAGGCCTCATTAGATATGTAACGCTGTATTCAATGTTTACCCAATTCGTCACACCGAGATTGGAAATCTGCAAAATTTTAATTCAGATCAATACCTTTGTCTTACGTATTTTAGAAAGGTTAATAAGAATAATAATAATAATGTTTGGAAATAATCACACAGCGCCATCTAGTCTAATCTAGTCCTAAGCAATGCTTGTACTATGGGTACCAGACAGCTGATAGAATTTTTATACACACCAGCACCCCATCTCAAGAGCAATACAAGTGTTCATCACGTAAAAAATTGTCCGGGCAGGAATCAAACCCGCGAGGCTGGGCATAAGTCAAGTTTTCTAGCCACCAAACTAACGGTACTATCGGTCAGAACACGTAACATTAACCTACAGTTTCTCCGCTATTTCGAATCTTTGTTTCTGCTTACTCTTGCGCTTCACGAGGCGGGGGTAAAGGGCCCACCCTTGGAGTACTCGGGTCCCTGGTGTCGCTACTACCAACAACTCGTCACAAGCTGTCCTGCAGTCCTATTTTTATCGCATTAAACTACTACTACTACACTTACAAAAACAGAAGTTAACCTACCTACTTATAGATAAAACATCTGACCCAAATCAGAATCATGCGGGAGCGTGCCAAGAATGCTGGCAACATTGCCATGCTGGATAGCAATGCTGATTCTCTGAGCGAGATATGTTCCAGCACGCCTGTCTGACGTGAGACCTCCTTGAAAAGCTGAAGAGCATCCGGGCCCCAGGGACCCAGAGTTTCAAGTTACAACCGCAAATGCAGAAAATATGTGCCCCGGACCAAGGCATGCACATTTCCGGCGCTTGAGACATTTTCTATTTTTTAGTTATCTAGTAAAGATTTATCACCCTAAAAAGTAAATGACAGCTAAAAGTCCTCTTACCGTGTATACGTGTTCAATTTGCTTTTCCATAAAATCAAAGTCTTGTTGAGTTATTTTAACTATGTCACCTGGGTTAGATTTACTGAAAATATTAACATATGAAACATTATTGTCATCCATCTCCCTGCCCTTCAATCACACCGCTTGGCTCTTTACCACTTTTATACGATGCGATGCGAGTGCCATCTGATTCGCATCACAATCCATTTATCTTGACTATCATGTGGCGCCCCTAATGATGTTTTACGTAAGGCAAAAGTTGAGCGTTGTGAGGTATAAACTCTACGAGTGAATTTTATGTTAAGAGACAAGCTACTGCGTCAAAGCTTGAAAGGCAGCTCTTGAAAAGAGTTCCTTATGAGGAACGATTAGCTTATTTTTTATATAAAGCATAAATAATTAAAGTTATTATATGCTACTCACCCCTTTACGACCATATGATCAGAGTCGCTCTTCAAGTAGATGGTCTGCTCATGTTTAGTTTTGTTAGAACTGTCACAATACGGGTAAAGATCTGCGAAGATATGTAACTCCTTGTTCTCATTCGTCAGTTGTGTCATGTCCATCGTAATATCGTCGTGAGGGTGCTAGGAAGAAAGTTATTTTTTATTGTTACACTCATTGCGGCATTCTTAACCTAGAAATACAATTTTAAAATGTACCTTAGAAGAACTCTATTAAAAAAAGTGCGTGTATGTGCGGTCCGAGGCATGACTGGAGTTAGCTATTTTATTTATATCTAACTGCTTTGCCGACCAATACATTTAAAATTCACTGTTTTACCGACAACCGTAGACTGACTAACTCCCTCTATGTCGATAACTGACCACTTTTCCGACAACGCGAAGGTAACGCTTTTGAGTTAACGCTAGTATTAATGTACTCCTCATAAAATTTCCATCCTGGGGCCTTTTATGAAAATCGATACTCAGGGTTAAAACATATTTGGCTGAGGTCGCTGTTACGTGGGAAGTATGCCAAGAAGAATATTAGCTCGCGTAGCAATGCTGTTTCTTTGGACAAAATTCGTTCCAGCCTTCTTGTCATCAGAAGATACTCCCTAGCCTATATTAATGAGATATTTAATAGTTTACCCATGACTGTTCATTGCGTAAGGAGCCCGGAGGCTTACAGATGTACGTGCCCATGTCCCTAGAACACTCTGCTACGGAGCCAGCGCGTATTGTCGTGCCTTCGATGCGCACGTGCACACACGAATCATACGCAGCGTCGCCGCTATTGTGCACTTCAATGGTGAATGCTTCTAAACCGCTCGACCCGATCAGGTACGGCTTTGATGGATCATTCCTGTTCATCCAACATTAAAATCACTTATGACAAATTATTTCATTGGTAAGTCATCAACAACATCGTCTTTCACCCACACGCTTGAGAGTTAACGTAGCAAAGAATATCTATTTAAGCAGTTGGAGAAGAATTCGATTTTTTCCCGCTAGTCATCCTATCCTATAGATATCACTAGCATGTTTCGAACCTTTTGTTGAGAGGAGGTCTAGCAACATATTTTGAGCACTACGCCAGCCCTCCTCGTAGAAACACAGCAAGGCCTCAGTACATCCGAGTAATGCTATTTGCCTGTGATCTTCTACAATATGGTGTTACTATCCCCAGTTTTGAATGGGAAGACCCATTTCACCAGTTAGACTTGACTTTTTTTTCCATTAAGGTGGCATACAAAATACGGCCAACCTGACGGTAAGCAGTCACCGTAGCCTAGCCGCTAGGAATACCAGGGGTATTACTAACGCCAAACTTGTTGTTGAGGAGAAGTCACTGTGCTAGCAGCATTACTACTAGCAGCGTATTCTCGTGGAGCACTGGCAACCTTACTTACCGCAGAAACATAACACTACATCAAAGTAGTCGTATTTGACTGCGGTCTTCTGTAAGGTGGAGATACAGTCCCCAGTCGGCCGGCTCCAATTTGAATCGGAAACCCTACGGGAGATTCCAATTCGCCCTGCCTCTTTTTAATTTCGCCGAAAACCCACGCGCCGTCCCAATTTGCTCTCTCTCTCTCTCTCTCTCTGTTTGACGTTTGTAAAGTACTCACCCCACTCGGGTGAGGATAGCAAGACTTAGGTTGGGCTCGCATGTATCGCTTTCGCACTCAGCTGCCCACACGGATCCTCTGCGGGAGAGGATGCTGTGGCTGCTGAGGAGCACGCGAGATGCATTGAAATCTTCCCGCTCTGAAGGATTGTCGATCAGAACAGCCGATATCTTCCACTCTATAAACGTAGCGTAGTTACCTGTCTGGAAAAGTAAAAGCACTGCGTGGTAAAAGCACTTTATAGGCATTGGTGCCAATTCTGCTTTACGAAATCTTTAAAGTAAACTAATTTAACATTATTAAAATGTATTGCCATCCTTATTTAACCCCACACAAGAGAAAGGGATAGCAAGACTTTTAGTCCTGTCAAATTAGTTTACTGATTTTGTACAATAGAATTGGAATCAATGTCAGTGCAAGGCCATGAAGAAATGAGGGATAAGCGGTTACCAGGTCAGGATCCGTCCAGATACAATGGAAGGAGGAGATCAGTTTGGAGAGAAGGGAGGTAATAGCGGTCGGCCTGTAATTCGTCGGGTCTGACCCGTCACCCTTTTTGGGCACTGGGTGCACATGGGCAGTCTTCCACGAAGACGGGCATACACTTTTAGGAGTAGGAAAGCGCGAAAAGGCGCGTGTGCACAGGACACAATTCGGGAGCATACTGCTTCAGCACCACTATACACGCCGGTATGCCGTCTGGCCCACTCGACTTATGGATGTCAAAAGAAAGTAGCTCCTGCCGGACTTCCCGTTAGGTTATACGAATCTCCGGCATGGAGCTGTCACACGGCGGTATGGCACCCCTGTCATCCAAAGTCGAGTTCGAGGCAAAGAGAAACCCAAGTAGATCAGCCTTCTCTTTAGCACTGTGGGCCAAGTTGCCGTCCGGCTTCCGTAGTGGTGGCAGGGACGACTGGCAGAAGTTTCCTTCGGCAGCTTTAGCGAGAGACCAGAAAGCGCGGCTGCCAGAAGGGAGGCTCGCCAGCCTCTCGCCAACTCTCACGGAGCACTGGCGACCTTACTCACCGCTGGGAACACAACACTACCTTGACGGTAGCGTCATTTGGGCGCGGTCTTCTGTAAGGTGGAGGTACGATCCCCAGACGGGCAACTCCAATTTTGAACGGGTAAACCTGTTATGCCCTACCTCTCTTTGAACTTTAGGAGGTAAGGCATATTATACTAACTTTTTTCCCGCGACCTTGCTCGCGTAGCAATACAGCCTATATAGCCTATGTTCCTCAGTAATAATACATTTTATTACTGAAAGATTTTTGCAAATTGGTGTAGTTTTTGAGTTTATTCACTACAAACAAAAATCCAAGCAAACGAATCTTTTCTCTTTATAATATTAGTATAGAAGTGGCTTCAGTATCGATCGCAGTGTGCACTCCAAAATAAATTTTCAAAATAACATATCTTCAAAGTACAGAATTAGACCTGGTTCAGTTTTATTATAAGTAGTAGATAAAGATTGCTACGCGGCGATGTCGCGGGGCAAAAGCTGCTCTATAAATTAACGTAATAATATAATACTGACCGGTGGGGTGGAGATTTTAACCTTTCGACAGTGCTTAGGCTGCAAGGGAACTGTGTACTCTGAGTCTGAGCTGTCCGCGAGACGAGCGTCCGGGTGAATTATAATCAGGGTCACATTCACACCTGAAACAATATTTTACCTTTACAACATATTTGTTATTATTAATAACGCTACTGTTGTCTTCAAGGTAAGAATTAAAGTGGTTCTGTCTAGAAAAGTGACTCGCTTCTTGGTGAGCAATAGTCACTTTCTAATCGTCGTAGGCATTGTGATGCTGAAGACTGTTAAAGTTATTCTAGGTCTTGAGAAAGCTAACGGCTTACTCTATGTCTGAACCTAGAGTAAAAATACAGATACAAGCAGGAGTACTTACTGCCAATTATTACTTCAGGCTTATCCGGCATTGTGACTCTGATGCAAGAGTCGAACTCGAAATATGAAGTATTGCGTCCCTGAAAAGAGAACAACGCTGTTTTTCTGAGTATATCTGACGTAAGAAACACAAGGTCGTGTCAGCACCCACCTTCAGATCAGGGAACACAGCGTCTACTTCCATTATGACTGCAGCGAAGCAACGCAGCAACGAGATACTGTCGCTGTATGGAGCGCCGATAGCCAGCTCTGTGGATAGCAAATTAAAATATTTGATGATCTTTCATAGAGGAATATTGGATATAGGAGTAATTTACGAGTACTAACAAAACGATTTAAGGAATTTGTTATAATTTTCAAACTAAAAATCCTACTAACTCCATTTAGATCTCTCTTAAAGCAAGTGGGACCGTGAGGTGATGGAGTCAGCGACCGATGAGTCTGTACGAAGTATCGTGGCGGGACCAACCGTTGCAGCCGTTGTCATCGTAGTCGGGCAAGGGCGCGAGCGCGAGGCCGAAGCCTTGCACGACGGGGGCTCCGGGCCTCGGCTGCAGGCGCTGCAGGGGCTCCAGGCCTGCACTCTCGCCAACCACGGTCGCGCCGCAGTACACGTACACCACGCCGCGCCCCTCCGCCTCGTAAGGGGCAGCTATCGCCACATCTGCATCATGAAGGAACATCATCGAATAGATCCAAAGCGTTTGTCTATCTGTCTGTCTGCTTCTTGGCCGCACATCACGCCGAAACTACTAAACGAATTCAAATAAAACGAAGGATACTTTTTTCCCTTAATTCAGCACGTTTCCCTGGGATAAGGGATAAAAGTCAACAGGTATACATGGCTGTAACACAGAAACAGGTGGGCCGATTTCAACAAGGCTTTAATTGGCAGATAGTTGATGCTGAAGCTGATGGTATAATTCGTAACTTAGGGGTAATTTTTTTTTTTTAAATTATTTGGGTTCCGCACAAAATATAACAAAGCTTGGTATTATTTTCCTTTTTCATTCTTTGAACAAGATCTTACCGTCTCTGTTATCACCGTTCAAATCCCCAACGTTCGCAATCGCCAAGCCAAAATATGCTCCACTCGTTTCGCCTTTTATCACTCGTATCTGTGTACAAAATTAATTATAAAAATATTTTTATGCGATACGTTTTAAATAAATGGCAATAAAATTCTAATTAAACATTGATTAATATCATATGTATTAGTATAATGTCTTCCGATTCTAAATGAATAAACTGACCTGAGTATTCTTCAAGTAAACATAAACCGCGCCAACGTCATGGTCGTGCCCGAGAGCATGCGCGGGCGCACCGACAAGCAGCGCCGCGGCCTGCGCAGGGCCAGACATGTGAGCAGCGCAAAGGACAGCCCCAAACATGGCCGCAACTCCAGCCGACTTGGACTCCAATGTATAAGCTATACGTAGCCCTTGGGTATTCTTTGCGTCAATATTATATACCAGCACCTGAAGAAATTAAAAGTGTAGGAATTATAATGGCATTCCAACATGCAGTAAGTTACTCAGTTAACAGATTTGTACACGAAGCAACTGCCATTTTGATCTCAGTTTATATATTACTTTATCATACCTTTCCAAACCCCACAATTCCATACGGTGAGCCAATGGCATAATTGAAGTTTCTATTGTCTGTATCTATAAAATTGCTTATAGCCACGCTGTACCCTGAAATGTAATAGTATTATTGATCTTGTGCTACGTAATAATTCTCTAAAAATAATTCTCTCAATAGATCTCGTGGGATCATATTTGCACCCGGGACAAATCGACTCCAATTGCTTTAAATAATTCAATTAATTATTATATTTTGACACTCTGAAATCATCATTCTCCTGTGCTTACCCTTTTAAATTCTTCTCTATCAGACATCATATCTGTAATAATTTCCCTACTATATAGCTATGACAACTCTCACATAATACATCCACATTTTCTTAGATCTGCCTCGATCCATGTAATAGACATTCATGCACAAAACTTTTCTTACCACGCTATCCTATCCTCATTCATACCCACCCACAAACGCTTGCTCGTCAACGTTCCTGTAACTGGTGGTACTTTTGATCCTCCCCTAATATACTGATTTCCTTGCGCATCCTCGCTACGCCACGCTTCCATGTCAACATTCGCATCTCAGTTGCATGCAGGCTTCTTTCATCCATCGCCTTTGTGGCCTATTCTGATCCATACAGGGCACAGGCCTTATCATGGTCTT
Source organism: Falcaria lacertinaria (assembly GCA_951449985.1). Taxonomy (NCBI): domain Eukaryota; kingdom Metazoa; phylum Arthropoda; class Insecta; order Lepidoptera; family Drepanidae; genus Falcaria; species Falcaria lacertinaria. The sequence goes on along the minus strand of OX602111.1, from coordinate 9,889,360 downwards.
GTATATTTTCCCATAAAGTTTCAGGGGAAATAGGTAGACACTGGGATACACCCAATATTTATGTATAGTATCTAGTTTATATCATCCTCATAATATAGTATTTTATTGAACTGCTTTAATTGTCACATTAAAGTGAAATACTTGGTAAATAGTTTACCAATTAATACACTTACCGAAATTGAATTTTATGTTCACGTTCCTTCCTGTTAGACTCCTTACTGAACTCCCAAGGTCTCGCCTTTCTCTTACTCTACCTGCGATTTGGTGATAAGATTAATAAGTGATAATCAGGCCAGTCTGTGCAAAGCGCTATTCTGTGCGCCTGTACAGTGTACTTGTGTGAGATTGCTTTCAATCTGTCTGTATGGCATACTTATTTTAATCGCAGACTATGAATATACTGCTAGTGAAAACGGCTTGTTAATACAAAGGTGTTTTTCTGCCGCGTTACAATTACAAAGTAGCATGTGTTGTGGAACTACAAATAAAAGACATCATAAATTTTGGTCCAAATCTGAAAGTGCTCAGGCGGACAAGCTCTAACAGAATACACAAAAAATTCGTCGGTACTTTCATATTTGGACCAAAACTCTATGAAAGAATGTCCTTTCAACTTTTAACTCAATTTACTTCCATTCGTCAGAAAACACAGTCTACCTGTGAACATAGCTGGGCCTCCGATGAGAAATGACTCGTTGGGCCCCACATCCATACTCCATCCGAATGAGTCTACGGCCTGTCCTGAAATATTGACAAATATGGAATACATTAGCAGTAAAGCGCTCAGGACTCCCAGAACCGGTTCTGTAATATTTTACTATGGGAAAATCCATAATAATGTTCCGAACAAAACACATACTGGATTGCACAAAGGTTATATTTTTATGCAAATCTTAAATAATTAATAAAACAAAAATACACCATTAATAATGTACTGCTATAGTGGTAACTATAGCAGTACAAGTGTTGAGACGTTGTAAAACATCCTAACCGCTTTGCTAGATTCCTATGCACTAATCTCCAATAAGAGCTTTCCATAGTGTCCTGGTTGATACTGAGTAGAATGGAATCTTCTTTGACATTGCCATTTTCCATTTGTATACCTACTTCCCCGCGTCTTTACGCCCCTTTGTCGTCCAGACGTGCTGCCGGGGTTGCTTACTCTTAAATATTGATTACGTCTTATACTACTTATACTTATGTTGGTACCGTCGACGCGGATAATATACGTCATGTTGAACATTCGTATAAAATATAAGAAGTCAGAAATCTGCATATACGAAGCTATGACTAGTTGAAATTTCCAAAGGAATCCAAAGGCTTCCACTCCTAAGTCCTATTAAATAGCACTACTGATGCACTATAATATGTTTACACTTATGTATATACCTAATAATACCTATACCTATGTAGAAGGACCAAATATGTATTAATATGTTTAATAACAATATCAAAATACAGAAGTACAGCATGGGTTCCTCAAGAAGGGTGTGAAGAAATTATTGCAAGGTTTGAAACCCACGATTCATAACACTGATGCTGCAAGCGTCCATTGGCTACGGTAACCGTTTACTATCATGCGGGCTGTATGTTTATATGTCAACTTAGTGATATAAAAATATGGGGTATTCTATATTCTATAGATATACAATAAATTATTCCGTGTGTTCCCACTCACCATATTTGGAGACACCGTCATACCTGGAGCTGTCATCTATGTTTTCCAATTCCACTATCCTGGTGTGATTCTTGCCTTCTATTTTGACACAGGCACCTTTTGATCCGAATCTCTCGAATTTTCTAGCTGTAAATAAAGCATAAATACTCGCTTACCTTCAATTCTTCTACTACTGTAAATTAAGTAATGAACGTGATGGTAAATAAAAGGTACTTCTTGAATGGTATACGTAGGCCGGTTTATTGGTTAAGGTCCAGGTTGGTATGTTCGCTTTGTTCAACGAGTCTCCGTCGCTGAGATATATAGCACAGCGGACGGAGACTCTCTACCGCGCGTGCTAATAATTCCTATTTACATTGCAGCGACATCTAGTGGTCAAAAGTCCGCTAAACAGTATGTAAGTCAAAGAGTTGATTCCGGGGAAAGATATTCAATTATATTGTGCCTTGGATTTTGACGTTTTCGGGGGAAGAATGGTAATCCTGCTTTAATAATACATATAAGAATAAAAACATTAAATGTTTTTTATATTTATTCTATTTTATTCTATCCCACGGTTGCCTGGAAGAGATCGCCGAGTATGATAAGGCCGCCAATTGTACTCTACTGACTACTTATACGTTCACTATATTAATTATGTTGTATCTCTTGGTGTTGTTCAATAAAGCTTAAATAAATAAGTAATAACGCGTTTGTAACGCATTCACGTGAAACAGTTAGCGGATTTTATTGAAATTTGGACGAAAAACTATTGCCTACCAGAGGCGACGAACGTTCGTGTTACGAAGTGAAATAACTTACACATAAATTTACCAACAGCACGAGGGGCACAGGTCTGAAAAGACAAAATTTCCAAATCAAGATTTATATTTATGCCTTACGTTTCTTATGCTTCACTAGCGGCCCATCCCAGATACACACGGACGAATTTTCCAAATAAAAAACTTACTCACACCTTGTCCTGATAATTACGATACATACAATATTTAATTTGCCAAGAAAAATCATGCCATTTATGTAGATAAAAACTAGTAGAGAGTAATATAATTTGGCTTTAGAGCTTTATATCCTTCATAGTGGACAAGGCGTGATGACGATATTGGTGTCGATTCTGTTGTTCAAAATTACTTAACTAATTTGACAGGTCTAAAAGTCGTGCTATCCCTTTCTCATGTACGGGGTTAAATAGGGATGGCAATATATAATCATCATGTAAAAGGCTGCCTTAAATTATATTTATTTTTGGGCCGATCTGACAGAATGAGGCAAGCCGGTTGTATGAGGAAAAGCTTTCTGAGTCGACAATATGACTTCAGATTTCGGATCCAGATCGCTTTGCCTAATACATCACTTTCTCAAAAATTATGTTGGAAATACGTTAGTGATACCCCAGTAGTCTGAGCGAGAATATTCGAAAAAGTATTCGAAAACGTAACTCGCAACAAAAAACATACAATTTTTTAGTTCGCTTTTCATTGGCGCGGCACTGTTCATTTTCCCATACAAAAATAGTCGATAGCGATACGAATACATTATCGAAAGTTGTTGTTACTAGGACTACTGGTATTGTAACCGTTTAGGCTACGGTATAGTAGGCTGCTACCACTTACCATCATGAGGGCTTGCTTCTTACCTTCGTGGAATAATTATAATATAAGCTTAGGTGGGTATGCCCATGCAATAACTTACATAAAAATACTCCGGCCCCGATTTTACAGAAGCTCCTAGCCAGAAATCGTGCTGATATCTGTTTCCTGCAACCAAAATTATTTAATTTTACGATATCTACTGTTACTGAAAAGCATGCATGAATATTTTTTTCACTCCTCATGCTCAACAAGTTTTTCATTGTAACGTTCCAGAGCGGGGAAAAAAATTTAAATCGTTTTTTCCTAAAAGATGATTTTGAGTTGGCACGTAGACGTAGTTGCAAAAGCTAGAATACCATTACCTGGTCGTTTTATGTTCAGAGGGATAGTGGTGCAGTTTTGGGTCTCTATGTCGCACGAGAACACTTGTCCGATGTTGTCGCCTCGAGGTGCTCCCACTATAAGCCTTGAAAGTGCAAATTTGAATTAGAAAGTAAATTATGAATTTATAGTTTGAAAACACCCTAAAATGTATTTATCCGGATGCTCCTAGTCTTGAAACTAGGACAAAGTTATTAAATTATTATATTGTCATCCACAGATTTATCAACGGTCCCTATTAAGTGTGCAAAATTATCAGATGCCTTGAAATTGGTGAAATTTTTTTTTTTAAAAGAGGTATCTAAATTTCAGAGAGGAGCGATCTTTGTCATCGCTTTTGCGAGTTGAAATCTCCAATCTAAAGTTCAGTATCGAAATCAGTCACAGATATTTCTTGAACCTTTTTTTTTTTAATCTTATACGAAAAATACATACTTATTATTATAGTATATTTCACTCATATTGTAAAGTTCTCACTGTTTCTGTCAAAGTTTACTGGACAGATTTCAACAATTCTACAAATCGAATGTTACGCTATCCCTGAGTTATATAGACGATTCTGTTGTACCAAGTCCCCAACCTTAACTAATTTGACAGGACTAAATGTCTGCTATCCCTTTCTCATGTGCGGGGTTAAATAAGAATGGCAATACTTTAGGTCCTGTCCAATTAGTTTAATGATTTCGTACACAGAGCGATACTAATTTATACATTCATTTGGAGTATAGCATTATATGGGTGCGAGACATGGACTTTAACGCAAAGGGATAGAGAAGTGCTGGAAGCTTTTGAAATGTGGTGCTGGAGAAGGATGGAGAAAATTAGTTGGACTGTAAAAATATCAAACGAAGAAGTACTAACAAGAATAAATGAAAATCGAATTTTAATGTCTACTATCGAAAATAGAAGAGGAAAAATGATTGGTCACCTTATACGACATGACGGTTTTATAAATACAATTATGGAAGGTAAAATAGAAGGAAGGCGTGGCAGGGGACGACCAAGGATAAGTTACATCAAGCAAGTTAAGGATAAGATAGCCGTCACGTCATATAGGGAGGTCAAAGAATTAGCACTGGACAGGCAGAAGTGGAGGGAAATACATCGGCTGCACCGACAAGAGTAAAACTCTTAAATAGAAGTAGAAGAAGAACGATACTAATATGTAATTGCTCCATAGCGGTCGCGGTAATACAGTACCTCTTGTTACTGACTTCGTATGTGATGCTAAACCCAAAGTATGAGCTGTCTGGCTTCAGATGTGGAGGTGTGAACGTTAGCATTGACCTCTCGTGATACTGGGCTTGTCCTTGCGGGAGCCAGGATCCATGAACCAACAGGAATATAATGTATACTGAAAAAAAAAACACGGCTTAGCAGATTCATCTACATATCCATGAGCAAAGGTTTTCGTTAAAGTCATCGAGAGTCGTCTCCTGCGCACGATCAAGTTTATAGTACTTATTATAAATTTGCATGTTTTGTTTTTAAAGTACAGATTTTACAGCGTGCTAGTACTCCAGTAGTACTCGCGTCCGTGTTACAATGCAAATTTCTTAAAAATTCGTGACTTAGAATTTGGCATGACGACGAGCGAGCGTTAAGCGTTTAAGAATAAAACATCACGCAAAATAAAATTTATAAGCGGTTATTGTTTCGAAGTTCGAAGTTCTTTAATTTTATAACGAAATTGTAAAATTTTCATTAAATAAAAAAGAGTAATTATTTAACGTGCGCAGGACAAATCCACAGTATTCTAGATTGCGTAAAAAATATGTAACTACGTACGCCTTAAAATGCGCGTCAGTACATATGGTAAACGCGTGTATGCTTGCTGACGCTTTGATTGTTTAAATTGTTATGGTAAATATATATTTTTTATTAAATAAACAACTTACATTTCATTTTTGAATCCTGTCGGCGCTTCAACGACTTTATAAACATGGAAAATAACTATTTAAGAATTTATAGCGATGGCCTTCATTTCGTAATAGGTATTTCCCGCTACTGTGACGATTAGCGTGTGTATAGATATATGTGTCCCTGTTCATTGCATGTTCAAGGAAGTTATTTATAATAATACAGCCCGTGGTTCAACTTTTACCACATAGTGCAGATATAGTCCGCCAGAGGGCGACGTTAGTTGCAAAATCTGCCGCTTGCACCAATCTGTAGCTAGAGACGGGTAGAGAGGGTGCCAGATCTTACGTTATCTTACCTTACCTTACAGAAGGTCGCAGTCAAATAACACTACTCATATAGTGTTGTTTCTGCGGTGAGTAAGGTTTCCAGATTGCTATAATAATAATAATGCTTGGACATTATCACACAACGCCATCTGGCCCCAAACTAAGCGAAGCTTGTACTATGGAAACCAGCAGCTGATATAATACTTATATACTTTTTGTTTGTAAATGCATACTTATAATACATACCAAACACCCAGACGCAAGGCAAACATATTTGACACATAAATGTTTGACCCGGCGGGAATCGAACCCGCGACCCCTAGGGCAGCAGTCAGATACATTAACCACTAGACCAGCGGTCTCGTCATGCTTGAGTATTCGTTGCGCTGGTAACAGGGATACTCAATAACATGGATGAAAACGCGCTAGTATAGTTGACTTTATAAGAATCCAATTCGAATAGATGAATTGAGGGGTATTTGCGTTGTTTACAACATAAATGACATCACATGTTGGGCTTGTTCTGTACATTTTACCGCAAAATGTAATAATATTAAGTAAGGGAAATATATATTTTCCTTATATGTTCACAGAACTTATAATCCTCGTACATTTCATGATGATTGGTATGCTATTTGTTTCTGTTTAATCCATAATGTTGTTGTAATAGTTGGCGTGAAGTGAAAATTACGTAAATGATATTAAAAAGCCGGTCATAAAACGGCTAAATATTAATTTGTGTGTAACCAGAGGAAATCATGAATAGTGAGTAAAATGTGTAAATATATTATGTATTATGAACTTTACAATAATTGGATTGTACTGTATAAAATGTATTCGAAAATATGGCTGTTAATTTCTTAGTTGGGAACTTACTCACACCAAAGCGGCAGAACGGATTCAAATGGAATTTAGAATGGAGACATTTAATTATATAAGATAAGGACTATTATTAATGACACGAAAACGGGTCTTATACGCGATATTAAATTGTTTGTTTACCTCCCGACGTTTCGACCGAGTTGCATCGGCCGTGGTCACGGGCTGACTGATTGTAGTAGTGTACGTCGCCTTCTTCTTGATTCGCGGGTAGAACGAACATTGTTATCTACCTCCATATGAGTTTTTAAATTTGGGTCCCGACATACAACACTCACGACATCCGCGGGTAGGTCTTTACATACATCGCGACGCGAACACTTTCCTAACACCGGATTCCACGCAGTAGAAAGCTTAAAACCACTCTCCCGATTGAACTTCTTGTGTTTCTTAATTTCAAAGGCTTCACGAACAATTCTGGGGTAGAAGTGTCGATCTTTTGAAAGGATTTTCGGGTCGTGTAGTTCCATCCAGTGGTTAGGCCCTTCTTCCGAGATATGTTCCGCAATCGCTGATTTGTATACCTGGCAATTCTTTACAGCCCCGATGTGCTCTTTAAAGGCTTTTCTTCGGCTGTAAAGATCGACACTTCTACCCCAGAATTGTTCGTGAAGCCATTGACATTAAGAAACACAAGAATTTCCTTCGGGAGAGTGGTTTTAATCTTTCTACTGAGTGGAATCAGGTATTAGGAAAGTGTTCGCGTCGCGATGTATGTAAAGACGTATCCGCGGATGTCGTGAGTGTTGTGTGTCGGGACCCAAATTTAAAAACTCATATGGAGGTAGATAACAATATTCGTTCTACCCGCGAATCAAGAAGAAGGCGACGTACACAACTACAATCAGTCAGCCCGTGACCATGGCCGATGCAACTCGGTCGAAACGTCGGGAGGTAAATAAAGAATTTAATATCGCGTATAAGACCCGTTTTCATGTCATTACTATGTGTTTAAATCGCGAAAGTTTTAAAAACAGTAAGGTCTATTATGTTTTTATACATTACTAAATATTATAGATATTATTATTGTATTTTTACAGAGCTTGCCGCCATTCTGCTGGTGCTCCAAATAGTGCATGATGCCACCAGTGTATACCTACATGTACCGTCACGTGTAGAGTTTAAACACCCGAAAGGCGCCAACAATTCACAGTTTGGTTTTTCCATAGCCTATCAGAACGGTGATGCACAAAGATTGGGTAAATTCCAAGGTTTACTTTTTCGAATTAAACACACTGAGCTTTACATTGAAGGAAGAAATATTGAGGAGACCTGCATACGTTTGAGAAGAAATTCGAGGACGTATGTGGTGTCTAAGAGTGTCATCTAACACTCGACACTGGCAAAAATAGTCCCTGAAGGGATTGATTGCCATACTTAGGAAGAAGAAGAAGAAGAAGAGTGTCATCTGTCACGTTTACACCAAATCAGAAGAGTGGTTGTTGTAACGCCTCTGCCTACCTCTTCGGGGACCCTTGTGGGAAGGCGATGATATAATTTTTTCTTTGTTTTTTCATACCAAACCAAATTTAGTGGTGGTACTATTTTGCATTTATTTTTTTAGTTGATTTGCAAAATGTAGGTATTCTTACTTTTAAGTTAGAATTTTATTTACACAATTTCAGAATATATTTTCGGTTTCTTACCGCATTTGTAGTGAATTCTGATTTTTTTATATTTCGTCAAAATTCCAACCGCCTTGAGCAGAAAGACAGTCAAAATCTCAAAAGTGTATAATAAATATACATAAATATATAGATAGAGTTAAATAAGAGTAGATACAAATAATGACCGCGTTATTTTTAAAAATATTTAATTTATTAATTGAATTCGTTTGGTTCCAGTAATTGGGGCACCTCGAGACACGTACATAGGTAAAGTGTTCACATGTCCTCTTCAGCACGAGACTGCGGCAACAAAATCAGTCAAATGTGAAGAAGTCAACATCGACTTGGAAGCTTTAAGTAACAGTTCAAGAGGTAAAAATAAACACACGCTAAAAAAAATCGGGCGTTAACTCTCGTCGCTATCTGTGCCGGTAGCAGGATCATTTTTCGACTACGTATGCGAAGACTTATATAATATATATATATTTAATTATTACTATATTTTTAAACATTTTTCATTGATTCATTCATCACAATGCAAACGTGCGCGAGCTACAGTAACCGCTTACCATCAGGTTGGCTGTACAAACACACTGATTAATATTATAAATAAATATTTACCTCAATACGAGCATCTATCCGGATAATAATATGCATGAATGTTCAACATATTCTGTTGCAATCAAAGCTCATTACCAGTCAAAGATACTTTTAACTAGCGAATACAGTCAAAAGTAAGTAGTAAAAGACGTTGGTCCTTTTTGGCCAGAGAAGATATCTGTAAAAGGTACTTTTGACCTGGCAAATTTTTGACAGGTTATTTGGTTTGACTACAACATAAGTATTGTTCCATGCTTGGCCATATATGACCATATATAAAGACAAACATTCTGTATTCTGTAAAGATGCTTGGATACGGACATTTGCTGAAATATTACAAATGCCGATACTATTTGCGAATTTCCTAGAAACTGAATTCAATTAAATCATGCTCGTTACGTACTTTTTAATGGAATGTCCATTAAAAAGGACAATGCAACATTTTATTGGCAAAAATGAATAACGACAGATTTATATCCACGGCACAGGCTTTGTCCAATAAACATAGTTAGAATTCACCTCAGGCATCGTCAATGTATTCACTTTTAAAAACAAAGGGAGCTATCAGCGACATGCTTCGTCATAACACATACTACATAGGTCCGATACGTACCCGGCTCAAACGTTCCTAAGATACCAGCTGCATTTTCGCGCTGAATGGCCAAGGCAATACTCTGATCCAGGTACGAACCAGACTTTTAATTATAACTGAAAGTAGTTCAAACGACATTCTTCACAACCTAGTAATTACTAACGTTAACATTTAAGTAAAATTTGTACAGTTTTAATAAAGATAACATAATTTCCTCAAATGACAAAAACTAAAAGCGAGAAGTGATTTTTCAATTAAGTTTGTGTCGGGGTATTTCCAATTCAATCGTTATTAAATACACTACTAATTAGCAATGGCCGATAAATGTCATCATTTACATTCAAACGTTTAGTAGTACGAGGAATATATAAGTTTGGAACCAATATGTATCGATAAAATAATTATATAAAACAAGTTTGCCAGTGATTAAATTATAATATATTCATGAACAAGGATGTAATTCATATTTAAAAGCTATACGTATATCGAAAGTTTTATTTTACTTCAAATAACCGACCATGCTCCGCAGTGGCAAATAAATTCCAGGAAAATAAAATAACACTCGCCTGTAAACAAAAATAAAAAATCCGCCGAGTGTGCCGTGTTATATTTCATTCAATTAGAAATGAAATCATGCGAGAAAATAGTGCATTTTGATTAAACTCTGAAATTTTGGATAGATTTTCCCCTCTCTATTTCCATACATATGTATATACTTTGACTATATACGTATATAATCAAAACTTACATACATATTAACACGCCACGGGCTATATAGTGCCATCACTCTTGATATGCACATCTCTTTTTCTTCTTTTACATTCATAAATTTCTTCATACCCACCGGTTCCCAGTACTCTTTTTTTTTAACACTTAGGTGGCACACAAGCGACTGGCCCACCTGATTGATGCTAAGCTGTCACCGTAGCCTATAGCCGCTAGCAATACCAACCTTACCTTTTTTACCCTTCGATCATTGATTACTTTTTATATTTATATTTATGGGTCGGCATCGCGCGAGTGATACCTCAGGTGTTGCTTGCCTCCATAGGCTACGGTAACCGCTTATCATCAAGTGGGCTGTATGCTTGTTTTCCACCTCAGTGGTATAAAAAAAACGTTGGTAATTTGATCTAGAATGTTAGAGCTTGGCCTTCCACGGCAAATTCTGGAAATCACATTTGCATTGTAATCTTTTTTGTAGTCTTTGAGCACTATTTTTTATATCTCCAAACCACCGTAGCATCCTGCAGTGGAACTACGGTGATCTTTGTCCCACAATTTATATTTTCCATTACGATTGCCCTTTCTAGTTTGACGCTCACAATACAGCGCATAGTCCACAAGATATTATTAATCATCTGCAGATGAATTCTTTATTCCTGGCACGCTCCCGCAAGATTCTGGTTTATGTCAGATCTTTTATCTATAAGTTGGTAGGTTAAGTTCTGTTTTTTGTAAATAGTTTTAACTGCAGATTAATTTACTGTCCAATGTCAAATTTAAGATTTGGCTTTTAAATTGCTAATAGCAAGTCGCAGTGCATTAAAAGTATAACCCCTTGTTACGATTCCTTATTTTCTTCAGATCTTTTCATATTATTAAACAACGTACATAATTAACTTATCAGTAGAGAAAAACACAAAAATATACCAATCCAATTAAACCACAAAGTAAATAAAAATAGCCAACATCGTAAACCAGACTGCTAGCACTAACATTATGACTGTAAATGGTGATTAGATGCACTTTATTTTTATTTCTAGTTGGTTTCCCGGATCAATCTTATCATTTGGGAGCATCGGTGGCTGCCACTCCGGATTACTTTTTGGTATGTATTTTCTTCTGTTTTTTTATACTAAGGTACACACAAGCATACGGTCCACCTGATGGTAAGCAGTCACCGTAACCTATAGCTGCTAGAAATACCAGGGGTATCACTAACGGGTTGCCAACCATGTTGTTGATGAGGACTCCCTGTGCTAGCAGCATTACTACTATCCTCGTGGAGCACTGGAAACCTTACTTACCGCAGAAACACAACATTACATCAAGTAGTGTTATTTCACTGCGGTCTTCTGTAAGGTGGAAGTACAGTCCTCATTCGGGCGGCTCCAATTTAAATGGGATAACCCACGATAAATCCCAAATCGCCCTACCTTTCAAAAGTTCTCACTTCTGTTTTGTCATGCTCATCATAATCCTAGGACGCGATACGAAAAGTAACTTTCCACCACGATATATGTATATAACTAGCGGCCCGGCCCGGCTTCGCGCGAGTAGACATTTTTTAAGACCATTTAAAAAGGAAAAATTCTTTCATACATATTTTTTGGGTAACTTGAACCGTTAACGCAGCGCACGCAACGGAACCCCTCAAACATGTACCTAGATTTGATTTTGGTCTTCACATTTTGGCTTCTGACTACGACCATAAAAATCTTGACCTAAATTAGAATCTAGGACTGCTGCTCAATTACTCTTTTATACTGCCATCTCACAACATATTTAATTCCTTTCCTTAAAATTACAGACATGTGCCCCATTGATGACGGCGGCGATTAAACCCTTCAATAGCAATCCTACAGAGCTTGAATACGATGCGACTGGCGCCTGTTTCGTGTACAACGATACCGCCTACCGTTACTACGATGTCTTCCAAAGATACGTTCAAAACGAAAGGGTAAAAAATCAGCCTATTCTGAAAAGTAAGCATTTCATTTATTAATTTTATAAGTTGTCTTGCCTATTATCCGATACACGACATGTTTAATTAAAGTCATATTATTAGAATGAATAAATTTAACTAACAAGTTGTGTAGATTCTGGTGTACAAAATCACGAAACTTAAACAATTTGACACAACTCAAAGTATTGCCATCCTTATTTAACCCTGCATATGAGATTGGGATAGCAAGACTTGGACCTGTCAAATTAGGTTAGTTTATTGATTTCTTCTTCTTCTTCCTAACTATGGCAATCAATCCCTTCAGGGACTATTTTTGCCAGTGTCGAGTGTCAGAGAATTATCAAGTTTAAAAATTTATCATGATCTCTAGTGACATGCATTCTAATGCTTAATGGAGTTTCTGGAGACAAACCACGGCAGTAGCAGATCGTAACACGCCTTTAGGTCGGAGGTAACCTATTACCCAAAATGATAAATCAGTCGTATTATGGCATTATTTCCAATGAAACTTTACTGCACATAAAGACACCAAAAATACACATTAAAGATCACTATAACAAAATTTACGAGACACTGGAAAAAATCTCAACCGCTCCGCCTGATTCCCGCCAAAAACTCTCTTTAATGATTTCGTACAACAGAACTGGTACCAAAATATATAAAAAAAATAGCACGTGTAACATTGACAACACCACTTGTCGTCAATTCTAACGACAAAGACGCTAAATTGGCAATACTGTTCCCAGGCTTGCTGTGAAACAATTCCGTACCTTTTCACGTGATTACTCCCAGTAAAGCGAGAGGAGAGATGTTACACATCTTACTAGAATATTATAAATGCGAAAGTTTGTGAGTATGGATGGATGGATGTATGTTTGTTACTCTTTCACGCAATAGCTACTCAACGGATTTGGAACACAGATAATTTACAGCCTATTTGAACACATAGGATACATTTTACCCCGGGAAATTGTTTTTATCCCGGGGAAATTTTAGGTTCCTCTGGATTTCTAAGCTCAACGCGGACGTAGTCGCGGGCAGAAGCTAGTACAAAATAATTTAGTACAATCAAAGCTTAACCAGTTTCAAGTAACAAGAAAGCTACTATCGGCCGGTTCGCAGTCACGCTACGAGCTTTACAGTAAAGGACAATTTGGTGATGAAACTAGAATATTTTTGAGAAGAAATTTAAGGCCGTATGTAGTGCCTAGGAGATGGTGTTAGACTCACCATCCATCATGTTGGCACTAGCTTATCTTTGGTCATAAATTTGCGCTTAATCACCTCTAAGCTCGTGTGGAAGGCGTGAAGATAAATTTTTGTTCTATTTAAAAAAAACAATTAGCAAGTGATTGGTAATGCGTTAGTGATACGGTAACCGCTTACCATCAGGCGAGCCACAACAACCACTGCAACTTTAGTGAAATAAAAGAAAAACTTATTCATTCTTCCAGGGACATTTCTGGGTGGAACTGGTTGGAATTCATTAGTTGATGATGTGAATGGTCTGCTGCTAGTCATGAAGTCTTCTCTAGACGGAGACATCCTACATGTGCCTCTCGAACAACCTCTCACACGGAGTACATCTAGGACGCTACTTGGGTATCATTATAAGCCGTTGACCAGGGAACACAAATACGACTGGGATATTGCATATGTGCAGGCGCATATGAATGCTGGTGACTTTTATTGACTCTTTCTATCACATAAGGCTAACACATATTACAGTTTTTTTTATTTTATAGTAATCCTGACATGAATGCCAGTCTTTCATACTCATTTCTTAGAACATTTTCTGGTAAAATTCACGCGTGTGACTCCATAGAGTTACTGAAGGGTGATGTTCGGGCCTCCGAGCACACTCCCGATGGTACACATTAATATGTCAAACGTCAAATCACTGGCGCCAAACAGTCGCTGTCACCTTATGTCAAAATACAAGCAAGTGGCGCCAAAACCCGCGTCACTCAACCTGTTCTTCAACTTCAAGCCAAGCGAGCCGGCCGGCTGCTTACTTAGCTTGGCGGCAAAAAAAAACATATATTATAATTGTAACAAAATAAATCCTATTGCAAATCCAGATTTTTTCTTGTCGGCTCCGACAAGATAAGTTGGCGCCCCCACCTAAGGAGAAGCAGAAGATAATTTTATAGACCTTCTAAAAAATAAAACCAAAATGGACACTAAGGAACTAAACATATCCCAACTGCTCTGCTATTACTTTTTATCGTTATTTTTCAGGTTTCGGTGTAACTGCTGGCACTTTCTTTTCGAATGAGACTGTGTACGCATTCAGTTTGCAGACTAAAGCTACAAGCGGTGAAGTGAGTTCACATTTTTTACTTTTTTTTATATCACTAAGGTGGCACACAAGCATACGCATAAGCATACCTGATGGTAAGCAGATACCGTAGCCTATAGCCGCTAGCAATACCAGTGGTGTCACTAATAAGATGCCAACCATGTTGTTGATGAGGACTCACTGTGCTAGCACCATTACTACTAGTCCAGCGTATCATCACACAGCGCCATCTGGCCCTAAACTAAGCAAAGCTCGTATTATGGGAACCAGCAGCTGGTTTTTTCGTTCGTATAATACATACCAAACACTCAGACGCAAGGCGAGCACAAATTTATTTATTTATTTGAAATTATAACATCATAGCAGAAATCTAATTCGATGCTATAACTAACAATATTATACTTAACACACAATTTATATACAACATGTGGTGATTTATATTAATAATATATTATTACAAAGGTTAACTATTATTATTGCGAATGCTCATCACATAACATATGCCCCGGCGGGAATCGACCCCGCGACTCGTAGCGTAGCAGTCAGGTGAATACTAATAACTAGAACTACTCAATAAATACAATAAATAATAATAATATATCGTCACGCCTTCCCACAAGGGTCCCCGAAGGGGTAGGCAGAGGTTTTACAACACCCACTTTCCACCGAAGATAATTGGTTGCCAACGTGACAGTTGGTGAATCTCTTAGGCACTACATAAGTCCTTGAATTTCTTCTCAGACGTATTGGAGGTTTCCTTCGATGTTTTCCTTCACCGTAAAGTTAAAATTAAATACTTGCCTCAAATCCCAGTTTGTCATTAAATCTGTTCCAGATTCTATTCCTTCAATACAAAAAGGCATTGAACAGGCTCCAAACGATGATTGTTGGTCAAAAACGGCCGGTGAAGATTACGAACGATGACATCGGCTCCATGTTCGGCTCGGTGCTGAGCAGCGCGGACTTGAATGAAGACGGATATGCAGATTTACTGGTCGGTGCTCCGACATATTCCGATGAGGATCATGGGGTGGAAGTTGGAGCTGTTCACATTTACATTGGCGGTAATGAGGTAATGACCTTATTTTCAGATCTTTTATCTAAAGCTGATAAACGCTTGCATGCAAATATGACTGTATCACGATAAAAAGATTAATGTTCTAGTTAGTTCAGTGAGACAAGTCTTGATAAATAATTGTCTCGATAATTTATGTTTGTTTACTTTATTTGTTACCGTTTCACGGCTTAACTACTCAACCTATCATCACGAAATTCAATTAAACCTTTACTTTTTTGTACTCAATGTTGATTTTCCAGTCATCTTCTGATTGTGTATCCGTTGGAAAAACTAAGTTATAAATGTTTCTCATAGTCAATTCTGTATAAAAGTATTCTTGTTGACGTCTCCTCTTTAGACTCTAACAGGCTCTAATGAAATTTCGTGCTTTACAGCAAACTGCTCTAAATTTCTAGCCAGCATTTGTAGTAATTTCTATATGCTTCGAAAGTAGCTATAGTACCAGATATGAAGCCACTAGCCTAACCAATAGTGGCATTTTTTTATTAGAGAAATGTTTTTAGTATATTCACAGTTAACTAAATATGGAACAGTTAGTTCCAAATTTAGTTTTTTGGAAATCAAATACAGGTTGTTATGGTCCCTCATGAAGGGTGTCTAGTGAATTCGGTTTATCAGCATTGTTAGGAAAAGGCCTAGTAAAATCAGTGCCGATGTCATCGTCACCATCTGCTCCTACGACTGAGCCGGCTGATTGTGACGCAGCTCGCGTTGGTATGAGCAGGCATACAGAAGAGTTTTCAAAGTCAAAAGATTATTTAATTAAATTTGTTGATGATTCAGCTGAAGTAAGGCAGCATGAAGGCGGTACGGTACTTCCACGTGTACTTGGAGTAGAATGTTGAAAACAACATGGAATGTCATTGATTTTCCTATGGTTTTGGCCAAAAAAACATTTATTTAATCATTAATAAAAGGTTAATGAATCATTTGAAGCAATTATTGTACAGCTGCATATGCTATGATATTTCATACTACCTGAATGAAGACACTTTATTTTATATTTTAAATAAATTCCTTGACTAATTTGATTTTCGTTCGAGTTTTTCTGGGGATGGGCAACAGGCCTCTGAGGGGGGCAGTGCCCCTCATGATGTGGGAACTCGTTAAAAACATTCTTATGTCTAACCGCAAATGTAGGTTTGCCTAGTTTTAAGAACATAGATCCATCCATAATGTTCGCAGTACTAATGTAGTGGTAAAATAAACAATCTTTCAGTTCACCAAAGATGCAGACAGACAACGAACCATTAAAGGTAACAAGGAATCTGCAAGATTCGGCTCAGCAATTGCAACCAGTGATGTAGACGAGGATGGAATTCCAGGTGAGAAATGGCATGAATTATCGGTGGAAAGTGGGTGTTGTAATACTTCTGCCTATTTTATCGGGGACCTTTGTGGGAAGCGTGAAGATATTAAGTAGTAGCGTAAGTCAACTACTACTACTGAATTTTACTTTCAGAAATTTTCGTAAGTGCCCCCTTTGAGGACGATGATGCCGGAGCTTTATATGTATTTTCTGGTCACTCCATCAAGTCTTTCTTAAGCGTTAAGGAAGCCAGCTACAAGCAGAGCCTGTCTCAGATCAAGCACCAGAGGATTCAAGTCAAAGAATTCAAACATTTCGGGTATAGCCTCCAAGTGGCAGCCGATAAGAACAGTAAAACCTGCAATGGTAAGACGGTATTTTCAAATTATATCATTACATATAATATAAATAATGTAAATAATAATGGTTATGTTTATGACAGCGATGGCCGTCGGCGCCCCAGCATCGGATAGCGTGCTTTTATTTCGATGTGTTCCAGCTATACACGTAGAGCTATCTGCAGAGCCGATACTTGTAATGTACAATTTACCTTTTTTTCTATTCTTATACAAGTAATGTGGCACTCTAGCATACGGCCACCTGATGGTAAGCATTCAACGTAACCTATAGCCTCCCAGCAATACCAAGGATATCACTAACGCGTTGCCAGCCCTGTTGTTGATGAGGACTCATTCTGCTGGCAGCATTACTACTAGCGCAGCGTATCCTCCTGGGTCACTGGCAACCTTTCTTACCGCAGAAATACAACGCTACATCAAAGTATTGTTATTTGACGCACTAGAAATCGCTGCGTCGGACGTCCCCCACTAGATGGACCGATGACCTGATAAAGGTCGCTGGCAAGCGTTGGCCGCGTTGAATCGGTCATTGTGGAATTATATCGGGGACGCCTTTTTTCATCCAAGTAGACATCTCTCGGCTGATGATAATGATGATGATTTTTCAATTTCCAGGTTGTGAGTACTCGTGCCTCAGAATTTACCGTGGAAGTATGTGCTACTATCCGGTATCCTTCCAAGGCCACGAATATAGATTCATGTAAGGTCATCCTGTTTAATACCCATTTAATAATATTCCTGTGATAAGGGCTCTTCGAACCTGCCATGCTCTGGACGTAAGAATTGGGTATTGGTCCCATATGTTGCTAGTGGTGATTCTTCTCAGCAGAAGTTGGCTGAGCAGTATCGCGCTGCCGATGTCCGGTATTGTAGGTTACCGTAAGCTGCGGTTTCCGCTTACCATCGCGCGGTTCTTACGCTTACTTTTCACCGTTGCTAAAACAGTGCTAACAGTTTGAACTATGAAGTTTTGTAGAAGAGAGGTAGGGCAATTTGGAATTTCCCGTGGGTTTTACCATTTAAATTGAAGCCACCCGACTTGGGACTGTACCTCAACCTTACAGAACACCGCAGTGCAATAACACTACTTGATGTAGTGTTGTGTTTCTGCGGTAAGTAAGGTTGCCAGTGCTCCACGAGGATACGCTGGGCTAGTAGTAATGCTGCTAGCACAGTGAGTCCTCAACAACAAAATGGTGGGCAACCCGTTTGTGATACCCCTGGTATTGCTAGCGGCTATAGGCTACGGTGACTGCTTACCATCAGGTGGGCCGCATGCTGGTATGCCACCTTAGTGGTATAAAAAAATAGCAACTAGCAATAATGTCACATTAAGTGAATTTTATCATATTGCTATATCTATGCTATATAATCTTTCAGATTTGATTTTGGTGTCACGAGTATTAAACTCGGGCACTGATATAGATACCACAGATGCAGTACAAAACATTTTTCTGTCATCAAGAAAGGAAACCAATTGCCATCAAGTCAGAGTGAAACTTGTGAGTACGATTGTGTTACTCTTGAAGCAACCCAGCTATGACTTTTAAATAGCAGTTAGCAATTTTTTAATATTTTTTTTTTTATGAATGATTCATTAACAATTAACGTTAATTATCTTTGATTATAAATATACGATATTATTAATTTTTTGTCTCATTTCAGATGGACTCAGAACCACATCAATATCTATTTGAAGCCCAAGTGGACCTAAATGATGAAATGCTCAGAAACATAAACCAAGGAGAAGGTACGATTGATATTTCATTTGTAATCAGATATTACATAAACCAGACTTTTATATCATTCATTACTAACGAGTTATGTTTGGAACTCCCTAAGACATGATGCGTGTCTCAACAGTATTTTTTTTTTGCCAGATTTCAAGGACTCTTGGATATCGATGACCGAACAAAGTGTTTCCAAAGTCAACCTTGAAGTCTCCCGCCACTGTACGGGAGAAGAATGCAACCCTAAATTGTCACTGAGTCTAAACTGGACAGGAAAGCAGTAAGCACTTTTTTTTTAAATTTTACGCTCTAATTTTAAATATTTATGAAATTTACATTAAAAATAAAACGCTTTATTTCATTGGTAAGATGACAAAGAGAAAGAGAGATAGTATGAACCTTAATAGAAGACAAAACAACATTCGTTTTATTGAGTTCAACTTCAGCCAATAGTATAAATTCATGTGACTAGATCAAAACAAAAAAAGACATATTCTGTTGTTATTTTGAACCTAAATGTATTCATCGACTTGTCAGGACTTATTTGATTAACATCACTATGCAATTATGAGTTTAGCTTACGCTAGTGTCTGACAAAAGAATTGGCACCAATATTGTGTTATACTTACCACAATGTATGAATTACGCCATATTTTAAATTGATAGAGATGAGCAGTACACCCTTGGATCGAGTAACAACGAGATGGTGAAGCTTATCGTCCGCAACGACGGCAACTGTTCTTATGAAGCTTGCGTGATCGTCACCATCCAGGGGGCGCCAGCATTCACAGACAGGTGCAAGGAACTTGGCCAGAAGAAATACCAATGCGATATGCCTAGACCATTGCGCATGGGCGAAGAGGTTCGTATACAGACTTCTTATATAAGTACATCACGCCAAGTCCCTCACGGAGTAAGCAGAGAATATAGACCGTCATTTCACCTTTCACGTGGACACTTTTCACGTGCAAGCCTTTTGCTTCTTTTACATCGATCAATCCCTTCATTACTTTGCTCCTTCTATATTCATCAATCTCATTATACATGCCCGCCAGTTTTCGTTACCTTTCATATTACTTTAATATTTGTTTTGTGTTCATCACCGTAACCAATGTTTCATATAAAATGTATCGTGAAGATTAAATGACAGTCACTTTGTGTATTTTTTTATAACCAGCCATATTGGATTGTATCTAGTGCTGACTCCAACATGCTTGGGATACCGTCAGGGCGATGATGGTGGAAAATATATTATCTTCGTTCGTTCTTCTAATAATTACTATGGAACTTTAGTTAGAAATAATGTTTTACATTGAAGATAAAAAGAAAAACTGTGTTGTTTTACATTTTTATTCTTAAATAAATCAGTAGACAAAATCTCCATATAAAATATTGAAATATCCAGTAAGTAAATGTTCTACATTTGTAAGTATGCATTTTGTTACAGGATCCAATCAACATTATTTTGGATTTCACCAAGCCTAATAGCACTGATGAAATGTTGTTAGTTGAAGCAGAGCTACGTGAGAACTGCAAGATTTCAGCGAATGAAACAAAAACTTTAAATGTGTCTTATGTTTTGAACACAGACTTTGTTTATATTAACGGGTAAGTACTTACCATTGATGCCTACTACTATTGCAGGTATTATGTCACTGAAAATATAATCATCAACACCAACAACGTCAACGTCAGCGACAAACACGTCATCAACTTCAACTTCTTTATAAATAGCTTCTTCATCATTATCATTATCTTCATTTACGTCAACCTCAACGTCACTTTTAATGTCTATGTCAATGTCACTATCACCATCATAATCCTCATCTGGAAACTATTACGTATCTATAGCGATTGCCTAATAATGTTCATGTGCCAATTATATTATAGAAAATGTAAAAAAGATAAATTAGGTCAATTAGTAACCCTGTCACAAATTCTGATCTCACTGGCTTCTAAGCTTTCCAATCAATAACAGCTCTCTCGTATGCTGAAGACTGATGTCTCACTGCTATACTATACTATAACTAAATGGAACGAAAACCCAGATGGACTATAGCTTCAATATTATAAGTTCAAGCCATGGGTATCAGTATTAGTATTCTGTTGTCATTGGCTTAAGTATTTTGTCTTTTATTTTCAGTACAACTGAAGAATACGTGATAACTGATAATACAGTGTTGGATGATTCTATTCAAGAATTGAAAAACGGACACGATTTTGAGGTATTGTTAAATATGATTTAGTTTGAAGGGATTTATTTTGTTTAGTTTTTGTTTATAATGATCTTATTTTGTTTTAGATTATCAACAACGGTTCCACCAATTGGATAAATGTTCAAGCTGTGATAACAGTAATGAATAAGCCTTATTTAAAATCGGTAAATACTTAATCCTACCTATAGATTAGATACTATCGATAGTAAGTTATTGATAAACATAATTATAAAACTCATCACGTACACAAATAGCTAAATAACTCAACTATGTAGTAAATACTTTTTCTTTTTCTAACTAATGGTATCAAAATATGTAATTCCTCATATATTATATTTAAACATATTTACGACGCAGATAATCAATTATTTATCAATCAATTGATAAAATAATAAAACAGCAAAGAACAACATTCAGACAATGCACGGAATGTATTTCCAATAGAATTGAATCCCCATTTCCAATTTTATCAAACGCCGTTCTACGGTTTAATTACAAGACATTAAGAAAAATATTGTATTCATTTGATTACGCACTTGTTTGAGTGCAACGTGTTACGGATAATTCACTTGATATTGTATCATGTTTCAGATATCAACTGAAAGAGCATGTTCTAAAGAAACATTCGACAAAAGTACCATCTTCGCTTGCAACTTGACTTTAATGGGCTATTCTACTGAGAAAATTACGATCACAACGGATATAACAAAGGACGCTCTACGTCAGTAATAAACATATTTTTTATGCATCCGATTCTTAACTGGATGAGAAACTTATATTATACTAGCTTCTGCCCGCGACTTCGCACGCGTGGTAAGCGAAACCATGAACGACCAAAGCACGATCCAAAAATCCGGAAATATGTATTTTTAATTTTTAACTCAAAAGCCAAATACCATATACATAGAATTTTAATGGGTTAAAATAAAACTGTACAGTTCTTATAAGTCTTGTTTATTTTTCAGTGAAAAGCTTTATTAAGGGAAAGTTGAAAACTTCATCAGAACTAATGCTTTATTTAAGCCCTATGAATATCAAAATCCAAAGGTAAAAAAAACTAATTGTTTTTTTTGTTTGAAATTCTTACTAATTTCGCAGCATCGGCTTATTGGGTTCGTTTCATTATAATTTTAAGAATAACGTTTAATTTTTTTTTTAGCTCTACTACTCAGTTTATACTAAAAAAGGAATTGTCAATTGCCAACAATAAGGACCTTATTTTAATTATAGCGATCATTGTGGCATGTGTGATACTAGCCTTAGTTACATACGCGCTCTACAAAGTAAGTACCTGTATAGTCTGACAAAAAACAGTTTAGAATAATAGGGGCACCACTGTGCCGTTCGTATGGCAATGGCGTCACAGCTCGTATAGATAATCAATCGTTTTGATTGTTTCTCTTAGAATAAGGACATCAGCTTTCGCTTACGCCATTCTGAGGTTTGTCTACAGTAATCGTCATAGCATGGATTCCATTTTGTAAAGGTGGCCAGTAGTTTAAAATTTTGTTCCGTTTCTATACTTTTTTGCCTGACTATACTTTGTTACCTTATTTAATGTTAAATAGTACATGAGAGCACTAACAAAACCAACTACGTAACTTTAATTTTGATCATGTTTTGATAATTGTAAATACCTATTTATGTCTAGAAGACATTTGTTAAACATTGTTATATGATGATTGTTACATGAAAAAAGACAAAGCACTGAGTTTCTTGCCGGTTCTTCTCAAGTGGTTTTTTTTCCGTGCCTAATATTTTTTGATTTTGTTTTCACTTATTCAATTCACTACCTTCATAAATGTTTTATGTCTTAGGCGAACTTCTTCAAGAGAAACGAGAAGCAAAGATTGAAAACTCTGCGGGAAAGCGTGAGGCGGCATAGCATAGTAGGTTTTCTTGTCCTCAATTGATATTATTTTGTTAGTTAATATCCAACCTTTTTTTTCTTAAGCTCGGCATGTATCATACTGAGCCGCAATGTCGCGCACCGGACTACCCTCTTTACGAGGACAAACGGGAGATACTGCAGATTGATGAACGTTATCAATCATTCTATGAAATTCTACTCAAGCGCATACAAGTTTCATTTATCGAATGAAACTAACCAACCGCTAGCCACAAAGAACACACATTACCCACGCGTACCTATGCTACGGCATTATTATCGCCGAGAAGTTTGCGATGGGCTAAAAGTGGTGTGTGTATATTGTTTCAGCAAGTTTTTTTAAAAGTATTGCATACACATTTTTTAGTTTTAGTTCTACAAATACCTACCAAGTGTCGTAAATTATATTCTCATGAAGCTACAAGTAAATGCCAACTAACGACTCAAGCCTCTCGTGAGATATATCAATATTGATAGCCCTGTGCCTTCGTACTTATTTGTTATTTCCTTACTATTGTGGTTTCAATGAATCTGCTGTTTTTTGATTGCATGACTGATTGATCTTACAGAAAAAGAGTGTATCCGAGCGGGCAAGATCATCATGTGTAGACGGAGAACCTATCGTAAGTAGCATAACTGTTTGTGTAAAAGCAGAGGCGGTACCTTGAATTATGTACATTATTGATGTAGTAAAAATATTTTCCAAATACCGTACAGTGACTGCTTACAATCAGGTGGGCCGTATGCTTGTGTGCCACCTTAGTGGTATAAAAGAAGGAATAGTGTTTAACACAATTAAATCTGGTAGAATATTATCGTCACTGCCTACATATTATATTGGTCCTAAAATTCATCGTGGTTCTTCTGGTTTGGGTCATATCTTTTATATACATATCTATCTTTTATATATATGTAGGTAGCGTAAGTTCTGTTTTGTGTAATTTTTTTTTTTTGGCAGTTGGACACAGAAGTATTGGAAGATCCATTTGATGATGTCCAGCTTAAAGAAACAACCGTAGGTGGAGTTCAGGTGCAAGAACAGGCTCAAGTGCATTAATAATACGCATTTCTATTATTATGATTATGTTAATGTTTTATTAATAATTATTAATGATAATCATTGGTGGTTCAAATTCTTTAATGCTTGTGAAGTTCACGTAGATTCTACTAAGTAAATTTATTAAATATGTATTTTAAAGTTATCACACACACTCATACACACCCACACACACTCATACGTACAGTATACAATTAGTTTAGCGAAAAATCTCTAAATTTATTGGTCTAGTCTTAATTATTTTGTAAATTATTACTATTGCCTGACGTACTTTCTTAATTAAATAAAATTATTTTATTTCTCAAATAGTTTGTTTTTTGTCTGTATGATTATTGGGTTAAATTGTTTATTTGGATCGTCTTATGGTATGTACTATAAGTGTATATATATATATATATAGTTATACCAATCCGTCAATTGTTGATCATGCGTGCTATCTGGCGAGCACTTTGTTGATCCGAAAACCTATGTTGATCCGGGTGGTTTTTGTTGATCCAATGTAATATTTTCCATACAAATGTGGTTCCGGCCGGATCAACGATTTACTCCGTTGAAGTTTAGGAAACGCAACCGAAATGTTGATCCAATATACAAATCCACTCCGATAGTTGTTGATCCGATTCAAACGGGCCAATCAGAAGGCAGCAAGTCTTCCTACTGGACATACCTTAGGTATATGGATGGTTTAATTCCTATAATTTATTGCAAGACCACCTAATCATTAACTTTTCTTTATTTATTAAGTTTTTATGTTTATAGGTATGATATATGTATGGTAAGGAAATTTGTTGACGACACGAGCTTGTCGCTTACCCGAAGTTAAGCTTCGGGCCCAGCTGCATGCATGCCAGCAACTCAATGTCTGACATTGTATCGCACTCAGTACCCTGAGATATAAGATCTAGAGTCTCGAAGCCCTGTTATTACCCCGCAAACAATGCTCTTCAACCCGGAACACCGTAGCGTTGATTAGCTACTGCCATTCCTCAGACTGACCCTCGCAAGAGTCCTACCAATACTAGATATAGTCGTACTAGCTTTTGCCCGGGGCTTTGCACGCGTGGTAAATAAGTCAACATGTACCTATATCTGAAATTCTAAATGATAGCTTTTACCCACTGTTAATTTTTTAATGGATTTACCTTTAAAAATTACGGATTTTCATACAAAACTTTCATCCCCTATTTTATATCTTGGGGTGGAATTTCCAATAATCCTCAAATACGTAATTTTTAAATATATTTTTTTAACTGATAGGCCCAAATACCAATTTTCATGCACTCAACTTAAAAAACGACGGTTTTCATACAATCTTTCAACCCCTATTTTATAACCCTTTAGGGGTGGAATTTTAAAAAATCCTGAAATACGTATTTATTTATTTTTAACGGAAAGGCCAAATATCGATTTTCATGCGTTCAACTTAAAAAATGACGTATTTTCATACAAACTTTCAACCCCTGTTTTACCCCGTTAGGGGTGCAATTTACAAAAATCCTGAAATAAGTATTTATTCATTTTTAACTGAAAGGCCAAATGCCAATTTACATACGTTTAACTTCAAAAATAACTGATTTTTATACAAACTTTCAACCCTTAATTTACCCTCAAAGGGGTGGAATTTCCAAAAATCCTGGAAAACGTATTTATTTATTTTTAACTGAAAGGCCAAATACCAATTTCCATGCGTTTATCTTCAAAAAGACGAATTTTCATACAAAACCTTCAACCCCTATTTTACCCCCTTAGAGTTGGAATTTTTAAAAATCCTGAAATACGTATTTATCTATTTTTAACTGAAAGGCTAAGTACTAATTTTCATGCGTTTTACTTCAAAAATGACGTATTTTCATATAAACTTTCAACCCCTGTTTTACCCCGTTAGGGGTGAAATTTCCAAAAATCCTGAAATACGTATTTATTTATTTTTAACTGAAAGGCCAAATGCCAATTTTCATACGATTAACTTCAAAAATGACGGATTTTCATATAAAACTTTCATCCCCTACTTTACCCCCCTAAAGGATGGAATTTCCAAAAATCCTGAAATACATATTTATTTATTTTTAACTGAAAGGTCAACAACCAATCTCCATACGTTTATATTCAAAAATGACGAATTTTCATACAAACTTTCAACCCCTATTTTACCCCCTTAGGGGTAAAATTTCCAAAACGTTACGTCATAAAAGGTACGTACTGTAAAAAATTCAAGTCTGTAACCCTAGCCGTTTAGGCTGTGCGTTTATATGTCAGTCAGTCAGTCAGTCAGCTTCTTCTTTTATATTAGGTCCTTACATATGAAATTTTTCGTACTGGCCACTTTAATCACGAATTTCTCCTCTTTGGTAAGGAATTCCAAATTCAAATTTGTACAGCTATAGACTCATGTATTTGTGCTTCGATGATCGTCATTCATTTGTTTTTTTTCTTCTGTTTTTTTCTGTTTGCGTCACTCATTTTACAAAATGGAAAACCTTAAATATCGCATTATTTACGAGTACGAGTTCCGCCGTGGCACTAGTGCTGCGGAAACAACTCGAAGGGTGAATGATGTGTATGGCGGTCGTGTTGCAAAAGAAAACACAGTTCGTTTTTGGTTCCAACGTTTTCGTTCTGGAAATTTCGACCTGCAGAACAAGCCCCGTGGACGGCCTGAGACTCAAGTTGATAATGAAGAGTTGAAGGCTATTGTGGAAGCGGATCCATCGCAAACCACGTCCGAGTTAGCTGCAGGCTGCAATGTTAGTGATAAAACTGTTTTAATTCACTTGAAGCAAATTGGGAAGATTAAAAAGCTTGAAAGGTGGGTACCTCACGAATTGACTGAAACAAACCGGCAAACGCGCGTCGACTGCTGCGTTACATTACTAAACCGGCACAATAATGAAGGTATTTTAAACCGAATCATTACCTGTGATGAAAAATGGGTTCTTTACGATAATCGGAAGCGCTCAGCGCAATGGTTAGATCCTGGCCAGCCAGCCAAATCCTGCCCCAAGCGAAAATTAACCCCAAAAAAGTTACTTGTAAGCGTTTGGTGGACTAGTGCCGGTATTGTTCATTACAGTTTTTTCAAATCTGGCCAGACTATTACGGCTGATGTCTATTGTCAGGAATTGCAAACCATGATGGAAAAGCTAGCGGCTAAACAACCTAGGCTGGTCAATCGCTCCACGCCTCTGCTGCTTCACGACAACGCTAGACCACACACTGCGCTACAGACGGCTACTAAATTAGAAGAGCTTCAATTGGAAAGTCTAAGACATCCTCCGTACTCCCCGGATCTTGCTCCAACAGATTACCATTTTTTTCGAAATTTGGATAACTTCTTGCAAGGGAAAAAATTCAACTCCGATGGGGCAGTCCAAATCGCCTTCAAAGATTTTATTGATTCCCGTCCGACTGGTTTTTTTAGTAAAGGGATCAATGAACTACCTATGAGATGGCAAAAGTGCATAGAAAATAATGGTTCATACTTTGATTAATTAAATATATTATATTAAAAAATATTCGACTTTTTGTTCCTCCCATACAAAACGCCAATTTCATATGTAAGGACCTAATATATACACAGAAAATATAAGGACAATTTCTAATTGTTATTATAATGTTTAAGTAGTATGGATACATACATTCCCTCGGATCAACATAAGTTAGTAAGATTGCGCATGAGCATGAATATAAAACGGATGCACATTTGACTCGTCGGTATAATTTTTGCGACCGTTACGGATCAACAAAAACATTTTGTTAATGTATTTTTTGATGGCAAGTATGTTGCAAAGCGACCGATGCAGATCCCCAAACATTTCAAATTCGGATCAAAGTATATCAGTTATATTTGTAACGAGCCAATTATACACTGCAAAAAGGTGGATCAACATTTCTTTTAATATCTTACTGGATCAACCTTTACATAGAACGGATAATTATATATATATTTACAAGAAAAATATAACGATCCAGTATTTTATATATCTACACTAATATTATAAAGAGGAAAGATTTGTATTTTTGTATGTAACGAATAAACTCAAAAAGTACTGGACCGATTTTAATAGTTCTTTTTTTATTAGAAAGCTACATCATCATTGAGTAACATAGGCTATATATTATACTAGCTGCCCGCCCCGGCTTCGCTCGGGTAGACAAAATATTTGATAAATGTCAAAATGTTTGATAATATTTAATATAGTGCTAATTTATAACTGAAAAATGGTGAACGATGTGAAGGGAGAATGATAGAAATACCACAGGTTCTCAAATTAGGCCTGTATCCAATTAAATAATAATTATTGAATTTATTGTATGTGTGTGAGTGTGCTTGAAAATTGTAATGCGTGGTTTTGGAACTAGTAGTGTGCAATAAATATATGTATTCTGTGGCATAAACCATAAGGCACAGCAGTGCTTAGGTCTGTAATTACCACATGAACGGCAACAAATAACAAAAGAGAAGCTGAAGTCAGCTAAATACTAAGTACATACCTACATTAAATAATGACTGATAAGTAGGTACATAAAGCTATTTATTCCATTATCATCGTCAATATCCTCGTATTAACACTTATTAACCAACACAGTTTAAGGAAAACTTTAACTAAATCACAAATGACAATCAAAGAACGCGCAGTAGTGCGTCAGCCAAGTTAAATATTACAAATCTAAAAACTTATTTCAGCCTTTCCTCACTAGAAATATAATGTTTTAAGTTTCAAACCAAACCAAAAACTCAAATCTTAAAATCACAAACTAAGGTAGCATAGAATATAAGTATACCGAAAGTATAATAAAATTATAAATGGAAAAATTCCTCTTACGTCTGCATAATTCACTCATCCATCAAAACAAAGTCGACGGAAAGAAACGAGGAATATGAAACAAAGTTAAAAAGTATCACCAAATAACAGTTGTTTTGATGTGATGTGAACATGAAAATGGATTTTTTCTCTCAGCCGAATTCTCAATCGCCAGTCAAATCTGTTACCACATTGATGTTGCGTGGCCTCCGATTCTACATGCGAAATTGTAGTATTTTGACGAAATGTGGGACATTTAATACCTCTAGATCAGACAATTATAAATCGCCATCTTGCAGCGGCCGCCATATTGGATTTAAAATGGTAGCATTTAGATAATCATGCATTGTCACGAGACTCAAACGTGTATGCCAAATCTCATCTCAATCGGGCACTGAGAAGTGGGCCAAATTTTACTTGTAGGATTTGATTACAAACACAAATAAATACACACATACCGACAGGTGAAACTAGATAAAAGGTTCTAAAAAACAAAATCTTGTTTTAATATGATTTACCAGTGATATAAGTTATATAAAATCAATTGCAGCATGTAAATGGATCGACCGATTTGGCTGTTTTCTATTGTGCTCGTAATCGTCAGATCAAGATTTGCATTAAAGCAAATGTATAGAAAATCCAAGCGAAGAGTCGGAAATTTGGATTAAATTGCACCCGAGCGAAGCCAGGGCGGGTCGCTACTATTATTACGTGATTGCACTGTACCATGTCTGTATAAAATTGCTATATACCTATATATGATCGACAATAACCAATTAATTATCCTTAATAAATGTCAAGTCTTAGTTATTCATCCGCAGACATCCCACCAACATGCATTGTAAGTTATTTTTGTTATTTTATATAAAACTCTTATAAAGTATACATTTATTTATGTCTGCAGCGCGCTTACATAATTTAAAATTATTTAATTCCATCTTCGGTTATATTGTGTTTTGCTAATAAAGGACATAGTCGTCTATGTAGGTAGAGACATGGTTATGTAAATTATAAGATTAAAAAACAGATGTCCCATAATGATATATATATGTCACCGGAAGATAACAAGAACCGCAAATGTATAAATTTCCTAGGAAATTGTTTTTTTAGTTCGGTAAGTTTATTAATTTGCGAAAATGTGGGTGTAAATTAATACAATTAATCTCTCGTTTAGAATCCTATGAAGGTTGATACATTTCCTAGGAAATTTATACATTTGCGGTTCTTGTTATCTTCTGGTGACATATATACACTTAGATTTTTCCCGTAGCGATTAATAGAACCACCTACCAGGTCCTGATTAGCACTAAACATATCAAAATTGTTCCACCCGCTTAGATGGAGAATACCTACGTCCACACGCACACCGATGACCGAAATTCTTTTAATAAAGACATTTATTTTCAGTATATCTTATACTGGTGATGGTACAAGCATGGCTCCCGCCAGGGTTAGCCTTGTACCACTTGCGCTCAATGATGACATTCAAACCAGTGGACAGCAGTCAGTCATACTTCGGGTTCAGTATGGCTTATACCGATAAAAAGTAAGCCAAAAATAAGTTTATTGTTTTAAACTATCTCGATCTGGACACGACATAAGAACGGTAGCTCTAGCAACAACAATTTTCGACTACATATTCGTATCGCTTTTAACTATTTTTGAATGGGAAAATTGAAAAGCGCTGTGCCGGTGAAAAGTGGAACTAATGTTTTTATGAAAATGTAACATTTCGTGATTTACATTTTCGAATTCGACGCAAGTGATTCTTTCTCGGGCTACAGGACTTACACGTGATATTTTTTTTAATTTACTTTGACGTTACGGCAAAGTTGCATTGGACGTGATAAGACTGTCTAAGGCCTTAGACGGGTTTTTATGTCATTGAAGTTTAATCGATATCACAATCACCTGTGTGATTATCTTACTTGAAATTAGGTAAGTAATGAGATCGGCATGTCGACATTACCGCCACCTGTCCCTGAATGGTTCAATAGTTTGTCATGCCGCATCGAAAGTTCATAAATTAATTAATTCGAAAAGGACATCATCCATGTTTCATAGAGATTTGGTCCAAATGTGAAAGTGCCGGCCAACGCATTTTTTTGTATAAATATTCTGTTAGAGATTGTCCGTCTGAGCATTTATTACTATGGCACCAAAGTTGGACATTACAGAACATTTCATTGGTTTTTGTTATTTTGTACTCCTACTTTCAACAAAAATTTATGAAAATTCCACTGTCAAATTGATACCACTGTCGCTAATTCTCTAGCCTACAAATTCGTAACAGAACTTTGATGCGAGGTACCTATACCTGGTTAATAGAAATTTATACAAATTTACGCTTATTTTTTCCCCTTTACACTTTCAGACTTATAGTGGGAGCGCCGCGAGGTAACGACATTGGACAAGTATTCTCATGTGACATAGAGACCCGAGACTGTTCCGCTATCCCTCTTAGTCTTAATCGAAGTAAGTACATATAGTACTATCATATGTGGTAGATACTCACGCTAGCAAAATTATGATAGTCCTGCATTATTGCTCTTAATTTAAAGTCTATCTGTGCATATGAATATTGGTGCCCATGTTATATACGTCAGTTAGTTTTTCAAAGGGAGGTAGGGTGATTTGGGATTTCCCGTAAAAATTGAAGCCGCCCGACTGGGGACTGTACCTCCACCTTACAGAAGACCGCAGCGAAATAACACTACTTGATGTAGTGATGTTTTCCTGCGGTAAGTAAGGTTGCCAGTGCTCCACGATGATACGCTGGGCGAGTAGTAATGCTGCTAGCACAGTGAGTCCTCATCAAAAACATGGTTGGCAACCCGTTTGTGATACCACTTGTATTTCTAACGGCTATAGGCTACGGTGACTGCTTACCATCAGGTGGGCCGTATGCTTGTGTGCCACCTTAGTGCTATAAAAAACAAGTTAATCCTGGGAATATAAGAAGAAGTATGTGGGACAATACGAATATGAGTGGAAGAAGTAGCCATAAGAATAAGCAATACTGGGGTTAAACTTTAACTTTCAAATCAAATACACAAAAAATTAAAACTTTACATGGAAAGGTAAAGAGTACTTGGAACCGGCGCGCTTTTATGAAAAGATTGATTAACGTAAAGAGAAAAAGAGTAGTGCAAGTCGAGAGCGAAATGGTCTATACTCTCTGCCTACCCAGTGGAGGAGTTTAGGTGATGTGAAGGATGTATGTATAAAAACAAAGAGGTTGATTTTTTTGAGCTTACGTACCTTCTAATAATAAGCTTAAGAGCAAAGGAAAGGAAATGTATCTACGTATACCTACGTATGTCCTATGATTTCATTGTAAACTAGCGTCCCGCCCCGGCTTCGAACGGTTAGACATTTATATCAAATATTTTGTCTACCCGTGCAAAGCCGGGACGGGCAGCTAGCCTATGTTAATCAGTGATAGTGTAGCTTTCTAACGGTGAAAGAATTTTTGAAATCGGTCCAGTAGTTTCGGAGCCTATAAATATTTATCAAATATTTTGTCTACCCGAGCGAAGCCGGGGCGGGAAGCTAGTATAATATATAGCCTATGTTACTCAGTGATGATGTAGCTTTCTATCAGTGAAAGAATTTTTGAAATCCGTCCAGTAGTTTCGGAGCCAATTCAATACATACAAAAATACAAATCTTTCCTCTAAACTTTATAATATTTAATTGTAAATGACATATCTTGTCATGTCTCTGTTGAAATAAATTGGGTTTGCCCACGGCTTGTATTCAAATATAAGGAAAAACTGTTTGTTTTATAATGACATATTTTGTAGTAAATAACATAGAGAGAATTATTATTTGATTTAGAATTTTATGGCAATAATTAGGAATATTATATTAAGTATCGGACAAGTGCTAGTTGGGCTCACACACCGGGAGTTTCGTATGACAAACTAGTTGAAATGACAAACTTAACTTTGCCGTTCGATCCCTACACACGGCTATTGCACCAACCGCAAATACCAGTGACTGCAATCTCAATATAAAAGAAATTCCAATCAAAAAAATTTACCTACCGTGGTACGGAGACGGTATATATGTGTTTGAAGTGAGAGGATGTTTGTTTGTGCAAACCCATGTTGCCATTTTTCTCTAAATCTACTAGTCCGATTTTGATGCAGTTTTCAGTGATGAGCTTAGGTTTGATTTGTGCATGTTCTTAAGCCGAGAAAACTATTTTCATTCTACGTAATGATATCGAGTTGAGTTACAAGAAAGCCCCGGGCGATGTTTATTTTCAAATAATTATCTAATGTAGATATAGTATGTAGTACCTATGGAAGATACGTGCCAGAGGTGTATCTTCCATAGGGTAATTCGGGCGAACGCCCGGGGCGGCGCGTTATGTACCTTATGTCTATGCTCTCAAAAGAGCTCAAATAATAAGCTTAATTAAAAATACAAAATTCAGAATATTTGTAAGCTAAATAGCTGATGTGTTATGTTTCAGCCATCGAGGAGTTTAAGCACGACTACTGGCTCGGGGCTACGCTGAAGTCCGCTTCAGCCTACTTTTACGTAAGTAAATCTTCAGTCATAAAGCGTAACGATAAATAAAATATAAGTTGCCTATAGAATTGAGAGAAAAAATTACGTTTTTTAATGAAATTGATGTTATTTGATGATGAAAATTAGATCACTCCCAGAAAACCCGCCATTTCGGGGAATCGCGTTGACATACAGACAGACAAACATTTTAAGGCCGTTTGTTTGAGTAGTGATACATATACCGTATGAGTTTAAAAAAGTCTTCAGTGTAAAATCACAGACATGCATATATATTATATTCATTTAATTTTAAATTTCATTCCCTTCGAGCGCCACTAATGTGCGCGCACGTGGTTGTGGATGTTGCCAGTCTGTGGCATGAAAAAGGTAGACTAAATATAGATAATTCAACAAATATAAGCACATTGAAATAAAGAACTTATATTAACCTATTGTAAAAAAAATCTTATTTCCAGACTTGTGCTCCGCGATCTGTCAGTTCAATACTGAGTGAGTATCCAATTTGTTCCTAAGAAAACTGATTTGCGCACACACAAAAGATCTATTAGTAGGACATAACTCGCTCTTTCCCTTGCCTCCCTCCTCGTGGAGAAGGCGCTACATTAAAATCGCCTTAGCCGTATGTATGACAACAGATAGACTTCACCCACTTTACAGAAACTTTATACTTAACACAAAACAGATTAAACTATTTATAAAAAAAAACGATTGGCGGAATTGGAAAACAGCCGTATCGTCCGATCGAATCAATCAAATCAAATCAAAGGATTATCTTCTTTTGATTTTAGTTTACAAGGACGTTTCAAACCTTCGACAACTACCATCAAGTTCAGTGAGTCGTTCTTGTTAAGAAAATTCCAAGCTCAAAAACTTACTCTTTTCAAACTTTCAACCATGACTTAAGTTCTATACTTATACGGTTTTAAAAAAAAACAATATGACACCTTTTAATCAACATAATCAAGGTTATAAGGAAAAACTCAGTTACCAGAGAAATCATTTGTTGTCCTTTATTGATTTTCATTTTTCTGTCTAGATAAGTATGGGTCTGCAGGCACTTGCTTAAAAGTATCCACCAAGGACTATTCCACGAGTGTACTGAGCTCTATCAGCGACGTAGACAGGGTGGAAAATAGCTTGGGCAAAACTGGTAAGTACAAGTACTTAGTTCCTGACCCTGTATAGGTGCATCCGAGCTGTACGCTTGCCTATAAATCTATCTCAAAATTTGAGAGATTTTTATATATAACACAGCAGCCGCCTACTCGTAATGGTAACTCAAGTGAGTTCTCTTTTAAATGTATCGACTGTTTCTGAACTGATTTTCTTTTTAATGGTCTCAGATATACAATAATTCTATTGTACAATTGTATATTTTGCTAATTGTTTATATTTTTATATAAGGTACAATATAATAGTTATAACTAAAGTCTGTATTGTTCCAGAGATGGCCAGTGACTCGTTTGGGTGGAGCATGGACATCACCCCAAACAAAATGTTGGTCATTGGAGGCCCTGCTATGAATACCGGTGATTGTTTTACTTCGCATTATAATTTTTATTATAACTTTTTACTAGTACTCATATCATTTATCATAATATTTTATTTAGTCTTTTTATTTTCTCTAGTATTTTGAAGCCATGGTGGCCTTGTGGTTGAGGCAACGGTGATTAATCATACCATGAGCTTTTAAAAAGAAGGGTAGGACGATTTGGGATTTCCCGTAGGTTTTCCCATTTAAATTTGAGCCGCCCGACTGGGGACTGTACCTCCACCTTACAGAAGACCGCAGTGAAATAACACTACTTGATGTAGTGTTGTGTTTCTGCGGTAAGTAAGGTTGCCAGTGCTCCACGAGGATACGCTGGGCTAGTAGTAATGCTGCTAGCGCAGTGAGTCCTCATCAACGAAATGGATGGGAACCCGTTAGTGATACCCCTGGTATTGCTAGCGGCTATAGGCTACGGTGACTGCTTACCAACAGGTGGGCCGTATGTTTGTGTGCCACCTTGGTGGTATAAAACAAAATAGTCATCGTCATGGTTTAAAGCACCAATAATGTCATGGATACGCGAGATTTGCGCTTTTTTAACTTTAAATTGTGAAGAGACCTTTTATTATAGGAAGATGGTTTATTTATTTATCTCAGATTCATAATTGCATTATTACACAGGGAGACTGAGCATCCAAGCAGCTAACTCAGCCTTTTCCCGTGTAATAGGACTCACAGGGCACGAAAGCAATGTAAACTTTGACTTTGGTAAGTTTAATTGTAAACAATACCTGAAACTACGATATGACAGAGTATTATAATAATTAATAAATAATAATAATAAACATGTTTCGGTTTGTTAATTCAATAATAGGATGAATTATAATTTATTGACTATGGCGGTCTCACGTCGGCTGGTTGAGCTTTAACAGGCGCGCGGGAGTATATGTAATAAAAACTACAGAATTGCTATCCAGTGAGACAGCATTCTTGGCACGCTCCTGTGTGATTCTGGCTTGGGTAAAATGTTCTATCAATTATATTTTGTGTAAAAGATTTATTCAAAACAGATTAAACTATTTACAAAAAAAAACATCTGTACAGACAGACGGACAGTCAGACATCAAAGTGATCCTATAAGGGTTCTTTTTACCTTTTGAGGTACGGAACCCTAAAAACAGGACTGATCCCACATACTTATAAATAAAAGCTCTGACCCAAATCAGAATCGTACGGGAACGTGCCAAGTATGCGGGCAGCATTGCCACGCTGGATAGCAATGCTGATTCTCTGAGAGAGATATGTTCCAGCACGCCTGTCACGACAAGTCTCAACCAGCCGTCGTAAAATCTCATTAAAAAGCTTATTAAGAAGCTAACCCAAAGTTTCAACCGCAAATAACTTGAGAATTTTTATCTCAATAACGCGTGGAGTTATCAAATTGAAATTTATATCGAATATCCGGATCTATGGTCTCTTTCGGCAGTAAAATAATCAAACCTATAAGTCAATATGAAGAAAAGATATGACCGTTTACGTCGCAAATTTTCGCATATTTTGCGATTTCACAATGAAATCAAAACTTACAGGGTACTTACTTCCCGTTGACCTAGAACCATGAAATTTGGCAATAAGCAGTGTCTTACAGCACAACTGAAGGGAAAAATCTGAAAACCGTAAATATAGAGTCACCGACGAATAATGACCTAATTTGAAGTTCGCCTACTTTTAACCTTACCAACAAGTGTGTACGGGACCCTAGGTGCACGAGTCCGACTCGCACTTGGCCGGTTTTTTCATGAATTGATTACACCGTTGGTGGCAGCCGCGTGGGCAGCAGGTTTACCCCATACTAACGAAAAAATATAATATAATAATATGCAGTTATGATTTCCTTGAATCTGGGTAGTTGTATATTGTCGGATAGTTGTCTGATACCCATAGTATGTACAAGTCTTGCTTGGCGTAATTACGTCCGAAAAGTGTTTATTAATTAATTATGTAATTAATTCTCAATAATATTTCAGGGTACAGCATCGCTATCGGTGACTTTTACGTCAAAGGTACCGATACTTTTGCTATTGGATCACCGTATGGTACAAGTGGACTTGGGAAGGTAATTTCATATCATCCAATCTAATTTTGCACCGATTGCCACAGCAGGCTCAATAAAAAACAGCGAGGATTATTTATTGATTAGAAAATTTTATAGCTATCTATTATTCCCTGCGTTCTTCGCAGAGCACGTTAAGCCAGTCCTGGCAATCGGATATCTATCAGAAGCCGAAAGTTTGACAACTAAAGGAACCTATGTAACCGACTGTCCCTGTAAGATAGATTGCAAATGTCAGATGGCAGTCGTCTGTGAGGCAATCAGCGAGATATAACCCTGGAATTATAAGCAATTTTAAGTGACCGCTTACGTATTAACAACCTCCTTTTGAGGTCGGTTAAGAATACCCTGTATGACTTTCAGGTTGTCATCTACTCAAATAATAGAAGTAAGCCTAAATTGAAATCGCAATTGGAGCCCAAAAACAAAGGTGTTGGATCCATGTTCGGGGCTGCCCTGTGTGCGGCTCACATATCATCGGGTCCTAAGAAGATTGCAGCTTTGCTAGTCGGTGCTCCTGCGCATGCAAACGGCCGAGACTACGACGTAGGAGCAGTGTATGTTTACATGAAGTTAGAGAAAGAACGGGTAAGTCCATATGTATTCAGTAGAATTCTATATATAATACTATTCTATAGAGTCCTGTCAATTCGTATGTCCATCTGTTTTTGATTCGCATATTGTACATAGATTTTACATACAGCAGTCTTAGCAAGAACAACTTTCGGTAACGTATTCCCATCGCTCACAACTATTATTGTCTGGGAAAATGTACATTGCTGCGCCGGCGAAAAGTGGAACTGAAAATACGTATGAAAATTTTGACATTTTTATGTTTTCGAAATATGTTCTTGCTACCAGTAGCGCGAGCGTGAATAATTTGCGACAACGTTTTCGTATCGCCTTCAACTATTTTTGTATTGAAAAAAGTACAGCGCTACGGCGGTGAAAAGTGGAACTAAAAAATGTTCATGTCAATTTTGACATTTCGTTCGAAAACGTAATTTTCGAATACGTAGTCGAAAAATTTTACTGCTACCAGCACAGTAATGATGTTTCAAATGAACCACCAGTCAATCCTACATGAAGAACAATTACTGAACGAAATTCTGTTCATAATATAGATTTGTATAGAGAGGTTATTACGCTTTCGATTGACACTGGTTCAGACATTGCTTAATTAATAGCTCATGGGAAGCGGCTAAAACAATCTCAGTCGATGGTACGGAATCTAACCGTGCCTTATACTTCTGTTATACGCCATCGTAAGTTTTTAGCCCTAGGCATTTCGTAATCTGAAACAGAGGCTGACTTAATTTCACAATATTTCTAAGGTATCTTGATCTCGAAATATGCAGACAATCTATGCTGCGAACTCCAAACAAAGAATACAGAACATAGATTGTCCACAGGTACTCAAAGAAATTCGAGTCATCGAAGGAAAAAATAATGGTGCATACTTCGGCAGTGCAATCGCAAACGTTGGGGATTTGAACGGTGATCACAGAGACGGTATGATTTGATTGAACTAAACACTTTACTGATTTAAATTAAGAGTGTCTTCTTATATCAAAATTGGTTAAGTTCGTTAAACATCTGTGTTACTTTACAATATTGTTGGGTGAAATACATTCATCGACCCCTTGATTCGTCAAACTCTGTATAAATCTATCGTCAAGGACTTTTTTCGTTAAGTGCAATTATGTACAACACGTGGTTCAGATGTGGCGATAGCCGCCCCTTACGAGGCGGAAGGGCGCGGCGCGGTGTACGTGTACTGCGGCGCGAGCGTGGCGGGCGAGAGCTCGGGCCTGGAGCCCCTGCAGCGCCTGCAGCCGAGGCCCGGAGCCCCCGCCGTGCAAGGCTTCGGCCTCGCGCTCGCGCCCTTGCCCGACTACGACGAGAACGGCTGCAACGGTTGGTCCCACCACGATACTACAAACAGACACATCGGTCGCAGACTCCATCACCTCTAGGTCCCTCTTGCCTTAAGTGATGTACTGATGGAGTTGTAGGATTTTTCGTTTTAAAATTATACCAAACTCCTTAAATAGTTTTGTTAGTACTCGTAAATTACTCCTATATCCAATATTCTTCGGTGAAAGTCCATCAAATACTTTAATTTGCTATCCACAGAGCTGGCTATCGGCGCTCCATACAGCGACAGTGTCTCGTTGCTGCGGTGCTTCGCTGCAGTCATAATGGAAGTAGACGCTGTGTTCCCTAATCTGAAGGTAGGTGCCGACGGCTTACACCTTATCATACATTATAGTCCTTCAGATGTTTTCAGTATAATAATGTTATTCTCTTTTCAGGGCCGTAATCCTGCATTCTTCGAATTCGAATCCTGTATCAAAGTCACAATTCCAAATAAACCTAAATTCATCATAGGAAGTAAGCATTTTGCCCAGTTCCTGTCGGGAATTTTTATATACATTTAAGTTCCAGTTAAAACCTAGCCAAACCAAGTTAATACAAAAGTAAGATAGTCCGATTCCGTAGAAATATATACGAGATGAGATGAATCTTAGACACCTCATGGGCCTTTAGAGACTGCCAGTGATATACTTTATTCCATATTACATTGTGGGAACTTAGAATTATAAATAACTAGCAACCCGCCCCGGCTTCGCACGGCCAGCGTTAGCCATATAAGTTAAATACCTACTAAACACAAATTAATTATACATAAAAACCATACGCTTGAATAACTCTATCTATTAAAAAAACAGCATCAATATCCGTTGCATAGTTTCAATGATTTAAGCATACATAGGGACAGACAGACATGGTAAGCGACATAGGTTTATACTATGTAGTGATTGTGAAGCTATGGGTACGACAGTGGTTTGGCGCTATAAAAAGCCCTTGCATACGACATGGTCAAAAACATTATGACCCTAAGCAACTTAATAAGGATATTTGATATTCGTTTCAATGATGGGTAACTTTGATTTCAGATGTGAATGTGACCCTGAGTATAATTCACCCGGACGCTAGTCTCGCGGACAGCGCAGACTCAGAGTACACAGTTCCCTTGCAGCCCAAGCACTGTCGGAAGGTGAAAATATCCACCCCACCGGTCAGTACTAAAGCTAGCATTTGCTTGCATTTTCAGTCCCTAATTGTAGTGGTGGTAATTAAGACCTTCATAAGTGCCTTATTAGGGCCAAAACTTAATAAATGATTTATGATTTGAATTCTTGAATTAAGGTTTTCAAACCCTCACCAAAGGACAATCCATTTTGGTCCAAATCTGAAAGGGCCGGCCCAACGCATTTTTGTATATTCTGTACGAGCTTGCCCGTTGAACATATATTACTATATGTTGAAAATAGGAATTCAAAATTATCAAAACAAATTAAATTTCCTGTAATGTCCAGCTTTGGTGTCATAGTAATAAATGTTCAGACGGACAAGCTCCAACAGAATATATACAAAAACAACGTTGACGGCACTTTTAGGTTTGACCAAATCTCTATGAAACATGGATGATCCTTTATTTATCGATAGAATCTAATATATTTGGGTATGCCAAATCTTATCTATAACAGTTGTTACCAACACAGTTGCTACTGAACTTGAGACAGTCTCGAATTCTTCGGAGTCATTCAACGTCAAA
The DNA here is from genome assembly GCA_951449985.1 of Falcaria lacertinaria. Lineage (NCBI taxonomy): Eukaryota > Metazoa > Arthropoda > Insecta > Lepidoptera > Drepanidae > Falcaria > Falcaria lacertinaria. The sequence goes on along the minus strand of OX602111.1, from coordinate 9,848,646 downwards.
AAGTCGACTGTGACATGCATTTAAATACCTTTTTCTTTTGTTCATGTTTAAATTAAAAAAACCATTCTACTGTCTACTGTCTACCTCCCAGGAAGGTAACTACTGGGCGCCCATAGAGTGGAAGATATCTGCCGTCCTGGTGGACAATCCGCTTGACGATGAAGAGTTTGTGCCATCTCGCGTGCTTCTCAGTGAGCGCAGCACGTTAACACGCACCGGCTCCATAAGGGCAGCCGAGTGCAAGACGGACGTCTGTGAGCCCAACCTAAGCCTCGCAATCATCACCAAAGTGGGGTACGTTATTGGATGTTTCACTGACTTCACCACAGAAAACTTGTGGCCACGAATACGTCTTTTAATCACAAACGCGTGAATTGACGTTCGTTTTCGTCATCGCGTGCGTAGGGAATGGAGATAAAGATTAATATGTTTTTTGCCCAAAATCTTTTGTAACTGTTATAAATTATTGAAATATGGCTTATCCAGATTAGATGAATCGCATCCTTACATAATTGGTTCGAGTGACGCGGAGGTATTTACGGTGGAAGTGAAGAACACTGGCGACACAGCGTATGAATCGTGTGTGCGCGTGCGCGTCGACGGCGCCTCCTTATTGACCGGCTCCAAGACTGACTGCTCACGCGCCAACGACCAGTTCACCTGCAAACCACCGGCGTCGCTGCGCAATAACACCTCATGGGTCAGTCTAATCCGTGTTCGAAGTTTAATTAAAGACATTTGTATTCGACTAGACTTTACAAAGAAGGACTTTCAACTGGTATCCCATGCCATCAATGCCGCGGGCACGTTTAAACCGCGGTGGCCATGTGGTTGTAGTGACTATTCATTATTCTAAACTTAAATATAGTGATTAATCATTATCAAGAGTTAAATCGTAGTGAGATTGTCAAATAACAGTATTCTGATGTAGTGTAATATTTCTGCAGTGGGTAAGGTTGTTAATACTATGTGGCAATACGCAGGGCTGCATAATGAAAACCATGTGTTGCCAGCAGTGTTGCCAGCAGTGTTGCAATAAATCTTGTCAGAAAAAAGGTTATGAACGATCCAGTTACACCCCTAGCAACAACAATAGCGCCTATCTATAGGCTACGGTGACCTCTTATCATCTTATGGGACCGTTCGTAAACTTTCTTAAGATACTAAAACCAAATAAGTGTGTAATAAGTAATATGAGCTTTAAAACCAGCTCCCCAAGGGCGGCGTTACCTTGGACATGACCGCGTTGACGAATGAGGACACGGAAATACAGATCTTCGTGGATCTGTACCCGCGCTGTGAAGGCACCAACAAAATAGAATATTCACAGAAAATTTATTTGAGTAAAGAAACACGTTTTACTGTGGAAGGGTAAGTTGAAGGTGTATTTGTCAAATTAGTCGATAGTAAAATTATGGTACACGATACAAAGTTAGTGCCACTATTCAGGGAAGCAATATAATATATAGCGTTCTGAGGAATTGTTTTAGAATTTAGATGACACTTGTGGCAACATTCTACCACCGTTCCCATCGGCGGGGAATTAATCCTCACACATTGGAACCGAAATGGTCTCGCACTGCGCGTTTCTAAAGGAGCATACTCCCCACACGAGCTCAAATTATGGATTGAGCTCTCCGTCGCGCAGTGATTTTCCCAAAGTAGTTACAGCATGGGTTTCTTCAAAGGGGTGAACGCATTTTTCACGGTAGGCAAGACACGAGGCATAACCCCATGTATTTCAAGCGGCCAAAGGCTGCGGTATCAATTTTTTCCACACATCTTACCGCAGCAATACTTGCCCAGTTGTTCATCTAGTATTAATTTCAAGCTTTAATTTTCAGGAGAACAAGCCCCGAAGAGGTCATTAAAATTAATCACGACGAATTGACTCTCACAGGAAAGCAAATCCAACACATTTACACGGTAAGATACACACTCTTATATAAAAAAATCAGAAAACGACAAACCGCCATAATTAGAGAGTGGCTGTACTAGGTACTGTTATAGTACACTCTTGGAAGAATCCATGAAACATTAAAAAGGAACACATTTTTATTTATCTTAAAATTATTAATGTGCGTAGCAGATAGCAGCACCTCTGCTACGCACATTATTAGTAGATAAAGCATGTCTAAAATAAGTGTTGTTGAAACTTCATTTTAATCTAGTGGTTGAATAATACTCCGCAGATTTCCAACGTGGGAACGACAAACTGGGTGAATCTCGAGTACACAATAACATTAATTAATAAACCGTACATAGAAACAACCGTAGCAACTTATTTTGGAGTAAGTAATGCCGTTTTGTCACTATATATCTTCACGCCTTCCCACAAGGGTAGGCAGAAGTGCTACAACACCCACTTTCCACCGAATATAATTCGGTGCCTACGTGACAGATGGTGAGTCCATCGCCGTCTCTTAGGCACTACATACAAACTTGAATGTCTGCTAAGATGTATGCAGGTTTTCCTCATGGTTACATTAGAAAACCTCATTGGTACCTAAAGAAGGGTGGGATTCGAACTTGCGTCGCTGATGTACCAGGCAACGCTTTAAGTATATCACGCAACCACCACGGCTCTTGTTCTCAATGATTACTGTCATCTCAGAGTAATCATAGTCCCTTTTATCCTGGACAAGGTTATAGATATATTTTGTTTCAAGAACTACGCGGGTGTAACCACAGTTAAGAGCTAGTGTAACATATTATATTTCGATGACTATGTTTTAGGATGACGTGACCAATTCGCGCTTCACTTGGATAAACTCTTCGACACACTCAGCGGGGATAATTGCCGAAGGTCGAATAAAGGAGCTGAAGAAAAGAGACAAAATCGCTATTCCACTACCTATTTCCATCATACCAGGAAAGTTGGGTGAGTGAAATTGCCCTCTTATCATATCTCTGTTCAGCTCTAATATATACACCACAAGGCGTAGTTTTAACCGGCGTCACTTCGTTTTACAGCAACCTTGGTCCTGTGTTGCGATTGGCCTAACAGATTTATAATATAACTAGCTGTGCCCGCGACTTCGCTAACGTACGCGTGGAATTATTTTTTATTAGTAGCTTTTCTGCATGCAAAGTCTCAGCCCGATCGGTTTAAATTGACAGTTTCATACAAACTTTCATCCCCTATTTTATCCCCTTGGGGGTAGAATTAATCAAAATCCTTCTTAGCGGATGCCTACGTCATAACATCTACCTGCATGCCAAATTTCAGCCCGATCCGTCCAGTGGTTAGGGCTGTGCGTTGATAGATCACTATGTCAATCAGTCAGTCTTAAAGATCGTTATATTTTTTTATACCACTAAGGTGGCTCACAACCATACGGCCCACTTGATGGTAAGCGGTCACCGTAGCCTCTAGCCGGTAGCAATACCAGAGGTATCACTAACGGGTTGCCAACCAGGTTGTTGATGAGGACTCACTGTGTTAGCAGCATTACTACTATAGCCCAGCGAATCCACGTGAAGCTCTGGCAACCTTACTTACCGCAGAAACACAACACTACATCAAGTAGTATTATTTCAGTATTTCACTGCTGTCAGGTGGAGGTACAGTCCCCAGTCCAATTTAAATGGGAAAACCCACGGGTAATCCCAAATCGCCCTACCTCTCTTTTTAAAAGCTCATAGTGTGTTGATTCACAACATTATAAAACCTCATTGGTACAGGCCGGGGTTTGAACCTGGGCCCATCAGATGACAGGCCGTTGCATCAACCACAAGGCCACCACGGCTTTTTTACAGTTTTTATATTCAAAATCATAAATTTTCTTACAGACGCACTGTTGAACAAAGAAAATTTAACTGTTGATAGCTACATTGTTTTGAAGTTGAATGAAATACCTCCTCAAAGGTACATATTTCCAATTGTTTATTTTTACTTTGATATTAATAAAATGTGCCTATAGTTAGCATAAGCAATAAGCTGTAAGAAATTTCAGTAGGAACAAAAATAAGTATTCTATCAGCTACTGATTTCCATAGTAGTTTAGTTGTACGTAGTTATCTACTCTGAGATAGTAGGTACGAGTTTTGCTTAGCTAGGGTCCAGGTGGTACTGTGTCCGATAATTATATTATTATTTAATTATGTGCAGAATTAGCAGTACGCTGGTGCTTGATATGGTTGTGGTGCCGTTCTTCATCATCATCGCAGCGATCAGCCTGGGGCTCCTGCTGGTGGCAATCCTCGCCTGGGCGCTCTATGAGGTCGATACGTCACGTCTTCTCTAGCCATAGACAAACCAGACACTATAACTCATAATCACATGCAGTGTATAAAACACACAAGCTTACACGCGAGTAGCTACTCATCATTCTGTTAGGCGAAATTAAAGTCAAGGTTTAGAGGAATAATTATAAAATGTACGAACAATATTGGGACCATGTGAATGCTGACTAAAATTCTTATGCGTACGTGCGTATCATTGATTATATACTTGTCTATATAATAAAAGGTGCGTAATTATTTAATCTATGTCGAAATTTTACGCGTGCAAGCTATTCTTAAGGCTGGACCACCACATGTTTCTAGTTCTGGAAAATACTAATAGTAGGTATTTGTATTAATTAAGCTATTAAGCATTTACGACTGCCAAATTTCTCCTTGCAGTGCGGTTTCCTTAAAAGGAAAAACCAAGAAAACTTGAAACAATTAAAGAAGGACATCAGACGTCAGACTATAGTGAGTATCAAATTATTTATACTAGCATAGTTTTGTAACACCTCTGTCTACCTCTTAGGGGCCCTTGTGGGAAGGTCTAAAGTTATATAGGTTTTTTTTTTTTTTTTTTTTATTCTTTATTTTTAAGGGGCTTTAAAACAAAGTTTATGCCAGCCCCATCGTATCTTAATTATAACAAAATTAACTTAATTAAACTAAAGACTAAGCTATCATTAATTAACCACTGACAAGGCGTATCAAATTATGTATGATTTATGGACTGGAGACAGGGAGTCACCAGTCCATAAATCATTTGGGCTTCATTTGAAACTGGACGTATATAGGTATTATTATTATGTACTTACATAACTAATTCAATATAGACTCGACATCTCAAATCTGCGAATGCACATCGAAGTATCTCGAAACGTAACTCCTATAGCTGCAAAGGTTAATGTTAAGGTCCCCTATTGTCTTATTTCAAGATTCCATCAGATTATAATATGCACCTAATGTTTATACGTAGTAACATAACATGAACATTGAATTACTTTGTAATCCTAATCCATCACTTACATGACCTAATTCTTCCAATATTGTAATTATGGCCATATTCTGAGATGTTTATCTTTCGTTATTTTGATTCTTCATAGAATATGGGAAGTAGTCATTAGATTATGCAAGGATAAGAGAGTAATTGGGTTTTATCAATAGCATAGTAATAGGTAAGCAACGTAATAGGCTATATCTGATTCTGTAGATGCAATGCAATCTGGAACGGAACACACACGGTAAAACACAGAACGCGTCAATTATAAAAACATAACTTTTCGACGACGTACCTAAGACGCTTAGTATGTTTTAACATTTTTTTATATCACTAACATAGCAAACAAGCATACGGCCCACCTGATGGTAAATGGTCACCGTAGCCTATGGACGCTTGCATCACTCGCGCGGTGCCGACGCTTCAGAAATCTCTTCACACTCTTGTTGAAAAACCCCATGCTGTACTCCTTTGGGAATTTGAACGGGCTATGGCTTAGTAAACGAGTCTGATCACTAATTTACAGAGAAGGTCCATGGTTGATTCCGGGACCCGAACCCAGCTGGACGGGGTTCCAGAGGAGGCTGAAGCGAGCTGCACCATTGAAACTGGACAGGAGGCGGAAGATAATTCTTTCAAGACAAGTACTGCTGATCTTGTTCAGAAATGATTTTAAGATAATTTGATTTATAATTACTAGCTAACTGCATACATAACTTTATTCGCATGCCACTTCATAACATGTATTGAACAAAGCTTTCGCAATTTGCACGCTTAGGTCGTTTAAACTAGGTACTCAACCGATTTTTATGCGGTTTTCACTAATATAGCCAAAGCGATTACTGAGGATGGTTTTAATTAATAATTCAGTGATACTTCATTTAGGTTTTGTGTAAGCCCGGGGTGGGGTGCTAGTATTAAATAAATAGAAGTATTTATCAAATTAAGTACTTTGTAATATTTTCGCCTTTTAATATGTAGTGAAAACATATTTAATTTTTGTTCTGCATTTCCAGAGATATAGTAAACCAAATTCTAATTAATATTTTTAATTGGGCTTAGACCCTAAAAAGGCATTTATGAATGTCTACTTCCCCACCGTAGAAGAGGGTACATACAAATTAACATATTTAACTTATTTCTTATGTTTTAATTGTATTAAAAGTCGTGTCTGCAAAAGGTTGGTACTGGTACTGAATAAAATTAATAGGTATCAAAGTTAGTTGTACTGTTAGTATTATGCTTATGTAACAGCCCTAGATGTCCGCATTACTACAGAATGGGATTTAATTATTGAAATATCCTAAGATTAAATAAAAAATAAGGCTTTTGTCACCGTATCCTAGGAAGGTCTAGGCTACCCGTTATCATGAGGCTGTACCTAAGCTAGTTTGCTACATTTGTAGTTTAAACAAGCCATAACATGCTTCTAGAGAAAGCAGTAAGCAAGTTTTAGAGAAAGGGGAGTAAAATAAAAGTGTTTTAATTATGCAGTAGTTTTATTGTTACACATGGTCGCGGTCGCGCCGCTCGTGCGCGCGCGCACGGACGCGCTCGCCCGCCTTCCTCTACACACACACACTTACACTATTGCTATGTTAAATGTTGTCGGAGGCGGCGTGTCCGTGTACGCGTGTCGCATATAACGCTACAAAATTATTACAATAGTTTTGGCAGTTCGCAACAATGGTAAAATGCAACTAACTCCGTCCACAGAAACACGTACCATTACATATTTACAATAACGTTTCTGGCTTGTCACAGTCGTAGGATGAAATTAAAATCACAAGTCCATCGCGTGACTAACTAAATACATAAGGAAATGTCGACAGGGAATCACCGTAAAGCAAACCTTCCACTACAAGTCTCATAGTGAACATTGTGTCGTGGGCGTTACGTAAAGAGAATCAATACAGCCATTTTGATATAACCTACAGTAACACTAACTTATAGTATACTATCAGTGCACAAAATATCTAACTATTTACAGTTACGACGGGTACAGTAACACAAATCGATATTACACATGTGAGATACAAGTTTATACTCATATTTTGTTTTTGTTTTTTTTTTTTTACTTTTTATATTATAATTAAGGCAGTTAATGTGGGATACTGAACACAAAACTAAGGACCGAGGCGGCTATGTTAAAATGAACCTAAGTCTTAACTACAATAGGGCTAATATTTACAGTAGTGAAAATAAACCTAGAGAAAATCGCTATGCCTCTGCGAAGGCGTTCGAGTGAGCGATCACTTAAGTAACAAAATACATTCCTTGGCTACTGACCTGAAGGGTTACAATACAAGATAATAGTATAAAAGTGTTGCCCTAAAACTAAACATCACTTGTGTTAAAATGAACAGTCGTGTACTTAAACTTAAATCAATACGAGATCTCTGAAAGTGTGGAAACGCGATACGTACGTTAACATAAGAAGCGTGTGCGATACACAATCTCCTGTAATACCCCGGGGCTGGCGCTCAGAAGCTGATCACTATTTGTTGCTTGATATATTTTACACTGAACCTTGTTTTAAATGAATGTTCAATCTACTATCAACCTTTATATTCGTTCCCAAAACGGATATTAAAACAGATATTATAATTTATAATGTAGTTTTTCGCTACCGCGCCATGTTCACAATGTAGGCACAATGTGCCCCAATCGCATATAAATTTGAAACAAGGTTCACGAAGGAGGCAACTTGTCTATTATGATATTTCTCAGGCATATGAAAACGTTTCTTAGTAACTTTTCAGTTTATATTTTGCGTTATATCATGTAAAAAAAATATTAAGCACATTTTTAATTTACTAAGAACACCAGCCCCGCCCACATAACGGAAACACGTCTAATTGCCTACTTAAATGCTACATAATTATTTACAAACACGCAATTTTCGTCTTTTTATATAATCGGAGGACACGTTCACAATCTGCTATAACGACGAGTAAGCGAATCTAAAACATACACATTTCTCGTGCACACGTAGGTACCTATAGTATAGTACAGTTAACACACAAATATAATGTAGATAACACACTCAGCGAGCGGTGACGGTAGCAGGCACATTGTCGACAACGTATGCGAAAACATAACTCGCGAAATGTCAAAATTGTCATACTAAATTTTAGTTCAACTTTTCACCGCCGCAGCGCTGTTCATTTACCAATACAAAAATAGTCGAAGGCGATACGAAAACGTTGTCGACAATGTTCCTGCTACCGGCACGGATGTGCGGGGTGTACGAGGTCCAATAATTACGCCTAACGGATCACAGAGACAGTTACATCTGAGATAAGGCAAGGTGAGGTTTGTCGGGCTGCGTATTGCATTCTTGTTATACATCTTTCAAATCACGAGGGCACGCCCCATTGACACATCTAGATCACAAGAATGCGCTATGTTACTGTATTAGTTCTTTAGTTACATGCTAAATCAATGCCATAAATGTTTGCATACGAAGATACTAATACAAATTAGCCAATCAGAACACAGGGCCGCCGCGAGCGAAATCTTTTCATCCAGCACTCACCCTTTGCGACATATGCTCTTTACATTTAGAGGGGATGTGCCATCGTGAATTGAAAGTTCTATAGGTCCTCACAGTTCTTTGAACGTACTAAAGTATTTAGCTATAAATGTAAATACCAAGGTACATTATTCTGTTAGCAGGAATACAATCGAATTGTTTTCGACAGTGTATTCGTATCGCTTTCGACTTCTCTATACGGGAAAATCAACGGAGCCACGGCGGTGAAAAGTGGAACTAAATATTCGTATAAATTTGAAGAGTTACGTTTTCGAAAGATGTTCATGCTACCAGTAACTACTAAATAAAAAAAATGACGCTGTATTCTTATACGTATAAATAATGAGATAATTCCTTGGTATATTCACTGAGCAGGCCATAATATTTTTAGTACATTAAATGAACTGTGTTCGAGACAAGTTGACCTCTTGTTCCAACGAGACCCAGATATAAACCTCCGTATGACTCACGTATACAGCCGCCATTTTGTTGAATAGGACTGCAAACAAAATGGCGAGCAGACATGTATGCGTTTTAAGTCTATTGACATGTATATATACATATGTTTAGTTTATACTATTTTACATTTTCAGTAATAATTTTTCATCTAAAAATTACCTAGATCACGCTCTAATAGCGACCGACATTTTATAAAACCAATCTAAGCAAACTCATGTTTTAATGTATGTATGCATGAGTCATACAAAGGTAAACATGGTCATCCAACATTTTGTGGGCTTGCTACATTGATTAACGTTTCATATCATAAATCTAGAGCCTAAGTTAATACTATGCATTTGTATTATTTACAAATTGTTGTTATCATTTTATTATTTTATATAGTTTTGAACTAGTTTTAAGGCTACGATGTCTCGACACTCACACATACGTCTCCCTACGCTATTTTTATTTGACGTGACAACATTACACCAAAATTGAATATTCTTGTGTACCTACCTATTACGCCAATTTTAAACGATAAATATAGAATATACAATACATATTCACGCACACAGACACAGTAAATGTAACATCAAACCTCTAATGATTATTATAAAATGCTTGAAATACACAATGTATCAGTGACATTAGTCAACACTTCGCTATACAACATATCCCTCTACCGCAATTATATTATACGAAAATTACTCGTATTTAAATTGTATTATATTTTTTTCAAAGTTGTAATTTAATCAATGTCGTGATTGAGATTAAAATTAGTAAATATATATAAACTCTAAGAACTAATCCTATGTAAAAATGTTCAGTCGATGTTATATATAATGGTGTTTTAGGAAAACGTTCAATAAATTTGTATGACGGTGTGTAAAGATCAGAATTTCAGAACGACACTCTAGTGAAGTCTTCATACAAGTTAACTAGTCTACACCGCCACGAGGGGAAGCTTAACATGGGAACACATACAAACATTTAATTGAAATTGACCTTTAAATAAACATTAAAAGCCGTGTCGTTAATAGACGTAATGCAACATTCCTTGCAACACCGGCAGATATACAATCATGCGCAATGACAAATTGTATTTTTTTATACCACTACGGTGGCAAACCGGCATACGGTCCGCCTGATGGTAAACGGTTACCGGAGCCTATGGACGCTTGCAACACCAGAGGTATCACTAAATAAAAATGTAGTTTTTCTTATTTATTGAGGTACTTTGCCTTCCCTCCAGTTAGTCATACAGGTTATAACAGTCCAATTAAGTCAAACTTCTTTCATACCAATACTAATATTTATCTTTACAATGCAAGTGGAGTAATAATAATGGAGATACAAGATAACCCTCCATTGAGATCATGAAAGATGTAATGTATTATTGACGGTGTCTCTAATTGGAAGAGACACAGGACTTGATTTTCCACACACTTCCACATTTAATATCATGTGACGAATTTAACCACTCCCAAAATGTAACTCAATTGGTATGTTACGCAATGTATTTATATAAGCATAGACATTGTGTATGTGATCTCTCGCTGCTGCGAAGGTTTCGTTGTATGAACTTACAGTCAATAGCAAGTACCCTAATCGACTGCGCTCGCGCTCCCCTTAAATACAATATTCACAATAAACCTCTCCTATTCTACACAGCGCCTAATCTAACACTATACGTGATTATCAAATCGAATGTGACATTACATTTTATTTGGAACAACGACGTCAAATAATCACTCCGCGTATACCGACATCTTGTGAAGACATACAGCTGAAATTATCAAAAGATACTAATGCAGCAAACCGAGCAACAAATACCTTGCGACTGCGTATTCGTATCGCCTTCGACTATTTTGTATGGGAAAAGAACAGCGCTACGGCGTTGAAAGGCGGAACTAAAAATTCGTATGATCATTTTGTCCTTTTGAGAGTTACGTTTTCGTATATGCAGTCGAAAGATGTTCTTGCTATCGGCACTAGTCTTCACAAAACGTTGGATATACACGTGCTTAGGATTACAAATATTAAGGACTCTACATTATTATCGCAATGAGGTATGGTGCGGTATTTTTACAATTCGAGTTCTACATTAAGTTAGTTTCATGGTAGAGACAGTTTCGCCTCAACATATATCAGGGAAACGGTTGAGTCACAGAATTTGATCTTCACGAAACCGAAAATTAGACTGTAAGCTTTCAACATTAAAGCTTAAATTCTGTCGCCGAGAATCGTGACGCAGTATCAGCGAGCGAATAACCATTAGATACGGTATTTTACAATTAAAACAATTTCCAGAACTACGATAATAGTCTGCACTGTTTTGTTGCCTATCAACAACAATTATGAGCTGTCGCTTCCCTTACTATTCAATTATTACTAGAGGTTATATAATCGCTGCGTTATGAGTCGTCACGACGGGTCTTACAATATGGCTTCCTAGGAAAATATTGACGCCTAAATTGACGGCCGTCTCAGCCTCCCTCACTCTAAAACACATAACGTCTACAAATAACTTGAGCCAATAAAGTCCTCACCAATTACGAATGGCAAGCAAATATCTTAGGCAACCATAGTGAGTGTCTTGAGTGATTATGGATCGTCGCTTATATTACAACATCGCATATATACTTCTTTTTAAGTATAGAGGTTAGACAAAACAATACAAATGAAAATTTTGCTGCAACAGATCTATATATACTCGCGATGTTATAACCAATGACCGGTATTCACTATACCACGGTTTATGAATTGTAGCATCTGATTGGCGAGTCTTGAACGCTATCGTTACAATAAAAGCGGGACTTTTTCACCATCCAATAACTTTCAAAAGCTTATAACAGAAATAATGCTATTGTCGACCTGGAGGTCTATACCTCCAGGTCGACAATAACCTCGTTAAAATGCATACTGTTTTATTATTAAAAAAACTAGTCAAAAGTGTATGTATGTCGTGACGAACGACGCTCAACATTATGTTCGTTGTTTTAACCTCAATCTGTACAAATGCCTTTACCTATAAGCAACGATACATGTAACATAACATAGGTAGGTATGTGTGATACATGTATGAGTGTTATTGTAATGTAGTTGTTATCGCGTGTCGGTGTAGAGCGTCGGTGGCGCGTCGCGTCTCTTGTCATTCCCACTGGTGCGGCGACGGCGGCAGCTCGGAGGGGTGCGCCACGGTCGAGCTGCAACCCACACGAGTTACACACACCGCGCACATATCCCACACCCACGCCACGAAGCCTTGCTCGAAGGATTGCTATACGCGTTACTTACACATTCCGAAGGTTACCCGCTGTTACTAGATTACGAAACTTTATACTATACGCATTAACATTGGATTTATGCAACATCAATTGTGCAACAAGAACGATACGCGATGTTGTGATTGTATTTACGAAACGCCAACAAAATGTGACACAAAAAACGGTGCAATAGCTACGCTCTATTCTGATCTGGTCACGATTACATTTACATGAAAACTTTGCACAATATTGAGGAATTATACGCGCTACTAACATTAAATTATGCCAACTCCAGCGAAAACTAACGCCAATTAAACCGGTGCTACAGCCACGTTCTATTCGGTTCAAGATTATATTTAATCGATAACTGTGCACACAAATAATTCAAATGCTCTAATAAAAGCACCACTATATTCTGATCAAGGTAAGATTTCCTTGATCATTATAATTTAGCCAAAATTAAATAGTTTATTAGCAATAATTATAGATTTATTTCTCTCAACTAATAAGAAATTACCTCGTGAATTTGTAGATTTCCAATCAAACGATGATGAATAAATAATAGCAGTAAACAAATTAAACTACCAATTCGCACGAGCGAGACGGCACACAGTCGCATCACTCCAAGTGAGAAGGCGTATGAGTGTCACAAGTATTATTACACATATCTAGAATTTGCGGTCGGGTCGATCCTTCGAGCAAAACATTTCATGCAAGAATTTGTAATTTAATTTTATAACAAGGGTCTATGATAATAAAAGAGAACTCGTTTAGCAAAACTGCATCACAAATCAAACTACTGTTTAGCTACTGAATAATAAATGTATAAAAATAAAATCACCACAACCATGTGCACGGCGCTGTGCTCTCGCTCACTCTACGCATGCACTACATAACCATTCTGGCATAAATCTTCATTTTATAAGAATATGTACCCTATGTGTTACACGTATAGTACATAATCCAAGAACAAAGACCTATGCTAGAATGGCTTTCGTCCCTCTAATTTCAGCTCCTATTGAAATAAATAAAATAATCCGGTATTGAAAACATCTATACTACGTTACCTGCACAAATGTTACCTTATTATTATTTGCATTACACTTTTGTTTAAGACGAGATATTTTCACTGACCTAATAACCAATGGACTTCGGGTCCGCGCTCAAAAGTGTCCGGAGCTAAAACGAAACAAAATTTGAATAAAGAAACAATCGCGGGCTTTGAAGCGTAACGTACGATACATTTGTAAGGGTATCAATTGTTGCAAGCAAAATTCTACTTTCCGGCGTTGAGACAGGACTTTAATTTAATTGTTTTAGTTATTATTATTATAACATGTAGAACAACTTCATATCGGTGAACACAGGTCAGTAAAAATGTTACTTATTTCGTCATTTTTGTACTAGATCCGGGATCATTAATAATTTTCAAGAATCTCTGCTTTTAAGTGTTTGAACAGAATCAAGCGTTGCATTAAAAGCTTTTTTTATTGTTGGTGGAATTAGTACCATATATATTTTTTCTTTTTCCGGGATTGAAATCGTGAAAATGCAAATGCAAATCTAAATAATGTAGGTAACGTAGCACTACAGGAGTAATTTCTGGTTCATTCACTTCATGCACTTTTACTTGACACTGAGCGAAAACTATCTAACAATCAACCCTTTTGAAATAACGACACGGCTGTCGATCGCAAAGGAGAACGTTGAGAGAAAATGCTAGCAAAATTTGGGTTTAAAAGCAAATTAAGTTGTTCTTCAAAATCGACAGCCGCTTTAATAACCTGAACACATATAATAAAATTCATTTTCGTTTCCATCTTCAGTCCAAACTAATAAGCAAAAACAACTTTCCGAATATTCAAGCAAAAATATTATCCTAGGAATGACATTTTTGAAAAATTCCAGTAATATTTACTACTGATTACGGCCATAAACAGAAGGAATTGAAACGTAATGAACTTTCTTTTTGATATCGGTCATGTCTTATTACGTCCAAATAAAGTTCCTAATGGTCTATTATGTAACAGAGCTTGCCACCCGTACAATATCACACTCGTCTTTTACTATTTGTAGTACAGAAGGGTGACTATCCGTAGTGACAAATAGCTATCGTACACTTTCTTTGGAAATAATTAAACAGACCGGACAGTATGTGCTCTGGATTGGATATAAAGGTTGTAACAAATCAATTATCATAATTTAGGGGGCTGTTAAGAATCGTTTGATCATGTATGAAAGAGTCTGACAATTGGTTTAACCCAGACAGCCGATTTTCCTGTTAAACGAAGGGATGTGGAGACCAGCCACATTGAGTATTCTAGGGGCGACCCCAAATAACTGGCGTAAGGTAAACTACCACAGTATGGTCAAATATTCTGCCGTCAAGAAGTATGCATGCATTACTGTGCTTTGGTTTGAACGGCACTGTAACTAGCCAAAGTACTGGACAAGACTTTTGAACGAAGGTCTCGGGTCTCGGGATTTAATCATTTTAAAAGTGTATTACGTCTTTTGCATGGGCTGGCGTTACGCTTACCATCATGCGAACGAGACGAGTGTTTGTCTCGTTGATTCAAAAATAAAACAAACAATTGGCTTGGGAAATGATGTTGAAAATTTCAATTTTAAATGATTCAAATCAATATCGATCACTACCTACATGCTATAAAAAATATCACTACAAATTTGAATTCTATACTTGGAGAAAGTGAGCGAATTATCATTTCGTCTTTATCATACATGATCAAAAGATGATGATGTAGCAACCCTCTAAAGTATGAGGGTATTGGTCTGTTAGTCCCCGTCTAATGTGAGGTAGTACAGGAGGGGCAGTACAGAGTAGAGCGTGCTGGGCGCTTACTGGCGAGGCTGGCACTAGGCAGCGCACAGAAATATCACGGGCGATAGCAGTAGGATTTTTGCCGCAGTCTTGAAAGGGGAACAAACTTTTGCTTTCGAACCCGCTCTAGAGCTGTCGCAAAAAACACAGAAAAAAGCAGAATGTTATTAAAACCGCAAGAGTAAATATCCGTACAGAGGAACAACTTCACAAAAACTAGACTGCAATAATTCACTACAATCAACGATTTAAAATAAAATATACCTACTTTCGAACAAATACGTTGGAAACTATAAAAATGCAACTTTTTCATGGCATTTCTGAGCACATTATTTCCGTATGCCACTTCTACATATCTAATCTATTCACAAATTTATTTTACGTAAGCTTTGCGAGAGCCTATAAGCCATTTTCGCAAGAGGGAGGAACTAAATGTCAATTTATATTTTGAACAATAACTACTATTCCTGTTAAAATGTTATTGAAATTAACCAAGTAGCCCTGTGAAACTATCCAGCTTAATAAAATAAAAATATTTTTGCTTAGCTGTTCCTCTGCACGGAATATTCCTCACGTGTGATCAAAACTACAAAGTTCAGCAGCGGTGCTACGTTACTAAGTGAAAGCGACTGAGCGTACACCACCATTTCAAGAGGGTTGATAATACTCAAAACCAGCGGCTTCATATGTACAGAGACTGGGACTATCGCTCGTGAAGCTCGGAAAGTATCAAACAAATTATATAAATTAAAAACCCATGCATAATGTGGGCTCTCACAAAATCCGAGCCGTGGACACTGGTTACTTTACAGAAGGCACAAGAACTGTAATCCGACTACTGCAATAGTACTACGGTTGGCGGGGAGTGGGAGGGGCGCGGGAGAGGGACAGCGATATAGGCTCGTACTTCTGCGACCACCGAGCTACTGTTACGTAGCGCCGCAAGGATAGTGTAGGAACACCGAAACACGTGACGGGCACGCACCTACACAAGGTGACACTCACACACTAAACAGATCGCACCGTGCCACACCTAGTTGTGATGACCGTTTGCTTCGTCTGATTTATTATCTCATTCAATCGACAGCCATGGAGACAACACTTAGAAATGAAACTTTCTTCTACATTTGTAAATCGAATATGAATCATTAACAGCACCATCTTTCGGTGCGCGTTAACAGCGCCATCTATCGGTGAGTGTGAAGGGGCAGTGTTGTCTGCACGGCTGGAGTGGGGGGTTGTTCGGCGTGGCTCACATTGGGTGCGGGTGGTCGCTAATAGCTGAGCGTGTTACATATCGCAAAGAAATCACCTAGTGTCGGTTGGTTGCAGTTGGTTGCGGTTGGTTGTTGGTGGCTGCGCCTTACCTTGCGAAGCTCTTGAACGCGGCCGACTGCGGGTTGATGCACAGCGGCACTCGCGACGTCTGCAGCTGCTCCGCTATGAATTTGTGGATCTCCTCTGCGAACATTCGCGTGTTCGTAACACATTAATACACAAAAAAACATTTGAAGCTTATATAGCTGTATTGTATACAAAAACTTAATACAACTCACTCGGTGACTTATCACGCAACGTCAGGAAGTATAAAGCCAACAACAGACATTAATTTTGGCAAGTTGGTTTATGGGGAGTAAGAACCGGTATATAGTTGAAATTTAATCCAAAACGGTATAAGAAAGAGGTTAGATTTCCGGAGATTTTTCCGTCATGTTTGCGACTAGAAATGAGATACTTGAGTATTTAAGTTTCTAGTTACAAATTGAGGTCTAGCCACACCTGTGAGCATTTTATTTCGATAAACAAAGCCATTTTTATAGTAAAAAATATAACTAAAGCTCTACCATATTAGCGCCATACGTAAAATAAGGAGTCCAAGGAATATCCAAGGAATAGGCCTATTGAATCCAAAGAATAGGCTTATCCCCTAAGAAGCTTTTACTTCCTAGGTACGTTCTAGTGTTATCCTTATGCGTTATATCAAGTTGTTTTTTCTTCAAGAAATCCTATTAATTGCTCTATCACTGGTATCCAAGGCAATAGTTCTAGTCCTATCGCCTCTATAAAGTCACGACATTTCTGCGTCGCCATAAATCGAACTATAAAAGTCAAAACTACTTTATGTAAGGTCGGCACAGAACTACCGTACAGCAGTAAATTGATAGTTATACGACTCATACGCTTTCGTTATCGCCACTTTAGTAGCGCTGGTACCATGGAAATGTACTACCTTTTAATTATTTATAAATAAAAAAAACCCACAAGTGGTATATTTTGAAATAATGTTAATATTAAGTTAACTGTACTTTCCACCGGTTGCGACACGGTGTAGCGTGAATCATCCTTAAAGGATGCTGATGTTGATGTAAAGGTGGAAAGGTGGATATACACTAGAGCATTTTCACGAGCATTTATATGTAATGAAAAGTTCTTACAATATAGGTAAAAGCTCAGTTTTCAAAACATGTCCCGACACGTTAGGTTCGTGATACACCAGAACATATCATAGAGCGGCTCATTGTTCTGTTACAAGTAAATGCTCTAGCTCTAGTCTATACTCACTTTTAGTGTGTGTTGTGCGGTGGGGTTGTTACCTTTGACCTGGTGCATGGAGTCGTACTCAGCAGTGGGATGATAAAGGATGATGATGACGATGTTGGTGTGTGTTTTATGCGGTGGGGGTGTGTGGGTGTGGGGGTGTGGGGGTGTTACCTTTGACCTGGTGCACGGAGGTGAGCTTGCGCTCCCAGGCGTCGTGGAAGGAGTGCGGTGCGGCGGGCTCGAGGTCGGGCGAGTAGTGGCGGGCGGCGGGCGGCGCGCTGTAGCAACACTTGCACATGCACGAGTGGTAGCGCAGCCGCCCCTCCTCCAGGTACGGGTGCGCCAGCGCGTCCACCACGCTAATGCGCTTCATCGGGTCGAACACCAACATCTGCGAACAACATCACTACACACTTACACACTGCCTTCAATGTATTTCAATTGAAAGTGTGCAACACTAAATTGTCGATCACTCTCCGTCTCTGATGATATGTATGTATGGCATAAATATGCCATTATATCAGAATTTATGCACTCTCGATACATCTCGATCCTTAAGATCTTTTGTGCTACGCTTTTCTTTTAATGATGTCTGTACTACCTCTCCGCCATAACCCTGTATTTTGATTGTTTTCATAAATTAATAATTTTAACGGATGGGAATGTTCTATAATAAAAAATAATGACAAATATAGACCAACGTTCTAAGCCGTCTAGCAAACGAAATTGAAAGAACACGACTTCAAATTAGACTAAGACCCTTTTGATAGTATTCCTGTAAAAATTTAAAATAGGTACAGCTTTAGAGAAGGAAACAAATTGTGTTTTATTTTATTTTAACTTCAACCTGAACTTAAAGCATAAAGACTGTTGCCCTAGCAACAAGGCATCGCTTTCGACTGAAATTGTATGGGAAAATGAACAGCGCTTCGCCGGTAAAAAATAAGAACTAAACATTTCTATGAAAATTTTAAATTTCCTAGAGTTACGTTTTCGAATACGTCGCATTAGGTGTACAGTATGTGGGAGGAGTATACCTGTGCCAGGAGGTGCACGGCCTCGTGCGTGGCCTGCACGGAGAGCGTGTAGAGCGCGGCCAGCGCGGGCGGGCGGGGTGCGCGCCGCAGCATGTGCGCGCGCGCGCCTGCGCACGCGTGCCGCATGTCCTCGAGCGACGGCGTGCCCAGCAACTCCGTTATTAGCTCCAGCTGTAACCATACCATACATTTTTGATCCTGAATAAATCCTACTAGTATTATAATGCGAAGGTTTGTGAGTATGGATGGATGTTTGTAAATCTGCCACGCAAAACTCAACGGATTTGGATGAAATTTGGAATACAGATAATTATAACCGGCTTAACACAGGATACTTTTTATCTCGGATAAAATTTAGGTTCCTCTGAGATTCTAAGCTCAACGCGGACGTAGTCGCGGGCAGAAGCTAGTAAATAAATAAATAAAAATACAAGCGGTACTACTTCGGCTAAATCCATGAGCGTCGCGACCTCGTCTCTCGCCTCGTTTACCTATTACAAATTGTATTTTGTTGACTAAAATATGTTAAATCTAAATTGATACCTAAAGACTACTACATAAAGACAAAAAATCCTTTAATTTCGAAATACACCTAAGCATATACAATATAAAATAGCCAATCAAATCACAATGGGTCGTTACAATTTAATTGCTACTCCTAAGTGTAGCAATGGCAATAAAGCGAGTTTATTGGCAGAACTTTCCTTTACCTGTACCTTTTACTTTACTACTCAACCATTTGTTTCGTGGTCATATTAAAGCAGATGGATCGATGAGCAATGAATAGTAAGTCACGAATATTACCTGTTGTACTGGGCTCTGCGCTTGAAAGAGAATCCGTCGGCCGAGCAGCTCGCCGAAGATGCATCCGACTGACCACACGTCCACCGCGGCTGTGTAGTGGTTCGCGCCCATTAGGATCTCTGGCGCTCTGGAAATGAAACAGAAATAATGTTAACTAGACTTTCTTATACTTTCTTGTTTGCCACCTAACAATCATACGGCCCTCCTGATACGTTAAGACCCTATGGACGATAGCAACACCAGGGGTGTCACTCGCGCGTTGCCAATCAAATACATGTGGGATTGGTAAAAGCGACAAAACGTTAGATGCGTGTTAGGTAACGGAACGTATGGAGAATGGAGTGAAATCTAAACGTTGTGAAAGAGGAGGTATGTGAGTGAACGAGATAGAAACCGAGGAACGATGACAGACACACGGCGGTAAAATATGAAAAAGTATGTAATAGAAATAAAATAATTTTACTAAGGGAAATAAAATAAGTTTTAATCTCTGCATATATTATATACATACCCATTCAATCAGTTACGTACATTAAATAACTAAAGAATATGTTGTCTACAAACTTTAAGGTTTCCATATTAATACGTTGGTGCTGACTACTAAATTAAACTATAAATGGCAATGGAAAAGGATGCATGATTACGGGCTACTCTTCAAAGAGACAAACATACGGATTAACATAATCCGAATCCGATGGTTCGGAACTTAGTCAAAGTAAATAAATTGCTAAAGCTCCCAATTCAATGTGACGGAGACTACGCCCTTTTAATTAAAACAAACTGGACAAAACCAACGCAACGGCCAATTGTTTTATAGGATCCGTATTTAAAAAAAACGCATGATCTCATGCAAATTATATAACTTGACTTCCACTACGTGGTAGTCCGATTCTTACTCACAATCCTAATTCTGTAAAATTAAAGCTTAAATATCTCATCGCTACTTTTACCCAACCCTTTTTTGTCAGCTTACCCTGACCTTACGGGTTGCGTAATGGTCAATTATGCTAGCAGTATGTATGGGGAATGTGTGTACGAGTGGCGTCTTATTCGGTAAAATCAGTACTCAATTCACCCAAGATATTTAAGTAATTTATTTACTTACACAGAAGGAGTAATAACATTATAGCACTACAGTAGCGGTAAGCACAGGCACAGAAGAACAAGTGTACAGTAGAAACAGTTAGTTGAAGGAATAGTGAAGAATGCAGAACAAAGCATAGGTAGGTAGGAAGAAATAGTTCATAGCACAAGTTAGGAAGAGATATAAACTAAAACACATTCACTATAAATTTAGGCAGATCACAAGCACAGACTTAAGCACTAGATAGGAAACGTAGCTATACGAAATCTAGTTTTGGAGACAAAAATAATAGTATGCACTCTGCGTGGACGTCGTAATAGGACTACCCTCCGGCACATCACAAACTGGTATCGACTAATGCGACCAGTGGTGTGTTTCCATTATACAATGGTCAAGTTAGTCCGTCAAGTCATTTAATATTTATTTATGTAAGTGATCAATATTTATTATGTGTATATTTTGTATTTGTGTATATATATTGAATATGTATATGATATTAATTTGTTTATCTATGAATTTAAATATATCTGAATAAATATGTATATATAAGTAAAGTTGCCCACATCACTCCCCCCCAGAGACCGTCACTACGGGCGATAATAATTAGGTAATAGGACCGTGCGACCAAAACGGGTTTTTTTTATGATCTCCTTCACCGGAGTGTCCTGTGATATGTTAACTGGCTCAGGCGAGGAAGTAGACTTGGGAATGGTAATGTGAGATGGTGTGGAGTTTAGATTGGGAGGTGACTCGTCGACGAGTATGTAGGCCGGCTTAAGGCGGTCTACCGATACTGTCACTGCCTTCCCTTTAAACAAAATTTTAAAGATTTTGTCGCCTCGTTCAAGTACTTGGTAAGGGCCAGTATATGGAGGTTGCAAAGCGCCTCTTAAAGCATCGTCCCTTAATAATACGTGACTCGAGGTGGCTAGGTCTTTATAGACAAATATTTTGTCCCTATTATGACGCGTTGCGGGTGAAGGTTGAATTTTTACCATCAAATTTCGCAAGCGAGAGCTGAAGTCCGAAATGTCGGTAGTGTTTGGAACCGAAGGATGGAAGAATTCGCCTGGAAGGCGTAACGGCTCTCCGTAGACGAGTTCAGCGGATGAGGCTTGTAGGCTGTCCTTAAAAGACGCCCTGATACCTAAAAGTACCAAGGGTAAGCTGTCTACCCAGCTGCAGTTCGCGTGGCACATGATAGCGGCTTTCAGTTGGCGGTGAAAACGTTCTACCAAACCGTTACACGCTGGATGATACGCGGTAGTCCTGCGATGTTTGAATCCAATCACTTTTGCCAAATACTGGAAAAGTGTGGATTCAAACTGTCGACCGCGATCAGTGACGATATCTGTTGGGCATCCAAATCTGGATACCCACGATATCACTGCCTTTCCAACGGTATCGGCTGTTATATCTGCCATCGGTATGACCTCAGGCCATCGGGTAAAACGATCCACAACGGTGAGGCAGTAACGATATCCTTGCGATGGAGGAAGGGGGCCTATTATATCCACGTGAATAAACGCAAACCGAGCTCGCGGTAAGTTAAAAGCGCCGAGTGGAGCAGAAACGTGGCGAGTCACTTTAGCGCGTTGGCACGCTAAGCATTTTCGTGACCACTCTCGACAGTCTTTGCGCACCCCAGGCCAAACAAAACGTTCGGCAACCAACTTGGCGGTTGAGTTTGCGCCTGGATGGCTAAGGTTATGAAGGCTGTCGAAGAGTGCCTTCCGGAATGGTTTGGTCACGAAAGGTCTTGGTCTTGCAGTGCTCACATCGCAATATAAATCGACGTTTGCTTCAGGCAGCTTAACCTTTGACAGGCGGAGTGAGGAGTCACCACCATCGAGGTAATGCCTCAACTCGGGGTCGGAGGTTTGAGACTCTGCAAGAATCATCAAATCGACTGGCATCTGCAGTTCATCGACACGTGACAATGTATCGGCGACGACATTGTCTTTGCCGGAAATGTGTCGAATGTCGGTCGTGAACTGCGAGATGTAGTCGAGGTGACGATACTGACGCGGCGAACAGTTAACTTTTCGTTCGTGAAAAGCGTAACTGAGCGGCTTGTGGTCAGTATATACCACGAAATGTCTCGCCTCTAGCATGTGCCGAAAGTATTTAATTCCTTCGTAAATGGCTAACAGCTCGCGATCGTAAGGTGAGTATTTCTGCTGAGAAGGACTCAGCTTACGTGAGAAAAATGCAAGTGGTTGCCATGAGCCGTCTACAATTTGTTGCAATACTGCACCCAACGCCAAATCTGAAGCGTCTGTTACCAGGGCGAGTTTGGCTTCGCAGTTTGGGTGTGCTAGTAAAGCAGCAGTGGACAAACTTTCTTTGCACCTATTAAACGCTACAAGAGTGTCACCACTTAGGTCAACGGGATGGGATGCCTTTACGGATCCTGTAAGTAAGGCGTTTAGAGGTGCTTGAATTGCTGCGGCGTTTGGTACGAATCGCCGGTAAAAGTTCAGCATACCCAAGAAACGTCGTAGCTGTCTGACCGTCGTTGGTGGGGGAAAATCTTGTATGGCTTTTACCTTGGTGTCCAAAGGTGTAGTACCTGACGCTGAGATGCGGTAACCTAGAAATTGGACTTCATCTACTCCAAAGACACATTTCGAGACGTTGACGAGTAATCCATATTCCTTCATGCGCGTAAAAAGCTGCTGAAGGTGAAGCTCGTGTTGGCTTTCGCTCTCCGAAAATACTAAAAAGTCGTCGAGATAGGCATAGGTGAAGTTAAGGCCTCTCGTCATCTCGTCGACAAACCTCTGGAAAGTTTGCCCGGCATTACGCAAACCAAAAGTCATTACCGGAAATTCGAAGAGGCCGAAGGGTGTTGTAATCGCGGTCTTCGGGATGTCGTCTTCGTGCACCGGTATTTGATGATAGGCCTTTACTAGGTCTATTGTTGAAAAGACTTTGCAACCTGCAATATTATGGGCAAAGTCGTGTATATGCCTAATAGGGTAACAGTCTGGTATTGTACGCGCATTGAGCAACCTGTAATCGCCACAAGGTCGCCAGCTGTTATCCTTCTTAGGAGCCAGGTGTAAGGGCGATGCCCAAGGGCTCTGTGAAGGTCGAGTGGTACCATTATGAAGCATGAGCTCGAATTCTGCCTTAGCTATTTTAAGTTTGTCTGGAGCTAATCTACGGGGAGTACAAGATACAGGTGGGCCGGGAGTGGTCCTAATATAGTGTACTGTATCGTGTTTTGGAAGTTTCGGTTTACCTGAAGGGCGTGTAATTTCTGGGAAACAATCTAAAATACGATGATACTTAGTGTTGCCAGTCTGTATTTTAATAGAATGTACATTTGTGTTAGCAGAAATAGCATTTGAAGTTAGAGTAGTCGTGTTATCAATAAGGCGTTGGTTGCGACAATCTACAATTAAATTATAAAAACCTAAAAAATCAACGCCAATAATGGCTTTGGTAACATTTGCAACAACAAAACGCCATGGAAAATTTCGCCTTAAACCTAAATTTAAATTAAGTTCGACGTAACCATATGTGTCGATACTAGTCCCGTTAGCGGCACACAACTGAAAGTCAGTTTTGGGTCGTCGTTCGCGGAGCGCTGCTCGAGGGTAGACACAAAGGTCACTGCCGGTATCCACCAGGAACTGGGTATTCGAGCTGCGGTCGGTTACGAAGAGGCGACCTGATGAGATAGGGCAATCGTGAGCCGCCATTACCGACTGCCCTTGGAGTTTCCCGCCTTCTTGTAGTCACACGGTGTTATGCAGCTGTGCGCGTTTTCGCCGAACTTTGAGTGATACCAACAGATGGGGTATCTTCTGTAGTTTGAGGTCGATCGAGTTCGCTGACGTGAAGGTGATCGTCGCCGGTGTGACCTAGATTGCCTGTAGCGGTTAGTAGGGGAGCTCGAACGACGCGTGTGCTCATCCAGCTTCAGGGCGAGCTTTTCTACCATGCTCTTCAGTTCAGCAATCTCGGAGTGGCAAGAAGATGCACTACAAGATGATGACGCTGCTGCGACAACAGGACCGCATGGTGCAGTCAACTCCTGGATATGGTCAGCCAAATCTGAGAGTTGATCTAAGGAGAGGAGAGGCTGCGACGCTAACACTGTCTGGATGCTCATAGGCAGGCGGCTGGTCCAAATAGACTTAATAAAATCCTCGGGAGCTGAAGTGCCGGCAAGGTCTTGAAGGTGCCGTAAGAACTGTGATGGCTTCCTGTCACCGAGTTCCTCGTGAGTGAGTAATTGCTTCACTTTCCTCTCGTGTGACGCTGACAGCCGCTTAATGAGCTCCGATTTTATTTTAAAGTACCTATTCTTGCTAGGTGGGTGTAGAATTATGTCCTTTACAGATTTTGCATGTTGAGTGTCAATATTATTAACGACACTAGTAAATTTAATTGAATCCTCTGTTATGTCGAGAGTCTCAAATTGTG
Organism: Falcaria lacertinaria; assembly: GCA_951449985.1. NCBI lineage: Eukaryota > Metazoa > Arthropoda > Insecta > Lepidoptera > Drepanidae > Falcaria > Falcaria lacertinaria. The sequence goes on along the minus strand of OX602111.1, from coordinate 9,823,435 downwards.
CTTCCAAAAGTGCAAACCAAATATCGGGGTCCTCAGGACTGAATTGTGGAACCCTTAAATTAAACTTGCGAAAATCGGACGTCATTGGCTTTGGTTCGCGTTCAGTGGAAACGCGCACTTTTTTTGTTCGACGGGTGGTCACATTATGTTCATTTTTCGGACCCACCGTTTCTGCCGTGTCACTACTGGAATCGCTCATACTGATTTCTGTGTTCTTTTCGGGGTCACCAGATATGGGGAATGTGTGTACGAGTGGCGTCTTATTCGGTAAAATCAGTACTCAATTCACCCAAGATATTTAAGTAATTTATTTACTTACACAGAAGGAGTAATAACATTATAGCACTACAGTAGCGGTAAGCACAGGCACAGAAGAACAAGTGTACAGTAGAAACAGTTAGTTGAAGGAATAGTGAAGAATGCAGAACAAAGCATAGGTAGGTAGGAAGAAATAGTTCATAGCACAAGTTAGGAAGAGATATAAACTAAAACACATTCACTATAAATTTAGGCAGATCACAAGCACAGACTTAAGCACTAGATAGGAAACGTAGCTATACGAAATCTAGTTTTGGAGACAAAAATAATAGTATGCACTCTGCGTGGACGTCGTAATAGGACTACCCTCCGGCACATCACAAACTGGTATCGACTAATGCGACCAGTGGTGTGTTTCCATTATACAATGGTCAAGTTAGTCCGTCAAGTCATTTAATATTTATTTATGTAAGTGATCAATATTTATTATGTGTATATTTTGTATTTGTGTATATATATTGAATATGTATATGATATTAATTTGTTTATCTATGAATTTAAATATATCTGAATAAATATGTATATATAAGTAAAGTTGCCCACATATGTATTTTATGTTTGGATTGCTAATCATAAAAAGGTTTAAGCCTTGAAAAAATAGGCAAATATAATAAATACAGTCAGAATTAACATTTCATTATCATTCCCAGCTATTGGTGCTAATTATGTTGTACGAAATCATTAAACTAAACTAATTTGACAGAACTTAAAGTATAGCCATCCTTATTTAACCCGGCACATGAGAAAGGGAGGCCTTTGCCCAGCAGTGAGGCAGCAACGGCTAAATAGATAGATGAGAATGGAAAAGCACGACTTTTTAGTCCTGTCAAATAAGTATTTTTAAAATCTTTTTTTTTTCCTAAGCTTTGTTGTACATCTCCTTTGAGCCAACTTTTACATTTTCTACGGCAAATATTATCTTTCAATCTTAGTACACGGAAGAGAACACGAACCACGAAGCTTTACAATCAATCCACAAGTTACCGTGTAAGGACATTTAACAACGCAGCAAATTAATTGTACAGGAAATTATTGAAATGCCATACAAACATATAACGGATAAATATTTGCAGAATAGGAAACTAGTAGGCACTCAAACAATCCTACTTGATATACATATTAGGTTTACAATCGCACAAGTGCCTTGTAGTTTATTTTTATTTTTTTACAACCTACTGTACGATTTCCGTCGGTGAATTATTATTTAAGAGCCTCGGAGCAGTGCTCACAACGAATCTTATTTAAATGTTAATATTTGATGCCCTCTGATCCCAATCACGCGGTAGGCTTAAAATCGAATAACAAATTAATTCTCATGCAAATGGACAAAAAAAATGTATACGCAGAATACACGAAACCGTTTTCTGACGAGATTATTTAGGTTGAAATATAATATTTGTGTTTTCTGAATGACATAGGTAAGTGAAATAAGCTAACTCCGTGGCCTAGTTTCAAAACTGCGGTTAGCGGAGCAAAGGTCGCTCGCTCATTCACTAAAGACGGGACGGCACTGCGGACTCGGGGCTTTCACATCACTCGGGAATGTTAAAGCATCTCCAGCTGACAGCTGAATAGAAGATAAAAAGCGCTCCGAAAAAGTTTAAGGCAAAGGTTAAATAAAATCATCCAAAAGCGTATACTTTTTTTAAGAACAATAAGATTAACATCAGCAGTGACGCATTCAGCAAGATTGGTGTATACCCACAGTACCTATAGTGTAAGTCTCTGATCAAATATATGCAAAGCGAACGCTGAACACGAGCGTAAAAGGAGAAAAAGTGAGCGTAGTCAGGAAATCATTATGCTATCCTCTATGAGTTTAAAATTTAAATCCTGAGACTTGTGGAATATATCACTAATAATGTTTATTTGCCCAAATATTGAGCATACATTTACCAGAATAAATGCGTCATAAACGCTATCGATTACACATAAATAAGGAAATTGAAAACGTTCAAGAGAAAATTCAACGTGAATAAACCGACATCCCTTTTAAGACGTGCGTCTGAAAGATTCAAGTTATAACGGAATTTATACCAACATTTCATGACATGGACGTCAGGCTCAGAACCAATGTAACGTTTGCGGCGAACGTGCTAAAATATTTAAGTAGGCAGGTATAGAATCAGAGCCTTGCCACATATTACAGAAGGAGTTACCCTTGGAATCAAATTCATACATCATATATATATTTCAAGTTACTTTAAGATGAAAACAAAAATATTTTGGATATATCTTTGAATATGATAAAATGGAAAATGCTCACGAGTAAACCACTCATGCAAGTTGCCTATTACTAATTGCAATTTGAGTATAAACATCGTGGGCCTTCGAAAATTGTGTTGAACCAGTAAATAGGGAAGTGGAAAAATTGCATATCACCCGATGGCAAGCAGCAGAAACAGTCCATCGGAATTAATAAAAGAAAGCAATTACGTCAATTCTCACCAAGACGAATAACATAACAAAGTATTACAAATGCCTAATTGAGGTTTGGTGCTTATGTGAGTACGTGATAAGCCTCGAATGTCAAATTATAGATATAACAAAGGTCCGACTCACCTATAATACTGTGTGACGACCTCCTGAGTCATGTTCTTACTGGCGTCCGGCTCCTCCACCCTAGCAAGCCCAAAGTCGCATATCTTGAGAACGCAGTTACTGTTCACCAACAGATTGCCGGGCTTGATGTCGCGATGGAGGATCCGCGCCGAATGTAGGTACTTCAACCCTGGAAAGGGAACAACAAATATTTTACAAGCTACTTAAAGATTCTTCATTCTTTCATACGTCAACACCAACTGATAAGGTAACTCTATTCGTCCATTTGAACAATCAAATCGTTTTGGTATTATTCAGCTAAATACGCATACAGTAAAAATCATTGACAATGAATATGGCATAAACTGCTCAATGATTTTATTGTTCATTGTGTTCAGTGGACACTCAAGGTAAACTAAAATGATAACCACAGCGACACATTTTGGCCGGCTGTATGCGGTTATAATGAAAATGTCATATCCAAATCTAGCTGACACCGGTTGGTCCGGTGTTATTCTAGGATACGTACGCAACCATTGATTAAATACACTTGTAGCTCTCGAAATTTGAAGCTACTTCACAAACTGATATGGAGTAATAATAATTATTTGTTTAAATAGTAAATTTAGAAGGTAGTAAAATTTTGCGAGGCTCTGGGAAAATGTTACGTTGTTTATTTTCCAATCCATTCAGGTATTCCAACGTAAACAAGACCAATTAAACTTCCTGGAATTCCCGTGAAGTAACAACCCTTGTTGTACCGTTACGCTCTGCTGCGTCATCACTGCATGGAGTTCCAGAAATGGAGGTTGTTTGTTACCCTGTACTCAGTGTGTACTATTATAATACGGTATCGTATACTCGAAATAATGTACGTAATCCGTGCACTATCTTACGATTCATAATTTCATATCCACGAACAACGAACGGTACTGACCGTTCGTAGTACGCATTGTATACTACATACACGTAGTATAGTATTATCTACTCTGAGCTAGTAGATACTTACTCTACATAATAACGCCTTGTTTGCCAAAATCACAATAAAACTTGTGCCTCGAAAAAAAATACATTTATATCGATGACTCTAAAAATATATTGAGTTTGTGAAAGAAACAGGGAATAATTCCAGAGATTTTAATCTAGCCATGCTAGACTTCAGCTAGTATAGCAGTAATCTAGTCAGACATGATGTAACGTAAAAACAACAGCTACCAATTCGCGATTAAAATATAATCAATATTGTATCTTCGATCTTTATACTGTATTCATCACTAAATGTTAATTGTGATGTACATTTAGATTCAACCCATAATGGATGGGGTTTCTAATACATACTGTAACTAAATAATCAGAATTGTGTGTTTGTGTGAAACTCAATTAGTTTGTGAACACATATTAGGAAACATTGAAAAGCCACACTTTGGTTAGAGTAGTAATTTGGAATGGAACTCGAAACATGTCAGACACTTGAGCTTCACAAAGTATAGAGTGAAGCCTCCCGACGCCTGTGACGTCAAAACAAATTAACGACACCACGGTCCGCACCGCTCATTGCTTAATTTCCCAACGGGAGGGCCGCAGTTTTCGCAAACTATACAACTCCCTTCAGTTTTATCTCAAAACCACGCTATGCCTGCTTCAAGGTGACACGTGGCGTAAGCTAGGCACTAATTATGATTATGAAAGTCATGGGAACAAACGAAATTAGTCGAGAAATGCGACCTACCCCTGCCAGCTTAAGAATCATCTAGCGAAGCAATCCTAAGGCCACATTACTCAAGTGCTTAGGCTATTGGCTCCTAATTCCCGTGTCATATTTAGAATGTGTAGCCTTGTCTAAGTGTCTACTCGCAGAGCTTACTGTTAAATAAAATATACGCAGCTGAAACTTTAATCTATTCGCTCCGTGGCAAACTGCACTAAGATCGGACAGGTTTGTCGCCTCGGGTGAAATTTATGGACGACAGGAAATACCAAGTACTATTTTAAAATTACTACGGTTACCTCAAGATGTGGGTACAAAATTGTTATAACATTACAATATTGTGTTCTGTAATAACCAGCTGGTAACAGACACTGCTCAAAACTCCATAACACTGAATAAGCATTAGCTCCTAATGTTAAATTTTATGTGCAATTCAGTTCAACGTTCATGATGCCCCCATGTGGTTGTAAAAACTGAGGAACAAAGCAACAATATGTTAGAGGGCGAGAAAAGTAGCACGTAAAAACCGTTTATTGTGGCGCAGGACCATTACGCACAGGTCGTCGGCCTGGGCGTGCGCATCCGACCGCGGCGATGCCCTCCTTGCTCCTACAGGTCGCGGCACGAAACTCTAGCGCTGAGCGAAACGTGGAGGGGATAGCTGCGCATGGGTACCATCGCGCACGCAATACAAATTAGTAATTTAATTGCTTAGTTAAAAACAGCAAAATAATGTTTTAATGTAAAGTCAAATAGTAAGTCTAGCGGTGAACAAAATGTGGAACTTAACTGCGTATGGGTACTGTCACGCACGCAAATATTACTTCATGTTACCTACAATATAATTTTTAACAAGTTTATGGGGAGTAGAAAAATAAATACACTATCGGATTTGTAAATTTTTATATTAAATACCAAATAATAAAAAAAAATATATTAAGTCCGAATTACATAAGAACCTACTGAAGTTTCTTCTCAGGATAGAAGAAACCTGCGAGTTCGGCAGGGTGTGGACATCAGACACCGCATTCTCCTTTCCGATATCTAGTCCGAATCAGACAATGGTCTTACACCTTCAATAGTATCCCAACAGGGCCTTTTGCTTACTGAGGGCCCCGGCTCAGGGCTGCTTCGGTCGTCGGCACTAACAGCGTCATCGTCATCAGACTCACCAAGGCTATCCTCTGAACTGTCACCATCAACGCGAATGATGAATTCTTCTGTAACCAAATCCACGACATGGTCACTCTTGACATATTGCTCTTCTATGTCCTTTACCTTTTGGCATAACTTTCCCCAATCCCAAGCACCCATCAGCAAAACTTTTTCTTGAATTAGTTCTATACATTTAGCAACACTCCACTTCACATTTTTACTGCCTACATATTGCTTTATGTCAGACCATGCCATTTCGATTGGATTTAGATCTGGGTGGTATGGTGGCAGTCTTAGCACTTGATGTCCTTGCTCTGCTAGTATCCTGTCAATTGAAAATGTTTTAAATCTATCTTTGTTAGCCCGTATTAAATTGTATAGTTGAGGTTTTAGTAGAGTTTCCTCATATTGTATGCCCTTTTCAGTAAGCCAACCCTGCATGTCAGCTTTTTTGGAATTAGAAGTGGGTGCAAGGTCCCATTGTTTATTATGGTATGATGCGTTGTCGACTACCACGACAGAATTAGGCGGTAAGTTCGGCAATAACTGTGTCCTCAGCCATTTTTCGTAGTTGTCGTAGTTCATATTGTCGTGGTAGTCGCCTGATTTCGCACCAGCTTTAAAAGTTAACAGTGCGTTCGGTATGAACCCAGCCTCTGATCCTGCGTGGACAATGACCACCCGCTGTCCTTTGGAGATAGGTTTTTTGAGACCTTTTGTAGTACCATCGGTCCAGGCTTTTGGAGCAGAGTGCGATGAATCTACGTAAGATTCATCTGTATATACGATGGGCCTTCCCTCTTGGCGATATTGTTTTATTTTGCGTAAGTATTCGATACGTAGTAAACGTATATTTGAACTTTCAATCAGTACTTTTCGATTGTTTTCAGTATTTTTCCACCGAAACCCTAAACTCTTAATTATTCGTCGAAGACTTCGTTCTGAGCCTTTGAAATTTATATCTTCCTCTAGCTTCTTTCTCAACTTTCCGACGGTGGGAAGTTCATTATTTGTCCTATGAAAGTTATGTATGCACCTCTTTATTAATCCTTGATCAAAGTTATCAATATCTGTGACCGGTTTTGATCTGGAGCGTTTTTTGCCTGGTGTTCTAAATACTGATAATAAGTCGGAATTATTGGCTTCAGTGGAGATTTTCCTTACCGTTGCTATGGACGTCTTTGTAGATTCAGCTGTCCTTTTCTGAATTTTCTGTAAGTCACTAATTATACTATTTAATTTTATATTTCCCGCCTGAATAACTTCTGCAGTTTGTTTTATTTCACTTATATCTACAGTGCTGCGGTCAGAATCGAGTAAAATACTCGCAGCTTCGCCAATTTCACTTTGAATTTGTTTCAGGGAATTAATGAAATCATTCGATTCCCTTTTCAGAAAACAATGCACGTCAAACACCATTTTCCGTGCCTGTCTTTTCAAAACAGTATTCCTTCTCGGCCTCGGCATTTTCACTGTTTAAAAACTGTTCAAACTTAATCAAACAGTGAATAAACTAACAAACACAACAAACAAATCAACAAAACAAACTTAACAAAAAACAACAACAAAAATTAACGATGACAACAAAACAATTCAGAACGCGACTGTACACTGGAAGTGCGCGGAGCGTCGTATCGGCACGGGGGACGGAGTACGACTGGAGAGCCAATCGGCGCAACGCACGCTCGCCCTTCACCCCTGTACCCCGCCAAGACACCTTATTTTTTACTTCTGCGCAATAACGGTCAGCGCTAGAGTTTCGTGCCGCGACCTATAGCATCCGCGAGGACAATGCACCGGTATAAACGACAACTAGCCATCGCTTTTAATTGCAAGTATTGCGACCACAAATGCCACTAGACATCGCGACCAGTCCGAGGACCAATCTTTATGACATAAAATTTTCTGTCCATCGACACGATCCTATAAGTCCATTCCTACTCTGATTGAATCTACAAAGGGTTGCCCGACAAAATATTTCCACCAATATTGATCGTACGAATGAGAAGAGTACACAAATCACAAAAGGCTTTAGCGGGCGGTGATCACAGCTCCCATGGTACAATGGTAACAGTAAGTAAATGAATTCACACCCGTGTGTTTGGTCACGCGCAAGCGCTGGTCAACAAGCGCGTGGTCTCACGCTCTCGGTGGCAGATGGAGCTTTCACAATTAACGCCCTCCCCGCACCGTGCGAGTAAATGTCCATCGAATCAAGGACATGTCGATTTAATACCGAAGTGGTCGTACATTTCTATAATCTCTCTAATTTATTAGATTCACAACTATATTATTCAAACTAAGGAGATTTATAGTACAAATCCGTTTACGTATTACGATTTGTTCCCAAACTTAGAACACTAGCTGCATATGCCAACAAGAAACATTCCCAGGACCAGAGTCGTCTAAATTAATCCTTCAACACGGATAGCTTAGGTTATCTCTGCCAACCGCTAAGATGCATTATCTTGCAGAAAGCATTATCTTGAAATAAATCACTATGAAGCTGTGTAAATAAATAGGTTGTTGGAAAACGCCTTTAGATAGACATCGCGTGTTGCGCGATACTGGTTAGATATTAGTTCATTTGAGCCGTCCGAGTGTGGCGTGACAAATTATGTCAGCATTGGGATTTAGCTGTCTACTAATGTAATAATCTGGCTTCTTTACTATATTATAGCGTGTATGTACCAAAGGAAGGAAATGAGTGGAATACATCAAAAGAAACCATCAAAAAAAAATTTTGCCTGAGAAACCTTGGAAGTCCGATTAAACCTGACTTGACCTAACTTCGGAGTTTCAGACCTAAGCGTAACCAAAAGCCTAAAGCTAACCGTGGAAATATCGTAGCGTTCTTAATCAGTTATCGAAAGCAACCTTTACTTAAAATTTGTTGTCACGAGAGGGTTCGCAGCTACACGCTAAAGGGGATTACACGTCATGCGCAACCTGCTATAAGGTATTATAGCAGGTTGCGTGGGACATCTGAAGTTGGTAAACTTCAGATGTCCCTTCGTTTTGTTTGTTTCATTAATTTGATTTTACCTGTCTTCCTTTTGGATATGATTTGTCAAAGTACATTATAGTATTAAACAACACGCAACAATGGTATTGTCAAAATATCCATAAGTCGAAAGCTTTTTTACACGGTAAAGCAATGTGTCGTTTAATCATTATGTCTCATAGAATTAAATAAATATTAACACACAAAGATGTTTCAGCCGCAGCTGGCGTCGAGACGGTTCGAAGCAAATTTCATTAGACGGAGTCGCCGCAAGTAGGTCTTTCTTAGCGGTTTTTCCATTGCCGGTCGGCGCCCCTTCCTTACGTCCTGTGTTATGTCAATACTTCATTTCCTCTGCTAACTGACTTTATTGGGGCAATTATTTTCTGAGAAACTCGTTCTATTCATTAAGAGCAGATAAGTAATATTTGGTTTTGTCCGTCTGAATTATTGAACCAATATCTGTAAACTCGTCGCAGATACGTTTTTTAAGACGGAAAATCGCGGCCAAATTGCAACGTTACAAGCTTTTTACCTTCAGGATATCACCTTGCTGAAGGAAAAATGTCGTGACTCAAATAATATAAAATAAGTAGGCGAATAGAGTAGAAGCACAGGCAAGCGAAGCGCCCGCCACATTTCCATAATTCTGCTCGTTACCGCGCGACGATGCCCGCGCTCCGAGATCCAACCCGCAAGCTGATCTTATCTGTGCGCTTCCTTCGACGGGTAATTACAATTAATTAAAAAACTTTCCGCTCACGTCAGTCGACACTGTCTCAAGTCCTCGATACTTGATTAAATCTTCGAACACCTCGATAGTACCAGGAGCGCTCAACTTGTAAATTATGATGTCACTGTTGTCGTATCTCAGCCATCTTACCTGTTCATGAATCAATGTAACTTCTGATTTAATGGCATGTTCTGTATATTTTGGCTATATTCTAGTTGAATAAATACATTTACGTACAAATAATTTATGTCACTTGTGAAGGAGGTGCTATTAAGTGAATGCATCTTCATGCTTGGAACATCAGTGATGTCTCGCTCGGCCGCACCGCGGTTCATACATTATTAATAACGAACGGATAGGCTGGGCGGACGGGCAAGAACCATCAGTATACCTAGTCGACCTAACTCTCACCGGTATCTCACGGCCTATTTCAAAATTATTACGTGCCATTGCACGTAATAATTTTGAAATAGGCTAGTAAATGTATGTATGTAGGCTTTGCTAGTAAATGTACTAGCAATCTAATGAAGTGTTTCGCCTGCTTTGGTCAGCATCATGAAAGCACAATAACTTTTATTATTTTAAACATAAGATGTCGCTGTTGACAAATTAGAAGTCGCTATGAGTAAGTTCATTATATCTTTTTAAGCAATCCACCAATGGTACACTTAAACCAGCTTTTACTTTTCTCACCATCAATTCTGAGCTATTCCAATGGGTAACCGTTATATAAATGTATCAGATAATACATCTATAGCAAATCCAATATTACACATTATTACAACATTAACGTCACAAACGCGTGGAACATGCTTGTGAGGTACTAATACGTATACCATTGTTATGGACGGCCAGCACAAGTCACATTCCCCGCGATCCATCGCCTTAGATATAAGCGTTCTTTGATGGATAACTCAGCGTCGATTTAAATTGCATACGCTGAAATGCTCAGTGACGTGACGAGCTCGGACCATGTTCGTACGCCTACCGCTCTTTCCGCTGCGAAGTATTCACCCTAAAAGAATGTGGAACTTTTATGATCCTACAGCGATAAATGGTTGAAGTGTAGACGAGAACTTGCATTAAAATGCTCCCTACGTTTGCCGTAAAAAGCATTGGAGAAATGTTTAATTTGAGATCGCCGTGCGGAATATTTATCTATCGTGACGGGGTGCCCCTAATCCAATTATATAATTTACTGCCACGACGCGACTACAGGAAAATAACCAATAGTTAATGGTACGGCGGGTGCATAATAGCGCGACATGACATTATTTCCCTCAAAGGATTAAAATTTGAAACCGTATCGTTTTAAGTTAGACGAGTGTATATGCGATTCCAGTTAAAGCTGGCAGCCATCAAGGCGCTGCAACTATAAAGTTTTTAATTAAAAGCGCGCGAGGGTGGTGGGGGCTTAACGACCGCATTTTTCTTGATTCCCTTTGCTCGCTTCACTCCCGGGAAATCTCCGGGTAGTGCACGAATAATTTCACAAATTAATCATACAAAATCAGAATGACGAAAAGACCAACGCCTTCGTCGCAGGATTCTTCTTATCTACTCAAAATTGGCCGTGCAAAATAGTGAATAAATTTACATCATTTTCAAGAATACGTAGCAATGCATTCGTTTTTCAAGCGGGTGTAGTGATGCTAGAGTTAAAAGCACTAGGAAATTTTAATAGATTTATGGCACGTGGAAGCGGCGAGACTAGGGACCTCGCGCTAGACTCGGCAGCGCAGAGCTGCCTCAATTTAAAGCTACACCGTGTCTCGGAGCAACCTCGGTTTGTTTTAAACTAGGATTTCTTGAAGCGCACTATTTGATCACGACTGCGGCTTAGAATCATTCTCTCATTGAACCTCTCTATAAACAGAGCGGATATCGATTTAAAATCGTGGATATCTAGCTAGATGCTGCAAATGAATCAAGTGTAATGATATAAAACTGAGGAAGAACAACTGTCGTGAGTTCGCTGTGAGATAATAAAACAAGTTTCCGTCTTAACGGAGAAGGCACCCACCGTCCGTTGTAGTTAGATCATTAAATATATTTCGATATAAAAGCGAAACTTTACTCAGAATCAGTTGTTTTCCGCATACCTTTGTACTAGTAGTGGGTCTGTCATCTAATCGTGTTATTTCGTTTATCTGTAACTTTTCTAATGTCTCTGTGCAAAAAAAAAACAATTAATCTTAGGTACCTATTTTACTATTGACAAAAGAAAAAAGATGATAAATATGTTCCTACCCTCATAGATTTCAAGCAAATTAAATAAACGCGTGGTAACTATTAAAAAAGAACTTAAGAGAGATGAAGTACAAATTTTGTGGTTTGAAGAATAAAAGATATACTCTTTTAACAATAGCTTCGCAAGTACTTTTTAGTAATTACCAGCAAGATTATGCAGTCTCAGAAAGTAACAAAAGGAACAGATGAATCCAACTTGTTTCTAAAAAACACCCATTATGTGGCTTGCTTACAAAAGTTTTGTGGCCAATGTATCTCATTTTAAGATAAGAAAATGTTATATTACCACCCTATTAAAAAGGTAAGGAAAGTAATAGCCTTAAATTGTGTTACCTATCAAACTGCTGAATGTTAAAGTACCTCCAGTCGTTTAATAGTAATAAGTATATAACTCTCCGAAGTACCTACCTACATCAAATCGTTGCTTAAAATATTTACTCATTAATCGACTAGCGCTTGGCTTGAGGCCCTGAGTCTGATTGAGAAAAAATACTTCTATGTATAGTAATATTAATCCATTTAATATCCTGAAACTGAAACGTGCACAAGACGATGGTTTCAATATAGTGAATTTAAAAAATCTTGCTAATGTGGGTGTTGACTGGATGTTATACAATTGAATATACTAGCGGTCACGTACTAGTCAAAATTCGAGAAAAAAACAAACTTCGTAGGACTTCGATATTGAGTGTAAGACTTGTGTCTAACGTATGGTAGTGTGCACTGCCGGCGCAAAGCAAATTCTTTAACACTCACTACGATTAGTGAGTGTAAAAAAATTGCTTTGCGCACTCCTTCTCTATATAAATTGTTACTGTGCCAAAACTGCCACATTTAATACTCATCCGTCCGCGTTATATAATATATAATTTTGCTTAAAAGGGGTACAAAGTTTTTGCTTCATGTTCTACGATGTTCTCAGCAGACCTTAATTTTGTGAATGCTTCAGTTTGTAGACGCCGTAAAATGTTCTCTTTTAAATGAGCCATGTATAAGCCTCGCTATTCTTGTGCCAATGGATCAGGCCCCAGGCAGACGCCAAATGTTAGTACCAAATTCCGGCTTTACATCCCATATCCCATAACACTTCACACAGCTGAACGTCACAGGGTAAATACTAAACCTTTTCAACCACTGGGACATTATGGCCCTTTGCCAGAATACTGGTAATATAAAGCAAATATTTTGTTCAACTATTGTTTCCATTTCGGCTTCTGGCGTCCGAGTAAACTCAATATTTCGAAGCTAATATTAGTCCAGAATCAATAACTAACGTATCTTGTCTTGTATTCTAATGAATGATTAATTTCTGAGATAATTTTCTGTGATAATAATAATTTCTGATAAACTTCCTGAGAAAACTATAATTAAGAAATAAAGCCCAAATGAATTGCCCTTAAATGAAACTCAAATTTATATAAGCAATCACATAAACTAAATAATGAGCCCCATTTCAGACAAAAGTAAGTAAGTAAACTCTTATAAATATGAAAGCAAATAATTAGCTTACCTCTTAGTATCTGGTAGAGGAAGACTTTGATGTGGTCGGCGGAGAGGTGTTGCGGCGATACGATAATCTTGTGCAGGTCACTCTGAAGTAGCTCTGTGATCACGTAACTGTTATGTACTGGTCAAGGAAATTCTTATTATAGATGATTTCGTGAAATCACTTTTATTACACGTGAAAAACCCTTAAACTAAGAGGAAATGTTAACAGGTAAGGGAAAAATGAGAATAAAATTAATTCTTTGGACGCTCAATTAACAGGTAAGTACATAGTATATGGTAAATACCATAATTTGAATTTGCGTCATACTCATAATATGGTCGTCTCTGTATAGAGATAGACATATCTTTCATATGGTCGGATAAGCAAAGCAACCGAGCAAATTACTTTATCAAAGTCACGACAGTATTATACAAAATAGGCACGATCAAAATTAATTACGAACTGACTACCTTGAGTATGCGTTGAAATACAGTAAAGCTACACGTTCGAATCGACACTTACCACCTACCTACAGACGTAAATATAAAACAATTGAGCGCTAGTGGCGCGTGAGAGAAATAGAACGTAATTTGGCCACCCAAGAGGGAGGCTTCCAGTGCCCTCCCCGCCCTTGAGCAGGCCGAGGGCCGAGTACGAGCGAGGCCGCGCCGGCTCTGTTATCTCTGTTATCTGCAGCACGCGCGAGTACGCCCTCGTGGCCATTATCAAAATTACAGGACACGACTCAGGGAACACTCGCACACTTGTTGCGAGCAAAGTACATTACAACTCTAATGTTGCCTCTGGAATTTCAACGAATTCCTATTTGGGATATAAATGCTGGATATGCTCTACCCTTGGATTCGTTACGCGCCCAATGTCAATTTAAAAGTAGATGTACTTTAGCTTCTTACTGTGTAATAAAATAAACAATACGGAAACTATATTCGAAATTATACGGATTAGATACAATCTAGTCGATAAGAGATATATTACTCCAAAGTCTAAGCCAATAATAATTCGCATGAACGCTTTACAACAATCACGAAGCCCCATAAATAAAATATATGATACCTCAGGCACTATACTATAATATACCACCACACAAATCCGACCTTACAGCAGACGCGCCGTCAACTTACAATATTACAAGACAAGTAAAAAGGAGCCGCCAACGCGTTTCTTGCCATGTTCACAATTTTTTATTATTATTTCATCTAAAATAGCCCTCTGCTAAGCTAATCCTTAAGCGCAATAGCTGTCTTGACTACACAATCACAAACTCGCTTATTAAATCCATTACGAGTAGCTAACATGATTCGATAACCATGTTTCGTAACTGAAGGCTTTACTTACTTCTGAAGAGCTTATTAGTCTAAATTGAGAGCATGATATAATATTTATAACTTAATAACGATTCCCTTGAACTTCTTAAGAAGTAACGCGTGATGTTTACAAACATATTGTAAGGAATCACATGTGAAACGTAACAAACGAAAATATATTTTGGGGAACATTCCTGTGCTCCGATATCGTAGTCTCGTTGACCTCGCCTATCGACTTTACTCAAGACGTACGTACGGTAATCACTTGTCACTTCGTTAAGTGTTATATTGTGTTAATATTACGTCAACCAACAGCTTGTTGGATCTTTAGAAAAAATAAACGAGCTTACATATTCTTAAGTAGTTCTAGTTACATGGGAAGTACAAATGCATGTTAAGAATTGTTGGTTGTTCGAGTCGGATACGATTTATTTAAAGAAACACATTTTACTCCCTTCGTTAATTTGATATTACATAGAAAATGTATGTAGCGTATACGGGCAAATATTTATTTGATGACCATTTTATTTTCCTTGTGTCTTTCCAAAGGACAGTTCTGTCTGGGGCCCATATAGTAAAGTATTGCTCCGTTAGGCCTAGATCGGTTCTTTGTGCTAACGCAATAACATTACAAAAAATATTAATAATAATATATTGTTGACTTATTATTTATATGTCTTTTTTTATACCACTAAGATGGCAAACAAGCATACGGCCCACCTGATGGTAAGCGGTCACCGTAGCCTATGGACACATGCAACACCAGGGGGTATCACTCGCGCGTTGCCGACCCTGATTCTTCTTCTTGACCCTTTCTTATTTAACTTCGAATTTTATTCTTGTAATAATGTAAACGTAACGAGAATTACGCACACGGTCTGCAATTCGTATGTACCCGTATTATCAGCACCAACTTATTCTGTATGTATCAAATAACGTCCTAATAGAAAACCCATGCCGTATACTTCAAAAGATGAGTCCACACTCCACATAATGGGATTGATCAAAGGAGCGAGTACCGATGAAAAATATCAAAGTACTGCAGCGGCAAGTTCGGTCACGTAGAATAGTGCGGTCGGTTGCTTAATACAACCCTATCGGCTGATCCGGTGCCTGGGAACCACGAGCTCCCTGTACATATCTAAGACCATAATAAAGCTAATATGGGACTATATTATGAGTGGTTTTCTCTAGTAAATATTTAAATAAAAAAATCAAGCACATCGATTTAATATAAATAAGTGTTTGTTACCATTTCAAGAATGTTCCATTTAATTCATCAAGATTTTTTACAACAGGCGATACAATACATTTACTTTTCATATAACGGAAAATGTCTGTTTGGAAGGCAAGCAGAAATTTCAAAGTTAAAAATTAAATGCAAACAGTTGAACTTGCAGTATGACCTGCAGAACAAGATTAGCATTAAAAATTGTGTTTGGTGACGTAGAACATAGCTATAAAAAAGAAGCTATGTAATACATGATATCGATACTCGTTATTGGAATGTTCGGTATTGCAATCTCGATTGCATGTTATAAGTCATGAAATTCTAATGGAGTCACAGCGTTACGGCGGCAAGTGGGAGCACTCCACAATCCACATCCATATATCCTTTGATATGATTCCATTACTGATATGATATTACTACAGGCCGTAGAATATTACAAGTTATTTCATATAAAAAATACTAGTGAAACATACATATATAAATACATAAACAGACATATATAAAACTATGAACATATCGGTCGAATGTAATAAAATGGGAAAATCTAGATAGGTTACTACTTACTACCGAGATGAGCCCATTTATTTCGACTTTTGAAACATGTATACGTTTCAAAAGTCGAAATAAATTCGAATTATGTAAGAGTACTCGGATAAACTTGTTTCCTTTTTGAACATGAACGAATAGATCTGCGATAAATTTTATATCAATTTCAACCTGATTGTAATAATATTTTAATATAATTTTATACCTCATTTCCTTCTATTCTGTGATAAAGTTTCTATGAATGGAGTGTGTCTATAACTATATATGATATAAATATTTCCCGTTAAAAAAAGATTTGCCACACCACATTAACTCTAGTTTTACAATTAATTCAGAAATAAAAATTTCTCTATAAGAAATTTAAACTGTTGTACGACTAAAAAAGCTTTTAACAATCGGCACAATAGATTTCAATGAAACTTCAAATTGAACGTAATAGTTGTCCGAACTATAATTTAATGTCGGGGCCAGATTGTACAAATAGTGAACGGTATCACATAAAATAACAGAAATTTATTATTCTTAAGTAAACATACAAACTACTGCACAAAAATAAAACGGATTGAATTCCTAGCTGTATAGTATTTCCTACTATTATTGTGATAGTTATAAGGCCACCAATTGTACCGATTTATAATGTATATGTTCCTCAGTTATTGATTTTGTTGTACAATAAAGAGTTATCTATCTATCTACCTATGTACACGAAAGCTTAAATAGACAGCTACGAAAGACTATTTACTTGAACTAAATAAATAATTGTTACGAAATCGTCATCATCTAGCTGTCTTGTTCCCAAATTAATCGGTGCAATAAAGATACCTATACCATTAATTCTCTCACTTATATCTCATCCCTCCCTGTTCCCATATGTCCCACCCATCCACCTCCATAGTTTTGCCACAGCATTTATTCTTGCCCATAACGGCTCGCTCAAACTTATCAACACTCTTATCGACCCTTTTATGTATGTTATTACTTCCCATAATTCGACCCTTATTAGCGACACTATCCAATGGTGTACCGTATATAATTATTAGTTTTTTTTCCAAATCGACTGGTTTAATTCCTGTCTAAGAATATAGATTTTTCAAAAATCCAATCATGCATTTTGAGTTTTCTTCAAACTCGGGCCTGTAACTCCTTTCGGCACTTTCAGTTATTCGTCATTGTTTCAGATTTGGTCATGCACGCCCATTTAAAAAATTCTGCCTATTTATTGTTTTATATCATACTTTTTTAAGTTACGTATAAAATAATTCTTTTGAAAATGTTGTAGCTAGCTCGATGTGTTTATTCAGCAACCACATCGCGAAGGAACAATACGAGCACGCCTGTCAGAGCTCAACTTTGGTTTTAGGGATCGCCCCTATGCCGGGACGCGGTAATTATTTACAAAGGGGCTGAGATTCACCCCCGCTCCTCGCCGCGCCGCCGCCCTCTCGCCTCGCTAACAAAATGCACCGTACAAAATATTTGATTTATGACCCGGTACTTAAGGACCTTCCTATTGAAAATGTTACTCTGTATTTATATCGCCTCATCTAAAAAGTTCAACCTTCCTTTAACAAATTTAGGTCTAACGTTAAGTAAACATGGAAATCGTTTTAGGTAATATTGATAATGATATCTATTGGCGAAACCAAATAAAGATGTTTGCCTATTGCGTGGGCCAGTGAAATATTGGTAGTAAATGAAATCATATTTCGTAATACGTATATTAAAAGAAATGTCAGATGTAGTACATGTGCACATTTTAAACACTTTGTAGAACGTTGTGCTTGCTTACTGTGGTAACAGCGCATATAGCAGACAGACGCCCGGATGTTATGCAGCTGTGCACCCGGCCACAGATTAAATAATAGTTACAACCCAACTCCCGACGAATACATTTGTATAACAAAAAACCTTTTACTGTCCATAAAATGAACCCCCAGTCCCTCGCATCTATTTATCGTGGGCCCAACTTATCTGAGCGACGATTAGCTCGCTAGACAAGTTCTTTATCGGACATCTTGTTCACGACTGATAAATCGATCGTCACGTGTTCAATAATCCCAACATTTTGACACAAACACAAGTCCCCTCCCCGTCATAGAGAATTTTCATTTTAAAACGTTTTTTTTTACATTTACAACAACTATTCGTCGCCATAATTAGTATTAAATATTATACTGTTAACAAAATTTATGAATGAAGATTTATAGAGAACAAAAACCGGCCAAGTGCGAGTCGGAGTCGCGTACCGAGGATTCCGTACAACAACGTGATCTTATATGGGTTCATTTTTTCATTTTAAGGTACGGAACCCTTAAAATGCAATAACTCAGATCAATCGGAATAAAACAAACGATAAAAACTTTACGGTAAAGCCGTAAATATATAGGTATAGAGCCGTACGATATGTGAGATGAAAACACCCTTAAGGCTTTCCTTATATGTATATACGAAACCGTTGAACTGACCAACTTTAAAGCACATTACCGGGCTCCACAGTTTTCCGCCATTGTTCCAAGTTGTACGGTGGTACGGCTTCCATACAATATGCCCTCCATCAGTGACATAGTCATTGCACTCGTGTCATACTGATTCTAATTACCGAGACTAATTTATGAATATTCTATTCACACGCGTATTACACGGAACGAATGTCACAGCTCAGTCGGAATGTCGCAATTAAGAACTTTCAGTATGTTGTTGCGTTTCCAATTCAGTTTTTCAACGTTTACGTATGTCCCATCCTATAGAAAACCAAAGGGTAGGTAAAGAGGTGACATTGATGTATGATCGACGCTGGTTCAATGAGAGAACCGGTTAACGTTAGTTGTTTCGTCGTATTTGCATAGAACGTACTTGAAAATATAGTTAGCATTTTGTCTCTTGCGTGACGAAATGTATACATATAATAGTGAAAACAATTGACATGTCAGCAGCAGGAATTATCCGTATCACAATTAAATAATAATGTATGAGGATAACCCCAATAATATACCGACAATGGCTGCGAATTACACAAACTAAGCTAAGACATTGATGAATCGGTTTATTAGCTTCCAATCTAAATAATATTGTATCCTACCGCACGATGCGGCTACTTGCGTCAAGCGGGCGTGTATATTATCACCGGTTTTTTTTGTAGTGTCTTAATACCACGGTTTTTGTGTATTTATTAGCTAGACAACACTTCACAAGTACATATGTATAATAACCAGTGACTACGCTACGGTGTCCACTGACCACTAACTATCAGGTGGCAAACAAACATATGGCCCGCTTGGTGGAAAGCGGTTACCGTAGCGCATAGATGCATGCAACACCGGGACAGTATCATTCGCTCGGTAGTGAGCCAGTAAGAATGTGTACACTTTCTTGCTCTCAACCAATGCCAACCTGGAAAAACCATCTTTAGCAGCACGCATGCGAATTGAAGTGTAGATATATTCTGGGAATAGGAACTATCGCAGGATCGCAGGACGTGGTAATCCCGGACAACGCCTGTCATCCGTCGAGCGGCGGCCGTCATCTATCAACGTCCGGCCGTGCGTCACACCACACCGCCGCGTCTGTATCTCTAGCCAGACTAGGGATAAGCACCACACCCTACACCCTACAAGTTACGTTGTGTTCTCTCAATCTTAAGCTCGCACACATTGGGATGAATTCCGTCCTTCACGTACACGTGTAGTATGCGATACGACGCTTCAAATTATGGTGGATGAGGAATTTTATTATCACAGAAAAAAATAGACCAGTCTGCCCTTTCTAGTACATACGCGGAGTTGAACAAAGTATGATCGATGAGTGATGGATAATAATTACTTATAAAAAAATAGGATCGCACATAATCAGACGGCCTACCTGATTGTATCTGTCACCGTTACTAATAGACACTTGCAACACTTGCGGTAACAATAGCGCGTGCCCAGCCCTCAATTAGGGTTTGTCAATAAATAATGCTGATGATAATATCGCTGTAAGTGCTCGATCATACATAATGGCCATCGTCGTTATAATTATATCATGTTGGCGTTGCTTCTTAGGCAAATGTGACTGTATGTTTATTCATATTAAAGTAATAGCGGCCCGCCCCGGCTTCGCACGGATAGATATTTATCAAATATTTAGTCAACCCGTGCGAAGCCGGATTGGGCAGCTAGTATAATATATAGCCTATGTTTTTCAGTGATAATGTAGCTACCTAACGGTGAAAGATATGATATGAGCACTTTGTATTAGTTCCACATTGTTTTTAGGTAGGTATACTAATGTTTGAAAGCACCATAAACTATAAGTTAATAATTTATTTATTTTTTTAAAAACAATACAAATCAATGTTAATGTAATTAGTTCGTGCGCAGAAAACATCATTTATGTTTTCACTCGCAGAAACGCGGAGAAATTCCGTAAATGAAAGTGAGAATGTTTTATTATGTGATTGTAGTAGTAACGAGTGGGTATATTAATACAAAAACGTAAATAATTTACGAACGATAATAATTACCTACGCCAAGCGTCTGAACTAAAAATAAAAAACATTTCAAAGAAGGGTTTCACTCGCAGGTTGCCAGCTAGCTCTGTAGGCACTGCATGCTCCTGCTGCCTACCATAAAGCCTAATTGATGAAGCGGATATTTTAAGATCATAAGAATTGAGGGAGCCCAGTAGAAGGAATAATATGGACTAGAAAAAGATCTTAATGTAATTAAGAGATGTTATGTTTTTTTGGTGCTTCGAACACGCATAGAATTTTTTTTTTAAACTGGTTTTATAAAGCTTAATACAAATGTATTAAACATTTTAGGGTCTTCGTCCATATCGGATAATACCCACAATTTTAAGATAAAATATGCCTATGATAGCAGGCATACATAAATACATTGTGTTACTCGGCGATCGTTTAGCCCTTTAAATAGTGTTATAAAAAAGGAATTAGTCTTTCCAATTCTTATTAGTAAATTTGTATAGACTCCTACCTATGGTTCGTTCAAGTAAAGCGAACATGCCAAGTGAACGATATAGAAGGCGGAGGTCGGTTTTGATGAATAGCGGCTTATTTACAGACGAACGGAAAGCGGTAAAGCGCCGACGCCACGATATCGAAGCCAACGAATAACTAATGAACGTAAAAAAGTTAATTAAAAACCTCATCACTCTGCCTCTAATGTCAGCTACAAAATTGTAACTATATTTATAGTTATTTTTTGAAGGCACTCGTTTTCATGGAAGCCGCCAACATTTCGCATATTTACCTAAAAAACTAATTAAATTAAATCTTAAATCCACTCAGTTGTGGTAAACGAACATTGCAACTTTATATGAGAATATTTGAAAAAACAACAAATTATATCGAATAAATACATGTGTCAAGCTTATACCGGATAAGTTATCGAAAAACAAATACAAAAGCGTGACGAAGTCGACATAAACGAGAATCGTTTATATGATATACGGATGATATTCCAAAGGAAGCCGGGAGTGAATCCTCGGCAAGAGTAGCTATTAGCCGGCGGGGGGGCGGCGCCGATCTACCAACCTAACAAATTTCCGCCAGTGTTCTTCCCAAGCACCCGTCTTGCTGCAGGAAACTAATCTACACAATGGAAATTAACTAAAAAAACAAAAACCAACATTTACGATCTCATTTCCATTTTATAAACACAAAAGGAAGTTATAATATGTAGCGAGAACGCTCACTGTAGAGCTGCAGACTTGACCTCGAAACTTTGCCCGGGCAAACTTTCGCGAACGGCGCCGAATAAGATTACTATTGCGTCAAAATGGTAAAGCGAAAATTTCTCCTTGTCGCCGTCCCTAGATAGGCACGAAAGTAATTTTGAAATGGCTTAGTCTAAACATTCTAATTTATAATATCAGTTTGAAAGTGACCATCAAAGAACTTGGCTCCCGAGCAGAGCAGAGGCCTTTCGATGATTATGGATTATGGAAATTTGAACTATGCCCACAGACTGGGCTGTTTAGCATAAATTATAAACGTTTACACACGGACCTTATTAAAAATACGCGTTTGATATTTAAATTTCACGTATCACGCGGCTACCATTAGTAAAGTTTACTCAAATGCAACGCGAGTCGCTTCTACAACACGTGGGCATTATACGGAATTCCTCGTGTCAGTCAGCCTACATAATACCGAGTAACGAATTCTATCTCAATGCGGAGGATAAAATACTCTACGCAACATTTCAAATTTTACCTCGATTTCGAAAAACGGGAACAAAAATTGTGTCTGCTAACGAGGTCGGGTGGCAGGTGGAGATTTGGGGCGATATGATGCTTTTCATTACAACAGCTCGAAGGTATTCAAAATAAAATGAAGAATTCCGCTTGTGATTTTAATGAAAAAAGTAGCAACAAGACGCTGTTTCTGAGTCTGCAATACGGTAGAGTTTATCTGAAGCCCATCGGGCAAGGTTCCAAGAGATCATCGCGACAGACTTTGGGGCACAAGGGGCCGCGCCAGCACTGGTCTCAGCCAACAAGCCCATCTTACGACAAGAAACTATCTACTTATACAATATTTTAGAAACACCAGAAAACTAACCGAATTATCAGTTTCCCACACACAAAAAAATAGGGGCCAGTCAGATAAAACATGAAATATAAAGAGATATACCTCACAAGGTTTAGGTATTGGATAACCTGATGAGAACTAATTCAATGGTAAGATTAATCATCCGAGAGAGCCTGTCAGTTGGCGAATGTTGCCATCCAGCCGAGAACTGATTAATCGGTACGGTACCCTTTCGGAATTTTGTGAGCGTAGGAGCGGGATCAATAGTGTCCCTTCTCGAATGTAGGTATTGGTAGAGGTTAGACTGACGTCGATGTCGGCATACTGTGACAAGGCCATAGGATAGGAGGAAGTTGTTACACCAAGGGGAAACACGAGACCGCTCTCACTCAGCCCCCTAGGGATACATGTATGTGTTGGTAGTTATTTTAAAACATTAATAACATACTTGCTATTCATACTTTACACGAAATATACAACTGAACTCTAGAACCCTACAATTAATTAAATTCAGAAGAATATTTCGTTTTATTAAATATATAATGTTCATAGTATATAAATATTGGGGAATAATATGCAAATGAACGATTGATTTGATTTATACCTTTAATTTACGATATTCATTTTTCGTTTTTCTATCACTACAGCATTATTAATCACAATTAATCAATAGCAGCCAATATTTAGCGGGCAACATAAAATTGAAGAGCGGAGCCGTGAGCGCATAACGGTTAAGCTGACAGGATAAGTAACAAAAAGTAATGATAAACAGAAGGGTACAAATTTAATCTAGGGCCTAGCCCGGTATCCCGGGAGCGTCGGGCGCGCGTTAGCGAAATTGCCAGAATACATTAACGGGAAGGGTCGCCCCCGCCCTATCTCAACAACCTGCACTGTAAGCTACCAACTTAAGTTCTGTTTATATTATACGAATGGCGCCAGCGCAGCTTCTAGTCTGCCGTCACGTCGTGTCGAGCCGAATCAGTCGGGTTATAGGTACCTTATGACATAAGGCGTGTGGTAACTACAGTTGGATTTTAAGAAAATGATAACTTCGCCTGGGGTGGCTATTGTAATTTTATATATATTATTATGGAGTTTGAATTAGCATTTACAATCGCTAATTTATTACATGGGGTGACAAAGAATGGACCATTCATGTAATTCTTTAACCTCCTCCAAATAGTAAAATGCCTACTTTAAACTATTTTACGTTACAGTGGTATTCCGTAACCAATTTTATGCAATTAATTAACATTGTATTTTTTTCACCGTCAGACGTGATAAATCGCCGTGGTCGTAACTCCGCGAGTTATGTCAAGAGAAGCCTTAATGAAGTCGTGGAAATATCATAAAAGCGGGTTATTTACGGCATGATTCCTCTACCTTAAGCGGCGGCTCAGTAAATAAAACCAAGGTTTAATGTTTCACGAAGGCCTTTAACATTATATGCGTAAAGTAATTTTTTGCATGCTTGTTGCCATTTTGCACTGTTCAGTATGTTCTCGATAAGGCATTTTACACATAATACTCACTGCGGGACCATCGGCTCATATTACTTGGGTAGGCTTTAAGAGCCTTGTTTGTCGTGTATTTCTTTAGATACGGTGCGGATGTTTGTATTAACTTTGGGATGGGAAAAACAAGTTTCCAATTATCTGAAAGGTAATGTTGGGCTGGGGGCGTTGCTATGAAGTGAAGACTATACATACGTATAGTGTAGCGACGGTGAAATGGTGAACTTAGATATTGGCAGAATTTATTGCGCATCGTGCAAGTTTTACGACCTTTTTTATATCAGTGCATTAAATCCGGCAATGATATTCTGGAAGGAACATGTTCGGTGTTATGTGCGTCCATAATGTATAACTTCCACCTGTCTAAACACCCCTAACTTATCAAAATAACATACAAAAATACTTCTTTATTCACCAAAATAGCAAATGATCATCAGTGCTTCACTGTATTGACAGTTTTCATAAATTTGGTGCTCAATTACTAAAATTGGCCCATCAAAGCTATAGGTATTAATTCCCAATACTACACACGAAATAGATAAGTAAGGAAGTTGATTTATATGTTTGTAGTAACTATTATAAACGAATTCTGTTTCTTAGTACTACCTCAGAGTATATACTGCGAAAGTACTACACTCGGATATGAAAACAGGCATTTAATACAATAACTATGAACTGCGCCTACACTTCTAAGACTGCGTTCTCTCGACATCAAACCTTTGAGTGGTTCTTTCAGTTACTCATAAATAAAATACACCATAACCTAAATAACTTTACTGAGATGGACCATAAACATAAAACGCGTTACCATTCCCCCGACCCCTGTTCCACACGTCCATAGACTACTCTACCATTTCTAAGAACTAACTTTCCTTCAATATTGGTACTTGAAGAAATGCAAATATTTTGATAGCTTTATTTGATTAAGTAACGTGTCCCCATCGGTTCAAATTATCAGTAACTCAAGTTGAATACTTCGTCTGTAATATTTTTTTCACATCTATTGTTATTTGTAAATAAATATATCGTTCTCTGAAAGTGAGCTGCTAGTTAATTTAATTGCCTGGAGCTACAGCCTGCCTAGAGTGATTACAGCTTAAGCCTTTGCACTTAGCAAATTAAATAACGGATAATGTTCGTTTTTACCGCTGTAGGTATTTGTTAAATATTAAATCTTCTTGGAATGTTTATGTATGTTTGTCAAACATTCGCTGGAGTTTCCACCATTGATACTAGGTATTACAGAACCTGCAAATACATCCAGGTTTATTTAATAATTTTGCACTAGCGAACAGGGTTAAAGATATCTGCAAATATTCGTATAATTTCGTAATTATTCTGGCAGCGCTTCAAACACATAATTTCCTTATCATCAAATTTGATCGTTAGCTTTCAATGCTCGGGCAGGTTTATTTTAATGCACCAATTACATTTGAATAGGTAATTAAAGTAGCTAATCTGTCCATTTCAGATAACACGTGGGGCCATTCTATCGATCGCTGGTAATTAAAGCAGGCTGACCGGGGGTAATGGCGCGCGATGGGACTGCGCTGCGACGCGACGCGCCATAAACGATGATCTTGCGAGACCTATAAATACCCATATATACCTATATATAGCGGAAAGCGGTAAACTTATGCCTACATTACATCAAATTGAAATTGTAAACATGTAACATTTTCGGAGATTACTCTTTCAGAACCGATTATCATTATAGGTCCCCGGTATGGACATTTTATGAAGAGTGAAATTAATACAAGCGTTAACTCAAAAGCACGGTCAAAAGATTATGTTTTCTGCGCACCGCATCCTACCGTAATTCCCGTCGTGCGTCGAAGCTGACACACACATTTTTAGTTACTAAATCCAAAACATTGCATAACATTTTAATGGAACTACCTTACATTACTTTCGCAATAAAGATGTACATCGTGCAATAAATTTTCGGACCCCTGTCAGCGTTAAGTATTTATGGCGATAACTGTGCCGAATAGGAGACGTAGGACGCAACTCAACGTTATGCCAACTTCATAGGAGTAAGCAAGCAAACGTTTCTATGAAAATTATAATACCCCACACGAACATTTCACTTTTAAATATCGAGCACCAGGATCATTTAAAACCTACACGAGCACACCCAAGATGTTTACAAATCATCCTCAGTCGTAAAAACATCCAAGAGAAAAAATTCCAAGATGAAATCGCCCGAAGAGAAATAAAATGTCTTTAGAGTTCTTTGTTCGTTCATCTTTTGTGTTATTATTGAGACTGTGCTTGCTTATGAATGTGACTTTATTTTCGTAAATGCGCACCGATCCCTCCGTACAAGTGATATTTCTGCCGATAACGTAACGTAATCTTTTTCACCCATAATTCTGAATATGGAGTGGCAAGGGCATTGGGTTCGGCGACATTCAATTTTAAGAACAAGGTTTACGTTACACGAACTTCCAAAGAGACGCCGTAATTGTTTTTTTGAGAAAAATAGCGTGATTCATTAACATTACACAAAGGTGAGTTGTTATCCTGGCAATAAGTACTTAATTATATGGACCACATCAAGAGTATTAATCACAAATCAAGATTAAATAACCCAACTGACCTCTGAAATCTCTCTAGATGCAAGTACCCTAGTAACTTCTCAATAGAAAGAGATCCAACCAAAAATACCTAAAACACGCCTAAAAACATATATAATTCGATTCAATGGCTGTAACTAAAATACTTGAGGAAGATCTATATCAGAAATGCACTTTTTTCACACATCTTTTAAACATTTGCATGTATTTTTTGTACGAAACTTACACAAATGTTAAACTAATAATAATGTACAAGTTAATGTATTTATTTATTTTACAAAAATGTTATCGTCAGTTTATTTCAAAGAAACATTGCATTCGTGAAATCATGCCAAAGCTATGCGGGGAACATAAATAGCAAGAATTACAGGTCCAGATCGAGTTAGGCGATTAATGTCCAAAATCAAAAACTTGTTCCTTTTGAATACTGTTTAACAGTCGGGGGGACGAGTTCAACTTGCTTTACAAACTTCAACTTAATTAATTAGCTGGTAGAGTTAAGAGTGACGACGCTACTATTAACTAGTATTAAGTTAACTTAATTAGAAACTCATATCTAATAAAAAAAAGTATATGAAACTTTGCAAACATCGCAAAAAAAAGTGACGCTGGTTAAACTACGCCTTGCAGTATACACAGTTACACGCAAACACCTACAACGAATACAAAGACACTATGCACTACATTGCACAAACCGGCTTCACTTCGTTGTACGCAATTTCCATTTTACTTTTTTTTTATCTGTGCCTAGCTGTCCCGTCCCGACAGACGATATCGTGCCTTAGCTATGAATTCATAGGTAAAATACACTATTGAAAAAGGGACCTTTAGTTTATCCCGAAATTAAAAATAGATAGGGATTTCTTAAGCTATGTTTGATATCAAGAATTTAACGATATCAGTCTTTAGTGGTGTCTCTAATGGTATAAAATGGAGGTACCTAATTTAAAAACCACAGAAATCCTGTCGGCCATAGGTCCAAGATCGATAGTTTAAATAGTGCCAATGCGATGGGACGAATGCTCAATAAAGGTCAAATCACAATTATAGAAGGTTAGAGACCTTAATTTGATCATTCAAAACGTAATTTACATTGAAACCCTACAAATTCATTCCGTAACTAGACACGACCTATTGACTTTCAATCAGTTTTCTTTCATGCAAGGTCTTCACGTTTGACTAGGGGAATGAAGTAGGCTATCGATAATAAAATAACCATAATAACACCATCCATTTCGCAACACCTTTCACAGCGTTTGATGTAGGATGAGTTCACAGTGCATTGAAATGATAGTAAATGCAATGATACCAAATAAGATTGGACGGTCAGGCGTGACGCAGCAAGGTTATATCGGTCCAGGCAGCCCACGCTAAACGGCTAATTAGGAAGCGCGCGCACAAGGGCGCAGCACCGCGCACGATGCGCGTGCGACCCGCGCCACCCGGACAACAAAGACACCACGCGGTAAAACAAAAGATACAGCCATCCACACTAAAGAAACAGTCCAAGTAACAAAAGGAATGAAGAAGAAAAACAATAGCTGGCAGTGGAAACTCGAGAAGTATGGCGCCGTTGTTTTCAGGCACAAAGGGGTGTTGTGTAAAATTGTGTTTTGTTACGAATTCTGACGTGTCCGACAACACAAGTGCCAAGTAATACTGCATATTTGTGCACCGTCATATGTATTCGAAACATTTATGTACAAAGAAAACCTTAATAACTAAAATTTTGTAATAAATTTATGAACAAAGAACAGTGGGCTGCTAAATTAACAAAGCAATGGTACGTTTTCTAAAATATTTCTGTAATAAAAGCTCCCTAAGTTGAACGCAGACAGTCACGAAGTGCTTAGTTCAAATCATTGTATTTTTCGACTGGCAATTTTCTTTTTCCCATTCTTTGTTTTCGGTTCGTTTCGCGTACTTTTTAAAGAGATCAGGACAATTTTTATTATCTGTCATTTCATTTGAATGACACCTATAGACGGATGATTTGAAGTGTCATGTATTTCTGACTCATTTACATTATTTCTTACGATAAACTCGTGTTTAGTTTAAAATTTATGTCCCGTGACAGTGCGCCGTGAAAAACAAATTTTATGGTACTACATACTACATACTTGCGTGACCACTTTTAGCGCCTAAATATACATAACTTTTTATACCACTAAGGTGGCAAACAAGCATACGGCCCGCCTGATGGTAAGCGGTTACCGTAGCCTATGGACGTTTGCAACACCACGGATATTACTCGCGCGATGGCGACCCTACTTGAATTTTGCACATAAATTTCTTGATCTTAGTACTCTGAAGTACATAAAGGCTTGTTAATGTTGTATTAATTAAAAATATGTATTGAGTATTCATAGAAATATAATGTTAATACCATAAAGCTTACATTTTATTTAGCGGATGCACTTAAGTACATCTATTTCGGTTTCAAACGGACGGTGTGGAAGTCCGGATCAACGTGCAGCGATATATAAACAGCTCATCGAAACACTAACAGATACCCATTTTATTACAAAAGTTAAAAGGCTACTACACTTTTGCTCGTGATATTACTTGCAGCGGAAGCGGCGTCCATGAAGTAATAATTCATCCCGTATATAAAAACGCCTTTGTTAATGTTTTTCCTTGCCGACTCAATAAAAATGATAATTTCCACGCAATTCTCCAATAGGAATACATTTAGCAATTCGCTCAGGTCCGAGTCTTTACCAATAAAGGCAATGGAAGTGAATACGTCTTATATTTATTAAACAATCACAAAGCACGTCAGCAGCAACCGACAACGCTCTGAAATTTATTACAATTAGAATCGGTACTTAATGTATTTAGATAAAGGAATAGATTGCTTGTAACAAGGGCTTATGCACCAATCCAATCAAATGATATTTTGCGATAAAGAGTGCACATTTTTGTCTATCATTTATTTTCTTTATTAAATTAACTTAGCCTACAGTTCAAGATAACACAGTTCTCAATCTCAAACGTTTTGAATGTAGTATCGTCAAAGTTCTGCTTTGACACCCTGAGTTTTATCCCTCATCTATCTGCTGTTGCGAAAAGAGAAACTTTATTACTTGAATAAATTTGTACATACTTAGCGTGGAATGCCCCTAATTAGTTTGAAACCCCCATATTTGAATTCATGCATTAACTACTCGAAAAGATAATCTAGCCATGTCTCAAGAACTTACCTATTATACAGAGAAATGTCAAATATAAATAGGATACCGATCACTGAATAAAAAATACACCTACTTCATAAAGTAAGCTAACAGTATACGTTACATGAAAGATGTAATGGTTTATTTGCGTAACAGTTACAACAAACGTGCAGGCATCGGGCGAGTCGCACGTGTTTTTGTTCGTCCACAGCCATTTAACGTCGGTTGGAACAATAACTCCCTCTGTGGCAGCAATCCACTTAACAGTGGTCTCCAACTGTTTTCCTTGGGTCTCATTTTACATCGAGCCAAAGCGGACGCGAACGAGTGCCATTGGAAATTCAATAAAACTTGAAGGGGAATAAATCGTCGGGGTACAGACGTTGTGCCAGCTGACGCCCTAGCCCTCGGCACGAAGCGTATCGATTCCCAAACAAAAAGACGAATTACCAACTAATTACACCTCCACTTGCATATCATCGCGGTTTATATCACGCAGCTGTTTCAGAACGGCCATCAGAAATAAATTGAAGTCTATTATTATGACTGTCGATCATAATAATTTCATAGAGAGCGTGATGATTTATCAATACGGCGCGTTTTGTGTTTTAAAATTTGCATATCGTTTCTGATCACGACTCGCGGACTGTTATGGTTTAAAATATAACAGTTACAGCTCATAAACTTACATTCCGCAAAAAGTTAGTCTGCTCTGTGTCCGAATACTGTAATGTTTACAAAACTAAGATGTTGTGAAAATCTATACAATAATTATGTAAGTTGAAGTTATTACATTTATAATATAAAATATTCGTGTCGATCTTGGTGGTTTATTTATACGTCGTTTAAAATATTTTTTCTGCAGTATCGGAGTACAAAATTGGACGTTAGCCGAAGCTGATGTACTTACACAGCCGACAGCTTATGAAGCCCAAGTATTAGTGTCATTTACTTTGACAGCGTGAAATTGGAGGTCTATTATATGTTTATACACGTAAAGGTCTAGATACTCTAGAATAGATACTAATAATATCCCACCGCTGTGTAATTTGCTCCGAAAAAATCATCAGTATTGTAAAAGACAATGCTGTAGCAGGAACAATTACAGCAAATAAATATATAGTTTAAAATGATCGTAGAAGAAGAAGAAGAAAAAACAAAAACGATAGCAATAGAATAAAACAAAAAAAAAATGGAATTTTCGAATAATAAATCTTAGCTGCAGATAGAAATCCGAGACAAAGTACAAGGAAAGCAGCTAAAGTGCTGACGGCTCAACTGGCGAAACTTAATAACGCTGCAGCGGAGACACTCGTTAAATATATAAAGAAAACATTGGATGGAGCGGACCGTTTGCTGGGTGCTCTCCTTTTAACAGTTTCGTCGATTCTAAGTAGAAATGCAATGTTAGGACTCACGTGTGAGGTCAACGGCTCGGCTCACTCACGCTGACCGTTACCGTGTCCGCCGTCATGAGATCTTTCACTTGAGTTTATTGACCATTATCTGTTAACCACAAAAAGGATACATTTCCTGGAAGAAGTCGAGGCTGGGCGGCTGCAAGATGTCCAATGCAGATAATACCTGCAAAGATAAAATGCACATTAGCACCGCATCCGCCCTATAATAATAGCTACTTCTTGCACCAGACAGTAATGATAATACACGCGACTGAACACCAGTCGCTGATAAGCTAAGCTCGCAAATGACAAATTGACACATAATTAACATCACAGTTATCCAACCAATTTTCCCATTTCAATGCGAATGTTTATGCATGGACGAAAAACTAAATGATGCGTTTAAACCGCACACAGTGCGAGCTGATCGATATGATTATACCTACAAAGCAAAAATGAATAAATAATGAATAGACCGCATAATTATTGTATCGTTATAATGAGCTAACCAAGCGCCATGTATGACCAAAGTTAATGAGTATGAGGTTCTATAGGCATTTCATTAAATGGTTTTTATTGCAATAAAAAAAAAATGTGGCGATAAAAAAGGCTGAGGACTAAGAAAGAAATAGCTTACTAGTATTAACTACTATGAGTGGATACGTTACCTAAATACTTTTATTCGACCACAGACTTAAAAGTGAATCACATCACATCTAAATATAATATTGTTTAAGGAATTTTGCTGCTGAATTATTGAAGAAAAACTAAAAACATATTGTTTGTTAGCTCTCTAGGAATGGTTTATAGGAGCCATTCCTATATAAAAATAAGAGCAATAAAACTGCCTTATATTTAACAGCGTAAGCGTAAAATTAAGAAGACCGTTACAAGCCAAGTGAATCTAGACCTACTTGATACCGTGGAGATTATAACAAGCTATATTGAATTAGAACCGTCAATAGGCGAACGACGAACACATGTGGAAGTAGTAAGTTTAGGTGTAATAGCAAAAGTTCCAGGTTTCCATTTAGAAATTGCCGCCGAAGCTTGTAATTGTTTCAAATACCAGTAGTTACACAAACTGCAATATATCGTCGTATATTGTGGCATCCACCTACCTGAAGCCACCTTACTAGACCCATTCATGACCACCGACCGGTAACAAGAACAACTTCAAATTGAGATAATAAAACATAACAAGCACTATTCAAAACATCAAATAAAAATTAAATTATTTAGATCAATCATACTTAATTGACAGGATCGATTTATATATTCAACGTATTTCTCCACCCACACGGACAATAAATCCTTCTTTATGACCAGGCTTTAATGAAGAAATAAGTAATAGTGACAGT
Source organism: Falcaria lacertinaria (assembly GCA_951449985.1). Taxonomy (NCBI): domain Eukaryota; kingdom Metazoa; phylum Arthropoda; class Insecta; order Lepidoptera; family Drepanidae; genus Falcaria; species Falcaria lacertinaria. The sequence goes on along the minus strand of OX602111.1, from coordinate 9,790,573 downwards.
AATAGGACACTACTAACGTTTTCGTGTTTGAAGAAGCACAGCATCTTGAGTTCGCGGAAGACACGCTTGGAGGAGACGAGCGACTGGAAAACGTTGGGCAGTTTCTTGAGTGCAACGCGCCGGCCATCGCGAGGATCTGTCACTGCCCTGTTGGCAAAAGAAAACATAGTGTTATACAAACTTGATGCAATGGTTAAGTGAAATTATAAAGGTATCAAGAATGAGAGGATAGATTCGAGGATTTTTCCGCAGTGCATTAAGTGTTTCTATGATGGCTTCTTTAAGTACAAATGCTACAATAAAATCACGACTTTATCACAGGTCTTTACAACCATCGTAAACCCCTTTCTCTTGCTTTACAACCGCCTTTAAAACCGTATTTGATATTCCAAAATAACATTGCATTTCCTATTAAAACTCTTTATCAACAATGCTTGATTACCATTACAATACGGTGGGGTTGGAGTCATCAGTATGGGTTTACTTAGTGGTTCGTGACAAGTATTGACATAACCAATGGAATCTAAAGTTCGAAATTAGCATAACAAAATTATTGTCCCTTGTAGGCGTAACGTCACCTTCGTGACTTCATCAATAATAATTGTTCACGTAAGTATCCTTTGAATAAATACATCGCTGCACCAGTCAGTAGTACCCGGTTGCATAGCTTACCGAATTACCTATGTCACATTACCTTCAGTTCCATGACTTGTCCTAATAACACTAATAACTAGACTGGCATATTAGATTAAACTAAGGTGCATTACATTTTAAGGTTTCTTAAGTAAATTACACACAGATTATAATGAGGGTTTAAATAAAAATAAATAAACGCCCAAATGTCTGACGCGACTTGTTATTTCAAATCACAAGTCCAACAACACTTTTACATCTGCCCCCGGTAAGTAATTTCGAAAAACATGTTCAACAAAAAGAGAATTTGAAAGCGCAGCGCGCGTCGTACTCGCTGCACCGAATTGTACCCTCGCATTAAAGGCACCGTTAGGTCTGCCCTTGCGATTATTATCGAGCGAGGCCCGTGATAACATCCGTCGCTGGGAATGGGGATGGCAGGCAGCCGACCCTCGAGAGCAACGACCCACGTGCCACGCCGGCCGGGCACGGGACTAGCAAACGTAACACGACAACGACATTATCGATATCTCAAATTAAGCACACTATTTAATTTATTATGATAATGCTACATATTTCCAACATAATTATTCTATTAATAAATGCGACTATGACCAATCGTTGGGAAATTAATCTCACATCTATCACATTATGGTAAATATCGTTTAAAATCGTAAATCCGCAGCAAATTTTAAAATAAAAAAAGCAATTTACATACACTTTCTTACACATAATATATTTTGCAATCAATGTGTACGTATGTGGAACTAATATGAATTTTGGTGTATTTACAGAGAAATAGCCGTATAAGTAAGTATAATATATTTCAAAGGAAACGCTCGCCGACATTTTTGGCAAGCTGAATAAACATAACAATGGCAGGAAATATCCTTACTCCAAGTAGGTACTCGCGGGCGTACAGTAGCCTTTCATTTGGTTTTTAACATTGTAATGCACAGTTATAAAAGACTTACTGCTTGTGACAAAAAAACATTGTTATGAAAAATTAACGAAATCTATACTAATATTATACCTAAAGAGGAAAGATTTATATTATGTATTGAATAGGCTCTGAAACTAGGTACTGGACCGTTTTCAATAAATTTTTTTACCATTAGAAAGCTACATTAACACTGAGTAGCATAGGCTATATATTAGACTAGCTGCCCGCCCCGGCTTCGCACGGGTAGACAAAATATTTGATAAATGTCTACTAGTGCAAAGCCGGGGCGGGCCGCTAGTGATGTATAAAGTACCTAATTGTTAGGTGCAATACACAGTAATTCAATGCAATTGAACTTTGTTTCGTTTGTATTGTATAATCATTATTGCCATCTATTAAGCAACGGAGTACATCAATCAAGAATATAACTTCAAAATTCGGCGTGATATGACAGCGTGCTAATTCGTTTCGTAGATTCGTCAGCTTTCTTGTAACAAAAAGTATGTTCGCTTCGCAGAAACAACGGTTTAATTGTGACCAAAGTGAGTTTCATTCGAGGTCAGGAATTAATTTAATAAAGATTAAAAACTGATTACAATGACTAATGTGTTCAAATTACTTTGAACGAACACGGCCTCTAAAACATTTATGTATGTACTTTTGAGGTACAAAATACGTGATTTTATTTCTGGAGCGGCTCAAATAAATGAAGATAACTTGACTGAAAGGCAATAAGACCTAGATTAGGTCACAGCTGGGTAGACTAACCAAGGTTTACTGGAGTAATATGAACGTAGCTTAGGTAAGAGGAAAGTGGCAAAATGTTATAGTTTAAGAACTAGATCAAGACTCGATCTAAGGATCTAGAAGAAAGAAAAGCTCGCGTTACTCCGGCATGAATTGTGTTAATTATCTCGTAGCCTAAAGCATTTCTACATTAATATAATAGAGACCTATAAAGAATTGGAATAATGTTATATGTAATAATAAATCAACTTAAACTAATATTATAAGGAAAAATATTAGTATTTTCGTATGTTAGTCACTACATAGTATAAAAAAAAGTCACTTCCCGCTGTCTGTCTCTCGCTATGTACTTAAGCTTAGACCTTTAAAACTACGAAACGGATTTTGATACGGTTTTTTAATAGCTAGAGTGATTCAAGAGGAACGTTTTTATGTATAATTAATTGTGCTTTGTAGGTACCTATGACTTCTATGGCTAACGCTTGCCGTTCGAAGCCGGGGGCCGATATTTCACCATCAGAATGCTTTATTATTGAGTTACACTGAGTTATAGTTGCTACGCGGGCGAAGTCGCGAGGAAAAAAGCTAGTATTCAATGAAAATAATCATACATCGAGCGAGAATTAATTGAGTAGATGTTTGTTAAGATCTAGCTCTTTGTATCAAATGCATATTGGGCGAAATAAGGCCGAGGAGATATCATACAGGTAAGTACGACAAAATGATGAAAAAAGGAATGTTAATAGGCTAGTAAAGCAGAATATTGGCACTCGTAAACAAGAATATAAAAGTTCAGAGCGTAGCAGAGACATACACACTGACATTCCAGTACTGAACATAAATTCAAATGACCATGTCAGTACTTTTACAGAATTCTCATGGTCATCTCAAAAAATGTTTTTAATTTATCATGACAGAATATTTACGATGTTTAATTAAATACCCTACGGCCTCCCCTCCTACGGCTCCTACCCTGCGGCCTTGTTATTTAGTAGAGTCCAATGGGAAGCACAATTGGTCTTGAATTTCCTGGATCACAATCTCACCATACGCGTGTTTAACTAGATTTACAACCAGCTTAGGAGAACATTCACTTGTGGGCTTGTTGGTTAGCAAACTCATAGCCAACGTGATTGAACCAATAAAGCTATGAAACACGTACTGGAAACGGATGTAATAGGTATGTAATGTTTACTTATAAATATATTGATTACATTGACAAGATTAAGAAATTTTGTTTAATCATAAAAGGCATGCTCTTTTCCTGTACATTAATAATTTTATGTTTATGTTTCCCATGCTGAAATATGAAGCTCTTTTATCTAGACAGTTTTACGTCTTTTTATTCATTTCATTGTCTCTTTGAAATCGAGATCTTGATTAGCCACTAGTGTAGTATGCATGGTAAATATAAGTCAGTGTTGAATATATTCTGAAGATGTTTGAAATGTTAGCGTCGTGCATAACAATATGTATTATATGCAAGGTTTACACATTTATCATAATACTAGTACCTACAAATTAAGTTGACACTTCACTGAGGAGCATGACAGGACAATGCGATAAAATGAAGAGAGATTGTATCTCATCGGTGCATTTCATGTCTTGTTGTGGCGGGCAGATGGAACAAAACTCAGGTGCAGTCGCATGGATCGCCCTCTGGGGACGGATATCACATTCGGAAACAAACGCATTAGTGTCAAACGTTTCCCTCGGGTCACACGCTGCATTTTAGTCTCAGATTATTCGTATGAAATATTGATATATATATATATATATTGCATCATTGTGGAGTTAAATATGTTATTCCGAGGAAACACCTTGAGTGCTGCAGTTGGCAAAAAAAAATTATACCACAAATTTGACAAAATTCACGGCCCGTATATCATTCATGTCATGCGTTACTGACTTCGCGTTGAATTTTGAGGGGATTCTTTTTTAAATGCGAATATACTAAAAAATATTCCTGAATGGCGCTGTTGAGAGTCAGCGCCGAATAGTGACCTCATTTGAAGTTCGCCTACTTTTAACCTTACCTACAAGTGTGTACGGAACACTCGGTTCGCGAGTCAGACTCGCACTTGACCAGGTTTTTTTTATCGGCAATATTAAAAGGAATGAGTGAGAATCATTTCTCTAGCCAGTCGAACAATATTAGAGAATAATCGACATAATCATTGACGTAAGTACTTATTGTGCAACATTATTTATGAGTCCAATATGAGCTAAATATTCAGGTGACGCCACGTGCGGAGGCGGAACGGCGTCGAGCCATTGTAATGGCGGTAATTAGGGAACGGGTGGGACGCCTTATCAATGGACTAGTTACTATACTTGTGATCCCGATTTAATTTAATTTAATTTGTCCTACTTCTTTTAAGCGGTTCAATCAAGAGCCGAAGCATTATGTAGATGAAAAAATGTGTTTTGAAACATTATTCATATACACTATATATAAATACATTTAAATTAAAAAAATGTACAGCCATATATGTTTTATAATAAAATCGACAGTTGAAAATTGAGCAGACAATTTAGTACATTACTGGTGGAAGGGCCCAAGGGAACCCAAAATAATGAAAAAAGCACTTCTCGGAATTTCCTTGTTTACTGAATGGATTTCAGTTGTCTCTCAGTATTGGGCGCAAACATAGTAAACAAGGATCGATCGATTGTGTAAATATGTGAGGTACATGGCGCTAAGAGTCCAAGCACTTCTTCAAACAAATGTCCAAAATGTAGAACTTTATATTCATAGCCACGAAACACCTGCGCGAGCAAACATTACAGAAAGAATGGCTGTACCTATGGCGAGATAACGAAACGTACACAATGTAGGTGCCGCATACACGATGGTAAAACAAAATTCCAGGGACAATGAGAATAAATTAACGCATGAAACTGGGCTCTGTTTACAATGTAGCATATTTTGTAACGAAGCGCATTTAGCTGAACCAATATGCTGCTCATACATTAATGTCATGTTTACATTACTTCGTGAGAGGCCTAAATCTCTTGTAAGGTTCTGAACACAATAGCATTTTCAACTCTACTTTTGAATATTTCTGAATATTATTCCCAATTCTTAATATCCATGTATGCGAGCATTGTATAATACATCGTAGTGTAATTCAAAAGCTTAATTAATTCGTATAGGCCACCCAAGAGGAACCATAAACCTAGAGAGCGTCAATTGACTCACTCGCACATGTCTAGTATTCATTCATTCTAGTAAGTCAGTTTTATGGCTTTAGTAACGGAAGCTCTACAGTAATACACGGATACTGCAAATAGTAAATTTGTGAAGTATCACACCCTGTTCTAAATACCTAAGATGTGAAAATGTATCTCACATTTGTCCTTGTGAATCTTAATTCTAAAACAGTAATAATATACTTTTGCATTAGGTAGGGTAGGGTAGGTATGAAAGACTAGACACCTTCGTAAGCGAATAAAAGAAAGTTTCATGAAAGCATTAGCTCATTCATTTTCACGGTGGGATACAATGCGATAAGCTGACACGCGTGCGTGGGCTATATCGTTACTGGCGAAACATGGTTACTTTTAAAAATACAACCTGATATTGCTACAAAAACGTTTCTCTTTAGACGAACGGTACTGAATCATCGTCTGTAGATATTTCATTCACATATAATACACGCACCTTTATTTTGGAAAATAAAGCCTTGACAGACGCGAGGCTCGAAATAAAACGCCAGTACTTAATGACAATATTGACACATGTTTCGTCTCTCACGGTGAACCTCAAGGTATCTCTAATGAGATTCTAATTTTGTCACTTTCAAAGAGTTCTTAGATTCATTTGTATATTGGATTTATTTTTCGTTTCAGCTGATGGACGTCGCCTTTAAGTTTGTTTTCAAATATATCTTCACGCCTTTCCACGAGGGTCACCGAACAGGTAGGCAAAGTTTTTATAACACCTTCTTCATCGAACCATCTTGACGGGCTCACCCGCCGCCGTTTTTAGGAACTACACACGTACTTGAATTTCTTCTCAGATGTATCTAGGTTTTATCACGAAGATTTCGCGCGGACTTCCCCTCACATTAAACATTACCAGAAATATCACTTGTTTCATTACAATCTACAATCTAACAATTCCCATCCAGACGCTTTGACATTCAAATGTTATTAAAGTGTATTTACAAAGAAACCACTTGCACCTGGAGGGAAAGACAAAATATCACAAGAATAAAAGTTGGTGGTTGGAACAAAGTGCTTAAATACGCTTCAGTTCAGGTGCTGCTTCATTATCCATAGAGAGAATGTCTATGTTGTGTAAACAACATTGTGTACATAGCATGAAACAGGTATGAAAATAATTATGAACATCTATATACTTTACCTATTCATGAGTTATGAGTGTGCGCGTTTGAAGAGAGCGTGCAGACGGCTCGCGGCGCGGCGCCGAAAGTTTCGTTTCCGTTACTCGTCGCCACAGGCTTGGATGTAGTGTAGTATCCTCCTTACGCCTTCCCTCTCAACTCTGCTCGCTATCTTTCTAGCGTGTGTTATGTATTGCGATACTACCCACTCATTTCCGTAAATATAAAGTTCGTGTCATCGTGTCATTCGAGACTGTCATACGATAAGTAAAAGGACCTTGACTTTGTCAGTGAATACGATAAAGTTTAAACGAATACAGTTTCAATCCTAAAGAAAGTTTGAGATTCGTTTGTTATCGAACCCATAATTCATGGATATTATGTTCCTGAATTTAATGTACCCTAAATTCATATGAAGTCACAGAGTAAGTATAGTGAACTCCTTTGTTTAAGGTCTTTTCCTACCCGTCCGATAAACTTTCTTAAAAAAGCAGGGAAATAGGATGCCTATCTACAGCCACTAACATCACGTTAGAGATCTATTTATGAGGCAGCACATAAATCCATTTGGATTTTATTTCCTATTTTAAAGGTTTTAACGTATACTGGAATTATTACAGACATCTTTAATACTATTATTGCATAAAGAAAATAAACTTTAACGATATCTGTGTAAATTTCATAACACAATAAATAATATGAAATATGATTAGGAAATAAGTTACACGATTCAATTCCAATGAAAATGATTTCAGCTGATTAGCAGTCGTAATCCGACAAGTTCGCTACAACAAATATAAGAAAAATATTGTAATGAAATGCATTGAATCAGAACCATATTTACTTGCAGCATTTTGTGCATTACCTTGGTACGGGATGGGAATCGAAATCAGTTGCCTCAGACTTTTGATAGTCTCCGTGTGAGTTGGATAATACAAAGGGTAGCTTTTGAATGAACACCACACGCCACTTATCAATACATTTCTATGGATATTGGTAAATTATTCTTTAATTTCAATCCTTTGTATGAGAATTCGTGCTCCTAATGTAATAACTCAATCACGCCAAAACGGAACTAAAGATTTTGATGCAATTTAAACCATACAAAACGTGTCCTATTTTTTTTTTAGTGTTGTACGTACGTGTAACAGATTATGTGTTATTCTAAAAATCTAAACGGCATAAGATAATGCCGTGAAAAATTTCTTCAAATAAAACTGCGGGCGCATCTAGTATGTATATAAAACTGCATCATGCAGCCTGCAGTCAAGAGCAAGAGCAATACTGCATGTCGTGGCATGACGATATAACAGGTTGGATGCATAATAAAACAATTCATGTTTTATCGAAATTATGTTATAAGGTACAGGGAGGAGCCAATTTCCCGTGGGCGGCTTGACGATCACGTTGCAATATTTATAGCGCTCGACATATGTTATGTAAAATAACTGCGCTGCCGACGGATACGGACAAAAAACACCGTACACACGCGAACCATTATCTCTCGAAGATACGTCTAAAGAATACCACAAACACACGTGTATTCATGTATATTAAATAGCCCATTATTTTTTACATTATTAATAAAGCCCCAACAGAATGAACGTTCTAATATCGGAAATAACTGTGGGTATTTTTATTTGGGTTTCCCCAATATACAGGCTGATTCACGACGACGGCTAAGGAATGAATATTCTTTCGAAATCAGCAACGTTATAATTAATTATATTTGTCCTTATCTACCTAACCTAAGTAAGACACCCTAAATAAATGAAATAGGTGCATAATTCAATGTTAAATGTATTTATGTATTTACCAGTATTCTAAATATCAAACGAGATATTTAATAGACAAGAACTTTCAAGGCAGTCACTGAATTGATGAGTACCCTGCCTTTTCTGAACTTATCCATTTGCGTTGACGCATTAAATTAACCACCAATCGCGAGGCTTATTTCATTCGTGTCAGTCAGACCAGACCACACTGGGGGGAACGTCAGTAAATAGTAAGCAAAACGCAATAACTGTATCAATTCGTCGCTCGTTCTTTTCAATTAACAATATAACTGTCGAAATAAAAACTTAAAACGACATCGATTCAAATGTGCCGAAAGAGCAACAGCGAGTGAACTCGTCAACAAAAAATAAATAAACGAGAAAAGTCCACAAATAGTAGTAAAAAGCGGATTTGGAAGCGTACTGGACGGGAGAGGGAATAACAAAAACAAAAGCCCGATGGGCGAGGGAGCGGACACGAACCCCGCACGGGGAACTGTGTCAATGTCAGCGTATCTGACTTTTTACATTTACATGGTGAATTACGAGGTAGAGATCCATGTAGGCAACTGGGATCTCACGCACCGCGGAACACTGGGCTAACATCCAAGAAGATACAAGTTTGCGTCGAGACGATGATTGACACATCAAGCCGTAATGAAAAACCTATTTCGTTTACATGACGCTTTTAGATAATTACGAAGGGTAAATTATATAAATCTACATCTTGAATTAATTGAATCACTTCCGACATTAAATAGAACATAAGCTTTTGATAAATTAAAACTAAACGAGACACTGGGAGCTGCGGCAATACCCTAAGGATGTTTCTGAAAAAGATTAAAATTTTTCGCGAAAATATTTCCCGAGAAAGTCCGGGAAAAAACAAGGAAAAGTGGCGGGCGTTGAATTTGGCGAAAAATAGAAGTGTCACTAACCAAGGCCCTTAGCGATACGCTGGGACTTGTTATCTATTTTCGTATGGGTAAGTAGATATTCGAGTAGCACAAATACGCATTTATATTTAGCTGTGCAGTGGAACTCGAACCTGGTGCCCCGCGGAAGTCGTTCCGCTGGTACATCAGTACTTGACCCATTATGCAATTGATAACCGATTGATGGAATAAATAAACAGTTCGCTACTTCTCGTGAAATGAGAATAATTAAAGAATGGTATTAAAATAAATTGATAAATAATGCTAGTTACCGATAAATGAACATTCACAAGCATTAGACATCTTTGTAATAATCATCACATGTACATGTTACGCAGGTTAAGATTCAGAAATTAAAGTTTATACTATGAATACAAAAATTACGTTTAGTAACCTATATTTTATGCTTATGGGAGAAATTTTATAAATGACGTAAAATCTGCGTCAAATATTTTGCGCAGTTTAGAAGAACTAAATGGACAAACATAGAGACGGATATATACTTTGTTTTATAGACGAATGCGTAGCTAAGTTAGCGCCAATATGGCGGGATTGAAGCGCACGACCTCATTTTCCTCCACGCGGGACTTCACACAAATGAACCATCATTCTTGTACACGAATTCCGATTATAGGAATACATACTTAGTATTAAATGTGGTCTGTGATATTAATGATACCGCAGCACAATGAAGGGTGATTAATTAATTTTGATAAGTCTGCATAAATACGCGGGCCAATTCGTTACGAATAATTCAGAGTTTCTGATATAACAATGTATTTTATAACATTTATACGATTAAAAGTCACGTCTACATTACGTAAAAATGTCGACCGTTTTAATAAGAGCAGGGAGGGGAGCCAGGTTATTTTTAGCTGTAAATGAAAGCCCATTTGTTTTCTCTAATGCCTATAGTTATTCAACCTTTGAAATAAAATCCCTTGTTGGGTGACATTTTGATAAAATTGCCTTTAATGAATCTTCTTATCGAAATGAAATTGGCTAATTCACATAGAATTTGTATTTTGCAAACAGCATACACTATATAATTAAAAAAAAAACACACGCCTGTAGAAAAAACATGTATATTATATATCGAATAAGATTCAATTTTTTCCTCTTACTTCTTCTACGTAACATAAACGCAGCGGCAGTAAATAAATACGCATTAAAGACGTCATAGCTGGTCTAGTAGGTCGGCTCTAGTGGTACGAAAACTTAACTGCAACGCTAGTCGCCCCAGGTACCTTTTAAAGGGCCGTCACGAGAATATAACACATTTTATAACATTAAAACTGTATAGTTACTTCGTAGAGGTTGTCTGAACCCAACATAAAACTCGGGAGACTACGTGCCACTCCGAAATGTGAGACCAAATTAGGAGTTGGGATGTTAATTAAAAGTCTAGGGTTATATTAAAGCGGGGATGTCATTTGACAGTTTATCTAATTCGAGCGAGGCCGATGTTCCTGTGAAATTTCGCCCAATTAAAATAAAACGTGAGCCTAATACCCAAGCGAATACCATCGGTCTGTCATACTCACATGTATTTATAACTTAGTTAACTCCCTACATTTATATATATATTAGAAATCCATCGCTCGCGGGACATTCCTATTTACTTCTTGATAATATGTACTTTGTGCTTTGTACTTCGTGCTTTACAACGAATCTTTTGAATCGCAATAAAAATTTAGTAATTGTAGATATTTGAACAGTCATTAAAGCATGTCTTAGCAATATAAATTACACACCAAGAAAAGCATAAATACTATTAAAAGAGCTGCATCATTATCGAGACGATTATTACGTGACGTCATAACATAGCACACCTATCATTTTAACAGGTGACCTTGTCAAAAATCCTAACGGGTTTAATATTGGCTTGGCAAAACATTATCTAAATGTGGTTGAATTAAACGAAAAATTAGGTACATAATTGAACGATTTCAGTCTATTTGCCGAGTAAAGCGTTAAACTCAGGTAAATGAACGGGTTTCACTGTTTGAAACCTTAAAATTACTACGCTATATCGACGTTCCAGGTAATTCCAGTCAACAGATACGTATCACGACATGGTCTGAGATATAATACGAAGATGATCACGGTCCAAGAGTCAAACGGAAACCCGATAGGCTGGGTGCGGTCAGAACTGCTCGGTTGGAGATACATCAGGCGCATCGACTAGCTGACATTCAGCCCTAGTATTACATTCAAGGTACTGTAACGCCTTGGTTGGCATCTCTGATGGTGGTCAGTTACAGGAATAAGGCAACAACACGTTTATTTTTAAAATGAGTAGAATTATATTATATAATACTAGCGGCCCGCCCCGGCTTCGCACGGGTAGACTTTTATATCAAATATTTTGTCTACCCGTGCAAAGCCGGGGCGGGCAGGTAGCCTATGTTAATCAGTAATAGTGTAGCTTTCCAACGGTGAAAGAATTTTTGAAATCGGTCCAGTAGTTTCGGAGCCTATAGACATTCAAATATTTTGTCTACCCGAGCGAAGCCGGGGCGGGAAGCTAGTATAATATATAGCCTATGTTACTCAGTGATGATGTAGCTTTCTAACGGTGAAAGAATTTTTGAAATCGGTCTAAAAAAAAAAATTAGGGGTGGTCTACCCCTAACATTTAGGGGGATGAAAAATAGATGTTGGCCGATTCTCATAGATACCGGATAAGCACAAAAAATTTCATCAAAATCGGTCAAGCCGTTTCGGAGGAGTATGGCAACGAAAACTGTGACACGAGAATTTTATATATTAGATATTAGACTCCCGTCAAAAGTATAATATTGAAAAAAAAAAAATTCTTTAATAAATTGAAGATGTATATGTATGTAGTAAAACGATCGAAACAATCGAACGAAACATCTATTGTGCATCCTATCACGTCGTGCCCTACAGTACCTACCTTCTTCATTATTCAAGACGTGATGTAGTATTAAATACTTACTTACTTATGTACCATATTCTCTGTATCATTTCATATGGCGATACATATTGCGCCAACCCCAAATAATTCGGAACTGGACAGACAACAGAAGGATAAATGTAGCTTTCTAACGGTGAAAGAATTGTTTAAATTTGTTCAGTAGCCTCGGAGCCTATTCAATACAAACATACACACAAAAATACAAATCTTTCCTCTTTATAATATTAGTATAGAGTTATAGACTACATTATCATATTATTATCTATCATGACGACAGGCTATCACTCACGGCTTTGAATAGAAACTCGTTTGGTCCAGCCCCCGTAGTTAATAAATATTGAATATGTACTTGAAATATGTAATTCGATTTCATTACAACTTAGATAATAGGTACACCGTATGAAACATCAACTAATATAACGAAAATAAAATTGAAAAATTGTAATTTTTCATCCACCTCACATAATGCGATAAGTTACGTAGCAAGCAACGCGATATGTTTTTAGGTCAAATGCAAAAGGCTGCATCGAGGTCGTGTTCAACGCAAAGATTGTATTCATCAGTGGTGTTTGAATCGCAAATTTTGATTGATAGTGTGTCATTGGTTCATCGTTGAGTTAGAGTGGAGAGGCGCGGGCGCACACGTCACGCGGTGACGTGGACGCGCACGGGCGGTCTCGCGTCATGCGCTCAGCTGATCGAGCAAGCCACTCGACCGGTGTAAACAAATCATAGTAATGCTCCCACGCTTGCGCCTCTTACACTATATACTATCATTATAATTATTGTGATAACCGACGACGCCAAACGACTAGCTTCCAATCACTCGGTTGCAATAGCGGAACAATGATTGATATATTAGATTTTATTGGTTTTGTTTGAAATGTGATAAGTGCTTTCGTATATTATAAATTGTCAAAACAGCCAGCGTAACACACCTTAATTAGTACGTATACTAACTGCAATTAACTTCTATCCTAGGTATTAACAATAAGCAGAGAATAAAGAACATTAACCACGTAACGGTAATAAGTTACTTGTAAACTCAAATTCAGTTATACAAAGACTCGACAGAAAAGCGCGATCGAGTAGGTACTTAAACGTTCTAGGTAATGTTTGATTTTTACTATAACTAAATAAAAACATTACCTCAACCAATTTTGATTTTCTAGCTTTTTGGCAGTGGATGGGTTATTCAATTAAAAATACTATTTTTTTACTTCCAATCAGTAAAATTATTGTTTTTAAAAACTGCTAAAATGAAAATTTTAAATTATATAATTATAGGTACTCTTTATTAACTACGTTATTATATTAATTTAAGTTAACTTAGTTATAAGTATTTAAGGAAATAAGTAAATTATAACATTAGAAAGTTGCTTCATTAGCATTCATTAGGCCGATCGACCTTACGAGTAACTAATTTTGGACCCGAGATAGGTTTCTTACTACCTACATGTCTCACTGTGTCGTTTAATAAATAAGTTCAAAATTATAAGACCCATACATCACACAGTAGGTACAGTATGTAGGTAAACCGATCGGAGTGGAGTTAATTAATAATGGCATCATTATGTTCATTAATAACGAGGCCAACTGCTGCTGACCGGCAATCGAGCGTGAGCCTACCCAGTCGGCACTTGGGAGCCATTCGGTTAAACAGCTCGATTGCACATAGCAAGCTCTAATAACGTCTACGAATTCTTCGCCAGAATTATTTTCCCTTAAAATATTGTAGCTTTTCCCGCGGTTCCAGCGTAGAGCAGAGATTACCTAATTTACTAATATAGTCTATACTACTCAGGGATGATTTAAAATCTATCTATTACTTTCGGACCTTACCTTAAACAAATACCAAACAAACTTTATCTCTTTATAACTATACATATTACTATGTACATTACTTTTCTTACTGAAACTTGGTAAAATCATAATTAAAGAATGAGTTGTTGGTTTGATAGGCACACTCGTAATAATATTATGTATTCAATGCACTTTATAAGCCCATAACAGGAAGCTATTTAGATTGAATGCAGTGCACGTTAGAACAAAATACGAGTATTGTTAATAGCTTAGCAAGCGAGCCATTGCGTTGTAAGACATGGTCACGCCACCACCTGCCGTTCTGGTCACCAACTTTGCACACCTGCGAAGCTACCCATGTTAATGACTATAGATAAAAACAGCATTACTCTGGTATTACAAGAATGAATAATCTCGTTTCACAGGTGGACGTAACGCCCTATAGATAATACCCGTAATTGTGGGAAAGCTCGAACTTAACGAAACATCTGATGAGTTCTGAAACAATACTTTCACGCAATATTCTGAGCGAACCGGGAAACAAATTGGCGAACGCCTATCCAGAGAATTTCCCCGTAATATTTCATAATCAAAATCATATTTCAGCGAGGGCGGGCGGGCGCGGCGAGGCGACACGCGCAAGGGAAGAAATATTGCCAGCTTGGCGATGGAGCAGCGAACTACGCAACCAAGATATCTGCCATCTCCAGCCAGCCTAGAGCCTTGTGCGGTTTATCTACCCGCGCCGCTCTTTGGGAAATTGCGTACATAACAAACAAAGAAATTACACGTCAAGATAAGCAACCGGAGCGTATCGCGCTTATTAACACCAGTACCCCTCGACTTATACCGAGCACATTTCACTATTTGTATTGTAGCTCATAGGTAATCTACACGAAACCGTTAGTTCCGTGCAATTTTCTTTACGTTTGTGTAAATAAGCACCAATTATATGAACATTTCTAATGAAAAAGATATAAGTGCATACATAAATATGAAATGCCAAATATAATTAAGAAGAAAGTTAGCTACATAGCATATATGTACATAATAATCTGTCCTTCTGCGTCGAGACTTCAAGTGGATAATCTACTCAAGTGGCCGAGCCTTACGAGTTACGTGATAATAAACTTAACTTTAACGGATATCCCTTCGTTTGGCGTAAATATTCGTGACTTACCAGAATAAGGCCAATTAAATCGACACGCAAAACTTACTAAATTAATGGAAACCAACACAATGTAACATTATTCGGCTCAGGCCTTGCCAAGCTTGCGATTTCATGTATGTAGTGCGGGAGCCCCGATACAAGTTTGATAATCCACATGCCGCTGTCCGTCTGTGATAGGGCAGTTTCGACGAGGGTTGGGTCTGTATCTAGACGGGTGCTCTTTGTAATTCTAAAGCTGTAAGCTTAAGTCTCTAGTCAGAAGGAATAACCACTGTGTAATTTGTTGGCGGCCGTATTGAAATCCACGGCGTGCACGCGGTCGCTTTGCGACGATCATTCGATAAGCAGCGACGGTGAACCGGTCACATTACTGATATTCCATCGTTTACACACGCAAACGTGCCCGCGCTGCTATTGTGTGTAAATCCGCCGAGCACGTCGACCTAAACAGATTAATTCGAGACGTGCTCAACCTATATGTAAATTGACGCAGGCAGTAGTTAAAAAGTTTTAAATATTTATTTAATTGAATTCTGAATTAATATAAACAGCTAAAAATATATCATTTAAGGAAATAAATAATTACATTAACTTAAATTAAAAACTTAAAATAAACTAAACTAAGAAGTACAAAACTAACCTAACAGTATTCCACGGGTGGCAACTTCCCAATAAAACAACTTTAGGTAAAATGTGACGTCTTTCAAAGTGCACCCTCTCGGAAATATCAGAGAAACCGCCTGAGGAATTTTGGGCTTTGAGTGACATGACCGCCTCGCTCGACAGCTTTTGGGGTGACGCTTTATGTCTAAGTGCTTATAGTAGCTACAGTACCGTCCATACAGACATTTTTGTGTTAACAGGGGACGAATGGTTTTAACAATGGTTACCTACGGAATCAGTAGGTAGTAATATAAAATATTTTTAACACAAATATATTGCCACTGTTTAATATTAAAATTAAATTTTAGACAGTTTAATATAAAACCTTAAAGGTGTTTGTAGGTGAACGTTTGTTTAAAATTAGAAACATAAGTTATTTTAAAAATATATGCCGCTCAGATGTTTCTATGAAAGCCATTTAAACGGAGGCTGAATGTAAAAAGTTGCATCATGATAGAAGCGCGGCGAAGCCATAGTTTGTTGGAGTTGTTAAGCGTAGGAAGGAGTATGTACTATAAGTTTGTGGCGCACGTAGTCATCCTCGGTGGGTCTCGATTCCCTAAGTGGATTCAAGTTACCAGCAGAACACGTCAGTGTCGTGAAGCCGAAGGGAGGAGGTACGAGGAGGGTGGAACTCGACGTGACATTTTCGCAAACAAGCCACGAGCTGCGAGAAGGGGCGTCGTGAAATTTGCAACCTCGGCGCCAGCCGCTATCCATCCGGCCGCGACGCACGCCAACTAATGGGGGAATCGATGAATAAATTCGGCTAATAATAATAAAAATAATGTGTACATTAATTGAACATTTGCATATTTATTTCATGGGGTCCACGATGTATACGGATTAAGTTCACATAGAGGGATTTCTCGACTAAAGCACTCTCCAAGACGCGAAAGCCAAATAAAACTTGAAGTTATTGAAAGCAAGGAATAATTAAAAGTGTATTCAAAATGAGGCTTATGAATCGGTTTGTTTATCAACGAGGCAAATTTATGTAAATTAAACTGAAGTTACTTTCATTTACTGAAACAAGACTACCCACTTAGGTTCGAGTACCTCGACCGTTACGACCCACTTAAGGTATTACCTAAATAATTCGCATTTAATATGAATACATTTTAGAATTAATAAAACAGAAGTTGTAGCGATCAAAATTTGCTTTTTGTATATAAACAAATGCCGGTTTTGTTGACAAACAAACAAACAATACTATATTGTGCATTCTACAATGATGGATTCAAGTTGGCTGCCACTAGTTCTCTTAAAATGTAAAAAAAATATGTTCCAACGTTCTCCGACGCAGCGCTGTTCATTTTTCCATACAATATAGTCAAAAGCTAAACAAAGGTAGTCGAAATTTGTTGTTGCGAAGGCTACTGAGAAGAACAGTCGAAACAGTTAATAAGACGGCTATCGTAGGTATTTATCTCTCCTCGAGTTATCATAATACGTAAAAAATACAACTTCGCTTTTTCAATCAAATTTGATTGAAAAGTTAAATAAGACAGCAGAGTAAATAATGATTCGAAGTATCACCCAATAGATTCGTTCGAGGCACCGAAGGTGTAATAACAAGCGCAGATCAAGTAGTCAACTACACTCTACGGGCATATGCAAATATTTAGTTCAGGTTACCGGAGGACGGAAAATGGTTTGATGTTACAATAAACAGTCTTTTTGCATGCCAAAAGTCAATTGATCTATCATAATAAAATTAAAAAAGATATAGAAAGCAGACGTAGAAGGCCAAAGTCTAAGTTTCTAGATCTAATGACTGAAGTACTCAATGATGGAAAGGTAAAGAGTACCCGAAACTGGTGGGCATGTATGAAGAGATTGATGAAGTTAAAAGAAACCAGAGGTTTGCAAGTCAAGAGTGTAATGGCGCTCTATACTGCCCTACACCCCGTGCGGAACTTACGCGATACAATATATATATGTATATGTATAATAATATCTAGATCCTCGATAAATTTTCTAGCCACCGTTAATTGAATGTATAAAATACAGATACAATACCTACAAACCGTAACCAAATAAAGATGTTTGTAAATAGAATAACAAAAAATAGAACCGTGACATACGCACGATCGCGAATCCGTTTACACAATCATTTCAGATGAAGCTGGACAATAAATGGGTTTTTGTATTTATGTTAGTAATAGAGCGATTAAACTACAACCACTCATACAAATAATGCAATAACCTAAAAGCAAATATCTTCTTAATGAAAAAAAGCTAATAGAAATCTAAAATTGATGTGAGTTAGAGTGAAATAAAAAAGTAGGGGCACATTTCACGCATTTTCACACGTTATAGTTGTATCAATACAACATGGTGTATATCAATCAAAGTAAATTTTATTTGTTGATAATTATATCATATTTATTTAGAAAAGCTGGACCAAATACTGGTAATTAATAAGTACCTCTGTATTTACAAAATGCATTAAATTATTCTATGAGCTGTCTGGTAGCCATTGTACAATAAATACTTAGTTTGGGTTATTATAATGTCAGTACACTTATTTTCGTATAATATTTCCAAGCTCGCTCGAAAATTTAAAGCTACTTTACGGTACATTTACAGCTATAACAAGATTTCGAGAACGAATATCAAAACGGGTAGTTACGCGGAAAATCGAAAATCTTCCTGCTGAAAAATCGATTTTAAAATATCCCGTTTTAAGCGTATCACGAGAATAAATATACATATAAATGTAAACGGTGCGGCGGTCTGTCCGCGGATCTCAACTCTCAACTGCGAGCTGTCAATTCTCATCGAATTACACAATAGACTGTGTATTAGCTACGTGTGTGACTGGACTGGCCGCTATATGTATGTAAGCACATGGATTTACCGATAAAACTGCTTTACGTAACGGGATTGTTACGTGGAGTCGAGTACGCGAGGGAGCTTAGCTTCACCAGTCAGATTAACATTTCCAATAACAAACACATGTACGCTCTTATATTATAGCATTTGTGTGGGTTTTAGAAATTATATAAAGTTACAGTATACAAAAACACTAGGGAGAACAATTTAGTGTCTACGGTTCCTAATCTATCTGTGTGAGGGGTGCACGTACACACAAACCTCAAATATTTATGATCGACGGATATGATCTACCAGCCAGCTAACTTTATAGTTTCCGATTTTATAGTGACTCACCGAGCACTGTATTCGACGTTCGTGCCCCGAGTGACTTGGTACCGACAAGGGGATTGCATTTCATGAGGAGAAAACTTGCTGGGAATTACTCAATATTCATATACCAGCTAAAAACGATACCTTGGTTTTAGCTGCCATGATCCTTGTATTATCAACACCGAAAATAAATAATGGTCGTAATGTTAATTAAAAATATACATATTTAATTAAAAAATAAATTATGACTCTACAAGCAAACATATTATTCTTGTCTGCAAATTTAAATTCCAATCCAGTGTAACTCAATTATCATTTCCAGCAGTCTACCGAAAGTTACCAATTTGTCCGTATGCGGCCATAATGACACCACTGACAGATAATTTGAATAGTATAGAGCTCTGAAAATCGTAACCGACACTTTAAATGTTATACACGTGACTTAGCAAACATCCATATATTGTGAACAAATAATAATTTTAAATACAGCCTTGTCGATAGTTTCGTTATCGACAAATGGAACTCGGCCAAGTGGTATCTATTTATTTATTTATATCGAGATAATGTAAGCAAATTCGCAAATCCCAGTCGTGTGGGTGGCCGTAAGCCTCCGTGCGAACCGCCAGTAACATGTTCCCGGGGCGTCAGGGAGATAGCGTTGCAGAATAGCCGTTCCGAAATGTTCAACGCGACCGGTTGTGTTGTGAAACGCGCCTGATCGCGGCACATTGTTGACATTGATATTGAAGTGATATTTATGAGAGCCTAATACGGATGTCAAGCAGCAATCGACGATAGCGCGGACAACTTCATGTTTTAACATAATAGTAAATCCGCAACTGATTATGCCCACGCTGCTTATTACATTTACTTAAAAGGAGACTCCGGGCACGGATATAATGTGTAAATGTGTTTTTTGATGAAATAAATATTTTTGTATTTTTTGTACTTATTGCATAGAGCCGTTTATATTGAATTGATAGTTATATTTGTGAACAGAGGATGAAATAAACATCCATAAATACATTATACACAAAAACATAACATATTCAACTTTATATAAACATTACCAGATAAAATTTACTTTTCAAGATTGCATGATGATAAAATAAACATTCTAGTCATGCGTCTGCGTCTTTACGGAACCAAATTCTGTGCAAGCTGCAGACAGTAAAAAGTCTACTATCAAAGGGTTAAGTTTTTCAAGGCGCTAACCATAGTTAATTAAACGTGCCTTAGAATTAACCAGACTTAAAGGTACTGTGTCGCAGGACTACAAAGGTATTCGAGTAGGTAACGTTCAACAATGTATACCATCTTTTCCTTTTTGACTAAGGATATACCGCGAGTCATTGCACACTCCGCACGAAACATAAAACGACTAAATTAGTCAGCGTAATTTTGTGAGTAACACGTGGGCGTTTTGGACGTATATCAAAGACCTTCACACAAATTCTAGCGCTATTTCCTTTTAAGTTTGTATGCAGAATAACAGATCGCCACAACTATTTTAGTCTAAATCTGGAAGTGTCAACGCATTTCATTTTCTATATTCTGTTAGAGCTTGTCCGTCTGAGCATTCGGCATCGGCACTAAAGCTGTAGGACCGTCGTCGTTGATTTTATTTGCATTTGAAAATCTGAATATTCATACATATAGAAATTCAAAATACTCAAAACAAATGAAATGTCCTGTAATGTCCAGCTTTGGTGTCATAGTAATAAATGCTCATACGGACAAGCTAAAAAAAAGCCACCAAAAAAATGTGTTGGCCGACTTTCAGATTAGGACCAAATCTCCATGAATCATGGATGATGTCCTTTGGAAAAGCAGGTTTAGTAAGTTCAATATACAAGTATATATATAATTTAAATAGGATAGGCAAGAAGCCAGACTGGCAGGTGTTTCTCGTGGCAGCTGTCGCGCGCGAGCGTTTTCTCTCCGCCACCTGTGCTGTGCCTTCATCCAAGACTTGGTCGGGTTTTTCACAACATTCCTTACTTAGTATCCGCTAGGGTTTGGTTTAAATGTTCACGAATGTTAGATTATATTATTATTATTTTTATATGTTACGTATTAATGCGTTATATACTAGGTGTAACGAGTTTATTATCTTCACACAGACACAAAGTAAAGCCTTATCAGTGCATTTGATGCAAGCGCATTCTCTTTGACCTCCCCATGAAGCATGTCCGCGTAGTTTTTTTCTGTGAGACCTGGTGATAACAATTAAAAAAAAAAGTTTGTCTTAGGTGTGTAGCACCTAAGACAGACTTAATGTAGATAGATATATTTTTGCTATGAACTAGCAAATAACAATTCGCTAGTGAAGTTTTAATTATGATCAGATACATAACATTTTAAATTATTCATTTCCACCACAGACAAAAATAATAATAAACTCACGAAATTATCTTCTACTAGTAAAACCATCTGATAAGCATAATGAAGTTTACATGAAATAACAAAGAAAATTCAGTAATTAGTATCAGCAACAAATATGGGATTATGATCTTGGAATACTACCCGCATAATTACAAAATAAAGTGTATTATTTATATTTATATTTATGTTATGTATAAATTGTGCATGAGAAGCGTGCTATAACCGTTAATAAGGTAATTAAGAGGTGGTAACAATGCAGCCGGGACGAGTCAGGTTCATCGCACCCGCACCGGAAGTATGGCAGGGGAGCACGAAGGACTTGGCATTTACTTTAAAATACAGTTTACAAGCCACATTTGTATATTTCGTTATTATCACTAGATTACACTACTGTTCGGATGATTATAGTATAGTCCAGTCGATGATCATTTCTGTGATGGATGGTTCCAACTAAAATGGTCGATAACATTTCGCTGTGTAAGCACCTCAGGTTAATCTTGTATATCAATAAATTGATTAAGCTTGAAGTGTCCGCCTGTGATTTAGAATTCAGATGATTTTTAAGGTCATGGCATGGTATAGTAGGTTTGGATGGAGGTTCGCAGGCAATAAAAAACGCATTTTTTTCACTGTCAGTTCGTTTGTACACAGTAACACCAGAAATGTCTGGACCAATTTTAACTGGTCTATCTACAGTAAAACAACGGATTCCCACAGGATTGAATAAGGGATTTTTACTAATTCCGCGGACGTGGTAGTAGTCGAAAGCTAGTTTAACAAAATATTTGCCTATAGTAAAGCAAATTCACAGAAAGCAATTAAATAAAGTAATGGGCGTGCCATGATTTTATAATAAAACTAAATTAATGTGATACCTTCTGAATATCGTAAACGCATAATTTTAATTCATAACAATCTAGTTAGCCAAGTTAGTAGTTTTTTTTTATACCACTAAGGTGGCACACAAGCTTACGACCCACCTGATGGTAAGCAGTCACCGTAGCCTATAGCCGCTAGCAATACCAGGGGTATCACTACGGGGTGCCAACCATGTTGCTGATGAGGACTCACTGTGCTAGCAGCAATACTACTAGCCCACCGTATCCTCGTGGAGCACTGGCAACCTTACTTACCGCAGAAACACAACACTACATCAAGTAGTGTTATTTCACTGCGGTCTTCTGTAAGGCGGAGGTACAGTCCCCAGTCGGGTGGCTCCAATTTAAATGGGATAACCAACGGGTAATCCCAAATCGCCCTACCTCTCTTTTTTAAAAGCTCATGGTGTGATTAATCACTGTACTTAAGCTTAGAAAAACTCATTGGTACAGGCCGGGACTCGAACCTGGGCCCATCAGATAACAGGCCTGTTGCTTCAACCACAAGGCCACCACGGCTTACCGGCCTTAAGTCTCATAATTCGTACGTAAGTACATAACATTAAGGAAATTAACTAAATAAAAACTTTCTCCTTAATGTACTTTATTATGCCCATTCTTTACCAGTGAGAGATAAGCAAAACTTTATAGAATCATAATACGAGTTAACTTGTTCAAAATAATCATTAGAAAGAATATGTAAGGCCGATAACATACAATAATAAATAATTAAACTAGTATTGATAGTGTTGACCGGACGTATAATTTATATAAAGTTTTTACTGATAATGGTTCTGATAACTAAACTAAACGTAACTGGAAAAGCTGTAAGATAAACATATAACAGGGAGAAATGTATGAATATTGTATATAAGAGAGTCGAGGCATAAAGCTGCGTAGGTATCGAAATATGCGACTAACAGAGTTCTATATCTTCCCCGTGGGATTAAGGCTTGCATGACCGGATATATGATGTACATCAACATTTTAAAGCAACAAGGGCCCAACCGTCCAAAAGAAATGACTACTTGACACGGGTGAATCGCCATCTTATTTCATAGAACATACAAAAATTACACTCCTTAAAAGTAGCATAATTAATTAGAATTCCTGTGTTGAAATTATTACAGAGCTGTGCTGGAAATAGACAGGGAGACCACTTTCTTTCTTCCTATACGCCAGCACACTAGCCTGTGCTAGCGTCATGAGAGGAATCTATGTAGATTTCTTTCATCCGTGATCCACCTGCTATTGAAGGCGTCCATAGCCATACACATACCTACTTCTGTAGATTAAAATAAAACGTATCTAGACTTGTACAAAATAAAACAATAATTAAATTTGTAAGTGTTGAAAAATATTTGTGATCTTTGCAAGGCAGGTGCCTTATTGAATAAACTTGACATTACTTACTTTACGTTTGTATTTCACATGCATATTATAAACCTCAGCCATATCTGTACGTAACACAAGTAATTAAGCTTGTTTTAAAAACATTAAATGTTTATTAAGTGAACAGAAGTAGCCTTAATGAAGCGGTACTTGTTAATTAGGAACCATAATGAATTAATTTAATTTGGGTTAATCCACCGTTCGCAGTGTATTTTCTAAAGTCTGTGTGGTATTTCTTGGTAAAGAAAAGAAGTTACCAATATCATACAATTGTTTCAAAATAAATCACGCTTAAAACAGAACCTGGAGAAATTAGATGGCAAGTCGGCTTCAAAGCTGCGGATCACGACCCTTGGATGGATTGCATTGTAAACTATTCCATCTGTCGACTGTCTTAAATAGTATTAAAGTACGTATGCTTCCTTTTAATTCCTAAGCTCCTATTTTCCGAATAATTTAATTTTTAATTTAATATAAGTCCGAATTTTGTCATATTTATTACAACTATGGTGGACTATAGTGGGAAAATATTTCGGATCACGTAATCCACCACCCGATTTCATCTTAATTCACATAGAGATAGAGCATTCATAAATTACAATGCAAAATTTCAACTTTTTCTTAATAACTAAATGATGTTAAATCTTAAACAAGATTAACAGTTATATGGTTTCAGGAATTTCCGTCTGTTTCGCACGAGGCTGCGTGTCATAAAGTTTGAAGGCTTCAAGTATTTTTTTATCCTATAAGGAAATTTACTGCAATCACGTTGCGATTTATGACTATAATGGTTATCGCCAAAAATGGAAAACAAGGCCAATGAAAGTAATTCGGTTAGTACTGGTTAATTGAACAGCTTTTCTGAACTAATGAATGTTAAAGTAAATTTACACGTATGTCTATGTATAAAAAGGTATTTATCCGAAAGAGTTGTCAGAGGGGCTACGTAGATATGTGCCATTCAACAATCAGATAAAGATCTATGGTACAGACAATGGCTCTCCCGAATAAAGCCAAATTACGAATGCAAATGTTTTTACCAATGCAACTGGTCAATGAAAAAAATATATTCAGGAAATACTGACACTAATCCAGCTATAGCTACATCAACATATTAGACAAGGAATGTTTTAATAACTACAAGTGTACATTAAATAACTACAAAAGTATAAAATATCTAAGTGGGTACATATGAGTAGATGAAACGGCCACATCGCACGATCTCCGGCGGCCTCTATCAATCATCTCACGTCCGCCCACGGAATACAGCGATATTTTCCCCGGGTCTGCCCCTGGCCGCTCCCTTATTTGCAGATGTTCGCTGGGGTATCTCGCCCGCTTAGCTGTTTTCGGCGAGTACAACATTAATTGGACCCCGCAACGGCACAATAAATAATTCGAGAATATTATTATAATTCAATGCTTTATTTAATGACGTAAGGGAATTCGCTTACTCTTTGTATAGCAATATGATTGTTTTACGTTTGCTCCTAGACCGGTTATAATAATTTAGCAATTAAATCTTCTAATGTGTATTTTGAACATTTTATTTGCAAGGACCACGACACAATTAATTGCCATTATAATAAAATTGCTACGCGATGCAAAAAACATATCCACAATATGCATGTGCATAAAATACATCATCATCATAAAATACATCAACTTACAAAAAAACTATTAGCGCATTGGAAATAGCTTTGGATTGAAATAACATTGAATACCACATTCAAATATAGTGGGAATACTAAAAGAGCCAATATCTCTGTTAAACGTTAGCGCGCTGCAAAAACTGCGATATTTTTATACGATAATATTTAAATGTGAAAATGTTAATGGTCTTTTTGCGAGAGATAAATAAACGGTCAGGTAAAGTATAATATTGGTATAATTAAGTGTGTAATGCTGTTCGATTAACCCAGAAACCTTTGTACGGCGTATCGAGATCAGCTGAGCGGGGTGTCATTGGGGCTCTTGGCGACCGTAACTTGGCAGTTGGCAGTAGGTGCTGTACTCGACCACCGCGACCTACTTCCTGCTGCGATTGTTGTTGCCGTCGGTCAAGAAAAGATTTACGGGGGTAAAACTGATTTTTTTACAGATGAGACTACTGTATACCTGACTGCTAAGCTATAGTTTGCGGGTTCGATTCCCGCCGGTGCAAACATTTAAGTGAAATTTGGTATGTATTATAATAATTAGGTATCTACAAAAAAATAAGTATATAAGTATTGTATCAGCTGCTGGTTCCCATAGTACAAGCTTTGCTTAGTTTGAGGCCAGTCTCCAAGCATTATTATGATTATTTATTGAACTAAGCCAATGGTTGTCACTGATACGTAACCCTAGGGCAAACCTGCCATCCAATGTGACGTCAGCGGGAGCCTCATAATTTCTCAACACACCACAACACAACGCAACAGTCAAGTTGAGGTTTCCTATTTTATTTTTAGGCGAACAATTGTGTAATTAAAGAAAAACATGTTTGTATTCAAATACAAATTAGCCTTAAGTTTCGTATACTTGGATTCTGTAATGGTAAGGCCCAACCACGTGGTGAATTTCATGACCGTTGGTTTGGTTGCCGCATATTCGATTAAATTCTGCCTAAAGTTATATTTTTTTTGTAGGTACCAGTTGTATAATGTCCTCGGCAAACTTAAAATCCAAATAATCTTGTCAACAAAAAGTGCAGAAACGGGAGGTAAGTTGGAATGTTTATTAAAATCTAACCTAGCAAACTGTTTGTTACTACTGGAATACTGGAGCCGGATTCTCCCTCGATATTGGAAGACTCATCACTTACACCGAGTCCAAATTGCATACATTTTGTACCCTCCATCCAACAGATTTAAAGGTGAAAGGTCAAATTACCATTTTCGATATTTTGTATTGAAGTACAAGTTTTAGTATCGTCGTAAACTCTTGTCACTGGCGAAGTGTTTTGAGTCAACAAAGTATCCAAGCTGAGGCTCAAATCTGGAGCTAAACACATGTTCGATAAAACATTGTAAGCTAATTCTGAACCAGCTTGCAATGCAGTTAACCTACATAAGATAACAGAGGACTGCCAGCTAGCACGGAAGTGATCGGGGACAATCCAACTCGCATCGTACTCGATAAATGATGATCATTAGTGTGTATTCTTTTATATTGATTTTCTCAAACCGGAATTCATACTTCATCCATTCTTACGCGGATATGATAAATCTACTTTTGAACAAGTCATCATCTGTTATAGGACATGAGTAAAATAATCACATACTTACATAAAGTATTGTGCTATAGTAGATACAAGCATAATAAACCACGGTATTTTTTAATTTATCTGTTAAATTAACCAAGTATCTATTTAAATAGATACTTGGTTCTTACCAATAATTTATTTTGGAAGTTTTGTGAGCTCTTGATATATACCTAAACGGTATTTGCAAAAATATACGGAGTACTCCGTAGATTTGTAAAACTTAACTAAATATCAGTCATCTTTCGTCGTAAGCCATACATTCAATAACAGACTTAACAAACGCACTTGCGGGATTATTACGATAGCTATTCAAATGAGTCATCGAATGCGCTGTTGATAATACCATTATAAGTTTCGAAATGAATTAGGTATATATATTTTTACAGAGCAAATTGTATGCATTAACAATTATGACTCACTGGATGGATAGATCATATTGATTAATCAAGATTAAAGACCGTGGCCACGCGTTTACGTCACACCTTACGTTTTTAAAATCTAATTTTCAATTATCGAAATCGGAGCTTAAACTGAGTTTCTTCACTCAACTGATATATTAAAATATATATCGGGTGATATGAAGCGCCAATACCCGACCGTTTCATTGATCATTAATGTATCGATGTGATTGAGCGATATCTCACGAGCTCACGATCTATACGCTCTCATGGCCCCACGTAAGGCGAATTGATTATTTCATCTCAATTAAACTGGCTCTATTTAACACCGTACTCGAGCACATTTTTAGACAATTGAACTGGGACCACTTAGGTCTGAACATTAATGGAGCCCGCCTAAACCATTTAAGATTTGCCGATGATTTGGTGCTTCTTGAAGAGGACCCAGCAGCAATAGAACAAATGATGCAGAGCCTAGCAAGTAAAAGTAGAGAAGTTGGTCTGGAAATCAATGCCAGTAAAACAAAATTAATAACAAATTCAAGGGAAGCAGACATTATGGTAGATGGTAACAAGATCGAGTATGTCAAAGAATATATTTACTTAGGACAGATAATATCACCTTCAAATAAAATGACTCAGGAAATAAACAGGCGAATAGCCCAAGGTTGGAGAAAATACTGGTCACTGAAAGAAATTATGAAAAGTAAGGATTTAGGCAATCACATAAAAAAGAAAACATTTGAGACCTGTATTCTACCAGCTCTTACTTACGGCTGTGAAACTTGGTCGTTAACACTTCATCACAGGGAAAGGCTAGCAAAGTGTCAACGTGCCATGGAAAGAAGCATGCTAGGGTTAAAAATCAAAGACAGAGTCAGGAACATAGACATAAGAACAAGAACGAAACTCACAGATATCCTTACCCGGATAGATGTCCAAAAATGGAGATGGACTGGACACATGCTGCGCCACCCCATCGACAAATGGAGCAAACAAGTTACCCTCTGGCAACCAAGAGTTGGCAAAAGAAGTAGAGGTCGTCAAGTCAGGAGATGGGAAGATGGCTTGAAACAGACAGCGGGACCACTCTGGTTGAGAGTGGCAAGGGATAGGACCCATTGGAAGGAACTGGAGGAGGCCTATGCCAGAAGGCAAACCGAACTTAGGGACCTCTTGTAACCCTATGTTCAGGAATAAAAAGGCTATTATTATTATTATTATTATAAACTGGCTCTACTCTTACCGCTCTCTAGCCCGTTTTAAATTGAAAGTCGTAACGTATTTTGTAAGAAACTTACATATAATACATTTCCTCGTTTGAAATGTGAATAAAAAGTGCAATATCAGATAAATCCCTACATACGTTTAGTGTGTAAAGCTCCATAAAATATATAACTTAATTTTATCGATTCAAATGAAAATGTATAGGTCTTGACATTAAACGCCAGTAAGGAAGAATGTTCTCCTATATTTATTGCTAACTATTTCCCCGCGACTTTCCGTGTAGCATTATCAAAAATATATCAGTGATAATATTGCATTCTACTAGTGGAAGATTTTTTCAAATTGGTGCAGTATTATTTGAGTTTTTTAACTACGAACAAAAATACAAATTATTTTTCTTTACAATATAAGTAAAAAATAAGTTTAGTATAATTATAGACTAGACTTGTTATCAGCAGTTACATAAATTGAAGAACAAATTCATATGAACTAAACATAACATATCACTAATAAAGAAGCTCACTAAATTTTAATTAATTTGTGGATTAAGATAATGGAAGGGACGTTAAAGAATCTTTAAGCCTTCGAGCTTCAGACAACTTCAACGAGCAATGTTAAAATCATCCCGGAATAACGATGCAGCAGTTTCTTCAGTGCCTAGAAAACATCTGCCCTTCCTATAATTCTTGTTTAAGGTCGCGAACTTGTGAAGGGCGCAGTTACCGATGAATGAGCACGCTTCTGAGGCCCGGGAGGGGTGAGGGCGGAGCCAGGGCGGAGCCCGGGGAGGGACACTCACACCCCAATTCGGAGATCAACAACCCCGAAATCTTAATCAAGATACGCTCGGACACGATTATAATGTAATAAACAGTATTTTCTTTGATTTTGAGAAAACCAAACTCAAAATAATTATAGAAAGTTGACATAACATACTAAAACTTACACTTACAGTCAGCGGCGGAGCCCGTGACCGTAAGTCCCGCGTCCGTTCTTGAAACATAAAATTCACATGTCGTATATACATATAGTGTATGTCTGCCTCCGGATGCGCCGCTTCGTCATCATTTTGGGTTAATTTATTCTAATGTGCCTTTTTCGCAGGAGGTGCAGGGGCGGGACAAACCGCTGAAGCTGCGGTGTGAACAGTCCTCGGCACTCGGGGTTCATCGCATCGCATCGCTCTACCTGATGTGGTTTCCGGCGGGCATTGCATTCACTCTTAGGGAACGACCAGACCTCAAATTAGGATCGTGTAGAGTACAGTTCAGTACAAATAAAACGAGAATAAGCCATACAAAGTAATTTTACTATGGAAACAAGTATGGAACCTGTTTTAAGATATGCAGAACTGAATGGTCATTACCGCAGCTAATGAAGTCGACTTTATGAAACGAACAGTAAAGCGTTATTTCTTCATAGTCTCTGGCGCACTTTATTCATGTAAAGGGCCGTTAAATCGACAGAGCCCGTGAGAAGCAATTTACGACCGGGCATGAAGGAAAGTTATTAAACAAACCCAGTCTTTGAAACGCCTATGGGTAAGTTTTATGGTATCAACGAGATAATATTCGGAAATTAGTAAATATCTTTCATACACATTCCGGATGGAATAAGATTTTATCGCCTTTGTGGGGATTTTGTCAGTATATATAAGTTTGTACGCTAAGTTGTAAAGTACTTAACTCGTATCTCGCTCACGAGAACTTAATGTAACCCAACGGGCCTCCACCATCAGACATAACTTAAAAAGTATTCTTAACAGGTTCAAAGAAAGCGTATTAACTCGAAGAGATAAAATAAAAAGTAAAAGCAGTGTTAAAAAAACACAGCAAGCTCATAGCGTGACTCATGGGACACCACAGGAGTTTTTATACACTCGCTAGATTCTTAGACATCTGTATAGAACCAATTGACTATGGGGTGATATGATAAATATTCAACCTCTGATAATTAAAAGAGAGCAAGACTTGGATACAATAATAAATAGATATTTTTTATGTACTTGTAAAACTAATGGCACCTGTTTCGAAAATATTTCTGGCTTCTATACCTAAATTTAGCACAAACCTGTCGAGCCCCACACTGTTTTCAGACATTTTATTATAACACTACGATAATACTTCAGAGTTGTTCAGAGGGACTCCTTTGTTAGAAGAATGATACGCGATCGGAATGCGCCTTTGTCAAAGGTCTATCACGCGGTGCCGAAATTTGGGTTGGGATTTTGTCTACGTATAATTTTTTGCCGTGTACCTGTGGCAAAACCAGTTTGAAGACCGACCCTTCGCAGAATTACTCTACTCGGCATCGGTCTGTATTATTTGATGTCGGCTGGTCTCGATTCGTGTTGATCAACTAATCACATGATAGGTAGGTACTAACCGAGTGAGATATTATCACTCCTCGGTATCGCCTAGCCGATCCGATATCGACAGCTATCTATGAGCAAGCAATTTCGGAGAGCAATAATTTGTTGCACGCAAGACGAAACGAAAAGAAAATTGTCTGAGGCCGGATATTGTAATTAGACGCACTTAATAATAACGTAGAAACTACGAACTACCCGAAACCACAGAATAATGGACTCGCATCAAAATCAAATCACCAAGCAACGTGGGCAAACACATACCTTCTTATATGTGAAGATATGTTTTCTCAAGACATAGTAATCAAGAACCGAATGAAAATTGTAACTAATTGCAAACAAAAGCGTAAAGATAAAAAAAACGATATTTCTTTGTTACGGGGTCGATTACTTATTTAATAGAAGGTAAAGGATATGATGTCCTATCATATCATTATGATAACGATAGGGTGTTCACGAGTGCAGTCACGGTTGGCAGCAATTCACGTTGGTAAAGCATTTTTAAATGGGTACGGAGTGGAACGTGGGTCTTTATTCGTACTTGGCCCGGGCAGGGCATCGATCGCGCGGCTTCGGTGAACGCACCCCTAGCTCCGACCACCGCACCCGGCGCACCCGACAAAACAGACCGACTTCACAAAAACCCTATAAATATGACGATAAACAACAGCTAGGCAACTTCAGCTACAAATTATATATTTCTCGTCACACATTACCAACAGTGAACATAGAGACGAATGCTGGTAGGGCGGAACGGGAGGGAAACACATATTTCGTCGATCCCAAGTAATATCAAAATAAAAATTTGGTTATTCAGTTTAGACTCTAATATGGTAATAAGAAGGTCTAGTTTACCGCCGGTTCCGGATAAAGGCAAGAGGAGGATAATGCGTACACTACCGAGACGCCACGAACTAACTATTCCAAATATTTCATTTGAAATGAAGAGACATTAAGCGTTACAACATGCAGTCATAAAGTTCAAGAGCAGGCAAGCAGGCACAGGAGACGTGTCATTTAATGATCGTGCGACAAAGTCTCTATTCTCGTACAAATATAATGATCACTCCACCAAAAACGAGTAAATTATTCTCGCCGCGTTCCTTTCTGGTAACCGCTAGACTAGCAGGTCAAAGCACTTACAAAATACGAATTAAAACATTCATGAAAAAACAAAAATGGAATCCATGAAATTTTACTACAAGAGTGATCTCAACTGTGCAAAAAATATGCATTAATTTAACTTCGGCATTTCTTGGGGTCGAAACCGAAAAGCACAAAAAGATGGGCACTCCGGGCGAGCATAAAATTCAGATGCGTTGGCCCCGGAGCGGTGACCTCCAACGCATCTGCCGTGCCATTGGCTGGCTTCACGTTACTCGTAACCACAACACTAATATACAATCATATAAAATAGACCTATGTTTTAAAGAAAATGATGACAAGCAAGGCAGCCTTTATTATTTTGCAAACATAAAATCATCAATTCATCACACATATACGGAGCAAAATGTCACATTTTCAGCAACAGCGAACCCGACAAAACGTTAAGTCACATGTACAAACAAACTTACTTTAGATGGAGGGAATAAATTTAAACTTTCAACATTAGACTCATTGAAATAAGTATATCTTTATTTTTGTAGAGATACATATAAATTGGAATGCGTGTGCATACAGCGTTGTTCATCCAGGGCTCTACACCCCGGCACGTCCCGGTCGGGCTAGTGTGGTTCTATCAATCACATGCACCGACCGTGGCGCGGGTCAAACTTATTATTATTATTAATGGTCCTCGGTCCCCTCTCAACCGTGCATAGACACTTTTTTGTGTTGAATAAAATGATAAAAGAGCACAGCGCATAGTGATATCTTTCGTTTAGTTTCAACCACTGCACTATGCAGTTTGCACAGTTGAATTTTAAACGGTGTACAGAACGGGATGAAATAGTACAAGGTTTTTAGTAGCTGAAACCGTTTGAGGCAAGCCGATAAAGTTTGAAAGTTTTATCTCTCTTCATCCTGTACGGCTTGCTAAATAAAGTCTTAAAACTTTTTGTAGGACAATTGAAGGGCAGTCGGTAAAATCTTTCTACGACTTCAGGTACAGACAAAATAATATTTTGCTTACTACTCGCTATAAATATAGCATAAATCGAAAATAAAATCAGATCGAAGGACCGAAATGAACATCTTGAAGTTATCCGGCTTAAGACGAGAAATGAAGTGTTTAGTAATATGTACCAAATATACATTATTTACACTATCTAATAAGTATTTGCAAAGCAAAGAAATTTAAAGTAAGCCGACAATGGTGTCGATTCTGTTGTTCAAAAAATTACTAAACTTAACTAATTTGACAGGTCTAAAACTGTTGCTATCCCTTTCTCACGTGCAGGGTTAAATAAGGATGGCAATATTTTTAGACCTGTCAAATTAGTTAAGTTTAGTAATTTTGAACCACAGAATTGGCACCAATATTTATTTAAAAATAAATCTTAATGTCGAGTTAAGCCGGTCTAATTTAAAACAGCGTTTTATTAACAGCATGTTACGTAAGATCTTTAACGTGCCGTAAAAGGAAACCGCAGTGGCCATTCGTAGGGCATGCATTCTTAGAGAATACACGGCTGTATCTGTTACATCCAGTGGAACCAGATTGTGAGAGCTGTTGCCATTGTGCGGCGCGTCGTGTCGACGCCGAAATACAACACCCTCTGTCACTACTGTAACTAGATAGGCTAGCATAGAGCTAGTCTCTACAGGGGTCCGGAATTGATCAGAATGCAGCCGGTTCTAAAATTCTATAGGAGCTTGAGCTGAGATCCGGTTAGACCTGTTCCTTAAACGATGTAATTGCAAGGCCCACGCTTTGAAGGTGAACACAATAATTAATTAAAGCACGAGGTGCCTATTAAATTAACGCCACCGAAGGGTTGAATTTCTAACCATCTACTGACGGTAATAAAAACGGACCTTGTAATTATTTCGATCGTGTTTTATGATAAAGTTTCAAAATCGTTACCAAATGGAATAATAATGTTGATTAAGAGAGATTTACAAACATTACATGCTGCGAGCATATTCTCAAACATAATTTAAAATCCCGATACGAACTGAAATAGTAAATTATATCGCTGAAGTCAAACCCTATCGCGTTTGGATTGATGATGGAAATAACTGGATTTAGTGAAGATTGACAAATATAGTGGGATATGTGGGCATAGTGACGTCACAGTGCTAATGAAAGATCATCGATAGTTTTCGCATATATTAAATCCAGCTCATGCAATGTTGAGACTGATTCGTTGCGGCTGCATATTTCACCTGAACTTGTTTTTATGTGAATATATATGTATCTTGTTATCAATAATTGTTATTTCATGCTCTCTTTCAACACAGTCAACAGTCGAGACAAATTATGCGTCATTATGAAATCATTAACCGATAGATTTTTTTTTTCTTACGAAATTGTCCGTGATGAATAACCAAATTGTCCAAGATAATATTTACCTGTAACAATAAATGCAATTTTGAAATTAACGTAGTCATTGGATATCTAAAATACTGGAGTAAGAGTAATATAAGACTGATAATAGTATCGTATACGTAAGGAGCTATATTTATTTGAGTTCGTGAAGCTGGTGCAAATGCAATCACGGGTTAGAACCTCATCCCGACTGCATCTCCGGGAGCTGCGAACATGTAGAGCAGTTAAATTAAGGATTCTGTACGTACTCTCTCATCGCTATGTCAGTCAGTACGTGCACATTTGACGTACTGCAAATTTGTACTCTCTCGGCTCGAAACATCCGCTGCTCTACTAAATCTTATTAAACACATAGTAAACACTGGAAATAAACTGGAAATCCTACAAAATAAATATTAAGTGTTATTCCACATTTATATCAAACCCGAGAAATTACATATTTAAAGAAAATTATTGTATCTTACTTCAAGAGTACTGAGATTCTTGTCGTTTCTTCTCGGGTGGCTTTTTTTTACGAACCGTTGCTAAACTAGACTTCGTTCCTTATAAGGGCCTAAGTTGTATAAATGATTTATGTTTTTGCAAGTAGGTATCGGTAACACCGCTGCAAAACCATATTTTTACCCTCAAATAAAAAAACATTTCTACAGGATGCGCACTCAGAACAGGCCAGGAATTAATATTAGTAACCTATCCAAGAACACGTCATATCGACTTGGTATATGAATTTATATCGCAATGAATTCAATTTGCAATTGCCTTTTAGTCAAGTGCAAAGCAATCAAAATAAATTAGACTTCACGGAAATCTATAACTCACATATTTGATTGGGCGATTGGAATGATCCAACATCTAAGTCTGCAATTTGATATCCTTTATTTAATCAATTATATACATATACGTCTAGAATCATTAGAAGACATAAAGTTCGAGAAAACATGTTTAATAAACGCTACGGAGAAAAAATATCACTCGGCGGAATATTCAAAGCTTATAATATCTAAGGTAATTCTTTGAATGAGTTCTATGCGACGAGAAGTTGCGATGCGCGTTGCTGGCTGGTATGCTTCGGACACGTTTCGGACAAATTATAATAAATAATCTCATCTCATCATCAAACTGGTCGCAATACCTTGTTCTGATAGAACGAAATGAATTTAAATCTGCTTAAACTTGTGCGGAGCATAATTAAATTGTTTACAATTCCGGGCGTTCTAAAATAAGTACCTATATGAATTCAGATTCTGGATTCATTAAGCAAATCATTCCAGCTGCGGCCTTGTAAGGCTGGCCTTATTCTTTAATTCAGCTCAGCGGCTTAAACCTGGGAGGTGTGGGTCAATGGCCAAAGAATTTAATTTTAAATGTACTTCGAGTGAAGTCATCGCACATTAGAACATTTAGAACACCGCATTGACCAAATATGACCAATTACCTAACGATACTGAGGTAAAGTATCGTTTGCTTAGGCGCTTACATAGGTAGCCCTGTTTCTGTGAAAATCTTTCTAAGGCAGTTAACGAGTATAAAAAGCGGTGAAGATCTAATAATGATATCTTACAAAAACAAACAGATTACAGTTATGTTTTATATTACTGTAGTAAGTATACGAGCAGTTCGTCGACAATGCTCGGCCCCGCAGGAAGGCCATATTTTGCAACGAGGCAGGTAGGCAATTTGACATTGTGTAAACGTTTTCACATGGGGGCCGAAATACAAACCTCACGGGGTCACGCTACTTGCATACAAAATTAAACGTTGTTGGAAAACAAATTGTCAATCAAGGATTATTTTTGACTTTATGGTTGCAGCTTTTTAGCAGCGTTGTATGGAAGCTACCGTTCGCAAATTAATTATGATCATCATAGCATGGTGCGGGAGGACCAATTGTTAACAGAAGCTAATTATAATTATATGATTGCGCATTTACCTATGTACCTATTACAGTAGGTAATATTTGGTTTAGCCAAATAGGGACTGTTGAGTAACAAAAGTGTGCAAGTCGTTTATTTGTAATCCATTTAAGTATCTGAAACCTAAATTGGTATTACATATTCTTTCGTTATCAAATAACCGCATTTTATTATTTACTAGCTGCCCGCCCCGGCTTCGCACGGGTGGACAAAATATTAGATAAATGTCTATGCTCCGAAACTAATGTCTACCCGTGCGGAGCCGGGGCGGGCAGCTAGTATAATATATAGCCTATGTTACTCAGTGATAATTTAGCTTTCTAACGGTGAAAGAATTTTTGAAATCGGTATAGTAGTTTCGGAGCCTATTCAATACAAACCCACAAACATACAAATCTTTCCTCTTGATAATATTAGTGTAGAAGTGTAGATAGTGTAGATTACCGTCGGGGTACTCGGACTTCTTTAAAAAGGGTGACGCCATAGTAAAGTTCTGTTTTTTTTTGCTACGGTTATTTATTAGGTACATCCAAGTACTAAACTGATATGAAGAAAAAAATATGTGATAACAAAAGTTGACATTGACGTAGAAACAGTAGATGAGTATGTCACGGAACTTTGGACATCACAATGAGGTAAAGTTCAAGATGTTGACTCCTCGTATTCGTTTTGAATAATATACTACAACATTTGTCACGGTCATGAACTATTGACTTACAAAGGAACCTGAGTCCGGCCAAGACCGAACAACATTGTTATTTGGCATCAATATTCGCTAGAAACGTTCTCGATGATTGTTGTCATCAACTTTCACCGGATTTCCAAACAGAAACATTCTCGAATAATTCGTGTACATCCTTCTTAAGTTGGAGTCATATCAAAGAGGGAGAGAGACAGAGACAACGGTTTCGCATAGTGCCCATGATAATCAATGAGCGGCCACATATATTAGGCCATCTCAAGTAAACGAAAGCGGGAACGCATAAATTGACAACATAACCGGCTGTATCCACAGAGGACAGCGGTGTTCAAACGTTCATAAATTCGATTAGGAAGTGATTGATGGATCGAAGGACAGGAGGGCATTGGGGACGCCGCGCCGTGTGCGGTCCCCGCTACGCTACTGCGTCATACACGCACAATGGAGCCTCGGGGAGGGAACTAGCAACGCGCGGGTAGATAGACTAGTAATCGATAGCGACCAACCCGAAAAAGTTTCGAAACTGTATTTCATGGAACAAATAATAATATATCAATAGCATAAAAAATAGGCATTACTCAATACAAAAAGTATTTTTTAAACTAAGTAACTCCAGCGATTCTAGAACGTTTTTTTGCTCGGACGGAGAACATGTCGAGGTTGTCCCTATACCAGTCTGACGGAGCTGAAGGAGATAAATAATGGAACTCCTAAAACAAGAAACAAAATCACTGCGTTTACTTAATAAATTGGTACGCTGACCTCGCCACTAAAGTTAACATAGACACCGTAACCTACCTAACAAAAAACCCGACATCAAACACTAAAAGGTTAAAAATAACTTATATATTTGTATCAACTAATTTTTAAAGTAAGTGCCATTTTTCATCCTTCCTTCTTTTTAGTAGGTATCCTAAGTTCATTATGTATTTTTATCTATAATTCCGTAGTGTTTAATTCACCGCAGAGCTTCACGATGATAAATTACAGTATTCGAATTAGGAATTTTCAAAATACCATGATAAATAAAAATCAAGAAAAAAACGATTGTCAATTGTTTCCTTACTTAGAACAATACAGTTTTTTTTTAACTAAATAAGTCAACATTCCTCTCCAAAATGCACAAGAAATTTCTGATACAAGTCCAGCCAGACCGGCTTAGCGAGCACGGGGTCTCTAAAGCCCCGGGGTGTGACTGGAAACAAAAATTATGGCGTACACTCCCACCCCGCTCCCAATTCAAGCTCCGAGCAGGGGGTAATTTAAACTCACCGTCTAAAATAGAAAGGAATATTATGTTTAATTGTGTTTTACGAATTTTGCGCTCTGTGTTTAATTAAACATCGTTATCGTTGTACTCTAAATGCGTCGCCATTCTTAAATAACGAACAATGAACAATGTGTTATTTTTGGTGCTAGACTGGGTTATTTCAGTACATTCTATATGGCCTTTATATAGGTATTAGATTGCTCAAGTCTAACGAGTAACTACAATATATTTGGATCTAAATTTGTTTTAGCTATGAGTGACTGTTTTATACCACTAAGGTGGCACACAAGCATACGGCCCACCTGATGGTAAGCCGTCACCGTAGCCTATAGCCGCTAGTAATACCAGGGATGGTGATACTCATGGTGTTTTTAATCACTGTACTTAAGCTTAGAAAACCTCATTGGTACAGGCCGGGATTTGAACCTGGGCCCATCAGATGACAGGCCGTTGCTTCAACCACAAGGCCACCACGGGTTAAGCGTGACTAGTTTTACCGACGTAAAATTGGTTACAGTGTCAACAGCCTTAATCAATAAACAGACAAAATTCCAGATTATATTTATAAGTAAGGTAATTCTGGGTTTAAGCTTATTTATATTTTTCACAGCGTGATGGTAAATTGCCTGGTAATAAAGATGACCGAAGATTATGCACAATTCTGCAGCCATTCCTTCATCAGTTGCATTCCAGTAAGGGTCGGCGGCCGCAGTGCGAATAAAATGTATCGTCTTGGTTGATTGATAGCGTTCATTTGCTTACATTAATATATTTTCGCTATAATAAAATTGGCTTGTACTTTTACAGTGGAACAACATTCGACGGGGCTATTTCGATCGAATTTTGTGCATCCGCGAGGCGAATGTCAATGGCACGTAAATGACGGGCAGCATACGCACGCGGACTTATATTCATGTCGCGATAAACAAAATCGTGGGGTTGATTGAACTCGATATCCGAGTTCTAGGCACGGGGAAGCCGTGTTCAGAAAATGCTTGCCAATTAATCCAGTCCCGTGTATGACTAACATAACACACGTCTGATGCGCAACTCAAAGAGCATTTTGACTTGAAGCCAAACTCTGTGGCCCAATTAAACAAATTACATAATTAAACTCCACAGTGCCGTAAACTGCATTAATATCATGTCAAGAAACTAAATTGCTTTCGCCACGACATGACTGACAATAGATACACACTGCGACTCAATCTCCCGTTTTAAATCAGACTTGCCTGGCTGATGTACATTTCGAAATACATATTACATACCACCCTGTAGGGTCGCAACTTCGTAAGTCACAACTTGCAACCACGCCTTCGACATATAACCTAATATAGTGTTGAGCTCTTACGGGAGGATGATTTCCAGTGCCAGGGCATATAATCTTTAAGGCGAAAGATATGCTTCTTAGTTATTACCACTTCTGTAGTATTTTTTTAATATATAAATAACTTTCTAACAACAAAAATGTCTTGCTTTAATGGAAGTTGATTACATATGATATTTTATGAAGGTCGTTCTGTGTCAAACGTTCGTGACTGTGAAGCAGATTCCATCGTCCAATTTGCAACTAGATATGGCATCAACGATCATTTCAATGCATTTTTGATGAAAATAGGGTAAACATTTTAATTACGAAACGTTATTTTAATAGGTACCAATCTGATAAACAATAGTAACGCATGGAATAGAATATGCTATACCTATGTATATATGTACAGACTATACAGACACCAATAAATAATCGAGGAAAAATATTGAGGTAGGTCACGTTAATCACGTTCGCACATAACAAAAACAACAATCTGAACAATGACAAATCTGAGCTTCCATTTTTCCACTCTTGAACATGTTCCGAAGAATTCCATTCATTTGAGATTTCTTTTTCAAACTGCGGCATTCAGATTGACAATATAATGTGGGTCAATATCATACGACTATTTTTACCTAATACATAATGGGCGGATGCTTGTTTATAAAGTTCCTAGGTAACTGCCTCTCTCTTTTTCAACAAACTGTGAACAGCATATAGGTAAGCGTTGAATGTTCTAAGGCAGAAATGTATTGTGCAGTTTGCGATTAATCGTAAACTTGTGCAAGAGTCGTAAACTCCGTAGACAAAGTAAACACGTGGTTATCATATCGGGCGTAGCAACAACCGCCTACCCACCCGCCTGCCGCAGGAATTATGTTGATGGGATGCCGTTGAATAAAAACAGAATGGAATTAAACTCAATATGATATCAATGCACATAACGCGTGACGTCAGTGCTGGCTGTCCCGAGC
Organism: Falcaria lacertinaria; assembly: GCA_951449985.1. Lineage (NCBI taxonomy): Eukaryota > Metazoa > Arthropoda > Insecta > Lepidoptera > Drepanidae > Falcaria > Falcaria lacertinaria. The sequence goes on along the minus strand of OX602111.1, from coordinate 9,749,909 downwards.
CCCGTGCGCCTGGGGGAGACATAGATGACAAAGGCAGGGATTTGATGGGAAAGTAGAACACGATTGTTTTGTATCGATTACTAGTAGCTATAAGCACGTGAGTAAATACAATAAAGTGACTGGATATAGAAAAAAACTCTTAATTGGTGATTTTTAATGAAGTAATGCCGGGGTCCGGGTAGCATTAGTACCTACACAATACACATACAGGTTTCTTGAATAACCGCATACATTATTATACTTAGTCCTAGGAAACTAATGAGAAATTTAATCTATAATCAGTCAATCATTTAAGCATTATTCTCACAACACCAATTATCGGTCGACGGTGATGGAGAAAAAATATCTATGCTTAAAGGCTGTCTTGCAATGCAAGTGCAACAAAGCGAGCTCTCATCATCTCATGCAAGCTCTCAAAGCATTTATATTAACACAGGGTTCTAATCTTACTTTACTTGTGATTGTGAATTGATCTAAGAACAGCTAAAAGTAACTGAAAAAAATAAAGGACAGAAATCCTGAATAGGAATAATGATAGGATTAGAGCGGCAACAAAATCACTTCCAGAAATAGATTTAAGACTGGATAGTATATTATTGAAACGAGCTTTGAATAATGAATGAACAAAGTAACTGCATACTTGAATATCAACTTTTACACCCGGGACGTCTTCGGTGAAGGCCATAACTAATTCATGTATTGCCGGTTAAGTCAGTATAACCCAAATAAAAAAAAGTTAATTATGTGATCGCATAATGCTCGCACAATAAAAATACAGCAAGTAAGCATACATTCCCCGTGACCTGGTTAACGGTAACCGGGCCAGTTTGCTGCCGGTACTCATCGTGGAGCTGCCGTTATCTCTTTAACGACATTTCGCACATCTGAACTTCAATCCTGGCCTTGTGCTCATGGCACAAACAAAACGGGAACAGCTATTGGAACTAGCTACGTTAATTTGCGATTTAATATTTGAAACATATTACATGGCAACGTTAATTCAAGTAAAGGCTTAAAGTAACTCGATGTGGCAATCAAGCGTCGCTTCTAAATCGAAACGACAAAATACGACGAAATAAAACAACCTGACAAAAAACTGAATAGTAACCGTTGCGTTACAATGTCCATTGACGTTTGTCATGCTTTCTTGGCCTAGGTAAGTATTCAATGAATAAGTGTGAATTAGCGTAAATAGCATACGAATTACACGATTATATTATTTGTGACAACTATCATGAGGTCTTTTATAAATACGATCGAATAAATTGAGCACACGAGCAGGTAGTTTTGATGAAGCAGGTAGCAAGAAAAAGGATAGTTTCCATTCTAACTGTCCGGACAGTGTTAAAGAACAATGGGGATGTTTTAAAGTAAATTTTATGGACCACAATAGTATTTTTCAACGGTTAGGCAAGATCAAAGCACTGCAATTATATCATTAAGATGAAATCATTTAGAGCGTAATATAATGGTTCATAAAAATGGGTGTTATACTAATCTTAAAAGCATTAGTGAGAGAGCATTCGTGTTAAACTCGAAATTTTTATCAAAAATGTGTAACAAAAGTCAAAAAGCATTCATCCGGCGCGGTGCAGAGGTTTTAGTTCGCTAGAAAGGCGGACGAAGCCAGTTTTTCGACGTGCCTCGGGACAATTCGACACGGGCAGCAAGCAGGGTGGAGACTAGGCGCGGTACTGCCAGATCAATCAGCCCGCACACTTGGGTTGGGATAATTAATTTACTGATGGACCTAGCCTTAAACCCAACCTACATGCTGCTTTCTATTGAGGAGTATGATCAATTGCCCTGAATTGACAAGCAATCACAGACCATAATTTATCAATATCACGTTATTTTTAAATGCGTATTGAGGCGTTTCACACCACGCACGGTTCGGACCACGGTGTGAATCGCCCAAATGCTCTTTTTGAATATATACGACAACAGGACCACTCAAAGGAAATTGCTATTGTTGCAAATTCAAAAGAATGTTCCCTACGAACGTCAAGAACGAATAACTATTTCTAGTCGAAGATTTTATTAGGCTTTTATCTATGAAATTGCCGTTCGTTGTCTCGAACCTGTGTGTTTGAACTGAACTGACTACTTGAAAATCACAATTAAAACTTATTTTGTGCAGCAGTGGAGATTGCCTGTGAAGACGTGTCATAGATTCCCGTACAGTACTTTTGCTGAACCACTTCGATAAAAATACTGAACAGGAATCGAATTTAACTCTTTAACACATAACTAATTATGGGTCACCTGATACTTGATGTAGGTGCGTTAATTGAGCTGTGTTTTACTTTACTGCTTTCTACGAAGAAGTCGTGTTACTATGACAGAAAAAGTACATGCTGAAGTGATTATCACAGAGCAATGTTGGAACTAACTCATTATTCGGCCAGATGAACATAGAGAGAAACTTTATCGTGCTGTGGTGTTTACGACATAAATGGATATCTAACCATTGTCATTCTTTAATATATAGAAATGCTTAGATCAACAGAAAGGATTGCAAATGCAGATAATTTTGTCCCTGAATAAATTAAAAACGAGAAAGAATACAAAATTACTAAAATGTAAATGTTAAGAAGCCCTTATTTGCATTCAACGGGCGATTCGACAAGGAACAAGTGCCCGAAGCGGAGCGGTACTATGGATCGGGTTTTAGGGCTCTCAAGTTCTCAACCGGCGCGATCGGCAGCAGCGCCGGCTCGGAATAATCAGGCGTGCCTCCCCTCGTCGCGGTCGTTCACACACAATCGACTACGGCAAGCTATGAGGGCTCTACCTACGCACGACGAGTCGACACAAAGCATCCACCCATAGGTACCTTACAACCGCTACCCCCCAGTAGGAACGTTGCACTACTTCACAATCCATTTTAAACATATTCAATCCTATCGTAAAAACTTCAGGTTTCGATGGTTCAGTGCTAGCGATATACGGAACTAAGGTCTAAATTCGGACGGCGCGGATTCGTCACATCAAAACTGAAATTAGCCTAATAATTAACTTCCGCCTAAGTTCATGAAGTCAACTTCGCTGGCAATATCGTCGGTTACCCGGTTAACGGTGTTTTAGTTGGTTTTTAATTTATTTATAGGCACGTACTCAAATATCAAATCTGTGCCGTTTGATGTAGGATTTGATATCGCTCGTCTAAACATGTTATGGCGGTGCAAGTCAAACCCATAAAATAGTAGGCGTAATATCTTTAAACATAAAAAAGTATAGACATGTACAAATTCGAAGTAAGTTAAAGACGTATGCTAGCAATTGGCGGACATTGCCATCTCTAACAATAAAAAAAGCCGAACCTCCGAATCCTAAGGCCGGAAATTAAGAAAAAATTAAGGATATTTGACAAAAATATCATATAAAACACATACTTTGTAAGAACATTTTAGTAAACGACTTCATTTCGTATACTTTTCTATTGAAGAACACGGTTTCAGCAAATCTCTCTCGTTCGCTACTGACTGAAGTGATTGAATTGAACTACATATATGTATTATGAAAGCCTAACAAAACCTGGACGGGCCGGACGCAGTCAAATTTGGCCGGACAAGAGGTCAAAACGCCTAATACTGTCCGGCTTGGATGGCAATATTAATTGCGAGCAACATTAATATTGAAAACCAGTCTTATGTCGTCCGCGCTGAATTGAATACACTACGCGCCGCCTCGCCGCTCACGCTGGCTGGCTGTCCAAATCAAAACCACGTGTTTTACAACTGGTACGGCTACAGATTATCCAATAAACTAACTTCGCCTGACGTTAACTTCAGGTTGTTTCGTATTTTTTCCAGTCTAGACAGAGTCCAAATAATTTATGCTGAGAAGAGTATCTTTCTCTGATAGAAGAACGTTAAAGAAAAGTCGTAATTTGTGCTTAGAGACTCTCTTGTCTTTACGAGCTCGTGTCTAGAGGCTGTTGTTATAAAGTGATGGAAAATTAGTATTGTATTGCAGAATCTGGAACCAACAATTTATTACTTTATCAACGCATGTCGCGAGATGGCAGAAGGCTTGGTCACTTTGATTGTCCGAAACATTTGACTGAACTAAGTAATTACGTAGATAGGTAGTAATTAGTTACATGTCCTGGGAGCTTGTGTTTCTCCTTTTTGTTGTTTGTGTACAATAAAAAAAATAAAAAGATGTATTCCGTTTTTTTCTAAAGTTTCCTTATTTTTGCCCTTTAATTGATTAAAAATATCAATATAGCACGTTTTGTCATAGAATAGAAACAGGCGATGTAAATGCGGAAATTGTGTTAGTACGCAACCAATTTGTGTATGAAACTGATAACGTGGCTCAATTACAGTGAAAAGGAATTTAGTGCAACATAATTAAAGAAGAACAGGTCTATTTGATGTGTAATTTAATTAGAGGCTTCTAGAGCAGAAAATGGCTAGAAATATAATATTAAATATATTATGTAGGAGTCTCACCAGCTGAGATTTGATGGGACGCAGTTGTACTAAAACAGTAGAGGCAACTTCAAATATAAAAATACTGACACAAAACACCTACTTAGTATGAAAATATGTATTATGTTTGTGAACAAATTACTTTTAGGTCTTCCTTATTATGCCTTGATTGAAAGTATGTATTTTTTCTTTCCTTTTCCTTATCTATAGATAAATATAGTGCCACTGCTATGCAAAGTTATTTCCCAAAACTCTTTCCATGACTGCCTATTTCCAGTTATATTTATTACACAATAACTTAATTTATGACACTGGTGACACTATTTTTGGTATCATTAGCTATAAATGCAATAGTGGGTATCTACCCAGCAGCATATACCTATATATACCTAGGTGTGTTGCTTTATTTATACCTGCCTTGCAGTTCCAAACACTTGAACATTACATAGGTGTGCAGTGTTTAATATAATGTTGGTAAGGAGTTTGCCAATTACTGTCAGACAATTAAGCAATGAATCAACCACTTGGAGTTGTATTACCTCTGGTGTTCCATTATTTAGTCCTAGTCATAGTCAGATTAATCTTAATTGTGTTAGAAATTGGTGGTTCTGTAGAATTTATATGGGAAATTGTAATGTCTTACGGTTCAGCCTTGTCATACACTTTATATATGTATGCTGTGGTAACAATAAAGAAAAATGGTTCATATTTTTTGGGAAGACATAATTTTGTGTTCTGCACTAGATATAATAATACAGCATTAGTGTCCATCAGTCTGCCAAATGCTGGTTATTTGTTGGTGTAGTATTCATAATACAGCGTAATACCTATAATCAAATTCTTTTTCCACACGCATTGTAATGGGTACCTCTACAGGGTTTAGGATAGAGTTATTATGTTTACTGAAATTTCACAATCGAAAATGTAAATCTTTTGTTAATAATTTTTTGTATATTTATAGTTACCTACTTGGGATGGGAACCATACATTTTTGCAAAAAATTGCTAACTTACTAACTACTAATCTGAATGTGTTGAAAGTAGAATATTCTACGAATCAATCAGCCCGCAGATTAATATTAGGCTATATCAGGTTTACCAAAAAGAACAAAATGGACTTAAAAATCATAATGAAATAGAGGTTATGTTCTTGTTTACAATACCTACTAATGAAATAAAATAAAGTTATTAACTTATATCTCATCTCTTTTTTTTAGCCAAAATATACAAACACTTGACCCTCAATACACACACATGAATTGCATACTTTAACTGCAATACAAGTACTATTTAAAATTGATTAGAACACCAAGCATTCAACTATAAGTAGCCATTTTTTTATTAGATACATTAGAAATGAGGTACGCCAATCTAAGATAAATTATGTTTTTAGTATTTATATCACACAACTTCAACAGAGGAAACTAGTATTTTTACTTACCATACGACACCGAAGGCGCCATATCCAATGGGGCGGTCGGGCTGCACGTCTGTCGGGATGGCCGGCGTCTGGTAGTAGGGCGCCGCTGCCGCCAGGATGGCGCCCTGCGGCGCGCTCTGCGTACCGCCCTGCATCAGCGACATGGACACACTCATGGAAACGCGAGAGTGCCGCGCGGGACCGCTTACAGCCGCCATCCAACCGCTCAGCGGCGAGACGTCACCGCAGACTCATCAGTGATCATACAGCGAATCCCACGGCCTCGACACTGCCCCCGATCACCAGACTTCGCCTCCCGGTGGATACGCGACAATATCAGCGGTTACTTCTATATTATTCATGCTCGATCGACTGTGCGGGAATCACTAAACAACACACGAACCGAAGGGATACACCTATGCGCTTCACCAGTTAATTCACGTTACTACAAAGTTTCAAGTCGTGATCGCTGATATATTTATTTTGCGTTTACAATTTCAGCTTCTTCCAGGACAAAGGATGAGACCGTGAAATTTTGAACGTATTTTTACACAGCGCGGACGTCCTCCCACCGCAAAAATCGAGCGAAACTGGTTGACGGGAGGTGCGGGGAGGGGAGTCATAATAGGACGCGGTGAGTGAAAGAGATAGGTAATAACAATGGCGACGATGCGTTGAACAGCTGTGCCTTGCTTCAACTTGGTTGGTTGGTTGGTAGCCGGAATTGAATTGCCGCGTAATGAGAACGAATAGTGAGAACTACATCACCGGTAAAAACGGGTAAAAATAATTAAAATATTATGTATGCCTTGGTAGGTATCTTCCTGAAAAGTTGAAACTAAAACGATAAAACAAAATCAAGAACTTATCAGAACCTTAAAAATACAAGTAAAAAAAAACAATAAAATAAAGAGTCGAGAGGTTGTCACATGAGATACAAAGAGGTGAGGGTGCCAAGGAGCATAATAATAAGAATAGCATATGTGATGCTTGACAAGAGGAGAAAACTGGCCTTAGTTGGCTTTTTGTAGTAATACGGGTATTGCTAATTCCCTAGGAATTTTACGGCTCGGTCTTGTTAATTTTTAGTGTATAATTTAAGTAAAGAAGCAAAATAAATGTGAAAATCAAGTAAAATGCCGCTCTGTCTTTACTCTCTGCCTACCCCGTCAATAGCATAGCGTATTGTATTCTCTTGGAGAGACTTGGCGTAATTATTATTTATGTACCTATAATCCTTTGATTACATAATCAAAGGTTAATTCTATGATTCTTGTCACCGGAGGCCTCAATCTGGACCACGGGGGACCTGAAACCCCATGCCTTGTGACTCTAACCGCAAAGATCGTAATTCACCTTGAAAGATATTTGCACCTACTTGTTTACGTTTTTTCCAGTGCCGGCAGCAGTAGGCCAAGCATGAATCATTGCGACTATGTATTCGAAAACGTAACTCGCGAAATATCAAAATTGTCAAACTAATTTTTAGTTCCACTTTTTACCGCCGTAGCGCTATTCATTTTCCCATACAAAAATAGTCGAGGGCGATACGAATACGTTGTCGCAAAGTTTCTTGCTCGGGATACTGAAAACTGATAATAAAATCGGGGAAGGGAAAAACGCCAAGTGTCTCACTACGGGGTATTTGTTATTTTATGTATGTATTATTTATATTTATTCTTAGCATACCATTGAGTATGATACTAAACAATCCCAAAAATATTACAACTAGTATGTGTATGATAATTAAATAAAATCTCTAATGTAATGTGTAGTGTAGTGTTTTTTTAAGTTCGTCATTCTGTCTTCTTAGGTGTTTTATGCGATATAATAAACGTATTCTTACGCAAGGTTCTACTGTAGGTTAGGTTTTTTTTAAATAAAATGACTCTTTAATAAATATCAATAATTTTATCACAGAGAATCACATTGTGTTATACAACATATTTACGTGGCTAGTACAAAATATTTCTTAAACCGACCGTGTTTACGTTACGAATATTTTAATAAAATACTCAATCAAAACCTAGACAATGGTGCCAATTCTGTTGTTCAAGATTACTAAACTTAACATATTTGACAGGTCTAAAAATATTGCCATCCTTATTTAACCACGCACATGAGAAAGGGATAGCAAGACTTTTAGACCTGCCAATTAGTTAAGTTTAGTAATTTTGAACAACAGAATTGGCACCAATGTCTACAAAATACTTCTCAATGTTTGTTATGTAGGAATACAAATTTAATTAAACTATTTCAGCGTAAAATGATCGAGTTGCGAGAGCTAGAGTTAATAGCAACAAAGTAATTGCACTAAACCATGACAGTTAAATTTAATAACTATTACAAATGTATTTGATATTCAATAGCACATAGTGCCTACATCGTGAACGTGGAGCGCTAGCAACTAGCAAATGCAACTTTTTAATACCAAGTAGTTTTTGCTATTGCTTTCTCAGATTATGATAAGAATGGCGTATATTTGGACTGCAAATAAGTTCGTAATTGTTATGAACTTTAACTGGAACAAGGTATAACTTCTAGACATATGTTTTTGGTATATAATATAACTTTGTTACATCAGACAATAATTTATTACAAGTGAAAAGGACAAGGAAGCAGACCACGACATGATTTCAAACAATAATATATAAAATAGATTTGTGTAGAAATAAATTAACATGACTATGCGAGTGTTGCGTTACAATAATTTATAATTCAATATGCAATGTTAACACTGGCATTTAATTATGTATGCAGTTTAGGAATATTAGTGATTGGAAGTAATTAAAATCTTCACAAACTAAAGTTATTATTTAATCCGCAATCACGAAAATAATGCTCAGTAGATATAAATGGTATGGTAATACAAATACATTTTATGATAGTAGATACATGTAACAAACTAACACATTATTGTCTATATACACATAATTATAATACATTGGACTGGATTGAATTCGTATTATTTAGAATTCATTCTTTACATACCAATTTACATTATAAATATTTGGTACCAATTCTGTTGTTACCTGTCTAATTTAAATCTACTAAAATATTTGCCCCATTCTGTTGTTCAACAAAAAAAAATATCGCTTTGACAGTACTTTATTTGATTTGACAGTACTCAAACTAAATTTGACAGTTATAGAACTGTCAAATAAAGTTTTAAAGCTTAAATTTTGTGTAATTTGGACCAATAATGTGACAAGAGAATTGGCACCATAAGCAGTTACAAATACTATACATACCACAAATATATATGTAGGTCTATATAGTTAAACATTCTACACAAAATAATGGATATAATTCGTGTCAATAAATAGGTAGCTCACTTTGTACGCTTCACACATGTGCTATAAACATTGGGTATATTTATTACACCGTATAACGTGGCAGGTAGAATATTAGACACTGAGGTGTAATAAAATTAAACTGTAGCCCAGTTTAAATGTATAGGCACAAAAAAGTTTTAAAGTGAGCTGAGGTCTTTACGGCTCAGACACAATTACTAGTAATAAAGCTGTAATAATTAATTTCGATAGAGTTTTATGTTTGCGATCAGTTATATTGTGATCGAGCTATTTAAAACAGTTATTTTTGTTATGAGTATTTTTTCGTCATAATATTAGGTACTGATGCAAACACACCGTTTGATGTGATTTTTTATTTACAAAATAACCATTTTATACAACACACACAATGGTATCGATTCTGTTGTACAAATTCACAAAAAAAAACTAATCTGACAGGACAAAAATTCTTGCTATCCCTTTCTCATGTGCGGGGTTAAATAAGGATGGCAATACTTTATCCTGTCAAATTATTTAAGTTTAATGATTTCGTAGAATAGAATTAGCACCAGTATAATATTAACATCGTCCATAACAACATTAACTAACTCAAGCACCACTGTATTAAGTAGCGTGTAATGAAAAGGTGATTGATTGTCAAAATTGTACATATAATCATTGCAGTCAGACGACGCGTACACTCATTACATTACATTTCAATGAGTTCAAATGATAATTTCAACGGAAAGTAAAACATATATACGGTCGATAGGGTCGGCCGCGAGTGATACCCTTCGTGTTGAAAGCGTCCATAGGCTACAGTGACCGCTCACCAACTTACCATCGGATGGGCCGCATGATTGTTTGCCACCTTAAAAAAACCTTCAAATGTTAAAAAAATCCATTTGAATATCTGCTCTTGCTTATATCCCGTTAGGGTAGGCAGTGGCATGCCGCGTTCCATATATAACAATCACTCACTTAGTGCACATTCACACATCTCTTGTTGCATTTCCATAGCTTATGGGTGCTACTAATTTAATCTCTGGAAATTGCAATTGATTATTTTTACATCGGTGCCACATTAGCTTCATATATTTTATTAAGAGTAAATAAAATAAATACTAAAAATAAAACACGATTTGTATATTGAAACACATGCAAACTGCAATAAGTTACTGGCCAGAGTGAGAAGTATAACACAAGTATTGCAGGGTGCAGGTACAGTTCATAGTATTTATAAGACGCAACATTAGTTTAAAACATCGTTTTTTAAGTAGCAGGTGCTATATTGGTGCCAATTCTGTTGTTCAAAATTACTAAATTTAACTAATTTGAAAATATTGCCATCCTTATTTAACCCCGCACATGAAAAAGGGATAGCAAGACTTTCAGACCTGTCAAATTAGTTACGTTTAGTAATTTTGAACAACAGAATCGACACCAATATATCGATTGAATGCTAATTTCTCTACCCTCGTGACGTCCCTGTTCTCTGGAAATAAATATCGACGGCTTCAATAGCATCGCATCAGCTTTGACTCTTCTATTTTCAATCAAGTTTAAAAAGGAGGTTCTAAATTCAGTTGGTATTTTATAACAATAGAATAATTTCCAATTGTTTGAGATCTTTTTAGGAAAGTTTATTAACAATTCCCTTCAGTGCCAGATTGACACTTGACACAAACCAAGTCTTCCTTGGGATAAGGGCAAGAATTATCAAACATTATAATCCTCCAATTTCATTAACTAGTCATACATATAGTATTTTAAAACCCTTACATGTTCCGAAGCCGGAGTTTCGCATCCTAACATATACGCGGGTCCGGATCAAATAATCCGACGTGAACTACTCCGAATTTGGTAAGCACAACAAACATATACATATTTTTAATTATTGTACTACATCTTTAGCTGAGTATTACGGGGTAATTCGTATCAAAATTCCAATATGATGTAACCATTACGTGCCTAGGACAGTTCAAATCCGGTGTTACTATTGACGGCGTATCGTAGTTTGTCGCGCAAAGTGCTTCGTTTCTGGTAGTTGGGGAGCTTTAGCAAGTTGAAACACGTCGATGACGTCGGTAGCCGGTTCAAGGGGTCTTTCTTTCTGATTGTGAAGAAGCCACGGATTACGCTGCCTGGAAGTAGAACATATTTTTTATAATATAAAATTCTATATAGGCTGCGGATACCCGTATACACGCTTACAATACTAAACTCATCTATGGCGCTTGGCAATCTTATGCTGAGTGGATTCGCTCTGCTAGCAAAATAAAGGATGAACAGGAAACTTTGTCCATCTTACTCTTTCATCCAGTTCATGCATACTTCCTTACTAATAAAATATATCTGTACGCCGTCCCACAAGGATACCCGAAGAGGTAGGCAGAAGTGTTACACTTTCCACCGAAGATAATTTGGTGCCATAGTGGTAGATGGTGAGCCCGTCGCCGTCTTTTAGGTACTACATACGTTCTTGAATTTCTTCTCAGACATATGCAGGCTTCCTCACGATGTTTTCCTTCACCCTAAAGCTCGTGGTGTGACTAATCACTGCACTTGAGACATAAAAACTCATTCGTGACGACCGGTGGGATTGGAACTTGCGTCGCTAGAATATCAGGCAACGCTTCATACCACACGACCACCACGGCTCATATTTCCTTACTAAGTGTTGTGATTCAGTATAACTTACCGATTGTATCTCCTGTGTCTTCGTCATCGCCCACTTCAACGCACCGAATCGAAAATGGCGGCTTCAGGTGAGCGAAGCCGAGTACTGGAGGCTTGGAGCACGACGTCACGAACTGAAAACATCAACAACAGTTTAAGACTTCAGTAAAACACGCATTTTTTTTTTATGCCCGGGACTTCGTCCGCGTGGAGCTTAGAATACTAGAGAAACCAAAATTTTCCCGGGATAAATATTATACTATGTTAATCCAGGTTATAAACTACTGTACTGTACTCCTTTGGAAAAACCTTGGCGGGTAGTCCATTGCACAATTTGATCATGCGTGGGAGGATGGTCCTTAAGCCGCGCCGTGCGAGACCACTTTGGTTCCAATGCGTAAAGATGAATTCTCCGCCGATTGTGAGAGTTGGGGTATTAGAATGTTTCCGTGGGCATCATTTCCCTTAACAACAGTAGCCTTAGTAAGAACAACTTTCTACTAGGTATTTGTATAGCTTTCGACAATTTTCGTATGGGAAAATTAACAGTACTGCCGCCGGCGAAAAGTGGAACTAAAAATTCGTACGAAAATTTTGACATTTTGAAAGAGTTATGTTTTCGAAATAGTAGTAGAAAAATGTTCTTGATAACAGTCCTGACCTAGATAGAGGTCTAAATTATAATTTGGTGTATGTTGTTTGTATGGAGGTGTAACCTTGAGGAACATGGCGCGCTCCTGTTCGCTGAAGTCTCGCTGGAGCACGTCCCAGAGCCAGCACACGACTCGATGCGAGTCGTGGAAGCCGCCGTAGTACTGCGTGTGCCGCCGCAAGTCGCGCAAGTCTAGCGGCACGTTGTCGCCGCTTATCAGCCTTTGTAACTGACAAAAACAACGGCCGAATACAGAATCGACATTGAGAGTTTGAAGGCCCACGTTAATATGTGAGGCGTCGTCAAAATACACCTTCACAATCATGTAGATTCTGAGGTCACTCAAAACTTATGTGACATCAGATTTCAGTAGTGTTTCAGTATTCGGTCATTAATCATTTACTATTACATATTTACTAAAGAGTTGTGCTAATGGCATGCTTTGTTTTTTTTCTTACTCGGTACTTATGAATAAGCTTAAAGGCGCGAGCGGCAAAAAGAAAAAAAATCGTATTTAATGTATGATCTATTTATAATAAACTATACTTACGGATGTTTTTTATAGTAAATATTTTCAGTACGAGCTTACCTCCGGTGTGGAGAACAACGACAGCCACTCAGGATTAATAATAGTCCTAAATCCTTTGATGAATGCGACGGTCTGATCTTTTATTTGCGTGTGCATTCTAAAGTGTGCCATTAAATGTATGTAGTTTATTCTGGAAAGAAAGATGTACATTGAAATACATATACAACAAAATGATTATTGCATACATATCACGCTAAGTCCCTTTCGGGGTAGGCAGAGACTATAGAGGGCCATTACACTCTGGACTTGACAACCGCTTATACTTTTTAGGTCTCCCGTACTAGAATCATTAACAGTTTTTTTTATTCTATCTAAACATATAAGCGCTTGGCTTAAAAGTGGGTTAATTAAGGATAGTTTTTTTAAATAAAATGTATCCTACTTGTTCTCATTAGTGACCGGAATTGCTTTACCACCCGGAACCAGTTCATGCGTCACTATTTCACCCAGCCTCTCCTCGTCTACGGAAAATGTTAGCTCTAACGTCGAAATATCCCCCTGAAAAAATCAAAGTAGTAGTAGCAGTTGATGCTCACAATGTTTTTTTTTTGTATCTTGGTCAAAATACCTGTTAATAAGCCACAAAAACTTGACCACGTGACATAACGTAATAGGTTTTAATTCCCATACATTTCCTTCGATTTATATAGTGTTAACGATTGTAGACAGTAAAGATGGCTAAGCGCTCAGGTATTGAAATTAGAATAACTAAGGCGGGGAGCTTAGTTATCCTCAACTTAAGGGACGGTTTCACAGAATGGGAAAAGGATATGAAGAGATTTAAGCAAGTTTCGCAACGCGCGAGTGATATCCCTCCACAGGCACTTACCTAGACCTTTATTCGCCACTTTTATAGTATTAAAAAGTAAAACAATTTTAACAGCCGTGGTGGCCTTGTGGTTGAAGCAACTAACTGGCTTCTGATGGGCCCTGGTACAAACCCCAGCCTGTACCAATATGTTTTTTTAACCTTAAGAACAGTGAATAATCACACCACGAAGTTAAAAAAAGAGATGCCTGAGGGCCAGTTGGGATCTCCCACCCGGCTGGGACTGTCCGCCACCTTACAGAAGACCGCACTCAAATAATACTACTTTGCCGTACAGTTGTGTTTCTGCGGTAAGTAAGGTTGCCAGTGCTCCACGAGGATACGCTGCGCTAGTAGTAATGCTTCTAGCACAGTGAGTCCTCATCAGCAACATGGTTGGCAACGCGTCCGTGATACCCCTGGTATTACTAGCGGCTATAGTCTACGCGCTACGCGCGCGCCTACGGTGAAAGCTTACCATCAGGTGGGCCGTATGCTTGTGCCACCTTAGTGGTATTAAAAATCAACAAAAATGTAATAAAATGACCTGGAAATGTTTAATATAGGTGAGACTGCGGTAAAGATCGCGGTCTAGAGAGGGCAGTTCGTCGATCCAGCTGTAGAGCGCCTGCTGCGTCTGACCCAGCACTTGGCTCAGGAAGAAAGACGCGAAAGGCACGTCTACAACTATACCCTGAAAATACAGAATATCCACTATAAAATGTATACCTTAGCATGGCGGAGTTATTGCCCATTTTAATACTAGAAATTCAATCCTTGGTGGTGTTAATGTTCTTTTCGCCAGATTTATCTTCTATCTTATATATTATAGATAGTCTTTTTGTCAAATATTCATGTCACATAGTTAATGGAAATGTATTTTTTTTATAAGAAGTTTTTGCCGGATACCTCTCAGCAAAAAATTGTTCCTTGCGAATCCAGTGGTAGATTCTGACGTTTTGAGAGTACTTATTGGTAAAGTGCAGTCAAATAATGATTTTGAGTTTATCAATCAACCTCATAGCCTCATAAGCAGCCTAATCTACGGTAACTAGATGGAAAGATGACCATCCAGAATATACCAAGTGCCCTAGAGATGTTTCGATTGCTATTATACGGCAGTTTTTAATATCCACCAAAATCTAATCATCCCAGATTTTTGAGCCTGTCACTATAAGTACTAATCTGTGGTATTGAAAGAAAAAATCACCTTACCTCATAGACTGCTTTCCCCAGCATCCTGCCGATGAACTCGAATAGCTGCAAGTGGTTCTCTTGCAGACAGGACGTTGGCGACGGGTACAGGCGCTCCTCACTCGTCACACGAAACAGATTCAGCGATGGATCGAACACGCGCTTTATCGTTTCCTCTAGGAATTCTGTTCGACAGATTTATGTCTAGGTTACAGTGGAATTCTTTTGACCTATTGTTATAGCTGAGTGAAGCTGAGTTCAGAGATTTTCACAACAGAACGTCATGCATGTGTCCTGTCTTATTTAACTGTACTATGTACATCAATAACACGTCGTGGCTACATTGTGTGGCGTAGCAACTTTAAATTACCAAGCCGTTTTTGCAGTCGCATTGCTTTAGCAGTATATGGGTGTCGTATTCTTGGACAGCAAATTAAGCTTACCCTCAGAGTTTGCTAATAGTATAACCCGTTGACTGACCAAATATTCTGACTTGGGAAGATATACCTATTGCTATTAAATTCAACTGGAAGAACATAAACTATGTTTCTATTGATAAGTTGAGGTTAGTGTCTCTCGTCATCATCCACTAAGGTGACTGAATGAGACGTATCATGTATTCCAATTTATTTGGATGGCAATAAAAGTGAGTGCGTGTTACCCTTGAAGACTCCGTCCTGGTCGATGCCGGCCTCGTCGAGCCCCTGCTCGTTGACGAAGCGCACGCGCACGGTGCCCTTGAGCGCGCGCTCGGGCAGCGCCGCCAGCTGCCGGTAGCCGTCCTCCACCAGCCGCGCGCGCCGCACGCCCACCAGCGTCGCGCGCCCGCCGCACGCGCGCTCCGTCAGCCCCAGCACCACCTGCCGCGACCACCATCACACCCCGCGCCGCTATCACAATCATACTAATGTCGCGCGCCCGCCGCACGCGCGCTCCGTCAGCCCCAGCACCACCTGCCGCGACCACCATCACACCCCGCGCCGCTATCACAATCATACTAATGTCGCGCGCCCGCCGCACGCGCGCTCCGTCAGCCCCAGCACCACCTGCCGCGACCACCATCACACCCCGCGCCGCTATCACAATCATACTAATGTCGCGCGCCCGCCGCACGCGCGCTCCGTCAGCCCCAGCACCACCTGCCGCGACCACCATCACACCCCGCGCCGCTATCACAATCATACTAATGTCGCGCGCCCGCCGCACGCGCGCTCCGTCAGCCCCAGCACCACCTGCCGCGACCACCATCACACCCCGCGCCGCTATCACAATCATACTAATGTCGCGCGCCCGCCGCACGCGCGCTCCGTCAGCCCCAGCACCACCTGCCGCGACCACCATCACACCCCGCGCCGCTATCACAATCATACTAATGGCGCGCGCCCGCCGCACGCGCGCTCCGCCAGCCCCAGCACCACCTGCCGCGACCACCATCACACCCCGCGCCGCTATCACAATCATACTAATGGCGCGCGCCCGCCGCACGCGCGCTCCGTCAGCCCCAGCACCACCTGCCGCGACCACCATCACACCCCGCGCCGCTATCACAATCATACTAATGGCGCGCGCCCGCCGCACGCGCGCTCCGTCAGCCCCAGCACCACCTGCCGCGACCACCATCACACCCCGCGCCGCTATCACAATCATACTAATGTCGCGCGCCCGCCGCACGCGCGCTCCGCCAGCCCCAGCACCACCTGCCGCGACCACCATCACACCCCGCGCCGCTATCACAATCATACTAATGTCGCGCGCCCGCCGCACGCGCTACATATTACCACATTTCATACTATCGATAGTACTTAATGGCCTGTCGACCGGTAACGCTCATAATAAATTACAGTACAAATTAACAATTCCGACTTGTTTTCATATTTTCTATACAAATTTGTAAAGTTATGTTACCTGTTTGTAGATTGTATTGTATGGAGAATTCGTGAAGAAATCGAAAAAATCATGTGGCGATTCTGAACCAATTGGCTGTGTTGGTTTGTTACATTCTGACCCGTCTGATGGTAAGCGGTGACCGAAGCCTATAAGATGCTAGCAATACTAGTCACTAGCACACTGTGTATATGTGATTTAAAAATGAAAAAATCTCACCTTCTCATCGGCCACAGCGCGTCTGAACAACCTGACACGTTCCCCGTGCGCTATCATATGCGGCGTTTTCTGCACTAAAACCTGCAAAATAGCAACATATTACGACTGAGCTTTTACTTAATCATCAGTCATTGGCACTGTACGAGCCAATATTGATCATACAGCGAATTCGTCTCTATATATGTAATCGCGTAATTAATATGAAACAGTCGTAACTATACATTCGTCACGAGCTACGTGTGTGTTACTTGCAATGTGTGTTGTTGGGCAATCAAAATTTATTGAAATATACCTGTAGAGTCTACAGTGTAGACCTTAAAAAACTAACCCGTTGTTAAGTTGTCATTACTGCGCTAGCATTTCCTTATTGGCAGCACACCGTATACTTAAGGACCTCTTGAAATCTTACCCATCGCATTTATAAACCTAATGACCTAACTTTTACCTGTATCCAATAGCTTTCGACTGCGTATTCGTATTCGTTTCAACTTTTTTTTTTGTATAGGAATGAGCAGCGCCACGACGGCGAAAATTGGAACTAAAAATTCGCATAAAGATTTTGACATTTTGAGAATGACGTTCGAAGCGTAGTAGTCGAAAGATGTGCTTCCACTATTGGTAATAAATTGATCATATAATACCTTGTTTTTTTCTATTATACTGACCTGTTGAGGTTTCTTCCCCTTCTCCAAGTCAGCCATGAACTGTCCTTCGCGTATTTCCCGCACGAGCCAGTGGTTCGGCGGAGTGTACGCTCGGCGACAGTCGCGGCGGTACAGCACTAGTAGCAGAGTGTGTATTGAGTTGAATAACTCGTTGCTTTGGATATTTTTGAGATCTGCATTCAAAAAGAGCAAATATAATCAATTATGACAAAGAATAAAATATACTCGGCGAAGCAAAAGGGTGGGTTATGATTTTGACCGGTATATATGTGTATGACACCATACTGAGTCCTGGGAGTGGAGGCAGTCAGCAGCAGGTCTTGTTGTGCGTGGTAGTAAATAAAACTAGTTGGTTGTATGCGTAGTCCGGTTTACTGGTTTGATTGAGCTCCTGGTAGGTATGTTCGGTTTGTTCAAAGAGTCTCCGTCGCTGAGATATATAGCACAGCGACGGAGATTCTCTACCGCGCGTGCTAATAATGCCTATTTACATTACAGCGACATCTAGTGGTCAAAAGTCCGTTAAACATGTGTTTATTTTATTTGTAAGTCAATATTTATACTTTTTTTAATGCACACACACATTAACACGGGTACATGAAAAAAAATACATCCTGACGGTCCATGCACCAAAATTACGTAAGTTTTTATTTTCAACCAGTATTACTAGTAACATTGGTGGCGGTTCTGGATAACATTTACATTTCTGTGAAAGTCAATCAGGATTGATGCAAAGATAAGATGATGGATTTTTAATCCTGTACTTACATAGGAACGGACTGACAAAATACTATACACTTATACTCCTTTTTTATTTGGCATGTTAGAACTGAGTGGCCCATTTTGCATTTTGCAAAATGCAAGCACAGCGCCAACTGGCCCCAAACTAAGCAAAGCTTGTACTATGGGAACCAGTAGCCGATATAATACTTATATACTTTTTTTTTGTAAATACATTATAATACATACCAAACGCCCAGACGCAAGACAAACATATTTGTCACATAAATGTTTGCCCCAGCGGGAATCGAACCCGCGACCTCTAGCGTAGCAGTCAGGTGTACTAAATACTAGACCAGCGGTCTCGTCTGTATTATAATATTATACATATGTTATTTTGTAAGGTATATTCCTATGGGCCAACCTTTTTAGTAGTTTTGTTGAGTGTTTATAACAGACGAAGTATGGTTTTCATATAAACGAATACACACATAAGTGCGAAACTTACCAAATAACTGTCCCATGATTGATTTGTATACAAACATATTTAAAAACTGGGACATATATATAAAGTCTTGTAATTTGAATGGGTTTTGTTGTTCGTACATCTCCATGTCATCTAAAATCCTGTAATTTAAAAATAAGATTGTTTAATAAAAAGTAAGACAGAGACAGGCACTTTTTCTTTGTTATTCAATATAGTATACTAGCTTTTACCAGCGGCGTCGCCCGCTGGCTTCTACATTCTAGAGAGTACAATCACACACACACAAACTTTCACATTTATAATATTAGTGTGATTTAGCTTTATTATATTTCACTTATTGCTTTTTTTTTCTGTTTTCGTGTTATAATTCGTTAGTTTAATTTATTTTATAAGTCTTGCCTGCCTGTCATGCTGTGTACACATTTTTTTGGGACTCAGTCTAGCTTATAACTGTTTTAACTTTTCACCTGTTGTTTGTGTATGACTGTGTTCTGTTTTGTGTGCCTAACAATAAATAAATAAATAGATTTATTTTTATTATAATATTTGGCTGATTGGATAAATAAAAGTTTATATAAAGAACTTACGTCACATAGTGAGTCATGCAGTCGGAGAAAAGTATCAACATTTGGAACTCCGGTGCAGAACTTTTCGTATTTACAGCTAAGAGATCTAGGAAGGCTTTCAATCCACAATTTGGTCCCAACGTGCATAGGAATTGCCACAATGAGTATAATATTTTATCTTGGTTGCACAGTCCTGTAAATGAATTAAATAAATTAATAAATTAAATTGTCGGGGTCCATAGGATGTTAGTTAAACTTATAAGCTACCATACTCATAAATATGCTACGAATGCTACGTTAACTGAGATGAATAAACCGGCCTATCTGCTATTTAGCCAAATAGCGAACGAAAACGAATACCAAGATGTTTCCTATAAGCATTACTATTTGGGTTTGCTTAGAGCAGTGTAATATTTAAAAGAAAGAAACATAGTTTATTCGACAAAACACAAAAATAATAACTAGTATTAAGTTTTACATTTATCCTATTACTATCCGCCCGCCCCAGCTTCGAACGGGTGGTGTGCCTAAGGAAAGAAACAAAATCCTTGTCCTGAAAATAACGTAAACAACAAAAAACAACTTTCCATTATTATTACTATTATTATTAATAATAATAATTATCCAATTTGGTGCAGTTGTTCGGAAGATATACAGGTACATACATTTCGGCGAATCATTGTTATATAAATTATCGTTTTGGGAAGACCCACTACACATCAGACAGATTTGCTTTTATTTATTTACGACTAACCTTAATTAAGTTAGTCATATCACCATCAATAAGAAGCTGTATTTTGACTTAGTCATCAAACAGACCTTCAGTAGCATAAGTAATTTATCATGACATTCGATACTGACTAACGTAACGCCACACTGATTATTTATATTGAATATTTATTTGTTTAAAAAGCTGGCAATAGGTACAGCTTACCTGTCAGAATGTCCAGTTTAACTTGCGTCATAGTCTGTAGGGCTGTATGATACATGGAGCAAATGAGCGCTGTCCTCGTGCAGTCCGGAGAGCCCAGCTTTCTGTAGTTTTTATTCGCATTTGCTCTGAAAAATTAATAAACAAAATATAATACTAATTTGTAAACACTGACAAATAATTTATTCCGGTATATTTATGTAAACTTAAACTCTCACGCTCGCTTGCATGTTTAAAACACGCTAATAAGCGTTTTTTTTGTCTGTGCATTTGTTTGTCCACGTTAATCACTCAACGTCTGAAAGATTTTGACGGTACTTTCACTGACAGAGAACTTTTCACATAATAAATGTTACACATATAAGAGTTATTACATATAACTTGAAGCATTCGAGTCCCGATTGCCTATGTACTATAAGGCAACTTTTTATGTAACGGAAAAAATACGATGTTATCGACGGGATTTTAAAAAGGGGTATTTTGTCCCAAGCCACGCGGA
This sequence comes from Falcaria lacertinaria, assembly GCA_951449985.1. Classification (NCBI taxonomy): domain Eukaryota; kingdom Metazoa; phylum Arthropoda; class Insecta; order Lepidoptera; family Drepanidae; genus Falcaria; species Falcaria lacertinaria. Next base: position 9,728,865 of record OX602111.1, on the reverse strand, counting down.
AGTGAGCGTGAGCAAAGCTAGTAGATATACTATATTCTGTTGTTAATTGAAACTAAAAATAGTCATTGCTTGGCAGGATTTAATATAATTTGATAACTAAAATGTTACTTAACAGCAATAAGCTAAAGTTCAGTGTAGTTAAGGCCAGTGTGTGACAAGAAGAATTGGCACTAATATAACACCTGTTAGTTCTAGCCTCAATAGCTCTCCTAATGATCGCAGCTGGATTATGACTCTGTACAGGAGTGGAAGGCTGCGAGGGTCCAGCGCCTTCTTCCCCGGAAACCCCTGCATCTATCATCTCCTTCAACGGGACCTCCAATAGCTTCTTCAGCAGTGGGGCGCCCCAGAGCAATGACAGTTGAGTCCGAAGGTTGCCCATAGCAGGCGGGAGGTAACAGTCCAGGCTCTGCGAGAACCAACCAAGGACTGGGTGCCAGTTACTCAGGTTCCCTTTCTTGCAGACCACATATTGTTGGCACGAGTCCAAGAATCGAGTTACCACCAACTGTAAAGGATATACATATCTTATTTGTTAGTTATTCACAATTTCTTTATGGACTGGATATCTTATTAGGGGTATAATGTATTGATTGAAATAATCATATATTTTGATGTAGTGTTTTATTTCTGCGGTGAGTGAAGTTTGCCAGACCTCCATGAGGATACACTGTGCTGGCAGAAAGGATATACTAGTAGCACAGTGGGTCCTCAAAAACAATGCGTTAGTGATACCTCTGCAAGCGCTTATAGGCTACAGTGACTACTTACAGGTGGGCTACTGCCCTTGCGTGTTAGGTTAGTAGAATAAACAAATAAAATACTAACCACAAAAGTAGGGTAATAAGATTCAGGCATAGCATAGTCCCTCTCGAGATGTGCCATCTGTATAAGGTTGCCGAGGAGGCAGAGGGCGTAGTTGCCCTCGAGCGTGTTGAACACTATGCGCATGTTCTGATCGGTGCTCAGGAACTCCAGGCACTTGTCGAACATCGCGTGCGACCGGAACACCGCAACTGACTGCAACACACTTACAAAATAAGTCACATTTATGTTGCCTCATGCTGGATCACTACCGGATCCAGGGTGCTAAAGCGTGCTACACACGTTCAGTTTTAACTGTACAGTCGAACTGTGCAGTTCTAAACTGAACGTGTGTAGACACTAGGGGCGTCAGTTTAAACTGCACAGTTAAAACTGTAAAGTTAAAACTGTGCAGTTAAAACTGAACGTGTGTAGCCCGTTTAAGGGACTGTAACCCCCCCTCCACCCGTCACGATAAATTCTACCCTCAAGTAAGCCCACCGCTCCCAGATCAAAATCTTGGTTCTACTACTGGCCTGCATCTCATGGTGATATGCTAAACTGATTGCACATTGGTTGAAGGATCGATTGCCAAAGGGAAAAAAATTATGTGATGGACAATTTGTGTTTGATTTCGTCTAGATGTATGGTACATTAAAAAGTATGTAGGTACTGTCTTTTACACATAGTAATAACTTTGATTATTTAGGGACTTGATGGTGCGGTGTGACAATATCCAAACATTGTTCTTAAATGATATAATTACTACATAATAATGATCACTGCACTGACCTAATCATTATATATTCTGATTATAAGCGTTTCTTATAATAAGGAAAGCCTATATATAGGGGGCAGTGGAGGCAGATTCTATAATGTTTTTTACCTTGCTAGAATTCAGGTCTGACATATATTCATTGTCACAGTAGTCTAACTGGGTTGACACATACCTCAGGTGAGATCAGATGCATATGGTACACCAAGGTGGGCACAGACAGTATCTGTATGATGTACATTGTGAGAAGTTTCTCTGAGAACTGTGCAGAGATTAGCGGCCGCAGAGACAGGGTCACTATTGCAGTCAAAGATATGTTCTTGAGGAACACCTTCTCTCGACACAGACCACGTAACAGCAGCGACTGGAAGAATGGAATACATACATTGTTTCAAAATATGTTTTTTTTAAAGATAAACAATCTGTGGGCTGTTGTTTTTATTCATATGCTTTCCTCATTTACTATAGTATCAAATTTCATTATCAGATTCAGTTGTTTTAGATTTATGATGGAATACTCAATCAATCACAAGTTCACTCCTTTATGATGGAAGACAATAGTTTTACGTATACAATTATATGATAATCGAGCCAAAGGCATAAGCATAAACATAGAACCAGTAATTCACATTTCTAATAGCAAGATAAAAAATTAATTATATTAGAAAACATCTCAAGACAGTAAATTTTTATGACATAGTTTATACTTACTTTTAAAGTCAAATAATACCCCTTATGGAACAAGGATCCCATGATATTGGCACACAGCTGTGTCATACCACCCCTCAGTTTTTCAAAGTTTTTTGACCTTGTGAGAGCCCATGTATTGGTGGCTGTGAAGGCGATCAGAGTGTGAAGGTGGATGAGGATGCTTTGCATGTCCATTGAGGACTCAGGCTTCAGTTCCTCCAGGTACTGGCAGCATTTGAAGAGCAGGTCCTTGATGTGCGATATCCAACGTAAACTGGTGAGAGTATTTGAAAATTATTGAGTTACAAAATCAAAATCAAAAATGTACAGATGTACATTTGGAGAATTACAATGTGATTTTTGAGTAAATTACTTTTGAATGTTTTATTTTATTTTTTTGGATGCTTAAAATATCGAAAATGGACCAAAGCTTTGAATGATAATAATAAAAAAAGTGGTAAATAACATAAGCTAAGAATGTAGAGAGATGTACTGAAATACCTGGTGAGGTGGATTATATTATTATCAGCTGTATTTTAAACATTCACACTCCTAGCAAAGATTAAATAACCTATTGAAGGCATGTTAATACACAAATTATACCTGTATTCCTTATTCAAGAAGACTCCAACATAAGACATCTTGACAGACTCTGAATGCAGGCTCTGGACAATGTACTTGCAAAGTTTCTCAAATCGTTTCTTATCTCGTTGCTGCTTAAATATCATAAACAGGCGGCATGTCACTTGGTACACTTCTAATGCTGGTACAAGTTCTATTGGCTGTGCTGACTCCTCTTGTGGAGCTTGAGATGTTGCTTCTGGAAGCAACTGATCAAAATCTAACCTGGAAGAGATATGGGAATGGTAAATAAATTAGCTGTTGTAACAATCATAGGCCCAATCCTAAACTCTACAACGGTCATATTTAGCTCAAATGATATGCTTGATAAGTAGCTTTACAATCAAAGCAAGATTTAAATTCTGCTGTCTTCTCATAGTAAAGAACTAGATCGAATTTGGTAGGAAGGTAGTGCATGTGTTGAGCCAGACACAGGCTACTTTTCCTTCAGAGCATATGAGTTATATGTAGACCATATTGTGAAAGCCAGAGTTTAAATGTAAATATAAAGAATTTCCTATCATTAGGACATAGAATCTACTTGTCTACATCTGACAGAAATAAGATACTCAGATGCTATTAGCATGTCGTATACACTAATTAAGCTAATATCCAATAAGTATCGAGTAAGTAGGTCATGTTTTTATTATGCTTGAAGTTCATTCAACTTTGTATTATAGGTATTTGAGGATGATAGCTCTTGTACAAATACTGCGTGAATACGAAGGTGTAGGCCACTTACAGAATACGCTTGATGAATCTTTGTCGCTCAAGCCATCCCTTTACAACAGCTTGGATCTTTACAGCAGACTGTTCGCGTTTCTTCTCCATTGCGCGCTCTTCTCGGGCCGCCTTCGCATGTTCCAGAAACGTATCTTTGCTCGTCTGCCCTTTAGTAAACATCTTCAATCACTTCAATATATTTCACACAACAAAACTGTAGCTTTGTTTCCCTTTTTGGATTTTAGCTGTCAGGATTTGAACGAATCCCGATACATATTCACGCGACAGTCAACGTTGCAACAACATAGTTTACAGAAACTAAACTAGTAATTAGGCAAACGAAACCGATGACTGCGAGTTCAAAAAGTGGCAACTGGCAATCAATAAAGATTTAATTCTATTGGGATTTACAAAAGTACCTACTCGGTCGGTAGGTAGGTAATTTTCTTTCAGTTTGTTTGTCAGTTTTGCTTGACATATTTTTGACATACAGACTTTAAGGCGTGGATACACGTCTTTTAGACGCATGCATTTTCTATACAGACTATATAGTTACATACTCAAAAATATAACTATAATATACTAAAAGACGTTACGTTTACGTTTTAAATAATATTATTGAATAGCTTACATAATAATTATGTCGTGTTTTCGTAAATCAGGGTTGTTGTATACTTATTTAAACGTTCCTATAAGCGTTGGATACGGTGTGTGGTGCGTGGAAGAAAATATGTATAGGTAGGTACTAAATTATTGAAATATACACATTTTTTTCTAAACGAACTATAATAGCCTCTTATATCTTGCATATACACGATGTAACAAACCAGCACAGACGTATTTTAGGGTAGTCGGTTAGAATCGTGGTACTCGTATGAAGCTCGTATAATAATAAAATTGTAGCAACTAATGGGCATTGGAAAATTTGGGCTATGAATATATTTCATACAAAATTGGTGTTGTAATCATATTTATAAGAAGGAAAACATAGTTCCTTCGTAGATGGTATGTTAATGTGGCGGTATTCATATATTTAAATTTGGCTGTATTGTTACATCTAAACTCATCTAGAGTAAGAGTAGGTACCATATATAGATACTTCTTTTTTTTTATACCACTACGGTGGCAAACAAGCATACGGCCCGCCTGGTAAACAGTTACCGTAGCCTATGGACGCTTGCAACACCAGGGATATCACTCGCGCATTGCCGACCCTTCAAAAATCTCTTCGCATCCTTCTTGAAGAACCCCATGCTGTACCTTTGGGAAAACTCGGGGAGTACATTCCACAATTTGATCGTGCGCGGGAGAAAAATCCTTTGTAACCGCGCCGTGCGAGTCCATTTTGATTCCAATGTGTGAGTGTGCCGATGGCGAGAGGTGCGCTGGTAGAATGTTGTACATATACCCATCTATTAGCCTATTGAAGCCATGTCATTTGATACAAGCAAGTCGGCAACACAAGAGTAGGTACATAACCACTACGTTTTAGTCGGCAAGTTATTCTTATATAGAGAGGATCGAATCACTATCCTAGCAGCAAATTGATATATAGACCCTTACCTACTCCTAGGACAGACTATTATCGTGTAAGTTTTAGCAGCTCTAGAATTCTTGCCTTCCATAGGAACATTGATACAAATGGTAATCGATTCGGGTATCAGGAACCAAACCCCAAAAAAAAGTTATAAAAAAATGACCTAAAAAATGATTTTCTTTTTTTATACCACGAAGGTGGCACACAAGCATACGGCCCACCTGATGGTAAGCAGTCACCGTAGCCTATATCCGCTAGCAATACCAGGGGTATCACTAACGGGGTGCCAACCATGTTGTTGATGAGGACTCATTGTGCTAGCAGCTATACTACTAGCCCAGCTTATCCTCGTGGAGCACTGGCAACCTTACTTACCGCAGAAACATAACACTACATCAATTAGTGTTATTTCGGGCGGCTCCAATTTAAATGGGATAACCCACGACAAATCCCAAATCGCCCTCCCTCTCTTTTTAAAAGCTCATGGTGTGATTAATCTTAGAAGCTTAGAAAAACTCATTGGTACAGGCCGGGATTCGAACCTGGGCCCATCAGATGACAGGCCGTTGCTTCAACCACAAGGCCACCACGGCATAAAGTCTTGTATTAGGTCAGTGTTGATAATACAAAGTTACCGTTACTGCCACGCTCGTATACACAACGTTTACGCGCAATAAATGTAGCTACCTTCAACATTTATGCCACAATAATATATTTTCACGTCTTCAAACAAGGAGTAGGCAGAGGTGTTACAACACCCACTTTCGACCGAAGATAATTTGGTGCCAACGTGACAGATGGTGAGGTGGTCCGTCGCCGACTCTTAGGCACTACATACGTCCTGCATTTTCTTCTCGGACATGTGCAAGTTTCCTCTCGATGTTTCACCGTAAAGCTGTGGTGAGACTAATCACTGCATTTAAGTTTTTTTTATTTAAACTCATTGGTTAAGACCGGTGGGATTCGCTTGCGTCGCTCGATGGCTAGAATAAAAGGTAACGCTTTATGCCACATGGACACTACGCTTTGTTGTGTGAAACGGGTTTAAATGTATATAAATTATCAATTATAAATTATATATTTCGGTAAAAAATATTAACAAGGTGTAATTTCACTGTATCGATGTGTAGTAATTGTGGGAACTTACCTATAAATTAATTAAGTCAGTCCCACGCTAAATAATATAACCTTAAGTCATTATCAATCGTGCATATTCCTGATAGCTCATTATCTAAGTAATTTTGGCGCAACTCATTAGCTTCCGGCGATTAACAAGTGAGGTGAGTAAGCGAATGCCAAGCCATTGTGTTAACTTGATAAGTTCTTTAACGAAAGTTACGTATGCAACAAATATGCACGTCCCTTCGCGATAAGTCAGCCCTTATCTTTTACAAAGTGTAGATTGCATAGCTTTTTGGATAATTAGTGGTGGTTTTATGAGCAATGAATGTGACTCGATTGTAGATAACACAAACTTTTGCGACATAGTTAAATTGCGATCTGGTGATTTTGAGACCTAGGCGTATTTCTATCTAAACCAACTTTATTTGCGAAAGCAACGCGACGGCAAAAACGATGTGGTAAAAGAAAAAAAAGTAATTTGACACGCAAACAATTTTGTTGTGTCTCGACTCGATCATCTGATATGTGCCCAACACTAACCACAGAGAAACATATTATATACGATCTGCCTACGAAGTCATATTCGAGAGGCCTCTCTGGCATTTTTTTCGTAACTACCTATATCTTTATAACTTACTTTTTCTGAAACATCACATTTGTTATTATGTATTTTAAATTACATAATGATTATTCATGAACCTGATAGTAGGTAACCTGTATAAATAAAAAACGAGAAGCTTGGCTGACTGTCATATCAACGCACAGCCTAAACGGACCTGAAATTTTGACAGTACCTTACACTACATACCTTTTATGACGTAGGCATTCACTAAGGAAGGATGTTTGTAAATTCTACCCCTAAGGTAGTAAAATAGGATTGGAAGTTAGAAGTCATTTTTGAAGTTAAACGCTTGAAACTTAGTACTTGGCCATTCAGTTTTAAAAAAATGAACACGTATTTCAGGATTTTTTGCAATTCCACCCTAATTTTTATTCCCTTTATCACCTGATAAAGGGAATAAAAATCTGTATTTTTGTTGAATTAAAAAAAAAAGCTATTTATATAATAAGCCGCGGGCAAAAGCTATAATTTATATATAGGTACACACATGTTGACTTATTCACTTAATCACGTCTGCAAAACCTAGTGTTATTTATATGATGACATTTGACAGCTTCTTCACATAGAATAAGACCCATATCCGCCGGTACTGCCTCAGTGATGTAAAGGTAACCTCAGCGTCTCGGTTGGCAAAATGTATGCTGAAAGCTATGGATAATATAGATACGTCATGTCAAACACAAATACGAAGTAACGATATAATTATACCCTAATTTATTTTACCACTATTAATGTGTCACACAAATTCAAATTCAAAAAGATCTTTATTTGACTAGACTTTATAGGCAAGCACTTTCAAATCGTCAGAATCTACCACCGGATTCGGAAGGTCGGTTTTGCTGAGAAGAATCCGGCATGAGAAGAAACTCAGCAATTACTCTTTTAAAAACCAAAAGAATTACATAAAGTTTACATTTCAAATACTAACTTAGCATGGATACCTATTGCTCCAAGTAATATATAAAAACAATTGATAACACTAATATGAACACATAGACAAGTATATAACGCTTGAAATTAAGATGTAAGCTAGTATAGTATAGTTAAATAAAAAGGCTCTATGACCAGCCTCCTCAAGGTATATAACCATACCAAACTATATAATGTAAGGACGAGTGAGGACCGTAACATACATATTGTTTTACAGAGACACCTTTGTAGTTTTTTTTAATGTCATGTTATGTTTTATTGCAATATAGAGGTTAATAAGCATAGATTGTTACGGCTCGCCTGTTGAGAAGAGATAATGATCATATCTCAATGGTGTTTATCTACTTTAACATACATTTACTAATTCAGGCCTACCTATATATACCTATATCGAATACAGTACCTACACTAAGATTTCTTTGGGAAACTAAGAAATATTTCAATATTTTTTGGTGTTACAGTTTGTATGATGACGATTCAATGAATATACGATGATTTCAGTTAATCATTCTAAGTAACCTGGTATACCTAATAGTTAATGGTTTTGTATTGAAGGAACAATAGATATGTAGTGTATAACATACCTACTTATTGGTAATGTGTAACGCCAACACATTATGTAAATGTACGATCTGGATTACATTTACTTTGTGATAATGTATGGATGTAAGGAAGTGACAAATTCAAAAGGAAATGAAAACATACAATATATCGTGTCTCATGGTATAACACTAATCAAAAATAGACTAGTTATTCAATGGTAACAATAGTCTAACATCGATACATGCGCCTACGCACGAAAGCGAATGTCAATTGAAACAATCGCTTGTCAATGCGAAGGCGGGCGGAAAGCTTCGGAAAGCACGGCAAGGCATGGTGCTATTCGAAGGCTTCGATCGCAACCATTAGTCGGCTCTCGACCAATCAGAAGTAAAGGGGCGTGGCTCTGCGCAAGAGCCGCCCGATCCTCCAAACACGGTCAGTGTAAACGCAGCTGTTGCTTCGTCGTCACGTCAGCACGTTAGCCACTTTTGTTTGTTTTCAATTATGAACTTTTTGTGAGTGACAACCATTCTTTATGCTGTTATATTTGTACTTTTTTGCTAAGATACAGGATTTATTTTTGAGCTGGACAATAGTTGATATGTTGTTGTGAAGTGACTGTAAGTGTGGCTGGTATACTGAGTGCTATTGGAAGTACTACACCATGATGATGGATCAAGCACACTTTGGGGAGTACCTGCTGCGGCAGCAGATGTTGCACGCAGCAACCCTCAGTGGATTGCGTAAGTTACTTCTCCACTTATTGTATATAGCTCATAGAATAACGAAAAGTTACATACGGTACGTTTAGGAATATTTGAGGTTGACTGACTCCATACTTCAAATAAATGAGTACACAGAAAACCGGACAACTAAATTATAGGTATGTATATACAATGGTTTGGAGTAATATTATTCTTTATATCTTAACACGGTTAAATTGAATTGTCATATAATTATTTTATTTACTCTTACAAACAGAACAATAACCTGGTTTTTGTATTACTATAATACCTAGGTAGTTTATAAAAAAAGTAAAAAATATTATATGTAAAATATCATTGTTACTAAGTTATTATTCAACAAATCCAGCTGTATTACCACAAGCGCTGACTTGTGTTTGTGTCATGCCGATAATTTATATTGACGTTTAGTGAATAAATGAAATTAGGTACCTCTATTTGGTACGATAGGATAATTCATGCATTTGCTTATCACACGCTATTACAGAACCAGCAATAGGTATCCAAAGGGTATCAAGGTATTTATAACTCTCTCTTCGAATATATGTCATATCTAGCTTTTTATCCAGTCTTTGCAAGGGTACAATTAATTAGGGCTAATTCATAAATTGCCATGGATGTTCACCTCTCCAAGTTTGGAGAGGCATATTATGAAGTTTTCAAAACTATATTGGTTTATTCGGTCACTAAAACGGAACAATCAAGCAAATTACTTTCGTATTTATGAAAACGAAAGGTATATTTTTAATCAAATGTGGTTTTGACATTCAGTGAAAGGGTTAGATTGAGATTTATTTATTGTGTTTTAATACAGCATATTATAGCGTATTTTAAAAGTTTTTATTTGGTTTCACCTGCTCGTTGTGTTTGTGTAATAAAATCTTGCAAGTTTAACGCAAGTTTCACTCACTTTCCAGCGTTCGATTCATCTGTAATTTGGCATACGTTTTGTTTCCCGTGACAATGCTTGATTAGTTAAATAACGCAATATTTAATCTAATATGGCGCACGTCGTGAAATGGGTACCAATTGAAAGGGCTTGGCGAGCGAGATTATTTAAAAAAAAAACAACCCAGTTGATTGGCTTGTGCGTCTGTGTTTAATGTACCTAATATGTATGTAATATGTACTAACTTTGTCCGCGTGAACTTAGAACGACAATCCAGTCAGAACCAGTTTTTCCGGGTAATAATCCTTTATGTCCCGGAATAACCTACATATAGCCTAGATAATCTTTTATTCTCCTCTAACATAGCAATGATAATTTGTTCAGCCGTTTTTGAAATAAGCCTGGACAAATAAACAGGCAGCTATTTTTCTACTAAAACGATACATATTTTGATGAAAATTAGAAACTACATTATGCTGATTCAACCATTTTAAAAGATTTTATATCTAAATTACATACAGACTCAAATTTAATTTTATTTTAATCTCAGCACTTCAATAATTTTCACATAAAGTCCAACACCATCTTTATCAATTAAATGTATCTAAAATTCTATATGTGAGTACAAAATAAATTATATACTTATGTACTTTTTTCCTTAGGTACTTACTATGAATAAGTATAGATATCAGTAGGTGTGTTTAGATCATAATGATGTAGAAATGATATCAAAATATGATTGTCTAGTGCTACGCCTGATGACGCGTTGAAGTCTTTCTCACGGCGTAGGCGCATTTGAGCGACTAGCGAAGTATTACTTTCTCCGCCTATTGACTAAAGTTGTATCTATAAAAATATTTAAAATCTTTGAAAGAAGCTCTAGAATAATGCTATGTACCTCACTATCCCCAATTAACATACATATTATAAATTTGATCTTAGCTAAGTGTTATCCTATTTATAGACAGGAGAGGTCCCGTAATGTTCCGTAAATATACCTACCCTACTAACTATTGTATTGGGTTTATATTTTGATAGATACAGATTTTATAATGTGTGCATAAATTATGAATTTCTATGTATGCGACGTCACTATTTCTATATAAGAGATTCTTTAAGGGGACTTAATCTGAGCATAAATTGTTACCTCAGACTCAGTTAAAGGTTCATCAACCCCTAATTGTATATTTACTTGTAATATTGACGTGTATGACATTAACACTAGTCGATATTGACCAAACATCAAATATTTGTTCATACAATTTAGTTGCGTTATGTATATGTAAATAATATGTTAGATATAATACAAAAACTCATATGTTTTTAATTTTTTAACCAAAATATGCAACTTTATAAATATATATAAAAAAAAGTCAATTAATAATTGAATACACTTCCAATATAAATTAATATTACCCATTTTTTTAAAACCTCATAATGCTTAAACTAAGGGATAGAAAATGTATTCTACCATTTTACTTTATCAATGAAAATTCTACATAATTATACAAAATTATTTAACTAGCTATACCTTTTTTGTGTTAACAAAAATACAATTAATTAATAATTGTACTATTGCAAAAACGCCCCGCGTACAAATGTTTCAATGTTATGCATAGAACAATGTCAACCGACGGATGGGTCCGATAGCTTTGGAAAAAATATGTCTTGCCATATTTTTGTTACTTAATTACAATTCTCCATTGAAGTATTTACTTGTGCTATGTGACATTATGAGACATTATTCCATATCTCCGCACACCATATATTCCCCTCCATTATTAATGCCTCCTGTATAATATTCATGAACCACCTGCTTAGTATCTCCAAGCGTTATTGGACCCTATTGTATTGGCAATAGAATTGTAGTTATGTAGTATAGGAATAATGCAATATTCTCTACTTTTAATTTTTATTCGCTTATGGAGAACTAGTTAGGTATAAATAATGGCTGTTTATTTATAATTATATCTTTTGGTGTAGCTTAAAATATCCTTTATTCTAAACATTTTTGAGATTAGCAATAGATTTAACTCGGTCTGAGTTTTATAAACAGCGACGGCCATCTGACTTTCACAATCCATTTTACAGGGACTATCGGTTACTTGGGTTACATCAGTTGTCAGACTTCCTGCTTCTGACAGCCATCTAATGATTGCCAAAGTTTAGGCCTAACATGTTCTCCCAGGCATAGAGGGGAGTAGGTATGGTTTGGTTATGGGAAGTCACCCATTATACTGCTAGCAACTTCACGGATTGATCAATGTACGGAACTACAACTATGCCACAAGCACCTTAAACACATTATTACTAACTTTCGGTATACTTCAAATGTATTATAATTACCTCGGATGCCACCAATGTTATTAATTTACCTTACATATTATATGCAACTGACTACCAAGCGGACTACAGTTAATGTCTATAGAGAAAAGTCGGCGTGTTTGATCGTAGAACCCCGCGAGGCAAACCCACGACACTACGTGGAGCATGCACTTGCACAGTATACGGTTTCTATCTACACTAATTTTATAAAGAGGAAAGTTTTGTGTTAAAAAACTACTGGACCGCATTTAAAAATTCTTTCAACAGCAGCATGCTATATTATCACTGAGAAACATAGGCTATATATTATGTAGGTCAAAAAAACTAGTATATTATTACAATACTAGCTGCGATCGTGGGCTCCGCCCGCACATGTAGTCTTTTCAACCCCTTATCAACCCTTGTACTTTTCTTAAGTAGATACTCCTCAAGAAACACTTTCCGAGAATGTAACATTGTCCGCAAAATTGTCGCTAAAGATGCCAAGCTACCATTGCATTCTTAAGAAAATATATTTTCTTAACTTTATATATTATAGAGGGAAGATACGTATACATTATACAGTACAGTTACAAAAAAAAGTGTATTAATATAATCTATCTTGCACTGATATCTGATGTTAATATTCCGTCCGCTGTTGAATGTAAAAACCATCCAAAATATTGACTGAATTTGTCTGCACATTCTTTAATGAAGTTATTCACAAAGTTAATTAAAATAAGTTAAATATTGATAACATTTTATGTCGATATAATAAGTTAACTGTGCATGGTCCCTGACTTCGGAAGTTGAATAGTTTCCATGTTTCTTGTTCACATACCTACTGTAGTTCAAACATTACGCTAACGAGATTTAATTAATCTTAATGTCGTTTCATCATTCAAGTAACACAGTTAGGTGTTTTCCTGTAACGGGGTTCCACATGTTTAAGTAGGTACTACAGTAATCAAATTTATTATTATTGACAGAAAACATTACGTATACTTTAATTAATTATAAAAAGTCAGTTTTATTTCTAAGCACTTTACGCAACCGTTAACATAGTTGCTCTTCTTCAAACACTAACATATTTTGTACTTTCAATCAATGAAAGCTTTATTTTTACACTAATTGAAAGTTTTTTTTAAATCATACGATATTTAAAACGTTTCATACGCCACGATCTAGAATGAATTTGGGCTTGCAATCACCCCTTTACAGAATCAAAAATCAGTATAACTCGATACAAATACGCAAACCAGACATTGACATCTTTAATGATAAGTTCAACAGTTCAGTTCAAACGAAAACTATATCAACATAAATTACGTTAAGTATTTGTTTCGTAAACTTTTATTATATTAATACCTGCTGAGAATGTTATGAACACCTTAAATGTCATACATATCAGATATATAACAATTTATGCAATTTTGTCACTACTAAATAAATAAATAGATGATTGAAATAACTTTTCACATTTTCTGCTAGTACTTAACGAGTGCACTGAAATTAGATAGACTACCTGTATTGCAATATTCTACTTTGAAAATGTATCTTATTATTTTAGTATCTACTCAAGTCAGATCAAATAAAAATGAAGTAGCTCAGAGTAGATAATATATACTACGTACAAGGAATAGGTAGACAGTTGTCATTTTCACAGAATGTGCATTTCTTTTGCCGCTATAATAACGAATAATACAAAAAAAAGGTGGGCTCCCCTACAAGAAACGTGGTTTCTTGGGTTGTTTGCTATTTCTTAATAATGGCAACAAGTAAACGTTTGAAATGCTAATACAGTGTGTATTGCTATATCTCCTAAAAAGAAGAGCGTATTTACTTGTACAAACTTATTATTTGCGGTTGGTGCAATAGCCGTGTCTAGGGATCAAACTCAAAATGATCTTTATTCGACCAGACATTACAAGTAGGTACTTTCAAATCGTTAGAACATATCAAACTGCAAATTTAAGTTTGTTATTTAATTAAGATTATTTTTGGTACGGAATCCTCGGTGTGCGTCCAACTCGCACATAGCCAATTTTTCGATTGATCTAAGAGTAGACATTTGTGAGTGATAAGAACTGTATTATTGTAGAGCATCGTGTGGGCGCCGACGCAGAGCCCCCTGCGTGCGAGGCGCGCCTGCTGAACGGAGACTTGTGGCGACGGTTCCACGACATCGGCACTGAGATGATCATCACCAAGGGAGGGAGGTCAGTGCACTATATCAATACTATTATGCGTAGAGGAACAGAAGCATGCAAGATAACAGTCAAATGTATTATAAGGGTACAGAAAAACCCTTAATCTTCCCTTAATGGGACTTAACAGCTGTAACGGCGCCAAAATATCCTCCTGGTCTTAGAACCTGTTACATAAGCCGTGGTGGCTTTGTGGTTGAAGCAACGGCCTGTTATCTGATGGGCCCAAGTTCGTATCCCGGCCTGTACCAATGAGTTTTTCTAAGCTTAAGTACAGTGATTAATCAAACCATGAGCTTTTAAAAAAAGAGAGGTAGGGATTTTGAATTTCCTGTGGGTTATCCCATTTAAATTGGAGCTGCCCGACTGTGGACTGTACCTCCGCCTTACAGAAGACCGCAGTGAAATAACACTACTTGATGTAGTGTTGTGTTTCTGCGGTAAGTAAGGCTGCCAGTGCTCCACGAGGATACGCTGGGCTAGTAGTATTGCTGCTAGCACAGTGAGTCCTCATCATGGTTGGCACCCCGTTAGTGATACCCCTGGTATTCCTAGCGGCTATAGGCTACGGTGACTGCTTACCATCAGGTGGGCCGTATGCTTGTGTGGCACCTATAGTGGTATAAAAAAGAACATAATGTAAATAGTGAACAATGTAATATAATGTAAACTAGCGAGCTGGCTTCGCACGGCCAGCGTTAGCCATATAAGTTAATTACCTACAAAACACTAATCTACACTATAATATTATAGAGAGGAAACATTTGTATTTTTGTATGTAACGAATAAACTCAAAAAGTACTGGACCGATTTTAATAATTCTTTTTTCATTAGAAAGCTACATCATCACTGAGTAGCATAGGCTATATATTATACAAGCTTCCCGCCCCGGCTTCGCTCGGGTAGACAAAACATTCGATAAATGTCTATAGGCTCCGAAACTACCGAACCGATTTCAAAAAATCTTTCACCGTTAGAAAGCTACACTATCACTGACTAACACAGGCTAGCTGCCCGCCCCGGCTTTGCACGGATAGACAAAATATTTGATATCAATGTCTACCCGTGCGAAGCCGGGGCGGGCCGCTAGTTAATTATACATATAAACCTTCCTCTTGAATTACTCTATCCATCAAAATACAGCGGAAAGCGACTTTGTTTTATACTATGTAGTGATGATAATATTGACGTCAGCAGTTCTGCTTCAATGCTTTGCATCCAAGAATATTCTGAACCTAAATTAATTATTGTCGTTTTTGTAGACAACACCTAATGTCCGTTGAAAGGCTAAAATCGTAGCCTTTCTAATACACTAATGGTTTATAATGATTACTTATGCTACGTGACCCATCAGTGGTCCAGCTTTCCTCAATTTAGTTACGATTGAAATAGTTATTATATATTCTTGATGTGGTCTATTTGAATACTTATGTGCAAAATTACTGTATTATGGCAAAGTGGGTGTAATAAGATATTACATATTGTTATATCTTTTGCATTATATTTGGTTCCACATTTATTTATTTATTATTTTATTATTTAAAACTTTATTGTACAACACCAAGGAATACAATACAAGAATACAGTGTGACATAGTATAGTACAAATGGCGGCCTTATCACACTCGGCGATCTCTTCCAGGCAACCGTGGGATGGAATAGATTTAGGATACATCTTAACGGGCAGTTGGTGATGTAACTAATAAGGCTTAAAACAAGAAACAATATTATACTAATTGGTATTTAAAAGAAATACATAATAAATATTTATAAGTACATATTATACGCATACATAAAACAACAGGATATCATAGAATATAAGGATGGTACCACGCAAAACAGGATAATTTTCTTGAATCTGCTCATTCAGCTAGTTAAGTAATTGTCTTTAAGGAGCTTTTTGAATGCTTGCAAAGTTTTAGCCTGTCTAATGAATAGTGGCAATCCATTCCACAGGCGGAAGCCTGCACTGAGAAGGATTTGTCCATGAATCTTGTGGAATGGATCGGTGTCCGTAGCTTTAAGTCTTCCGATGACCTCAATTTATATAATCCTTTGATTGTATTAAAACTTCCTTTTTCTTTTCTCCACTTACAAGTTCGTTTAAAATTAGGCAAATTTATTAAAAAAGAAATGTAATATCGCAACGAAGGCAAGCAAGCGTACGGCCCGTTTATTGGTAAGCTGTCACCATCAGAGAGTACATAACCCTTAGACATAACCACTACGTTTTAGTCACCATAGCATATAGACGCTTGCATATCTAGCACGTTGCCAACAATTAATGAATTTTCAAAAAAATATTAACAAAAACTTCTAAACTATTTGTTTTGTTCTTGCGCTCAGCGACAATTCCTTACTTGAGTTAGTTTGTTTTATTATTTATTATTTATTCTTTTGTGAATTAAACTTTAACGTGTGACCGGTTAGTCAAAAAAATCTTTGCTCTAAATTTGCTTAACAAATAAAAGATCATTCAGTATAAATCTAATAATATAAATATACTTTATGTATTTACAAATACCGTGGTGGCTGTGTGGTATGAAGCGTTGTATGCTATTCTAGCGACGCAAGTTCGAATCCTACCGGTCTGTACCTTTGAGTTTTTTTTAAAACTTAGTGCAGTGCTTAGTCTCACCATGTGCTATACGATAATGGAAAATATGGTGAGGAAACCTGCATACGTTTAAGAAAACAATCAGGAATAGTTTTGCACTTATAAGGCCCAGCTGCGGGTTGTTAAACATAACGTAGACATAACGGACACGGGTCAAGGAGTAAAGATAACGATGTATGACTTTGTAGCCGACGAACATCTTAATAATTTGCAATATGTTTTAAGCGAGATAATCCTATAATTAACAATATATTTCGTTTTAATTCTTGAATACCACCTACAAGAGACATCGCTTAAACGGTCCTACAGATGTTATAGTTCTTTACCACATTATGCCGTGAATATTTTCATGATTAGCACCTGCGTCCTTTATGGGGCCTTTTCACGGAATTGCACCACACATGCGCAGACCGCCCGCCCAGAGAGCAACACTCGCAGGTCACATACACCTCGCAGGATCGCGATCCATTACAAGAACTATAAAACATTACACGATGGACTCAATTAAATAGTGCAGCTGTCGGAATCCACGAATCGAACTCAACAAAAACACATTACTCTTGATAAATTGCTAAATAATAACAAAAACTTAACGAAAACCCATTAAGGCTGCCGAATCTGACGCGGGGCTTGTTAACGGATAATTTGGGAGACGGGCCAGACCTCCGTCATAGACAAAACAAACAGCTGCCTCCAAGGCAATTTGTGCATTTCTCTAAATGGCCGAGCACCAAATTACAGCTTATTATAAGCTTGTTTGCTTTACGACGGTACCCCTACAATTATTTTTTTTCGTGGTCTGTAATGTGGGACGAGCAGTGAAGAAATTACACAGTGGTCGCGAGCTCGGCGCCTCCGCGGGTCGGATGCGACCCCCCGCGCATCTTCGACCATGCCCCACTGTCCTAAAGACAACGGCCAAGTACTTATTGCTATGCGTCATTGGTCCATCACATCTCAGCCACCCTGCAGATTTTCCAATGGAATTTATTACCACGTATCAATGGTATGCTTAACAAACACGTCTGTTCAGAGTGCTATCAAATAAATTCCTAAGTTATAGGAATATATTGTCATGGCTAAAATTGTAAGACATGAGTAGGTATAAACGCCAACACAAAGTAATGATCAGTAAATAAAAATCTACTAACTAACTTTACGAAGAACCAACCGTAGCAGGCGGCGCACTTCCAAGAGAAAGTTCGATCAATAATGAAAATCACGTACGTTCGCATTCTGAAACAATTACAAATAAAAATGTTCAGTAATTAATGGCGTGTAATTAGCGTTGGGGGACAGCATTGTGTGTTGGTTCTGTCTCTTATTAAAATCATTCGCAAAAACGGACCGCTTCCCGCAAACGAAATATCTGTCGTGCGCGCTGAGTGTAGCGGCGCGCTTGCGCAGTGTCTCTGTTTTTGCGCGCGTAATTAGCCGGGTTCATCCGAGCTCTTGTCATCTCGTACACGCTTTTTTCGTGGGGCCGCGAGGCCGCCAGCGCGGACCACCGCGCAGCCGCGTCGACTAACATTCCGATAATTTACCGCTTTATCCGGCCGTTGGTGAATCTCGTTAGCTTAGCTGGCCGGCCCGTCTCCACCTCGCTCTTGTTTGTTTTGTATTAATGTTCCCGCGTGGCCGAGCCGGGGGCGCGCCGGCGCCGACTCTGGCGCCATACGAATCGAAATGGGTCAAAATATTTCATGCATTTCTCGTATTGAACACTAGTTGGGGTCGAGCCTGAGCGTGTGTGCCTTAAACTCAGTAATTGAGTTATTCTAATCAAGCGCTCGCGCACGCAGCCGCGGGTCAGCTCACATGTGAAACATTCAAATTGGTGAGTGTAACTGGTTGCTTTTAAGCATTGTTCAAATATAGGTAAAACGGGTCGAGCGATGGCTTCTTTCTCTGGATGCTGTGGGCCGGCTCAGGCTGGTAGGTGAATGTGTAGCGCAAACACTGGATTTGGGCGGTTCGTTTGTACCTCGGAGTTAGCACCTGCGGCGGCCATGCCTGCACCTTATGTGCCACACTCGGATTTGTACTAACACGTTCCCAATTTTCCAAGACTGTATACATATCGCGTCAAACGTTGTTCAAACACTTATGGTGTATTCGGGATTCCGAGCCCACAACGTTTGAATGTTTGTTTGAATTCTAATTCTAAGCCTTAGCCATCAACCAACTCTATGTGTATTTGAGACAGTTCGAGAGTACTATTTACTGTACTCCTCAATACTTGTCAAGTGTAACTGTCATACTATTGGCACTAAATATTATCGAGTTTAGTCGTTACAGACAGTTGTAATATAAATGTTAAGGAAGTTCCAAGATTCAACAGACAACAAACCATATTATGGAAATAACAATGTTTATGGTTTATTAATAGATATCGGGGTTGTGTACAAATGACCGGGTTACCACAGCCTCAGTAGTTGCGGGTATACACGCACACGTACAATAATAAACTGAAGTGTCCCAAAACGGTGACAAGCCCCATCTGTTCCAGTTCATGTTCAGAGATAATACTTAACCCTCAATAATCGACGTACAAACAAACACTGCTCGGAATAGAGTAGGTTGTTTTTTTGTGAAGGGAATATGACAAATGGGCGAGGCGCGCCTCAGGCCGGCGCGGGCGCTGCTCGCGTGTCGTCGCGCGGACCTCCCGCCATTTTAAAAACAAACATACTACACAAAAACACGTTATTTATTCTTGTGTTATTCGATGGGAAGGGCGCGCCCGTATTTGGTCGAAAAAATGAGTAAAATGATAATTAAAAACGTCTGTGCTGGCTCCGCTTTTACGAAATTCAACCTCGTAACAGACGTAGCGTATTCCTGCGAGTCGCACCGCGTATCTGCTAGCCCCTACTGTAATTCATGTCTCCTAGTGACGTTTACGATTAAAGATCATAATCACACATCAGATTTGTCGTACACAAGAATTCATATCTTACAAACGGGCGTAAGCTCATTCCGGCGCTTGTTTTAACAGAAATACCGATTAATTGATTCGATCTGTGTCGTAATTAAAATGGGTGATTAGGGCGCGGGGACGGGCGCCGGCGCCTCAAAGCGTCGCCGGCAACATTCCTTTTGTTTTACCATGGGCCGTTTGTCGCCTGCGCGGTGCTGGTGTGGTGGGCGTGCGTCGCACTTGCGCCTGCGGCCGCAGTCGCGGGTGAGAGCGAGAGGTGCGCGGGCGCCGACCCCCTGCCGCGCGCCGGCCGCCCGCCGCGCTCTGCCGCCCGCCAATCCGCCCCGCCCAGACACAACCACCACTAATAATCTGATTATGACAGCACTCGCTCCACATCCACTCCACTCGTCACTCTTCACTGTCTCTCCAACATTTGACATTAGAATTTCACGTAGCCATACAACGACGTCTCTGATTGAGCGATATCGCGAGATGGTAGATGGTGTGTACTGAATATAAAACTGACATAATGCCTCTTTGTGCTAGAGGCGAGCCGCAGGTGGTGCCCTACGGTGGAATCTTAATGAAGGCCCAATCTGTTAGCGCAGGTCGTGCCAAATACTTAATTTGTTCAATTACCGAATTCCAATTACTTCCGCAATATTCATGTATCAGTTTAATTGATAGCTTCATTGCATATTATGCGTACGTCTGGTATGTAAATACGACTTGTAATAAAAATAAACACGGGAACTTGTTTCATGTTTGCAGCTATTGTAAGTAGGTGCATGTGTAACTAACTTTAATATCCATGAAACATGGTACAACTGTAGGCATGCTGCGATACAAATGTTTGGTCAAGCGAACATATGCCGTTATACAATGTTTATTTTACAATTTTAAATAATGCTTAATGCCCATATAAATTAACTACTAACTGACCTTTGGTTATCTAACGGAAATTAAAAAAAGAAAAGAAACAGAACTTACTTCAACTGTAAGTATAGAATTGAAAAAAAAAACAATCAGTCAATACCCAATTGAAGCTGTGAAATTAAATTGTTTGTACTCTTTGGAACCGATAGAAAACGTTTACGATAATGAGAGCTTAGCTGTAATCTCATTTTTGTCATGTTGTTAAAAATGTAGTGTCATTGTATGTAATGGTTAATTCCGGGGAGGAGAGGCCGGCATCCGAAGCACGCGCCGAGTGGTCGCCACCGGCGCACCATCCTATCGCAATATCTCCAGGGGATACGACACGCTCACCCTGTGACATACAATCACTGATAGCGCGCTCTCCATCGCTTTCATCAAATACCCTGACTCGACATGTTTGCAAAGGAAGCAGTCGATGTATCTCTCGCACTAGGAATGATCCACCAATTCCCTGAGCGCGTTCGAGCTGTGCGCTCAGCAGAATCGCGCAGTCATCGGCTCCCGCGCGCCTTCTTGTCCCGCCACAACCTAAAACAATCGACTAAAATACAAACAAGCAAACAATAATTCGAACGTAGTCCATAAAAAATATGCGGCCAGCTATCGTCTACGAGCCACGTATGATTTGTTTTTTGCTGAACGACAGCGGGCTGATGATAATTTCTCATTAGGTTATAACTTATAACATTTTTGTCGGTCGGAACGTCGTAAATTCCACGAATAATTTAGGGAAGAAAGTGGTCGTGTTGAAGATGTTTTGTTTTTATGGCGCCAACGAGCAGCTCGGGTTAGATCGGTATCTGCCGATACAAGCGTTTAACCCATGTTACTCGGAACCCAAGAATTATTCTCACGGGCCCCGGCTCGCGCTGCGCTACCTAACAAATTGTAATGTGACCGAGGGAGACAACTCGCATACTTGTCTTTCGGCACATTAAGGTAATTAAAATTCCACGAAGTAAGAAAAATTTGCTTTTACATGTCTTGTGTAAAATGCGCTAACATGAATTCTGACACATACATACAGTTCTAGTGATGTAAATATTATCGTATTTGATTCTGCTGTTGGGTAACAAAGCAGTAGGGGGCTGATTAGATCTTGCACCCAGTGACACGAAAGCATGCACTTATGCTACGTGCTCGTATTGTTTAGTACGTGCTTATAAAGCGGCTCCTGGAACCCGCCATCATTACGAGTGGGCGCTGGGAGCCAGGGTGCGCCGTCCATCATAACACTCGTAAAAACACGGGACCGAAGATATCACGGGTTGGCCTACTATATAAAAACAAAGGGCTTTGAGAATTTGTTATATTTCACGCTGCATGTCACCAATAAGCGCTGTGGCATAATATTCAGCGATGCTATAAGGCTTCTGAAACTCTCGGATCTCAAGGGTAAATCTCCTAAGCTTTAAAACTTTTGGATCTCCAAGTAGTAACAGTTCCTGTTAATCTCATTGCACTAAAGCTACATTTCCATTAATGCTTTATCCATACTTGTTTTAGAATCAAAGTCATGTATGCTTTGGTTAAGTGTTAATGTGATTATAGCTGTCACAAGCGTTCTCCAGCAGTTTCCTAGAAGCCATACCCGTCCATGCACCGGTGGGTGTAAGGGCGCGCCACCCGCACTCCTGCGCCGATACCATCGAGCGCCGCGCGTCACGCGCGATGCAATCGGCTACCGGCCCACTGATACTCCACAACGGAGATAACTGGCCGCACGACTCCTCAATAAAAGTGTCGCACTCCCCACATTGTTCCCTATGAGTTCTGACACGAGTATGCTTTGGGAATGTTGATGATACTCTCTGTATATTTCATTATTAAGGATTCGGGGCTATAGATGAACCGAGTAGTATTACGACGTTGGTAAGCAAATAGGTTTAACATACAAGGAATCATGACAAATGCATGAATCATTCTGCAATTATTATCGCTAGTTAAATTTTACAATTAGTTGCGGAACATATCGTAACGATGTCTAATGAGTTATGAGTTTAGTTTCAAACTACAAAATATTTTTTGGTTGATTTTCATGAAACATGATAGACGCCGACGAGCGCAATGACTGTTAAATATTTCATTAATTGGACGACTAATTGTTCCTAAGCATTTACTTCAGCCGGTCAATAATAATGCACACGAGCGTGAGTATCGCAAACACGCCGGTTGTCTGAACGCGTTGCAATTAATAAGATATGCGGCGTCAGAGTGGTGAGATTAAAGTCCGCGCGGACGAGCCACGACGCAGCGATCGGATCTAACGAGGCGACATCAAAACACATTTCTGTGAAATATGTAACAACGGTTCAATGTCAATACCGCGATGGGATGTCGCAACGCCCACTAATTGCGCTGATGACGCGTCGCGCGGCGGCGCGTTTGAACTCTACACATTATCCAGCCTTGGCGCTATTCCTGGTACTTGCTCGAGATTCGTGGGTCGCTGCTGGCCAAGCGTGTAGTGGATACTCCCTGACATAAACGGATTAATTCTTTTGACTGGTTCACTAAAGTTGAAGAAAGTGATCCACGGTTTGACATAGTAACCGAAATCAGTCGTGTCGTGACTTGGCGTTTCAAGAACAGAAAAAAGACATTCAAGTTAATTTTCGTGATTGAATTTTATGGCCTGGTATTTATGGAGTCCAATCAATACCCTGACAGTCCGTGTACTTGGAGAGTCGATCATTGTTGTTTTGGTCTATCGGTTCTGTTCGCTAGCGGTTCCTGCTTATACCACGCTCTGGGAATTAATATCAATTAACACACGCTGGCTTAATTGTGAATCGGGCGCGGTTCGCGTGCGGCGGCCCCTTTGTCGGCTCCACTGAGGCTGCGTGCGCCGCTTAATTCGCATCCATATCTTAAACCCTTCTTCGAACTGCTTCCTAAAATATAGGCGCCATTCATATCGTCGGTTTCAGCCACCGACAAGCAACCGTACCACCTCGACATACGTTTGCAATTACTTGTGGCGGGAGAGAGATAGTCGGTTCTAGGTAGAGCGGCATCACGGTAGGACGAGCGCAGATCCTGTGCCTGATTGATTGCCGCCTGGAACTGTTTGCTACCGAGTATTTGCCAACTTGTTCATTGGAATCTTATGAGCTACAAGTATTACTAATGCACATATTTAACGGATTTAAATTGCGTATTAAATAAAAGTAACGTTATTATTGCGTTGAGTACATCACTCTTAAAGGCGACTGCGTTTATTTCTTAAACATGGTATTACATCAACAACATGGCTGGCAACCCGTTCGTGATACCCCTGGTATTGCTAGCGGCTATAGGCTACGGTGACTGCGTACCATCAGGTGGGCCGTATGCTTGTGTGCCACCTCAGTGGTATAAAATAAAATTTAAACCGGATTTAATGTATCTTATTCGCCAATATTTTATTGTTAGCCTAAACATTTTAAATCTCTAACTAAACACACCAAATTTTCGTCTGAACATAAATAACAATAATAATAATAATCTTCTGGATATGTTTTTTTAAATGATACTCTAACTAACAAAATATAAAAATATGACATTTAAAAATTAAACGGCTACTATCTTACATCAGCTCTATTATCTTAGATAAAATCACCGCTTTTCAGGTGATCATCAATTCTTTACTTATATCGGAGCTTTGACAGGATTATAATTAGAAACTGTCTGTCTTATGGCTTGTCGTTTTTAATGTCGCTAGCCGGGTCCCATACTGCGCTCGCATTTCATTAACTCCAAACTTAAAAAATTGGGAGTTCTCATAAAACGGTGTGATTTATGCCGGGTCGGGAGCTAACGAGCGATAGCCACTGGACTGGCGTGCCGCCGTCCTCGACGCGTGCTCGCCGCCACTTTGATCCTTGCTACCTTCTCATAAGAATGAGAATCACATATTGCAAAGCAGTAAATTATGAAAGACTTGTTGATCGAACAATTAAGTTCCCCGTGCAATGCAATTGAATGAATTCCAATAACGTCCGTATCGATTTTGTGTTACGCTGACTCCGGTGAGGGCCTTCCTTTGAAAAATAATTTTTTGTCCTCTCTGATTACTTACGGCGAAATCGATCGGGACCAAATATGTTTCTCGGGGCATTTATAAGTAGGTATAACAAGAAATTAATAAGTTACGAAAACGAAACCACATAATGCATTTTTCGGAGAAGAAAATTACGTATTTTTTAGTTATATCGACTTGGCAACGCAGGATTCATTAGCAGCAGATTTTAAAAGTTTGCAATGATCGGGGCTTTATCTGGAGGATCAGTTGTCGGGTGGACGGCGTCAACTGCGTGAAGCTCATAATAGGCTGGAGATGCGGCGGCCGATAAGCTTTGTGCCGCGTCGAGGCCGCCTGCGTACAACTGTCAACTAAATTACCAAGCGTTTGTCGGCCCTCGGCATGCAATTTACGAGCTAAAGGGCCACCACATTGCACGGCGCCGGCGCCGAAAAAGCTGCCGAATTCTATTTGTACTTTCACTAAGGATATTCAGATTCATTTAATGTAAGTTTTTGCCTTTGTAATGAACTTTGTATAAAACCAACGACGTGAATTCGTTTCATGCGCCGATACAAATATAAGAGATTCTTACAACGCGCAGAATACTGTAGCCGGGCTTATTATATCGTCGCTCCTCGTTCAATGTTCCTTATTATTATTTTTTCAAGTTAATATGGATAAGAAATTTGAAGTATTATCTATTTTACGACGGTTAGTTTTGATACTAGAATTTTATAGAATAAGAATATCGGATCACATTTTATGATCTTAAATTTTTTTACTAAGAAAATTACTTTTCTATTGTGTAAAATGTATTCTTTCCAACTAATTAAATCGATAAAGAATGAGTCCTTATTACGCAACAGCACATAAACAATAAAAAGCGCTTAAAAATATGTACGAAGCTATTAATAAGAACTTGCGCTGAGATAACATCGCATATTAAGCAAGCGGCCACCTTAAAGGCATTTATTATCTGCGAACAAGTCCGTTTGCAATTGCGGTGCTCCTTTATTGCGCAGGTTTAAAGTGATTAAAACCCTAATATCAGTAAGTGGTCTGTACGATGGCAGTAAATTTGGCGAGAGACATAAAAACGCGGCGGGTGAGATTTGTCACTACACGCCTCCTAAATCCTTTACCTGTTTAATAGATAGTAGGAAGAAATATGGATTATGAAGTTTTGATATTATTTTGACAACGCTTTATGAATTTGTAAACGTGATGTTTCAACGTAATAATTAATGATCTAACCTTATTTGAAATTGAATGAACAATAAACATATGGATAGGTACAGCTGACATGTTAAATACAAAATATTAATTAATCATGAAACCAATATTATAAAAAGTCAATTAACAGTTTGCAAATAATAAATTGCAGCTTAAACAAAGCAGGCAGTAAAGCTAAGGGTTTAATAAATTTGGTCGGTCGTTTGCGCCCTTTGTTGCGTCGCAGGCTCTGTAATGATTTTTGCTGCCACCTGCAGTTTGGCAAAAACCAATAAAATAACTTTTTTCCGCCGTAATCGTTATGATTGAAGGTGCTGTCGCTGATTTTAAACAAAGGACGACAGATAGGCCGTGCCCATCAATATGCTAATACGACGTTACATCTCCCGAGACGATTCCGAGGCTTTTTTGTGGTCGTCCCCAAATTGGTTTATTTGTTTTGTTACCAGCGTATTCTTTATAAGTGTAGTTTGTTTGCTTGAGGAGGCAAAGGCATATGGAAGTGGTTTGGGGATGGTGTTTTTTGTGTAAATTTCAAATGTGTATTTTGAAAATATTTGTGAATTTGTACACACGAAGTTTCGAGTGTTCTGATCTAACATCCGTGTCTTAAACGGGCCATTTTCCGGTCTGAATTGATTACGCGGCTATATCCTGAACCGCCCCTAATGTGTATTGGTGGGCATTGTGCCCGGAGTGCCGAGTCACGGAGTGTGTGGCCCACTTAGCCGCACCAACAATGATGAGGCAAGGAGTTAATTTGTGTTGCGCAATAAGTGACTGCACACTCCGGCCATTACGGCAATTGCACTCCAC
This sequence comes from Falcaria lacertinaria, assembly GCA_951449985.1. Classification (NCBI taxonomy): domain Eukaryota; kingdom Metazoa; phylum Arthropoda; class Insecta; order Lepidoptera; family Drepanidae; genus Falcaria; species Falcaria lacertinaria. The sequence goes on along the minus strand of OX602111.1, from coordinate 9,701,822 downwards.
GCACACATTAAACAGGCGTGTCATTTCATCATCATCAATGCATGACCAATTGACAGACTGACCTAGACACTGAGAATGGGCCTTCAATGAACATGTCAATGGACCTCTTATCGATAAAGGAACTTGCCTTATTATTTTAAGGAGACCTCACATATATTTTGCGAGGCCTCCCGTGACAAGAGAGCTGGCGAATATCTGTCCCAAAAGCTAAGCATTGCAATACAGCGTGACAATGCCGCTAGCCTTCTTGGCACACGTCCCCGTGATAGTGGTTTGGGACATACCTATATTTTACGTGTAGGTATTTATGTTTTGTACACTTTAGTTTAGTTTATATTATTTTTAGTTCTATTTTGAATGTATCTTTACCGTGTAAACAAATTCTGTTTATGATAAAAAAAAATGTTTACTTGCACAAGTATTTTATATCATTATTTTTTAGATGGTCTTCTGATAACGATTACTTTAGTTATGGCTCGATAATAAATTACTATGTATGATTTCTATTACTTAAAAAAAATTGCCTATGATTTGAAAATACAAACTAAAGACAAAAAGCAACATTTACATACATACATACCTGATAAAACTACAATTAGTATGTTCTTATTAAGTTATTTACTATAATATATAACCAGCCACATCCCGATAAAATTGACACATTTAGTTGCACTCAAATATTGGTGCAGTACAAATACAGATCAAGCCGCGCTTCTCACGGCCCGCTCTCACAGTCCGAGTGAACAATTTGACACTTCCAGGTGTACGATTTTTTATCCAGGCAGACAATGGGCGAGGTGTGTTTACCAAGGGCCACATCTGGGCGCTCGAAAAAAACTGGCCGGACCTCTCGTATGGACGCTAATGAGTGTGGCTTAGTCGCGGGGAACAAACCAAGTGCACTCCTCTCCACAATGTTTATCATACCAGTTACAGCCAGTAAATGCCACATGACCACATGTCCTACGACAAGCGCGTCCTTGTTCCACCCTAACATTGAACTTGCTCGATAAAAAGCCAATGAAATTAGCAGTAAAGATAACTGGCGAGGGTTGGGACATTAAAGTGTTGAGTTACAGACAGAATACACACATTAGCTCCGTTCACGGTTTACTTTATTTGTTAAAAGGCTATTAGGTCTTCAAACGCCAGAACCACTTTGTTTATTGAATAAGCTTTACTACTGTGTGTCTGTGAGAAGATTACCGATACTGAATAATCCGTTCTTATTCGAGTTCCGACTCGAGTTATATCTCTCATTTCGATTTAACGGTTATCTCAATTAGATAGCACATAATATACCCTCGATTCGAAGCCGCGGCACAATATGAGTCGCTGAGCCATCATTGTTACTTTATAGGCATTGCTTCTTTTGAACATATTTTGAGTAATCTGAACAGTTTTTTATATAATGTGACTACCCTAAAACCTTACTTCTTGGTTCGTTCTTTTAAAGGGGGCCTCAGTTGTTCGGGTTCATACGTGATAAACGATATCAAGAAATACAGTAATAAGTCTATTTTCAAAAATAATTGTTAAAAGCTTTGAACTAAATGTTTTTAGCCGGCGTGTGACACTAAACCTCTATTATTTGACATATTTTGTATCCGCGATCTATAGTGTGGCAAAGGTACAAATTGGCCACACCGCATCGGTCCGCTTCAACATTTCGAGTGCGGATGCCAGAGCGGATGTAACAGTTTCTTTACCTCTGTTAACGCCTCCGAGCGGCAATTGGCGAGTTGTTACCGATTTACGACCCACTCTAAACTTTATTCAACGCGATTCTGGTGGTCCCATTGTGTTCACTAAGACGCGGTCCCGCTCAAGCCCCGAGAGGCCGTTTATGGTCCGCCGCTTTTTATCGCTTTACATAATATCGTAAATAATAATTTAAATACTGATGTTTTAAGTTCGATCAAGTACTGATGCAGCCGTTAAAAATATAGCTTGGGGCTTATCGGTTTGCTTTGGAATTGATTACGTCGATAGTACACGAATTTTGTTTTGTATAAAGTAACCGTAGTGCGTAAGTATCTTATCAATAAATAGTGTACATAGAAATATATACAGTGCATACCTGAAAGAGTCGATAACACATAAACTAATTTACAAATCCCCATTTCTATTTCACAGACATTGATACATAAATACTTACTTAGTACTTTGCAAGTACGTTCCAAATCAAAAACTTGTAATTGTGAATAAATTAATGTGGTAATACAGCCTATAAGTATCTATCACAGTAGTACGGTATTCGCATTAATAATCCACATTGCGCGTGGCTCGTCAGTCGTCACCTCTTTGTCGGCTCGCGGAGCTTTCAAACGGGTCGATAAGTGGACCGCGGTGTGATAGCAGCCGTCTCCAAACGGTAGCTGAGAGCCGGGATTTGTCAACGTACGGTCAACACCACGCGACGGCACCATACAATATTCAATACACATATTTGGACTCTGTGTTTGAGCACGTTTCAAAGTTACTATGTTACAAGTATGACAATATAATGTGTTTACTAAAAAAAACTTTGATGCCTAACTAGGCAATGGTGTCGATTCTGTTGTTCAAAATTACTAAACTTAACTAATTTGACAGGTCTATAAAGTCCTGCTATCTCTTTCTCATGTGCGGGGTTAAATAAGGATGACAATATTTTTAGACCTGTCAAATTAGTTAAGTTTATTAATTTTGAACAACAGAATTGGCACCAATGTGCATTTAAATTGAGTAGCTGTACCCGACCACGCTTCGATATGGCAATGAAAAAGCAACTATTCGCAAACAGTGATAAAATGGTACTCTACTATTTTGTCCTTGTCTATTTATACAAAGCAATATATATTATACTAGCTGTTTCCCCGCGATCTCGCCCGCGTTTCAATATAATATATAGCCTGCCTATGTTACTCAGTGATAATGTAGCTTTTAAATGGTTAAAGATTTTTTGAAATCGGTCCAGTAGCTTCGGAGCCTATTCAATAGAAACATAAACACACAAAAATACAAATCTTTCCTATTTATAATATTAGTATAGATTGCTACGCGGGTGAAGTCGCCGTGAAAATGCTAGTCGGGTCAAGATTCAGGACCTTGATACCTACTGCTTAAACTGCATTAGCCCTCTTTCTACATTTGCTTCCATGACACCAGTTCTTTAATTTAAAGCTAGATTTTCAGTTATCATATATACTTTGATATAAAACACTTCATCTTTTGACCGCAGATATACACAGGACTTTTGTTATACTACATTTACTACGCAGCTTGCAAATAAGCGTACGACTAATGATAACCGATCACCGTAGCCTATAGACGGATTTAATAACGAGGGTATAATCAGCGGTGCCAACGTTATTGTTAAAAGAACTCTCAGATTTAGTAGGATATAGTCTTCTCGCTGCCAACACAGGGCCTTCAGAAGAGTTCTCGCCAATCTTACTAAAATTAACCTGATACTTCTTTTAAACCAAGTTATTAACTTATCTTAAATGAAGAATATGAAACACATCGCGCATTAGAACTTACGTGTACGATTGCAAACGTATTTTGAAATAGGTATTCATTTTTTTCCATGCCTAAATATTTAAATAGGTACGCTCTTCTTGTTTAATTAATAAAGAATTACCTGATAGTTAAGTCTACTGAAAAAACACCAATCAATTGTGTCGTACGAATCTTACTATTGTGTGAAAGTTTGTATGAATGGATCTATGTTTGTTGCTCAATCACGTAAAAACATTCCTTGTGTGAAATTTGGCTAAGGTATAGTTTATAACCAGGATTAACATTTTTATCCCGGGGATTTTTTTTACTCGAGGAAAATGCTAGTTTTCTCTGGGATTTTAAGCTCTACGCGGACGAAGTCGCGGGCAGGAGCTAGTTCGTGTAATAAACTCTTCTTGGCATTTTTGTCCTGTCGCTACCAGCCGGGCAGCCGCGGCATACGTAAGGCGGTAGCGGGCATCGTAAAGTTTAAATGGAGGCTAATTTAGTTTGTTGTTAATTGAGCCTGTGCCGATGGTCGCTATCTGCGGCCTGCATTAGCGGCCTGCGGGCGGCACTGATAGCGCGCCCGCTGTTATGACTGATTGTAGGACAGGTATCGAGGAATTCCACCCGCATAGCTAATACATAGATAACCTGTGTTGGTATGCCTTTTATATACTGAATTGATTTTTAGTATCTGGATTTCTTATATGTTGTCACTAGACATCTATACTAATTTTATAAAGAGGAAAGATTTGTATTTTTGTGGGTTTGTATTGAATAGGCTCCGAAACTACTGGACAGATTTTAAAAAATCTTTCACCGTTAGAAAGCTACATTATCACTGAGTAACATAGGCTATTTATTATACTAACTACCCGCCCCGGCTTCGCTCGGGCAGACAAAATATTTGATAAATGTCTATAGGCTTTGAAACTACTGGACAGATTTAAAAATTCTTTCACCGTTAGAAAGCTACGTTATCTCTGAGTATCATAGGCTATATATTATACTAGCTGCCCGCCCCGGCTTCGCATGGGTTGACAAAATGTTTGGTAAATGTCTACCGTTGCGAAGCCGGGGCGGGCCGATGGTTATAAATATTTTTTTTTTTGTTATCTGTTATTAATCTTTTTAGCTGTAGGTATGTAGGTTAACTTATATAAATCAACTTAACATATTCCTACCATCGTCTAAAATACAAAATCCTATATATTGCGTGTAGCGTTTTAGTTAAATATTTTTTGTAAACACACAAACAAACCTCATTATAAAAGTAAAAGGCGCTAAAATCTACATTAGAAGCGTTCTCCAAAAAACTTAATTTGGAAAACAAATTCCAATAACACTAATCTTATCTGTAGAAGGTAAAGTAGCTCCCGGTAATTGCATTAAGGTGGATTCAATAGAGCCGCTGCCACCCAGGCTCCGTCACCAGTCGATAACAGTCGGCGCCATATGTATCTAGCATTTATGACACCCCGCTTAACCGAACTGGTGCCAAAAGCTCTCGTTGGCTGACACTTTTACTCGTATCACACGGGCTTATAATCACGATAAAATGCTATAATGATTCCTCGAACGTGTTCCGCTGGTATTGTTCGGGGATCGTCACACGGCGTAGAGTTGTCATTTGATTATCACATTTGTTTTGGTATGTTTAGGGCTGTAATTTTAATGTAGTATGGTTGTTAAGAGTGTGACTCCACATTGCTCTTTTCTATTGCCGATATAGGTACGATTTCCTTCTTCGCCAAAGGATTATGATTATTCCATAACATTATTTTATAATTATACCTATAGTGAACTTATTTACCCTCATCTAACCGAAGATTGCAATCGAATAACCGTTTAGTATGTAGCATGTTCTCTCTGATAAAACCACTACAAATAAGGTTGGCAACGTGTTAGTGATGCCTCTCGCGACCGTCCATACTATAGGCTACGATAACGGCTTAACATTTTGACATTGGTAGAATAAAAAACGACGATTCAAAACGTAAAATTAATTTAATAGTAATATTTTTGTTTCAGGCGTATGTTCCCATCACTTCGAGTGTCGTTGGCCGGATTAGACCCACGAGAGGAGTACTGCGTACTTCTGGAACTGTCCCTGGTTGGTCGCCGGCGCTGGCGGTGGGCGGGCGGCGCGTGGTCCGCGGCCGGCGGCGCCGAACCTCAGTCACCACGCAGACTCATGCTGCACCCCGACTCCCCAGCTCCCGGCCACCACTGGACTGCAAACCCCGTATCCTTCAGCAAACTCAAACTCACCAATAACACTATGGATGCGCAGGGGCATGTAAGTGAAATTTTAATTAGGAAACTTTTATTCGATATTTGAGTCACGAGTAGGCATAATGTAACCTAAATATGAGCCACGAGTAGGCATTTGGTGTGGAAAGCGCATGTAATGTCATAGTTAATTGTTGATTTCGTAAAGTATTTTTTAAATAAAGTATTTTTTTCATATCTGTTTGTATAAGGACTATCTAAATTTTGATGAGGTGCATTTATAATATTGGGTGGGATGGATAGACTTATTTTTGTCTGTCCCGTTACCTGCAAAGTAAGCAACATCAAAAGTACCGTTTCCGAGTAAACATTACATGTGTGACTGTGTTTTGTGTAATGCAATTAATAGATTATAATTGCAAATGAGTGTGGGAACTCGATACATAATTGTGTAGTAGGTTATCGATTCTTACTAATACAATTATTACAGTAGTTAGTAATCGATTTGATCTTTATCAATTGTATATTCCTCCTCCGGGTAGTTATAAATGAAATTAAATTATCCATCCACATGTAGATACCGCTGCGATATCTTTGTTTGTTTTTCCTTATTTTTTTATATTCTACAAAGTAGTAATCGAGTAGTAATGAACAGGATAGTCAGTTGACGCGGAGTTACTATCGCAGACAAGTAGCTCCTAATTATGAAGAGGAACTATACCTTACTTAAAAATGTGTCTTAGCTTTCTTAATTTAAAGACTATTTTAAATAAGGACTGATTATACATGTATGTATGGTTCTCAGTTGGTTCAAGGAAAAAAGGCCATTTATTTATGATGCTTTAAATTATAGCTATTTGTACAGACGAATGACGTTAAATTACATACAATAATTCGCTTGACACACGAGTTTGGCACGTCACCCTCGCCTCACCCTCACGATAAAGACGCTATGCATTGCATCCCTGGTATGTTTAAATCGTCACGTTATTATCATAACTAATAAAATGTTATTACGATACTTTGCCGTTTCTTAAGGCAAATGTTGAGTGACTTAGGATCATTACGATATTAGGGTCGGCAACGCGCGAGTGATAACCCTGGTATATTTTTAATATGCCTCTTAGTATCGCAGAGACTAGTAAACACGATAATCTCATACAATCAGGTGGGTTTGTAAGTACTCCACTTGTTTCATTTGAATGCATTCACTCACACAAATATGCCACTTTAGACGAGAAACAAACGAATGTTCGCAATTACTTACTCTACACCTACTTACTAAGTGGCTTGTATACTTGACATTACTATCATGTTAAAGGAATTGGCTCCAATTTAAGTCTCTTATATAACATACTTTTATTGATTACTCAATCGTCAATAACTCACGCTTTCCATTAAATAATCAAGGAATAATAAAAAATTACAATAAAGCATTTTTCCTTTTCTAAATATTTTTTTCGTTACTCGTATAATCGTGCACACTGCCTTCGATTTTCGAGTCTGATACAATCGTGACTCGTGACTTTGCTCTCAAAAGCTACATACTTCGAAAGGCAACGCCTACTGAGCTGCGACTTCCCCATAAAAAATAGACACCGCAACACATTCTCTGTCTTACTCCAACCTTCTTAACGTTCTTATTCAAACAACCACTCCAAAACTTGTATTTCAATACTATAAAAAATATAGTTGCTCAACGAGTTTAAAAGGCAATATCGAGCTTAAAACGGGGTAGTAAAGACGAGATTACGATGACCGTAGTCGATGCGCCGCAGGAGTCTCTCGATACAAAGACGTCTATAAGTATTTCGTCACTCGAACAAATACGCTGAAAGGCATTGTATGGACGCTTTGTAGCGGCAAGTAACTGTACCCGTTTGTTCGGGCGGTGTGTTTGGACAGGGTGGTTGACGCCTCGATTAATGGTGCATGCGCCTGCGCATCTAGACTTTATACGCTGTTTACACACTCGTGTTTGTAAAATGTTTCTCTGCATAACATTTTAAAAATGGCTTGTTTGTCAGATGTTATTTCTCAATAAAAATCATGGAGATCTGACGCTATGATGTAATAACAAGGTTAATTATTGTGAAAGTATGAGTATTATTGACAAATTGATAGATTAAGATTCTGCTTCAAATAACGATGTAAAAAAATCGAGAAACAATCTCGGAACAGTTATTTTGTTCAGTTTTATACATATTCATTGAATCCATTGGCATTTCCACTAATGTAATTTATTGCTAACTTATTAGTAGTCTTCAAATTATTTACTAAAACATACTCTGCATGCCTATAATACATTAAAATATGTTGTGCATGTATATAAATCAACATAAAACATTTGAAAGCAATCAGATCACAAGATAACATAGGAACATAGTATGTTAAATTAATAAAACGTTCCAATTAACAATTCCAGAGAGATCGCTCAACTATCAAAACAAACATAGTTTCTGGCTATCAGCCAAGTAACGTAACATCATAAAACAGATTGTTATGACGGGTGGAGTCGGCAAAAAGTTCAGTGGTTGGTACGCTTCGGTGACTCTCTCATATGGCTCGAAGGTTGCGGCGTCTTTGTGCACTCAGCCTAACAACATCAACAATAGTCTGGCTACCGAGCCAGAGGCTTTCGCACGGCCCACTCGCATCACTTACTGTACACTTGAGGATTTGCCACCTGCGATAAAAAGTTGAAAAAGGCTTCCTATACAACCCGTAGATACCCTTTTGTGTCTTTTTTAACGCTTGTTACAATACGTGTAGTAAGAACTATCTTTAAATTACTTATACAAGAGTTAATTACGAAAGAGCTTAACGATTGAAAGCCAGCCAGTGAAAGGATTTATAGGGTCTAGGCTAGGGTCGTTAATTACTGACGATGTTAGCTAACTAGACAGAAAGGATTACAGATATTAAATTCCCATTGTACGTTTTTATTCATTATTAAATTTAAAAATTAATTTTCAAATTTAATTTAAATTAAAAATAAAATTTAAAAAATAATTTTAAAAATTAATTTTCAAATTTAATTGCAATCCTTTCTGCAATTGCTTTGCAATAACTTTAACAGTAGGCCTCGAATTCTAGTCAAATTGCTTAGTCAATTATTAATCGCACTTTAACGTAACCTTTTCTTACTAAATTATTAATATTATTGTATATTTGCACGGTAGAAATAAACATACGAAAATAAAACTCGATTTTAACCTGATAATTATGACCCGTAAAAACCAGGGCAAAAACCCAGACAGCATGTTCCTTAGACACATTAAGGTTATCGTTGATCGCTTGCACTGGGGCGGAAGGCTATGTAAGGGGTTCGAGTCCCGTGCCGGGAACAAGGCAGAGGGACATGATGCCCCACGCAAGCCTTATCGCATGCATCTTGTCACGCTACTGTGATTGTCTCTCAAGCCAATTAATGGAACGATCCATGTTGAGGCTCTCTGATTGACTTTTTTACAAAATAGTTGGTGCGGAACCCAATATTTGTATCAACACAAAACACGACAATTCGTCCATAAGTAACTTCAATATAAAATAAATAATACGTGTCACTTGAACTGGGGTAGTTTTTCTTTTTTAATCTTTACATAATATTTATGGCACAAGTCGGTATAAAAGTACTTAGTAGCTCGTTGATGTCTTTTATTAGGCGCGCATCATGAATATTTATTTGATGATAGTAAGAACATTCAAAGTTATTTTAAGCAGAGATAGAACGCAATAATCAAATGAAGTTACAGTACATTTTAAAGTTTTTACGACGATAATCTGATCAAACTAACGAAAATTCAAATCAAACTTACTTTGACATATGTTCCTGTGTCCCCTAGATGGGGCAGAGGGCTTCCACAGTGCTCCGCCATCCCATAATGTGGTAAATAAAAACCATTAAAAAACCAACAATATAAAAAAAAAGTTTTAGCATTCAAATGGTGAATCTTTTGAATTGTATGTGTTATGTATTTCTAAAACTTCCATTCTTATATATATATTTAATAAATTTTCAATATGGTTAGAATTTGTGGAATCAGACACATTCGTAATACGGTGTAAGTAATAACAACATAGATTTTAAATTTTCTAACAGAAAAATTTGCTTCTAATGTTTATTAGACAACTTGGTGGTGAAACTAGTTAGGTGTTCGCATTCTGATGATCGTAAGCTAATCGTCACGCCTTCATACCATGATACATATAATAATATGTAGTACCAAATACACACAGAGTTTTTTCTTTTAAAGTTGTTATTGAAAATATATATTCGGATGAGTGAATAGTATGAAATACATTATGTATCTCATATGAACGCTCCGTAAATACTGGGTGGCAACACTTTTGATCAATACCTACCTACCGCGACATGCTTGTAATAAACAATTCTCGTCTCTGATATTTATGAGCTAATTACTGTTGCTTTGTATTATTTTCCTGTAATTAAAATGTCATTTCCACGTCACTAACACTTAACACTATAATAACAACGTTTAAAAGTATCTTACAACATTCCTTAAAACATTGGGATCGAGCAAAAAAGTCTTCCACGATGGCGCCTAATCTTTACTTTCAATCTGAATGATTGAAGACATTCGTTTGATCGACGAGCTCCTGGACTAGTATGTCTTTCATTTTGTCTGTCAATCCGTGTCGCGTGCATTTAGGAACTCGTTGGGTTCGGCAAAAAGGGAATTTAATTTTATCGACGGTGAGAAAAGTAGTAATCGCATGTATTTGTGCCACATCGATGTCTCTATGACCGAAATTTCTAGCGTTATGCGATATTTGTTGCACAGATGCGATAATTGAAAACTATGGCGACAGTCAAGATCGCTATTTTAAAGGTCTAATGAATACAATCGGGCGTTACTTTGCGAAAAGTCATATTTATCTACAAATCTCATCCTGAAAGATTTGTCGCAGGGCGGCATTCTCAGGCACAGCCTGTTTGAAATGTGTAGCGTACATATAATTTTAAACAAAATAAATCACTTATTTTTTTTTATCAAAGGCCGTTTATCGTTTGTAGCTTATCAATTGATATCAAGAACTTGGTTGCAAATTATGATGCAAATAGGCTTCCCCAACAATGGGAACAAAAATATAAAGACTAAATAGACTCATTTAGTTAATACTCCTAAATATTATTTTGCCAACGAAAATGGATGACTATTTTTATCACAAAATATGTATACATATTTTTTCCTTACATTTCACCACTCATGAAGCATTTGCCACTTTGACTGCGTCGCAGGCGCAATTGGCTGGTGTCTAGACACCCTTATCTCCTGCGATATTTCGAGTATTTGCTTTCGATGCGTTTCGAGTCCTATCTAACCAGGCATGAAAATGGGTGCTTGGAATTTTGCTTAACTAACATATCTACTCACGTTTTGTCGACACTTGTCGTGGTAGAAAAGTAACGTTTACAGATAAGCGTTTTATAGTTTCGTGTGGAATCTGAAAAGTTCTGATGAAATTATCTTTTGACATTCGCGACTGGTTTACAGAAAAGTTTAAGACATACGTGTACATAAGGGGAGCTAAACCTATTGAAAAAAATATTACAGCTGTGCCTAAAATCTAGCAATTTAGGTTCTAATTATAGAACAAAGTAGGTTTGTGAAATTTCAAAATATTTATAAGAAATTCTATTTTCTTTTAATTAATCAAATACTGCTGGAAATTCAAATGACCCGAGGAATTACAAATATTCTGAAACGTTATTCAGACTTCGAGTTAAATAGTGTAGCCGTAACTGTCATAAGTAAATATACAAAAATAATTGACAGACCTACAGACTCAAACTTTGGCAGCCATAGTAAGGATTAGCTTTACTACAGTAGTACTACCAACAGTAGGCAGACAAACCCCTTCAGTTGAAGTGGAGCACTTGTCGCCGCGCGCGCAGGTAGCTGTGTTTGCGGCCGATAAGAGCCCTTGTACACAACAGACGCGCCGCCCGACCCGACCTGATGCGTTCTATGTACGCTTTTGCTTGTTCTTCGGAATTAGCTGTAGCTCTTACTGTGCATATTTTGTTGTGACTTGGTTTTTCCCGCGACTTTGTCACCGTATAATAAAACAGACGTGTCTTTTAAATACCGTGGGAATCTGTTCATTTGCTGAGATCAAAGTAGTATAGATTATTCTCTGAAAGTATTGCATCTATCCATAAAAGTCCTGGAAGGAGAACAGCTTGCCAAACAAATAGATAGACAGGCAATAATTTCCGTATTACAAAATCCCAGTGCGTTTAGTTTTTTAAAACTACATAATTCGCTACTACCTACATATTATAACTTGATCTGCAACTTCATATTTCACTTCCAGTTTGCCAAATTATAAATTTTCTGCAAAATTAATAAGCCCTCAATCACTACGCCTCGCCTTTGACAAGTACATAATGTAGTATTATTAATTATTATTATTATTAATAGTAATATCGGTTTATATGTTGTTGTAGATGGTCCTGACCTCTATGCACAAGTACCGGCCGCGAGTGCTGGTAGTGCGCGCGCGCGACGCGGCCGCGCTCGCCTGGGGGGCGCCGCACGCCGCCTTCTCCTTCCCTGAAACTGAGTTCATTGCTGTCACTGCTTATCAGGTAATTCTTTACTTTTTTTATAATAATTATTTATTGATAACTAAACTTTAAAAACACAAGGAGAGAGAAAAAAAACCGTATTATACTATCAATTACTGTAGATTGCGTCTGATGGGAGCCGTTACAGTGAGATCCGCAGCAGGCACCTATACTTTAAATAAGGAATCGTCAAATAATTCATTCCATTAGAGTTAAATTAAAAGTAGTGTAAAAGCATACACCGCTTCTGAATAAAATTGTAATTTTAATTTTATTGATTCACTTGCCTTTTTTAGTTTACACATTTTTTTATTGGAATTGAACTAAATACATAAATATAAGTATGTATTTCCGATACGGGCGTATAGTGTATGTATCTGATCGGACCTCACTTGTTCTCAGAAAACGTAGTAAGTTTCCGAGAACACCCGCGGATTCGCACTTATGGCGACCGCATTTTTTTCGCTAGTTCCAAGGCGCCAAAGCTTTTACAAGGGCATGCGTAGTGGTGCCAGTTACATTCATACAAAAAAGGACAGATTGCGATCGGCGGCGGCTGCAGTGGTCATTGTGCGAGCTCCCTTAGCAAAACAATGCCAGCTAATTTGAGATTTTAGTTCGAGCGGCTCCTCTATTCTTTTGTTCGGCATTCGATAACTCATTGCAGTGCGAGCAACTGTGAATGGAACAGTTACTTTCGGTAAAAGATATTTAGTGTCTCAGAAACTAATGACCGGCCGATAGCGAACAATGAGCAGTAGATATAATGAATACTGACTCACTTCTTGTCGTTGCGTTTGATTAAACAACTGTAAATTGAAATCAGCGCTTAATAACATTCTTTAATTGAGCGAAAAGAATGGTTGCGTATGATTAGTATGGGTATCTTTTCAGTACACGTGTAAGGGTACGGCTTTCACGCGGTTACGAACCGACCCTTCAGCAAAGATACAATACATTTTCTTTTCTTTTTTAATGGCATCACAATACAACAAGTTTCATTTGCCAATATCATTTAGATTCCCGATACTGGGTTCAGCTCGGTACCGGACCGGTACCTATGTACCGGTCCGGTACCGAGAGAGATATGCTTCCCAAATGTAATTAGCGAATTGTTATTTCTTAACAGAATTTGAAGTTAGTACCGGGACTGCCGGTAACCAATTGTATGGTACCGGTACTGGCCGCTTCCGCCAGTATCTATATATATTATCGTTATAAATTAATTGCGTTAAAATCACCCTTCGAGCGGTGCTGATGAGTTTGCACGAGCATATTGCCATACAGCGCTAGACTAAATAAATGTACTTTCTAATGTAGTGATTATAGTGGAAAAAAATTCCATTTATTTGAAACTCCCCAGCTTATAATAATACCACACGAGGGGCTAGGTTTAATGCGATTTATACCTTCGTAATTTTGTATCTCTTGGTGTCTAGTAGAAAAGCCCTCCCGCTGTTTGTTGTCGGTCCCGAACTCCCGACAATATTGGTGCCTTAAAAAACATATTGAGGCTCAGTGCAGCGTGCGCTTCCTTGCATAATCCAGCTAATTAAATGGCGCGGCTCCTTTGCTCTCGGCCCTGCCGACTGCAGCCAGGCGCGACACTTTTCTCGCATACATTACAGCGGGCGTTTTGTAGGATTATCCACCGATTGTCCGGGTAACGGGACCCGCCACCGGACAATGGTTGGCGGCGTATCATTGCGCATTATCCCCGCACACCCGACCAACTTACCATTGTCGTGAATTATCTACGAATTACAAGTTATCCTGTGTAGATACCGACGCATTATTTGGGAGTGTAACTAGGTGGCACGCTACCATCTACAATTGAATTAACAAACCCGCGTCGGAATCGCTCAAAATATTCCTAATTTTAAGTAACTGTCACCGTTCATCCGTCACCGCGTGTTTGCGAGACCCTACCGATAATTGAGTCCATCCGATAGATAAATAAACCAAATTTACCCAGACCCTAATTACACATTTCTAAAAAAGTGGCGACAGCCACCAATATGTGAAATAGTCATGCAAAAAGTAAAAGCTTGGAGGGTGACGTCACGGGCGACAGGGCGGGCCAGGGGCGGCGCCGGCGCAGCTCGAGCGCGGCCGCTACGACTGGAGAAGTGCACTTTACTCAGCTAATAACGGCTTTTTGCCACCCTTCGGCGTCTCGACGGGTGCCAGCTATCTGGCGTGAAGGCAAGCGGCACCCGCCGGCGCCGCGTTATCAGCCCATGTAAACAACATTTACAAGTGACTACACCTATCCAGCCTGTACTATTTGCGTTCAGGATTTCGCCAGATAACCGGGGTGTCGAAATGTTTCGATTGCAACATTTTTTAGAGGTGACGTGACGATGACTCGTAACATTTACCAATAGGCACCTTTTACGGTGAATAGTAAAATATATTCTCGTAGAATGTCGTATAACGAATGCGACACATGCAGAAACATAACGTGCCGTGTGTATGTTACATACTACTTACATAGGGGGTGCTTTAGGTATTGTGCGCCGGCGCAACGCGACGGGCGGGCGACGACGGCGTGGCGGCGGCGACACGCTCGCACGACATACTAATTGGCCTGTCGCCAGGACTAGCACATGTGCCACAATTATCCCATACAAGCTATTAGCGACACAGGAGATGTTTGCGGAAACGGATGTTTAAATTGCATTCTTGAAACTAGATAAGAATATTTCCGTGTGAGACGACCGTATTAGAAAGATTATAAGATAGCAAATACATATAATTAGTCAGGTCCTTAATTTACTTATATGGGGCCATGGCCCTATGTTTGTATCCAGAACTAATAGGTGATATAAGTGCTTTGCGAGACGCATATAGCTTGCGGCACCGACAGAAACGTGACTTCACAATTTCATGCTCGAATGTACAGAAACTGCTTTACTATTGTTCGCAGAATGACCGAATAACAAAATTGAAAATTGACAACAACCCGTTCGCGAAAGGCTTCCGCGCATGCGGTCAATCCAAGTGCAAGAGAAAGAATGACACTGGCAGTGAGACCAGCACCGAGCCTTCAACAGAGTCCAGCGAGCCCAAAAGGCCGTGTTCCGACGCAGCCTCGTCGTGTTCCGAAGAAGGAAGTCTACGGTCATCGTCACCACGGTCCCCGCCTCTAGTTGAGTCCCCAGCTCCTCTCGTCGCGCTGCCTGATAACACCAGCCCGCCTCCAGCCGCGTTCTACCCTCCAGAGCTGCCTTACCTAAATCCCCTACACATGCCGATGCACCTCGGCCTTTGGCCCGGGAGCCCCCTCACCAGTGGCTTCGCGTGGGGCCCGGCATTGCCCCCACCTCCCCCCCGCGCACTGTCTCCCCCCGCAGCCGCCCCTGCTCCGTGCCGCAGGGTGAAGAGCTTCACTATCAGCGCTCTTCTTGGTGAAGGTTGACACACTAAATCTAAGTAGAAAATAGTTAAGGAACTAGTAACCGAATACGTATTTTATGTCCTGTACAATTGTACACAAACGTTGAAACATGATAAGTAGCAATTTCCTACCTATATTAGAAGAATCTTGTTTGTATAGAAGATATTTCGTATTTTAATTTGGTCCATGATTTTGTTAACTTAAAATATCAAAGGGCATGTTTCGCAATAATGGTCGAATTATTTGTATTTATATTGTTGATAATATTTATATTATATCGACGCTTATTTACATACCTACCTCTTGTAGTTTAAGTTACATAATTTAGAGGAAATAATGTGATAGCAGTGACATATTATGCAGCTAAGTTATGTATATAAAATAAATTAACACAACACGAAGTATATTATCTACTCTGAGACACAACAATCCAGCATATATTGTCATATCTACCGAACCGAACAGTGCAGGCCCCAGTGGCGTTATCGTAAGGAAATATTGCGTATTTTTTTATAGAAAAATTTGCGTTTTATAAATGCTCGTTTTGATAGGCGATGTTATAAAAAAAGCCAAAATGATCGAAAGTTTTTATTTTTTTCAAATTTGTTGCAAATTTGCAAAATGCATTGCAAATTTCTTGCCAGGCTTATTATAATAATAAAAAATAATGTAAATTACGACGATCCTTAACAAATTAATCTGAAAATATATGTTATGTTCAATCGGATTTAAACTATTTTTAACATTATGACATATTTGTACCTTCTACCAACATAGCCTCTAACTATTATAGATATTTTAAAATAAAGCTTGTATAATACTGTACAAATAGTTACTGTAAGTATGTTAATTATTCAAGTACAATATATTTTTAATAAATTTTGGATATTTTTTTTGTTCTTCATTTCCTCATTTATGTCCATAGATGATAGGTCGTATACTTATTAAATAACGATCCATATTATGGTCTTGTTTTTTTTTATAAAACTCTGTAGTAACACGTTCCTGTCCACGACTCCTATTGAAATCGCAAATTGACTCTTAACCGCACATTAATTCATTCGGTGCGTCTCCGGTAGTCTACCATTATTGCGCGTATATTATCAATCAAATAAATATATTATTATTATTTTATATCCAAAGTCATAATAAACTCATTTCATTTAATTTTATATTCTGAGCTATATCATCTAAATTCTAAAGTCATCACTGTTAGAGCGTAAAGTTATGCTCTGGCAAAAAGCGACATCTGTACGAAGAACCCACGAACTAGGCACCTATAGTTCGAGGGTGCTTTGTACAGATGTCGCTTTTTGTTATGATGTGAATTTTAGCACTCGCGGTAGAGAGTCTCCGCCGTTTGGTGACTACCCCAGCGCGTTGTTGCATAAGCATACTTACCTGGCGTAGGGGATACCGTGATCATGAAGGCGGTTCCCCCAGGGCGAGGCCCCTCCATTGCACTGCGGTTGGGTTGACCCTTGCGATTATCCCTAATGTGGATAACTCGGACGCGTAATTTTTGGTAGTGGGGACTGCGTACGCGCCGTCCCCCTATTAAATGCTAAACTTTATAAATTATATTTAAAACTTCACAGCTCATTCAGTATCGTATCGTGTTAATTACGAACAAGTCAAATACAATATAACCTCTTCTTATAGTTCTTGTTGCTTAATTAAACATTCAGAAGCAATTTATTAGGCCGGTGCGGGGCAACCAAATCAATCAATCAATCAAAAATCATTTATTCAGTTTAGGCCCTAATAAGGCTCTTATGAAGGTCTAAATTACCACCGGTTCGGAAAAAAGCCACCTGAGAAGAACCGGCAAGAAACTCAGTGCTCTGTCTTTTTTTGCATTTAACAATCATTATATAACAATTTGTAACAAAATTCTTCTAGACATTGGTATGAAATTACAAATATCAAAATGAAAGCTACCAAGTTGGTTTTGTCACACAACATAATATGGAATCACATTTGAAGTTAAGAATTGTTTTTTTCGAGTTCCTTATTTGAGTGAAAAAGTAAAATACGTAACAATTTTATGAAATGTGTGAATGTGGGCGAAAATAAAATATTTTTATGGAAGCCAGAAAAGCTACGTATAGTCGCGCAATCTGTCGATTGGAGCTAAATTCAAGAGACAATAATTACGAAAGTGCAAACCAAAGTATTAGTCCCTATGTAAGGGCACCGTAAATGAGTACATAAGAGGAAATGAAAACAATGTGCATGCATTTCATTTTATTAGACACTTAATGGAAAAACACTCACGAATAATTAACACAGCTATGTACAATGATTGCACGACATTTTATTGAAGACAAAAGTTTTACAGTAGGACATTCAATTGTTATTCTTAAATATACTGGCTCCTCTATATTGGTCATAGCGCTTTACACTTAGATACATAAATAAAGCGTTCTAGAGCCTCAAAAGACAGTCGAAAATATAGTCAACATTACATAGAAAAATGGAATTTAGTTTTGTTCTTTAAAATCACATCTATTTTTATACTTTCTATCCAGCTATGAGGTTTTGCAGTTCAGAACTTAGTTCATTAGCATCAATATTGACTTTGTTATTGGGTGTTGTGATTGGGGCACTGGACTCTCTGTTGCAAGCCTTTTTGTGGACAAACCAGTGAAGACGCTGGCACTCTCTGTCGCAATACTGAACTGACTTGCACTTGGAACATTTCTTAGCTGGCTTCTCTTCACCACAGGTGCTACAGTAGGGAATAGCATCCACAAACCCTCGCTGGCCATTGATTGTGCAGTTAATTACAGACAATGCTGGTGGTGGATCTTTGCTTGTCAAAGAGGAAACCATTTGATGGAATGTTGTACATTCTCTATATGGGAACTCTCTCACACAGTCTTTCAGGAAAGTGTCCATTAAATCTAATGAGACTCCATCCTTGCCTGGCTTCAGCAGCTTTTTGGAGAACATCTCCACAATGTCATATTTCTTCTCTTCTTTCTCTGATGGTTTCTGCTTGTCCCTGATATTATGTAGTTCTCTGATGATGTAGGATAGGTAGTGGTACTTGAAGGCCATCACTTCATTGGTCTCACTGCCCCGAGTCATTTCCTTTTTACAAAGCATCTCTAGCACGTTGCTGACCTTGTCGGCATTGTCGAGGAGACCAGGCAAGTGTTGCAGGTTGAGTGCCAGTCTCACGGGATGAATGTTTACCCCTAAAACAAACTTATGTAGAGGGTCTACTAAGATTGCGGGAAGGTACGGCTCTGTCTGTTGTCCTTGTGGAGTGGAGTAGTAAGAAATCTCACTTCTTGGTATAAAGTTGTTGATGGTCGCTACAGTGTGGTGGTTACCAACAAAGGCAGCCATTTGGGATGCAGTGCGACCTACAGAGTTGGTGGCAGTAGGCTTAGCCCCCGCGTCAAGTAGCAGCTTGCAAACTTCTGAGCTTCCCGACAATGCACCAAAATGTAGGGCTGTATAATTGTACTCATGCTTCCCAGAGTTCACGTCAGCACCCTATAATTATAGAGAAATAGTATTTAACACTCCAATAAGCTAAGGTAATTTGTCACGTATTGTACTTTAACTTACCCTATCGAGTAGCAATTGCACCATATCCTTGTTACCCTTATAAGCGGCGTGTTGAAGTGCAGTCATACCATTTTCGTCAAAGAAATCGACGGTGCCCTTTTGTTGGGCTAAGATTAGCTTGAACTCGGTTAAATCGCCCTGAGCGATAGCATCGAAAATTGTTTTTTCCGAAGCAGACTTTTCATCAGATTTCGTCTCCATATCGATTTTCTTGTACACTTTGTAACAAGTAAGTAGAAAGAAGCAAACAACCTACAAAATTCGATATCTAACTACACACACAAAAACTGAAGTAGGTACTGAACTGTCAAACAAAAGTGACAAATTGAATTGAAATGACCAAGACACTGAATGACAGTTCTGCTTATGACATGCATGGTTTGTGAGAGGGGGTTTTAAGTTATGGACACCAGTCTTTTTAGACTTTATTTTTTTTAATTCCAATTCACTTATATCGCAATAAAATACGTAATTCAGCTTTTTAATGCTAAATGGAGTATGTGGAGGCCATACAAGGCAGTATCAGATAGTAATTGGTATTTAGGTCAGAGGTATATGTTAAAAATATAAAACTTAATTAAAATCAATCCAACCAAACAGCAAACTTTACTTGACAAGTAAGATGGCAAATTATAGCCTTTAATTAAGATGTATATAATCAAAGATTATAAGCCACTAACCGTAGGGCCACTGACCTTGTAATTATAAGCCTAGCCTTAATTCTTGATGTACCAAACATAATTAAATAAGTCAATACATAAATCTCTACTGTTTAAAATGAGGTCAAACTTAACTCAAATCTATATTAAAGTATAGGAATATATACGCGAGCAGGGCGTTGCCCTCTACGTCAGAGACATCTGCTCAACGTCTTTGAGCGTATCTTTGAGCCACTAGAGCCATAGATAATACATCGTAGAGCTCTGAACATAGGTTTGAACCGGTTTGAAATGATAGACTGATCTACAGTAGGTATAAATTTATTGTAAACATCAATAGTCATTATGGCTGCTATGACTATTGATAATAAGTATCTATATGAGTCATGTGTAACATCAACGGCAATAATTAAAGCACTCTACACCACATTGCTATAACAATATCAATAGGTACCTACTAACGAAGACAACATTAAATCTAGGAAGTTTATTAAATAGCTGATGTAAGATAAAACGATTGATCTAAGTACTACGTTAAGTGAAAAGTTATGTAATAGAAACTTTTATGTAAGTTATATAATTTTATTAGAATTAAATTGGCTAAAGCTTATTAAAAGTTAATTGCCTACTTTTTGATAACCTAGAAGCGAGAAGCTACAAGCTCCTAGAATACTACCTAGATAGATACTATAATTTAAGATTGAGTGTACCTAACGTGTGTGGATTTGCTTCTACCTTATTGGAAGATCCATTGATTTCCATCTAATAGAGAAATTATTTATTACAATAAAATAAGGTAAGTTTATCATAAAATTGTATACTATTCATCAGTCCGCATTGCCCAAGACGGATTGGTGAATGGTAATGTTGAAACGATAAAAAGAATAAGTAAGAAAGATAAAAATAATACTATTAAATAAATAACTCACATACATTTATAACATGGAGCACCTTTATACTACTTTTCACAACATCTAGATACTGAATAATATTATTGATGGATATTATTGAGAGATCAAAAATTGAATGATTAAATAGATTTTAAGATAAGATAAATATACCTACATCGATAGTCATTCTAACCTTTGCATATGTGGGGTATATGAACTACTTAGGTAATACATACGTTCTAAGTAAATAGGTAATACATTAATGAAACGTGATTAATACTTTTATATATCTAAAGATTTCTATTATCTACACAGCATTTTCATTGTGTTCTTAAAATCTAACATATTCTCTAGAAAATAATTATACCGTAAGGTGTTCACAAATAACGAAATTTATGACGAAAATGTGATTGCCCAAGAAAAGTTGACGTCAAATTATTTAACTAAGAACCTTAACGTTTAAGAAACATATTAATGTATAATAAATTAATTTAATTATGTAGGTACTAGTAACCATCAGCAAACTACGATACACATTGTATAATAATAAAATCAAAAATTCAAAATACAAAATATATTCTGTTACGTATAAAACTAAAAAGGATTTGCAAGTAACTCAATAACATAATTTAATATACCTATGTTTTAGATATATATTCTTAAACATCCACAGTTATAATCTTAAGTAATTATGAATATATTTTGTAGCGATATTAATACATGAATATTGATTATTTTAATAAAATTATACTACATTTTAAATTTCTTTAAAAATTCAAAATTCTAGAACGTTACACGTTATTTATGCTAATAACTCTACAGCTCTATGCACAATTTTATGCCGCCTATATGAATAACCTCCCCAGATATATAACTTCAAAAATGAGTATTACTGGAGAATTAAGCCGTAAATATTAGGTACCTACAGTCTATAGAAAAAGGAGCAGAAATTATTTTAGCATATGAATCAAATATATTCAGACAAAGGGTGAAATGAAAGTAGCGTAATAATCAGGAATATTAATAAATTGTTCCAGCTTCAACCATACACATACCAAGAATTCTATATTTATGTGCATATATAACTTATATACTACGTATATAAGTGTAACCTTATGATATAATGACACTAAGACATCGACGGTTCACTGAAATCTTAAAGAATGTACAGACATATTCATACATTACTTACGTGAAATATTTGTCTTAATTCATACATACATTCACACATCATTATCGCTTATGAAATAAAACAGGAAATATACCCTACAGGTAATGTAGCTAGATCCAAGCACTATATTCTACGACTTATATACGAGATGTAGATTATACGGACATTAATATTATTGAATTACTTAATTACAAAGTAAGCGAATACCTACTTTATTTGTAAAATAAACAATATTTTACTAGTATAACATCTATTCTAGAAGAAGAAATCAAATGTTTAATGCCTCAAACAACATCTAAAAGAAGAGGTTTGCTTATGTGATTATTATATTATACTTCTCATCACTAATAATAATCAATGTAAAGATTGCACTAATAACTATACAAGTAGATAAATACATAAATATAGTAGCAATACATTATTTGATGCCATTATTCGGCTAAGCTTACCCGCATTTCCTTCGCTTACTAAATCTATACACTTTAAATTATATAGGGTTTCCTTCAAAAAATGCTCGAAGGACCAATGTGGATTTGGAAGTGAAATTAAACAATTCAAACATAGTGGACGTCAAAGGAGAGCTGGGCTCAGACAAGTGCTGGTCCAGAGGCGAGGGGGGGCGTGGAGGGGGCGGGGAGGGGCTGGGGGGTCGTGGGAGTGTGGGCAGCCGACGCAAGACGCACTCCACCGCTTTCAGATACCACCATTCCGTTATGAACTGTGCCGTTGTCCTCTGTATCGGAGTAAGGAGTTGTCAGGATGCGTAGACGCTGAAAAATCAGGTATATATGTAAGATACTTATTCAGTTGAGTAACTCCCTTGTACTGCTTATTTATACCCGAAACCAAACTCAATTTGTAATTCATTATGTTAAGAATGCTACCGAATCAAACCAAAATCAGCTTCTTCTTTCAGGGTTAGTTCCACTTTAATTGAAACTAGACAAGAGCTTAAGTTTACTAAATCTATGTACATTGTCAATTCTGTATTAAATTTAATGTTTAAATATTATATATATTTTTCTTGACAAAGGGGAGAACTTCTATCTACCGACTACATAGGAGGAGCATTCAGACCATCTTCGGTGCATCTAGGAGTGCCAGAGTCTCCAAAGGAACGCACCGATCCTGCAAGAAATTACCTACCTCTATAAAGCTCCCCTTGGTAGTAAGCATCTTGTAGATAGCGACGACAGGAATGCACATGATGCTGGAGCCCGCGATCGCCCACCCGATAGCATTGGCCCACCCTGGGTACACGTAGTCTTCGTACTGCAGCGGCTCGTAGTTCAACAGGCCGTAGGTGGTGATGAAGAGGAGGAAGGCCGGCGCGGCGAAGCGCCAGCACACGCGCCAGTACAGTCCGGGCCGGAAGCCGATCATGTCGCGGATGTCTTCGCAGAAACGCTCCGTACCTTGTAAAGGATGAATCAGACATAACTACTATACAAAATGATGGCAATGTAATCTATTTATTTTTCAAATTTATATATATTATATATTTAACAACGTCATAAGTGCCTTATTAGGTGCCTCTAAATTAAATAAATGTTTTTTTTATATATTTTATAAATTCACTTAGTTCTAAAACCTACCATATATCCAAGAAACAGCAATAGCCTCGAAGAACACGGCGATAAGGATGGAGTACCCGGCCGCGTACCGGTCCAGCAGTTGGAAGAAGTAGAACCCGCCCTTGGTGCAAGAAGCCAGACCCACGAAGAAGTACAGGGTAAAGAGACACGCCACGAACAGTTCCCGGTGACGCCCGATTGGTGGAAATTCATCGCTCAGAGCTGTTATTATCGCTTCTGAACCCCCGAACTAAAACGAAACATCTTCTGTAGTTCTATTGACTTACAATCAAATTAGAAACTTTACATTTCGTTAGTTAATAAATTTACATATATACATTATTTCAGTAAATAATACTATAAGTAGTATTATAATACTCATAATATAAGTACGAGATATAGTGTTCATAAGCCGTATAGTAGTCTCAATGGGTCTTTTAGTTCCTTTGAAGGGACTACTTGCAAACAAACGCATTGTGCCATATTTTTTATATATATATATTGTGATGGCAATCAAGCATACGAACCGTCTGGTAGAATTACTATCTTACACTACATTCTAGCTCATTACTATTAATTATTAGAAAAAAGGGTATTTGGGTATCGTATTTCGAGATAATAACTCACCGAGCTATCCAATCCAAGTGTAAGCAACATCATGAAGAATATCAGCGCCCAGAAAGTGGAGCCGGGCATGGTGGCTATAGCGGCCGGGTACACCACGAACACGAGGCCCGGGCCTTCGGTGGCCACGTCCTGGACATCCCTCCCCGTCGCCTGGGCCATGTAGCCGAGCACGCTGAAGATCACGAAGCCGGCCACGAATGACGTAGCCGAGTTGATCAGGCTGGTTAGAAGAGCGTCCCTGCACGTAAATGATACAATTTGTGTGGTGTTTTGGACCCTTTTCGTAATAATTTCTGTAATGGTGTGTTTGAATCTTGTGTTAGTGGGTTGTCTTCTTGAGTTTACCTTCATGCAGGTTCTGGATGCGTCAAATTTTGGAAAATATGTCTGAATGTATGTAAAAAAATGCTGAATCGGCAGAGTAAATTTGGATTTATGAGAAATTTCTCAGTTTGCCTTAGGTATTTAAAAGTGTTTAATTACACATTAGTAAAAGTATGACGAAAATTCGACTCAATCTTTGATTGTCTCTGGACTCAATCGACACTTAATTAACGTCATTCATTTGTTTGAAACTTGTCAAGAGAACGGCAAACCTAATCTTCGGTGAATAATACCATTAATGAAATACTCACTTGTATACGTTGTTGTGATACTTATTGTAGGACGCGTAAGCCAAGAGAACGCCGAAGCCTGGTCCCAACGAGAAGAATACTTGAGTAGCTGCATCTACCCACACCTGCCACCGAACACATGTATCAAACTACCACTCTCACATTATATAATACTCCCAACGTATACTACATAAAGAGAGGTAGGGCGATTTGGGATTTCCCGTGGGATAAAATTGGAGCCGCCCGACTGGGGACTGTACCTCCGCCTTACAAAAGATCGCAGTGAAATAACACTACTTGATGTAGTGTTGTTTCTGCGGTAAGTAAGGTTGGGAGTGCTCCACGAGGATACGCTGCGCTAGTAATGCTGCTAGCACAGTGAGTACTCATCAACAACATGGTTTGCAACCCGTTAGTGATACCCCTGGTATTGCTAGCGGCTATGAACTGCTTACCATCAGGTGGGCCGTATGCTTGAGTGCCAACTTAATGATATAAAAAAAAACCGTGTACATACAGAAACGGTAGCATTTTTCAAATTTAGATCAGTGATTTATATAGGTACCATATATTTGAAACGTTTTTTCACGACAACGTTTGCGTAAGTTTGTCCATTTCAAGAGTTCCATCTTATTGAAGGAGCCATCGCGTTGGGTAATTAGTAGAGGAAAGGTACCTGAGGTTTTGTAATGGCTCCAAAGTTAGGACTGAGGTAGTACATGACACCAGTCGCGGAGCCAGGGAGGGTAATGCCACGGACCAACAAGATGAGAAGTACAGCGTACGGAAATAGAGCTGTGAACCACACCACCTAGAAAAAGCCCTCATTATTATGACAGCCTTAAGAAAGGTTTAACCAGTTATTTTTATTTTCATTCTTTGTTTTCTTTGATTAACACAAGTTCCAATATTTTAAACAACATTGATAAAAAACACTGTATTTACAAATGCCACAGTAGATTTTGCTGGTACCAGAAAACTAGTGCCTTTAGCTTTTGCCTAGTCATAAGTCACAATTACTAATCTTATATTGTATCTACCACTGGCTTATCTCCTTAGGGGATGAATTCTGAAAATATCTAGTAGAAGTACTTTATATATGTATTATTTATATTTATGGAACTGCAAAACTATACTGATAGCTTTTTGTTTTATTTATTTAAACCAACATAAATAAGGACTTAACAATATTAGCTAAAGATAGTAATATAGATAGTATAAAACTGTAAATAAACCATACTTTGCCAGAAGTTGAGATGCCTTTCCAGAGTGAGAAGTAGCAGATGACGTAGACCACCAGAAGGCACAGAGCCATATCCCACTTGATGACACTCAAATCGTGTAGGCCTTCGCTGTCATTTAGTTCCAATATTTCACGGCTGAAAGTATATTTCAGATATTTAATGTATTACTTAAAGGTGTAGTGTAAGTAATTAAATCTAGTAATTAACAAATACCATAAACTAAATACCTTTAAAATATTATCTACGACGTATAAATGCATATACACAATTACAAATAGTATATATGATCCATATCCCAAAAAAATTAACAGTCTAATAGAAGAGATTAAATTTTACAAAAATATATGGTAATTTTCTTACGTAAAATATTCTGAAGCGGCCGATGTAAACGGTGTAGTTTGAGGTCTGACATACGAAGAAGAGTTGTTCCGTGAGTATGATTTATTGGCCGATAAGTCCCGCATTGCTTCAAACTACAATAAAATACAGTGCATTCACCAAGAGTGATCATATTTGTGTAATATTTCAAAAAAATCGTCCGGTTCTTGTAAACGATGGTACAATAATAGTGTAATGTGTGATACTGAATATATATTCAGTGTGAAACATCATTGGTTAAATCAAAATCACATCTATTATTGTACCAATCGTTTAAGACAACCCGACAAAAAACAAGTAGAACTCAAAAACCACGACGTTAAAATTTTATTTTATTGAAATACTATATTACGCTATATTAACTAGGGTTGATACGATAAGCGAATGTCGGTTACTGGCGAATCTGCAACAGTCACCATAATATTTAGCGATGAATGTAAGAAAATCATATTCGCAGTGCTGTATTTTATAAGCAGCATTTATTTAGGACTAGCTGTGCCCACGACTTCGTACGCGTAGATTGATTGAATTATTTTAATGGGTTTAATGTTATATGCGCGGAATCCTAATTATTTTTAAAGCCTTACAAAAGTTGTAATTACCGATCGGCAAGATGGCGTGTTCCAGTCGTTATTGCAGTTGGTCCAGGGTAGCATGGTGGTGAAGGAGGCGAAGAAGAAGCGAAGAGCCCACGCGATGATCACATTGTAGTAGAAATCCACGTAGAACGCGATCAGCACCACCGCGTAGCCTATACCTTCAAGATAATGAGAGGTCAGTTGCTTCTCTCATATCTACTTTATTTTACCTAAAATACTTATTTGACTTTGTGACGTGAGGGCTTAGGACAAAAATATCGACGACCACCCGTGAGGAAAGATAATAACTAGCCTAGATTACTCTATAAACAGCCATGTTAGTTAAATTTCCGTCGAAATGAGCTTAGCCGTTTTGGAGATAAAGAACAACAACCGATTGCCGGTTGCCTTGCGGATAACAAATCCGTGGTGCGATATTATATTGTTATATATTTTGGTTACTTACACATTATATCTACTTACAATGATTAATTCATTGTCTACTAACATTATATGAATTACATGTGTAGTTCGAGATTTTTTTTAAATCTACATCGGACCCTATACACAACGCCGACCCAGAGCGGATTCAGACTTCACATGTCATTGAATTATTTCTGTCTAGAAACGAAAAACTAAAGAAAATCATTGATTGGGTGCTGGTATTCTCCGGTATGTTTTGCTTTACCGAAAAGGTCGTGGTGTGCTTAGTTCTATAATTAAGTTTAATAATGAAGTCATCGGTCACCAAAAGACCACCTGAATCGGGAAGCGGGTGACCTCTCAACCACACAACATAGACACCTACCACGGCAAACATGCCCCTAATAATCGTCGAAAACATTTTATACATTACAATACTCAGATTTATTGAAGATCTTAACATAAATGTACGCTTTCACACAAAACGGATTTCCAACACCTTTCCACTCCATTACCAATTTTATTTCTCTTCAAAAATCATATCGGGGCTGGAGCCACTCAAGACGCGACGTGACAATCGGGTGAAATGAAATCAACCGGCATAAGCCTCACAAATCTGGCGGGGCCTTTTGAGCCAACGTATGGCGAGCACTTAAGGGGAGCCCTGGAAATGGTGTCAATTATGGGTGTAAGTGCGAGGGACGAGTGTCGGCCAAGGAACTTACTGAGTTGGTGATACGGACGGTGAAGAGATTTTCATTTAAAATTTTAGTCATAACATAAATCGTAGCGGTTTATTCATTACCTATCTATAAACACTTTGAAGATAAATTATAATGCGATAAACGACGCCTAGCATTTTGGAAAATGTCTCAGAAAGAGGGTAATATTTTTCGAATATATATATGCATTTCTTGCGTGGCCATAACCTTAATGGCTTAACAAATTTTAACATAATATTTATTTTAATCATTTTATTCACAAAGTAGAATAATGTCCTTTTTTATATTTACTTCTTGTATTAATTTACTATAATACATTCTATAAGTACAAGATACATTCATTTTTTATTCTAAACTTTCCATCATCCCCATACAACAAGTTTGTTATTTAAACTCCAGAAAAATATTGAAACATATCGGCTCAAGGCGGATGTCTATACTTATAGTTTAAAGAGGTAAAATGTGTTTGTTTGTGTGTAGGAGTAAACTGGAATTATAGAACCGAATATCCAAAATATTTATTTTAATTGTTTATATTAGGTTAGTTTTTTTTCTTTTTAAGTAGTTAATGCACATAGAAATGTATATCGTAACTTTAATATTGAAATAAAAATATTTTACTTTTAAATACTAGAGATATAAATATAATTTTATGATTATTTGTACGCAGTATACTGATAAAAATAAGTTTCGATATCGAATCTCAATACTTATGTTTTACGTGAACGAAGTTGCGGACAGTAAGCTTGTGCGTACTATATAAATATAGTAGACGCAAAGACCGCTAGCACTTGAAACTTCCATTCCGATAACATTAGCTGCTAGTGCCGGTTCGTGCGAGCACATAAATCTATGACAGACTAGGTACGTGACGCACTCTTCGAGGTCTGTTCTGTACGTACTAAATATATCTGAGATAATAATGCCATTATTTCCAGTTTTTTTTAATAAAGACTTATAAAAAACATTGTTCAATGTACTAAAAAAAAATTGTCTTACCGAGCCTATAGAAAACCTCTCCGTCCGCAGCGCTGGCGAATTTCAACACACACCCAAAAGTTTTGAATGCGTTTTAAAGTCCTTAATACAACTTTGAACTGTTCTTTGACGGTGCCCCATTGGCTATTATTGCCATGGCTGAACCCCAATGAAAGATGGAAAAGCTAATCATGTAAAGATCGAGCTCCTAAAGAGCTTACCTTTAAATAGTGGGACGAGTCTGCCCCAGCAGGTGATGGCGCCCTTCCGGTGGAACTGCCCCAGCGCCAGCTCCATGTAGAAGAGCGGTATGCCGCCCACCACCAGCATGATGCAGTACGGAACCAGAAACGCACCTGGATGACAAGACCATAGTCTTCATATTTGCACTTTAAATATGACCTACTAATGAAATAGTAATAATATTTCTGTATTTCTTCTTTCACAAGCTTCTTCGCGCTAACTTATCCGTTGTCATAAAAAGCGGGCGTTACTTAAATGTTACCTTAAGTTACTTAAATGTTTTGCTTACTAAAAATAAGTATCTATACAACTGACATACACGGAACACTAACTTCTTTAAACAATAAATTACTTAAAGCACAGTCAATAATATATTTCATTAAGTAGCTAGGTAGGCATTAATCTTCTCGCAGCCTCAAATGACGATGGTCGTTCCAGAGCGTGGCAATCTCGACTCGAGTCGAGCGAAGCCAGTCGCAATGGCCGCCAATAATTTCATATTGCTCCCAAGAGGCACGCGACGCAAATTGTTGAGTAATTGGCCTTTTAAGTCGCTCGCATTTACTTTCAATTCCCTTTTATCAAACTTGAGACAATTTATCTTTCATCGCCGTATCTTATGTAGGTATAGGTATATTTAATGAAGTAAGCCCTAAGTAAATTAGCAGAATTTGCTTAGCTTATAACGAAATTGACAATATGATAATTTTAATAATAATGCAATTAACTTACTCGTTTTAAATTGAGTTTCTAGTAGAATTCTAATCTTCAAACAGTGTTATAAAGTCATAAAGAATTCTTATTTCGTAGAACGGCGTAGCACATCTACGAAATGTCTACGCTTTAAGTTCTACGATTGTATTGTACACATCTTTAATCGTATTTTATATTTGCTTTGGATTAATACACGGCTATTGCCTTGTCCCTAAAGGTTACCGTTAGCACATTTCTCTCTCGCATAACGCAATGACTCGTTATTTCATTACTCACTATCTATTTTTAACGGCGCGAAGAGTCCTAATCAAGTCCTTCCATTCTATTTTACCATCTAGTGTGACTTGCGTTCAATGGTTCGCTAGAAATTACAAGTAAGCGGCTAATGAACGTATTCAATTTGTTAAACGACCTTCTTCCGTACTCTTTATTAGGTGTGAGTAGGGAAACCCACTCTAGGCAGAGGTATGTAACGGCTCAGAGTAGATAATATACTACGTACAAGTAACGGTAACGGTTTGCTTTGTACTTGTACTAATATTACTTCTTGTAGACCAACCCGTCTATTGAAAATAGCTTGTAAAAATACTATATTTTCGGGATGATTTTAATTGTACCAATCTTGTATTCTTGACTATAAAATGTAATATATTAATTAAATACAATTAACAAAAATCACCCATTCTTTTATGAATGTGTTAAGTTTACAGTCCTCCTGATGGTATGGTAAGAAATAACAGTAGCCTTTGGACGCTTGCAATACCAGGAGTAGCAGCAGTGCGTTGCCATACTTGCCATCCTTATTGTTGAGTGGACTCACCGTGCTAGCAGTTGTCACCTTACTGTTGCGTAGTGCATACACAGTGTAGAATCAGAACAAGTACATTACGTAGGTACATAATATTTCTTCAGTGCAGGACACGAATTTATGACCATAGCCTAAAAGTACACTTATTTTATTGAAGTTGTCACTAAAGTCTCAAAAGAAAATTACTCATTTGAAGAACATTTTTATAGGTATTTCTTGAAATATTTCCATTCCACTGAATAAAATCGACAAGCATTACGGAAAGGTAGGGGTGGGACGTCGGGATTTACTTTATTGCCCGATGCAACAGGTCGCGGATAAGGGGCAGAATTGCGATGAGACTCCCAAGTGTGTCGCGAAGTAGAGTTCGCCTCTTAACGGGATAATGGGGATTTGTGGACCACGCGCCTGATATAACGCTATTGAGGCTGTCACTTTAACTTCTGCTATTTTTCACATTTTTACTATGTATACTTTAGATACTAGTCCCTTTCTCGACAGCAATTCTGTTAATCCAGGCATTTCTCCAAATGGACGTTTTTATGCCTCTAAGGTGGCAAACAAGCATAGGACCCACCTGATAGTAAGCCTTTGGACACTCGCAACACTA
This sequence comes from Falcaria lacertinaria, assembly GCA_951449985.1. Taxonomy (NCBI): domain Eukaryota; kingdom Metazoa; phylum Arthropoda; class Insecta; order Lepidoptera; family Drepanidae; genus Falcaria; species Falcaria lacertinaria. The sequence continues at coordinate 9,670,291 of OX602111.1, read as the reverse complement.
GGAGTATTATAATTCGCGCGTCGCCATCATAAAATTGAATGATTAACATAATATGCAAATTTCAAACATTTATATGGATTTTCTACTGTTGCACCTATACCTACCATAATTTCGATTACGAAATAAAAAATTAAAATGTGTTAACCTAATAATTATCTAGTTGTACATATAGTTTTCAAGCGTTTTTTTAATTCATACTAGTATTTTTATTCTTGCTTTATTTTCATAATCGTTTTGGTTTATTCATTAAAATGTACGTTCGAATTTATGTTTTGTATTTATTTATTCCTCATTCTGTCTGTAAGTAGTATCTACATTGCATACAAGATGAAGAACTTAATGTTTATAATAAAAATATTTTACTTCTATCCAATGAAAGTTACTGAGTGAACCTTGAACTGACGTATTTAAACGCGTTTCCCTTTCCAGTAAATCCATCGATGATTTAATGGCTATAGTTGTAATCCTATAATACCCAATCATTCCGGACTTCCCCCGGGATAAGGACAGACGATTCGATTACACTAGTAAACGGTCACTGGATGAATGTAAATGGGACTAAAAGGGATTACACTATGGATTTTTTTTCGGACTTAAAACGAACGATTTCATTCATATTTATTTAAAAAACTTTATGAATTTTATCAATTTCAGTACAACTTCTACGCAGTATATTATCTTATAGAGCATTTTCTACCATAATAAATGTCATTTTAAATATCGAAGTTGATATGCGAATAATGAAAGGCTATGTAGTCAATTGCAAAATAAATGTATTTATATATATATAGCATTTTTGAAGTAGGTAACAATTCTTATCAATTTTAGTATCCAATTGTTAAAGAACGTCCCGGATTTTAAAAACCTTCTGTTTATGGATGACGCTGATTCCCACATACATGATCGTCTATATAAATATAAAATTGACAAAATAATTATGCATATCTTCAACAATCAGACTATAACGTGACATCCTAATAAACACTTAACGCCACCCAATGGGTTAGTTTATAGCTGGACCCGACTGGACCCGACGTCTGTGGCGTGATGGATGGCGGGGGTCGTATGATGAAGTGTTGCCCTATCAATTAGAGAGGGAAGTCACCTCACTACATACTTAACGTATTAAGAAAATAATAATACACATAAATCGGTCAAATTGGACCTGAAACCGACCGAAGACGGTCCGAAGTAATTAAGGTCAGTGTGACAGATTAAAAAAATCGTACTTATATCATCTGACTCGCGCGCTAAGAGGTTTTCTTCTTCTTTATTAATTAAATGGCAGCACAAAAAGTATTTTTATTTTAACAATATCATATAGGTTCCTTGGAATCACCTCACAATAAACTATTTGTTCATCTTTCAAACTAAACTTAACAAATAAGCTTTTACGCGTCTAAGGGCTATGGTACTCGCTTACCAGATTAGATGTTACTAGATTAGACATATAAAAAACATTAAAAGGAAATAACTGTATTTATCTAGTATTTGTAAGGTTGTAAATACTAGACTAATAAAACTACACAAATTGTTTCAAAATTCATCCCAGTCGCCCGGCAAATAAGATTCCCGGGCCAATACAGCAGACCCAAAGAAAATATCAAATTTGAGCAGTAGTCGAGAATTGCCGTTTAATTGGATCCTGACGCAATCGGGCTCCGAGTGACCCACACCCCCTCCATTAGCTTATTATACCCTGTCGCATTATTGCGTCACTAATTTTCCTGTACATCGAGACGCTAACTAAGTTTCTCTCAGCAAAGGGCGCGTTCTGATTGTCAATTACTTGTTCCTGGGCGGCGAAGAGCGCTGATCAAAGCAAGGGCCAGGATGCAATTAGGTGTGTGGCTGAAACTTTGCGACGCCAAGTATTTGTAATACCTACCTATTAACTAGCAAATATCACCAAGCGTTCCATTGTGTGTAAAATTAATACAATTAGAAGTACAGTCATTACACATAGAGGCTGCATGCACCTATCAATATCAATATAAAAGTTTTCTAGAGAAAAAAAGTTTGTCGATGGAAGTGGCAAAAAAAAAAGATTCTAAATGTCATTCATGGCTTTTAGCTTTGTCGTGGTATAATGTCATTTTGATATTTTTATACGTAGTTTATTTGTTTACTTTGGTATTTTATACTTTTTTTTTATTTTCTGTTTTTTATTGAGTTACTTATACACATAAAACCATCAATGTCGTCCGAGAGCAGCGAAGAGCCAGAAAAGGCTTTGGAAGTAATATTCTTCGGCCCAGAGGACAGCACTTCGGGCGAGGATCCACCCATGAGCGAGTGGTCCTCGCTCATAATCGAAGAGGAACTGGTCAACAAGAAACGGGCTTTGAACAGAAAAGGGCTTTACTATCCCGGCAGCGGGAACATTTGCACCAAGTATGTTCAAATGTCGGACAGTTCCGTGTTACGGCACGTGTACTACAACTATCCCCCAGTTTCAGACCCCGGCATAAAAGAAGCACTTCTGCATCCAGAAAAACCAGTTATATACCCAGATGACGGTCAAGAGCTATACCTAGCATTGTGTGCAGAAATGAACATGGGCCCAGTTCGTTTGTTCTATATCAACTTACTCAACGATGAAATAAATTTGAGCTACTACGGAGTTAATCCCATGGGCATTCGACCAATGAGTATCGCCTTGCAGTACAATAAGTGTGTGCGTCATTTCAATCTCACTGATAATTTCCTTAGCGATGATGCTTGCTATCATCTAGGCGATATGCTGCGCTCGAACGTTACTTTGACAGAGCTGAACCTGGCTGGGTGTCGGATTGGAGCATCAGGTCTGTTGCGCGTAGGTGATACGTTGCCAGTAAACCGTTCACTGAAAACTCTAAATTTAGCCAGAAATGCTCTGGGTGACAAGGGTGGATTATACTTTGCAAAGCAGATCTTCGATGGAGCCTCTATCACTCGTGTAAACTTGAGTAATAATGGTTTAGGAAAAGATACTGCTCAAGCGCTGGCCGAGAGTCTGCAGTACAGAAATAAATTAACTCATGTAGATTTATCATGGAATATTTTCTTTAATATTCCGTCTATAGTTAAACTACTGGACGAGTTTTGTGAGAGCACAGTTCTGGAAGAGCTTAATTTGGCTTTTAATGCATTAGAAGGAGATCGAGTAGGTAGCTCGATCAAAAAGCTTTTGAAACTTCCGACTTTAAAAATTCTTGACTTGAGTAACAATAGATTACAGGGCGAAGCTGTACATTATATTGGGCAAAGTCTTATAAAAGCTAAAAAGCTGGTGACTTTGGATTTATCCAGTAACCCGCTTAGTCCTATTGACGCGTACGGTTTATTGCACCGGATGCTAAAGCCAAAAGTAAAATTGGAGAACCTGCTACTAGAAAATGTTTGGGTACAAAAGAATTTCATCACGTGCCTTGCTAACATACGAAAGATGCCATGTCGTGCGACGTTTGTGGTAAAGTATGGTGGAGTGCTTCAAAATTGGACCATAGTCGGTGTGGATGCCAGAAAAATAATTTTACAGCGAGCTGACTATCTTTGTACAAGAGATAAGAAGCACCGCGTGGATATAGCATTGTTTTTCTTGAGAATAAATAAAAATTATTCGAAACCGATTGCAGTCAAAGATATGATAACTATGATGAGTGCCGAAAATGTCCCCTTAGATGACGATTTGGTGGCAGAGCTATCTAATGCATTCCCAGGTCCCAAGTCTGCGAAAGCTAAGTACATTAACTTGAGCAACCTGTGTGAGTATATTCAACGACTGTGGCCTGAGAAGAGGCTCCCCCCGACGCCGCCGCCGGAGCCCGAGCCTATACCACCACCAGAGCCACCCAAACCAAAAGGCAAAGCGAAAGGAAAAGTAAAAAAATGAACTGGACTGTATACTTTATTATTTTGAGTATTTTAATACCCAATTTATTTGTATTTCAATATACTTTTTAAGAGTTATTTACAATTCTATTTGATATACATATTTTTTGAAATTTTATGATATTTAATTTTGTATAAGATTAGCTGGATGAATCTGGAACCAGCCTATTTAAATTATACAAAGTTTTCGGTAATTTTGGCCGTGTGCTAATAATGCTAATATTATACTCAAAGGGTAGCACAGATTTGCCGAGATTGCATGTAGCATTGTCATATCATATCGTTATGCATTAGCTTTTGCAAGTCTAAAGTTATCTGGATCAAACAAATCTAATTCCAGCGGTTTCCTGCTATCTCCAATGAGGAGCCGGACCCGAGGCGTAGCAAATTTCCGGTGTTTCAGCCCGAGACGCTTGTATTGGTCTGCAGTGTTTGTTTATCTGTCATATGCATTCTTCTGTTTAGGAAATTGTTCAATTATCCCTTGCGTTTGGACTATGGTAGCAGTCTTTGTAGATTGTAGCAACTTTAAGCCCTTTAAAGTGGTATGAGGGTGTGGTTTTCTGGAGGCATTTCTATGGGAACTTTAACAATCTAATTTAATAAATACTCGTAATTGGGCATATCAACTGATTCGACAATTAACACACAGAATTAATTCCTTGTGTTTAATCCGTTTTTATTGAATTACTATGTATTTATTATTCGTATCGGCTAAGGCAGCAAGCATAAGAATAGCCACAGATTCAGTAACAAGTAACGAATCGGCCTGGCTTGAACATAATAATAGCCGCTTAAATAATTCAGTCGCAATTACACAATGCAGGCACAATTACACACGACAGAGCAGAGGTGAATCGTTCAATTAGTGCGCCGTGTAAGAGCGCTCTTGAGGTACCAAGCACTGCGAGGCAAGGCAAGGCGCCGGATTGTTAACCCTCTATTATACCTCGAGGGCTCTACACGCGAGCTGCAGCCACTAGTACAGCCCAATGGTCTAACGCAGCGTTCCGCAAACTTTTTGTGTGCAAGGTACATCTAGAATATCGGGAAATTTTGGAGGAACACCATAAATCAAAAATCTTTTTCAATTTTTATTCAAACCTATTGGCTCAGATTAGATAATATACTACGTACAACTATTGGTAACTGTCCGAAACTTAATAAAATGCCTCGCTCGCGGGATTTGCAGTTCCTTTGTTTTTTTTTCATCCATCGATTTATCTTTACGAGATAATTTCATATTTTTGAGGCACACCAACTAATCACCAGGGTACAACAGTGTGCCGCGGCACACACTTTGCGGAACAATGATCTAATCTAGTGTATAGCTTTCTGCGGCAAAATCAAAGGTTAATAAACATGCCCTGTATTTTAAAATTCAAAGTTTACTGAGGTATATTGATACGCTTCGAAATTGAAATTGAATTGAAAGCAATCGTTTCGAGAAATACGGGATGCCGGTCCTTAGGGAGATCCCTTAGTGAAATGATTTGGTGAGGATTTCGGTAAGTAATTTTATTCTACGATGAAAGATTGCTCGTAAAGGTTTCATTGCGCATTTTATTGTGTTGTTGACAGATTATTTTTATATTTTTCATTTCATATTAAGTGACCCTTACCTAATTGTAGTCTTAGTTAACAAGTTACTTTTAACATACAGGCCTATTACTGAATATCTTTTACTGCTTTGGGTTGTCTCTAGAAGTGCCAGAAATAAAGCCGCGTATTACACTAGGCATATTCAAGTTTGATTCGCGGCTTTAATCTCATTCGCTATTGGCTGAAATAGTCGTTAAAGAGGATTCCGTGGACATAGAATAATATTGTAAGATGTCCTTTACTTATGTCATAATTGTTACATGAAAAAAAGACAGAGCACTGAGTTTGTTGCCGGTTCTTCTCAGGTGACTTTTCTTTCCGAACCGGTGGTAATTTAGACCTTCGTGTCTTAAATTGAATAAATGTTTTTTTGATTTGAATTTATATGATTTGACTTGCCTTTGACTAATAATATTACGACGCTAGTTGCACATAGCGCTTCACCTGAATGCCGCTAAGTGCCTCTCGCCGCATTAATTGCGGCGCGCCTCGTCTCAACGCTTCCGTTGCGACGGATAAGGCGCTAAGCGCCGTACATACCCACACTAGCATCATGTATAATCCGCGATGTAAGAACCAATGGATTTTAATATTTATATAAGGAAAAATCGATTCCAATAATAGAGATTCTTCTTTTATTTTTGGAAAAATAATTAGGGATACGCGCAACAAAAAATGCCCCTGAAATTCTGAACAAATTCCTAACGGTTGGACCTAGTTGAACGGAACTTTCCCAGGCAGATAAATTATGCTAAAAGACGGCATTTACGTTACTTTTAGTGTGTAAATACATTAAGGATCCGCGCAACTATATTAAATCCATGAACAAAAATCGTACCACGCGTACGAAGTCGTGGGCACAGGCTAGTGACTAATAAATAATAATATAAGAGAACAGCCTAACATTCATTTAGTAACCGTGGCGTGTGTACGAGCCTAAATCTGAAATACCTAAATAGTGTTTTGTTAAAAACCTCGAAAAGCATTGCCAATAATCTAACTAAGTGGACTCAATGCAAGCAGCCTCCATTATCCTACTAATATTATAAATGTGAAATTTTGTGAGTATGGATTGATGGATAGATGTTTGTTACTCTTTCACGCAAAAACTACTCAACGGGTAGTTTTTGCATTTGCAAATTTGGAACACAGATGATATATAACCTGGATTAACACACATAGGTATTTTTATGCCGGGAAAATGTTTTTATCCCGGGAACATTTTAGGTTCTTCTTAGATTCCAAGCTCAATGCGAACGTAGTCGCGGGCAGAAGCTAGTTGTATAATAAGTTTGGGAAGTGCCACACGCGGGGAGATCCTTTGTGACAGCGTGTAAAGGACTCACCGCCTCCATTCTTGTAGCAGAGGTAGGGGAAGCGCCACACGTTGGCGAGGTCGACGGCGAACCCGATGACGGAGAGCAGGAAGTCGACCTTCTTGCCCCAGGTCTCGCGCTCGGCCGCGCCCGGCCCGCGCGGCGTCGGAGTCTTCAGCATCGGCGTCTACTGCCGCGCACACCGCCACACCCTGAACACAAAGTACATGATTCAACCAACAGATCCCCAAAGAATTTATTCAACTACTGTGGCAAACAAGCTTATAGTAAGCAGTCACCGTAGCCGATAGCCGCTAGCAATACCAGTATCACTCACGCGTGGCCAACCTGTTGTTGATGAGGACTCGCTGAGTAAGCAGCATTACCACTAGCGCAGCGGAGAACCCATCGCCCTACCTCTCTTTTTACCTCTCTTTTCTTACAAAAACTTATTGGTACAGGCCGGGGTTTGAACCTGGGCCCATCAAATGACAGGTCGCTGCGGCAACTACAAGGACACCACGGCTTCAAAAAATATTTGTGGCAGTAAAGAATAACTGCCGTAAATATTTTTCCTTGCGAGCCTTCTTTAATATTTGTCTACGTCTACATAACACGCCCTGTAGATTTCCCCCTTATAGTAAAATGTTCCACTCGTCCCGTTTTGAATATCCCACTCGTACCTTACGAATGAGTGCCCAATGCGAACTTTCTATTATTTTTAACTAACGATCCACCCCGGCTTTGCTCGGGTGTATTATAATACGATTATATAAGAGGATAATTTATATGTATACATGTAAACAATCCTCTTGAATCACTCTATCTATGTGTTAAAAAAACCGCATCCAAATCCGTTACATAGTTTTAAAGATCCAAGCATACATGGAGACAGACACATTTTTTTATACTATGTAGTGATTAGTAACTTAAGAATTCGAATTATTATATCCAAATACAGTGCAATTAAATACAAGTTACGTTATTGTTCTAAATACAATAGAATATATTATTCCCAAAGCCTATTATAGTTAGGCTGCACCTTTAATAAACAAAAACAGCACGGTTGAGATTAAAATACTTCCACGCAAAAGCAAAGATCCTTCAGACACTCCAAATTTAATCGGAGTTAATTGAGAGTACAAAAATAATTGCGGTGTCGTCACTCCATTACCGCGGTACAATGAAGTGACAAATGTTACGCACTCGGCCTGGCCGAAGCTTGACCGAGGACTCTTCACGTCTCCGCTGGACGCGGTCACGGTACAATTTGTAGGGCTGGCAAGGATTTGAAAACATTTTGTTTTGAATTCTAAAATACATTAATGGGTCCATTATCATCTCACGTTGACAAAGATGTTTGTTTGGTTTTAATTATTAATTTATTCGAGCGCGGCTAATGAGTTTAGAATAAAAAAGCTTAGTATTTTTTAATTAATCGTTTACTTTTGTATCGAGTAACAATAGAACGAATAGATAACAAAATTATGAAAATCGATCCAGAAACGCCGAATCGATTTGACTCTGCCTTTAGCAGCCACGGATTATTGTAAGCTTTAAATTCTTGAGTTCTCTTTAATTTAATTTACGACAGCAATTTTTAATGTACCTAATGAGTAAATAGGTACAGAAATAAATTCTAGGGGAATGCGCGTAAGGGACTCGTTATTAAGTACTATTTTTCTAACTTTCGCGATCTAAACGCATAATAATTAATGACATATCGAGAGTTATGTAAAAATTTTATATTGTGTATAAGATCCGTTTTAATGTCATTAATATCATTATTAGGTCTTGGATACAGACAGAGTCAGCCCTATGCCAAGCCCTTGATTCCGGCGGTAGGTACAGAGTGGCTGTCATGTGCATCGTCCGCTGATTTCACATGAAAAACCTCCCTGACAACACAGTCAGATTGTCACTAGCGCACAAATTGGATTTTCCGATAGCTTTAGCCAATAAACCAATGAATGGGTAATTACCACTTTCCTATGTAAATCTCCTTGTCCGAAGTGTCTATATGAACAAAATACACATGAGTATTAGAGAAAATTGGATCGGCTATAGTTTTTTTTTACCACTAAGGTGGCAAACAAGCATAAGGTCCATCCGATGGTAAGCGGACACCGTATCCTGCAACACCAGGGGTATCCCTCGCGCGTTGCCGACCTTTAGTATCTTTTTAAGCTTTCTTAACATGTTACTGTGCCTGCTTGTCCGTATGATAAAAGAAATACGCAGATTAATTTCCGTGCGGAAAAAATAAAGATCTCAATTAATAATTAATTTATGATGCCATTTTTCTGGTTCCATGAGTATTCCATGAATAATAACTTGAGTAAAAACATGAGTGTCTTATTTGGCCTTTAAATTAAATAAACTTTTTTTATTCTAATTCATATTGTAAATGACTAGTGAGCAATTCTCCTTCTACTTCGATCAATCAACTAATCCGATTACCTACTGTCTGCGGCAGTCTTCCGTTATTTCATATATGTAGGTTGAACTTTTAAAGCTTTACGATTTATTAAAGTTTAGTTTTGCAATAAAATTCACATAATTTATACAAAAGCAATAAATCCTATTTTTTATATGCCTTTATTAAAATTTCGCTCTTCGCTATCTTAGTAATAAGTTAGAGCGCATAATATATTTGCTAGTAGACCTAGCGGTGCTGTTATATTATCATTAAGGTAACTTAAAGCAGTATGCTTACCACGGGTTCATCCCAAAAAAACAACTATCCGCATTAGTTTAAGTCTTAGGTATAATACGAAATGCGAATTAGCGGTTTGCCCTGAAATGGTATGGCTATCTCAGCAACTTTATCAAAACCTACTGTGGTGTTACAGAGTTATTTTTCTTTTCTTATTTGGTAAGAGAACTTCATACTCTTGTCATTTCAAACATAGCGGATTCGTGCGAGAGTTAAACGTAGTGATTATGTACTCTGTGCGAGAGTTGTTATTGGGATTGAAAAGTATTTTTTCTGTTCGTATTGAGAAACGTTATATCCAGTACTGCGAGTTAATTATTTATGGGTGAATCACTGTTTAAGATAGGCTGGACATTCATAGACACGAGAACATAAGGTAAGTGAACTTTAAATTGAAATTGTAAATTTGTGGTTATGTTTTCAATTTTTGTATGATATTTATGAAAGGGACACAATAAATGGTTATGAATGGGACGACCCCATAACTGCCCCGTTCAAGACTGCTATTTTGCACTAGGTTTCTAATTTTTTTTACTTTTTTTTTCTCATTAAATATTCAAAAAGCACTGAAGATTGGTTTAAATGTAAAATTTGCACCAAATGGGCACCCGAAACCTGTGGCGTTAAAGGTGGTTTTAATTTTTTGCTCACTATGTCATTGAAAGCCACAATGATTTATTAGTTTTTAAGTTTACTTTTATAAGACTGTAAGTCAAACTTTATAGAGGCTGTTGATTATCATTCTATTAAAAAAGAACAATTATTATTTTTTAAGTTCAGTGGAATGTCTAATAAGAGATATATATAAAATTGTTGATTTGTCTTTAATTTAAATAAGTGTTTCATTTCTTGATAATTATAAGGAGACTGTTGATTATAAGTTTCTTAGGGAAAGCTATTAAAAAAAAACATTATATCTGAGAAAAACATTATAAAATTGTTTCATTATACACTTATTTCCTGGAAATTAGGTACTGTCCTTTTCATAAATTACTACGTCCCTTTCAATACAGTCCATTTACAAAATACATTTTTTTTTAAATGCGAAAATAACTAATAAATAATTGATTAATGACAATTATTTCATTTCATTTCAATACTTTAATAATAAACGCATTCTATTCGACTCCAACCTGCTCCAAATATTTTCCCAATCGCTTACTAAGGCCTTAAAATCAAATATGTCCCTTTCATGCCACCTCTCCCCTACTTAGGGTATTTTTTTTTCACTCCTCATGCTCATAAAGTATCATTGTAACGTTCCAGAGGGGGGGAAAATATAGAATATCCTGTTCTAAGGGAAAAAGTTTTAATAATATTTTTTATTTTTGTCTGTTACTTATAAAAATGAAAATATTTATGCAATAATAGAACAATTATGGATACAGACTCGACTTCTTGCAGTTTTATAAAAAATAGTTTTTTTTTAACTGGAACTACCAAATCGGTCATTTCTTCGGAGGAATACGTACGTGCATTGCGTTGCGACTTGCGGCTACAGAAGAAATAAAAAGTCATTGCCGCGAAATCTTTACAATCTTTCTCTAATTACAAATTGAATTGATGACCATTATTTATTTTTGGATTATTTTATTTTTTCGCAATCGTAGTGAAAAGCAGAGTGTAACACACGTCGCTAAACTCGGTTTCTACTTTCCCTAAGACTACCTCGTATACAATGGGTCACTTTAGCACCTATATACCTATTGTATAACAATCTACTATTATTCATAACCATTTTTATTACATATTACAAATTTTACAGTCCGCCAACAAACCGTTTGAAAGCTAAAACCAACAAAAATATAATACATTGTCGATTCGCTATCACATCAAAAGTTTAACTGTTATCAACATTTTCAAATATTTCCGACATTACAAAAAAGCGTTACGATAAAAATAATCTTAAATTAATCAGTGTAAAAAGTAAAAATTACTACTTTAATTATGAACTTGTACCTAATCGTAGATTTTAAATAAGGAAGAGCGTAAAAAGTATTGTAAGGGTGTGTACTCACGTGCGGCTCGGCGGGCGTAGAGGTCGCGCCATGTCCGCGCGGCGCGGTCGCGGGCAGAGTGAGTCTACACGGCTGCAAGCAGGCGTAGCTTCGCCCATGCGCAGAAAGGTTGACATCCTGACGAGTTTTCTAGATGGAAAGTATGGGTTATACTATACTATACTATGAACGGAGATAGTAGATGGCATTTCTTTTTCGAATTACTTATCATACTTCTGCAATTCCTGGCAGAACCAATTTACTAGTAGGTCGTGGCTAGCGGACATCTGACTTCATTTGTTTTCAACATAAAGATAACGTTTTTACGTTTTTCTGGCAAATTAAAAAAAATATAAAATGTATCCTATATGTCATCTGTGAATCGCACTTATATTAGTAATGTGAAAGTTGGTGTAAGTGTGTATGTTTGTACACTCTTCACTCGTCAACGGCTGAATGAATTTGTATGATATTTGGAATGAAGGTAGCTTATAAGCTGGATTAACATATAGGATACTTTTTATACCGGCAAATTGTGTGGTTTTCGAGGGTTAGTAGAAGTCAGCGGGCGACACCGCGGGTAAAAGCTACTGTGAATGTAAAATTTTATACACAGGCCAGTAAGCTTACTGTGGATTTATATCATCTTTGAAACCAACGGTTGTCTATGAAGGTTTACAATCAAAGGATATCTGTATGTGATAAGGAACATAGAAAATGCACATTTTCTTAGGCTGTTGAAAAATTACTACGACTGATATTATAAAGAGGAAAGATTTTTTGATTTATGTATTTTTGTGTGTATGTTTGTATTTAATAGGGTCTGAAACTACTGGACCGATTGTAAAAATTCTTTCACCTTGGAAAGCTACATTATCACTGAGTAACATAGGCTATATATTATACTAGCTGCCCGCCCCGGCTTCGCACGGGTAGACCAAATCTTTGATAAATGTCTGCGAACAAAACCCGTGCGAAGCCGGAGCGGGCCGCTAGTTCCTTAATATACCTATTGTACCATTTGCTTAAAAGTAACGTAGATAATTTATTTATTACTTACATATTTTACTGATAAATATTTAATTAGTCCTGGGCGGACGGGCCGCCCTACTGCAGTGGGCGGGGCGCAATCAACCACGCCCAGTCTACGCGACCCACTTTACAGCAATCACTTTGCGACTGCCATTCAGAAAATAAGGTACTTACTTACTTAATGCATTTTAAAAAGTCACCGGAATTTAATAAAACCAAATTCGAAAATGTTACATGGTTAATGTCATCGTAATTATAGACGCAGACTGTTAACAAATATGTTTTATATAGCGAGTAATAAAATAATTCGAAAAATATAATACATTAATTATGGAGAACATGTTTAACACTTAAAGATTTTTATCAAACTTTTTATAAATAAGTAAACAAGTAAAAAACTGCATAACTGCAGTTAATTATCGAACCTGTTGAAGAAGCTAAGTACTTCGTAGTTTGCAAAGCAAATAAGGCATTTATGAAGATCTTAATCACCCACGGTTCGGAAAAAAAGCCACCCGAGAAGAACCGGCAAGAAACTCAGTGCTCTGTCATTTCTTTTCATGTAACAATCATGATATTACAATTTGTAACCAAATTCTTCTAGACATGAGTAGGAAATTACCTTACCTACCAACTTTCATTTACCAAGTTGGTTTTGTCACTGCTTTCATGAAATAAACATGTAAACTTTTACAATTAACAGGAGCGGGGAGCCACTTGTGCAAACTTGTGTATTTGATCTGGATGGTAAATAATATTATCTAAATTGGTTTAGTAGTATCGGCTACTCAATGTTCCTACTGTTGAATAGTTTTAGGTATCTATGTACAGAAATACTTTGAAGGGTTTCGTACCCGAAGCGTAACTAACAGGACCCTATTACGCGTAGTATATTATCTACTCTGACTTCTGAGCTATTACTAAGACTTCCGTCCGGCTGTACCTATCTCATGAGCCGTAATAGGTAGACAGTAGAAATTACCACAGAATGTGTGTATCGGATGCCGCTATAACAACAGATAAAATAAATTAAAAATTAAAGGGGGCTTCCCTACTAGAAACGTGGCTTTGTCTTTAGTACGGGACCCTTAGTGTGCGAGCCCAACTCGCACTTAGCCGCTTTTTATTTTTTATAACACGAAGTTGTTAAAAACAAAACTATCGAAACTTAGCAAACTTTCCAGGTTCACACACAAACTGTTCAGGTCCAGTAATAGATTGCCAACTTAATATCTCTACTAATAATATAATCATCATCATAAATATATCATCTTATGAAATTTATATCAAAACAGCAGCAACCCTATTAAGCTATACCAATACACATCATCATATCGTAGTACTCGTGATCCGTCTCTTCGTTGACATAATTAACAAATTTAACACAAAGCAATAACAATAAAAGTAACAAAATGATTAACAACAATAACAAAAACAACAATCCAAACAAACACACACGACTCACGTAACAAGTAAGCGGAAAAAACACCCGGAAGCGTTTAGCTGCTTAGAGCGACTGAACTGAAGCCCATGATAGAAATTAATTTTGCCTACAAAAAATATTGTAGGTTTTTATGCAATGGCGGTAAAACGAATTAATCAAAGGACATGCGCCGAAAGAGCCGCGTAGGCTAGTTGGCGCGTGCGGCGGTGCCTTTGACTCCTTTGTCGGTATTGTGGATAGGGCATGCGGATAGGTAGCGTCCGTCGGCCATTTTGCAGTTGCGGTCATTACTCCAAATATGAAACACAGCTGATGATAGGGTTGCGTTAGCTTATTTGTCATGAAATCTTTAGACACTTATTACTCAAAAACTATTGACTTTTGGGGAAAGTCGTGTATAGAAAAGTTGTTCGTAATCATGGGTACTTTAGTATAGTTTCAGATACATACCACATTGTGGTTACACCTTGTATAATTAAGTATAAACAAGCACCCGTTGCGCCGTTTGTACACTATTTAATCTACGCTATCTATTGAAATAATGGTTTAATTTAAATAAATAATTGACCGTCACTATGCATCTTGCATCTACAATGTAAAAAATGACGCAGAGGGTGTATTTCAAAGAGTACCTATAGTAATTTGTACCTACGTAGTATATTATACCTACATTTACTCTGAGATTTCACACTGGCCAATTTTAATATTATATCTATGTCACAGGCAAATCTTTGCCAAATAGAATTTGTGTGTTATAGTGATCTTTAATGTGTATTTTGGGTGTCGTTATGTGCAAGTTAAGTTTCATTTAGTGACTGATTTATAGGAACATTGGAAATAATGCTATAATATGCCTTTTGGGTTAAGTGATTTATATTTTTTGTCAATAGGTTACGTCTGACCCACAGGCGTGTTACGAACTGCTTATGCCGTGGATTGTCTCAAGAAACTCCAATAAGCATTAGAATGCATGACACTAATCATTTTCATGCGGCAAACATGAAAAATTAAGAAACTTGAAAATTCTCTAACTGGAACCTGGAACGTGGCAAAAATAGTCCCTAAAGAAAATTGATTGCCCTTTTATATAATCAAAAAGTGATTGCCATAGTTGTATGTAGTATATTAACTACTCTGAGGCCATAGTTAGGAAGAAGAAGAATAAGGGAAGATTCATTATCAGACGCTAGATGCCGTTAGTAGAAATAGTTTACCGCACGATATAGAAAAAAATATATAATTAAGAAGTTTTAAGAAATCTGTTTATTTGTATTTCCTTTATATATTTTTTTCTCTCATTAATAGATTTTATGGATTAAAAACTTAAAATAAACTAAACTAAGAAGTACAAAACTAACCTTAACGTAAAATAAATGTATTAGGAAGTAGGTAATTGTAATTTGTAATGTTTATAAATACATTATCAAAAACAAGATTTAAGAGTATTAGAAATTCTCAATGAATGTATCAGATTTTTTCTACAAGAAACATTTATTTCTGTCATGTGGCCACACCGTCATCTGATTGGTTGTTGTTTTTCAATGTTGATCATGGTAAACCAATGGAAAACCTCCAGCCATGCAGTGTGATAAAATGTCTTCATTAGTGTAGATAATTGCTAAATACTTTCGCTTAAATTTAGCAAACCAAACGCGGGTGTACTCGCTTCAACATAAAGTTTAACTTTATCTCTCTATAATTTTCTTTGTTTTGTAAGCATCAAGTACAGGTATGCTATTCTATTCATATTCATTCACTTTCTCTCGTGACTGCAATGACAGATGATCCTTGACTATTGTTTTTTGTATTTGTAAATAAAAACAAAGTACCTGTACTAAATACAATAAAAGATTACGTTTTGCACAAATAAATTAGGACGTTGACGTAATCATAAAGTATTTTGGCATTTATAAAATTTTTGTAGGAACGTTCGAGTGTTTTTTGCCATAACTGTTGTGAGTGACAAAAACTATATTTATTAGTGTAAGTAATATTTTTGTGCAGATATGGCCGATGAAATGGACCCGTGTGAGTGCCTCTGGAACCACGAGCTGGCCATGCGTCGGCTCATCTCACTGGTAAGCGCACATCTCATTTATTTATTTCATTCCATAGTGACCTTGTATATTTACACGTATGTATATCTAACACGTCTACAGTCTACATTAACATCACATCATCCCATTCTGCCCAATTTGGAAGCAAATATAGATGTTTATGTTATGTAGTATACCTACCTATGTTTATTTCTGTCAAAGATATACTATGTAGGTATGCTATTTAATGTAAAAGCCAAATTAATTTGTATGTATGTATTTTTGTATTCCCTTGGCTGTATGAAGGAAAATTCCGCCCTAAACATAGTTCTCTCTTATTCCTATGTAGTATATTTTCACCTCTCCAGTACTTAATTTTTGTTGATTATTTTTCTTTCATTCTTGAAGACAAAATAGTCAGTTTGTCATTTTGTGTATATGCAATAACTAGTCATGTTATGGATGTACTTATGTTATTGCTGTAATCCTGTATGAAGTATGAATGTGTGCATTTCAGCAGGAAATGGATAATGAAATACTACTAACACACAACATTGATATATCCTATTGTCTTTGCTGCAAGCGTGGGAGAAAACTGAAACCTGATACTATGAGTTTTTAGTCATTTTCACATATTCTATAGTTAGGATTCTAAACTTCCTTCACAATCTGTTCATAAGATTAACTATAAATAAAGTCTTTAATAAAATCATAATAAAATTTATTATGAGACTAAAAAGCTACTTCAACACAGAATGTAAATTTAAAAACATTAAAGTGGTTGGAGAAACAACTACAGTTCTGTTATCGGCCCTGTTATTTCAATTATTTCAACTAATTGAATGTACATTGATAAGCACTGTTTATGACTATTAACTGTTAACAAACTTTGGTTTGCTAAATATAATTGCTTGAACATCTCACTCATAATTAGCATTCCTGTACATTACTGTGGTAATACTGGTAATGCTACAAGTTTCTGCTGTTAAGTGATCTGGATTGGGTTGGTTAATAATATAGGATAATTTAACTATCTCGGCAATATTTAAATAGTGTCGGCAACGCGCGAATGATACCCCTGGTGTTGTAAGAGTCCATTGGCTATGGTGACCGTTTAACATCAGGTGGGCCGTATGCTTGTTTGCCAACCTAGTATTATAAAAAGTAAATGACATTTTATTCCAATAAGCTGGCACACAAGCATACAGCCCTCCTGAATAGCTGTCACCGTAGCCTATAGCCGCTAGCAATGCCAGGAGCATCACTAACGCGTTGCCAACCCTCTTGTTGATGAGGACTCACTGTGCTAGCATTTTTTCTATTACACTACACACTATTTTGTCATAATTATATAACCACAGGTATTACCTACTGCTAATGCTGGTTTTAACACCCATAGCAAACAAACCTTTTTAAAGATAATTTATTCCTTGATATCTTGAAATTAATACGAAAATAGGTTTTTATGTATAAAGAGCTAGTTCAAAAAGGAGCCACTTAGACAGTTTTTTATTCACTTAAGCTTAAACTTGCTGTTTATGTATCTATTTGATACACAATAAGTCAGCAACCAACCAAATGTACTAAATAATAACATTATACTTTTTAACTAAGTCATTATTATAATTAGGTGCTTATAATTCAAGGATATGTATTATATTAGGTCCTTACATATGAAATTGGCGTTTTGTATGGGAGGAACAAAAAGTCGAATATTTTTTAATATAATATATTTAATTAATCAAAGTATGAACCATTATTTTCTATGCACTTTTGCCATCTCATAGGTAGTTCATTGATCCCTTTACTAAAAAAACCAGTCGGACGGGAATCAATAAAATCTTTGAAGGCGATTTGGACTGCCCCATCGGAGTTGAATTTTTTCCCTTGCAAGAAGTTATCCAAATTTCGAAAAAAATGGTAATCTGTTGGAGCAAGGTCCGGGGAGTACGGAGGATGTCTTAGACTTTCCAATTGAAGCTCTTCTAATTTAGTAGCCGTCTGTAGCGCAGTGTGTGGTCTAGCGTTGTCGTGAAGCAGCAGTGGCGTGGAGCGATTGACCAGCCTAGGTTGTTTAGCCGCTAGCTTTTCCATCATGGTTTGCAATTCCTGACAATAGACATCAGCCGTAATAGTCTGGCCAGATTTGAAAAAACTGTAATGAACAATACCGGCACTAGTCCACCAAACGCTTACAAGTAACTTTTTTGGGGTTAATTTTCGCTTGGGGCAGGATTTGGCTGGCTGGCCAGGATCTAACCATTGCGCTGAGCGCTTCCGATTATCGTAAAGAACCCATTTTTCATCACAGGTAATGATTCGGTTTAAAATACCTTCATTATTGTGCCGGTTTAGTAATGTAACGCAGCAGTCGACGCGCGTTTGCCGGTTTGTTTCAGTCAATTCGTGAGGTACCCACCTTTCAAGCTTTTTAATCTTCCCAATTTGCTTCAAGTGAATTAAAACAGTTTTATCACTAACATTGCAGCCTGCAGCTAACTCGGACGTGGTTTGCGATGGATCCGCTTCCACAATAGCCTTCAACTCTTCATTATCAACTTGAGTCTCAGGCCGTCCACGGGGCTTGTTCTGCAGGTCGAAATTTCCAGAACGAAAACGTTGGAACCAAAAACGAACTGTGTTTTCTTTTGCAACACGACCGCCATACACATCATTCACCCTTCGAGTTGTTTCCGCAGCACTAGTGCCACGGCGGAACTCGTACTCGTAAATAATGCGATATTTAAGGTTTTCCATTTTGTAAAATGAGTGACGCAAACAGAAAAAAACAGAAGAAAAAAAACAAATGAATGACGATCATCGAAGCACAAATACATGAGTCTATAGCTGTACAAATTTGAATTTGGAATTCCTTACCAAAGAGGAGAAATTCGTGATTAAAGTGGCCAGTACGATAAACGCATAAACGAAAAAATCATAAATGAAACGCAACACTGTCCTACCTATCTCTGACAAAAATAGGCTATGTAGGTACCTACTTATATTTTACTAGCGGCCCGCCCCGGCTTCGTACGGGTAGACATTTTTCAATTATTTTGTCTACCCGTGCGAAGCCGGGGCAGCTAGTATAATATATAACCTATGTTACTCAGTGATAAGGTAGCTATCTAACGGTGAAAGAATTTTTGAAATAGGTGCCGTAGTTTTTAAGTTTACTACGTCGAAGCAAAAAGGGGGGTTATTTCGGTCCGAGCTAATTGCTGAATATAGACAAAATTCTTAACTTTTACATCGTCTTTTTTCATATAAAACCCAAAACAATTATCACGAAAACAACTGTTCCACCAATGTATTGTCCATTTTTATGCGTATAATTAGTATCATCGATGAAAAATGCAAACAAAAATTTGTTGACAAATTAATATTAAATACTCTTCATCATTGTTTCAAGTGTTCGTACAGACTTAAATGACTTGCCCTAATAAAGGTAAAATTACCAACGAAAGATACTATATTTAAACAGCTGGTGGGTCTTTAAAGTCGCCTTTTCGGATAAACGGTTTTTATAGAAATAAAATGCTTATATTACTTATACAACTGGTTCTAATTTGTTTTGTGTTTAGTTCACCAAACCTAACTAATTAAAAGTTTAAATGTAATTGTTAACCTAATTATTATTAAGCAACACGCTAACAAAATCTTTGTAGAATTATTAATTGTATGATAAAGTTTAGTAGGCACTCGAAAGAGAACTAGGACATTGGTATTGTGAATTTATGGAAAAGTTTGATGTAGTTTATCAAATAATTCCAATGACTACATTGTATCAGATACATAGATAGATATGTGCGCACTCAAGTACATGCCCTGATCAAAGCACACTGAAAGTTGTGACCCGGGTAGCCCTTGTTGTGGCCATCACTTGTCTACGGTTACCGTTTACCATCACGCTTGTTCACCTTTTAAGTATTAAAAACTATTCATCAACCAACCGCGGTTGTCTGTCCTGGCAGCGTTGTTTACGTAGTATCTCAGATTAGACAGAAGTTTGAAACCTCTCTCCTAAGATGTAACTAAACGCCCAGGAAGGGATTTTATCAAATTAATATCTATAACTAGCGGCCCGCCCCGGCTTCGCACGGGTAGACTTTTATATCAAATATTTTGTGTACCCGTGCAAAGCCGGGGCGGGCAGGTAGCCTATGTTAATCAGTAATAGTGTAGCTTTCTAACGGTGGAAGAATTTTTGAAATCGGTCCAGTAGTTTCGGAGCCATTCAAATATTTTGTCTACCCGAGCGAAGCCGGGGCGGGAAGCTAGTATAATATATAGCCTATGTTACTCAGTGATGATGTAGCTTTCTAACGGTGAAAGAATTTTTTAAATCGGTCTAAAAAAAAAAAAAATTAGGGGTGGACTACCCCTAACATTTAGGGGGATGAAAAATAGATGTTGGCCGATTCTCATAGATACCGGATAAGCACAAAAAATTTCATCAAAATCGGTCAAGCCGTTTCGGAGGAGTATGGTAACGAAAACTGTGACACGAGAATTTTATATATTAGATATAAAAATAAAAGATTTCGCTAATATTTTTTTTGTATATTATTTGAAGTACGAGGAGGGTTCACACGACGAGATTTTTTTGAAAATTGCCTGAAAAAGTCTAAAAACGGGTAGACAAAATATTTGATAAATGTCTACCTGTGTAAAGCCGGGGCGGGTCGCTAGTTAATTATATGCAGGACAGTTTGTGAACTGTCGTAACGTGACCTTACCTTACCTTATTATATACATCTTTATCCTCTTCTTCTCTGGAGGTCGTATTCAAAATATCATGTTTATCGTCCGTCCTACGTAAAGGCCAAGAGTTCAAAATTTACCGGTCAATTTTTTTTCTAGATCCCACGTACATTACTTACCTATTATGATCTATGATAAAAGTTGAATAATAATGCGCTTACATTGCAGCTAAGACAAGGACAGTCATACTGCACGGACAACGAATGCCTGGAACAGTTGCCCGGGATGCCGGCCGGCTCGTCGGCTGGCAACAGCTTCCTCACCATGTTCCTGGTGATGGCGCTCGCCGTGGCCATGTACATGCTGCGCCCGCGCCGCAACCAGATACAGGACGCTGCCAAGCCCCCGCGCAACACACAGGTGAGCCAACATTACAATACGTGATAATTTACTAGTTGCTACGTCCCTGATTTATTGGCATGTAGCGACCTCACCGCTACATAAACCATCATCGGAAACCTACTAACTACACAATCCTGCAACGCGCTAGCGAAGTTTTCTACGCAAATCAGTATGTAAATACAAGTTTCCGACTAGAACAGGCACACAACACCCGCCTGGCCGGAAGATCTTCCCTTTGTGGCTGTTGAACATGATCACTTCACACATCGTTCGCCCCACATGCACAAGAAGGATTATTTGATAGTACAGTTTGATTTAAGTTATGCGTTAATCCGTCGGCGGTCGGTCACTTATCCAATTGAACATATGAAATAATAACTATTGACTTAGCCTAATCTGCCTGGGCCTGCCTCATCGCCGTTTTAGAATAAACTGTTGCTAAAGTTTACCTTACATCAGCTATCAACTAAGTCTGAAATGTTATTCGTTAACTTAACATTGCAATTGATACGGTTAAGTTTAAGGCGACTGACTGTGGTGATGGTCCGTATATTAAATTATATTTTACCGTTCTGCTTACACGACTATATCTTTATACTGCTAGAGCAAGCACAGTTATAGTTTCGCTATCAATCTGGGTTGCAAATGTTACAATACGAATACACAGCGCCATATTATTATCTAGGTCAGATTGGAAATTCGGTTGGTATACTTTAAGCGCCGACCTCACGAATTTGCCCATAGAGGCCCTAGAAGTATGGTTTAAATTTAAGCGCAGCTTTCTATTAGCCCAGAGTATATAATATACTGATATTAGCTTGGATATTATTTTATGGTCGTTTCTTCTGTCAGTTTTGAATTTGTAAACGTATTTCTTCTTTCTTGCAAATAGAGACGCACGATCACACGGTCATCGTCTGAGGCGTATTAAAAAATAATGGAGATATGAAGCGTTTGCGTCTCGTTCAAGAGATGAATGCTGATAGTAGGAATGCAAGTCATGCGGTAATTAAGTAACTAGTAACTAATTTCATGTTGGAAGAATCATTAACTAAAATTGCACTGAAGGGGCGCGCAGTCTCAAACGAGTCGGTAAGATGCTTTGTTTGTGAAATAGTTCTTACAATACTACGTGGGATACTACGTGGCTATGAGTGAAACGATAGCCTATAAATAACAGGGCTTATAATGAAGGTCTCTTTTCACAATAATCCATGATGAATTATCATGTACTCAAATACAATATAGGTAGTTTGTGTGTAATATTTTAAGTGATGTTTGTTCCGCTCGCATTTTATGACAATCGACCACGATTCATGAATTCCTGGAATCCGGAGGAAGACATAGTATTACAAACTAGCTTCTGCCCGCGACTTCGTCCTTAATAAGACCTTCATAAGTGCCTTATTAGGGTCTAAAGCCCTAAACTTTTTTTGTCCGCGTTGCACATATTATTATAATCCCAGAAGAACCTAACATTTTCCCGGTATAATAAGTGTTCATATAGGCTATAAACTACTGTGTTCCAAATTTCATCCGCATCCTTTCAGTAGTTTTTGCGTGATAGAATAACAAACATCCATACTCACAAACTTTTGCATTTATAATATTACTAGGAGTAGGATAGTAGAAACATCATTCACTCAAAGTCGCAGACAAACTTCGTTGTTGGTTCTGTCAATACCAGTTCATTAGATGTTATGCCTAAAACTTCTCAGTATAAATATTCATGAGAAATAATTAAAACATCATAATAATTAGAATACAAAAGGTTCGTGTTATGCAATGGATTGTCCACACACGTTATCGAATTGATTTCCCGGTTTAAATAACTATTAAACTATGCCGATGACGATAAAGCTTATCGTATTTAATATTTCATTGTTTCCATTTACAAAATTTTACGAGAATATCAATGCATAAAACAAATGTCACAGTAGCTCATCTAAAAAAAACTCAGTACAAGTTTAAAGTTGTATTTGTTGTACACAATGTCTTTACGGTCGAACTTCCGGCTCCTAAACTAGGTGTAAACCTGTACCTTAGTCGTTGTTCCTCCAACTGGCTTAACCTGACAACTATTACTATGACATCATATATATCCTGGGCATATGTAATATCCGACCGACCGATATAGAAGGAGCGGTCACGAATCCAACTACTTTAAGTCCATATGCACAGTCGCAATATGCTGTGCCACGAGCACCAGAATATATTTAAAATCTTAAGGGTGGCACCCAACATCCTACTTCCTACTAATATTATATAACTAGATGAAATTTGGAACACAGATAGTTTATAGCCTGGATGAACACATAGGATACTCTCTATCCCGGCTAAATGATAGGTTCCTCTGGGATACCAAGATCAACGCGGACGAAGATGCGGGCAAAAGCTAGGCAATCATAAAGAAAAGCAGTTTTTAGAAACAATTAAAATGGAATTTTACCGAGCAGAGAACACTGAAAGCAAAGTAACATTATGCAACTAACTTTATGACTTTCACAATCAATATTTTGTCAACTAGGTGACGTAATGCTTACAGTAGCAATGTTGCGGTTGAAATACTTTGTTTTATATGGGCGCTAGTAATTATCCATCAGCTAAATATTTTGTTATAAATACCAATGCTTCAAATCATTTAAGCCATTAAAATATTTCTGACTTGTTAAGAAGTAATTAATAGATCCACAAAACATAATTTTTAATTTAGACAGTAGTCATTCGTAGGCATTCAAAAGGTAAAGCCTGGTCATTGTTATAATTAAATAGTGCACATTAGAGTACACTCAACAAAAAGTCGGGAATTACGTAGATATGTATGTATGAATGTATAAATAACTAGCTTTTACCCACAGCTTCGTCCGCGTGGTTCTAGATAAAGATAGGGTACCTATGTTCTTCCCCAGTTTATAATCTATCTCAATGCCAAATTTCATTACGATCCGTTCACCGTTTAGTCTTGATAAGTCGCAAACAAACAGAGTTTCTTTTGCATTTAAAATATTAGTATGAATATGCTCTGAAAGCATTCACGCCAGTCTGTGTCAATAATGCTCAATGAGAGCAATTAAATTCAAGTATTAATCAGGAACATATCTCGCTCAGAGAATCAGCATTGCTATCCACCGTGGCAATGCTGCCAGCATTCTTGGCACGCTCCCGCATGATTCTTGTTTGGGTCAGATCATTTATCTATATGTAGGTAGGTTAAGTTCTGTTTTTGTTAATAGTTTAATCTGTTTTGAATAAAGCTATCAATGATTTAAAAAAACGTATTAATCTGAGTATTGTCGTTGTTTCCAGGATCGCGACGGAGCTCCGCCGACACCCCCAAGAATTTAATGGTCACTACTTGTCCATCGCCCGGGGTTGTAACTAATTTGAATTCCAGTAAATGTAACATAAAGATGTGAACGCAGTCGTAAGTATCGACATGTTTGTTGTGATCTCGATTACCGATATCACAAATTGCGCGTAGCTGTGTAAGATATTGTGTATAGGTATTCTATACTATAAGTAAATATAATAATTGCAAGAATCCCCGTTCGTTCCGTTCAGGCACTCCTAAGTTTAACTATAGGTTTTATTGTGTAATTATCGCGGATATGTTTTTATGGTTTAATAGTGCAGTCGATCTGGATTACTCGAATTCTGTTACGTCACATTTCGTATACATAATTTTTTTGGACATAAATTGGTGCTATAATTTATTGATTGGACAACAATAACGCACATTTACGAGGATAATGTAATTCTTATTATTATCTTGTTTGAAGTCTCAAGTCAAAAAGACTCTAGTTTTATCAATTACAGTTGGTAATATCACAATAAGTGCAATATCTCAAAATTTACGAATATAATCTACTATTGCTTAGATCTGAATTAAGTAAATAAAAAAATGCTCTATGACATACATACAAAAGGTATGCTGCAAAATGAATATGAAATTATGAAATTAGATTGGGATTTTAACATAATTATATGAATTCTAAATATTGTATTGGATTTGTTTAAAGTTATAATATTTTAGTTGCGACTATTAAAGTACCTACATTATTTTTGTCATAAATTTCATCACAGTGATCATGTAAAACCCTCGCGTTTCATTTTGTCTCGTTTACAACTTAGACCGGACTAATTATAGCGCGTGTTGTAATTGTAAATTAAAGATGCGGCCAAATCCCAACAGCTATGTCGATAATCTGCCTTCATAATAATAATATTATGTTGTATATCTGTGATCGTATCAACACATCCAGCCGCATAGCTATGTTTACAACACAATCAATTTTATATTTAATTGTTTTTCTTTAGTTCTTTTAAACAATGCACTAACGTTTTTGCTTGATACACTTAGTTTAGTTTAATAAACATCAATGAGACTAATATACGCATACATAATAAGAATAAGGTCTCTCCCGATTGATGCGTATACCTTCGCGAGCTCGCAATAAATAGCAGGTTGGTTCGTGTGAGGCTTACGCGCAGTTTGTACGGAACCATATACATCGGGCAAGACAGCTCATTAAATGCCTTAAAGACAAGACATACATCATATTTGCAACTATTTACTGATATTAAAAAGGCATTGAATTTTGGGAGATTGAAAATGAGGAGTATTATTGCGAATCCTAACATCTGTCTCATACTGTGATTCCGATTGGGATTTCAGTGCGATGTGCGCGATCCGATTTTATTTTACTGGTTGACCTATAATTCCATTAGCTATAGTTAATTCACGCGTATGCCTTGGGTTCGGTGTTATTAATAATTTAATTATATTATTATTACAATCGCTGTATATTGACAAACCACTCGAGATTCTATTTATCATGAACAGAGAAATAAAGGAATTATATCTATGAAGGTTCTATGGTTTTATTTCCTTCGCGCTTACATAAAAATATAAATGGCGTCAATGAATTCATATCCTTTGCAATAATGCAGGCTATTTTCAACTAAAATATGTCACTCTGCGAGTCTTGTATATAACAATGTCTGAAATCATTTAGTTTTTAATGAATCGCTAACGTACAATTTTCAACATCAAACTGAAACGTTACGTCCACAATAACTGGACCATTATTACGAAGTTGGCAGTAGAAAAATATGTACTAGTTTTGACTTTGTCACGCCCGCCACCTCTAGTTTGAGGTGGGAGGCGTGTATCATGATTCTTGTATCCTATCAACCTCACTCTTCACTTTCTTTAGCAGAGTCTTGATCTGCTCATACTTTCCTGTAGAATTTGGAAGGTTCTCGAAATTAATGACGTCACATATATCTTTGGCGAACTTGTCGTCACTCGGCAGCTTCACGTAAGACGAAGCAATATTCATGACTGGCGTACCATATAGGGTAGTTTTAACTTTACCGGCTTTCTGATCTGGCGTTTTTGGCACATCATTCAAAATTTGCGTACTCTGACTATCTGGTTCTTCCACGAGTCTTTCTTCAGAAGCACGTGATGTGCCAGCCATGTCTGTATGTTCAGCCTCTATGTTATCATCAGTCTTCTGATCAGTCACCACATTTTCATTTTGTACAATGTCACTCTTGTCTGTTGCTTCAGTAACAATGGTTTCTGGGTTGTCATTGCTAGGTTCTACTTCAGATGTGGAGACGCCGGGAGAGCTATGTAAAGTAACGTCGCCCTCGAGAGCGTCCAATAACAGACGCTTTTTCTTCTCGAGGTCGTCTAGAGACGGACTTCCACGGCCACTGGGCTGCAATAGTTAAATTTTTTTTTCATTATAATTTCAATATGTGTACATTACTCGAATTATTTATCACTATGTATGTACATTTAAGATGATATTTGTTAGGTCCCCGCTCAACCAAAATCTTATGCTAATTTGATTCCAGCAATAAGTGAATTGCTAAGATTGAAACAACAAAATCATCCTGAATAATAAGAGTGAAAGTTCAGTTTTTTAATTTAGTAGCATAATATATTGGAGCCAAAGTAGGTAAAAAAACATAAAAATGTTAGGCGTCCAAACTGTTTGAGCTGCGTCAAACCTGTGATATGTTACAATAAATACAACATGTTAAAGCGACATGCTCCAATAGAGACAAAACCAACTCGCCTCATTCTCATCAATGGTGATCACGTCTGCAATAGGCACGGGTATGTCCACTACTTTAACCACTTGAACTACTTCGATGTCATCAGCTGAATCGTGCTCGCTGTGGGGTCCTGTGGGGGTCTGGGGAGGGGACGAGTCTGGGGGAGGGGGCGAGTCCGGAGGAGGGGGCAAGTCAGGGGGGGGCGAAGCCGGAGGAGGGGGCGGTGGCGGAGGAGCTTCGTCTGGCAGGGGGGGAATTGAAGGAAACACTGCTACCTCTGGAAAGTAAGTAAATATATTATATATAATTTCAACGTCGAACCGAACACGGAATGATAAACTCTAATACTTAAACTATTTATATAAAAATTGGAAACATTCAAACACAATTATATGGGGAATTTATTCAATGGTTTCACAAGTACAAAAAGCACAGTCAAAATCAAAATCAATCTTACACTTATGGAGGTCTAAATTACCACCGGTTCGGAAAAAAGCCACCTGAGAAGAACCGGCAAGAAACTCAGTGCTCTGTCTTTTTTTTTCAGTCTTCAAGGTTGATATGTAAGTATTTTATGATCGGTTATGCGCGAGTGATGCCTCTGGTATTGCAAGCGCCTCGACTACGGTAACTATTCACCACGAGGTGGACCGTATGCTTGATTCCTGTGTTTAGGTATAAATAATAATTTTGAACTCACCATCCCCACTATCAAGTTCCATCTCAGCGTGACCTCCTTGTTGTTGCGTGGTCACCGCGGATGGGAAGAAAGCCAGCTTCTTGCGTTTGTAAGCCTTCATAGCATTGGGAGCTAGCATTTGGAGCATCAACATCTTACTGTCCTGCTCTGACATAGCTGGGAGGCCGAACAAATGGGCTTCCTGGAAAAGCAAATACTCTGTAATCTGTGCCGGTAGCATGAACATTTTTCGACTACGTAAGCGAAAATTGTACGTAGTCAGTATGTAGTATATTATCTCTCTGAAGCGAAACTTAACTCGCGAAATGTTAAAATTATCATACTAATTTTTAGCTCCACTTCTCCGCCGCAGCGCTGTTCATTTTTCAATACAAAAATAGTCGAAGGCGATACGAAAATGTTGTCGCAAATTATTCTCGCGTTTTCATCCAATGAAAAGCAGCATTATGACTGAGTAACGAATTAATTTTTTTTGTTCAACATTTCATGACATCGAATGAGTAATTAGCGCGTGAAAACGGAACAAATAAAAAACTTACATTGTCATTTATGATATTAGTTAGGATTATATGTATGTGAATTTTTCAATATAGTTTTAACATACGCAATCTAGTTTAATCTAATTATTTGGTTGTCCGCTGAATTGTGTGTGTATATCTGGGACCTCCTTACCTCCTTATATCTGGGACTGGCTGGTACATTGAACCCGGGGAAATCAAGGATCTTCTTAATGTCAAACTTATCCTTGGAGCCAGGTTCACAAACCTCACCGTCCTCTTCATCAGGGTCAAGAATTGCATTGCCCTGGAATGTACAGTTAAAAATATCATCAACAGTCCGCCACCTGGGGTAGCGCAATATGTTGAAATGCATCACATTCCGACCGAACATGGTTTATTTGGTACTATAAGAGTAGTAAGCAAGCTAACCCACCTGAAGGTAAGTGGTCACCATGGATATCACTCACGGACAGGGTCACTAGCTATCCCCATAAATAAACGTTTTAATACAGCACTGGGATGAGTCTATTTATAAGCTAATAAATTTAAATGAAAACTATGGCTCAAGTTTATTTTTGATTATAACTTATTTGATATAGTATCATCAAAAATATATTTACAGTTGAATCAAACATCGTTATCCCCGAGTGTGAGATCCTAGCCTCCTCCAGCCATCCGGGAGGATAGCCCAGCAATCTCATGCGGTAGATATGCAACGGGAGCTGGTGTCTCTTTAGCCCTAGAGCGTGTCGGAGGTTACCCGACATTCTGCCTGGTACTAGATGCCCAAATTTCTGTTCATCTTCTACATGGTATCGGCTGGAACATAATAATAATACACAGATATTAACAAACAGTCATCCTGGCCCAAACTAAGCAAAGCTGGTACTATGTGCACCAGCAGCTGATATAATACTCATATTTTTTTTTTTTGTAAATACATACCAAACACCAAGTAACACAAATGCTTATCACAGCATTGGCCCCGGCGGGAATTGAACCCGCGATCTCTAGTGCAGCAGTCAGGTATAATAACCATTAGACCAGCAGTCTGGCCTATATGTAACATACATAGTATTGATAAGTGACAAAGTTATAAGAGAATATTATGTGACTGATATTTCATACCTCTGGTAGGTCTGCTGTTAGTTACAAATATCCATAAGCTATGATAACCCTCTACCAACAAGTAGTCAGTATGCTTGTTTGTTAGCCACTTTAAAAATATATTATATATCACACAAATCGTTTTAGAAGCTTTGTCTTACATGGCTGGATAAACACCACTACCCACTTTCTAGCGGAGATTTTATGTACTAACATTATGGATACAATGGATATTTATAGCTTAAAATAAAGTATTTGTCATGGTTTCAATTAAATTCCAACCAAACTAAGTCAAAAATTTTGTATTATTGCCTGAAACTACAAGCCCAACACTAACCCAACTTTGACAAACATGTTTTGTCTGTTCTTCTGTATCTTGGCATTGTTTCTTGGTAAGGGGCAGTCTCGTAATGAATGGTTGTTGTTACAGTTGAAGCATGAGGGCCCTCTCCGCAGCAATGGAGGGGGACTTGGCCCTCTCTGTGGTGCATTTGATATCATCGACGATGTCTGGAAACATTAGTTTATTTTATAATGATTAATTTACTATGAAGAGGGCCAAAAAGATAGGCTTACTTGTTGAGGTGTTAGTAGCCTATGGACAACTGGCATACCAGAGGGCTTAGTATTAACACACCTTTAAGTCCCTCATGGGGTAGGCAGAGAGTAGTGTGCCATTTTACCCTCGAATTACACACATCTTTTGCTGTTTTACATTCATCAATATCTTTCAAACCTGCCAGTACAAAGTTTTTGTTTACTTCTGCTGTCTACAAATAAAGTTTGTAATATGTAAATTCTTCAAGAAATACCCTTCTTAGAGATGTTGGCAGGGTCGGATATGCACGATAGACACCCCTGGTGTTGCAAGTTTTCATAGTAACTGCTTACTATCAGGTGGGCCATATGCTGTGGTATAAAAAAATAAGTTACCTGACTATAAGCAGGTATGTTAGAGATATCTTCATCAGTCGGGTCAGTATCTACAAAGAACAGATTGTCCTCAGGTTCTACTGCAGTCTCTATATCCATTTCTTCCTCATCATTTAAGTCCTCGGGCCAGATGTCCAACTCAAGGTCTGTGTCATGATCAGAACCCACAGAAAATTCTTCATCATGCAATTTAATCAGAGTCAACATGAAGGCTTTTACTTTTTCCTTGTAATTCCTAGCTATTTTATTGTCCTTAAAATGCACTGTTATCAATGGTGTCCTGTTTTCACAACCCACAACACCCAAGTCGCTATTAGAAGCTGGAGAATCAATCTGTATGTCCTCATTCAATATTGTTGTTTTAGAATCATGGGGTAGTTGTTTACTGGGCATTTCAACTTTCATTTGTGTAATATTGTCATCGTGAACAACTATATCATCTAAGATTTTCCCCCCATTATGTAAAATTGGTTCGGGTAAGGTATCTGGTGTAACTTGGAACGAAATATCAGTGTTTATAACTTCTGGACAGCTATTATCAGATATTGTCTCTTTTTGACTGGAGTCTACCTCCGTATTATCGTCCGTACGATTAATTTTAGGTTCTCTAACCTCGTCCTCACTACTGATTTCGACGTCGTCATTGTCCAATTCGTAAATGATATCATTTACCGCCGCTTTTCTTTTAGACATTGCGTCCAGAATGTTTCAATCGGGGCATCTAATAATATTCGTATCAAACAAAATATTCCAGATCATCCAATCTTCCCGTTTAGTGTTTACCACCCACAGTTTCACTCACACACATTACCAAAGCAAGTTTTTTTCATACAATACAACGATGGAAGTAGACATATTTTGATTGATTTGACACGTCGACGTTGTGACACTGACAAATGGTTATGTACTCTGTGTTGGGTTCTCTGTGGTAATCTGTGTCTGTCTGTGGAAGCAAGTTTGAGGACTTTGAGGTTATAAATTAATTAGGGAGAAAAGTGCTAAAATTACAAAATGTCCCTATTTAGGAAATTAGCACACAATAATGGAAGACAAGTATTTATTAAAAAAAATGAAACTCAAGTACTAGCGTCCTGTAGAAAACTGAGTATTGTTCCATCGCTTTATGGTGAGTAAAAAACATAATTAGAAGTAGGTCTAATTTGTATACAAATAAAATTATTTGTTATTTCTACTGCATATTAAATGAACTAATCATTTATAGATGGCCCACAAGACCCAGCCCCGAAGTTTTTTTCGCCAAATGTACAAGTTTTGTTAAAGCGACTTACTCGACCAGATTTTGATAAAGTATTCCGTAAACGGACTAATAGTGGGTTAACAGTACTCAAAACACCTACTTACAAGTTCTTAACTAACGACGAGTTGAATGCTGAAATAGCCAGTGCTAATAGAAAAGCAGATAAGTTACTTCAAATGCCTCCTATTGTCAAGGTAAAGAGATTTTGTCATAGTATAACTAGCTCTTCTGGATATAGCTCCACCAAAATTATACCATCCATCCATCCAAAAATCCTTCCTTATTGTGCACCTACACCTACACACAAGCTCTAAAACCTCAGTCCAAACTGGACTAATAATTATTTTGTGGTTGGAATAATAATTATGTTGTGGGATTGAATATTGCATATTAAGTTTGTTCTTTAGATTGTCTTATAGTATGGAACCCTCGGTGCCTTAGTCTACTTGCACTTGGTGCACCAAACAAGCAATCCAAATTCAAGACTTGTACACTTATTAAATTAATTGGATTGAATTCATCTATAGTGTATTTATTTGACAAGATTATTTGTACTAGCTTTAGAAGCTTAACTAGCTGCATATGTCAAATAAAACCTGATTCCTATTTTTTTTTATTGATATTATTAAAGTTTGTCAATAGCTACTACATAAAACCTCTACAAATAGAAGACAAATGGCAGGGTAACAAATGTTATCTTTTCTATACTTTAATATATATATAATATTATAAAAAGGAAAGATTTGTATTTTTGTGGGTTTGTATTGAATAGGCTCCGAAACTAGTGGACGGATTTAAAAATTCTTTCAACATTAGATGTTTTTTTATACCAATAAGGTGGCACAAAAATATGCAGCCCAAATGATGGTAAGCAGTCACCATGGCCTAGCAGTATTATACATTATACTACAAGCGCAGCATATCCTCAAAGAGCACTGGCAACTTTACTTACTGCAGAAACACAACACTCCATCAAAGTAGTGTTATTTCACAGCGGTCCTCTGTAAGGGAAGGGTACAGTCCCCAGCCGGGTGGCTCCATTTATGGGAAAACCCATGGGAGATCCCTATTCACCCCACTTCTCTACTCTACTAGAGATTGAAATAGACTACATTTCGACTCCTATTTATGTGACAAATGCATTATGTTTGCAGATCCAACAGCCAATACATGATGTGTTATCCAAAGACCCAGCTCTTGTCAAATATGATACTGCTACATATCTATTCACTGACATTACATTTGGTGTAAACAATGAAAGCAGGATTATTGTACAGAGGTATGTTTTTATTTGTACTAAGATTATAATTGTAATGTAGTAATATTGTCTCTCAAAATCAAAATTTGTTTATTCAGTTTAGGACCTAATATGGCATCTATGAAATACTACATTGCACTGTACCATGTCTATCTACATGTTGATGTACCACTTGCTGAACTAGTTGTATTTAAATTTGTTTTTATCAACTAAGTTGGCAAGCAATGTGTGGCATGATGGTATGGTAAAGTATTTACTATACCACACAGTTACATTAGTAAATTTTTTTTACAGATTCGGCTATGAGATATTTGATTCAAAACTCTTTGCTTTAGAAATAAGACAGAGAATCAGAGAAAAAAAATATAGTTTGTTTGTTAGGGGTAATTTAGTTATTGAATAGTTAACACATTAAAAATATGCTAGCCCTGAATAAAATAAAATAAATTTTTCGTTATATAATGGCAGGCAAGAGTGTCGCGGGTACAATCTACTCTACAATTATATAAACCTTGTCACTTTCAGAGATCCAGATGGCACCCTCCACAGTTGTGATCATGATACAAGGAAAAGGTTAAATCAGGTATTCTTCATCTTAATCTTCACGTAGTATAAAACATAATTGCCTCCAGCCATCTGTATACTTAATCTTTTAAACTACACAACGGATTTTAATGTGGTTTTAAATAATTTTCTATTAATGATTCTTGAATAAGGTTTTCACGTATAAGCACCACTATTCGCCGCTGCAGCGCTGTTCATTTTCCCATTAAAAAATTGTCGCTAGCTGTTCTTGCTAAGGCCACAGTTGAATATCAAAAAAATTAAGTACATATATCACTATATTCACTATCCTTAATTAATATCCAGGTGTATTTTCCAATGAATGGGCGTAAACTGAGAGAGCCCATGATGTTTTCCAACGATGAAAGATTTCACAGTCTCCTAGACAGTTGGAAATACGAGTTTGTGCTAGATCGAGCCTGTGTACAATATGAGCCGGACGAGCCCTCCTTCCAGAGGATCACCAGCATCACGTATCAACATGTTGATGCAAACACCAAGTATGATTTGCTAAGGTGAGGAATCATTATTATTTAGCATTTTTTCTAACATGATTTTTAAGAAGGTTGTTCACAACTTTGTAAAGAGAATTACTTGTATTAATTTTATTCATCAACTTTTTTATATATTTATATTGAGATAGTAAAATTACAGTTACAATATGGAGTGATATAACTTTCACAATATAATTTAAAATATCAAATAAAACGATAAAAATTAATGACGAAAATAATAATCTGAGACATTGTAATTGGGGGATGATAAAAATTATCAAAAATAAATATCAATATTGTAACAAAACATGTCATGAAGTCTGGGATTATCTATTAACATTGCATTTTCTTCCATACTAAACACTGGAATGTTTCTAGGTCCACGAGGCATTTCGGTCCCCTATCTTTCTACCTGACCTGGCACCGGACTATGGAGAACTTGATGCTGGAATTGCTGCAGACTGGAGTCGTCAGAGAGGCGGTGCTGCTCACAGCTTTAAGACACGCCTTGCATGGAGACGTAGCCGGTGGAGACGCGGCCCAAGATCTTGCCAAACAAGTCAGTACATCCAAAAAATCTAAGTATTTTATTCAGTTTAGTACCTCAAATGAATGTCATTTACCACCGCTTCGGAATAATAGGCACAATAGTAGCTTGTTCCCGATTTGAAGGCAGAATAATCCCTTTTTTCAATATCGTGTGCACTACCTATTGTCTTTGTGGAATAAACTGGAATAAAAACATTGATTTCTCTCTATAGGGTAAATCTTATCAATAAAAATCTATAAAAAAAAACAGGCGCCCAGGCGTGACTACTTTACATAATACCACATCCAAATAACACTACTCTCATTTTAGTGCTATGTTCCTGCGATTATTAGTAAGTAATTAGTAAGGTTATAGAGCTTCTCGAAGATACGCAATGCTGGCGGTAAAATACTGTATGCTACTAAAAGAGTGGATACACTCAACAGTATTGTTGGCTACACACTAGTCTTCTTCTTCTTCTTCTTCTTCCTAAGTATGGCAATCAATCCCTTCAGGGACTATTTTTGCCAGTGTCGAGTGTTAGAGAATTTTCATGTTGCAAAATTTCTCGTGTTTGCCGCATTAAAATGCCTAGTGTCATGCATTCTAACGCCCAATGGAGTTTCTGGAGACAACCCACGGCAGTAGCAGATCGTAACACGCCTTTAGATTAGAGGTAACCTATTGACCAAAATGATAAATCACTTAACCCAAAAGTCGTATTATGGCATTATTTCCAATGCTCCTATAAATCAGTCACTAAATTAAACTTTACTGCACATATCGACACCAAAAATACACATTAAAGATCACTATAACACAATTTACGACACACTGGAAAAAATCTCAACCGCTCCGCCTGATTCCCGCCAAAAAACTCCTACACACTAGTCATTCCCCTGCCCAGGTATTGTTACTGTTAATAGGCCGTCTATTTATAGCGTAAACAATATTTGTGGCCCAAAAAAGAATCTCTTTTTCCTTTGCATTGCAACACAGCTAGTTAATTTAATTGTTGGCAACTTTCCCAGATCCTGCCCCTGCCCACCCCGGTTCAGCTGACAAAGCCTGACTTCCTAACGGAAGACGACATTACCCTGGACAATAGATGCGTGGAGTGCATAGAGCACTACATTACTAGTACCTCCTCCATGAAGAGCCAACAGGAACTGGCGCTGCAGGGCTTCAGAGAGAACTACCAGCAGCTGATCGAGCTCAGCAGAGGCTTGCAGAAAGCACACGGAAAAGTTTAATTTACATTAAACTAATATAGTATTGTAGATAAGTAATTTTTGTTTGATTTATAATACGAAGTCAACTCGGTGCTGCCGATACTAATATCACGATAGTAGAGAAAGTTTTAATTTATAAATATTCCACTATGCTGCATTTGGCAGGTCGCAAGCATCATGATAAAATATTATATGTGGCTGGATTTGTGACTTAGGAAATTATGAAACGAGTTGACATAATAGTAGCAGGCTTATCTAACAGTCAAACAATTTTATGTGTTCAAGGTCTAATACAACAAAACAGACTTCTAAAAATCTATATAAATAAATCAAATTCGGTACATACAGCTATACAGGTACAGGTGCATAATAGTCAAGAGCAATTTATTTATTGACACAAAACAGATTAAACTATTTACAAAAACATATCGCCTACCTACTTATAGATAAAAGATCTGACCCAAACCGGAATCATGCGGTAGCGTGCCAAGAATAGCATAGATTTTTTTATCTATGGCAGCGTTTGTATTCTCTTTGATCTATGGTCAAGAGTGAAAAAATATACCGATCCTGATTAATTTGTCATTAATGTGTCAATTTTGAGTTAAATTATTTGGATTATTTGTACGGATTATTTGCAATGTACCTACTATTTACCATGTGTACATAAAATCATTGTTTTTTTATTTATAAATCATGCCATTTTATCGTAAGCCGCGAAATTTCGCGCCTTTGCTAATAGCTGCTGAGAAGAAAGCAGTCAAGAACGGTTTACATCACGCGATATTTACTTCGAGGTTCGACAGATACGTTGGAGATTGGAAAACTGATTTGAAAGAAGGTAAACATTTATGAGGCCCTTAAAATATAATGTTTATAGATTACAGCCCAATAACTCAATATCCAGGAGTTTATTTATCACACGCTTTAGTATTTTGTGAGTGAGCGAAGATAACACGGTGTATCTTAAATATTATGCTTGATAACTATGAGAAGAATTTGTATGTTTTTATTGTTCTGACTACCCTCAAGTGCATATCAAGTCGGTAGGTACTGTAGGGCGTAACGGTGGCGAGGCACAATAAAAAATACACGGGATCGCTTTTTTCTGCTTATATTGTTTAAATAATTTCACTTTTTACTATGTTATTACGAAGTCGGGCCTAACGTCATTCTTAGATACATTCTACACATTCTAAATTCTTTTACTTTTTCTCTTGAGGTGTCGCCTTACATTTTATAACTAACCAGTAACATAGGTGCCAACCAAGGCGTTCCAGTACCTACTTAAAGAACAACTTTTCTGTGTTTTATCACTGCCCCGGGACTAGGTACTTTAGATTCTATAAATATGTATGGTTTCGGTCTGAGATCTATGGTGTTTCTTCAGGGAAAGGACTGTTTTTTGCAATAACTGGAAAGTTGTACGAGGGAGACTGGTACCAAGGTTTCAGGTAAGCCTTTTTGAAACATATTTTTCTGTTAAATTTTGGAGTTATTAATCTTTTTTTTAAATAATCAAGTCTTTCTAGAAACGTGTTTTTGCCATTTTTGCTCGGGCTCATTAATAACAACAAGTAGATAGACACTTTTTTGCTAAAAAAAAGAGCGAATTTACTATTACTTGTGCGTAGTATATTATCTACTCTGAGCTATTACAAACGTATTATTTGCGGTTAGTGCAATAGCCGTGTCTAGGGATCTAACGGCAATGTTAAGTTTGGCAATTAACCTGGTTTGTCTTTTAGTACGGTCGGAACCCTCGGTGCGCGAGTCCAACTCGCACATAAAATAAACAGCACTGAGTTTCTTGCCGGTTCTGCTCAGGTGGCTTTTTTCCCGAACCGGTGATAATTTAGACCTTCATAAGTGCCTAAACTGAATAAATGTTTAATAATTTGCACTTGGCCGATTTCTTTTCTGTTTAGGCACGGCTTCGGCACCCTTAGTAATCGGCGATCAAACGGGACTTTTACACTCGAGTATAGGGGAGACTGGGTGCGGGGTAAGCCGGACGGTATCGGCTGGAGATACTATGATAACGGAGACATATACTTCGGCTACTGGACCAGAGGCCACCGTCACGGGTACGGCAAGATGTGGTACGCTAATGGCACCATATATGTCGGCTACTGGAATAAGAGTGCCAGGGAAGGGCTGGGAATGTTTGTGCAAGGTTAGATATAGCATTATTTTTATACCACTAAGGTGGCACACAAGTATACGGCCCACCTGATGGTACTCAGTCAACGTAGCCTATAGCCGCTAGCAATACCAGGGGTATCACTAACGAGTTGCACACCATGTTGTTTATGAGGAGTCACTGTGCTAGCAGCCTTACTACTGGCCCAGCGTATCACCGTGGAGCAATTTACTTACCGCAGAAAACCCAACACTTCATCAAAGTAGTGTTATTTGACTGCTGTCTTCTATAAAGTGGAGGTACAGTCCCCAGCCCATTTTAATGGGCAAACCCAATTCGCCCTACCTCTCTTTTTAAACTCATTAATCATTGTAGTTAGGTAAGCTTAGAAAAACTCATCGGTACAGGCCGAGGGTTTGAACGTGGGCCATTAGATGACAGGTCGTTGCTTCAACCACAAGGCCACCACGGCTATGTAAATTTGGCTAACAAGTGTATGTGTTTTGCACCGTACTGCACGGTCTGCACGCAAGTTGGCAAGTACTGCAAAACTGACAGGACCCCTTGATGGAATTTGCTTCGGGCCCCGCGCTTGCTTAATCCGGCACTGAGCGTAGTGTGATTTGACTGCATCTTACGTAGGTAGGTAGTTACTGTCGCCAGTCCGGCGCTCCAATATTTGTAATGGGAAATCACATTACATAGCTATAATACTCGCTACCTTTCAAAAGTAGGTTAATAGTTTAATCATGACTCAAATTAGTTAACAGGCAGACCTATCTATGTACCTACGTACTCCACACAGTATTTGCCTTTACCTTAGAGTATATATTCCTGAGATTTAAATACCTACTCCAAGTTCCTTACCTTACTACATATTGATGGTGTAGGTAGGTGACTCAGAAAGTCCCTATAGTTTGTCGATCGTCGATCCCCTTGCTTTACTGTGGTTAACCGGCTGACTGGCTTTCATTATTGATCGATTGCTTAATTGGCAGCGGGTGGCGGACTGCAAACTATCAGTCACCACTATCTATACGTATATCGGACGTGATGCGAATATACGTACCAATGCTTTAATTAGTTAAGCTAAATGAATAATCATTTATCTTGGAAATGGTCCGATAAGACTGATGTTGCCAATCGGCATTACCGGTGTTTTCTGACGACAACGAAGACGAGACCGCTGGTCTAGTGGTTGGTATACCTGACTGCTACGCTATAGAGGTCGCGGGTTCGATTCCCGCCGGGGCAAACATTTATGTGACAAATATGTTTGTCTTGCGTCTGGGTGTTTGGTATGTATTATAAGTATGTATTTACAAAAAAAACGTATATAAGTATTATATCAGCTGCTGGTTCCCATAGTACAAGCTTTGCTTAGTTTGGTGCTAGATGGCGCTGTGTGATAATGTCCAAATATTATTATTATTTCACAACCAAAATACATATCCATACTAATATTAAAAATGCGAAAGTAACTGTTTGTTTGTTTGTTTGCTACATTTTCACAACTAAACAGCTGAACGGATCGTAATTAAATTTGGTAATGAGATAGATTATAACCTCGAGAAGGACAAAGGCTATCTTTATCTAGAACCACGCAGGCTAAGCCGCGGTGTAAAAGCTAGTATTTACATATTTAATCGATATCTACACAGAAAACGGCAATCGCTACGAAGGTAATTGGGAGAACAATGTGAAGAATGGCTTGGGACGGTTCTACCACCTGCACACGGGACAGCTGCAGGAGGGGTGTTGGGTGGACGACATCTGCGTCAAGTCCAAGATGACCGACATCATCATCAGACAGTTCTGCGACTTGCCCACAGAGTATCCCTTATTACCGGTTAGTTTTATTTATTTCCCACTCGTGTTAAGTAACGTGCACATACTTTTGGTTAGTAGGAAGGTACTGCTAGCAAGAACAACTATCGACTACGTATTATTAGCGGTATTTGTAAACAACTCTCAAAAATGAAAAAATAACATGTTTTATTTTGTGCCAATTTTCGCCGCCGCAGCGCTGTTAATTTTCCAATACAAAAATAGTTGACAGCAATACAAATACGTAGTGGAAAGTTGTTTTTGCTATAGCTACTGGTGTTTATCGTTTACAAAGGCTACGTTTCCCACAAAAAAAAAATGACCACATTGAATCGGTTTTTATTCGCAATTTGGCATAGCATGCCATTTCTGGAGTATTACGCTGTAAAATACGCGCTATCGGGCATTTGCAGTTTGCGTCTGCACGCACGGCAAATACAAAATGTTTACCACATAAATGTTTGCCCCGGCGGGAATTTAACCCGCAACTTCTAGCGTAGCAGTCGGGTATACTAACCACTAGGCCAAGGGGTCTCGTAGAAAAGCAAACAAGAAAATATAATAAAACAACTGAATCGATTTCACTGA
Source organism: Falcaria lacertinaria (assembly GCA_951449985.1). NCBI lineage: Eukaryota > Metazoa > Arthropoda > Insecta > Lepidoptera > Drepanidae > Falcaria > Falcaria lacertinaria. The sequence continues at coordinate 9,629,964 of OX602111.1, read as the reverse complement.
ATGATAAAACGACATTCAATAAATAAATAATTGTTGGCGAACGTTCGTTTAGGTACCTACTTACGTTTTTCGATAAAAAGTTTCCGAAATTTTGGGGAGTATAATAATAATAATATAATAATGATTGGACATTCTCACACAGCGCCATCTAGTCCCAAACTAAGCAAAGCTTGTACTATGGGAACCAGAAGCTGATACAATACTTATATACTTTTTTTTTTGTAAATAAATACTTATAATACATACCAAACACCCAGACGCAAGGCATGTTTGTCACATAAATGTTTGCCCGGCGGGAATCGAACCCGCGATCTCTAGCGTAGCAGTCAGGTATACTAACCACTAGACCAGCGGTCTCGTCTCGTCGTCGGAGTGCACCTAAATCAACGATTTTTTTAAATTTACGCAGAATTTACGTCATAATTTTACCTGTCATCGCCGACTGATCCCGACAGTTTTCATTATGGAACAAAAAAATATATAAGTAGGTAACTAACAATGGAAACTTAGTTATCATTTGCATTATTTCCCACTATTAACGCTCATTAACTGAATTACTCGACGTTCTCATTACTGAGATAACGTGTATTTACATAAACGATAAGCGTCTGCAATACACGATCGCGTTATAAAACCTTTGTAGGTACTTGGAAACTTGTCGACCCTGCATTGTTCACGCCTAATTGCATCGCGATCATATTATATCGCTCGCTGAAGTTAATAGACATAAATAAATAAAAAAGGATGATGTTACTTTGCAAACAACAAAGTGAAGTGACGCCGGATAAAACTACGCCTTGCACTGTACATATAAATATACAATGACACGCACACACCTGCTGCGAATACAAAGAAACTACGCCTTGTCTACGCACTACATGTTTAAATAACGTCCTACTTTTGAAGTCGGTTATAACCTGTAATACAGGTCTTTGAGCTTAGCTCAGACATCGGAGACTTCATTAATTTTTTTTACTTTTTATGTGAATAAAGATTATTATTATAAACCGGCGTCACTTCGTTCGCAAAGTTGCATCAACCTTTACTATTTGAACTGAGAAGAAGCCTAGATAAGTTTTCATAAAAAAATTATGTTTTTATAAGAAATAGTGTGTTCGTATACCTAGTTATTGAAAGAGACTAATCTTACAAAATAAATTGGTTGTCTGTGTTAGGAAACTATTCAGATTTTAGCCCTATAATAGGGCCACTATAAATCTATCGTTTGTTAGTTTCTAATTAGACCTGTAAAAATCAGAACTGACAGAATAATCTGTTGCACTCGTAACTTTCATGATGTGTCAAGATTCGTACACTCGCCCCGCAGTTTTACCGGCTTTTTTGATAACCCATTTGTCATATTCCCAGGATTGTTTAGTGAATTCAAGAGCGATTCTAGAAGAGGACAAGTTCTGGCTCCAACAGAAGATTGGCGACATCGACAAACAACTGAAGCACTGCATTGATCAGATGTAGGGCTTAACGAAAACAAGTGTCATTTCAATACAATTGATACATATAAAACAGGTTACTATTAATAAAATACTCTTATTTACATACGTTTCATATTTTATTACAGTGTCATTCAATATTATATCACAGAGTACTTATTGGATCTAAATAATTAAAATACAGTCAATATCGCATTATTGCTTAACCGTCTGATTTAGTAATCACGAGTAAATTATAAGCATTGATTTTGGAAGATAAGGTAATCTGCTGATATCGTCGTTTTAGTGAAGTATATTTTTCTAGAATAATTAATCAACAGTCCCCAGATATTCGAGCAAATGTAATGAAATTAATGGTGTAAGTACTACCTAATATCTGTGTCACATCAATTTGGGACATTCGTATATTTTTGATAAATTGTATTTAAGCAAATATGATCGAAAGAATCATAGTATTTATTCTATCGCCGGATATATATTAAATAGATATTACTAAACACGAGTTACATAAATATTTATTGCTGTTTACTTTGTACATAGAAGTTTGTTACAACATAATATAATGTACTACGCAACAATACACATGTGTTTCGATTGGTACATAATTATAATCTAGTCTAGATCGTTTAATAAGTCTTCATAGATTTTGAGCTTAGTTTTACAACCGTTTTACGTAAATATTACATTTAATTTGAAATACCCCATCTAACTTCTTAAGGAGTCTGTAATCCTCAAAGTTGGACGCTTTTAGGATTTTCTGGAAGGCATCAAAGGAAAAACCTTTTTTATTTCACCTGAGTGGGATGGTCTGAAGAAATCGTAGCATTTGACTAACAGTGCTCTATGCCCACTCATGGGATACAGGCGAGAGCATTTATAAAAATCCTTGAATGGTAATATACCTAATATTATACCGATGTTGTTTCATACCGTACTCACGTGTCTGTAATTGAAACAGCTGAACACCAAAATGTTATGATTAAGATCAGTTTATCTTATACCCCTCCATATAAACAGAGACAGCTCGATTGTCATGCATTCGTTTAGTTCCTCACCGAACAATTATAAATGAGATTAATGTATTCCCTTACACTAAAAACAATAATCGTAATAGGAAATGTAAATTACACTTTACAGAAAATGTGTATATATATAAAAAACAAAATCTATCACGCCCGTGCAAGCAATAATCAAAAAGTGCAATAACATTGGCACTAAGTACAAACTTACATAAGTACGTAAACTAAAGGGTAATAATAAACATTCCATATAACGATACAGAACCACAGGAAGCGGTGATCACACAATCCTATTCTGGTCGAGGAGAGTGAGATTGTTCATCCGCGCGTCATGGTCACCCATCTCGATCTGTTCCTTGAGCAGCTCCAGCTCCTTGATGCCTGTCACGGTGACCTCATACTTGTGCGTCGCCAACGACATGTAGAAATGTATTGCAAACGCCAGGAATACTATCATAACGGGGATGAGCACGACGCAGGCAGACCACGCCGCGGTCGCGCTGAGGTCGTAGAATTTGACCCAGCATAAGATTGCGATCTCTATGAGGAATAGGATGAGACCGAGCAGGGTGGAGAACGCCCAGGCTATCTCGATGTACCAGTGCAGCCGTTCGTGTGGTGACTCGTGCACGAGGGCTATGCTGTGCAGGTTGCCCACCGCTTCGATGTTGGGCAGTATGCAGGTGCTTATCATGAGGGCCAGCATGTGCACGGCCACCAGTAGGGTGGTGCACACCGTGAAGGCTACCAACATCTCCGTGGGGACCCTTGTCGATTCCGGCGGGTTCAGCTGTACTTCAACCATGGCCACCTACAAGGAAAATCTACACATATAACCGTTTTTTTTCATATACTACTAAGGTGGCACACAAGCATACGGTCCACCTGATGGTAAGCAGTCACCGTAACCTATAGTATTTACGTGTAAGTGTTCATCACTATAAAATCGCCGCCCGCTGTCTGTCTGTCCCTATACATATATGCTTAGATCTTTAAAACTACGCAACGGATTTTGATGCGGTTTTAATAGATAGAGTGATTCAAGAGAAAGGTTTTTATATATAATTCATTTTGGTTTTGTGTGAACCCGTGCGAAGCCGGGGCGGGTCGCTAGCAGGATAATAAACAATCAACCAACCAGTACATATTAAGATTAAGCCTACCTTGAATAGAGCACTGAGCCATTACAAAGACGGAAATGCTTACATGACTGCAGATAATATCTATGTAGTGTAGGTACTACATACAAAGGCTATGTTCATGTTTGAACTTGGATTAAACACCTCCTAAGTTTAGGACTGCATATCATTATCTTAGTAGAAGCAATATGTTCGCTCTGGCCTTCCTTTAGAGGTGACAGACAGTATTACCATAATCGTTTAGTGAAACAAAAAGGCTAAATAAATAGCCTAGTTATATTGTAACAATGACATACTGATACAAAGGGCGGATTGCACCATTTTAAGTTTCACAATCAAAAATCACTGTCAATAAACATTGACAAAATGTATGGTAGGTACTTGTGTCGGTTACTCTTACTGTAACTTGCATTTGGGGCTGAATTCTAGTTAAGTCAATATAAACACCAGCCTACCGGAACAAGAAGGTATACCATCTTCGACCTTTATTCTAAGGTCTACAACATATACAATACAGTAGCGCGAGCATCAATAATTTGCGACAACGTTTTCGTATGGCCTTCGACTATTCTTGTATTGAAAAATGAACAGCGCTGCGGCGGTGAAAAGTGGAACTAAAAAAATATACATTTAGCGAGTTACGTTTTCGTATACGTAGTCGAAAAATGTTCTTGCTACCGGCACAGTACTCGTTGCTACTTGCTTCTAACCAAAACGTTCGCGCGCAAAAGATTTTTTATTACGATTAGGCCTACATTACTCAGGTGTTGAAAGTTTGTTTGTACAAGTAGCCCAAACTTAGATTTAGTTTATTACCCCTACCTCAACCTACCGATACACAAAAATACCAATTTATAGCATAAACTACACATTTATCATAGTCTACAAAGAAATTCGTTCGTAAATGCATTATTTTCGTACCATAGCGAACCCGGAGAGCAGTGCAGAAGTTTTGCTGGAGGCCTTCAGCTTGGCGCGACTTAGCTGCAATTTCCGCCATGAAAGGTAGGCAGGAGTGTGCAGCCCATCGGCCGACTGTATCGGAGTCTCCCCAGACATCACGCACTTGTGCTGTAGGGATAAAATATTATTGATCTCTTGCCTGCTTTTGGTGCTGCATAAAATATCCGAATTAAGTGATCAGTATTGGGTCTAAATAGCTTTAATATTTGCTCTGATGTTAAATATACTTTTGAATAATAAGGGACGGGTATAGATATAGAAGTATATATAGTAATAGAGGTATGTGAAAGCAAAAAATACCGCTCACACGCAAGGGTAAAAGGGATAGAAAGTTGTATGCGGTATTCAATATTTCATATTGTTATTTTCAATAAAAAATTCATTGGAATGTCATAAAACAGAGTACCAATAAAGATATTTCAAAATAAAAAAAACAACAGAGATTTTCAGCATGTGAACTTTTTCAACAAAATGTGGACTTAGCATAGACATATTATTGATAAGTCGGACTTAGTAAAGTAACTCATGCTTTGCCTAGCAACCAAATAGATTAGTCTAATGAGATTTATCCCTCCATTTTCACATATTTAGTAAAGTTGGTTTTTACTAAGGGTTTCTTGAATTTTATCAGTTTTATAGGTTTATTTTTATCATCAGTTTATAGTTTATAAGTGCAAAAAACCAGCATGCTAATAAAGTAATGAAACCAAATAACTGTTAATACCACCACCAAGAATGAATAACTAATAAATGCCCTACATTAAATGTCAAGTAAGTATAAAATATTTTTTTACATCAGTACTTCAAGCTCATAGTTTCAAGTTCTCATGGCTCCCTATTTTATGAATAATATTTTTTATAGCATGTTTATTTATTGATTGACTCTGCTCACAACAAACTAAGCAATTTGGCAAATTCTAATGCATTAAAACTTATTAATTTAATAGTTTTCTCTTACAACTTGTACCACACACAGGTTTCAGACATATAATTTCTTACAAATTATCCTAGGCTATGAAGCTATGAAGCTATGAGAACTAACAAAAAACCTTAACCTTTGTATTGACAACTCTTATGCAAAACATTAATTTTAGACAACTACATATATCAATTGTTCTGCTAAGATAAACAACCTTGGTCACTAATTGGTAATTGGATTGGACTGCCTGTTCCATACAGAGTTTCCTTTCTGAGTAAGAGACTTGAAGTATTTCTTCTATTGTCAAGAATTCAATCTAAGGAATCTAGGAATAAATTTATAAACAAAGAAGTCAAATTTCGAATAACTCTACTGTTAAATCATTAGGCAACGTTTAGAGGGCAGTTACGAAAATCATGTAGAGATCTATGGTGGTAATGATCCCAAACTGCAATAATCAAATTCATTGCAATGACATTATTCAGGGGCAAAACATCTCACCAGCAATAAAAGGGTTTGATGATGGCATGACCAAAGCATTGTAAAAGACTTAACAAATGGTCCTCTACACTGATTACACTAATAAAGTCCCTTCAACCAATTCTTACTGACAGCCAATATTAAACTCACTGTGTGTTAGATAGGACTAGTTGTGAAATCTCCCTCCGCGTACCACAAAACCAAAAGTGAGGCTTTGCTAAACACCTGCTGTGTACTCCTTTACACAAAAATAAAAATATTTTTTAATACACTAAAATAAATTAAAAAAATATGCAAGTTATATGCATGCAAAAAATTTGTTTGGCACATTGAGTGAGACGATTATTCTGAATGAATTCAGGATGTCCTGAGGTTAATAAATCAATAGTTGCAGCTTATTATAATTAGATTACACATGACTTTTATAATTAGACAACAAATCAGCAAAACATTAATGTAGCAATTTTATAATTAAATAAATAAATATTTGGGAAAAGATTCTATTTATAATTAAAAACATTATAGAATTAAAAGGTAATTTTAACATACTGGGGCTATGCACCGGTTTTTTTATAAATAAATTATTGTGAGATCAAAATGTCTACATGCCACATAAACCGATACTACAATAGGTACTGGCTTGGCTTAATATAATTTACTGCCAACCATTTCAGAGTAAGATATACTTAAATATTACCTATTTAAATATGCATTGTGTTATGTCATACCTTGCCGAGTTTTGGGCACCAATTATTAGAAGAACCGTTACTACCGTTTGGGTACACGGCACGGTAATTATTCCCAGCTGTACTGGCTGACCAAACCGACATACCTAAATAAATTGCACGTCAGTCCATCAGTTTCATGAGACGAGGTCACGAAACACTCGACTTTGTTACACTATGCCTACTAATCACAAATTTAACAAGAAATTTTAGGTTTTCGTCTTGATCAAAATTACACTTTAAGGTTTATTATAGTAAATAAACCAAAGATTTTATAATTCATGATTAAATAAAATAACAGAAAATGCAACACACAATATTCAAATGTCAATGTCAAACAAACGAAAACTGTCAGTTGTCACTCGCTACAAACGTCTACCAAGAACGTTCCATTATAAAACAGATTAAAAAAGTTACCGATTCCATTAAACCCATACAGATAATAATATCTATCGAGGATATCATCCGACTAGTGAAGCGTATGATAGATTGCGTTTCATAGGCATAAGCACTCTTATTTGAAACATAGGAGTCGTCATTGAGTAATATAATGTAAAATTTATAATTCCATTTGTTCCCCGAAAGATAATATTTTGAGATATACAATTATGGCATCTAATTTTAACTAGCTCAGGCTTTAAATACTTGGCATGAGATAACTTACGAGTATTGTTGATCTTAGACAAGGATGTTTTTATGTTGAATTGAATGTGTGAATTCTGATACTCGATTTTGGAACGCGTCGCCAGACTCGCTAGTGTTGTAAAAAATCAGGCTCATTTTGTAACGGTACTGCATCTCAACGGGAGTGTCCACGATAAGTCGGAATAAATAACGGGTTCGAGAATGATAAGCGAGTGACAAGTGGATGTCTTTGTACGCTGTATAATGTAGGTCGCCTACCTACAGTTTGTTTTGGTTAATTGGTGTGAATTGATAACTAAAGTATCTACTAAACGTGTGTCCCCAGTGAGGAATTTATGCCGAACTGCTTATTTTTGGTGTTGTAAACAGTCGTGTGGTTAAGTGTTCGGAGTGCGTCGTGATGGCCGAGGCTGCGGGTGCCGTGAGCACCAACCCCAACGCGGAGATCATCCGAGGCCAAGTGTTCGAGGTGGGCCCGCGGTACACCAGCCTGCAGTACATCGGCGAAGGGGCCTATGGCATGGTTGTGTAAGTACACTGCATCGACTGCAACAATAGCTACTTAGAGGAACATTTTTCAACCATCAGAACAAATCTAAAGTTAGGTCTAGAAAACTTACAGCTAAAGTTAACTGTTACTGTTACACAAAGTTGTGTAAGTCAAGAGATATACATTATGTGTATGAACACTTAGAGAAGAGGTAAATGTTCATTCTGATAACCAGTCAAGGTACAATAAACACTCTAGAGATGCAAAGGTCTAATCTAATTAAATTAAATAATTAAAGGTCTAATTAAGTCATATAGAACCAGTTTTTGCCTGCATTAATTTTAAAAGACTATTAAAGAAACAGTATTAACCTTACTCGGATTTTTGTTAAAGCTAAATTAAAGAGAGGTGGGATGAATTGGGATCTCCTGTGGGTTTTCCCATTAATATTGGAGCTGCCCCACTGGGGACTGTACCTCCACCTTACAGAAGACTGCAGTGAAATAACACTACATTGATTAAGTGTTGTGTTTCTGCAAAAGTAAGGTTGCCAGTGCTCCATGGGGATCCACTGGGCTAGTAGTAATGTTGCTAGCACAGGGTTAGCAACTTGTTAGATATCCCTGGTATTGCTAGTGGCTATAGGCTATATAGGCTGTATGCTTGTATGCCACCTTAGTGGTGTAAAAAATCATCCCTACATACTGGTTAACTTTAACAACTGTAGACATGCTTTATAGTATGTGTTAGCCATGTTACTTGTCTCCCTACTGTTTATGTGTGGCTTCTTACTGACCCTAAATTTGTTTAAGATTTTGTTCTATTTTATTTTAAAATTTTAAAGATAATTATTTTGCAAGTTTTACAGACAGCCATTTACAGCAGCTTTCAGAAATAAAAAGGATAAACTAGTAATTCAGAGCTAAACATTATGAGATAATGCTTGAAAGTTCTTTGTGGAAACATAAATCACACTTAAACTACACCAAACCACAAGTAAATCCTATCCATCATCATTGCGCGGTTCCAAAAGAGCTTCCTCCCTTCGCGGTTTCAAAAGAGCTTCCACAATTAAACTGTGGAATGAACTCCCCGCCGTGGTTATCCCAAAGGAGTACAGCATGGGGTTCTTCAAGAAGGGTGTGAAGAGATTTTTGAAGGGTCGGCAATGCGCGAGTGATTCCCCTGGTGTTGCAAGCGTCCATAGGCTGCGGTAACCGCTTACCATCAGGCGGGCCGTATGCTTGTTTGCCACCTTAGTGGTATAAAAAAAAAAAAAAATGTAGTGATCATTACTACAAAATCACAATTTATTTGACTACTAGCTGTTATCAGCAGTTTTCATACAATTTCACTGATTTTGGTGTATTTTTTTTAATATAAGGTATCAGGTTTTGACCTGCTCAATATTATATTATTATAGTCTAGTAGTGTACATTCATTCTCTTTTAAGCCCCTTTAGAGAAATTACCTAAAATCCTATATAGCAACTTAAAGAGAACTGATATTAGTACACATCTCATGTAAACATCAATAACTTTAACTAGGTTTAATGCATTACTGCTTGTATGATATTATGTTATTGATATTCAGTGCTGCATCACCACAAATGCTTCCATTTTTGTATTTGTGCTGTGAAGCTGCAGTGAAGGTCTAATATTATAAATATGATATGATTATTTTAATACTAACTTTATCAGTTGATTTACTTTTTTTTAATAAATATTTTTTATGTCATTAGTAGAGGTTCTTGAGGTTTACATTTAACATGTGCATATTATCCCATCTAGTGACACTTCTGGTACTATACAAATCCATAGGCTGTGGTGACCACTTCCTCTGGTAGGCATGTTCTCCATATAACATAGTTAAATCACTAAAGTCATTTTGTGGTCATAAACTATTTTTATTAGGTCACATTAACTTCTCAGAGATAGATGCATGTGCTACTTACCTTAAATAAGATTTTTTGTTTTTTAAATATTATAGTACTTAGTCAAGCTGTGTTTGCAACTAGAATTGTCAAACCATAGAGTAGACAACAATTGCAACAAGTTACATAATCCAGCAGCTGGTGGCATTTTCCCTCAACAGAGATAATGTTGGGTACTAGGTACCTCTTACCTATCTATTTGTGTTAAATTAGTTTCAGCTGCTCACTTATATTACCTACTTGTATTGTATCAGATGATAGGTAGAGAATTTAAAAAATCTATTCATGGCAATTCCGCTGTGGCTGTCATTTTTTTTAATTGGACATATCTACTGTCAACCTCACTATTTAAGCTTGTGGTGTGATTATTATTCATTTAGTCGACCGGTCGAGCGCCATATTGCCAGTCCGGGACATGAAAACGCTGAATATAGGTCTTCGATCAATATCATTACTGGCAGCTGCCTGAACCCTTGACCACCTCAAAATATTTAAAAGGCAAAAATATTAAATTTAACTAGGTATATACGTACCTACCAAGTAATTCAGTCTATTACTCTCTTTGTAGTGTTACGACTTGATATTTTCCTGTTACTCAATTAATTACCGTAGCCGTTTCCTTGAAAGAATCTTAGTTTTCTTTGATTACTCGTATTTTGTTTTTGGGTTGGACAAGCCGGGGTCCGGGAAGCTTTAAATATTATATTGTCTGTAATGTAGCCTCTTCAGAGATTTACATTGGCTAGTGATAAATTTACATAGTTCTTTCAATAGCGTAGGTAGACGTGTTCGGTGTTCTAGTTTTATGCAAATATTGTATGTGGCAAAATATTATGGCAAATAAGTACAATACTACAAAACGTCTTCGTCAGTGTTGTGTACTTGGGTGTACGTACCTACTTATCTATACACATTAAAATAGTACGGCGATGTTTGACCTTTGATTATATACTTTGTCATTAATTCGGGTATCTATCAGGTAGGTACATAGGTGTAAGTGTATTATGCACGTGAAGTGCAGAATTAATACGACGTGTTTTTCTACTGTGTTTCAGATTAAACTGCACACAAGACACATTACTCTGAAACATAACATAGGTACAACCGGCTATTTACCTACACGCAAAGCCGTACAAATTGCAAATATATCCGCTGGTATTGAACGCGGATATAAAGGCGTCGGATGTCGGATATATGCCTGTTTAGGACAGTCCGCCATGTAGGTATCCAGCAGAGCAGGCTCATTCCTGTCACGTATGGAGTCACACTCACCTCTACAAAATAATCATCGTCAAATAACGTATTCTATTGTTTGCGCGACGGCACAATATTAAACAAGCTATACATCTTTAATATTATATTAGGTTGGTATGACATATTCTCTGTCTTGATATTGAATGTATCTACAAGTCTCTACTGTCCCTAGTAGGCTCTTATATTTACGTTGAAAACTGGTTTTATATTATTTCTCGTTTATTATGCGACTGTCTGTCGCCGAATACAATCTTGAAGTCCTTAAAATAAAACACACTACCACGTTCCTAATATATTCAAATTACCTATAACTACTTTTTCATATTTGAAATAATATTTACTGTACCGAAAGAGGTTCAAGCCTTACAATAAATACAAGACAAAGCGATGATGAAAGAGCTTTTCGCAGCGCACAACACGCAATCTACAAGATTTGCTTAGAAGACGTGTGTGTGGAGATCACTCTTACCTATTAAACTCGTGTGCTGAGCGACTAACCGATACAATATAGCGAAGTTCGAGAAGCCAAAATATGATGAGAATGTGTTCATTCTCATGCTATTGCATTCAGTAGCCTTAGCAAGAAAACTTTTGACTACATATTCGTATCGCTTTTGACTATTTTTGTATGGGAAATTGAACAACGCTGCGCCGATGAAAGCAGGAACTAAAAATTCGTTGGAAAATGTTTACACTTTGAGAGTTTCGTTTTCGTATAAGTAGTCGAAAGTTCTTCTTGCTAAGACTACAGGACTTAAAAACCGGACGTTATCTCGGCTCTACCGTCGCCGTCGCTTACAATCGCATAAAAGCAATTATTTTCAGTAGTTTCTCTACCGCAGCTGTTGCTCCTTATACTCTTATACGGATCTTATACCTAGTGTAAGTATGTGTACTACACTACACTATACTGGCAGATATGACGTCAAGACCTCAGTTTCGATTTTATAAATGGACTCTGGCTTCATGACATGGCTCCGACCCGACTGTATGTCTATATAGCGACATTACGTAATGCGTTTTGTTAAAGTATATTCTAATTTTACAAATGTTATTTAAATAAATATGCCCAGAAGTTTAGCTAGAAATTGTGATTGTATAATTATGTATTCTGGAACTTCAAGACTACTTCCCAAACCATGAAACTGTTGAATACCTGGAATGCCTAAGAATAACACTGAAACATATATGCCGCGAACGCGAATAAAGGCATTGTTCAATGGCCTTCATGTACATAATCGACAATTTAAAAAAAACAGCATTCAATGTCATGAAAATTGACTAATTTTCTTAAAATTATTTTGAAGAACAATGAATATAACAACATAATCATTTTTAACAAGCGAAATATGCAGTAGAAGTTCCTCCGCCTAACGCGTCCCAGGACGTTTTTTAATAAACTGTTTAATCTTCTATAATATAAAAATGAATCGCTTAATGTGTTGCTAAGCTCCAATCTCGAGAGCAGCTGAACCGATTTCGCTAATTCTTCTTTTAGAATATTCCTTGAAGTACGAGGATGGTTCTTACGGAGAGAAAATAAAAAAAAAATGCCTGAAACAGTCTTAAAACGGGTAGACAAAATATTTGATGAATGTCTACCCACGGCGGGCCACTAGTTTTTTTTATATCAATTTCACGGACGATATTGGAACCTAAGCTTTCATTTATAAGCACAATGTTTGCAGAACAAACGACGCTGAAATGTTCTTCCCATTTCTCAGACAAGATAAAAAGTTAAGCGCAAATGAAATACTCACACGTGCCCTGAAAATATATTGAATCTCCGCGTTAGGCGCATATTTCCTTGTATTTTTTTCACTTTATTTATTTTATAATTCTCTATAGCTTCCGCATGATCTTTACTACCAAGTTTCATGGATATTAATAATGTCGCTGTCTTCTGGTTATCTGTTCAATTAAATTGAAAGTGATTTAAAAAAAAATCTCAGGCAATCTAAACAAAGCCTTATTTTCTGTCATCTGTTTCATGAATAAGGTTTAAACTTGCCGTCGTAGTTCTCACTAAATTGGACAAAAATATTCTATTGCTTGACGTAATTCCCAATTTTATTGACTCTGTTCTGATGGCAGACAAATTGATCTAGGTTTTCTGGACAGTTGAGCCAGCATGACAGCATAACAAAAAACAATCTAACTAACTCCCACTCGCGTTTATAATATTATAAGGATTATAAAAATAAGTACAAATAAGAAATCATGAAGGTGCAAAGTTACCTGTAGTCAGTTTGATATTTTCCGACAAATAAACACAAAGTTAATTATGCATTCGGTAAAAGTTTTGCTTCTGCGTGGAAATATAATCGACCAAAGAATTTAACTTGTCTGGTTTACCTGTTCTAGAACACACAAGAAGAAGAACATTATGTTTCGCGTAAGTTCTTAGAAAACTGAGATTAGATTAAAAAGCGGGGTTTTCTCTCTAGGTATGTCTCTTTTCTAGGCTTTCAGTTCCAAGAATACAAAATGAAATTAACAATAACTTAAACTAAAAATAACAATTGAAGTACTTTATCAAATGAAGACCAAACTGTTAAACCTCATACAAATAGGATTAGTGATTTGCGAGACGACCAAGTCTTCCTATTTTCGTATGTGTATAGAGTTTCATTTCATACAACTTTTTCTCGTTGAATGAACGTCTCAAAAATATTATGTTTATTTGTGGCAGACTCCTAAATTATTTAAAGTATTATAAGTGGCTTGTGCTCACACAAGCGTGCGGCTCCATTCCACACAAGGCAAATGTTTAATACAGCGAGAAATGAAATTGAACTAATATACATAATAGTTTTGCAACACACCGCGCCTGTAATGTTATGTAATCTGTTACTTGTCTTCTGGTCGCCAGTTTGCCTTGACCGTCACTGTCACTGCATTGATTTAATTTCGTTAGGCGACATGTGTTTTAAATAATAATAAAGGCTTTATATAAGTAGAAATATTAATAATTACCTCTATCTCCATAATAGTAATAGTACAGAAATTTAAACTTGAATAATAAATAATAATCAATGTCTTATTTCTGGACGCGAGAATTTAGGCGAGAAAAGGAAGATTGTAGGATTAACTTTTTTTCATCATTAGATAGGAGTTGCGCAACCCTTGTTGTGGGTAAAAGATAATTAGAAATCGTTTAATATCCCTTGCGTTAAATTAGCTCGGTCTGACGACTGACCGTAATGTGTTTTTTCCGTGTTTCCACTTTAATTAAATAAATACTTTGAAACCTTACATGACCTTACAGTTTCTCCAGGGATTATTGTTGATTTCCTGGAGGTTTTGCAAGACTAATGTTCTTTGAACTATAAAGATGTAGTAAGTAACCTTGTAAGCAGACAAATTTAAGAAATTAAAAAAATATATTGTTGATATGATTCTACTGCCTACTATGATATTCTATGTCATGAAAAAGCTGCAGGCAAATATAAGAAAAAAAAATTAAAGCACAAATATGGTGTTCAATGCGCTTTCTGACACTATGATACCATTACAGATAGATTTTGTACGACGAACTAAGGACGAATTCTAATTGTATTTCAAATCCTTGCACACTTAAGACACCACGCGCGTTATTGCTTTCCGTAACTTAACGTGATCTTAGTAGGTACTTATGCTTTCGACAAATAATTGACATTAAACTGATAGGCATCAGGCGTCACAATCAAAATGTTTGTAAAATAATGCCTTTGGGTTGTTAGTTTTCCAAGATCTCGTGCCTGAGCTTGCGTACGGCTTAACATAAGTCTCGCAGTCAAATCCCGCAAAGTAGCTCTCGTCTCGTTGAGCAGTCGTCTTTATTCCACAACAATGCTCCCCTCTGATGGGCCCCGAATACCGCCTAGGGCCTCCATAATGCCGAGCGAAGCATGGACGCTTATTAAAAACTAGCGGGCCGCCCCGGCTTCGCACGGGTAGACATTAATCAAATATGTTGTCTACCCGTTTTAAGACTTTTTCAGGCATTTTTTTTATTTTTTTCTCTCTGTAAGAACCATCCTCGTACTTTAAGGAATATTCTAAAAAATAATTAGCGGAGTCGGTTCAGCTGCTCTCGAGATTTGAGCTTAGCAACACATTAAGCGGTTCATTTTAATATTATAGATTTGACACATACAGCTTTTACCTAACTATAGATTTTACCTGCCAGGTATTCTACTTTGCATAAGTGGCTAGTAAGTGCTCCTTATATGTTTGTTGTAAATTATGAATATTTAGAACTAAACGCGACGGCACGTTCGTGTATCACAGGTACGGTGTTGGAATACCCATCAATTTACATACAAATTGTTGACTGTTACATGTGTTGTGATAATGTAACACGACAAATGTTTGCCCACGACTTCGTCCGCTTGGAATTTGGAACAAAAAATTCCCGATTTTTAAGTTCCGTTCCGGAGATCAGCGTCGATAAGCAAGACAGTAGACAAAAAAATTTAAGCGCTAGTTTGGATTTTGCCTCTAGGACATTACCCACTTCGCCGGTTTACTATGTAATGTTTTATGTCTTACGTATAAATTTATACGGAAAACAAGCGAAGTGGTTTGTTTCATTGTAATTCAAAGGTAATTTGATAAATTTATAAATGTAGCTTCGTTTTAATATAAATAAAGGGCGCGTTTGTGTTTCTAACATTTCATGTATAAACTTAAAAGCATATATCGTTTTATTACTATTCCCAAAGCAATGTAAGTACATACAGTATCAAAGTCGGCAAGTCAAAGTCGGCAGCATTTCCGTACTCAATCTTGAGTACGGAAATGCTGATAGTTTCTTCTGATTTATTAATTCAATTACATTACTTAGAAAGGCTATTATTAATTAATATAGTCAAACTTGTCTGAATAAATTAAATTAAAGTGATATATATGTCATTAATAAAATTAATGATATTTTTTACATTCACGTCACGTCAGTATTAACATAGAAAAGTGATGTAAAATTAAACACTGGTAGAAAATAACTTGTATTACTTAAGTTGAACATAAAAGAATACAGACAGAGCTCACGTAAAAAACAAAACACAAACGTACGAAACAACACACACGCGAGGGCGGAAGAGACGCCAACAACCGGACATGACATATACGTTCAGGAACAGATTATGTTTACATTTTTCCAACAAAACGCCCTTACTTATATATTCACGAGGTAATAACACGACGTCGCATTTTTTTATACCACTAAGGTGGCAAAGAAGCATACGGCCCGCCTGATAGTAAGCGGTTACCGGAAACTACGGGTTCTGTAGGGATTGTATTTTGTTACCACTAAAGTGTTATTTTACTAGACTCGATTATGACGACGGGACCTGGGTGTGTGTAAAAGTTCTTAACTCTGTCTTCGACCCAAACATCTTTCTGTCTTATGTATTTTTTATAGGCTATAAAATTATCATATTGTTTTTTGACGCCCACTGGGATGATGTATGTCTTAAACTGGTTTCTGGATCAATAATTGTCAATTTTTCTTAGAAATATATCTTGTTTGTATTTGTAAATATACCTAAAATACCAATACCTTGTACCTATATAATAAGATGAATGAATAAGATGAAAAAGAAATGTGTATTAAACAATATTTTCATTGTAACAATTACAATTAACCAATAACTTGCTGCCATTACCGTGGTCTGAACATCTCACTAAATGGTGTCGTCAAATGTCTGTCACTGTCGGCTTATTATTTATTACGCCTATGAAAGGCTTCCTATCCTACGTCACAACGAGCCTTCTCTTTTGTCCCACTGAAACTGATGCTCTCATTAATCCTATCCTTGAAACAGAGGACAATTTAGTGACATTTTAATAAATTGCCATTTCTGGGCACAATAGTAAATTTTTCAATAGTGATAGGCGCAAAGCGGACGAGATCACGTCTACTAGTTTACTGTATCTACTAATCAGTTAACACGTGGGCGTTGACAATATATTTGGTCTCTATTTGCTGATTACGGAAGCAGTGCGTTTGACCGTAACCTAACCACTGTGAGTCATGCAATGCGGAGTGTCGCGTCGCGTGGCTGGTGACGTCAGCGCTTAGTGCGGAACCTCGCTATATTCAGCATTCAGCAGTCGATTTTTCCTGCTTCAAATCTATCGATGTACATTGTTCACGAACAATAGTCTAAGATGTACTACTACGGATGTCTATGTGTTTTTAGAGTTGCGTACCCGACGGTAACGTACGGTAACCAACGGAACCTATTACTAAGACTTCGCTGTCCGTCCGTCCGTCTGTCAGCCAGCTGTATCTCATGATCCGTAAGAGGTAACGGTTGAAATTTTCACAGAATGTGTATTTCTGTTGCCGCCATAACAACAAATACAATGATTATAACGCTGAAAATACATAAATCTTCTACTTTCGTGAGTGGGAGTCGTTCTTTCTAAGAAATTATAGAACTTTCTTTTTATTACTTTTATGCAAGATCAATCAAATATTATAACGTAAGAACATATTGGAGGACAAATATTTCTCCTTTAAAGTTACGACTTTTTACGCACGTTTATGAATGGGGTTGAGAATAAAGCAACCATAATACCTCCTTCCATTTACTTCTAAAATATAAGTGTGACGGCCTAAAGACCTTACACTTTTAGAGGCCAACTGGGATGGATTTTCCCTTTAAAAAATGTATTCATTCGAGTATAAATAACAATATATATAATTAATTCTAACTATAAATTAAGTACATTGATATTTTGTTTGACGAGAAATTACCATTTTAATAAGAATGCTCAAATGTGGCTTAGAATTGGTTTTTATATATCATCCCGTGCCTAGGCTCATCCCCTTTCGGGGTAGGCAGATAGACTCGCCACTCTTCACCAAAAATATTTTAGGTTCTAACATGAAGTGGAAGTGAAAGCGGAAGGCGCATCCATCGCCGCTCGTCAGATATATTACAATATAAATATATTATATTATATCCGATTTATGATCAAAATACATTAGGTCGTTATAGGATGAGTAATTATTGACTAGTGGCTATTCACTCATTTTCCTTCTACTTTTGATAGTTTAGTGAATGTAACCGTACTATCTTTACGAGCACGTATTATCACATGGTAGGTACACATCGGTCGATTGGATAAGGATACTGAAATTCTTCAGTCAGAATTATATAAATCATATATTTTTAGTCCTTACAGATCGGTTTTAAAACTTTAATTCAATTCTTCGGATTGGATATTGGATTGTTATTCAATGGCATTGTATGTTTTAGATGATGTTTAAAAGCAGTTGTGTATTAATCTTTATATAGTGCATAGGTGAAGCTTCGTATAGTGTACGTAGTAGGTATATTATCTACTCTGAGATATAGTATATCTCTTGAAAGGAAAACAATGAAAGTAATTTAAGGACGAGGCAAAAGTTTAACAAAATGTATTAATTAATGTATTTAATAAGTAAGAACCCTCCGTTTTAGTTACCAAGTTCTATTTATATTGTGGTAATTGAGACTGTCGGTAATTGAGACTGCCTGACGCCTAATTGTACCTTAGAAACGGTTGAGTTGAAGTTAAGTTATTATTATTGGGTAATATAATTAACTTATAATAATATCCCATGGTTGGAAGTGAGAAAATAGGCAATCGTGAGGTGTGGCCGACGGAACTAGCGGCCCATTTGGGGCCTTCCATCGCAAATACGGTGTTTTATGTCGTTATTATGATCATAGATACGAATAAATGTTACCTTATGGTATGTGCGTTGGTGATTGTAAAACTTGTAATACGCTATACATTACAATCAGAAAAAGTAAGTATAATGCTGGCAGAAGTGTGACATGACATGAGTCTACTCTAACTTCTGATTGAAGATATCTAAGCCGTCCCAAAGTTGTACAAGTCGTACTGAGATCATCACCGTTTTTTTAGTACATTCTAACCCACATATTAATTAGACCAACAATTCTACGCATAAAGTCGTCAATATATTAACCCTGGAATTCGAACCCGCACGTATCAAGAAAATAAACGAATAAGGCCAGTTTTGATAGGTACCAATAGCAAATAAATTATTCCATATTTCAGAAATCATTATCATCAATTTTACGACTGAGAACCGAGGCTCAAGTTGTATTTGCCTGTTGTAAAAACAATTGGGATATTGGATTAACAAACTTTATTTCGTATTTCCTTTTTGTACATAATTTAATTCTCAGAAAGAATAATAAAAATGATTTCCATGTTTATTTTTGCTTTGAAGTGTTGTTAATCAAGGTTCACATTAAAATTCTGGAAAGAATTCTGAGTTAATTAATGTCATCAAAATGCCCTCTTCTTAAATTAAAGCAAGAGAAGGGAAACCAAAAGGTAACCTAATTATGTATTTTCCATCCATGTACCTAACGAAGTAACGAAAAGGATGTTAGAATATATTTTTGTAGATACTGTGGTTGCTTTCTCGCTTCTATAACATTCAATGAAACGGTTTTAAGAAAGAATCCAATGAAGCTGTTATCTTGTTATGTATTTATTGGATCCCTTACACTTCAATAATTTCCAGCCTGAGGCGTGTGTTTTAGAAGTAAAAGTAAATGTTGTTTGTGGCATGAACTCTCCTGCTATAATATGGTAAAGAAACGAGGAAGCAGTTTATCAGTTGGAAAAAATAATTAAAATAAAAATGCTTTTGAAGATCTATCGGTCTTCTAAAGATTTAGTCCGAGAGTTGATTATAATATTAGCTTATCTATACAAAAGTAGTTGTAAAGTACCAAACCAGAAAGTAACATGGATTTGTTATAATATTGTCTGAATTTACGTAGTCTCTAATTTCCTTAAGCTTAGTAAACGAGGAAATTAGTAAAGAGCTTAGTAACTTGGAAAATACCTTTCCCAAAGTGATCCTAAAATAATGGAAAATTCTGCAAATTTCAGCCTTGTTTATGGGAATTAGAAGCGAAGTTGAACGCTAAAGCATTTCAAACATTTATCAATGTGCAAACTTATTATGGTGAGGATCTTTATCCGCGCAGTTTGTACTCTAGTGCAATATAAGCCATCCCCAAGCTCAAGCTAACGCTGCATCTCGTAAATTACAAACTAAATCTACAAGATATTAATCTTGCATTATTTTGTCCTGTCTTGTTTTTACACAAGTTTTATCAAAAACATTAGATCGTGATAAATCTCGTAAGAATCTTACCAGATATGTTTTTTTTTTTATACCACTAAGGTGGCAAACACGCATACGGCCCACCTGATGGTAAGCGGTCACCGTAGCCTATGGACGCTTGCAACACCAGGGGTATCACTCGCGCGTTGCCGATCCTAAAAAGATATTCTTACAATATCAACGCGGGATATTGATTTTAAGAAATCAATTCTTCGAACCTTCCCACTGCTATGTTCAGGCATACGAATAGGAATCTTATGTTTTAAGGCTCGAGGGAACTATGTTTTTTAGCTATGTGTTTATAAATTTGGCATAATATATCCCTCCTTAAACACTAAATACACCCCACTCGGGTTTTACTAGAACAGTGACACAGAAATTAGCACTAACTAATTACCCAAGTTTTACAAATAACTGCACTATCAAGGTCTACCTATGGCCCAACACTCGTAACACCGCACCCGTTGTAATGAGTACTTTCAGGTAATTAAAGGCCGACTGTGATGTGAATGAGGGTTGATAATCGCGGGTCCGTAGAGGGCAGGGGGTATGTAACTACGGACATTAGTTGAAACTGGGGGTCGTCCAATCTTAACATGTCCTACTTAGGTACAAAAACAATGGATATTATGTACTTCATCTAAGTTTAGAAAGGATCTTAGCTTCGCTATGGATACTGAAGAAACTTTCGAAACAATCGTAGGTTTATTGACGGTTCGCTGATTCTGCAGATAAACTCACAACTGAAAACCGAACAAAGGTCGAGTATAATATAAAATATTTTTCTTGGGTTGTTCTTGTATTAGTAATTCATCGTTCAGCGCTCTTTTGTTTTTTTAATCAGCTGAAATTTTCTACAACCTTGTCGAGATAGAAAAATAACATAGACATTTCTTTTAACAACTTTTTATATTGTATATTTTTCGTGAAAAAATCCACATCTTTTTCTCAGAAACCAAATCCCCACAAGGGAAGACCTTACGCAAGCAATGTTCACATTGTACATTACAAGTATGTTATACTGACTACTAGCTTTTGGTAGTAGCCCTGCGTTTTGGGCCGATCGATGGTCGCAGGTTGGATTCCCGCTCAGGGCAAACATTTGTCGGATCCTGGTCGCCAGGAGCGGGCAGGACCTCTCCCTGCCACTCGTAGTAACGGCTATGCTGGCAGATAGGAGACCACGGCTTTCCAAGCCTCCTCGGCTTGGAAAGCCGTGGTCTCCTGTGATTCGGTCCCAGACGGAGGCCGCGGAGCACGATCGGGAGAGAGCCGATCTCGCTCGGAGACGGCGACGGCGGGGCGGTGGCAACGGACGCCCCAGACCGTTGACCCAATAAGCCAGAGTCGCTAAGAATTTGGCTATAGTAAAAGGCCCTGCCTGTCGTAAAATGCGACTAAAAGGGGGCCCACGGGCCCGTGGGCAGCCAGAGTGGGGGCTCTGACTGCCCCTTCAAGCGGGCACAGCATGCGAGGCATGCAAGGGTGCCAGGGGCGGCGACATGGCTGCCCCCGGTACGTGCTCAGGCAAAGTGCAGGAGAGCACCCGTGCGTTCTACTGGGGTTCCCGGAGCCCTCCTACATGCACGGAGGATGGACACCGGGGGTTTTAGTGAGTAAAAATCTCACATACCCCGTCTGCTCCCCTTCAAGCGAATGGGTATCCTTTGAAGGCTTCCCCTCGGCCCAAAAAAAAACAAAAATATGTGCGATGGGTAATATTGTTTTGCTCTGTGTTCTGTGTCTATAATATTGATCTCTCTCTCTCACTCAGCTTATAATCAGTTGGTATTGTGTGATAAATTCTTAATGGTCATATATGGAGTGGAGACCGCGTGTAGGCAACGGTAGTGTAGTGTAGTGTAGGACGCCCGCTTGTTAGATGGAGCGATTATCTGCGCACTATAGTTAGCTGCTGGCAGAAAGGGGATGAGCAGAGCTGAAGGATCGAGCTCAGTGACGCGCCATAGAAGATACCTATTTCCAACAGTGGATTGCGGTAGGTTGATGATTATGAGATATTCTAAATACTATAATTATTTAACAGCCGCAGTATTTACTGTAAAGTAAATACCAACTCGTATTTACAAGATAAGTGGAACATATCAGGATCACCATAAATAGCTGATTAGCTGGCTAAAAGCTTTTGGCTGGATTGTTTGTATGGTCATTCGCTATGTTTGCGTGTCTATCGTGTTCCGTCTTATCTTGACTTAAGTGATAAGTACCCAAAATATTTCGCGAGTGAATATTAAGTATGACGTCCTCGAATAGTCATATATTTTAACTCATCACACCTTATTACTTAATTTGCAGGATATTACAAACTTGTTTCACTATTAATGTCGCTGAGGTGCTAAGCGTGTTGTATATATTTATCATCAGCTGCGCCTTACAATCGGTTTTCTTGTATTGACAGGTCATCCTTTCAAAGGTTTTTATTTCTAAGGTCGCTGTGCCCGCTACTTCTTACGGGTGGAGTTAATTTAGTTTACTATTTAATTGATAATGAAACCCTTTTTGTTTTTTTTAATAAATGTAGCACGCTGTAACATCAGCATTCTACCAGTGAAAGTCCAGTTAAAATCAGTTCAGCCGGAACAAACAGAATATTTTTTGTTATAGGTAAGGGATATACTTTCATATATGCATTTAGTAAAAAGCAATAATTTTACACACAGACACAAAAATGTATACATATGTACATATATAATTTAATGAAAACGTGTTGAAATTAGTTGTGGATGGCTTGTTGTTCTTGCGGTTTACACAAGAACCAACCCGATGTGACTGGTTTTGGACCTTTGCAACCCATTCTACAAGGAAAATCTAATACCAGGTTTGAACCATTCGTCAGACTTCTTCTTCTAACAGGCTTCTAAAGAATGCTCAAGATATTATTGGTACCCTGTGCTACAACCCTAAATATGGTCTACTTATTAGGTCCTTTCATTAAATTCCGTTCAACTCAATAATATTATACGTAAAATACTTATAATATTACATGTAAAATATCATTTCTTCAGCCGCTACAGATTGCGTGATTGGGTAATCGACAAAAATTGGTCAAAACAAAACTTGATGATGATGAAAGATGATTCATATTTTATTCAAAGTAATTTTCCGTCATTGTGTTTAATATTTAAATATTACATGCCTAGCCTAAAAAATATGCTAAGGTGGGCCCTAATTTTGCGAGCTATGAAGCTAATATTCAAATGTTAGTTTTTTTCTTACTACACTTTCTACAGTAGAATACATTAAATTAAAGAAAAACTAAAACAGAAAGAGAATAAATCAACATTGAAGGTCTACGTGAATGGGAGCGGAATATAAAGAATTTATTTGTATAAATTAGAAACGAAAGCAAACCAGATTATTTGGAGTCAAATTACATCACACCCTAAACCAATCGTAGGATTATTGAATGATCACATAATTATGCTGTATCGTAGCATATTTATATGGTTTTAGAACATGTAAGAAATAAGCGTACACCACAGAATATTTAAATCTATGGGGCAGGGCTCTTTCAACAGAAGCGGACTTCTATCGGCTGTTTTTTTTATACCACTAAGGTGGCAAACAAGCATCTGGCCCACCTGATGGTAAGCGATCACCGTAGCTATGGCCGCTTGTAACACCAATGATATTGACGATATGTTTATATAGTCCTTTGCTTGCACGAACTCGTAACATGAATGAAAAGTTCAAATTGCTAATGTTTGCGGCGACATGGTCCTAATCACATTCAAGTATAAATCGGCCCCAATATTTATGTAATCAATACTGTCTACGATCGATCAGTTAATAGTTAATACCTATTTCCTACTCTTATTGTAGTAATACGTTGTTGATTTTGTGAAGTCTTGACGACAGCGCTGTAATTATAAATAGGAAACACTAAAGACTTTCTTCTTTTAATTGTATCGTCTGTATTATAAGGGTGACCTGACCTAACTATATAAGAATCGTAACTGCCAATTAATTTAGTTCCTCATTTAGTTATATTTAATAGAAGTTAATAATGAACTTCTTTATTAATTTTATATTCGAGTCTGATGCCAATTCTGCTGTACGAAATTATTGAACTAAAATAATTTGACAGGACTAACAGTCTTGCTATCCCTTTCTCATGTGCGGGGTGAAATAAGGGTGGCAATATTTTTACCTGGTCAAAATAATTTAGTGATTTTGTACAACAGAATTGACACCAACCTTTCTTCATCAGTAAAAATAACTATTATCCTTTTTAGATTTTCTGTCACATTTTTTACGGTTGTCAGCGAACGGGAGACTAAACTTTCGTATGTATCAATAAACATTTGCTTATATTATTAATATTATACTTATCTTAATTTAGTTTACTATTTAGATCAGTTTAGTCCGTCCAATCTCCATAATGCCTCTTTTATGTTACAACACTGCAGTTATCACTACAAATACAATTAGTCTATCATTACTATCTATATGTATACCTACTAATTATATTATTGAGATAAAAGTTTTGTATTTTTGTTTGTAATGAATAAACTCAAAAACTTCTTGACCGATTTTAAAATTCTTTCTCCTACAGAATTTTATATTATCGCGAAATTACATAGGATATACCTACTACGCGGGCGAAGTCATGGGAAAAGCTTGTTTTAAATATTAGTAATAAGTTCATATAACTACTGTACAAAATCGACATCAAGTCAGACTAAGTAATATCGATGCAACAATCACAAGAAACAAAATTTCGCGTAGTGCGTACGTCAATTGTATTCAAATGTTATCACGTAACTATCTAATATACATACAATAATCTAATACATATTATGAAGACTCATCCTATTGAAATACGTATATTATTGACAAAATGTTTGCTTTGAATAGATCATACAAGTTGGTCGAAGGGCGCTATACGAATAAGACTTGTCGGATTTTGTAAAGTAATATGTTATCGACAACTTATGCGGTTGGATATTACGTAAAAAGATCATTAATATTGACTAATGATAACATGAAAAAGCACCTTTCAGTGAGCATGAATGTAGAAGTTGGTGTAAAGCTTGATGTGTTCATGTTCTATTCACCAGGTCCTTTGTGCCCAGCGTACTATTTATACGATTTATATCCCGCTGTCCACCAGAGAACTAAATAGAACTGTATGACCAGCACTATCCCTGATTTGTTTTCTATAAAATCGTTTCCCATTTCGGCCCCACACTAAGAAAGTACCAATCATGTAAATGTAGAGCTCGTTACATTACTTTAATGTATTTAATAAATGTGTTTAATGTAACTAATGCTTGAAACTAATGCTGAGTGTTATAATACAAAATGTGTTAGCTCCTTTGAGCCGGCCTAACCCATTCGAGATGTATTTTATCTCAACCTGTCAGACAAGCTTATTTCACAGTACAAGTAAAGAGGAGCTTATTTCATTAAATATTCTACGAGTAAAATAGTAATGTCCATTAATTTTGAGTAAATAGCTCGATTAATGGTTTAATTTTCACTACAGTATCAAAAGGCGTTTCCTGCTTTGGCCAAATGGCGTTCCTTAATTACATTCGCGTTGTAGTTATTTTGAATAATTGCTGTTAGAATAATTAGTTTTCCTTTGTTTTAAACAATTAACTTTAAGAAAGTTCCGCAAAAGACGAGAAATACAACGGATTGACGGAAAAGCCACTTCTCTTTCCTCTACGGCCTTAATCGGTTTTGGACAAAAGACGTTTATAGAATTGGGAAGCATTTGATGTGATTGAATCACATTAGGTAACATCCCGGGAGCTTTATGGAGTTAGCGTCGCATCCCGCCTCGTAGCATAATATACGTCTTATTCTCTTATGAATGTTTTACCACCTCGTTGCCGCTAACATGCTAGTTTCCGGCAACATGAAAATGTTTTATATCTATTAGCAAGTATGGATGCTCATTCATGATGTGATCTGTTCGGGGAAATGTATTAGGTGATTACTTAACGGTCGCTTGCTTTATATTGCTCTAACTAATGTAAACAAGCCCAGTAGAATGTACAGTTTCAAGGTTTTGTATTTGAATTTGACTTTTTCCAACTTTATTTCTTTCCCGTGTTACGAATTATATTTCACCGTTCAGGGTGTTTCAAAACATGCACTAGAATCAAATAAAGCTTATAAGCTATCTTTTGTGGTGTCTCACTGACCGGAATTTTATAAATGATTTTATACTGTGCACGTTTTTTGTCGTGGAAGCAAGCCTTTTCCTTATTCCACTCAGCTGCGAAACGAGCGTTTTTATCTCAAATGTGTAGTGTATAGATAGATAGTAAAGTTTCCTCACCAAGTTTCACTAAGAAGTAAGAACAGACCGGCGGCGGCGGCGTCTGTTGCAACTTAAATAGACACGATGAAATATGGCTAAAACTTTCAACTTTTCTTCAAGTTGGAAAGCGGTTATCTACATTTAAACTATATTATAATATTATGCATTGTTGCAAAAATATTATTTATATACTGCCTCTTTCTTCCTAAGTATGTACTAATTAATGGTTGTAAAATGGCACGGGTCGTAGGGCCGCTGAATTTTAATAACGTACCGAATTGATATCGTATGACGTAATTAATAAGGTAAAGAGCGTTTAGAAGATGACCGATGAAACGATCAAATACCATTTTATATAATAATAATAATGCTTGGACATTATCACACAGCGCCAACTGGCCCCAAACTAAGCAAAGCTTGTACTATGGGAACCAGTAGCCGATATAATACTTATATACATATTTTTTTTCGTAAATACACACTTATAATAAATACCAAACGCCCAGACGCAAGACAAACATATTTGTCACATAAATGTTTGCCCCGGCGGGAATCGAACCCGCGACCTCTAGCGTAGCAGTCAGGTGTACTAACCACTAGACCAGCGGTCTCGTCAAATAATGGATGACTCTACCACCTGAAACACAAGTACTGAGTTATTGATTATATTGATATATGTTATCTTACAAGATATTCTTAAAATAATATGAACAAACGACAGCATGCACCCATGGAAGAGCAAACAGACTATCAAATTCCAATTATATCGTTTACTAGAAACTTATATTTGACGCTCATATTACCTCGTCTGTGGGTGTACCGTCTGCAGAATACAATAAAAAATATGAAAATAGTGATATTTCCCAGAAAGCTACTTGTACCCATTGTGTTCTATCATATAAGTTCAATATAACGTATAAAATGAAATTATAAAAATAGACGTGTGACGGAAAGCCTTTGGGTGTGTTAGGCACAATGCACGTCAACCGTATGGTATGATTAATGGGCTTCCATTCTGTTCCCAGATCCGCTGTCGACAACGTGAAGAAAGCGAAAGTTGCCATTAAGAAAATATCGCCGTTCGAACATCAGACTTATTGTCAGAGGACACTACGGGAAATCAAAATTCTAACTCGGTTTAAGCATGAAAACGTAAGATGTGTTTTGATTATACCTCGAAAATAGAAAGCTACAAACTGCAACCAGGAGCAAAATATACAAAACATTTTCGTTTCCAGATAATCGATATTCGAGATATTTTAAGGGCGGAGACTATTGACCAAATGAAGGACGTATACATAGTACAGTGCTTAATGGAGACGGACCTTTACAAACTATTAAAAACACAAGTAAGTCACAAAAATACATTATCTCTGGGATCGATTCATATCCCATTATTTACATTGATAACGTACATTTTGCTACGTTTTTTTTATTTGAGTTCTATTCGTATAATATCAAATTTTAGCTTAACTTTATTTAAATAGAGATATCAATCTAGCTAAGGTGAGACCGACGCGGTGCAAATTCAAGACTCACTGCGTATGAAAAGTTAATTTTTTGTTGTAGAAATTAAGTAACGACCACATCTGTTACTTCTTATATCAAATCCTTCGAGGGCTGAAGTACATCCATTCGGCGAATGTCTTGCACAGGGACCTGAAGCCATCTAATCTACTCCTCAACACAACATGTGATTTGAAGGTACGTTATTAATATGACGGCAAGATCGGCTTTGCTTTGCTTTGAAGGCTATTAAAGGTTCGTTGTCATTGACTAAATGAGTCTTTGATAATGCTAAATCTTATGGTCTGCAGTCGACTTAACTGAAAGTTAAACATTATAAATTCAACAATTTAATGACCACTTTAGTGTCGTTTATCTCATGTTGCAGATAATATGCGTCCGAATATGCAAGTGTCAGCAAGCTCTGATCGTTTGCATGATAATCTAACAGACAGTTCTAGTTATGCTGGTGTTGGTCAAGTTATTGATTTAATCTGGCGATATCGCCCGACTACCCTGTTATCACAGCTCTGTTTAATAAAGCTCGAGTTTACTGCAGTACGCCATGTTTAATTGGCGCTAAAACATAAATAATGGCAACTAGGTATTGCCTTAATAATTAGCACGAGAGCGTATATTTGTTCTGAGAAAAGATCCAATACTAATAACCTAGCCTAGTGGGAATTGTAACAGTCAACTAAAGTTTGGATTATATGGGCTGGCATAGCACAATGTAACATTATGAAATGGCTGAGATGAAATGAATGATTATTTTCCTCCTCACGGTTCACTACAGTTGTGTTACAGTTGTGTGTCAACAATGGATAAGTTGATATAAATACGTGCCTTCGCGCTACCCTGTGTACCAACTTGAGACCGCCCTTGACAGACGCTTACGTTGTAAAAAGGGTCGCAGTAAGATCTGACGAGACCGCTGGTCTAGTGGTTAGTATACCTGACTGCTACGCTAGAGGTCGTGGGTTCGATTCCCGCCGGGGCAAACATTTATGTGACAAATATGTTTGTCTTGCGTCTGGGTGTTTGGTATGTATTATAAGTATGTATTTACAAAAAAAAAAAGTATATAAGTATTATATCAGCTACTGGTTCCCATAGTACAAGCTTTGCTTAGTTTGGGGCCAGATGGCGCTGTGTGATAATGTCCAAACATTATTATTATTATCTTTCTTTTACTTCTTTTTACGAGCGTCCACTTATCACGATAACAATGATTATTATCGCAGACGCAGGCATTATGGAAAGTTTTCCCGATTCGCCAGATTTTTCCTAATGTCAATAATTGCAAAGCTTCGGTCGCCTGGTAATTGTAAGCAAATTTTAATATGAAAATTATGTCAAACGTATTATACAAATAATTCATGTCCGACATACATTGCTCTGATCAAAATTTTTATGATAAATCTAAATAAAGCAAAATGATAAAGCATTTTGTTTTATTGAGATAAAATTATAGATAATAACTTTCTTGTCGAATTCTTCGCAGTAGAAAGAAAATACCGAATCAGGGACGATATATTGTTAAATTTGAAAGCACTTTTTGGAAAGTACGTTGGAAAGTCTAATCAAATAAAGAAAAAGTAATAAAATAAATGTAGTTAGATCGATCTTCATAATCGCTGCAATACCTGGAATATTTAAGAATCTGCCTAATTACCAAGTAACTGCTCAGTCTTGAATTGAAATTATACAATTAATGTCGGCTTTTTGTGACGGTAATATCGAAATAGATTTATAAATTTTATGTCAAACATACCAATTCCAGTTAATCAACTGGCATTTCAATACCATTTGCGTCTCCTAGATATTGCGAGAATTTGCTCTAACCGTACTCTGATTATCATCACAATGCATGGAGCTATTTCAATCAGAATACGAACTTCTCGACCTCAGCAATTGCATACAACTGTCTTCTGGCTTAATTGAAGTCTTTTGTTCCCAACTACCCGTTTCAAATGCAGCCAGAATCGTGATTTCAGAAGCCATTGTTCGTGTGAAGTAATTTATTATTATGTTGTGTGAATTAGATTTGCGACTTCGGTCTAGCGCGAGTGGCGGACCCGGACCACGACCACACGGGCTTCCTCACGGAGTACGTGGCCACGCGCTGGTACCGCGCCCCGGAGATCATGCTCAACTCCAAGGTAATTTATTCCGGGCTATTCTCACTAGTTCAGTTGTCCAGTTCTGTTGACTGAACTAGTGGGAATGTTTTTCTCGGTTGTTCAGTTGACTGAACAAGTGGTTTTCTTTTTCTTTTGTGTTCAGTTGACTGAGTTGGAGCAGTCAACTAAACTGGATGACTAAAAGCTTAAGTATCAACTGAACAACCGAGAAAAAAATCCCACTAGTTCAGAATAGACCTTTATTCCAACACCCTCACCTTATTTTATCCTCACAGCTTTCGCATGCTCTGCGCAGGCATGTCTACATTACACGCCAAGCCCATTTGCTTAAAGTACTTGCTCTGACATTGGAGAATTCGCTCTCGTCTTTTAACTGCCGCGACACTCGTGCGCCTGCCTACATAACGAGTATTTAAATTCCTTTTAACGTTATTTAAACTGGGACCCTCTTTCCAATATTCTCCAGGGAGATAGGACACGGTGGGTCAATATATTTTGAAGTTGGGAGCTTTTTTATAATAATTATTTTCCTTTATGCTGTAAAATATGTTACATTCAATTTAATGCGATGCGACAATACCTTGTAATTCCAGTGATCGCAGACATTCAATAGCGTGTCGCCCTTATGGTATTTGGGCAATATTCGCCTCTTTGAGACAGTAAAAGTCTACAATTTATCGAGGAATCTGTCCTCACTCCGACTTCTCGTTGAGAGCGGGCTTTGATATTTTAGATAGACACACAAACGATTCCGTGTATTATTGAATTTTTGTGTGCTACAGATGTTTTTCATTAAGTTTGTTGTGTTTCGTGAGGCGTTGAAATACGTAACGGAAATTAGACACTTTTATTTATATGAGGAGCCTTTACATGTCTGTAGACTATTGGTATTGTATGTTGATGTATTTATAACTGCGCAGGGCTACACCAAGTCGATAGACATCTGGTCAGTGGGCTGCATCCTGGCGGAGATGCTGTCCAACCGGCCCATCTTCCCGGGGAAGCACTACCTCGATCAGCTGAACCACATCCTGGGCGTGCTCGGCTCCCCGAGCCAGGAGGACCTCGAGTGCATCATCAATGAAAAGGTATTTAAGCCTATCATAATATAATACTTCCATAATCTTACTACTTAACTTAACTGAATTAATTCGTCATGCAATACGTCTGCTCTGGTGGTCGAGCTAAATATTTGTCCTAAGGATGTAGTGTCAAATTGAATTGTAATATAAAATTACATAGAGTAAGAGCAAGTTTCGGCCAAGTCCCTAAAAATATTTGGATTAACAAATTTCGCCAGTGGTTTGATCAATGTCCTTGGGTCTTGAGTTTCGATCAATAGATCTGTTAATCGAACTTTGTAGCGAATTGGATTTCCTACCTATTGAACAATTTAACGGGTTAGTTCAGTTTACGATTGGAAAGTGTCATGTGTGGTCGTGGACTAACAAAGTTCCGCCAGGGCGGGATAAATTGATTCGTGTTAGAACTTCTCGGTCTTGTTGGTATAGGATGGATGCCCTGCCTGTGAGAAACAAAATTATATACTCCTTTCAAGTTTATATTTCGTACCTTTTAAAGGAAAGGTAAGAGTTTTATTGCTTTTTACGCAATTTTCGTTCAATGGTAATGTCAAAAGCCGCCAAATATTGAATCTTTAATAATGTATTTAGATTTAAATGTCAACATTATTAACCTTTCCGATTTTCGTTTTCTTTGAATGAGATTATTCGACAGACCACCTGGTGCTTCTCCTTCGAAACGATAGTTTCCGCTTTGTAAAATATTTAGTACATAATATGTGTTTCTATTTACTTGTTCACGAATAGCGAGAAAATATGTAATTACTAAAGAAAATAAGCTATCGCATCACTTTAGCAAACGTTATTATTATCTTGCTTCATTACATATTAATAATACTCGTGAAGTGTCTGTCTGTTGGTTTCCTCGTTAGAACGAAAGTCCGTGAATTCCGAAAGACATAAGATATTTTTTTTCCATGCCTCGGAAATAAAACAATTTCACGCACAAAAATTCACGGTCAATGCGCCGGTCCCCAAAAAATAACAGTTAAGGTAAATAAATCAGTTCTCTATTATCCCTGTTGGTGAGTGAGTTAAATTAGTCGTAACATGGATTAAGGAAAATAGTAACACGGATGCGTGCGTACATTCCACTTTGTATCCAGCAGATATTAATGACTTTGTGTGTTCCGTATCAACTGAAACCACCGGACCCGTTTCAATCGACCATGAATAACATACGAACCCCGCCCAGTTAAGTAAGTCATTTGGACGCGAGAGCTTAAATCCTTCGAATGCCTCGCTCAGTGGGCGATGAATTAACTGTTCTAACTTCTAAATTCAATCAATCAGCCTCATCTAGTTTCCTTGCTGCTTGCCCATTCTTGAAGTTTCTTGAGTTACGTATTACGACTAGCCGTAATATTTGCATCAAATTCATCGTTGTGTAACTTTTTTTATTGCATGACCTGTATTGAAGATTTGTTAAGTTGGGTATTTTCTGTACTTTTATTGTACGAACCGGAGTTTGACAAACTATTTTTGCTAAATATAAAACTATCCTAACATAATTATGTTTCATCAAAGTCAGTAGTCAGCGGAAAATGGGAAAAGCTGAAAGTGACGTGACAATTCCTTTTTATATTAGCTTGCCTAGATCATGACTTGAAGACCGAGTCTAACGATAATTACCGAACGATTGTTACTCCATTAAGGTCAGAAAGAGGTGAATGTAATAAATTTCAGTCTTCATAAAACACAGATCATTCTCGTTAGTCGGGGCTTTCATGTAATATTACCCGGAGTGGTAGAATGATAGACAGTTTTTGAAGGACATTGATCTCAGTTGTTTTTCCAGCAGTTGGGATGCGAGCGGTATTGTTTAGGTGTAATCAAGTGTCAGTTATGACGTACATTGAAAAGGGTTCTCGGTACACACAATATGTAAAGGTGTCGACAATACACAAGAAAAAAAATATCCAAGGGTATCGCATATTGCGGTATATTAAATACCCCAAATCAATTACTGAGAGATTTACGGAGGGACTTCGTACCTTCTTATAGCAGTTACAAATAGACAATAATTTACATTTAAATTAGAATCCAGTGCGTCTCGACTTATATTGATTGCCAATCAGCCCTAATCAAAAGCAAACTGGAGTGCGTGTTAATCCCAGCGTTGCCTTGTGTATTTACTCAAGTAAAGATGAACAGCAATGGATCTCTGAGCCTCTACTCTACTAAGTAGCTAACCAATTAAGTGAGATATTAAGAGATAGATAATTGAATTCGCGTTAAATCGAACTGTAATTTCGATGAGGGATATTGTTAACGGAATTTGCTTGCTATGCGACAACACTGTTCTTTAATGTATTCTAGCTGTAGCTATTTAATATAATATGTACAATATTAGAGGTACAAATATGTATGTTTTGTTAATATTGAAAAATTTAAAGATTCGGCATGAAAATGGTTCTAAAATTTATGAGTTTTTTTAACGTATATAATTAAATCATATTTCTTATAAAAGAAAAACCATTTCGTAATGACAGACAGACATATCGATTTTTCAATAGTCATACGTATTTTTTCATACGTATACGGACCTTTAAGAGTTTTTTGAAACGACCGTTGTAGCCATAATACGAATTAAACAGAAATAACTACCAATAATAATTCCTCTCAAAGCTTAGGTCATCGTCTTTAATGTATTGTCGGCATTATCTATTGTCGGCAGTTCGAACTTTAATTAAAATCCGTTCAGCCTTTATTGACTAACAAATCATCCAACGTTTCACATTAATTAGAAG
Organism: Falcaria lacertinaria; assembly: GCA_951449985.1. Classification (NCBI taxonomy): domain Eukaryota; kingdom Metazoa; phylum Arthropoda; class Insecta; order Lepidoptera; family Drepanidae; genus Falcaria; species Falcaria lacertinaria. The sequence goes on along the minus strand of OX602111.1, from coordinate 9,596,021 downwards.
GATGGTTTGGTTCAGGCGCGCGGGTACTTGGAGTCGCTGCCGTTCAAACCGCGCGTGCCGTGGACAGAGCTGTTCCCGGGGGCGGATGCTCGGGCCCTGGACCTGCTGCACCGCATGCTCACCTTCAACCCCCACAAGAGGATCACCGTCGAGGAGGCCCTGGCACACCCCTACCTCGAGCAGTACTACGATCCCAACGATGAGGTACTGCATACATTTCTTTAAGAACAACGACCGAATACTTAAACGACAGACAAAGTTTAAGGGCCCACTTAAGTATTTGACGCGTCGTCAAAATACAATTTCACATATAAAATCTGAGGCCACTCGATATTGATGTACCATCAGATTTTAATGGCGTTTCATATTCGGCCGTCAGAGTACCATAAAGTGGGTCGTATGCTTATTTGCCCCATTAGTGGTATAAAAAAAGAGTTATCGCAACTGACGGCGGACTTGTATAAAGAGATTGATGAATGCAAGCAAGCAAGAATTGTGCAAGCAAGTGATATGGCGCTCTATACACTCTGCCTCGAAAGGAGTGATTATATGTAGGTATGTCTTTCTTAAATTACGTGATTTAAGAAAACAAAGGTTTTTTATACCACTAAGGTGGCAAACAAGCATACGGCCCACCTGATGGTAAGCGGTCACCGTAACCTATGGACACTTGCAACACCAGGGGTATCACTCGCGCGTTGCCGACCCTTCAAAAATCTCATCACACCCTTCTTGAATAACCCCATGCTGTACTCCTTTGAGAAAAACCTCGGTTTTTGTACTTAGGTATTAACAGTTGAGATTCAACCCAAACAATCTCCTTAATCATTTGTTTAAATCATTCGCGTGTCGTGTGTCTGTGGGACAGGTAAAGGCACTGAATCTGTCTCTCTCCAAATTACGAGATATAAAATATAACACAGTTGGTTACAACACATTTCATTTGGAAAAAAAAATGTATATTTAATTACACGACATTGTCGACAGCTTCCTATGAAATAAAAAAAACACTTGCGTTACGTGAATTATGTGGTTAATGATTTTTAAATTACTAGTTCTCGATGTTAGGTGAAGAGATATTGGTACCAATTCCATATTGGTATTGGTACCGATATTTGTACAAACCGTTATTTTATAAGTAGTGACTTATAAAATAACGGTTTGTACAAATATCCGGTGACATGTAAAATATAGCCAATGCCACTAAGCTAACATTTTATGTGATTTACCGAAGGGAATTGGTACCAATATCTCTTCACCTAACATCGAGATATATATAGATAGAGAGATATAGATATAATCTCACTAGATTATAAATCCTCGATAGATTGTGAACGGACACTAAAATTTACAATTTAAAAAAAACGCTTTACAAAATTATCCGTTGACATTATACATCGGCTAGTTTGCTTAATATCGACTGTGAGATAGTTCAATGCAGCGATCCATCGAAATTGATAATCCACTAAACTTGGAGTCTTGGACGCAATTTTCTCAGGATAAGAGGTAATATATTACCAGTATTGCCACGTATCTAAAATATTAACATAAAAGTAAGCGAGTGGGTGTAGGAACCAAGCGAAAAGCATTACTTACAGGGCAATAACTTCGGATCATATTCTACATTTGCTACTACAACTTTCTTCACTTAGCCGCGAGTGTTCGGTCGTGGTTTAATCTGCACTCAGGGCGTCTGAGGTTCAGCGGCTCTAAGTGATCCGCGATGCGAAAGTCTGATCCACTTTTTTGTCTGTTTTGTCGTAAATTACACCAGCACCCAATAGGGAAATCAACTAGGAAAGTTCGCCTAAAATATAATTACAATAATTCCATCTACATATTATTATTATAAGAAATAATTTATTGGACCATAATGACATGTCTCTGTTTGGACCGAGCCTTTTTTTTCGTTGTTTATATATACAGATATATTTATAAGCATATAAATTATTTATTTTATTCATGGAAAACAAAAAGCTTTAATGCTATTATATTGTTTTACTAAATATTGTCTCATTTTTTTATACCACTAAGGTGGCAAACAAACATACGGCCCGCCTGATGGTAAGCGGTTACTGCAGCCTATGGACGCTTGCAACACCAGGGGTATCACTCGCGCGTTGCCGACCCTTCAAAAATCTCTTCACACCCTTCTTGAAGAACCCCATGCTGTAATCCTTTGGGAAAACCATATTATTTGAGTTCAGATAATTTTCATAAAGCGTACCTTTTAGTTCGTTTAATCGTAGATTTAGGAATTAAATCCTATGTTCAATTATAAGTATAATTCGTTCTACCATTTTAGTCGACATTTAGATACAAACAAACCAGAATCCAAACGTTTGAATTTATTATTTTAGTTGGATATTATATTTGTCCAACATAAATATTATGTACGTTTAGGTCAAACAAACATTATCTACTATATATTATATACTAATGTTTGTTTAAGCATTGTGTAGCTAATAGATAATGTTGTGTTTCCATCACTAAATAAAAAGTACGGCCAGTGTGAGCCTCGAGAGCCTTGCCCTCGAGTTGTTTTCAACATCATTTATGGAAACAAACCACTAGTCCAATAACCAACTTTTTAATATCTTAACTCAATTAGAATATCATTTGCTTTCTAATTTACATTCGTGAATAAATTGGTGGAATTTACATTACATTCATACTTCGCGCGTGTAATGAGCATGCTAAGAAAACTGTAAATGTGACGCAATGATCTCTGGAAATTTCCGCCACCCGGCGATACGGGAATCGCGGCGCGGTCGTCTTAACAAGAAAGCTGTGTAACTTAACTAAAACACTCGTTGGCAAATCATTGCGTAAACGATGAACATTTAATGTTTTAATTATCGTTTGCTTTAGAGGAGATCGTGGAAAAGTTGTTTTTGCTCATAGCAATCGATCGGAAAGTTAAGCAGTGCCATACTGCGTCCCCTTCGTGCTCTGGAGAGCACGTTATCGGTTGGTTTCGGTTGCTAATTGTATTTTAAGTATGAAATCGTTAGAAGTTTCTCACAAGCCAAAAGTCTGACTGCTGGTTGAACTCCAGGAAAAAAAAACTTTTTTTTAATATATTATTAAGGTGGCACACAAGCATACGGCCCATCTGATGGTAAGCAGTTACCGTAGCCTATTGCCGCTAGCAATACCAGAGGTATCACACTAACGAGTTGCCAACCCTATTTTTGATGAGGACTCACTGTGCTAGCAGCATTACTACAAGCGCAGCGTATCCTCGTCACTGGCAACATTATTTATCGCAGAAAGACAACACTACATCAAAGTAGTGTTATTTGACTCTCTATTTTTAAAAGCTCATGGTGTGATTAATCACTGTACTTAAGCTTTGAAAAACGCATTGGTACAGGCTAGGGTTTGACCCTGGCCTCATCAGTTGACAGGCCGTTGCTTTAACCACAAGGCCACCACGGCTCGTGTTTCATTTAGCAATTTGATGTGCCTCTTTGTTTCGCAGCCGGTCGCTGAAGAGCCGTTCAGGTTCGCGATGGAGCTGGACGACCTTCCGAAGGAGACCCTCAAGAAGTTCATCTTCGAGGAAACATTACTGTTCAAACAACTGAACGAAGATGCGTAGGCGCTGACCGCGCTCGGCCGGTCCGCATGCTAGCTCCGTGTTCCACACCCTATCTTACACACACACGGTGTTCGTATTTCACTACACACTTTACTAAGTAAGTACTTTGCAAGTAGTCGATCATTTCTTATTTCCCACAAAAACCGGGAGAACTATTGGTTTCTTAAAAACTTAAATAAGATTGGGGCTTAATTTTTTTTTGGCAGAACATAATAAACATTCGCACGCGCGTGTGTCATGGGATCGTATACTGGGAGGCCGTGTGTGTGTAAGGCGTACGTGTCGCCATCTGCCAGTGACGTCACCCAGATACATTATCTCATCGATGTTTTATTTAATCAATTCCACAGTGCTTCGTTATTAGCAGAATAATATGAGTAATTTTCATAAATGTTCGTTGAATGTTGTAATTTTAAGGATAACTAAAGTCTAAAGATTGTGTAACAGGAAAGATCACGACTAAGGAACTAGCACGTGGGCCCGTCGTAGCCGCAGATGATAGAGAACACGATTCTAAGTTGTTACACTTGAACATTCTGTTCGTGTATTCGGTTAACCAAAGTCACTAGTTAACCTGATGTTGTATTACGTTAATTAAGTATTCTATGTAGCCGCGGGCGAAGCGTTTTGGCATTACTTATGTCATCGACTTAAAGTCGATAATTCATTGACATTTTCTCACGGTTGGATGTTCACAGGATTTATTTATATTCCTGGAGTCACTAAGTTCACTGCGACCAGACGCCCGTATTGCGGCATTTTATTGTATCGGCTTTCAATGCATAATAATGTTACAACTTACTGTTACAAATACAGCCAAAACCATTCATAATTTATGTTCACCGTTTGATATTTTATGCGCCCGGACTATAAATTACAATATTTTAAATTTATTTTTTGAATTAACGAATACGTTAAGCGTGTGACTGGATCGTATATTATTGTAGAGAGTTGAAGATCAGTAATAGGTTATAATGGTAACGCGTAGAGAACTTATAAAGAATCATAGATAGGTACTTTTCTGAAATTTATAAACGTTAAATACATAACTAGTCGTACAATTTCTAAAATGATAATGTTTTACGAAAGTGTTCGCAGATGTTCTTAACGGTATCATCGTAGGTATTTTACAGTATTACATGTCGAATTCAATTTGTGGGATGTGTTTGAGATCTCGAGACGAAAAGTATTCCGTGGGTCTATAAATGAGGCAGTGACGCCAACCGTTACGCACGGATCTCTTTTCAGGAGTAGAGAGAGAGTTAGAATGCTATCGTCAACAATGTTGGTTTGTCTATGGTTGGCCGTCTGTGTTGAAGGGCACGGCGCGCCGCACCTATACACTAATGGGCATCGCTTATCGACCGACACTGCAGAACGTCAGATAACGAGCGAATGATGTAAATATTTTTACATTTCGAGTTAATGTATTTTGAAAGTGTCACCGAATAATAATTTCATCGAGCACTCGAGTACGTATTTTATTCGTAAACTCTGTTGTGATCCGCTTTCAAATTAATGTATTGTACTTTCTCGTTGGCGGGTGGATGTGTTCGTTGAAAAACTTGTATGTTTCAATGTCTTCTTTATAATAATAATTATTATCGTCTTCCTTGTACTGCATGTTAGCGCACAAGACAAGTTTAGGAGTAGTCGGTTCATATCAAACTGTATTAAAGATATTTGTACGGGATCTTTAAATTGTGTTGGTTGTGCGTGGCGTGACGCGGCGGGGTGGAGTTTTTCAACGAACGTGAGGGTTGTCTGTTGTTGCACTTGATATGTCTATGGAATGTTGGGGCGTCTCCGAGCGCCCGTTACTCTATTTCTAAACTAAGACTTGAATAACGTTGTTTGTTGAAAGTATTTAGGGAGCATTTTAGATGATATTGTCAATCAATTTTGAATCATTCATACTTTTGTTATTTATAGTGTTTCATTAGGCTCAATAGGTTGGAGTTAAGTTTACAGCTTGTCACATATATTTGTGTGTATCAATATTTTACCGAATTCATTGATCACATTAGGTTCCAGGTACAGCCTTGTTTCAGTGTTAATATCGTTCGTGTGTGATTATATATGGTTGTTATTAAAGCGACAGGTTAAATTGGATACAAGGTCAAACAAAGGATCGACGGTTATAGGACAGCGTTCCGTTCGAGTCAACAATTTAATAACACGCGCCCACGGACGATGTCCAATTCCGAATTCAATTTATATACCTTTCGAACCTTTGTCCACAACGCAACGCTAGCAGCGGTGTACCTGCAGCCTTATATAATGTGTTATATATACATTTATATCGGTTCTTTCCATGTATCTTAACAAATTTGGCTAACAATAAGGCCATTGCGAGAAAAAATCCTGAGTAAAGCCAATACTTTCATCCTCTTTACTCAAGGGAAATGTTCCAATAGTCTCACATCTTACCAAAAGTTTGAAGGTGAAATTTTTATTGGTTGAAAAGTTAAATGCTCGTCATACTAGTAATAACGGTATCGAGAGTTTCTATGGATTTTTCTCCCCAAGTCTTGAAGACAAAATTGTTAAGATAGGATGAGCCAATATATTTAGTAGTAGATTTACGAATCCTTACGTTGCCTCATTGGTAAATTCATAACAACAGCACAGGGGGCGCAATTAAACAATGAACTTAGCTTATTTGTACATTATTTTCATATTTCTAAGTCGTAATGTTTACATTGCTTGGAACATGTAATTTCAACTGTATTTTTAGATTATAATCGGCGACTTAATAAAAAGACAAACAAGCTTATTTATTGCGACTAGTGTTATTAATGGACTCATCGTCATTCACCGAGTTAGAATTAACTATAACTTGTCTGTTTTTTCTTAGTGTCAACTCGCACTTTCGAGAAAATCTAATTTCGAGGAATCTTGAACGTGGATGGCGGATCCTTCGTATCCTCGGAAACTCACGTTTCATATTGTCGTTAGTTTTACTAGCGATCGTAAATGCACCGCGGTCCGTACCATGATAGCATAACTCGAATGTGAGATCTCGAGTATAGCGAATAATTTTCTTTTAAAGATATCTCGACATTAGACTTTCTCGATACCTCGAGATTTGGCCGGCTGTACGGAGCAAGTGGCTAAAGAGCAAAGGCTGTGGTAAGGAAAACAAATTGAAGCAACAAGTCCTTGTGACTTATGGTAAAGCTCCTGTCATTTTGAATGACGGACGGTTAAATTCATTCTTTCGACTGTCCCCTTGTAGAGTATTTTTGTCGTCTTGTCAGAATGAGGGGTGAGATTTCTTTCACGAATGTATACCTAAAGGATAGGTTTAGATATTATTTTACTGTGATGTGAATCGGAATGACGAGTGTTAATTCGAACATTCGTGGAATATTAGGTATGTGATCAAAAACGCACAATGATTTGGTTCCTGAAAGTAAAGTTAATGCATCGAATTCTTTTTAAGAATCGTTGTAATATTAAGGTTGATAAATTGGATGAACCCGTATTGAACCAGTGATTGCATTCAATATAACCTCCAAAGTAGAAGGCATAAGAACTGAAACGTTTCAAACTGAGTTGTACAGCCTCAAGCTCTTTACCACTCACCTCGACGCTATCTCGAATGCCGCAATTTCACCCTCATTATAATGTTACCAGTTTTATTCACTACAGTACAATTATATGGAAAAGGGACTACGAAATGGTGGTTGAAATTGGGGCCTCCGTACTAAATACTTCCGTTTGTCTGTGTACGCGATAGTCTGCAACAATTTCTGACACCAGACCATCGCGTATTTATTGTTAAAATATGAGTGTTGCCATATTTTCTTAAGTCATTATGTACAAATTGAATATTGTAAGATCATTTGTTATCTGTCAACAGTTGAATATTACGAAAATAAAATCAAATCGAATATACATTGTTTTATTTCTAGTAACCAATCCCAGTGCTAATTGGAAGACAAAAAACATTGTAAAGAGAGGATCGTAGCGAAATTAAACTGTGTATGAAGATTCTGTTAATTGATTTGTCTTTAATTAAATGTAGCTACCCAGAAAGCACAAACATTCACAGTTGGGTGCATTGAAAAACGATTAGTTTAATTAAGGGAATAAAATGTTTATTTGATACTGGGTAGTGCTTTCGAGTTAATTGGGCGTCGTGTAGCGCCCGGGGAATCGCGCTCGTGTTCAACTGTTCATACAACTTGCTGTATATACACTATACAGTATACAGGCTACTACTATAAAGACTACCGACCGAGGACGAACGAAGCTGTTCGTCCTTAGTACGCATTTTTTTATATAAATGAAGATCAAATTCAAGATGTTAAAAATTTATGCACACAGCCAAATAAGGTGAGGTATGTTATGGCTATAATTAATAGATATTATAGACTCGCGGATGTCGTGAGTATTGTGAGTCAGGACTCATTTTTTAAAAACTCATACGGAGATAGATAACAATATTCGTTCTACCCGTGAATCAATAATAAGGAGACAACTACTCAGTCAGCTCGGTCAAGAGATAAATAAACAATTTAATATCGCGTTTTCATGTAATGTGCAAAGATCGCGAAAACTTGATAAATAGTATAGCAAGCCGTACGTTTGATTTATACAATGTTGGGCATGATAAAAAGTTAGCTAAGCTTACCGCTTGACGAGAAAGTTCATCATGATGTACGTACGAACTACCCTCGCCTCAGAATAATAAGGTTATACATTTATCAGACACTCCATTGGATAATGCATCTGTAAGTTTTAAGAAAAAGGCTTAAATTATGCAATTACCCCAAAGCATAAGTTATAATAATAATAAGTAATGTGGAAGAAACTATAATTCGCAACAAGGTGCTGTCCGATGACGTATTGCAATATAATTCCGATGTGTTCAATAATATCCCCGTTTAAATCTGGAAACTTCGAGCCATAAACAAATGACTTGCCCTAATTCCAGCCAGTCTTAAACGTTTCATAATGGGAAAAGTTTCATTTAATCCCTCGCCTTATGAACGGTAATCCTCTACTTATTGTTTTCAGCAATATCTTTATCAAGTTTATACAACAATTCATTTATAAAGCAACAATAGCAATATCCAAGATATTTAATAAAAAGGCTATTTTAAAAGTAATTCTCAACGCCTTACCGCCGCACCATTTTCTCTCATGGCTGCATTTTCTGCAAACATTGTCGGGAAATTGTGAGCCGCATATTGTTACCAGCTTCAGAATATAAGCTGCTTACCGAACTAAATGTAGGTATACCTACTCGTTACTATTAGGGTCGGCAACGCGCGAGTAATACCCGTGGTGTTGCAAGCGTCCATAGGCTGCGGTAACCGCTTACCATCAGGCGGACCGTATGATTGTTTGCCACCTTAGTGGTAAAAAACACTTGATACCTACATATCTTCATTAGAACGTTGTACTCGTTCTAATGAAAATAACTAGTATTATATGATAAGCGAGTATTGTGAACCCAAAAAAAACATTTTAAAAATCCTATTCAACAGTTTTTGTAATAAGTTTGTATGGTTTAATTTGAAGTTAATACACTGGACCGCAAAGAAAACGGGTCGGTTACTATTTCTTCAATATCTTCAAAAGTACCTGACCTAGGTTTATGAAATAAAGACTAATTTAAAGAATATTTTAACATGCTTACATGAAAATAACAAAATAATGGTTCAAGCTTTATGTTTTTAAATAAATGTAAATTAAATAAAAATGCGTAGGTTTTCCAGTATTTTCGTAAATGTAAATTGGTTACAGATGTGCCGTTTTACTCATTTTAGTACCTTGTGTTGCCAAAGCGAGCTGGAAATACTGCTGTTATGCGAGTTGGCATACTTTCTACTTGGTTTTTGAGGTGATGCTGTGTAATATTCTGCTATTCCTCCATAGAGCTTCTTCCGGCGGCAGATACCGCTGACGTACACGTCGTTCCAGCTCGTCCTAGGCATGCTCAATGGGGTTTAAGTCAGGGGTGCGTGCTGGCCAATCCATGGGTGTAATACCGACCTCTTGAAAATAGGCAAACACTATCTGAGCTGTATGCGGGCGGGCGTTGTCTTGCATAAAAACGGAATTCTCGCCCATTTCCACTAAAAATGGACCAACGTTTAGTCACTCAGAATTTCAGTGACATATTTTTATGCAGTTAAAGTTAAATTTTCTATCACCACTAGCTCAGTGCGGCTTTCGGACGAAATCCCAGCCCACACGTGAACGGAGCCTCCGCCGTATAGTATTTTTTCTTCTATGCAGGCCTGGTTATAGCGCTCTTCCCGTCTTCCGTACACTCTTTTCCTCCCGTTGTGCTTGTATTAACAGAATTTAGACTCGTCTGAAAACAACTCTTGACCAGTCATTCAGTCTAATTATCGTATTCTCTACCATAACTTTACTTGAATTTCTGTGGTGTCTTTCTAGTTTTGGGGTATTTGCAGGTCTTAATGGCTTTAAATTTGCTTCAGCCAGAAGCCGCCTTACTGTATCCGTATTCAAATTGTTTCCTCTAGCTCCTAAATGATGATTCTTTACTTCAACAGCCGTAAGAAAGTGACTTCTCAAAATTGTTGACACCATATAGCGATCCTCCTGCGCCGTGCAACATGTTCGGCCTGTTACTGGTCTTCGAAGGTTGGATCCAGTTTCATGGAAACGCTGGAGTACTCGGTGAACTGTAGAAACAGTCACACCAACAGTTCTCGCTGTATTTCGCTGACTGTGCCCAACCTCAAGCATTATCAGGATTCTTGTACATTCTTCAGGGGTTAACGACAAGACGACTTCAGAATAATACAATTCATAAGGCAGAGACATATTATATTTATAAATCCTTTTAATGCAAAACTAAAATAAACGCGAAAAATTGATTTGAATTTTTTGGTACCAAAATCAAAAACGACATTATTTTTCATTTTCAGTTTTTAAAACATTTCTCAAATATCAATGAGAAAGGATGTATATTTATTTTAAGTGGCATTAAATATTCTTTAAATTAGTCTTTATTTCATAAACCTAGTTCATGTACTTTTGAAGATATTGAAGATATAGTAACCGACCCGTTTTCTTTGCGGTCCAGTGTAGTTTGAGAGGATTGGAGGAGCCAATCAACTAATGGAATCTGGATTCTAACTGTTATTAGTTCATCTCATTAACATACCAGTAGAGTCGATTCTGTTGTATAAATTCACTAAACTAACTAATTTGACTAAAAGGACTGCTGCTCCTTTCTCATGTGCGGGGTTAAATAAGGATGGCAATAGTTTAAGTCCTGTCAAATTAGTTTAGTTTAATGATTTCGGACAAAAGAATTAGAACCAGTATCATTAATGCTTGACGAATTCATGTAAGATGTATATTGTGTTTTCTATTGGATAGAAGTCAAGAGTGAAGGGAGGGCAATGGCGTTCTATACTCTGTTATCCCAGAGAGTACCGGGCGTGATGATGTGAAGGTACGTGTATTATTACTCATAGTCGCATTATAGTACAAATGCTGTTCGTTTCGTAGATTTCTAGTAATTTTAAGACTAGTAGTCGAATACTACGACTCGAAGAATACGAAAAAATTAACGGTAAAAGAATACACTTTATAAGATTTGCAGACGACATTGCGGCATTCGCAGAAAACAGGGAAAAACTAGAAAAAATTATGAGCATCATGGATACGATATTTAAAGAATTTCACTTAAAAATAAATATAAATAAAACCAAAACACTAACGACATCCAAAATACCTTACAGACATACACCTATCAAACTTAACAATAATGCAATAGAACAAGTAAATAACTTTAAATATTTAGGTAGTATTATTAACAGTGATTCCAGATGTAGTCACGATATTAAAGCCAGAATTGCATTAGCAAAACAAGCTTTTAATAATAAAAAAAAGGCTTTTTGGATCTGGTATGAATAGAAAAGTTAAAAAAAGGCTTATCAAGACATACGTATGGAGTATCGTACTGTATGCATGTGAAACGTGGACACTGACGCAAAGAGACAGAGAAAGGTTGGAAGCATTTGAAATGTGGTGCTGGAGGAGAATGGAGAGAATAAGTTGGACAGAAATGGTAACAACAAAGGACGTTCTGAAGAAGGTAGGAGAAAAAAGAACGATTATAAGTACGATTGAAAATAGGAGGGGCAACATGATGGGCCATTTGTTACGACATGACGCATTTATACGAAATATCATAGAGGGAAAGATCGAAGGAAAGCGTGGCAGAGGAAGGCCAAGGATAAGTTACCTGCAACAGATAAAGACGAAGGCTAACGTTATGTCGTACCAAGAGGTCAAAGAGATGGCTAACGATAGAACGGCTTGGCGATTGCTCCACCGACAAGAGCCTAGCTCTTAAATATATGATGATGATGAGTCGAATACTGTAACGACATTCAAAGTTTGAAGGCCACGTAACTGTATGGCGCCTCAAAATAAAATTTCGCATGTCGCAATTGGAGGTCACTCAAAAGAAATGTGGCATCATATTTTACAGCAATTTTAGTATTCGGCCATAGGTATATTAAACGAGATTTCTTTAAGAAGAAAATATTGACTAGAGGGATATTTGGCAAAGCGACCCAAGTGACGTGATTAATAGCTTCCACATCTTGCGGTCCCACGTGACCTCAAATTTCCTTCTCACTAGCTCCCAATCCAAACAAACAGGCAATTCAAACAGTGTATGTATATTATAGTGAAGTATGTACACATGTATACATATTATATTACCTCAGAGTAGATAATATACGCGTACAAATATTACAAATTGCTTCACTTGATCAATTATTACTCTCGTAGAGTAGATTAGGCACATATTGCAGTATGAGTAATTTCTCAACTTTCTCAAGTTTCTGTCAGTGTGTAAAGATGGCGAAAGTTGTTCAATTGACCTCCTGGAACACACGGGATATACTGCTGAACTTCGACCGAAAATAACGATCTATTTTCGTTAAAGCATAATGGCACAAGCTCCGTAAACAGGGCTAAGAAACATGTTAAGTTTCAAAAATACCGACGACATTTTTCACTGCCTTGAACATGCATTTTCATACACGGATTGCAATTTTATTTCAATATCGACGTAATCCGTAGCAGCGCTACGAGACTGTCAGGTACGAGCGTAGCTACGTAGTGGCTATGCAGACCGCATACCTACTACGAAATAGAAACTTCAACGAACAAGTAATTTAGTGTCGGGTCGATTCCAGACTTTCCGTTCACATTTTCAGTAGTGCTGTAGATGTAGGTACTTATTTTATAGAATTTACAACAAATGGAATAGTATATTGAGTTTCTTTTAAGGTTGAATTATTTATGAGGACTGTTGGTCACGAATAAGTAGTCATGCAGAAAAAATGCGACATCTGCTTAGGATAGAACTGTATCCTTCACATACGCTGCATAAAAGAATGTATATTCCTCCAAAATTTGAAAGCATTTTACCCAATACCGCTTGTTCTACAATGTAAAAAGACGACGAACGACGGTATCGCAAAGAAAAATGCATCACACGCACAAGACGTCAAATATCACACATTCTGAAGCAAATGAGATATTTTATAGCTAAAGTTGCCTAGAGCTGTTTCTTTTGTACGCGCGCCCGCCAGGTCGCGGGAAAGCGGTGTTATAAAATACTACGTGGTTGGATTATACGTGTATGTGGTGTTTTTAAATACATTTCTGCGTGTTTTATCTACTGAACAAAAGTAATATAATCGGCGATCTAACAACCGGAGCGTGTGCGGCGATACGTGAATCGTTTTGTCGTTGTTTTAAACGAAAATAATATGTTTTAACTGTTATGATTATTACTTAATTTATTATCTGGAATTACAAGCTTTTTACAACAACGAAAGTGTCAAGCAAGCGTATGGCCCGCTGTTTGTAAGCGTTCATAGTAGCCGATAGACACTTGCAATACCACGGGTATCCCTAGCGCGTTGCCAACTCTATTGTCGGATAGCACTCGCTGTCCTAGCCGCAATACTTACTGCCAGCACAGCGTATGCATGAGAAGCTCTAGAAACCTGACTCACCCAAAACAAAACAACACTACATCAGAGTAGTGATAACATCTTCTGTATGGTGGAGGTACCTAGTAGGTACTACCTACAGTCCGCAGTGCGGCTCCAATATATTAATGAAAAATTCCAGTACGCCCTAGAGTAACGTAGATTAAATTAACGAGAACATTTAATTTAATCATAACAAATTCATTTTACGGTACCACAGAGAGCCTTCGGGCTACTATGAGTATTTTCATAATTTATATCTATATTTCAGATGCCATTGTATATAATAATAATATACGTTTTTTTTTGTAAATACTACTTATAATACATACCAAACACCCAGACGCCAGAAAAACATATTTGTCACATAAATGTTTGCCCCGGCGGGATCGAACCCGCGACCTCTAGCGTAGCAGTCAGGTGTACGAATCACTACTCGTCTACTCGTCGAATACAATTTCTGCCTTCGTTTCTATTCATCTTCTAAACTCTTAAATTAGAAGTCCTAACGCAATAAAATGATAAGTAAACTTACTACGATACGTATCGCTCGAACACAACATACATGATAGTTTAGAGTATATTTTCAAAGTTCACAATATAGTCAAAACAACTATATTTCACGTTCTTCTTCTTCTTCTTCTTCCTAAGTATGGCAATCAATCCCTTCAGGGACTATTTTTGCCAGTGTCGAGTGTTAGAGAATTTTCATGTTGCAAAATTTCTCGTGTTTGCCGCATTAAAATGCCTAGTGTCATGCATTCTAACGCCCAATGGAGTTTCTGGAGACAACCCACGGCAGTAGCAGATCGTAACACGCCTTTAGATTAGAGGTAACCTATTGACCAAAATGATAAATCACTTAACCCAAAAGTCGTATTATGGCATTATTTCCAATGCTCCTATAAATCAGTCACTAAATGAAACTTTACTGCACATATCGACACCAAAAATACACATTAAAGATCACTATAACACAATTTACGACACACTGGAAAAAATTTCAACTGCTCCGCCTGATTCCCGCCAAAAACTCCCTATTTCACGTTCATTATATTAGTCTGTATTCATCCCCCTACACATAACGGTTGTTATAAACAGTTTATGGCTTCAATAACACATGATGACTTATATGAATAGAACTTTACATACAATAGCTTTTGTCTTTGGATGAAATATCATCCAGTAGAGCGTTCATGTGTCAAGTCAAGCCTTATGACATTTGTTCTCGCTCATTCCGTAAAATGGTTAAGAAATGTATAAAAAGTTTAAAATGCTGCTTATATTACGAGCGGATTTTTATCAGGTAACCGAAGTCCGAGGTAACTTTCTCGGAAATAAAAGGAAAGCTTATGTTTTTCAATGGAAATTACTGATAAAACAGATCAATTAATAAACCAGCAGCTGATAGAATACATAACAAAATGTTCACCCCGGCGGGAATCGAACCCGCAAATTCTAGCGTAGCAGTCGGCTATATACTAATCACTAGACCAGCGGTCTCATCAATAATAAGTTATGATAGCAGTTTTTTATCTAATTAATATAATTTCTACGAATGTATAATTTATTTTAATATTAAATTAATATAGATGACCTTAAATGTTACGAATCAGTTCAAATAACGTAAGAATGCTAAATAGTTAGCCTTCTTAGCGTCATTATAAAATACAAAGCCTGTCTGCCGAGCGAGTCTGTGTCACTTGCGATTTATTCCTCAGGTATCCAAAACCTCCAGCGCCACTTCGCTATTAAGCCTCACCTGTAATAAGCAAGTAATAAATTAATAAGAGACCGTTAGAGGTTACCTCCTGTTGAGTTAAGGTATATTATATGGAACGGCGCTGACACGGTGGTAAAGTAAATGCCGATTAATGGCCTAAACTGAATAAATAATATTTGATCTTTGACACCGTCATTCCTAATCATAACTAAGCGATCGATATCAAACTCTAAGCCAAAATACACAGTCTTTATTTGTATATCGAATTACACCATATCAATGGTGCTAATTCTGTTGAACGAAATCAATTTGACAGGATTAATCCTTAATGTATTGCCATCGTTATTAAACCCCGCACATGAGAAAGGGATAGCGAGACTTTATTTCCTCTCAAATTAGTTTAGTTCAGTGATTCTTTACACCGGGTCGAAACCATCAACAATGCTATAATTTTCTGACCACGGTCAACACAGTTGCCATCTCTTTAGTACTCATTCCCTTTTATATCCTTCTCGTTCTAAGGAGTAACTGTAGCGCAACTACAAAAAGTATAATAGGATATTGAAATCTAAACATCAACAATTATATTATCGGTTATATTACCTGTAAAGAGATGAAATTTGTTTGTTATTTTGACCGAATAAAAATTACTAATACAAAGCTACACCATCTTAAAAATAGACTTTATTTATTAATTAATTAGGCTATGCATTATTTAAGGTATTTGTGCGTGGACCAATTCGCAGGCAAAAGCTTATAGCAAACAAAATTTACTTTACTTAAATACCTAGTATGGAACAATGTTCCTTATTTTGTTTCTTATTTGTTGAGACGATTACGCGTCTCCGTATAATCTCAAGACTAAATACGTACAATTATAATCAAAACTTCATACGGTGTACAGTTTCATTAGGGAATAATTAAATTAGAGTACGGATGTTTTCAGCCTCTTGATAATGTGTATTTTAATGTGTGCGCCACTCTCGCGGCTACCCATTTCGCTAATATGGTCCCCGTGGTTAAATTACGTACATAAAAGTCTGAAGTGTTTTTTATGTGAACAATGTAACAATGTGTGTGTAGTCTTAATGATGTGTGTGTAGTCTTAATGATGTGTGTGTACTTGGGTTTTTAGTGTGTTGTTCTCCGAAGATGTTTTCCCATGCAAAAAGTACTGCTTTACCTTGAACATCACGTATTGTTTGGACGAATTACCTTATGTGACATTTTTAATAAACAATATGTTGTTTTGAATCGCCGCAGGCCTTGTATCACCACAACATTATTGGCCGTATGTGAGCCGCTAGTGAAATCTGATACCACATTAATTTTGAGTGGCGTTTGATTTCCGAATTTGTGGTTTGACGATGCTTCAAAAACTTAATTAGGGCCTTCAAACTTTGAATTTCGTTTGAGTATTCGGCCGTTAGCCACGATTACTGATACACGCTGCAAAAACAACACTGCCGTGAGAGTAGTGCTATTTGACTGCGATATTGTTACTTATATTCTCTAAAGCAGAGCATTGATCCCCAGTGGACCGATAAATTTCTATGGGAAATTTCTCTCTTCTAATCTAAATTAAGCCTGTTACATCCTGTACTATAGATAGTTTGATATTATATAGAGGGTTGTTAATTTATTTCTCAGTACAAAGCTAGCATTATAATTAATTAGTGTTCAGGTACCTTTTTCGTAAGTTGGAATGAGGTTGGTATTGATTACTCTTTACTTGTTAGTAAAATTTCAAACCTATTACTTAATTTAATGTATTAGAATAGTTAGCTTTTAATCATATTTGATTCCCAGCGCGACGTGAAATATTATGGCAATCCATTATTACAACGATGAATGTGCCGAAATGAAATGTACTTAAATATCGTGCGCCGTTTTCCCAATTATTTGGGGACGGCGCAGCGCATTATGCTCAGTGCCTTCTTCATTTCTTCCATCCACAGACCCAATAACCAACAATGGTTACATTATCTTTACTCCCGCCATATCGCCTGTCCCTCAAACCCTTCTAGCTTCTATCTTTTGAAAAAAGAACCCTTTGAAATATTCCAGTTTTAATGGGATTACGCGGCTTTCCTGAATAATCGTCGACATTAGTCTGACCTACGAGCCCGTTGTAAACCGTTTGTTACTTAAATGGAGCACAGACAGAAAGCTTTTAGGGATCAATATTTGCATATTGATCGCACGGCCACGGCTATCTGAAGCACATGTGAATGATCGTGTAGGATGGACACAAGTGTACGATAATAATGCAAATAGAAGCTAACCGTTAAATCACTGCTTGTATAGTTTTTGCTCGTGACTGTGCCGTATTGATCAAGGCCAAAATCCAGTTGAAACCGTTACTCTTCTATTTTTCTCTAACTGTCAATGAAAGTACAGTCCTGTTAAACTCTGCCGTTTTGTAAACGCGTGTTTGTGTTTGAATGTCTTGCGCAAATAACATTTTATGAACAATATTTGGAAATCACAGACACCTACACGCAATATCCTACTTCCTACTAATATTATGATTGCGAAAGTTTGTGAGTATGGATGGATGGATGTTTGTTACTCTTTTACGCAAAAACTATTCATCGGATTTGGATGAAATTTGGAACACGGATAATTTATAACCTGGATTAACACATAGGATACTTTTTATCCCGGTAATATTTTAGGTTCCTCTGAGATTCTGAGCTCAACGTGGACGTAGTCGCGGGCAGAAGCTAGTATTTGTATAAATATACTGCTCATTCAGAAATTACAGCTTTAATCTTATCAGAGCACAGCAACAGTAAATTTAAATCAACTGCACACTGCCCAAATTAGATTTCTATCAGTGGAAAAAAGTATGGCGACACTTTTAAACGAATTAGAAACCCGTATTAAAATACGAGGTTATATCTGTCTACAATTTAGCAAATGAGTTTTATAGGTTTTGTATGTATTTCAGTTATATATGTAAAGAAACATATATTTTTCTTTAACTTAATTATTTCCGGACATCAACCTCCGTCGTGGTACACCATTAGATTGATACTGGCCTACATTTGTAATCTGTGGTTTAATAATAATCTATGGAGACTTTACCTGCCATTGTTTTACGAGGGATTGAGATATATAATGAGTTTTTGGCGGGAATCAGGCGGAGCGGTTGAGATTTTTTCCAGTGTGTTGTAAATTGTGTTATAGTGATCTTTAATGTGTATTTTTAGTGTCGATATGTGCAGTAAAGTTTCATTTAGTGACTGATTTATAGGAGCATTGGAAATAATGCCATAATACGACTTTTGGGTTAAGTGATTTATCATTTTGGTCAATAGGTTACCTCTAATCTAAAGGCGTGTTACGATCTGCTACTGCCGTGGGTTGTCTCCAGAAACTCCATTGGGCGTTAGAATGCATGACACTAGGCATTTTAATGCGGCAAACACGAGAAATTTTGCAACATGAACATTCTCTAACACTCGACACTGGCAAAAATAGTCCTTGAAGGGATTGATTGCCATACTTAGGAAGAAGAAGAAGAGATATATAATTTATTGTGATAATTTAATTACATATTAGGTGATTGTTGTAAGAATATTTAGTGATTTAGACATTGTTATTAATAACATTAAATGTCGTTTCTTTTATTACAGGTAAGGTTTTGTTATTAAACACTTTTATTTATGTTAACTAGATCCTATGTAAAATTAACATATTAAATCTTTTATTACAGAGAAACTTAATTGTGTTTTAAAAAACGGTGTCGTCTGATCACTTAAACAAATATCTTATAAAACGACATTTAATGTTATTAATAACAATGTCTAAATCACTAAATATTCTTACAACAATCACCTAATATGTAACTAAATTATCACAATAAATTATATATCTCAATCTCTCGTAAAACAATGGCAGGTAAAGTCTCCATAGATTATTATTAAACCACAGATTACAAATGTAGGCCAGTATCAATCTAATGGTGTACCACGACGGAGGTTGATGTCCGGAAATAATTAAATTAAAGAAAAATATATGTTTCTTTACATATATAAGGCTAAATTACATTATGTATTTGCGAAATGTTAGTTTAGGTGTTCTTGAATATTATATTACTAGCTTCTGCCCGCAACTTCGTCCGCGTCGAGCTTAGAATCCCAGAGGAACCTAAAATGTTCCTGGGATAACAACATTTTCCCGGGATAAATATTTTTCCGGGATAAAAAGAGAAATATCCTATGTGTTAATCTAGGTTATAAACTATCTGTGATCCAAATTTCATCCAAATTTGTTGTGTAGTTTTTGCGTGAAAGAGTAAAAAACATACATCCATAAACTCATAAACTTTCGCATTTATAATATTAGTAGGAAGTAGTACATTATTAATTATATGTAAATGCAAGAAAGGGAGACATACTTTTGAATGTCCATGATTTTTGTTGGTTATTTATTCCAAGTTTCGGCAACAACTGCTTAAAAATAGGTTGGGCCCAAAGAGGAAAGTACAATTTAATTAACATAATTTGCTGAGAGGTCACATTTTGCCAAACCATTAAGCTTGGCAATGGCTCTTTCGCAGAATATTTACATGATTTCTTTCAGTCAACATTCGTACATAACGACATACGTGGCTACGAAATACTAAGAGATTATTACACTTTATTTATGAAGCAATAAAGTAGCCATAAGTATTAAGTATAAAAATAAATGTTCACGAGAATATCTCATTTTCCGACAGACGTTTCCAATTTAATTATACTTTAGACTGAGAAGTTATTCAAAGAAAACACAAATTGACACAAACTGAAAATAAATATTATAAATATGAAGTATACCTAATTAATATACTCGCTTGTATATTGCGTACTTGTCTATACTAGTTTTATATTATGACACCATACTGGGTCCCGGGAGTGGAGGCAGTCAGCAGCAAGTATTGTTGTGCGTGGTGGTAATTAAAACCATGGTAGATGTATACGTAGTCCAGTTTTAGATATTTTTGCTCGATGAGTCTCCGTCGCTGTCTATTGGTTAAAAACCTAAAACACTAGTTGTCCGTTCAACATTATATGTAAAGAAAAAAGATTTGTATGTAGTGAATATTAATAACAACTGGACCGATTTCACCAGTAGAATGCTACTTAATATCATTGAGTAACATAGGCTACATGTTATATTGATGTGTGGAAAAAAGCAAATCTTTAATTACGAACAAATATTATTCCTGCGCTCAAAAATGTAAATGTGTCGTGTATTTGTTATTTATCTTTCAAAACTGTTCATGTTGTTGATATGACAAAGAAATAAATAATGAGGAAGCCTCAAGGTCCGCATTGAGTCTCCATAAATATAATTAAAATCCGTAAAAGTTTACATTTAAATAATGAATGGTTTTTAATATTGGTCATATAACTAAGCACATTTGTTATTGTCTCTATCTACGAATAAATTATTAACAATATAATTTAGCTTTCCGGTTACTTGGCTTAAGTGAAGAACACTTGTGTATTCTTTGATTTCTTGCTTCCCGGGCTTGATTCCCGGGGTAAAATCATTTCAGCACAAAATCATCTTATTCCAACATATTACTCCTCCTTCTTGCAAAACTTTTCTCTAATTAAAAATATTAAGACCTCTTCAAAGTTCTGTCATGTTAAGCTTTATTAGCGATTTAATTTACGGATTCCCAAAATAAGTTACTTTTCCACCTTCCTGCCTTCCTTGTGAATACGATTTGAACCAAAAAAGCTTCCTGAGGCTGGCTTTTGCTTCACATAGGGTGTAGCGACAGACGTCGGACGCCATCCACTGTAGGATTTTGACTTAATTTTCTCAAGTATAAAAAATTAAGTGGTACAGCGTCGCTAGAGGTTTATAAGATGGGACAGTGATTTGCAGATGCTTTCAACAAACGTCTCATCCACTTATAAAAGCTTAGCATGACGTCATTGTGTTCAGCTTGCTGTACACTGTACATATTTGCTGTGGCTTTTAGCCTTTTAGCAAATACGCTTGACACTGACAAGTAAATAAATATTGCCTACAGATTTTGTAAATTACTAGCGACCCGCCCCGGCTTCGCATGGCCAGATTTAGCCATCAAAACATCAATGACTTATAAAAACCTTCGTTTTGAATCACTCTATCTATGTATAAAATAAACCGCATCAAAATCCGTTGCGTAGTTTTAAAGATCGAAACATACATAGACAGACAGGCAGCGGGAACCGACTTGTTTTATACTATGTAGTGACAGTGGTAGTAACATATGGAAATAGACCCACTTTGCATAAGTGGCTCCCCGCTCTTAGTAATTCTGATAGTTTATAAATATTCATAATAAATGTAAATAATAGCGAGCGAGTATGAAAGCAATGACAAAACCAACTAGGTAGCTTTAATTTTGATAGTTGTAACTATGTCTAGAAGAATTTGGTTATACATTTTGGTCTATATATTCTATAAATTATGATGACGTAACGAGCGCAGTGCGGCCATAGAGGAGGGAATGTTCTGGGTGGAAGTAGATCTATTATTTAGGCAGGCGTGACACCATAAAGCTAAATTTGATTTTTATGTGATATCAGTGTTGAACTTCAACTAAAAAGACTGGCTTTTATTACTGACTGAATTCTATAACTAAAGTACCCCTAAAAACAAATGAAGTATATTTACGTACCTTTTAACAACAATGTTTTGATTAAATAAAGACCGTCGGTTATTGTAATAATTGCCAGGGGCGCTCGCTTTTTCCTTTCACAGGGAATATAGCGGTGAGCGTGAGCCCTTATTAAAAGGATCTGCGTGCTATTTTCCAAGCCAGTGAAAACATGAATAACAAAATTATAACCAACAAAATACGGTTATTAACATGTCTTAGTCGTATTACACTATTTATGAAATATTTTTGAGAATTTGTATGTTGAGGAAAATGTCTGAGGTATAAATATATAAATCTATAAATAAATTAATAATGCTTGGAAATTATCACACAGCGCCACCTGGCCCCAAACTAAGCAAAGCTTGTACTATAGGAACCAGCAGCTGATACAATACTCATATACTTTATTTTTGTAAAAACATACTTATAATACAAACCAAACACCCAGACGCTATTCAAACATGTTTGTCACATAAATGTTTGCCTGGTGGGAATCGAACCCGTGACCTCTAGCTTAGCAGTCAGGTAAACTAACCACTAGACCAGCAGTTTCGTCGTAACTTACAATTGTTAATGATTATTTTGCTAAATCGGTTGTAATATGGTGATTAATGGGTCCATTAAGCCGACACCAATTTGTACACTGGCTGCAAGGATTCCAAGCTTAGTTTTAATTATAATTACAAGGGTAGAAATCCCTAGGAAAAGTTCTCATTTTATTAGGCCTAAATAAAATTTCGGTCTAAATAAAATTTCAAGGCTACAAGGAAAGCCCACAAATTTTAATTTATATTTCGTTCCGTATTCCTAAATACCTTTAAACAAATTAATTACGCAATTCGGTACCGCACCGTACTTGATAGAACTTCCTACCTTGACCTCCCGCCGCGAGAGAGTATTATTTTAATAACTTTAAATCTTTCATAGCGTTCAAAGAAAATTATGAAATAAAGGTGAAGCCTTATGACGAAATCCCAGCAGATGTTTTAATAATCATTTGAAGTTAAAAAATATTTTTGATAATTTTATTATTTTAAGTGCTAACGTAAATTTACACATAACTTAAGGGTACTGAGTTGTATGTTTGAGTTCAAATGATGTACTCAGTGACATCAGTCTGCTCGTACTTGGAACCGGCGGGAGGTATCAAGGGAGTGGTGAATATCTAATAAGCAAAAGTAAAATAGCCCCCTATACTCTTCCTATAAATGTACGGCGTGTTGTAAATATTGACATATCTATATATGTACTATAACTGTTTAACGGACTTTTGACCACTAGATGTCGCTGTAATGTAAATAGGCATTATTAGCACGCGCGGTATAGAGTCTGTCGCTGTGCTATATATCTCAGCGACGGAGACTCTTTGAACAAACCGAACATACCGACCAGGAGCTCAATCAAACCAGTAAACCGGACTACGCATACAACCAAATAGTTTTATTTACCACCACGTACAACAAGATCTGCTGCTGACTGCATCTACTCCCAGGACTCAGTATGGTGTCATACAATATCTATATACTCTAAAGACAGTAACTAATTTAAAATCCGTGTAAACATTCTTTCGATGAGGGTAATAATTTGCTAATAGCCAAATTTACGAGACATAGGTACAAAATTCATCAACAAGAGTGTCTGAAAGCTGGGCTACGTGAATTACAAGGGACTCGCAATTAGGACCAACTCATTGATTACAATTACATCAAAAGGACCGTCATCATTAATTATAACTGTAATGAAAATCTATACAATGCTCTGCGTTGTTCTAGGTGACTGTAGTTTAGGAAAGGGCTGTTTTATTGTGGATATTTACATGTTATTGCTTCAATAAAAGTGTTCCTTTAGGTTTTAGAATAAATTTGGTATAAAATCTCACTTTTACTCAAATTCTTGTCTCTTTGTTGAATAATAAATATTTATAAACGTTGAATTTTAAATAATAGTTTAAGCTTCAAAGTCAAAGGCAACACAGCACGTACCTTATTTGAAATTTATGAAATTGCTTACCTACTACTTATTATACTTAAATAACGTAATTAAGTTTATATGAAAATTTTATCAAATTTTAGTAGAACTTCTGTAGCAGGCTGTACGTGTACATGCTAAGTAATCTGAACATTATGATTAAGTAATCTGAACTTGCTTTCAAAGAGATTCTTCTTCTAATTTATTCGACTATGAATATAATATTGAATATTTTAGCTTTACATCTCACCTAAGGAACATTAAAAAAGGTATGTAGTTGTTTTAAATGTATGTACGTTATAAATCTTCTTCACGCCTTTCCGAAAGGGTCGGCGAAGGGATAGAAGGCACATGAGTCAACACCCACTCCACACCAAAGGTATTTTGGGTTGACATTCCAATCCCCAAATATACCATTCATCAAATAGAGGAACAATTCTAAACATGAAAAGTCAATTCATTTTAACCCGATATGGGAATTGAATCCCACAAAGTCTCAAACCACGCGTATTATTGCTGAGGCGCGGGAAATAAATCTATTTGTATTTATTTGCAAGGAACATAAAATAATACTTGCAAGTTTTTTTATTAATATAAAAAAAGTTGTGGGGCAAGCTATGAGACGTATACACGGTGAATGCTGACAGTCTGATTGAATTATATAAAAAAAACCCATGTTGATGAAAACTCGCAGAACCATTGCCTCGCCATATAGCAATCATCATTGTCACCCAATTTTACCCACCCACTATATTATACCCAAGGTAGGTCAACTTGAGTGGGATTACTGTTCCTTAGGTTTCTTTATTGGACATTCAGAAATAGTCTTTATTTATTGTTCACGACTGAACAAAGAAAAATCCCACAGATTTCCGCGACGATTTAATGCGCAACAACGCTTCCCAGTGACCTGTGGGCTTAATCCGTATGACGATTGCTCGACGGTTGCTAGATTCTGACGTCATTTTAGAAAAAACATCTAATGAATTGAGACATCATCCGCCATAGTCGCCATTTTTTATGTCGCTGCTACATCAAAATAACGTCAGAACTATAAAAAAACGCTCGCAACCGTCGTACAGATTCTAACCACTAAATTCTCAGGGCGAAAACCACTCACCTTACTTTGACGTGACTTACCTTTTAAGTAATAAGAATTGTGGACAGAACAACGGCACTTCTGCACAACGGAACTATTACTATTGTGTTTGTACGCTATGCGGAATACCTCGGCCGTCTCCTTGGGAAACCCACAGCTTAACTTACTTATGTTACTTCAGCCAACTATGCAGCAAGGGTTTATTGGATTATTTCTGAGAGTTCATGCCCCTCTCTGTATCCTGTATACCCAAACCTGCGAAAATAATTAATTACATTATTTCTTTGATAATATTATTCCACGCATAAACATCTCCTAAGTAGGCACTTATGTTACAATATAGATTTAGAGTCATGGTGGCCTTGAGGTTGAAGCAACGGCCTGTCCCAGTGGGCCCAGGTTCAAACCCGAGCCTGTACCAATGAGTTTTTCTATGCTTAAGTACAGCGATTAATCACACACCATGAGCTTAAAAAGAGGTGGAGTTCCAATTTTAACATAGCCTCCGCGCATCGCACATCTAGCTTTGCCCACCTGCACTACAGTTCGTCATCCTATTCACAACCAGCTTTTATTGTGAAAATATCAATCTGTGCCTGGCATCAGTCGGGTTCGGATTCACTAAGTAGTTAAGCCGTTTAAAACGGCTGTGGACATTGTAATTACACATCGTATTTCACAACAAATGATAGAGAATCGAATTCGTGTTTGTTCTTATTTTCATGAAATTAGCAGCTTTTTCGAAGTTAGTGAAGTGCAATCTTGCACCTGCGGCGTACCGTTCTGGGTTACTTTTTTAGGGTTCCGTACCCGAAGGACACCCAACGAAACCTTATTACTAAGACTTCGCTGTCCGTCCGTCCGGCCGTCCGTCTGTTTATCAGCGGACTGTATCTTATGATCCGCAATAGATAGACAGTTGAAATGTTCACAGAGGATGAATTTCAATTGCCGCTATAGCAACAAAAAATAATATTAATAAAATAATAAAGGGGGTTCCTCTACTTGAAATGTGGTTTTTTGGCTCTGTCTTTATAGGTAATGGTAACAAGTAGACGCTTGAAATGCTTATAAAATTTGTATTGCTATATTTTGTTTAAAAAAGAGCGAATTTACTATTACAAGCGTATTATTTGCGGTTGGTGCAAAAGCTAGAGCTCAGAAGGAAAACTTAGTTGTTTTTTGTACGGAACCCTCGGTGTGCGAGTCAGCCACGCACTTGTTTTCTCTCACGTTCTACTTCTTACTCGCACATATTTTCACTAATATACACCCAGACTCCGACAAACAAAATGTAAGCCATGTTCCGAGTTCACCAATCGATGAGCCAACAGACTAAATTGCCGCATTGGCCGCGAAAACATTTTATTCATAAATAAACTGAATTGGACTTCATAAAATCATACAAGAGAGTTCAATATCGGATTTCGTAACAAATTTGAATCTAATCCCAATTCTGCAAAACCCAATCACAGTCGGCCCGGAGGAGATTAACGATCCAATACAAATTTACAAATCCTTTCACAAATATAATTTTCATTCACAGGACCAGGGTCAGAATTAGACGTCGAGATCTTTCAACTTACCATGATATCTGTCTGTATGTTCGTCTGTATTGTCGGTCTGTTTTGGTAGCTTTACCAGTCCTACAAACTCAATTTGAATTTGTAAAAGTATTAAGTATTGTCGTAAATTTTTGAATTATATATAAACATTACCCTAACTAGTAAGTAATGAAATTCTTTAATATATATTTACTAAATATTAACAACTACTATTAATTAATAATATAAGACTCCAATAGCCGTAGCGGCGTTGCCAGTCTAAGTTGTCGCTTTCTTTGTCGTAATTTTGAAGATATAAGCTTCTGTGCGATATATTTTGAATTTATAGCGATTTAATACTACTATAGGGACCCTTCTGGGAAGGCGTGAAGATAAGGGAAGAGAGAAGATAGAAATATCCTTTATATGCGATCAAAATGTTTGCGTTATTGCTATGTTATATACGTTCCCAAACACGTGATTTAAAATACTAACCAAAAGTTGCACTTACTTAAAAAAAGTTATTAGATAACTAATATTTATTTTGCGTTGTGCTAAAACCCTGTACCTGTTATGTCGATGGTCTTAAAAGAAATAAAACGAGATCTTTGATGTATGAAGTTATGTGGACAACGTGAAATACTTCGGAAAATATTTGCTACAAGGAATGCAGGGACAGTATACAAATAACTGTGTTACGGTAAAATACTTATAATACCATGCTATTGAATATCCATTCTCCTGATTCCAAGTTTTGGGAATTAAATTATGTTTTATAATTACAATTTGTGTTGTTGTTTAATATATAAATATTATTATGCTAAAAGTTTGCTTAAACGCTTGACATGAGCTTTAGCTTGCTTTAGCGTCTGATTACCACATCTAGTTAAAAATAATCAACGTCTATGCTTACTGCTTTATTTAAAAGCACGTTTAAAAGTTAAAGTTTGAAACGTCTCTGAAGAGCGTAGCGGTTATATTCTCTTGCTCTGAAGAAAGATAATGTCACTTTCACGTGTCTGCCACTTTGGACCCTATAACGAATATATCGGGTGATAAGTGGATTACCATGAGTGGTGAGGTGAACGGGTGATATAACATAGAAATTCTAAATATTACTATTATAACATTAAAAGGTAAACTGACGTCTTTTCAAATCGCGAATATGAGGCATAAACGTGCCTTAGTCGGCCATAATGAGTACATCTCAGATTGCTATAACCCATCTGACATAAGACGATGACTTAGCACGGCCACCTATCACGAAGCAGCCCGTATCATCATTAGTCACGTTTTCTCGTTGGCAGCAGTGAGTGACGTAATGATGAAGTGTCCAACTAAGGCCCGTCAACCTGATTTATCTGCGATTTATCGTTCACACCTCTCGTATGGCTGGTGATAAGAGGTTTCTTGAAAACTTAATATTATTAGTATAAGGGCACCCAATATTTACAGAAACACGCAGTAAACGAGTGCTAGCATGAACATTATACACGGTACGGTTACAAGAACGTTAATAGAAATTTCACGGTATTACAGGCGTATATAGGCTGCTGTGCCTTACAATCAAGCTATAAGCTTGTTGTCACATAGAAGATTTATAATGGTGCTACGATGCCTACGAATCTTACGCTTAGAGTGCGAGTTTGAGAAAAGGTGCTACGATGCCTACGGATCTTGCACTACGAGTGCTACGCATTTTGCTTAGAACTACTGTAGTTTGGCTGTCTTCTGTCTACATTGTAACAATAACTTTTTTGACTGATTTTTTTCCTTTCCACATATCTATAGTCGGGCTCAAATCCATTAAGGCTGCAGTTGAATAACTCTCAAGAGATTATGTTAAAGCTTTCTAAATACTTCCCTAAGTGAAGTAACATTCTAATGTAATGTGTTTTGTTTGAAAGCTTTAGCCCCAAGGCCGTAGAGTTCGTAAACTTTTATACGGCTTATGATGCGGCTCGGCCATTTCAAGCAATTGAAATTTAATAACTTGATTTATATTATCTACCTCTAAATTTGTCTGTGATTTTATGCGTCACTTATTAATGCCACATTTATATGACGAGTTTGCATGTGTGCAATTATAAAGCTTGTAAATTTATTTTGAGATGGTTTTGGCATGACATGAACGCATGTTAAGTATTCGTTTGATGTTCTCCGTAACGACTAAGGCGTACGTCGTTTTATTTAAGTTTTTATTTTTGTAAGACTCCTATGCGTAGCAATAGCAATTTATTTTAACAGCTTTGAAAACACATTAAAACTTTATTGAGAAGTTATTACATGTAATAAGTAATGTTCGTGTTCGAATGGCAAGTTTATCGTGTGATTGCAATAATCGTGTCCTTAAGGGAAGTTTATCGTGACACTGCGTGAACATTCTAGTTGGCGGCGCGGCGGTGTTGTAAGCCTGCCTGTCAGTTTTATGAAAGCCAATAAAGCGTCGGAAATTGGAATCCACACCATACATACAGGCAGTATATTATATACTCTGAGATACTGGCATATATTTGCTCATCCCTACGACTATTATGTTATTAAGGTACATTTTCTATAAATACTTACTTGAAACCAATATAAGTCCTATATGGTTTTCAGTTTTTTATATTAACGAGTATGCATAGGTACAGTAAATATAAAATTGTTGGATTACGTCAAAATCAATCTCATTTTTAATGTAACCCTTATTTTAAACCTTAACCAATTTAATCACCTTTTTAGTAGTTACGTAGTGAAAAGCCGCGCAATTTACTCAGAAGAATGCTAAAATACAAAGACTTCTAGAACTTATATCTGAAGAACGTGAAATATCTAATGAAGCCTAGCTTGTGTAAAACTCGATGCTAGGAAGATTTCCCGAGAGATTTTACTTTTAAAATTTACCGTGGCTCTATATTCTTCCAACGATAGCCTGCCTGAGGGACGAATTTTAAAGCCCTTTCAACTTTTTATAACCGTTACGTTTATTTTGAAATGTAAGCCAATGAGTAGGTAACTAAGCAGATTAAAGTGAAATGATGGCCGTAAATAGCTGAAGTTAGTTAGCCTGGAATTTGGCCATCATGACGCCAGCTGATTCCGGCCAAAATCCGTGACCAAAACTTCTCAGAGTTGTAAATCCGTAAAATCTGTAGTTTACAAGCTTAGTTTATGTTATTCCTAATTCCTACAATAATAATAGTGGTCAAACAAACATTCACATTACAGAAATTAGAAAATGTAAAATGGTCTATGTCTATGATACTGATGAGACATAAAACTAGAGAAAAAGTTTTTTTATTTATATAAAAGTGATATGTTGTATATAAGTAAATAAATGGAGTGAAATAGCAGTGAATATATGCAGAGGTTCTCAAATAGCCTACACGCTTTTGAGAATTATATATAATTATAATCAGGGAGTTAAATATATGTGTGTTTAACTTTATTTAAAAATAATCGGGCATAAAAAAATCTTTAATTCATCTTACGATGCGATGAATGTGCATGTGAAAAAGACGAAGGATATTTTGTACGTGTTACATCAATGTTAATATCTTATTTCGAATTAAATGAAATAACTTTCCATCAGAGCATTCAGTTCTTCTATAATTTCCTCAAGTGTTTTCAAGTGTTCAGCTTAAATTAGCACGGAGCGTCGCAAGCGCGGGTCGGCCGACATGATTGATGGGTAGAATCGCACGCTCCTTGACATAGATAACTCTAATTTATATTGGTGTCAAGACGCTGCGGTTTCATGGTACGTGACACCCGAGGCTGTTAGGCTTCTACTTGCCTTGTTATAGATTAATAGGTAAAGGTATACAAATTAATTTATTTGTGGTCCCACGTCTCGTTGACCTATAAACTCCCTAAGTCTAAGTATAACTCCGAAACTTTCGAATCATATTATCTGTGAATGTTTTTTTTTTTATTTCCTTAATAATAAAGTTCTGAAATCTACGGTCCCGAACTACGCAAAGCTTCTAAACCACATAGATAAATGATATTGTTACGAAAATTCATATAGAACAAGGCAAAAATTATTTTTCATTTCGGGGATAGAACGTGCTACTAACCAGTATACCTACGACTTTGTCATACTTTGTCCTACAATACAAGTATTGTAGAATAGAGAGAATTACAAATAAAATTACGGAATGTACTCTACGAGCAACATGAGTAAATATACGACATAGTGCTCATAATAAAAGTTCAGTACAAAATAACTCACTTAGGGTAAATAGTAAGATGATCGAAAGGGTTACTCAAATAGGTTATTTATTTTCGTGAAATTGGATTTGCTAACCCTAGGCTATCAATTTATAAATCTAAATTAACATAATATGTACGAAAAAAAATGAGATTGAATATTATTCTAATCTCCATCGATTCTGGAAAGCCATAACAGCTCGCCGTCAGATGGGCAGCAGTTTGTTTGCGATCCTCGTACAAGGCAAGATTTTTTATCATTTACGAATGGAAATTAGAATGTGATATCAAAAGTAATGCTACTAAAACAAATATAACAATAAATGCTATTTTGAAAGCCGCGAGTAATTTCTTAATGGAATTCTTATTTTTTGGATGCTGGCTTCGATGGCTTGACGATTGTACGTCGGTAAGAGTCTAGATATTAAATTCATAACGATGAAAACATCCATGAATCATAATAATCGCTTACCATCATGTACATACGCAATACTAAAAAAGGTGTGCCATACAAAACAGTATACCGCAGGAATGTTTCATGCAGTATGGCAATTGAAAAACATATTTCAGGCCAGTTTATACCACTATAAAGTGTAACTGCAGAGAGAAACTCAGCAATGCATTATTTCCCTATGTGGTTGCGCATCACTGTGCCCCAGACTACGAATATGTACGTGCGCGTGCGCAATTACGCCCTAAGGCGAAATCATTCATTTTAATACGAAATGTTAAACTACACAACCAAGAGGCTTCTGACATCTCGCTTCAAAAGTTCAGTACTATATTATTTTTCCTATTCGAAAACACCACAGCCGTCTTTTTTTTATATTAATAACTAGTTGCCCGCCCCGGCTTCGCACGGGTAGACATTAGTTTCGGAGCATAGTCATTTATCAAATATTTTGTCCACCCGTGCGAAGCTGGGGCGAGCAGCTAGTATAATATATAGCCTTTGTTACTCAGTGATAATTGAGCTTTGTAACGGTGAAAGAATTTGAATGAAGTTTTAGTAGTTTCAGAGCCTATTCAATACAAACCCACAAAAATACAAATCATTCCTCATTATAATATTAGTGTAGATAGTGTTACGCACAATTTATGCTAACAATAATACAAACTTCAACTAAAGGAAAAAAAAGAAAAAACTAACCTAACATAAAAAATTAAACAAATAAAACACTTGTCCCTAATTATTTTCACGCGGGGGGGTGCCAAGAAGGCTGGCAGCATTGCCCCGCTGTATGGCAATGCTGATCCTTTGCGCAAAATATGTTCCAGCCTTCTTGTTACCGGGAGCTTCAATCAATCGTCGTGAGACCTCCTTGTACCTCCTTGTGTTGGCATATGAGCCTCTGGACCCCATGGTTTCCTATTCTAAATTAATGCACATATATCATCACGCTATGACCTACCTTCGAAAGTTAATGAAATACTTAATATATAATAACCACGTGCAAACATTTCTAGGCAAAGATTTATTACTTTCATTTCTTTGCGTACACCCCACACCGCGGTCGCAATTAATCACTTCAGTATGACTTTTAAATTAATTACAACATTTATAATTAAACATTCTTGGAAGTAACAACAATCTATTTGTCACGAAAATACCAATATGAAAACTTTTAGGATTACACAATGAGTTTTCAAGTGTTCAATAAAGCTGATCAAAATATATACTATTACCAACTTTATTTGCGGTGTATAAATGCGGCACCCATAGACTGTGAAGAAAACCGACTAGGGTACAACGTTGTTTTTGCTGTTGCATTACGTTAACAATGTAGACACGCTGTGTTATTGAACCGCAAATACATAAGTAATTGATATGCAGGATGGAGGTGTTTAAATAAAAATAGGTGAAGGTTATTTAGATATTTTTCTTTGTTATGTCGTTCAACGGTCAGCGACCCCTACATTGAGGCCGGGCAGCATATGAGCACAGAGAGTAGTGTGAGGAGCCACCCGCCACCTCTCAAACAAATGGTGTGAGAAGGCGTACAATTACGCAGAATGATTATTACACTACACGCGTAATTTACTAACAGAAATTATCTCCTAAATTAAAGGAAAGCTTGTTTTTCGGCTGCGATCCCACGACGGTGGTAAAGTACGATTTACCTTAATGGGTATTTTATTGTCCCCGTAATAGATCACGCCGCCGATACCATATTACGTTTTGAGGCTCCGGAATTATTCGGGTAGGTATTTTATTTGCAATTTACCGGTACCAATAACTTGCGTATATTTCAAATAACACTTTTACAATCGGCCGGTTGGACACTCGTTTGCCATCTTTGTATTAAAATTTAAACAAAAATACACGCGTCGTTAATTATCCTGCCGGTCCTGGTCAGGATTTTAGGATAAATATAGTAATGATTGTATTGTTGTAGTATAGTATTATCCTTGTGTACTTTTCAACATAATCAGACGTCTTTAAGTTGGTAAAAATAACGTTGAAAGATTCCATTACATTGACAGATAAATACATAAATATATACTGGTCGAGCTAAAGTAATTGAGCAACTGCGTCTGTAGTTAGCATTGTCCATTCATTGGGGTGGCTGTTGGACAAAGCACATTTGCCTTGGTAATTCATGCTCTCTACAGTGTGTTCAAAATTTCAATTTGCTAGATTTAACAAGCAACGAGTGAGCGTACGTTTCACTTAAATTTAGGCAACGCTATTCAGGCGGATGGCGTATGCGAGCATAAAATTTAAGCATCATTTTCAGGCAGACAACGGATGGATTTGATTGCTATAAGGCTGACTATGAATGTACAAAAATAGACACCATTGTAAAGCGATGTTGTACGTCAACTGTTGCGAACAGGAAGAAAATACAATACACGTGTAAGGGACTATGGGTGGAGTCTTGTCTGGTGATAACGTCACGTCCCTACGCAATGTCTACAACACAGATAAATAAATAACAAATAAATAAACAGATACATACAGACGAACATAAATCTCCTCCTTTTTTGAAGTTGGTTAAAAATACAGGACCGAGTCAAATTAAATGCAGTTTTCTTGTTTTAACCACAAAAATAGTTACAGTAAACTAAAGCAATTTCTTCAGATGAAAATATATCTAAGTGTCAACACACTTAGATATATTTTACAACTAGTATCTACATACTACAACTAGTATGTAATTGAATTATATCAATGTCCAAAATATTGTGTCATATATTATTATATCATATCTATATGTATAGATAAGCAAAGACAAATTGATAAGTAGGTAATTTTTTTTCTCTTTCTATCGTCTTTTGTTTAGTACCTATGGACGAGTTATCAATAAAACTAATGATAAAACGTAAAAAGAAAAAGGAATCCTTATAGTTTTTCTTTGCCACACCAAAACGTGGTCGGGTATAGATAAAAATAAATAAGATATACTAATTCTATTAAGAATGAACCTAGCTCGATAACTCTCAACATGTTTCGAGTGAACTGACTTAGCAAAGTTAAATTGACTGCTTATAGTTTCACAGCCTCTACTTCGAAATAAACCTTTTTCAGTAAATAAACAGAATATTAAAATAACGAAGTGAATGAAGCATTTAATAGACACGAAGAGTAGTTTCTTTTTTTTAAAGGCGTGGATTTAGCTCGTTGTTTTAAATATCATACTTGAACTCGTCCGATTATGCAACATTTTCTAGTTGAATGAGGATTCGGCATTGGTTTTTATACTTTTATCGCAATACTCACACCTGGAAAATAACACCGCTCGTATCTACATTTAGTAGATACGAGCGGTGTTATTTTTTATTTATTAATAATGTATCTAAAAGGACTTGTAGCCAGCCACGTTAAACCAATTAAGAAAAGTAAATATCTTTTTTCTGAAGATTTCTTTCAGATATAAATTGTAATTTAACTAGCGACAGTTCCCTGCAAACGAGAAGGTACATATAATACACGGCTAATTAATTAAATTACTAGGTAAGTACGCAAAATATGGGTTGACACGGATCCGAAAATTTTCGCACATATCACAATAATGTAATGTATCCCTCCGTTTTCAATTAAAATTGTTACGAACTTGCGACGTTCACGCGGGAGAGAAACTGGAAATGAAATTTTAATCATAATCAGTATTAATTCAGTTTCTTGTTTGCGATGCGAGTGCCATCAGGGATAATTTATCAAACGGGACGATGGCCCTGTCTGTCCATCATTGTCAATGCTGGTTTAACGAGTTAATATTTTCATGGAAACACGGAAGATCTATGGAAGATGAGTTATTATGGGGATTATTATATATGTATATCTATAAATAAATATATATAAAATTCTCTTGTCACAGTGTTTGTCTGCAAATTCCTCCGTAACGGCTTGACCAATTCTTATGAAATGTTTTGTACACATTTGATATTTGTTAGGTCTGAGAATCAGTCGTAAACTATTTTTACCTTTTGATTGAATGAAGTGTAGTGTGGCAGCTTGTATTTATTATATACCTATCTTAAGTAGGTACAATTGATTTCATTTGCGACATATTTCTGAGTTCTAAGGCGTTTAGAATTAGCACGTGTCATCCGAATTATACACATAATCGTAAGCGTTGATTGTTTAAATGAGGGATGTGAATAACTAATGTTCTCACTAATGCGCCAGTTTAATGTTCACGTGTGCACTACGAAGGCACCACCTTGAACTCTGGAAGATGAGCTTTCCTATCAACACGGCTCTTGAATAGGCTGCAATCATTACAATAATTAATTTAAACGTAGTTATTGTTAAAAAAACATGCTGTTTGATGCAGTATAAATAATTAAAATGTATGGAAACTAATGTTATATTTTTAAACTTCGAAGTAGTTCGAAGTTTTTAAATAACATTGAGAAAGCACGCATGTCTGGGCTGATTAGGGCACGAGGATGTTTTGCAATTGTTGTAGTGTCCTTCACACGTGTGCAAATGTTCTAAATGATCAGACTTTAAAAAGTCGATCAAAATTACGTAAAACATGAAATATAGTCCTCACTAAAAAAATTAAATAGAATACCTTCTCGTGATAACGAATAAACGAGGAATTTACCTGTTTGCGCACATGCGGGATACGATATTAGGAATTATTTGATAAATATTATCTTCAAATACGAATTTATAGAGACTTGTACTGAAATTAAAATATAATAGGAAATTCAAACATTAATATTCGAAGGGCGAAGTTGTAGCGGCTCCAATCTGAAGCCCGCAGCTACGTTGCCAGTCGAGCGTAAACAACGGGGATTAATTATTATAGTATTATAATACATCGTCTTATCTTGTTTAAGCCTCTATGTTCGTGATCCGATGTTACTAACAATGTTACACCAACAACATTCATCTTGAAACGTGAGTTTAAAGACGAAATGAATATTATAACAAGTCGTCAAAAGTCGACGCCTGTGGTCTCGGCGGGCTCGTCAAAGAATCTGTTTAATAAAAAACAATATTTTTTTTCCTCTATATATTTTTTCATACGACTAGATGACAATACGAACAAGACATCTAATGGTAAGCGTCAGCAACTCTACCCAAAGACTGCGATTAAAATGTAGGTACATAATTAAGACAATATAAATGTCGAATTTTAACAACGGTTCAGAAAAGAACCGCCTGGGAAGAACCGACAAGAAACTTGGTGTTCTGTTTTTTTTTATATAACAATAATTTGTTTGTATTTTGTAATCATAACATACATGTGATAAAAAGGTCATTTCCACTCATAATTCCCTTCGAAGTCGGTATTTTGAGGAAACAAACTTTGACATATTATCGACAAAAACAAAATCTCGATTTCCTATCAGATATTCTACAACAAACTGCGGAAGCGCGAATTAAAACGTAATATAAGTTCTAATGTTTTATTTAATTAACTACAAGTTTCGTGTTTCCAGTAGGTACCTACAGTAACGATGCCAACTATGGGCCCGGGGGTAGCCCGGTGCCTCCAAACAATCATAACAAACAAACCAAGGATTCGATACCGAAACTTGTTGAATACTTGATAATGAGAACTTTCCTTTTTGTTTTGGCCTAATGTTCAGAACAAAACAATAAATACCAAATTCTCTTCAATATTTTATTCTAATAATAAAACCCGGACGTTATCACACAGCGCCATCTAGTCTCAAAATAGGCAAAAAAATAATTAATATAGTA
The DNA here is from genome assembly GCA_951449985.1 of Falcaria lacertinaria. NCBI lineage: Eukaryota > Metazoa > Arthropoda > Insecta > Lepidoptera > Drepanidae > Falcaria > Falcaria lacertinaria. The sequence goes on along the minus strand of OX602111.1, from coordinate 9,559,067 downwards.
ACTCAGAGTAGATAATATACTACGTACAGATAGTACATTCATAAGTACATGGTTCCCGCTTGCACTGTACTGTAAGTTAACCCGTTGTTATTGCTCAGAAACCAGATTGTAATATCAAATCCGAAAATACAACAATATAGTCCTTCAGGTATACGAAAAATACAGTACAGAATACAAGATTAAATTGTTGGAAATTGGTTTATAGGGTAATTAATTATTCAAATAATTGTTTTCTTTGTAAGTAGGTAATGGTTCTGGCTGATTTTAAGTGTTGTGATGAAAATTATCTTCAACTTCACACACCCTATGATATCAAATTATGATTTAATGCAATTATTTTTATTTCTTTTATTATTAGCAGTTATATGTTTTACGATTTGCTGTAGATAGACTGAGTTGTCGAGAACCTTGTCACAAACCAAACGTAGGTTTTAAGACAAAACCAACCGATGTTGATGTATATAATGTAATTAAATAATAATATTACACAAATATCTTTATTTTCACACAAAATACTATATTCAAAGAGAGTGCGTTTTCATGTCAGCTTCTTCAATATAAATAAATTTTGGCCTTTCTGGAATATTACATGAATATCACGCAAGGGGATCCCTTGGGCATTTTTCATGGTAGTTCACTTAGGTACTACAAAAGTCTCTATCATACGTCTATGATTTTGTTTGTAGCTTAAAGTATATACTTATATACTAGCTGTGCCCGCGACGTTACAGATGATATTTACGAAATGACACAACATAAACATATGACAGGATTATTTACGACCGGGCCCTCGTAACCTATAAGCTCAGATAGATAAGTATGTAATTTACGTAAGTTTTATCAATATTAAATTGCTTTTTGCAGACCTTTGTAAGTAATCGTAGACGCTTACCTATAGGTATTCAGATAACTAGGACTCTAGCGATTTTGTGTCCTAGACTAGAAATATGTAAGCGCGAACTCGTTAGTGGCGCTCGTGGTTTCCTTTGGTTTCCATGAATTAATATAACATTGTGAATTCTTATTACATTTATGAGAGATACACGTTATACTACTCTATAATGTCGGTGCGGCTGGTGAAGCTACAGTATCCTTCGTTAGATAGATAGACAGATAAAGCCTTTATTCGCTGACCATTTTTTTTATTTAAGCACGAGTGTATATAATAAATAAAATGTTCAATTAATAAAATGTTCAGCAATCAGTTGCTTGTCAGGTTGCCCTTCGATATAGGCGTCCCCTAGTTCCCTAGTATCGTCCGCTATTTACCCACAAATCATTAACCCATAACAGTGCCGGTAGCAGGAACATTGTCGACAACGTATTCGAAAACGTAACTCGCGAAATGTCAAAATTGTCATACTAATTTTTAGTTCCACACCGCCGCAGCGCTGTTCATTTTCCAATACAAAAATCAATAGTCGAAGGCGATACGAAAACGTTGTCGACAATGTTACTGCTACCGGCACAGTACGCAAATATTTTTACATTGATAACATTTTTGCAATAAAAGAATATCGTAAGGTTTATTGATGGAGTACATATAGGTAATATATGCGTCCCTTTCTCATCTCGTTAGACGCGAATAGGTGCTTTAGTTTTAGGTTCTTCACATTCAGAATCGTAATCACACATTCTTCATGTGGAAGTTGCGTCAAATAACATTATTTCGATGAACAATTTTCTCACATAAAATAGTCATCGGTTAAAACAGACGGGCAACTTTTTAAAAGAAGAAAAATACTAAATTGAAAACGTGAGGGTATTAATCTGTGGATAAACCAGTTATATTTAAAGGGGTTGCTAAAAAGCTGTAGTACTGTGCATAAAAGAACCATTTCTAGAAAGAATAAGTAATGAACATCGCTCAATCTTTCCTTTTTGCGACGGTTCATTAATTTCCCCATAATCCTCTAGAGTTGCGAATTTCCGAAGTTTACATAAAGGATTCCTAGCCTTTGATGTACCTAAGCACCTAATATTCTTTACTTGTATTGTTAGCGACAGCAAATACTATTTGGAATTACATTGGTTTTAAATTCAAGTTCAAAATTATTAGTGAAATTTTTATATACTTTTTGTTTTATACAGAGTTTTATATGAATCAGTCGAAAACCGGAAAGTTGCTAAGTGACTGCAATAAATTGTGTGCTGCAAAGCTGCAACAAAACACTTTTCCCTCACAACTTCATAACCCGTTGTACTCGTCTCTCAATGTCTTCTCAACCTTTTCATGTATATAAAACAAAACAGCACTCACGGACTCATCATGAAAAAGTATAAGAGCGTTGCTACACCGGAACGCGGGTACGATGCGGACTTGTGGCTTATTGATTAGTCACACCACGTGTTTTACGATGAAGGAAACATGGTGAGGATTTGAGGAAACCTACATACGTCTGAGAAGACATTGAAAGATGTAATATTTAGTGCCGTTCCTCAGGCATATCACCATATTATTTTTAAAAATTGTACCTAAGAGACAGCGGCTGACAAACTCACCATCTGTCACGTTAACACCAAATTATCAATACCTATAATTAGGTAAAAATGGGTGTTGTAACACCTCTGACGATCTCTTCGGAGACCCATGTGGCCCCTAATGTTTTGAATGGGGGACAGTGTAATCTTAAACTTTATGAAAATATTAATAATTTTAATAAATCAGCTTCGCATTACTTAGTCTGTGTTCCGGAAATATCCCTACGCTGTACGTTCATATTACATCCAGCTACTATTATTTTTTTATTAGACAAAACTGGTAATAAGTAGCTACCTCATTCTCGTACGACATTTAAGAGAGTTTTCATAATCCAACAAAAATAAATGGTATATAAAAAACAAAGGAAGTTTGTTGATTGTTTAACAAAAGCTTAATTGGATCTGTCGGAAACAGTTTTACCTTAGATTTCCGCAGTGAAAGACGACAATGTCACTTAATAACAATTATAATGTGCGGGCTGTATCCGACGTCGCGTCGCCCGGGGAATCGACTTCAACAAAGACATTGAAATCGTAAACTAACCAAGCGACCAGCGAACCTATTACCCAAATTACATTTTCATTTCAACCCGCTGCCGAATTGAAATAAAAGCGTAGTGCCAGCTAAGCCCGTCTTGGAACCCTAATGATTGAGTTACGAGGAAACCTATTTTATCGAGAACGGGCGAAAGAATGCTTTGCCAAATTACGACTGAAACCTCATTTCTATCGAGTTTCGAAATGTTTTATAATCTCTTTATTTTTAGCCTACTTCAAAAACGAAGGAGGTTCTATGTTCGTCACACAATGGGTTAATATAAAGCTGTCTACGTGTTAACTCTTCATTTACATTATGAAGTTAGATTGTAAAAGTTTGAGCATTTAATTCTCTAGCAGCATTTAATTTCATGTCACAAATTCTAATTGGAACGTAAATTTTTAATAAAGTAGGGATGGCTCTTGCGCAATAACACTATGCTTGTTTGACGTGGTAAAATAATGCTGTGAAATCCAAATATAAGAACGAATGTAATACGTATAGTCAGCAAACATAGTGTATAAACATAATTTGGTTTGTTTGTCGCGGCTTAGTTTTACGAGGCTCGCGATTCAGGCGCGCCACCCACCCTCTTATTGTGTTGACTTTTACTCTTGCCTCCACCTGTAAAGTCACACCTAAGTATACTTTATGTCCGTAAGCTGCTATTTAACACGAAATGAGCTCTATAAAGTCCTGTTTTGCTGCGATAACTGCCGTTGCCATGAGCCTGAGCAATGAAATTGAACTATCGCATACTAGCGGCCCGGCCAGCTTCGCACGGGTAGAAATTTATAAATTATTTTCTCTACCCATGTGAAGCTGGGGCGGGCTAGCTAGTATAGCCTAAAGCCTTCTTCGATAAACTCTTCAGCTTTATAATATTATTAGTATAGGTGTATGTCCTGTCTCTTTCATACGCTTACAGGTGAACTGAGAAAGGTTACATCATAGTACGAGTATTTAATTTTCTTCATCTAACAATTGCGATCTGACAAGCAAAAGAGCGACCCGGTGTCGTATATGTATGTATACATGTCCGCTTGTCTCTACCTGCATATATAATATATGTAGACGCGGCAAGCATCCGCGTCATCAGAAGTAGGTTTATAGTTAGGCCTTCTAGTTGTCAGGTTCTGTTCAAGATGGCGTAGGTACTGTGGGCACTGTCGTGGGTACTCGAGCGAATTTGAACAAAATAGCAAAAGTACGTAGATAACCAAATAAATACTTTACTCTTTTTACAATTACAACTCTCAGAAAACTAACACGTGCGTTGGCTTGGCTCTAACAAATACTATGACTATCACATGTTACAAATAAGAAAGTCCGTCTATCGTGGCGGCCTGTAGGTTATACACTGGCCGGTGCACTCCGCTTTCTGCCAACGATCGCGTACGAGCCGGTGGGGTCGACCGCTCGGGTTTCCTGTCCAATAGCAAGCGTTGTAATTGTTGCCCCGTGGATCTGCACAGATGGCGCTGCCTGATGTGCGCTATCGCCGACAAATATATTGATGTATTTTAAACTATGTATAACAATATCTTAAAGTAGCTTGTTTGTTGTTATATCAATTATTAGATTTTATATATACCTTTAGCCTATATTACTATATATAACTAATTGTTGCATTCCACTGATAAGGTTATTTTCAAATCGGTCCAGTAATATCTGCATTTCTTTATTCATTACAAAAAAATACCAATATTTTCGTTTGTATTATACTATTAACATGTGGGTATACTTTAAATGACTTTTTGTTTTTATAATATTAATATACCACACATCTACAAGTCTGCAAATCAACGTTATACGTCCTCCATACCCAGCTTCATAAAACTATGTACGTACCTAATGATATCGATTCAAAATTCAAACACGCTTGTAACCGCAAAATTCCACTCTATAAACTCCCAGCCCAACTCTGTGCATAGAATTACGTCGCGAAGACCATCTTTTATTGTGCAAATATTTGCCGAAACCTCAGAGTAGATAATATACTACGTCCGAAACCAAAGTATCTAAGTACTCTACGGTAACTACAATTTGGTCATAGAGCTGAAAATAGACCGGTAGGCTGGTTCAAGTTTTCCATATAAGTTCAATTAACCATATTATTTTATCTTTATAATGAAACAGGAAAAAAAACAATAACGCACGTCCATTGTCGTATGACATGTATATGTATATGTAGGAAAATAACCAAATACCTCCAAATAGGTACAATATTTTTGCCAGTGTCGAGTGTCAGTAAATTTTCAAGTTTCAAAATTTCTCGTGTTTGCCGCATTAAAATGCCTAGTGTCATGCATTCTAATGCTTAATGTTGTTTCTGGAGACAATCCACGGCAGTATCAGATCGTAACACGCCTTTAGGTCAGAGAAAACCTATTGACCAAAATGATAAATCACTTAACCCAAAAGTATTTTGGCATTATTTCTAATGTTCCTATAAATCAGTCACTAAATGAAACTTTACAGCATATAACGACACCAAAAATACACATTAAAGATCACTATAACACAATTTACGAGACACTGGAAAAAACTCCGCCTGATTCCCGCCAAAAACTCCCAATAGGTACAAAAGCAATTTATAATGCGTTCATTTTTTTAACACAAAGGACGATCGTTTTAATTTAAATTTTTCTTCCTCCTTTTTACCGGCCAGTAATTTACACTTTAATACCACAATTTTATCCCTGTATTTTCATATTAAATAATGTTTTATGTTTCCTCGGTCACGCTGTTTTATGAAGGGCGGAGTAGAGGAACCCACTTAATCATTTATATCAATATTATCTTGGCAATGAAACGACACGAGACTGCTCGTAAAATTTATGATGCTTTTGTTCCAGATATTATTGGCGTATACCTTTTATGTCAGTACTTATTTTATACTAGTTGCAGCCCGCGATTTTATCCGGGCTTACAAACTTCGAACGTTTAAGTTTTTTTTTAGGTTGAACCACCGATCACCACTACCACTAGGTATCTATAGCTTATCAATGAGACGGGTGAGGTTGGCGACTTTGGTCATATTTCAATCTTAGGTTAATACTGGGGGAGGCCGTGCTCCTGAGCAATAAGGTTGTCCTCCTGAGTAATAAGCAACCTAAATCTGCTACCAACACGGCGTCTTCTAAGCAGGATCTGTGCCTTATGTCGAGGCATTTTGTATTCAACTAGTGTACATCTAGCCAATAAAGTCACCCTCTAAATAATTAATCGGAGTGTAAATCAAATGTACATCGTTGATCCAAATCGTATTCAACAGTACAAACGCTTAAATGTTGGCGAAATGGGGAAAAGATGCAGGCTGTGTATAACGGTACGAGGCGTTGGCCCCGACCGTGACCTAGTACATATCTGCCCGGGGCCGCCGAATATCAGCCATTGATATTTGATAACACAAGCACGATCCTATTCGATCTAAACCTACTAAAGCATTTTTCTTAGGCTTATAAGGCAATAGCCTGATTGAGTGATGTGAGTTTCTCCAAATTGCTGAACCAATTTAGTGGAATACATAATTCATGGAATGATACTAAGTATTCTGTATATATCTACGATTGCACTTGAATTCTGACAATTAATCCAATTATAGTCATAATAAATCGGAAGACGCGGTGCGGTGTTTTAGTAATGCTAATTGACCTATAAGTTGATAAATATAAACTAATGAAAAATGATTAGATACCTAGATCTATTCTTTATTTTACTTAGGTACATAAATAACGTGACAAAAAAGTCTAGAATAGAAACAAAACTATTGCCAATTGGTAACTTCCACAAAATTGAGTGTATACTATGACGTTTTCTGTAAACAAACCAATCAAGACGGTTACGCGGTTGATGCTCTATACGGGCTGCGGCGGATTGCCATACGCACGGCACAGTGGCGCCCCTATTATTTTCTACTCCTTGTTGCCAGACTATAATATGCATTCCAAGTTCCAAAATAATTTTGTCGACCATAACCTAATGGAACTCGGTCCTCTATGTGTGCAGTAAGTTTCGGGAATTCCCAAGATATTTTTTCAACATCATAACATAACAACCTCATTGGTAAGGTAGCCATCATTTTAGTAAGAGACTAATAATTCAAAACTGTAATTTACACTACCTATGTGCGTTAGAATCAAAATTTATTTAAGTGGTTATTTATTTTGGTGGTAAAACCTACCACCGCGAAAAGGCGCGAATGTCACTTAGAATTTATTATCGTCCTACCTACATTTGCCAATCTTTTTAATGTCCGTTTAAATTCGGAAGATGAATGTTGATGTTGAATGTCTTTAACTCCAAGCAATATGACTCTTTTTTTTATATTTCGGTATACCTACGTATCCCGATAATAATAAATAGGAATTATATTTTTAAAGCAACTCAAAAACAACTAAAATTTCCAATGCCTATTTTAGGGTAGATTGCTTTAGACAACGTTTAACGTACCTACCTACTTTTAATGTTTGGACTGAGTGACAGCGTTCTTATTTAGGTCAAGGGTGCTAGCTAGGGACATGGGAAAAGTCGAATCAGAGCGAATATGTAGGTAATTAGAACAAGATGCGCTTTAGCATGGCACGTATACATATGTACTGGGTCCGTTATTACGATAAAATCTCACAATCTATAGAATTTTATTAAAAATTCTTATATTATTATCTTATATGAAAACAAGCACCGAGTTGCTCGCCGTCTCTTCTCAGGTGGCTATTTTTCCGGATCGGTGGTAATTTAGACCTTCATAAGTGCTTTATTAGGGCCTAAACTGCATACATTATTTTTGATTTTCCGGGTAATCTGCCCGTCTTCGAATAGTTGGCTTTGACAAATATCAGCTTGGCCTTATCCCAAACATTGATCACATTGGATAGCAGTCGTCTGTACAACCAGATTAGTAAAGACAACTGCTATGCCATAGTAAAGAATCTTATCTTACTACTTATTACTTACTTATTAGAATTGCATATCATATGTCTATCTGGAGAAATTGAAGTCGGATTCTCTGGCTATAGGTACTTGTACTTACGCACTCGTGCTGGGGTGCGCGTGGTGGGTGACTTACAGCTCCGGCAGTATTCTGGAAAATGGTAGTAAGTGATCACTGTGCAACTCACACTAAAGTTAAGTACCAGGGTGAACGCTCGTGGCGACACCCACCGCTGGTGGCCCCTGACGCCTCGTAATAGGTTGCCACATTGCCAGGTTTAGTTTGCCCTATGTATACCTAGCGGTGAGGAGAGGCGCCTACTTTAATAAATCTCTATAGTAAACGGATATGCCACGATGATAGGTGTTTCTTAAACAATAGTGTAGAGACACTGTTGCGGCTATAGAAGTTCGATATCTATCGATCGTATTGAAACTTGCAAGTCATCAATGGTACTAAACAACCATTGTTGATTTCTTCTTTTCAACATCAACTTATTACAGATTTACTTCACTAAAATCAAAAGAAGTTTATTGGTTCCCTACAAAACCATTTAAGTTATTCAGAATGAACAGGCGTAATCACATTTAAAGGCGTAGTTTAAATCGGCGAGCGTCACTTCGTTGTCCGCAAAGTTCCATCTATGTACCTTTTTTAAAATTTAATCAGAGGTAAAAGGTATGTTACACATTTGGCATAGTAGGGACGTTTTTAAGCAATTCTGAGGCTATAATTTCGAAAGCCGCAATCCGAAAGAAACAATAGTTTGACATTACAATGAAGAAGTTAATTTTGAGTATTTTTTATATTATTTCAGTTCAGGCACATGCGATAACCCCATCTAATAACTGACCGCAAGCATCATTGCTTCACTCTGACGGTTGCCTCGCCGCTATCATGGTAGTTCCTATTACAAATTACAAGGTATATTAGTAAACTAAGAATGACGTAAAAAGTAAAAAGGCCGCATTAAATAATAACAAAACCAATAAAAAATGCAGAATATAAAAAAAAAGTTGGGTAGCTAGATGCGACCCACATCCACTCGGGCAAGGCAAGCAAGGTCAACGCTACGTACGCCACGGGGACTCCCCGCGAATAGACGACAGCGCCAGCTAACATTTGCGTCACAGAGTTTTAGAGATATCGACACGATGACTATACTTACATATACTAGGCGTCGATTATATATAGGTACTAGCGTTTTCACTTTTCCTTCATTCCTCGACTTATCGTTCACGGCAAGAAACTCGATGTTATTTGTGTTCACAAGTAAGGAGTGAAGACTAGGTATATGTAATCATGCAATCTGTGATAGAACAATATCGCCAGAACTGTGATATTTTTATTCGAAACATTGGCATTGGTATAAATAGTGAAATTATACGACATATAGAAAAAGAATTATTCAAATGTCCTGGTGATGTGATCTCCCTGTTGTTCTTGTTGTATAACAACCCCGACATTGCGTTGCAACAGATAGCCCAGTACCGATTGGAGGCCAGCTCGAGTCATCCAAGGTCGGGCTTACTGCTTGAATGGTTTCACATCGCTCAGACGAAGGCTACGTGGAAGCAAGAGTTCCTAGAATGTCTGTTAATTTGTCAACTGTACAGTGTTGTAAGGAAGATGGGTTTCCCCGTGCCGACCTTGAAGAAATATTTTCAGCCCGTCAACCTCCAATTCAGCATTTACGTAAATCCTATAAAGAAAGTCCTGTACAAAGTTTGCGAAGACATGAACATAGAGAACTTAATTAAATTAAAGAAGTCACTTCAGACATACGATATTCACACAGACACGGAGATCGGCGAATTAATAATTCTGGAACTGGAGACCAAGAAATTTATAAAAATCACCGAGTGCCAATATGATAAGACGACGGTTTGTGATTATGACGTAGAAAACCTTACGCGTATTATTGAAAAGCTTCCTGGCTTGCAGGCATTTGCAAGTGCACTAAGAAGCGCGCAGGACAGGATGAATATCGAACCACTACTGGACAACGAGGCTATAACCAGCACTCCTACAGGCGAACCTTCCAAGGTGGACGCATCCATACAAAAGTCCGTCGAAATGGATTCTATGGATGAGTTATTTGTACTGCTCAATGAGCTGAGTTTTGAGGTTACCAATAAACTAAAGGTGGATTCGAATCAAACCTAAATTATCATGAAAACCCGCCATTTTTCGCCTGCTACGATGTCGAAATCTTGATTGCGTGAATATATTTATGCGTCTAATCTAATTGATATGTGGCTGGTTTGTTTAGTTTACATGACATGTGATAGTCTATTTTAGTGCAAATCCTTTAGTTTAGAATAATTTATTTACTATTACTTAGAGAATGTAAGTAGTGATTGAGTCAAGTACTTTTGTGAATTTGTGATGCTATTAAATATTAAGTATGTACCTACATAGCTAGTCGATTTCTACATAACTATGAGGGCTTACATAATAATATTTAGTTCTGGATGTTATAATACCTACTCATACATAATAGCTTAATAATCATAGAAACTGTTTTATTTTCAATCAAACCAATAAACGAAGCCACCTGGCTACCTACGTGGAGTGTCCATCCCCATACCTCAGAGTAGATAATATACTATGTACAACCCATACCGTAAAAATGGGCTACTATAAAATATCTACACTAATATTATAAAGAGGAAAGATTTGATTGTTTGTATTGACTAGGCTCCGAAACTATTCGAAAAAATATTTTACCATTCGAAGCCAATATTATCCCTGTGTCGATAGCACGAACTTTTTCGACAAAACGTAACTCGCGAAATGTCAAAATTGTCATACGATTTTTTTATTCCACTTTTCACCGCCTCAGCGCTGTTCATTTTTCAATACAAAAATAGTTGAAGGCGATACGAAAACGTTGTCGCAAATTATTCATGCTAACCCTACTGATGAACATAGGCTACTATTTAACGCGGAAAAATGCTACGCAGGCGAAGTCGCGGGGAAAGAGCTGGTATATCAATATTTATGTACCTGCATTGATAATTGAATAAAGGTTATTACCGTGGTGTATAACCGACCTACTTTGTTGTCGATCAGTCCCAACCGAGAGATGGCAGCTTATGAATTTCCAAGAGAATACAACCGCTAGTGAAGCTAGGTGCTGCCTCAGAGTAGTAAGAAATTCTAGAGTATACACCACACCAAACCCTCTTTTTATGTATCACAAAATACTGACTACAATATTACATATTAGAGGATCTAAAGTGTTTGAGCTGTCACTCCTTGTTTTGCTTTCCTACTACATGGAAAACATTTGACTCCATTTCATTGTCTGTGTGGATTTCTATAATACAGGGATCAAGTAACAGCACTTGTAATGTGATTACTATAACAATGATGTATAAATTACATAGAAATTTTATTTAATTAATAATTAATAATGCTTGGACATTATCACACAGCGCCACCTGGCCCCAAACTAAGCAAAGCTTGCAAACTTTTGCAAGTTTCATTAAAATCTGGTACAGGAAGAATATGCCTCTCTTTAATTTTATAATTTAATCCTTTTCAAAACAAACTTAATAATATACGACACAAGTCATAACACAACCCCATTATTGGTTTAATGCAATGGCGGAATACTAAAACGCCAGTCAAATCTGATGCCACGTAAATATCGAGGCCTCCGAAATCCATACGAAATTGTTATTTTAACGATGCTTCACTTCAAACACCTTGAAACTTTGAATGTCGCTTCAGTATTCGTCCTTGAGAATGATAACACATTCAAATTCTTGTTGATTTTTTTTCTAATAGCAGCTGGATCTACACTCTACACCTTATGCCATTAAGCAGTAATTTACATGAAACTACACAATCCCCTCCCTTTTCTTCCATTCATCTTTCAGCTTTGCTAATTTCTTCTTCTTATAATCATTCCTCTTGCTTTTTTTGTCTTCAGCACGTTTCTTCTGTGCTGCCACACTGTCGTCACCATTAAATACTTCATCTAACTTTGCAACTAACATCTCCCGAGCTAGCTTCCTATTTTCATCTTGACATCTGCTTATATGGCATTTGATAACTGTTCCTAGAATTAAAAAGATATCAAATCTTACTTAATATACTTTTACAACAATACTGAAATGATTTGGCAAAAAAATGGCACAAATGCTAGCACTTGTATACAGCTGGGATGTTCCATATCTACCCTAATATAATATAAAGCTGAAGAGTTTGTTTGGTTTAGGCTGATGATGTTGAAAACATTAAAATATACAAAACATTTTTAATTAGATAGTAATTTACTACAACAGAAAAATATTGCCATCCTTATTTAACCCTGCACATGAGCAAGGTAGTGAGACTTTTAGACCTGTCAAATTAGTTAAGTTTAGTAATTTTGTACAACAGAATTGGCACCATTAAGTAATTTATACTAATATCTACATTAAAATCTCAAAAACTACTGGACCAATTTTAAAAATTCTTTCTCCAACTGCATTCTGTCTACTGCTACATTATCACTTAGTAAGATGAATAGACTATAATATTATACTGCTATGCAGGCAAATTTGTGGGGGAAAGGCTAGTAAGATAATAAGGGGACTTAAAATAGAAAATGTATGAAAATTATTAAACACCAGAAATGGAGTATGAAATGAAAGTGGATGAAAGCTAAACATTTACCTGAAGGCTTGTGTGTAACAACTACACAGTTGGCATTTTTGTTTACAGCAGAGCCCCCTGGCCCCCCACCTCTAACAAACTGCTCCAATAAATCATTCTCATTTATTTTGGGAACCTTAGAGTAATCTATAGAATGTTTGAAAGCACATATTTGTGTTATTGGTAACCGGGCTATGGGGCGATGGATGAAGTTAAAACAAAACATGTTAAACCACAGCACCACGCTTTAGTAGAGCCTCTCCTTTCTGAAAATATACATGTTTATTGTAAGGAACAATGTAAATATTTTGCAATACAAATAGCAAACAATTACTATACATTTTATGTATAAAAAATTGTAGTTATACTAGGGTATCTCCACTCAACAATCAAGTTTTGAATCATGCTGCGAAGCCCACATTACATTTACTAGCATAGCGTATTGTATTCTCTTTGATATTTACCATGTGAACAAAGTTCCTGGAACTACAATTTCTTAAAATTATTTCTCTGAATAGCTAGGCTATCCTTAAACGCGAGCAAAATCGGGGGTAGAAGCTAGTTAGAAATAAAATTATGTATTGCAAGTCAAACAAGTTACCTGGTAGGCAAACGCAATTTCCTCAGGCTCGGATAAATCTTTGTTTTTCCTGAATTCTGTGACTATTTTCCGTCTGAAGTAATTTTTATCAGTAAAACTTAAGGAATTCGAGTAAAGCACTAAATTCTTATATAATCTACGAATTTCTGTTCTTGTTACGTTTGAGCACATGGCGAAGCGCTACTTCTCCTATGTAAGTGTATTATCTATGGCGCTACTCCTCACGACCTGTATGTAATTAGAAGGTAAATGAGATTAGCAAGTGTACTTAATCACGGCTTTGATTCAATGAAAAGTTTAAAATCAAAGTATTTTGAATCGGTTAAGTCCTCTGTGGTATTTTGGTTCGTTCCGTTCGTTCCACTACGTTCTAGTTCCAGAATAATTAACTCGAAAACGTCTCGAAATAACAAATCTGTCGTCCAAAGACTAAAATTCGACTTCTGTTTGTCTTTCGTTTTGTATAAAAAAATGTATACTGACATAAATTACCATGGGCGGATGGAAGCCTGGATATTTATTTAACGTTTAAATCTGTGGTTGATATTTCATTATACTTATCACGCACTTATCTCTACTATATCACTTTGAGTGTTAAAACCTCAGAATAAGGAGTGGCTCGCACTCTCGCAGTTAAAACCTTAGGTAAAACTTTATTTTATATTTAGGTTAAGAGGGTTGTGTATTGTATGTATGCCCAAGAGAATACAACCGCTACGCTTCTCTGCTAGTGTTGTCAAACCATCAAACTGTCAAAATTATTGAACACTTGTGAAAACGTCAATCATTGTAATTTTTTGTGCTGCCATTAAATAAATAAATAATAATCTTCTTGTTCTTCCTAGCTATGGCAATCAATCCTCTCAAGAACTATTTTGCTAGTGTCGTAGTGTCGGTTTGTCATTCTAAATAGTTCCTATTTATGTTGTTGCGTGCGATAAAATGCCTAGTGTCATGCATGTTTCTGGAGATAATCCACTCCTGTGGCCTTCAGGTCCAAGGGCGGATCCCACAACCCGTCCGAGAGAATACAAAATACAACAACCCAAGAGAATACAAAATACAAACGCTACGGGGCGGCGAATGTATTCTGTGGGCGGCGAATCCAGAGGGGCGGGAGAGGTGGGTCATGTCATGATGTATGACGTATCTCTATTGTTTTGTACATAACATATAAACGTAGTCTGTGATAACATATTTTCGATAAGTTGTACTTTAGTATTGTTATGCGTTTGTTTTGAGGTGCCGAAGTGTGGGGAAGTAAAGATTTTATTTTTTTTAACTTATTAAACTTGTAGTGGGAAGTTGTGGTTGTTACCAAATACCATTCAAATTTACAAAAAGAAAAACAACGATGATTCAATCCGACGCTCGTCAGTGTGATATGAGAAACTGTCTTAATGCAGATGTAATTTTAAACATCGAGAAGGAATTGTTAGAAAGCCCATACGACATGTTTTCGCTGGTGTTTCTACTCTATGATGTACCTCACACAGCATTACAACAACTGACTGTGTATCAACAAAGTCTTTACACTGAAAGCTCTCAAAATGGCTATTCAAATATGAATTTAATACATGAGTGGTGGCAATATGCTAAGTCGAAACCAACTTGGCAAAATGAATTTTTAGAGGCACTATTAATCTGCCAACTATACAGTGTCGTCAGAAAACTAGGTCTTGATGTGCCCAAATTGAAGGAACTTTACCAACCTGACAGCATTGATGCTTACATGTACATCAACCCACTGAAGAAAGCATTATATAAACTGTGCGAGAACATCAACTCGGAAAATCTTCTCAAACTAAAGAAAACTCTAATAACATTTAATATAGATACAACACATTATGAATCATGCGAACAGGTGTTTCTAAAGCTCATGTGCGAGAATTTCATTACAGTGAAGCAATACCAATATGAGCCTAAGATGTTGGGATATCAATTTGATATGGAGAAATTATTAAAGATTATTAAATGTTTACCTGGCCTACAGAAATTCAGTTCAGAATTAAAGGAACTACAAAGTCTTGGCAATCTAGATGCAAGAGGTACAATTAAGGGTAATGCTCCAGAAACAACAACCATCACACATGACACATTGGTACATGAATCTAACAAAGATGTAAATTTTAATAATGAATGCAAGGACTTATTTGAAGCTATCAATAAATTGTCTCTTGAAGATGAGTCACCCACTGAAGGTACATTCAAGCATTATAAGACTGATACCAGAACTGAAAACAGATCTGAAGCTTATGAAATAAAAAATCCAATGAAAGTAGGTGTATGTATTATTATAAATCAAGAAAAGTTTCATCCTTCAAAACAAAGTATTGATGATGGGGATGAGTTAACTGATAGATTGGGGTCTACATTAGACATGGAACGATTGAAAAACACAATGAAATCCATTAACTTTGATGTTCACGCTAAATCAAACTTGAATAGTGAAGAGATATTTGAATTTATAAAGTCAGTAGTTGAAAACCATGTAAATTCTGACACTAGTATTGTTATGCTATGTATCTTGTCCCATGGGGTCCGCGGTCATATATATGCTGCAGATTCTGTTAAAGTTAAAGTGTCCAATATACAAAACTACTTGGATTCAAATGAGCTACAGCAAGTGCGCTACATACCCAAGGTTTTTATCATCCAAGCATGCCAGGTTGATGATACTCCACATTTTGTACCTTCAACTTTTGTTCCTGATGGACCAAAATCTCGTTTTTATTTAGCAAAATCGGATTTCCTTGTCTATTGGGCAACAGCTGCTGAATATGAAGCATACAGGAGTGAAAAAAAGGGATCCATATTCATATATTGCTTATGTAAAACAATTAATCAATTTTCTTATAGAGAACCTGTTACTGATATATTTACAGAAGTTACAAATAGAGTTACTGGTCTTTGTACAGCATTGGAATTGACACAAGTTCCAATATTTGAAACAACTTTGAAAAAAAAGCTTTATTTACAAATGCCACAGTAGATTCTCCTGGTACCAGAAAACAAGTGCCTTTAGCTTTTGCCTAGTCATAAGTCACAATTACTAATATAGTAGTTTATCTTAGGGAATTTTCAAAATGTTCATAAGTAAGTACATTATTTTTGGCACTGCAAAACTGCTTATAGACCCATGTCAACAGTTTTAATGACATAAGTTATATTGATAGTTATTCCAGTTTGAAAACACCATTGCGTTAGTTATCAATTGTTTGGTGATTTTAAGCATCCAAGAAACCAATCAGGTTTATGTAGGTGCCATAATATTAGATATATGTATAGTGATCTGTATTCTCGCTTTTATAGTGTTTTCACAACGTTTTTTGGGTTCTTTCAGTTTAACATAAATTGAAGCAGAAATGAATATATTTGAGCAATATGCTTAATTTAATGTAAGTTAGTTATATTGTCTTTTTATAGATATGTACCCATACATACATGATTAAATTAATGAATTGTTTTGAATTCATCTAACTGAGAAAACCAAAAATTTTGGATATGTGATAATAAATTAGATACATAATCTAATTCTAATTTGACTCATTATGTAAAATAAAGAAATATATTTTTATAATGTTTTAATATAAAAACAAATTTGTATAATAATATACCTTTATATTATTATTATTTTATTATATTTATGGCTTCTGTCAATTAGAAACATGCTTGACTTGCCTGACAGTGACAGGAATAGCAATATTTGTGGAGTGTGTGTATCCAGGTTATCAGCATTGATTTTAGAAGTTCATGAAAGGAGAATAAAAATTACAAACTATGAAATGTTCTCTATATTAATTGATACATCAGTTTTTGTGAAATCCATAACAGCAATTTCCAGCCTTTTCTTTTCTTCTTCAGTTTTCAGTTGTGACCACATTAAATCTAAATATGCTCTTTGATGTTTTCTGATATACATAAAACTATGTTTTAGAGTTGCGCCAACATGAAGAGTCTTAATTTGGACTTCTAATTTGCCTATTTTATTTATGAATGGTAGACTACTGGTAACAAATTTGTGTGGCCCATGTCTTGATCGCAGAATTGCAATTCTAGTGATTTCATTACAATATTTTGTTAAAAACCCAGATCTCACAGCTGCTACTCCAAAATCACCATGTAAATGTTGGATTTTGTCTATGACTGTGTCATGAAATATCCTAGATTTTAAGTGAAGTGGTTTATTATCTGGAACTATTGGAGATGAAATTTCTACAGTGATGTATCTGAAAAAAAGAACAAAGTGATCTTTCATATTTTTTTAATGTTATCACTACTATAATTGCTCAAAAATTAAACTATTGAAAATTAATCTTACCGATTTTTGAATCTAACCATTTTCGTATCAGAATGGTTTTGCCTTTGATTGTAGACAAGTATATAATCAAAGGGTTTTGCTTATATATGCGGCTTGCGATAATGCACTCAGTTGAGTCATGCGTTCATTGGGTATATTTATTTTCTTAGATTGTCTTGTCTTAGAAACCAAGTAGAAACCTAATAAATTATTTACGTACAATATTGCTACAATGTACTTTAGTCAGTATGATATCACCCAAGAGAATACAGCCGCTACGCTAGGTTTACCATGGAAATTAATTGGAAATTATTTAAATAAATTATTAAAAATTAAAGATACGGATTCTGAATAGCTTTTTTTTCTTCCTCTTGACGTCATTTATGTCATGTCAGTGTCAGCAGTTAACTTGTCAAGTCAAGCAATACGTTTTACAGACCGACTATACTAAAACCAGTAGTAAATTTCCAAATTGATACCATTTTTCTTTCAGGCTATATATAATACGTATACTACGTACTACGTAGAATATATTGGCATTCACGGCTCATGTGTGTGAGACGTATGTATTTACTGAAAATCAGTAGTTACATGTACTAGTATATACTCGGTGCGCGGTAGCGTAGCGGTTGTATTCTCTTGAGGTGCACGCACGGTGGATGCAAACGCCAAAAAAAACCTGATTTATTTTCCTTATCTATTATAGTGCAACATTTTGACAATTTCATAAAGGAGGTACTGAAAATACAGTCACTTTTTAGTGTATTTTTCATATTATTGAATTTTCTCAATTAAATGTTCCGGAGATTCTTACTAATATGTAATTTGCACGATTCTTTCTTCCGTTTCATTCGGTCATGTCCACTCATGC
Organism: Falcaria lacertinaria; assembly: GCA_951449985.1. Classification (NCBI taxonomy): domain Eukaryota; kingdom Metazoa; phylum Arthropoda; class Insecta; order Lepidoptera; family Drepanidae; genus Falcaria; species Falcaria lacertinaria. The sequence goes on along the minus strand of OX602111.1, from coordinate 9,540,693 downwards.
ACTGTACCCGCCCAGTTGCTAACTTTAGATCTCGGGGTACGAGCGCACGGCAGTGCCCCTTCAAAAACTACAATACGACTTAGCCCCCGTCAAGTCGAGCAAACGCAGTTGTCTTGTCTCCGAAAATTCAGGGACCTGTCTCAAAAAGCTTTTACCCAGAGATGTAACACCTATAAAAAAAAATTGATCATAATTAAGTGTCATTGTTGCGAGCGCGAAAGTTAAAAACTTATAACCTCCAGACCAAGATACCTAATATTAAACAACCGCTACGCTACCTCAGAAATGATCAAAACGTAGTGGTTACGTACTCTGTGCGCTACGCTAGATCCAAGACAAGTACTTACCTACAATATATGATAAACATACATGCTCAAATCAAACCTGCCTTCAATTACTAAGGAGCTTCTAAGGAGTAAGTATATTTTTAATGCAGACCTGAGACCAGTTTGAGCGCCTTCCTGACCATTAAATTTTAAATATACGTGCATAGTGAACTATTCTTTAGTCTGCATGTCGAAGTGAAAGGTCGGGGCTATCTCAGTGATAAATTATTATCTTTACTAACCGTGCTATTTACATTTGATTGGATAATTCTACAGCCAAGGTCTTTTTATCGCTTGTGTATGTCATACAGGAAATTTAAAGTGAGAGTTGTTCAAATGAAATTTATAATTTTCGAAATAGGCTGTTAGAAAAACCGCTAACTAAAGCATAACAAACTATTCCTGCATTGATTGGGTGAGTGAACAATACCTTGTAAGCAAGCTATTTCTTTTTTATTTCACTTATAAAGTACATTAAGTGTGTATTATTTGGTTTCATTTATTTAAAAACATCAATTTCAGATATTCACATTAAAAAGTGAGAAATGGATAAAGAAGTATACTTTATTGGTGTTGATGTGGGGTCAAGTAGTGTCCGTGCTGCACTGGTTGATGACAAGGGCCATGTCCACAAGTCCTCGGTCAGGGAAATTAAGACTTGGAAACCTAAAGTTGATTATTATGAACAGTCATCTGATGATATATGGGAGTGCTGCATTGTAGTTATTAAGGTAAGGGTGTTGATTGTTGTTCAAAATCACTAAACTAAACTAATATTACAGTACTAAATAAATAGTCTTCTTATCCCTTTCTCATGTGTGGGGTTAAATAAGGGTGGTAATACTTTTAGTGCTGCTAAAAGGATGGCAATACTTAGTATATATTATTATCCTGGCAAATTAGTTTAGTTTATTGATTTCGTACAACAGAATTGGCACCAAGGTTTGTCTAGTTTATAGTCTGGTGCAAATTTTTGCATGTCATGTCAGCTAATCTGTTTGTGCAATTAATTTGTTCCAGAATGTAATTGGTAATATTAATCCTGCTAATATTAAAGGTATTGGTGTTGATGCCACTTGCTCTTTAGTAGCTCTTGACAAGAATGGGAGTCCTATAACCATCAGCACAACAGGAAATGATGAACAGAACATTATTATGTGGATGGACCACAGAGCACAAGCTGAAGCAGAATTCATTAACAAAACAAACCATGAAATACTCAAATATGTAGGTGGCAAAGTAAGCTTGGAAATGGAAATGCCCAAACTTGTCTGGTTAAAGAGACACCTCTCTTACAAATGGCATGATTATGGCAATTTTTTTGATCTTCCAGATTTCCTTACATGGAAGGCTACTGGGTCCACTAGCAGGTCTTTATGTTCTTTGGTTTGTAAATGGAATTATGAATGCTCCATTAATGGAAAGAGAGATTGGAATATAAGTTTTCTTCAAGATATTGGTTTAGAAGATTTAACAAATGATGATTTTAAGAAAATTGGTAACAAGGTGTTAATGCCAGGAGAATACTGTGGAGGACTAACCAATGAAGTTGCTAAAAAATTAGGCCTCCAGCCAGGTACACCAGTAGCAACTTCCATAATTGATGCTCATGCTGGGGGTCTTGGCATGATTGGTACATGTGGTGAAAATATTGATAAAGACATGTCAACTCGTCTTAGCCTAATTTGTGGCACATCTACTTGCCATATGGCTGTAAATGAAAAACCAATTTTAGTGGAGGGAGTATGGGGTCCATATTTCAGTGCCATGGTCCCTAATATGTGGTTGAATGAGGCTGGACAGAGTGCCTCAGGATTGTTACTTGACTATGTCATATCATGTCATCCGGCTGGAATTGAATTGTTAAAAAAACATTCAACTGGGGAGTATGTATCTTGATGAATTAAATAATCAACAACTGTCTTAAAAGTTATGTTATAATTTTATTCAACTTTTCAATATATTTTAGGGTGCGGACATATTTGCGAGGATTACTCTCAAAAATGGCGGAATCACAAGGATTTAGTGATATAAGTTTCCTGACTAAAGATTTCCACTTATGGCCCGACTTCCATGGCAATAGGTCTCCTCTAGCTGATCCCACTATGAAAGGAATGATAACTGGTTTATCTATAAATAACAGTCAGGAAAATTTGGCAATATATTACCTAGCAACATTACAAGGCCTTTCGGTGCGTCAGTAACTTCTACAAATGTTACAAAAACACCTTGCATCATTATTAATTTTGTTTTGCATTTCAGTATGGAACTAGGCATATCATAGATGCAATGGTCCTGGCTGGCTATCAACCTTTCAAGTCTTTGTTAATCTGTGGTGGCATCACAAAAGATCCACTTTACGTGCAGATACAAGCTGATGCAACCAGTTTACCAATGCTCAAGCCATACGAAGAGGAGTCCGTATTACTTGGTTCTGCCATCCTTGGGGCATGTGCTTCGAAATACTTCGACAATATGCATGATGCTATACAGAACATGGGAGGGACAGCACATGTTATACAACCAAATGCTAACACAAAATCATTCCATGATAAGAAATACAGGGTCTTTTTACAAATGTTTCAAGATCAACTTAAATATAGAACTCTAATGAATTGATCCTAATATAAGTAATAAATTATGAGCGTGCCACTTATTTTTTACCATGAATAATTTTAAATGATAAATAAGTAAGGAGTATCGTATAAATAAAGTTATTTTATTTACGTTACGCACTATTTTAAAATACCTACCTATCGGGCGCCAACTGTCAACCAATGCCTACCTACGTTTGAAAAGCCAATCGCTTAGCCACTACACCTACACGTTCACCAGCTGTCGGTGGGCTGTCGCACAGAGTACATAATCACTACCACAGAGTACATCACTACGTTTGGCTGTCGGTTGAATGTAGGGCTGCCACTGTTGCCAGCCGTCCGTACTCTAGCGTAGCGGTTGTATTCTCTTGGGTCCGTACTACCATAGAGTACATAATCACTACGTTGTACGTACTACAATATCTAGTATTAAATGCAGTAATGACATGTCTCTGATTGTAGGTACTATATAGAAGAAACTTAAACAAAGTATGCAAAAATACAATGTTTTCGACACCTAAATCTAATAAATTACCATAGCTTGTATTGTATCTTATCTATATTTATAACGTTTGCGAGCCTTAGTAATTATTCTGAGGTATGCCATAGTGGCTTATTAATCTATACATATAATAAAACTGTAACAGGTCCAATTCTGTACATTAAAGATATTATGAAATTTTTTTTGGAGGGGCCTCTATATTCGATACTGAACCTAAATCTGTATTTTTTTCATGTTTGTCTGTCTGTCTGTCTGTTTCTAGGCCGCGCATTGCGCCGAAACTGCAAAACGGATTCCAATGAAACTTGGCACGATATGAGTTGATACTACGAGGTATAACATAGGATATTTTTTATCCCGAAATTCAACACGGTTTCCCTGGGATAGGGGATAAAAGTCAAAATGTGTACTTGGCTGTAACTCCAAAACAGCTAAACCGATTTGAAAGGGACTTTCACTGGCAGATAGCTGATTTTACTGGGCATAACTATATACAATATTTATTTTGGAAAAATGATTAGGGTTCCACGCATCAAATTAAAACCAATGAAATTATGAACAAAATCTGAACCGCTGGTCCAATATGAACAGGACTTTTACTGGCAGGTAGCTCATGCTAGAAGACGTTGCTTAGGGTACATTTATTTTCGAAAGATAATTAGTGTTCCGCGCAACAAATAAACCCATGAAATTGTAAACAATAACCGAACGGGCGGCGGGACCAATTTGTTCACTTGCAGGTAGCTGATGCCATTTGTTTTAGTATGTTTCCTAAAATTAGGGTTCCGCGTAACACATAAAAACCATGAAATTGTGAACAAAATCTGAATGGTTGAACTTTCAGAGCTGATGCTAAAAGGCATAAAATAGGATACCTACTTCTTTTTTAAAAATTAATTAGTGTTCCGCGCAGCAAAAAAAAACCCATTACCTAAATTGCGAACAAAATCCGAAAGGTTGGACAGATTTAAACAGAACTTTCACTGGTAGATAACTGATGTTATATGGCGGCATTCAGTGACTTTTAGCTTACAAAAATAATCAAGATTCCGCGCAAATAACATTAAACCCATGAAAAAAATCGATCCACGCGCACGAAGTCGTGGGCACAGCTAGTTACATCTATGAGCTAATAGCAAACGTAGTTACCATGTACTATGGCTAATTAGTTTAAAAATGTGGTTCATCGCGCCATTGCGTCATAATATCACTCCAACGGATAGCAAGGAATCGAGAGGAAATACATATGACCCTTCAAAAACAGCTTAGCTTAAGAATTGGGACTTCACTACTTTTCAGGCACATGATTCAGGGCAACTGTTTACTAGAGCTTACTGGCAGCACTGACCACTAACCTGGCACCACTGAGAGTCCGAAACTAGGTAAAGTATTTTGCCCAGGCTGCCAACTAAGTTTTGGTGCTGGATCTAGCAGTATCTATAATATATAAAACAGCTCTTCGCACTTAGCACTTAAATACCTTTAACTATGAACCTGGATTATATTTCTTTGACGTATTTTTAGCCCTGGGCCCCCATTCTATTCGATCAAATGGTTCCTCATTTGCGCGAATAGAATGGAAGAAAGACGCAAATTAGTCCAAAAACTCCTTTTGGATATTCATTTCTAAATCTCCTCTTTGAAGTCTGTTAGAATTTAGCACAATCTATATTTAGAAAATCAATGCAATCTATAACACTTCTTTGAGGTGATGAAATAATTTGCACCCACCGTGCACAGAGTACATAACCACTACGCTTTCCACCGTGTTTTCGTGTTGGCAGCCCTGAAATGCCTACTCTTTGGTTTATTGTAATTTTGTAGGCTCGAGCTCGGGCGGGGTTGTTTAGCTAGATGATAGTTATCGGGATTTCTTTTAATTTTCAAATAAATAATAATAGAATACAAAATGGTGTGTATTACGAAGAGATACACTATTCCTAGTCAAAATTTATTCATTTAGACAGAAAGAGAACAATTTCCAGATTGTCAATATTGACAAGCAGGTATGTATATAACCCGACCAAACAAAAACGTTTGCAAATTTACATTATTGTTTCGACATTAATGTACTTTCATATTTTTACGTTTAACGTAATAAGAATGGAATCGATAGCATTTTAGAAACTTTTCTTACAAAAGTGACGATTCTTAATTGGATAATTCAGTAAACATAATATATTGCTTGTGTTTTGTAGAAAAATGTCGAAGCGTGCGGGCGATGACGGTGGCAATGGCAGCAACCAGCCACCTATCAAGAAAGTTCACTTTGAGCCTCATCTTATTGGCCCTGTGTCCACTTTAGAGGAAATGGACATTAAAGTTCTACAATTTCAGAACAAAAAGTTGGCTCAGGTAATCTTAAATAGCTCCCAAAACAGTTATTTGAACTTCACATAGCTTACTTGGGAGTATTGGCACAATGTCATAATCAGCTGTTTACATGGATTGTAAGAAATTTACATGATTCTTGTAAATCGGATAATTGTCTGGCACTATGTGTCCTTGTTCAGTTGGCCTAGTAACCATGTACCCTAGCACTCCACCTTTTTTATTTAAACCTTGAGATTGTTTTCATGTTGCATTTATACTCTTAAAGTGCTAACAGATGAACAATTTGTGTTAGTTAAAAAAACATAGGTTCACACTTGGATGTATTCATAAATAGGTACTTCTATGAAGTTATTGCTGGAGTATATGTTTGATGGAATGTGTATTTACGTCCATGCATGCTATATGTTTCACAGAGAATTGAACAACGTCACAGATGTGAGGCTGAACTGCGAGCCCGCATAGAACAGCTTGAGAAACGCCAGACACAAGACGATGCAGTGTTATGTGTTGTCAACCGTTACTGGAACCTATTAAATGAGGATATTAGGGTTCTACTGCAAAGATTTGATGCTGAAACTGCAGATGAGTCTGAGAATAAGAGTAAGCATTATTTTGTTGTTTTAAAATTAAAAAGATATAGATTGGTTAGACCAAAATATAAAATAAGCACATATAATAGGTGGGCATTATAATAAAAAACAAAAACATTATGAATAATAAACAAAAGCCATTTATTCAGTATAGGCCCTTATGATGGTCTACATTACCATTCAAAATTATCACTAATGTGATTGTAGTTAGTAACTGTTGTTATAAATTGGTCTCAACATAGCCTAACTAAGCTATGTCTTCTGTAAGGGTTATCTTGTGAATCACACAAGTACTGGCAAGAAAACTAAGAACATAAAAAAATTACAATGTGTATAATAAATTGATGATGTTGACAATTCTCTTCTACCTCTCTGTGTATAAAATCCATGCTTCATAGGTTTTTTTTATCATAACACCTAATATTAATCTTTGTTATTTAAAAATGTATAATATTTCAGATGAGAATGAAGCAACCACATCATTTCTCATGCAGCTTTCTACGTGGGACAAGGAGGAGCTGGATGCACAGCTTGCCAATCGTGTGCAAGTGAGTAAGCGTGCGGTTGCTAAGGTGCTACAGGCATTCGACCGATTGCAGCAGAGGAATGATAAGATCTGGCGCGCTATTAAAGGAGAGGGGGATGGTATGGCAAATTTAATTATATACCCTATTAGGCATGAGCTCATTCTTATTATGGATGCTTGCATACTGACACTTTGTTTTGTATGTGGAGGTGTCAGTTATGACAGCTTATGAGATGATAATTTTTCACTTCTGCAAGCACAGAGAGTTACCTTACCCCACTATCTAACCACCTTTGTAATACTAAAAATGTTATCATTGTTGCATAACTTTTTTATTGGGTCAATGTTTTTATTATACTGCTAAGGTGCACAAGGCACACAAGCGTACAACCCTCCTAAAGATAAGCAGTCCATAGTCTATCGCCGCTAGCAACACCAGCAGTGCATTGCCAACTCTGTTGTTGATGAGGTCTCACTGTGCTAGGCAGCTTTACTACTAGCGCTGCATATCCCCATGAAGAGCTGGCAACCTTACTTTCTGCAGAAATACTTCAAAATAGTGTCATTTGACTGCAGTGTTCTGTAAAGTGAAGGTACAGCAGACGGTGGCTGGGGACAGCCATGCAGCTCCAAATCCAGGCAACGCCCCGCATTCTCAAACACAAATTTCATGTGTTATTCCACCATGTCCAGCACATTGACTAACCAACATGGCCGTGATAGGTTAGACGTCTTCTATAGGCGATCAATTAGATCGTATATGCTTTGATACCTTACCTACAAGTTTATACGGAACCCTCGGTGGGCGAGTCCGACTCGCACTTGGCTGGAATATTTATACATTGTTATTGTTATACATAGAGGGAGCCCCTGCCCCGTCTCTGGACGAGGTGGTCCGGGCGACCAATGAGGAGGTGACGGCGGAGAACCGGCGGCTGCAGGCGATGTGCACCACGCTCCACGAGGGCCACCACGCCATGACTCTAAGGGTCGCGCAGCTGCAGGACGCCGTCAACAGTCGCGACACTGAGAATGCTGAGCTCAAGAACCAGATCGACGATCTGCAGTACGAGCTGTTGAAGGTCAGTTGATTACTAGGGCATATGGTTCTTCAATAAGAGTATGAAGACTATTTTGCGGTGTTGGCTCCACATTAGTGGACACGGCAACAATCACTTACCATTAGTTTTGGGGTCATATGCCTGTCGGGCAATAGCTAGCCAAATGTCAAGTGAAAATTATGTCTGTAAGATATTTGGAATTTTTTTATGGCAACTAATGTTGCAAATATTACATTTACGTCTGAAAGTAGTGACAAATAATTTGTTAGCCTAAATTTTCATATTATCTGTGAACATGTCTGAGAATCGGTTTTCAAAAATCAAAATCAGAAGTCATTTATTCAGTTTAGGCCCTAATAAGGCACTTATGAAGGTCTAAATTACCACCGGTTCGGTTTTGTTATTACTTCATTAAGTAGATAGCTTTTTATAGTAATTATAATCTGAGAAAATGACAACTGCTGATTTTCATGTTGATTCTTCTATGAAGGCTTTCTTCCCGAATAGAACCGGTGCCGGTGGTAGACTAAGTAAATCGAATAAACATACATATCATAAGGTAAGTCTCAGTCCATGGGGTGCGCAGAGACTATAGATCATCATTTCACCCTTGACTTCCAGCAAATGAGGTCTCTTCATAATTGCAGCTGGTACCGTGTACTCTTTACCTCTACATTGAGTACTTTGGCATTTAATGCAGGTGTATTGTGATATTATATGATAGTACTCCGCTTCTAGAGCACTGGTCTTCTCAGCGACCACCTGTTGCGCCTCCTTCATCTGCGCGTGATACTTTTCGGTAACACATCGATTGATGTTTTTATGTATGATCAGGTCCGATCTCGCAATGACAAGCTGGAGAACCACCTGGCAGAGGCCATTGAGAAGCTGAAAAGCTACCACCAGGCGGGGGGCCCGGTGGGCGCGGCGGCGGGGGGCGCGGGGGGCGGCTCGGCGGCCGCGGCGGCCAAGCTGGAGGACGTGGCGGCCGAGCTGGAGGAGCAGCGCGAGCTGGCCAACAACCGCCTCGCCGAGCTCGACCGGCTCCACCGGCAACACCGCGACACGCTCAAGGAGGTCGAGAAGCTTAAGATGGACGTGAGTGTACACTCTTTTTTTTTTTTTTTTTTTTTATACCACTAAGGTGGCACACAAGCATACGGCCCACCTGATGGTAAGCAGTCACCGTACCCTATAGCCGCTAGCAATACCAGGGGTACCACTAACGGGGTGCCAACCATGTTGTTGATGAGGACTCACTGTGCTAGCTAGCAGCAATACTACTAGCCCAGCGTATCCTCGTGGAGCACTGGCAACGTAACTTACCGCAGAAACACAACACTACATCAAGTAGTGTTATTTCACTGCGGTCTTCTGTAAGGCGGAGGTACAGTCCTCAGTCGGGCGGCTCCAATTTAAATGGGATAACCCACGGTAAATACCAAATCGCCCTACCTCTTAAGTTTTACTCTGCTTACGCCACCGAGATTGTTTTGTCACACGTAGCCGTTATTATAACATATTTTTCTCACACTTTTCTGGGAGTGATTTCGTGAAAAGAGAAGGAAATATATGACACAGTTACAGGAAGCCGGGTTGCCGATTCGGCAACTTAGTCGCTAGAAATTAGACGACTTTTGTTTGTCTACGAATACTTGTAAATGTTGCCAACAGATCAGACAGCTGCCGGAGTCGGTGATAGTGGAGACAACAGAGTACAAATGCCTGCAGAGCCAGTTCTCGGTGCTCTATAACGAGTCCATGCAGATGAAAACGGCACTCGACGAGACGCGCATGCAGCTGCAAAACGCTAAGAACCTACACATGAGGCAGATTGAGATGATGGAGGTAACTTATTTATTCATTTATTAGGGTCCGTTTCTTAAAAGGAAAAAAGGAATCCTTATAGGATCACTTTTTTGTCCGTCTGTCTGGCTGTCTGTGCGTCTGTCTGTATGTCTGTTTGTCAAGAATTTTTATCTCAAGAACGCGTGGAGTTATCAAATTGAAATTAATATTAAATGCCCGGGTCTATGGTCGCTTTCGGCTGTAAAATAGTCTGATATGACCGTTTATGTCGCAAATTGTCTTATATTTTGCGATTTTACAAGGGAATCAAAACCTATAAGGTACTTCCCGTTGACCTAGAATCACGAAATTTGGCAGAAAGCAGTGACTTACAGCACAAGTAAAGGATAAAATCTGAAAACCGTAACTATGTAGTTTTTTTAATTTTATGCGAATTTACAAAAAAAAAAAATGGGGTGTGCACGTCAAGGCGTTCTACACTCTGCCTACCCCGTGAGGGATCACACAGTATAGAGCGCCATTTCACTTTTCACTTACACACCTCTTGCTTCTTTTACATTCGATAAATAAAATTAATAAAAGGTTGTGCGTGTGAGTTCCGATGTTCGACTGTTAGTCACACTTCAGCGACACGTAACGCTTTAATGTCACTATAAAAATTGCCAGTAGTGGGGGCTCATATAAAAATCGATTCTTAAATAATGTTAATAAAGACAGATCAGACAAGCTCAATCAGATAAATAATAGTCAGACAGCAGTTTTTTAATGGAGTCCAGCTCCATTAAAAAACTGCTGTCTGACTATTATTTATCTTTATAATTTGTATTTATCTATGTATATATATCTTTCCTTTCTCTTTCATAATTTCCTGCAACCTAAGGTTGTCTGAAAGAGATCGCTTTAGCGATAAGACCGCATGTTGTCTTCACCATACTGTATCTCTTTTTTTGTCTTATTTGTATTTGTTCTTTTTGTTAATGATTGACGTCAGAGCGAGGAGTTGGGGCGTCAGAAGGCATTGCGAGCGGAGATGATCCAGCTGGAAGACGTGCTCGGCCAGCTGCGCAAGGAGTACGAGATGCTGCGCATAGAGTTCGAGCAGAACCTCGCCGCCAACGAGCAGACCGGCCCCATCAACCGCGAGATGCGGCACCTCATCACCTCGCTGCAGAACCACAACCACCAGCTGAAGGGCGAGGTGCACCGATACAAGCGCAAGTACAAAGACTCCACGCAGGAACTCAATAAGGTTAGCTCATCTTTACTTTGCCTCATCTTTACTTTGCCACGTTTTTGAAGTTATTTCTTTAGCCGCGTTGAGGGATTTTTGGTTGGGACAAAACTTATAGGAACGCGTCAACGAAATGCTACATGCTAATGTGACGTGTTATTTCAATATGGTGGTACAGTCAGTACATAATATTCATAAGTGCCTTATAAGGGCCTTAACTGAATAAATGATTTTTGATTTATATTTTGAATTTTAAATATTTTACAGATCGGTAGGTAGTCCCCATGAAAGCCTATCTTTTACACTTTGATACATTTCGGGTATGGTGACCGCTTATCAACAGGCAGGCCGTTACACCTTTACCTTCGTAGCTAAACATATTTACATGTACAGTGAACAGTGTTGCAAAAGTTTCCTCTGTTATACCAGATGGAAGTGAACAATGAAATGAAAATGTTATTAAGTTTCACCCAATTAGGCAACTATGGAAGTCACGGATTACCACCGGGTCGGATTGTGTGTTCGTTATTATTATTCCAGTGAAATGAGGTCATTGTAGTTGTCTATTCCACCCATCTATCTGTGGTATCCTCGCTAGTGTGGAAGAATGTAACAGTTTCCCAGTCATCCGTACGTGATATGGTATAACTTTCAGGCGCGCAAGGAGTTGGAGGAGGCGACTGCCCGCGGAGGCCCCGGCACCGGAGGCGAGCAGCCCGATGAGAAACCCCTCGCTGTCAAGAAGGAGGAGCCGGACCCAGAGGTATGACGTCACTACATTACTCTTACCCTTTCAAACATCGAATATCTGTAAAATCGTCATGGTGGAACCAAAGTTTAGTGAAAGTATTTTCTTATCTTTAGTTTCCTATTAGTTCTCGTTATCTTGTGTTATTGTTAACCCATCGTATATAATGTATGTGTGTTGTAGGGGGAAGAAGGGGCGGAGGCGCGCGCTCGCCGCCCTCCCGACCACGACCCCGCCCTCAAGGATCTGCGACAACAGCTCAAGTTAGTACACACACGCACACACACACACACACACACACACACACACACACACACACACACACACACACACACACACACACACACACACACACGCTTAGCCCACGGGGATCTACAGTTTCTTTTATGAAATACTAATGTAGTCTATCTTCTAGCGTTATCGTGTCCCAGACATGTACGTGCGAACGCATTAGTTGCGCGCGAAGGGTAGTCCGAATAGGCCAACGTCCATTGCCCTACATAATACATGATACGTGGGTCAATTGACGCAGCCCCCGATATCAAGTGTAGTTTAGTAGCACGGTGTATGTTTGTGTGTCGTCAGGAAGGCCGTGAACGAGCAGAAGGAGCTGAAGCTGTTGCTGGACATGTACAAGGGCGTCAGCAAGGAACAGCGGGATAAGGTGCAGCTCATGGCCGCCGAGCGCAAGGCGCGCCAGGAACTGGACGACCACCGACAGAAGGCCAAGATGGCGCAGGTACACACACTACATTGAACATGACCAGGGTACGGCGTAGCGCAGGCTGTAGCTTGCCTCTGGGTGTTTGGTATGGAGTTACAAAAAAAACTTAAAGAATAGTTTTTACCCACGGCTTCGCCCGCGTGGTTCTTGATAAAGATAGCCCATGTCCATCCCCAGGTTATAATCTATCACATGGCCGAATTTCATTACGATCCGTTCAGCCGTTCATTCTGAAAAGGTAGGAATCGAGCTACGTGACCAGGGGTGTAGCGGGGACCTAGGTAGGAATCGAACTACGTGAACAGGCGTGTAGCGGGGACCTAGGTAGGAATCGAGTTACGTGACCAGGGGTGTAGCGGGGACCTAGGTAGGAATCGAGTTACGTGAACAGGGGTGTAGCGGGGACCTAGGTAGGAATCGAGCTGTTCTGAGAACCTTTGGCACTGTAAACCTTACGGATTACCTTATTGCGGCGCATCGATTGAGTGTTTATGATGTTTTAGGAGAGCAAGCGAGAGCGGCGGCTGGCTGATGAAGACGCGCTGCGCAAGATCAAGCAGCTGGAGGAGCAGAAGTACGAGCTGCAGAAGCAACTGTCGTGCGCCCGGCCTGCCGACCCATTGCACGGCTTCTCCAGGCCCTTCGCCGGATCACAGGTAACAACTCGAACATTAAATCAACTGTTTACTTTTCGTTAGTATTTTTATGCTCTGGTTACTTGTCCTTTTCGGTCAATTTTACATATATGTATTGGTGTGTAACATCTTTCCTCCTGCTTTTCTGGGAGCGATTGCGTGAAAAATAAATTCGGAATGATTTCGCTAGAAGTGACAACTTTTGTTTACGTTTTATCGATAAAAAACAAGAGAGGTAGGATGTTCACATGGGGTATGATGTACTCTCATGGCGTGATGATATGTACGTGTATGCCTCTTGATTCTGCAAAATGTTTATTCTAATACTTATTGGAGTTTCGCTGTCACAAGGCATTACTTTGAAACGCATATGAAACAAAAAAAACAACCAATAAAACAGCCTGCTTAATTTGAGTTTCGTGTGATTCTCTAAAACGCTTATGAACTACAAACGTTAGAACGGCGACCGTTCATGTATTGATCGATGATAAGTTGTTGCTACGTTCTAGAAGAGTTCTTTATTTACACGCCTTTAATTAAAATATGCCTCCTGAATATGGTTCGGTGTAGTGGGCAGAGACGTTCAAAGTCAATATTTTATTTATTTATTTATATGGTGTGTACAAGGAGGAAGAAGCCCTACTGAACGAGATGGAGGTGACGGGGCAGGCGTTCGAGGACATGCAGGAACAGAACTCGCGGCTGATCCAGCAGCTGCGCGAGAAGGACGACGCCAACTTCAAGCTCATGTCGGAGCGCATCAAGGCCAACTCGCTGCACAAGCTGCTGCGCGAGGAGAAGCAGCTCCTGCAGGAACAGGTATCACAAGCAAATAAAAGGCACAGGCCCGTCTCTACTACGTCTACAAAACATCATCTTGTAAAAAAAAAAAAACATTTATTCAGTTTAGGCACTAATAAGGCGCTTACGAAGGTCTAAATTGTCGAGGCAACACGTAAATTAAGTCTGACATAAACGTGGCTCTCCGTCAACTACTTTACGTAAGGCGGCTTTTAACACTGACGTTTCCTAAGTAAGTGAGCTTTTAACACTGACGTTTCCTAAGTATTATCGAGTTGTTAAAAATACTACAAAAATTATGTACATAGTGAAAATCATCAATATTATTATTTTCTTAATGTCCTTATGCTTTTATTCAAGTGAATTATCCTGAGGCTATCTAAAACAAACAACATTCAAATGACAGTTTAGTAAAGTTAACAACTTCTTATGTTGTCGTTAATATTAATTTTAAATTTATATGGATTTTAGCTGAACATATGAATGAGACCAAAGTTGTTATTGCAAGTTGTATATGTGTAGGTGGTGACGCGCGACCAGCAGATCGAGTCGATGGGTGCGGTGGCGCGGCGGCTGGAGGAGAAGGAGCGGCTGCTGCAGGCCACGCTGGCCGCCGTCGAGAAGGAACTGCTCCTCAGGCAGCAGGCCATGGAGATGCACAAGAGGAAGGCCATCGAGTCCGCGCAGTCCGCTGCCGACCTCAAGCTGCACCTGGGTAAGGCATGGCTCCATGGAGACTACTAGACTACTAGAGGAAGGTCAGCCAGTCCGCGCAGTCCGCCGCCGACCTCAAGCTGCACCTGTCGGTATAGAGTTTCTTTATAATACTACTATAGTAGGCTGGTGGAGGTATGAACTGGACTCTTATGAGACAGACTTGGCCATGATATTGGGGCGAATGTTCACAAAGTCGGTCGCCAACCTCGAGCTACAATTTGGTACAACAACTAGAACTGTTTTGTCTCATTTCCTTTACACTACAGTGGCATGGTTAGGTGCTAGACGAGTGTTGTGGAGTGAGAGAATATTCCCACAGTATCCTGCAGAAGCTGCTCCTCGGTACTGCACTGAGACTAAGCTAAAATACTTATACAAAAATTTTACCCAGGAGATTTCATTTGTTACACGGTAAAACAGAGGGCTACCATTGGATAAAGAATATTTATTTTCTTATTTCACCACGCTGGCGAAGGCTTACAAATATACCATGATCTCATAATAAGAACTAAATTGACGTGTTACAGAAAAGTATCACGCGCAGATGAAGGAGGCGCAACAGGTGGTCGCTGAGAAGACCAGTGCTCTAGAAGCGGAGGCGTACAAAACAAAAAGATTACATGTGAGTACTATCATATTATATTACAACTGCCTTAATTGCCAAAGTACTCAATGATGGAGAGGATAAAGTACTCGGAACCGGCGGGCATGTATGCAGAGATCGATGAATGTAAAAGAAGCAAAAGAGGTGAGCATGTAAGATTGAATTGGCGCTCTATACTAGCTGCCTACAACGAACTTACCGTGATGATAGTTATCTGTGTATACTTTATGTATAAATGAACTGTTCAAATGCTTTTATCATTTGCGTATGCATACAGGCAGACTTCATCATGTTCGAGGGACTTTATAAAACAAGAGGTTTTGGAACTGAGCCCCCTCCATGCTACTTTCTATCTCTCTCTATTTCTCTCTCTCTCTTCTCCTCTCTATTTCTATCTCCCCTTCTCTCTCTCTTCTCCCCCACTCTCTCGTGTCGAGTGTGTGTGTATCGAGATATTCGAGCAGACAAGAATGTAAGCGGCCCGTTGTATAAACTCAAAACAAAATTTTCCCGACGGTTGTTTCTCGGCAGCACACTTTTTTTATATTTACATACGAATATACATAATTATCCTCAATTTAATGTGTATCCAAACAGGAGGAGCTAGCGATCCTACGCCGCAAGGCGGAGCGCATGAAGAAAATGGAGCAAGCCGGCAGCAGCATGGACGAGGTGCTGCTCGAGGAGATACGGGAGTACAAGGAGACCCTCACCTGCCCCTCGTGCAAGGTAATAATGCACCTTATTGCTAATGCATTTAGGTGCTTAATGTACATCTTTTACCAGAATTGCTGCAGCTTTAAAGTCAAGTCGACTACATGTATGTACATCAATTTGACGATGTTGATCTCAAATGATGAATGACAATTGATTCGACGTTATGTTAGGTTATGTTAAGTTAGGCTAGCTAACCTAACCTTTGCCAGAATCTTTGGTTAGTTAACAGGTAAAACAGGTTAGCGGTTGAGTTTAAGGGATAACCTGTTGGCTAGGTCGATTTTACATTAATGTGCTCAGAATGACAGTGCGAAATGTCAGTGTCAAATTTGGCTGTCCTGTGTTCTACCTCTGAGGTTTGTATACAAAAAAGAGTCGTGGAGAAGGCAGTTATTTCGGTGTATAATACAGAATTCTACATTTTAGATAAAAAAGAGAACCGATTTCAGGTGTTAAGGGGTAAATAGTGTTTACATTCATTTAGGTACTGGCAAGTTGTTTTGATAACTATATATAAACTACAGGACTCATAGAGTTGATAGAGTGTATATTATATTAAAAGAAGGCTTTTTATCGCTAGGTGAGTAGTATTGAGCTATACAACAATATCCTCACATTAATTTGTAAAAGTTTTTAGTGGTAATCAAATCAACATACTAAGATTTATTTTAGTTTAGAAGGACGATACAAAAAATTATCGATAAATCTTAAACAAAATTTGTCACTTCTAACAACACCGTCTCTAAATTGGCAACACTGTTCCCTGCTTGCTGTAATGCATTTTCGTCGCATTTCATCAAAATTTCATTTAAAAAAAACACGTTAAAAAGTAACTAATTTACGAGACTGTTAAACTGTTATGAAATTATAGGGAAGAAGACTAGATAGCTTTGTGGCTTGTGAGGTGCATGACATCAGTGCCGGTAGCAGGAACATTGTCGACAACGTTTTCGTATCGCCTTCGACAATTTTTGTATTGGAAAATGAACAGCGCTGCGGCGGTGAAAAGTGGAACTAAAATTAGTATGACAATTTTGACATTTCGCGAGTTACGTTTTCGAATACGTTGTCGACAATGTTTCTGCTACCGGCACAGGTGAAAGTTATATTAGTATTATGGAGATGTTATGTGACTTGTTTCACGTGAAATGGTTGGTGCAGGTGAAGCGCAAGGACGCGGTCCTAACGAAGTGCTTCCACGTGTTCTGTTGGGATTGCCTCCGCACGCGATACGAGACGCGCCAGCGCAAGTGCCCCAAGTGTAACGCCGCCTTCGGTGCCAACGACTACCACCGCCTCTACCTCTCCACCTAGGGACCGCCAACGTTGGACCAACTGTTGGCACGTTGGCCACCAACTCACTCAACTCTCCGTCTATGTACACCAAATCACAAGCGGTTACACGTAAGCTATGGATGTAGTTATGTTAACAATGTGCAATAGTTTGTGACGCTATTGGTCGCTCACTTCGCCATATTGTCTATAGCTGTCTTCGTAGTAGAGTTTCTTTTGTGTTCTTGAAACTATATGCAAGTTGATTACGTTTTGTTTAATCTTTAGTAGGTATTATGTTTATATTTTTTTATTACACTGTAAAGAACTCCCCGCCGTGGTTTTCCCAAAGGAGTAAAGCATTGGGTTCTTCTAGAAGAGTGTGAAGAGATTTTTGCAGGGTCGGCAACGCGCGAATTATACCCCCGGTGTTGCAAGCGTCAATAGGCTTTGGTAACCTTAGTGGTGAAAAAAGATGGCAGACAAGTGTTAAACCTGCCTATTAGCAAGTGTAATACCGAATGGGCATCGCTCGTTGTCATATTTATGTTAAGGGGAGCTGTGCTAAAGCAATACTTTATTATGTATGTTGACTTTATTTTTTTGTTCATTTGTTTTTATATATATTGTCTCTACGAAGCGAATTAATACATGATCTCAGATATGACACATAACATCTCGCGAGGAATATGGCGTAGTGTGAGCGGAGAGGGGAAACAGTATTGAACAAATGCGTTATGAAAACGTTTGCCGGGTTGTGATCGTGTAGTATTTGTAAGCGAAGTGTATGCTTTAACATTCAACAATATCAATCAATATAATTTAAGGTCCCGTTAAATGTTTGAACTTAACTTGTATTTATCTACTAGGGTAGTTAACTAAAATTGATTTGATTATTTGATTTTATGATAAATTATAATGGACAAGGACACAAAAAAAAATCATCGTTCTCAGAATTACTGATACTTCACTTACTGGTGCCAATTCTGTTGTTCAAAATTACTAAACTTAACTCATTTGACAGGTCTAAACATAATGCCATCCTTATTTAACCCCACACATCAGAAAGGGGTAGCAATATTTTTACACTTTTTCTTACGCTCTCTTACTCGCTTTATAGGAACCGACAAAAATAGTCCTGAGGTCACTGACCTAATAACTGTGGTGTTGCCTGTGGTGGCTAAAAGCTCTAAATATTTAATGGGACCTTTAATGACAAGTGTAAATATGACAACATAAGACAAGTAAAAGAAAATACATTTTTTTTCTTTTGACATGTAAACATAGCTATTTACTGTTGAGAGGCAGGCAGATATTTAATGTTTGTTGGAACATTATATGGATGCCTAGACAGTGTCATTTTGAATCATGAATTAGTGATATTACACCTTATATCAAAGTCTACTAAGTCCAAAATGGAGCATAGCCGTTTCCGGTTCGGCGGTTAAATAGAACTAGTAATCGGTGAACTAGGCCGCGTGTGACTGGAATTTCAAAATGATAAAGTTTGCTTACGTGTGTACCCAACAATTTAAAGGGAGGTTAACCATTTGTAGCATTCTCCTAAATTCCCATAATAGATGTCATCTTCAAGATCCACTTATTTTACATTGTGGATATGCTAAGCTAATAGAAAGACGAAATCTTAAGAATGGCAAGAGTATTCTTTATGTTTTGATATTCTGTAAATATACTCTGTGTGAGAAATAAGAGAAGTCGGCTATTTCAAAATCACGGACCTCAGAAATCGAGGTCGTTCAATAGATAGGTCTTAACATATTGAGTACGCGACGTGGTTCCATAATGACAAACTATTGGAAGAATACTCCTTGATACAAACTTCGAGTAAATAGTTATGCTTGATTTAAGATCGATCGAAGATTACAGTCGGACACATTTCGACATCACAAAAAAAAAACAATATCAGTGTAAATTTGACAAATATAAAAACGATGCACCAGATATTGTATAGTTTCGCTGAATATATGGCTTGCAACCGTTACAAACAATTAAATGTTCATTCCTTATAAAATAAAACTATTTAAATGGTAAGTAATTAATTAAGCTTTCCATGTATTTTAATGTATGTAAAAGCGGTCACGTGTTATTATTTATAATGCATTTCGCAGCCTTGTATATTGAACGCACGTTTTTATCAGTGTTGTATAATAATATCATGAAATCGAACAAGTGTATGTAGTTATCGTGTACTATAAGGTAGATAAATAAAGATGTATTATGTATAGGTAATTGGCGGTATGCGCGACTTGGTGTCTGTATGTGTAAGGTGTTAGCTGTCTCGCGGCCCACTGACTGATATAATTTATATATTTTAGGTAAATTTCATTGGGCTCGCCGCTAACTGAATTTATTGCGTTCTGAAATGCTAACTGAATTTATTGCGTTGACAATATAAACAATAATGCTATGGTACTTAAAAAAATACTGAATCTCGAAATTAAATTCTTAAAAAAACACTTGTCTTATTAATTGTTTTTGTCACGTTATGTTAAGTTAAGGTTATCACTTACCTTAACGTTGTCAAACCTTTCAATAAAAGCCAAGATCGTTGTGGCTTTAACGAAATGATCAAAAAATCAGTTTAAATCTTCTGCATAAATAATACAAAACAATTTATGTATTGTATATTTTACAACATATTTTAAACTATTTCATATGTTCTATGCGACTATGATGGATTTTAAAATATCGTGCGTGTTTTAAAATGTCCACATTTCTCAGCAGTTGGATGGTTTAATGGTTGTTATTAATGTGTGTAGTTTATGAATGCCTTTAAGAAACATTTTAAGAGATTAAAATCAAGGGTTAGT
The DNA here is from genome assembly GCA_951449985.1 of Falcaria lacertinaria. Taxonomy (NCBI): domain Eukaryota; kingdom Metazoa; phylum Arthropoda; class Insecta; order Lepidoptera; family Drepanidae; genus Falcaria; species Falcaria lacertinaria. Next base: position 9,520,668 of record OX602111.1, on the reverse strand, counting down.
GTTTCAGAAACTCAGTGACGCAGTGCTATGTTGTAAGGCAATTCGCGTAAAAGGTAAAGTTGACTTAATATGGACCTTTGTATAATTTGACTGTAAAATAATGTTGCATTGTTTTTGAGAAGCAGGATAACATGCTCAGACAATCGATTTCTGACGAATTATATCAAATTATTGTGTTTATATGAGAGACATGTACAAAATAGAAGACAGAGTTTTCAAAACTAAGAACAGTTGTTTAATAAGACCGGCTAGTTCAATAGCAATCAGTTTAGAATATATTTAATTATTCGTGAGGGCACATTTTTAGATTTCCCACCGAAAATCTAACAAAAATACAGTTTCATTGACTCTAGCTTGTCTCAGGTCGATAATCTGATTGTGTTGCAATATAGGAGTTTTCCTGTGGCTCCATTTGTTACCCATATTATTTCAATTAAAACAAACTAATTAATAAGATAACTTATAAATAGCTTTTTACTATAAGTAAATATATTTAGTTGCTCCTTCTAGTGTACTCAATGTCTATTATTGTAAATTAACTAGTAGGACGCCGAGCAGAATTAGTAAATAACGGGTACAAGAGGAGCTGCTCCGTGTAGAGGTACAGCCTCGCTCGCTCAGGGCGCTTAGGTATAGCGCTGACTACCTTTATTTATCTGTTGGATAGGGTGTTAATTAAAATGATATGATGTAGTCCCATGATATCCAAGTTGAGTATAAGCGGCTGGTCTACCGCTGTTTCTCTATTAATTCTAGAAGTTGTATGCTAAAACGATCTTGAAATAATTATGTATTAATCTTCAACCCTTCACTTCAACCCTTTAACGAAAAACGTATGTTTTAATATAAAAATGTGACGATCTCTGGGTGTGGTGATATATATTGGTATTTTTCTAAATGTTATCTTTCAGAAACATGTATGGATGTAATAATTCAAAAATAATTTGTAATACAATAGTGTCAAAATTTAAAGTTAATAATCATTGATTAAAATAGATCCTTTAAACGATGTATTATTATTTTGTATTGACAAATAAAAGTCTCAACCACATATTGGGCACGTGTTTCATTTGCAACATTGCAGCATCATCTTTGGTGCAAATGACATTACCATTTCCACCATTTATAAAATACGTCGCGTTGTCTTACATTATTTTCTCGTAATAAAAGTTACTCGTCTCTTGTGGCAAATCCGATTCAATTCGATTTTGTGCAGAAAATGTTTTAGTTAACTCCTGTAATATGATGAGCTCCTGGTACTTGTATCTTACCTTAACCAAATTTCAAGGAATATACCTGTTTGGTAGGTATGACCAGAGAGCAAAGGAAGCAACTACATAGTTTCATGTGTAAATGACGGTGCAAATTAAAACTTGGGACTCACTAAGGTTATCTCATCTAATAATAATGATTAGATTAAAAAAACAAACGTGATACTGTTCAATATACTTTATTTACATTTAATATGTATTTACATCACATGATTTGACAATAATTATAAATTAATCCAAACACTTATTTGGGCAGTTTGGCCTTTTGAGTTCATTATATACTATTTTTATACTTCATGGTGACAATGTATAGTGATTGTGATAGCACCTGAAGTAAGCGACACGGATGGACAAAGCATAACATTATATAATTAAAAACTAATGCGCAGGATCAAGTATGGCGTACAGGCAGGGTAGGCAGGTGTATAACTCTTCCAATACATAATAACTGACAAAAACATCAACGCAAATACTAAATCAGTCTCATTTTAATAATTTCGTCTCTACCTACGTCATTAAAGTTAATGTATAGTGTACTTTATGTTAATATTAATAAAATAAAAAGGTAACAAGACGCATATTTATTAAGGTCGAATATTAAAAATATTTCCTTATCGAAGTGTGGAGTCGAGTTGTAGATCGGATTAAAGTTTTGAATCTTCATTACTGACTAGATCACATAAATATAATGTACTATATTTTATCATCTATAAATTCATTTGTGATGTCAACTTTAGGAGAAATGTGCGTCATCCAAACTGGCACTCAGGACACCTACGCTAATGGCACTTAAATTACGTTTGTCATGGGACAAGTGAATTAATGACACTTAATTATTGTTCCATTGAACATTAAAAACGATACAAATAATATTTTACGTACTTACTTATTTAGACTAATAAGTAGAAAACAGTTACACAAACACGAATAACTTCAATCTTCCCTCAAGTGCGAGAGAACTTCAGATATATTAAATGCAATTAGGAATGAAAACATTAATCCTTATAGTTATAGCAATGAAACTTAGAAAGAAATAAGAATATTGTTGAATTATTGCGATCTTACATTATTGTTATCTTTCAAGTGTTTTCACAACCTGCTCGAAGTAAACGCTACCAAGTGATTTTAGATTCGTCTTACGTCGCCAATATGCAGATTTGTGTGTACCCCAATTTCTTACTGTAGTAACAACAGCCAACATAATTAATTGCCCGAGTTACAATAGCTTAGTTAATATTTCCATCAGTTAAAGTTACTGGGATAGATAATAATTCTGTTGTTTGCATAATTTTGTATTAGTAAGAAGACATTGTCAAATGAATAGTTTACCATCGTTTCTTACACAAAATAGGTATGTATTTTTTTATCTTTTCATGGCAATGGCAGGACGGACGTAAGTCACAAGGCGGGCGCAATTATATATATACCTGGTACACTCGCGGTTATTCTACCGCTATTATAATGGCTTCACATTTGTGTAAATAAGCGCAAAACATACAATGTGCTATGTACAGCGACACGGTGTACATAATGCTCTATGCTTATAAGCTTTGCAACTGTGCAGGACCAGAAAAATATACCTTGTGTTAAAAGGACGTTGAATCACTCCACAGCTGCAACAAAATTTAAAACTAGCCATCGATGTCTTAGTCTATGTAATAGACGTAATTTGATGATATAACTAGTATAACATACATTTTTATTTCTCTGCCTATCTAAGTCGCATGTTCCTCAGTATTTTTGATTGGCATCAGATGTGACTGTGGATTCAGTTTTTGGTCATTTGTGTTGCAAGTCGTTGGTGGTATGATGTAGCTAGGCGGGGGTGGGGGGCGGCGCCGCGAGGGCGAAGGCCAAGCGCTCCAGACGCGCGCGCAGAGGCCCGAGGGCGCTACGACGAGGGACCGAGTCCGGGGACATTCCCGGGACACTGAGGGCCTTGTCAAGGGCCGCCCCCGCCGCGTCCAGCGCCGCGTACAGCGCGCGACGTTCGTGCTCACTACGCCCGCACATCTCCTGCAATAGACGAACAGAACTTATTCAATGGTTGAATTGTCGGGTGTAGAAACTATCGAATTTAAATTTAGAGATATTGGTGTCGATTCTGTTTAACCGTCATCACTTAACTATTTTGACAGGTATAAAAAGTTTTGCTTTCCCTTTCTCATGTGCAGGGTTAAAAAGGATGGCAATAATTTTACTCCTGTCAAATTAGTTTAGTTGAATGATTTCGCACAATAGAATTAGCACCATTATCTATTTACAATACAAAGAAATCTATTTTGACAGCGAATAAAATATGAAATTCATTACAAAATAAAAGAATGCCTTTAATATAATTATGAACAAACAAATACTAAAGATTTTGCAAAGATCCAAGATACAGATGTGTTCAATATATTTTGATAGAAAACGGATGCATGCAACTAAGACGATCCCTAAAATCAACTAAAAGCACATTCACAAACTAACCTTCTCAATGCATTCCAAATCATCCTCTTCACTAGCCTGTGCCAGTTGCTTTTTTAGCGTCTGAAATAATAAACCACCGATTACTAGATAGCATTATAACTGCGGATAGCAATTGGAGATAATATGATATGTTTATAAAGATATAAATCTAATACCATACAGTTGTATATTATAGCCCTTATATGTATACAGCTTAGGCATCGAATATTTAATTCTGTACATTAAGAAACTTAAGAAGACACTACCGTAGTTTGTTCAGTTATTTACATTATGTGCTCGTTTCAACGAGTCAATGCTAGGCATTGGAAGCTAGCCGAGTGATAGTCAATATGTTCTCTCCACAAGGTTTAAAACTCTGACGTCATTATTGGCATACAATATTACACAGAAAAATATATAACAAGCATATACAATAAAAAATATAGATACAAAGGAGCAATAGCTCTATTTTATAAAATACATGGATTTTGGGTGCATATAGCTTGTAAATAGTATAGCAGTTTCAAATCTGTGAAAATCCTTTATAATAAAATTTATAGTCATTTAAACGAATACGAATTACGCGTAGGGTAGTTGTTTATGTATTATAGAATTAATTTCATTCGTTTGCTACGAAAGAAATGAATTCAGCACCCAGTAACCATGTATTTTTAGATTAATTAATAAAGCCGTGTGCACACCAACGGAATAGTATCGAGTCGATAGCAGATTAAAAGGGCACCTACTGTGATACATCACTCACAAGTCACAAGTGTGCACACGACTCAGAGTACGCGTTCAGTGCATATAGAGCCGGAGAGAACATAAGACAGGGTGCATCTAGAAGCTGTGAAGGCTCAACGTAGGAACATTATTAACCTTGGCGTTTTATTCTTGACTCGAGATCGCCAAGCAGGGCCTGAATGATGTAAATACCTGTTTCATATTAAACCAGTTAACGGCACTAACAGTACTAGTCATTATCATCTATTTAAGAGCTAGGCTCTTGTCAGTGGAGCAATAGCCAAGCCGTTCTATCGTTAGCCATCTCTTTGACCTCTTGGTACGGCATAACGTTAGCCTTCGTCTTTGATTAATTTCATAAAAATTTTAATTACTAGTCACCTGTACATAATTATTATTTGATTAGTTCGTTGGGTTAAACAGTTTTATAAAACTCTCAAAAGAAAATGTTTTAAAACAAGCTTGTATTCGTGGTGAAGGCCGCCATATTGAATTAAAAACGGCGGCATTATGATAATCGCACATTGTTACGGGAACCAAATGTTTGTCAACTTATGTTGATTTATTTATTGTATTATGGTTCGCCAACATGTTCCATGTACCCTTGTTATCATTGTGGGTACGATACTTTAAAGTTTGGAACATTATATTATAAAAGCGACGAAGTGGTTGTCAGTGTGAGTGTTGTGTTAATATAACGCGACTTACTTCAATGGACTCTCGATATTGCTCCAGCATGTTTTTGCTAGCGTCCAGCTCCGCTAATTTCTTCACCACCACTTCTGCCACGTTCTTCTCCGTTACATCTAATTTCTCCCTGCAAATAAAAGTACAAATATATTATTTTGAAGAACTAGAATAAAATATATTGAATAGCATTGATTTTAGTGATGGTGTGACTATAAATTTTACTGTACAAACACCTGCACTACGAACAAGTGGCCAGTGCCATGTTCTTTCCTTATGGTTGAGTTCTAGTGGCTAGTTATGTTATGACCCATTACGTTATTGTGCCCAGTTATGAATTATTGTGATCAGTCACGAGTTATTGTCACCAGTAAAGCATCATTATGACCAGACCAGTTATAAATTATTATGTCCAGTTATGTGTTATTGTGGCCAGTGACCTGTTATTAACAGTTATTGTGTCCAGGGACGAGTTATGATGACCAGTTTGAAGTCATCGTGGGTGTCCAGCGACAAGATATTATATAAAATTGGAGGGTGTCCTGACTTGATCTCGACTGACCCCCCCAACCCCACCCTCACCCTGCCTTGAAAGCTGGATGGGCTGTTGACGGTGGCAGTATAGTGTGTGTGTGTGTGGGTGTTTTTTTTTTTGTTATACCACTAAGGTGGCACACAAGCATACGGCCCACCTGACGGTAAGCAGTCACCGTAGCCTATAGCCGCTAGCAATTCCAGGGGTATCACTAACGGGGTGCCAACCATGTTGTTGATGAGGACTCACTGTGCTAGCAGCAATACTACTAGCCCAGCGTATCCTCGTGGAGCACTGGCAACCTTACTTACCGCAGAAACACTTAAATTTAAATGGGATAACCCACGGGAAATCCCAAATCGCCCTACCTCTCTTTGTGTGTGTGTGTGTGTGTGTGTGTGGTGTGTGTGTGTGTGTGTGTGTGTGTGTGTGGTACCTGAGCGCGGCGGCGAGCGCCCGGGCGGGCGGGTCGGGCGCGGCGGCGGCGGCGTGCAGCGCGGCGAGCAGGTCGGCGAGGCGCGCGTCGAGGCGCAGCACCGCCTCCAGCAGCGGGCCGCGCGCCGCCTCCGCCTCCGACCGCTGGCGGAGCGCGATGGCCGCCGACAGGTTGCGCAGCGAGTCGCGCTCCGACACCGATGCCGACTCGCCCTCGCCTATAACACAACATACTCGTCGTTCATATTGTTGCTAATGCAGTCCAGTGCCGGGTTTTTGTCAGTGACATTTTTCGACAACGTATTCGAAATGTCATACTTTTCTAATGTCAAACTCGCGAATTGTCTTACTTTACATACACATTTTTAGTTTCACTTTTCGCCGGCGTAGCGCTGTTCATTTTCGCATACAAAAATAGTCGAAGGCGATACGAATATGTACTCACAAATTATTTTTGCTCGGGCTACAGATATTAATAATGACAATAAAACTTTTTAAACACACATTCTTACTGTTTTCCAGTTACGTTTATTTTGGAAAAAAATTGGGTTCCGCCCGAAAAAACCCATGAAATTGGCATGAAAATAAATTCCTCGCGTACGAAGTCGTGGGTGCAGTAATTATATGTATGTATAATGTGGTGGTGACCTTCTCCTTCGCCGTCCCCGGGCCACTCGCGCTCGGGCGAGCCAGACTCGGCGCTCCACGCACCGCCGCCCTCACCACCCTCACCACCCTCCGCGCCCGACCACCACTCCTCCAGGCAATCTGCAAAACAACATACACTATACTACCAACATACAGACATTAAGGCATTCTCTGTACCCGAAATAATATCAACTATTCGTTACTAATTGACAGCAACAAGAACAGTAGTCATAACTTTCACAGATACCTATTCTGTATGGCTTAAATTTATTACATTTGCATTTGGTTTTAAATAGCTTCTACACGATCTCATATAATCGTTCTTGGTTTGGTTTAGGTTTGAGTTTAATATAAGCCTTCAGAAAATTAAGAATGTGGGTGGCACTGACCAGGATCGGTGACGAAGCAGGGTTCAGTCTCGGAGTCGAGCAAGTCAGCGGAGTTGTCGTTGTCGTCGGAGACACGCGAGCGGTCGTCGTCGAGAGGGGCCTGGGGGACGGGGGCCTGGGGGCCGTGCGGGGCGGGGCCCGGGGGCCCAGCCGCCCGCAGCGCGCGCGCCACACTACCCAGCAGCCCGCGCGGCTCGTCCTCCGGGGTCAGAGCCTCGCCACTGTCGCTGCGGCTGGACAATCGTTCACATACATGTAATGCCAATGTCTGACCAATCCAAAGCGTTCCCCGCTTGGCGCTTAGTTCATTGTCGGCCGCGCCTGTAAGTTCATTATAAAGAGCCGATCGCCACCGCGGATATCGGTTTGGCCATGGTTAAGTCACGTCATCCAAAACTTAATATGCAGCACATTACTAATAGTGTTTACAGTTTAAAGGTGGTGCAATTATGTGTGAAGATTGCTATAAATGATTGTTGATAGGTACAGTGTGCGTCGTTGTGGTGTGCAGTGTGTTATGCGCGTGCGGCGCGGGTACCTGTACGCGTCGTTGTGGTAGACGGTGGGCGGCGGGTCGCGCGGCAGGCGGTACGCGCGGCGCACGGCGCGCGTGAGGCGCTGCAGGCGGCGCGCGAGGCAGGCCAGCGCCCGCGCCGCGCCGTCGCCCGAGCGCGCGCGCGCCGCCAGCGCCAGCCCCTCCTGCCGCCGCTGCTCGCACATGCGCACCAGCTGTCGACACTCCAAGCGCCTGCGCACACAACCACAACACATTCAATTATAACTGAACATTACTACCGTGTTACCATTGTAATGATCCATTCTCATAGAATAAACCTTTTTTTAATTTTTAAGTGAGTACTTTTCATGTCAATCCATAACCGCAGAATATACTGACATTAAGGTAAGAGTAGCCTGCGTCCTTGCCAAAGCAAGGACGCAGGCTACTCTTACCCTGGAAAATGTATGGTTTTGGTTGCCAAACAGTTAGTTTCGTATAAAATAATGAACAGTGAAGTATTGGCGATGTTTATTAGTTAGTTGGTGCATATTTACCTCTTGTCGAGGTCGTGGTGCGCGCGCGCCAGTTCTTGCTCGGCGTCTCGCAGCGAGTGTGTGAGCGCGGCGGTCTCCGCGGCGAGGAACTCGTGCATCTCGCGCGCCTCGCGCTCCGCCTCCGCCAGCCGCGCCTCCGCCACGCGCGCCGCCGACCGCGCGCTACACGCCTCCTACACACACATACACACATCGACTACACTTACTGCTTACCATTCTACATAGCACAGGCGTAGTTGTCTTAGCTCGGGTTTCCTAGGATATCAGTATATAGCGTTATTTGATTGCAATATTTAAGGTAACCAGTCGGACGGCTCTAATTTTGGAATAGGAATTCTAATTGTGTACGGTGCAAGGTGCAAGTTCTTTCACAAGTGCGTATGGAGTTGGAATACGCTCCAAGATGTAGTATCAAGATTCTTATGCATTCCCCATGAGTGGGGACTGCCCGAGGATTTAGGGAAGGTATCGAAACAAACGCAGGCAGTATGTTTCGAGCAACATACCAGGTGCAGAGTGTTGCAATGTTCCCGCAGCGCGTCGAGCTCGGTCCTCTGCCGCGCCGCGAGCTGAGCGGCCGCTCGCAGCTGCTCCTCCAGCGCTCGGAGACAACCCTCCGCGCCCGCACCCGCTCCTGACAAACACAATATCACATTTACCGGCAGGCTGACGGCCCAATATTAACACAGTCAACCACTTAACTGTTTGAAACATCGTCAAAATACAATTCAAATTCACATGTAAATTAATGTGGCATCAGATTTAAAAGGCGTTTCAATATTCGGCCATGAGTTGGTTGGGCGTAGGGTGAAAAATTCATAACAGAGTTTTTTTCTCGCCACCAAATCATACATGATTGAGCTTTGATTAGATCCCACCCAAGAAAAAATTCTTTTGCAATTTCGACGAAACTGTTGGGTTGGATGGAGGTAGGGGCAGCAATATTTTTCAGCCTCTACTTGGAAATGTACCTATAGGTACACCCTCCACTGCGTAACCTTTATAAGCACTGACCGAATTATTACTAGGTCAGTGTTTATAAGCATAACAAAACCTCTTTTGATATTGTTGAGAGAACTCACTAGGCTAACAGTAGTGGCAACAACTTAAGTGACTTATCCTTACTGCTGCCACGGTGTATCCTTCTGTGACCTTACTTATCGCAGAAAAACATCGCTACATAGGAGTAGTGTTATTTGACTGCAAACTTCTGTAAGGAGGTAACCCAGTCGAGCGACTCCAATTTGTCAACATTTGTTTGTTTTTTTGACAAGTGTAAGCGTATCAGTGACGTCAGAACGCTAGTTACCAGCAGCACCAGCCAGGTCTAGCAGCCTCTGTGAGTTGCGTTCGAGCTCGGCGATGGCGGCGAGCCTGGCGGCCCTCTCGGCCGCCGCCTGCGCCTCGGCGACGAGCCTCCTCTCGCGCTCCTCTGCGGCGGCCGCCTGAGCCGCGGCCAGCGCCGCCGACAGCCGCGCCGCCTCCGCGTCGCGCGCGCACACTTGCACTCCGCGGTGACATCGCGACACCTCCGCACGACTGTACCAGTAACAAACAGACGGTCACACATTATTACGACGAGTACAAGCTTTGCTTAGTTCAGGGCCAGATGGCGCTGTGTGATAATGTCCAAGCATTAGTATTTTCTGTCCGACTTCGCCAATAACGAACATACATTGGTGCCAATTCTGTTGTACAAAATTACTAAACTAAACTAATTTGACAGTTCTAAAGGTATTGCTATCCTTGTTCAACCCCGCACATGAGAAAGGGGTAGCAAGACTTTAAGAACTGTCAAATAAGTTTAGTTTAGTCATTTTGTACAACAGAATTGGCACCATTGTCACAAAATACTTTGTACAACCACCCTGCGGAACATGACCACTCCGCGCATACTGCGTGCGGAACATGATCTGATGTTTTGATTTCCAATAACAATTTAATATAATGTATTATTTTGCCTGAATCTCAATTGTTTTTTTTTATGATAGTGTATCGCTACTGATCGTATTGCATCATTATAGTGTATAAATATTAAACACTTCGAAACTTCCCACTGCGAATACTGTGATACCTTTCTCTGTAAAGTCAATAGGACGGGATTAAATATCTCACGTTAAAACCGTAGTCCCGCTTAGTTCAAAATGCGATAAACAGCTGATTTGTTAACTCGATAAAGGTCGTCTCTGCTATTAATCGACTGTCAATCTGAAAGGCCAAGGGAACATCGATAAGCAAGCCGCCAAAGAATTGCCGTTAAAGCGACATTAACGGTTTCACCACTCACCTATATACCTCGAAATAGTTCCAAAGTTATTGCTTATCATGCTGAGCAGCGAGAATTATTAGACTGAGACACCACCACACATAATTTGGTTGAAAATGTTTCCTTATATTAGTCTTAATGGCCGTGTTCCTAAGGTCTCAGAGAAGCGACATATTCATTCAATTATTTACAACAATTGTACACAAATAAAGGCTATCTACTGTTTACATAATCACAGTCGGTATTGTGCCGTACGTAAATGGAAACACTTCCATAGAAATGGAAAAATATATTTAAAAAGTTCTTTGTGACAATAATATATGTAGAGAGTTACCGAGACAATATGTTAGTATGGACATTAGAAACGTTAAAGCATTTTTTGTAATGGTAAGTAGGTAGAAGTATTAACAAACAATGCATGTTGCCATGTTACTTACTTTTCTATAATAGGCATGACCCCGGCCAGCGCCCCCTCAATATCGTCTCCGACTAGGACGGTCTGCGAGGTCTTCTCCGCGTATATCCGCACCCGAGTCTTGGTGGCTGACCGCGAGGACATGGACCGCGTGACCGTGGGACGTCTCGAAGAGGGCGGGGTACCCTCGTGCTTCGGGGATCCCTCCTGCTCTTCTCGCCGTCTACGCGGCAGCGTTCCATATTTGTCTGCGGCGACACGTGTCGCGCTCGCATCCGAAACCGGCGTCAATCGAGGGCCGTTCGTTGGCCACTTCTTCTCGTCGCCCGGCGAGTTCGGCGTTCTACATCTAGCAGTGGACGTTTTAGTTGGCTTTGCGCGAAGAGCAGGACTCTCACGAACCAGGTTCGGCAGGTCGCCGGTCGGTCGCATGCGCGGTTTAGGCGTCAATGGTCTCGGCTTCTCGGGCGGGATGGGTTTCTCTCTACTTCTTGCGCGTTCACGTGTAGCCAAATTCGGGCCACGTGGTGCGGTTACTGGACGCGGGTTGGAAGAGGCGACTGGCGAGCTCCGCTTCTGTTCGGCGACTGCAACGTTGACTCGCCTGCGAGGACGGGGTGGGGCTCCCGCAAGCGACGAGCTCTCCGAACCGCATCCAGAGCCGCAGGAGACTACACTGGAGGCACAGGAGCGCGACCCCCCGCCACTACTGAGCGCACGGCCGCATCCCTCGACCCCGCTGTCACTGCCCGCAGCGCCCAGGGCCAGTTCGTCTCCCGCCGGCAGGCTGTCCAGGTCTCCCAGCGACCTAGCGTCCTCATTCACTTCACACGGCTCGTGCGCATTCAAGTTCTCCACCGAGTTTTTGCACTCACTAACAACGTGTATTCCAATTTCATCATTACTATTGGCACTATTATGTTTGTTCTTATCACTTTCATCTTTACTGTTAACATTTGCACATTCACTAGGGATGATGATTTCGCATTTAGGTTTTACTTCAGTATCAGACACATCACCGTTTGTCTGGGGGGTCGAATCATTCGGAGGCGGATTAGCCTCGCTGACGCAAGGAGCATTGTCTTCGTCCATGTCGGGTGTTTCACATGTTCTGTAACAAAACAAATTAAGTTATTTAAGATAATATCTGTTTAAAGGACTATAATCAGTGGGCTGTAGTAGCACAACGATTATTATTCATTGTGCCTTCGAGCGGAAAAGCAGTGCTCCAATCCCGGGAGGATTATTGCTATAATGACATCTCTATTGTCTGGAGTGCCGCTATTCAAACGCAAACATATTATGTTGATCAACATAGCTATGAATATATAATGAGGGTATGTAAATTAAGACCCACATTATAAAATTATCATGGAGTATTTATTTAATCAACAATTATAAATTTCCGTCTATTTTTTGCAGCAAATTCAAGGAAAATGAACACGAGGAAAGAAGCTTGCGTCGTCCGGTGGCGCTGCACAAGCTTATGACATCACGTATCATTGAAAATTTCATTAAAAACATGTACCTATCCGACGTTTAATATCAGCACAAGGTATTTCTACATTATAAAAGCTACTTAGAAGTGGTTGGCGAGGCAAAAAGTTCCACTTAGAATGGCTAGCGAGCAACACATAACAATGAACAAGAGCTATCGACGCATTGAAATGCAATGCAACCTTCTTACTATAGCAACGTTACAATGACCCGTTCTCATGACACGTAGCAACCGACCTCGGCTTCTATATTCATAAAAAAAATATGTAATAGTCGCACGGAAGCACCTATAAAAACATAAGAGGAAATACAGTTCCTACTGTCCGCATAGATTGATCTGCGAAGTTGAATAACTTTGCTAGAGGTCATTGATGGATGGGCCTCACTACCATCTAGCCGGGCCGCCTTTTTACATCTCTAAGAACCTCTTTGGTAGCCACCGAAACCATATATTTCGTGCCTGGTAATCGGCTGGTTTGGTTCATCGGCTGCACGGACAAGAGTAAAACTCTTAAATGAGAAGAATTGGTTAGTGGCCACCACACACCACACCACCACCACAACAATCGTCGGGAGGAGTATTCTGACGTTTACTACGTGTTGCCGTCTCCTAGGATGGTAGGATAATGACTTCGTGTAAAAATAGTTTGGTAACTAGTGTTGAATGTAGCCGGCATTAAACCAGTCGTTGTCGGATTCAATAGAGGGGTATTTTTCAGCAGTGCAGTGGGGTCATAATTCGGCGATTCTATAATATAATAATGATTTTATAATAATTATATTAACTAACTACAGTGCTAGAATTCAGTTAAGGAAAAAGCCTACCTACTTTTGTTATAATAACTTATAAAGATATAAATGCCTCGTAAGCTACTTAACCTTATCAGCAAAAGCGTGATAAGCGACATTGTTTTAATAAAACAATGTCGTACAACTTAGTGTAATACCAATAACATTGAGTGTGAAAACACTTTATATAAGCAAATCATACGATGTTCGATTAGCACTGACTGATTAATATAGATTAGTAAAGTATTATCTATACAATGATAGCCGATTCTTAACTGAAAAATCAGGCTAGTTAGTGATATTGCTTAGATTCCCTGTATGTACCTACGACAGCACAGGCACAATTTTACCAGGCTGTCTGTCTGTCTGTCATGGAAAGAAAAGCGAGAATATTCCAAAGTGCAATAAAACAATAATCGTGCGTCAATTGAAAACAATAATACAATTATTTATACAATTTATCACTTATGAATGACGTAGAGTCTGCCACTATTCTAGGAAATCCCCCAAATATATTTAAATCGGTCTGTTACATTGCATCTGATAGAGGAGGGAGTGGAAACACTCACATTCTATTGAGATTGTGTTACGGAATGCCTTTGAAACAATGGCTTATTGAGTGCACGAGAGCCTCTTATGGTGTTATACGAAATCAATTAAGATATCGTGATAACGAAAGTGCTTGTTGCATTACGATCAGATACCGGTATACGGGTAACGGTAATCCCCAGTAAGCCAAAATAACTTGGCATTTAAAATACTAAATTTTTGAGAATCATGCGGGAAAAAAATATCAATATAGAGGCATACCATACAGTGTACTGTATGGTATGCCTCTATATTCCAATCCATCGCGCGATCCAACACGCCAGACGGTGTACCGTCTGGCGTTTTGGATCAATCGCCACCTGTTACTGCAATCAAGTTTGTTTATCTTTACAAGATTCCCGTTTGGGAATTGGTTTTCCACCGGTCTGTTTCTACACGTGGCCAATAAATCAATCGAACCACCAAACAATACGAGGTAGGGCAATTTTATTGCGATTGATGGCATAACAGGAAGTTGAGCAGGTATCGTGGGCGGAGGTCATCGCCCTGCTATGTGGTGAGAGACACTGCCAACCGATCTAAAGTCATTTAACTACTTGCATTACACGTCATTTCATTGGGCGACTATTGACTATCTAATTTGTCACGGCTGTGAGACGCAAGTCTCGCGACGCGCCGTCTGTCGCCGGTATTAATCACATACATGGTTTATTTTTACCCGGCTGTACAACAGACTCAGACCGGTGCGCTGTTGATAACTGGCCATTAATAAACTAGTTAGAAAGGCCACGGCGAAGGCCTCAAGCCGGTAGTAAAACATGTGTTACCTATTCCTATTGAACCTTAATGGAATTAAGCGATCTGACCATTATATTTTATATATATATATATAAATGAATCCGTATTTCCCTTGGTCACGGCATCACGCGTAAACAGCTGCACCGATTTCGCTAATTATTTTTTATTTGTGTTTGTTATTGTCAAGAGAAGGTTCTTATGAAAAGAAAAAAATGAAAAAAAAACCGGACCTTTTTAATTTCGCGATAAACTAAAGGTCTTCATTGCAATGGTGTATTTGACATTCATAGCTAAGACAGGACGTCTGTCGGGACAGCTAGTATTCTACAAATAATAATACTGTGCTCCAACATTTTTGACGCTTATAAGCGTCTTTTATGTAAAATTGTACTATAATTATCATTGCTTTTATTTAAGGTATTATTGGGTAGGCTTCTAATTAGGTTATGTTAGTTATATTAGGAGCCCTGGGCGCTCCTATCCCCCGGGGCACATGTCCACCGGCAGGGTTTTAGTGAATAGAAATTACACCTCGGCTTCATAGTCTACCTTCTACATGTTCCCCCTCGACAACAAAAAGTGCTTAGTTATAATTGAAGAGCCATTCAAATCGTTAAACGTTTATCTAGGAGCTTAATGCTGTGAAATCCAAATGAAAAGTACATTTTATGCACGAAGTTTCCATTTGCCTAACTTTCCTGCACCAAACGAATAGGTACTACAAATAAGCTATTCATTCTACTCAATTCTTAAGTTAACATTCTAGATTGGGTTCAATTGCGAAAAGAGCTATGAAATAACCGAATCACGTCTCATGTGCGGTTTGCCTTCGAGAAAACGTGTTCTTTTTAACACAATGTAAAATCAAAACGTATGTAAGAATGTGACTGCTTCTATTATCTGTAAATTGCAGACTTTAAAAACACAGTAGGTTATGAAATATAGATAAAATAAAACTTGAAATTTTTCATATCATAAAGTCACAGAGATAAATTTATCTTTAAAGCAATATGGCCGCGATCAATATGGTACTTTTAAGGTATTTTATGTACCCACAGAATAATAAAACTGTTCGTTGTTAGGGCGCAAATATGTATAAAGTACCAATCTTATAGAACTGGGTAAAAAAATTGTTTTTACATCTCACGCAACGCAATGTCAGTTGACTCTAGGAGTCTTTAGACGTACTTGGGCTTGATGTTATATTTGTCGGATATAGGTAAGTCTAATTTAAAGTCTACCTACGATTCATACTTACCTATTTTTAAAGAAATAAAATCGTGCAACCATTCGTGTATCAGAGAAACACTTACTGTATTGTCAGTAACACACCAAATAAAATTATTATTAGTAAATAAATACGGTATCTCTAATTGTAGGCTTTATGGCAAAGAGATGCAAAGAGATAGAAGATAATGCATCGATTTGTAAGGCTGCAAAGATGGCTCATGCTTGGTATTGCAATTCAGAATTCAGATGTATTTGGCGAAGTTCCATAAGTTGGATTCAGTTAGCATACAAGCACTTAGTTAATTTATTGCATTTGGGTTAATATTATTTATTTATTCGCGATGCAGTTACAGGGTATTATATACTTAGTAAGAACACACATTTATAGAAACAACTCTATAAGGCTGATGATTCGCTATTGTTCAAAAAAACATATTTTATTCAATATCAAAAAGCATCGAAATTATTTCGTCAGAATATATCTAAGATGTTAGACTATTAGGAAATTGCAGTCTAGAAAAAAAAATTACAACTTGAAGAAACTATACAGAAACGTACTAACAAGAGTTTTTCTTCATCTCCACCTTTACCGATGAAAATATAGCGCTGGTAGCAATTAAATGAAGATAAACAAAACATTCAAATTTCACAAGATAACTTCCCTCGATAGCGAGTGGAAAGCTTATAAATCAATCGTAATAAACGACGAAACATTAACCCCTTTCCGTTTAGATCCTGCTTCTGACGAACATATTATCTTTCTCATTTTCAGAGTGCTAAATAGGTATAAAAAATCGTGACATGGCTTCAAACATTTGGTAAACAAGGTCGGTATACTAAACAAACATATCTGCGGAGTGCCGTTGACGTATTGTCAGGTTTCAGAGTCCAAGTAAAAGATCAATTTCTCATAGATTGGCCAAACATTAACTACAGCAAACATTAGTATATTGGCTGGCTCAGAAGTATCACAGAAGAAGGGTACGGTAAATTGTAGGGAACATCAAGTCCCTTAGTAGAAATTCATTTAATACAAACCAAACTTGAGATAAAACTTCATGTCTCTGTAATAGCTTTTAAACCATTAGCTACAATGTTTTGGTGAGTCCTTTGAGGTCCTTTGCTTGAGTGTTCGAGTTCGGGAATAAATAGGTACTCAACCTTTACAAGAATTGTAGCTCTATTTTGATATCCAAATTCACAGAATTAACATAATCTATGGCATTATTCGGTTGTAACATTTGTCTTTCTCGATTTTCAATATATTCTTAAAGCGGATTATTCGATCAATATCACGTTAGGTGGCCACTAGCGAATCGTCGGCGTCCTAAATTCAAACCGAAATAGAAAATTCATATTTGTGTGGATATATGGTTTTATATAACTATCCGTAAATCAGATCAGTCAGAAGTAACATGGTATTACGGAATCGTTTCGTAGATCAAACGGTTATGGGTTTGGCACAATTTTCCACTAATGTGTTAACATTAATTTGTGATGGTAGAAGTGGAGACATGTACCCATTAAATGACTACGGAAATTTTACGGATCAACCAGAATACACCCACCTAACAAACCTCTTAATTTGTAAAAAAACTTAATGGTAACAAAAAATATCGCGCAGGATTGCGTCAGTTCTAGATTTAGAGTACTTAACTACTGATAGCTCTACATGGCAACAAAAAACATAATTGCTATTTTACTCCTATAAAAGCAGTTCACTTGGCCTTAAAACTCTACGCCTACATGATGTTTGAAGTAAAATAAAATAACAAAGATATTGTTACTGGGTAATGCTAATTATCCCAGGACACAGTTTTTAACTTCACTTTGCCGTAATGTACTTACACACACAAGCACTATCGTCTGCCATTTTGATAGTTCGTATGAGTATGCGAAGGCAGGACTTTATAAATTTTATTGACTTAGTATGTTCGCTTCATGGACACACAGCACAAGGTCAATGTACCGATATATGACGGATTGACGGATGCGACCCAAACACGCACAAACAGTTTAAAAATAAATGAACTTGAAAGAAAGTTTGTTTAGTTATAAATTTTCGGCAGTTGCTACAAAAGACATTAATTTCATGGAAAAAGTATCAATTACGAGATTTAAATGAAATAGGAGCATAGCTCGAACAGAGTTGATAATTTAGATAATGTTCAGTTAAAGGTGATTAACAGGCAAGACATTTAAAATGAATTTGTTGACCATGGAATAATAGTACTTCTTACAAAACAGACTCGGTTATTATGTATTTGCTTGAATATATTACCAAATAAGTGTAGCGGTGGCCACCACAGGCCATAAAGTTAGTTATTGAGTTACTGCTTGTTATAACAGGGCTCGGGATGGTCATATCCTTTGGGACCCGACTACAATTATGAAAGGTCTTTTGAATGTGTCAATAAAGATATTAGATATTGATGATCAAATAATAATTTCCAAGGATTCGTCGGAAGTTGGTCAACACAAGGAATGGTATTATAAAAACGATATATACACGCAAGAGTTCCTGACTTTCTGAAGAATACACATTAAGCAGAATGTACAACCCAAATTTAGTAGCAACTAGCAACTTACGTCATACGCCTTCCTAATTAGGTAAATGTGATGGAAGAGGTGCAATAAATTATATTTTCGACAATTCGATTTCATTGTAGGCAATGATAAATTAGATTGTTGATCTAACCCTTTTACTTAGCCATTAGCGGAACGGACAGGGCGGGACCGGATGCCGAGGGCTCGGTACTAGCCGTTCCATGAATTTAATCCTGTACTGTAACATGGACAGGGAGCTCATACAATTTTACCGGTAGTTAGTACAGATATATAAAATATTCTTGAGAAGCGTGCTTAAATTAGATTACTCTAGTGACGAGGCCCAAATATGATCATCACCAGGTTTATGGACAAGGACAAGTTACTTAACTTAATCCATATCTTGAGGTGGACAAATAAACACCTATACCTATAGATAAGACCGGGTATTTTATGATAACAAGCTTGCATACAATGTTTGTTTGTTATATTGCAATCTTATTGCTACAAATATTATTTCTGACTTGTAGTAATCGAATTTATAATGTCAAAATTTAAATTACTTTAACGCATTAGGTTAATAGTTTGAATGTATCTCTGTTTATGCGGGACTCAACGAGTGTATTCCACAAATGGGTATCTAAAACATGCCCTATATTTATCTGGGGTTCGCCCTAGTTACACCGCGCCCTTGCAAACGCGACCAGCCTTATTTTAACGATCCCATGACTTTGTACCAATCCAATCAGTTCACGAACGAAATCACACACAGGTTAAGATAGTGCGAGCTTTAGAGACAAGGTGAGGGCTGTATCGGTAAAATGATGCCGTGACTACATCAAATATTTGTTATTTGCGCTAGAGAGTGTTGTCAAAGTAAACAGTTTTATTATTCCAATAAATGTTGCCTTCCCCATAGTTGGAACCCTCGCTTTTGGCAACGAGCTGCAGCGGGACAGGAATGTTAAGTTTCATTGATTTTTGCTTCACCTACAGAGGTGAGGTGGTTTACACAGGTAAATGAAGCCACTACACCTCACATTGGCTATTGCAATTGGACTACACGTTAAGCAGGTTCGGTCGTATATTGTTTGATTTATAAAGTTCAATGCGAACTTTCACTGTGTGCTATTATTATACAAAAATCATACCGTGTTTTTATTATACAATATTGTTGTCTGGAAGAGATCACATGTTGTGATAAGGCCGCCAATTGTACCGATTTATAATGTATTTTATGTTCTTCAGTTATTGATTTTGGTGTACAATAAAGAGTTATCTATCTATCTATCTATCTATTGTTGAAAATATAACAAAGCATATATCAATATCGCTTTGCTTACCTACAACTTGACACAAAAGCTTAATGGCATCCATGCTAATTATAAAGATGAGTACATGTTGTAGAGGGCAATCCCGTGAAATGCTGAGCTGATACTTAAAAAACTTTCTTTGCAGGAATTTCGTATCCATATAGAAAATTTTGAGTTCGATTACTATATGAGCCATAAATCAAGATTAATGAAATAACTTACAGCTGATAACCTCGAAAGAACATCAGTAATATCATTTGTGTTAAGTCGAACATAATTGATAAAGAAGAAATTTTTTTTACAGTACTAGAAATTTACAGTACAGGAAAGGAATAAAAGAACTTGCCTGAAAGTTTATAGAACCGAAACGAGGAGCTTTTGAAATAAAATAATCTACAAATGAAGCACTGTCCGTTCACAGTCCAGTCCAAAACTTTAGCAATCAACGGTATGTAATATATGAAAAAAGTTGATAAAAATATCCTTGACGGCGACACGTCAATATCCGAAGCAGGCGCGGATGGTACTAACGAAACGAGTGTTCCGAATAAAAGGCCCAGGGAGTAGGGACCGGTGGCGACGACCGGAGGGGCGCGCCGTCACCATATGTGTAAGAACACACCAACGATTCACAATTCACATGTTGTGTTTCACCATCACAATTTCATACAAGTGCAAGGCAGACAGAACTTGGAAAGGTTATAATTGCATGTCTCACATATGATTATCCATCCGGCTGTGGTCACTCAATGGCAAACATATGTCTCAATAGTCTCAATAGTCTCAATTAGCTGGACCTCCGTTGAACGTTAGTACAATGCTTAAATTTGCAATGTTGGCAAACCTTTTTTGCAATGACAGACTTCAGACCATCAGTCTAGATAGCAGAGCTGTAGGAAATCTAATAGATTGGAGATTATGAAGGTCCTTAGACCATTAGCTGGTGTAGCTTGGCGCTTCAGCGCAAATTGAAATTAATTTCACGTCTTATAAATTATAACTAAAATGAAAAATAAAATCTCTTCAGTTTTTTATACCTTCAGGTTAATCTCGTATATGTGCGTGTTTCTCTAACCTTGTTTATCAAATTGCACGAAGAGTAATCCTGTTCAACTTATAATGATCTTAAATTGGCAATCCGTTGCGCTTGGGCGATTCAATTGCGTGTAATGGATAAAGATTGATCGGATGCGCCGGGCTTGGCTGCGTTAACGATTTGGTAGCAGATGCAATAACAGATTTGCCGCTAGATCTCTCGTTAGCATATAGCATATTTCCTGCTGTAACATTATCTGGTTCGATTATTTCAATGACAAACAAAATTACGTGTCCATACGTGCCAGATCATGCGCGTAGCAATTACTTCAGACTATGATGAAAGTAACATGCTATTTGTATTTGTAAATAAAATTAAGCTTCATGTAAAACAGTTTGATCGTGAGAACGTCTTTAAGAGAACAAAGAGTGTTATAGTAAGAATTAATAGTTAGACTTTAAATTACTGAATATTTACCGTCAAGAAAGTTATTTCGAAAGTTTGTTGCTCTTTGTAATGTGTGAAACTTTAATTCTTCGTTTTGAATTACCATGAAGTGGTAAGTTAACTATATCTAGTTCTGTTCTGATACTAAAATTGAATGAGTAAATGCCATTTTACATACAAATTGATACTACGGCAGGTAAAACTACGACTATTAAATTTTCCAGACATCAATATCCTGTCCAGTCGAGTGGGGTGGGATGATTAAATTTTCCTTGCTGATCACGACTTACTTGCTGTAAACGACGCGCCATCGTTATTGAATTTGAAATTTTGTACCCATCGGCAACGCTTCGAGCTTATTGATCTCAAATGAGCGGGAAATCGGATTTCTCGCTATGAAATAACACCTGTTATTGTTACGCACAATCTCAATTTCTTTTCAAACACTAAGATGTAAGCGAAACTATATTTTGTCCGACCTGAATGTATTATTGATAATTTTCCCATACGCTATTTACCAAAGTATTTAATAGTGTGTCGTTGGTTAGTTATCTAAAACACAACTGTTTAATATGTATTAGCAGTCATTAAATTTATGTTCAGTCCAGTCGAGAAATCCGTTCAGTAAGCTCAAAGATAAACATAAAAGCAGAACCACTCAACGCAGTATCATTGGAGATGTAGGCCACAGCATTTATCCGAAATACTTGCAGTCAATTTTCCTTTGTACCTCTCGAGTTGACGGAGAATGATTGGTTGGCCTTGACCAGCGCACCAGCCATATGGTGCTTTATGCGCTTTGAATCAAGCAATACTCGTGAGACTAGTGCCGTATATGGCACTGCACTCGTGGCCATCCAGCCTGACCTTGCACGAATGAAATCGGACTAAAATGGAACGAGAATAGACCAAGACTAAGTACATGTGAATAGTTTCTCATAACCTACAAATAGCTACACACAATCATGCATCTCAAGATATTAAAGTATGTATGTTTAATCTATTGATTTTATAATACGTTACAATACAATTCATAGGTGAATAAGTAGTTGGCTAGGTACAGCTAGTGCGTTTCCATCGAACAGAGGAACATCACCAGCATGGATTATTTCCGGATTACATCAGCGGATATGATACATAAGCGCTATTTCAAATTTTATTCCGTACGTGATTTCAAACCGTGACGAATTTCCATAAAAATATACAGTACAACTCTGAAGTAATGTCGATACTTCTAGCATAAATACCAGTGTAAAGTTAGAACCACCGGTGTTTTTGACCCTTGACTTTGTCGTAATATTATTTTACTTCAGTCAGCAAGACATTTGAAACGCAGTCTCCAATTAGAATGGCATCTAAATATAATATTGTTAGCGGGGTAAACATTTAGTTATGGGTAATTTCCTCTCTATTTGTATAAAATTCCTTTTTACGGGTTATTACCGCGGTATTTTTATTTAATTAGTTGCCAGATATTTCGATGCAAGCACGGAACGAACTGCGGTAGTACGGTGTACGATTAAGTGCAAACAAAACGATCTACCATCAATCCCTTTATTTCGCTGCGTAAGCTAACACTGGAACTCACTGGATATTCTCTTTGGCACACTATGCTTTAATGTCAAAATGAATTTTATACATTTAGATCATAACCACGAATGTTTAAAAATATATTCCTCTCTATTGTTTTCGAGTCCACGAAATTCAATTGATAACCAGAAAATCCTTGTAAACACATGTTTTCATTCGATGATTACAAACCTGTAATTGAGTAATAACACTGAAACAAGCAGATATAAGACCCGACCACATTTAGTCGTATTTAAATGAAGTTTTTATAGAAAAACTGCAGTCGCACATTCGAATGGCGCAAGCGAGACACGTTTAATAATGGTTATAACAAGAGCAAATTTACTGTCTTACCTAACGTAACGCTGAGCATCTGTGTTAATGGAACGTTTTGTATTACGAATTTTTACTTACGGCTGTTTTATTTGACTATCGTAGTTGAGTGGAATTAACAGTATTATCAGTAACATAATATGATCATGATTATGAAGAGGAACGCTATTAATAATACATGAAATTCCCCATATCTAAATAAATATATTCAACGTAGATAATTGATTATAATAGTGCTTATCAATTATAGCCCGACATTAATAATCCTAGTGACTGCAGCGCTCATACACTTTGCTCATATAAAAATAATTAATACACACATTATTATCGGTTGTCTGGAAGAGATCGCTACTATGCTATAAGACCGCCAATTGTACAATAAAATGTAAAATGTTTCCAATGTATGTATCCTCTTGTTGTGCAATAAAGTCTATCTATCTATCTATATATTATTATTTTGTTATTGGCTGGAATCAGACGAGCCAACGAGCACAAAAGTGCAGCAGGGCAGGCGATTCGCGTGGCAATAATACTAACAACGGGGTCATCGAAACGGATTTAATTAACCGAAGCAATATTCAATAATCGAACTGTTTCAACATTAAATTAATTTACCGTTTTTAAACTCTAGGACGATCAAAATAAGGTTATAAATGTATCAAATTAAGGTTTTCGCCACAGTCTAGCAACTCGACAATGAGTCACAGAAGCGGGTACGCAACCGTGACTGCATCGAATCAACGCATATACACCTGGCCTTATGAACACGATATGTGTTCTAATCCAGTTCCAATGATACTGCATCCGTGTCATTGCGTCTGACCTGCAGCCATCCAACCAGCAACGAGATCCACGAGTATCAAGTTCACTCAGTTAAACTATTGATTAAGTATATTATCCATGGGCACTAAGGAATGAACATCTTTATAAGGTTTCCGAACACTAGCCAACTCTACAACCTAACGGATTAGTATCATAACTCTTGAGTCGTGGTATGTAAACGGCATTGATTACGCACAAACCTAATTTCTTTACTGAAAAATAAAGTCTTTTAAATTATACCACAAATTCTAACGAAATATTCTCCTACGATACAATCTTCTACTAAGGATTTGGTTTGATACTGTCGGAGCGTATGTGAGCGCAATATTAGCAACTTGGATGTGACGCCATATTATTTTATATTCAGTGCTTTTTGTGAGAGGATGATAGTAACAATAGAGGTTATTCACTTATCAATTTCAGAATGGCTATAAGTTTTCTTCAGGCTGTTCGCAGCTTGAGAATATAGACAGTATATACATATGGAGAGAAACAAAGCTTAAACGATTTAAGAAACAATTGCCAATACACAACAAAGGAACCTTACAAAATGATAATCCATCCAATCAAATAAATTTGTGTTAGTCTAATTAAGTTTAACCTTCACTGTTCTATAGAGAACAACGACCCATGCATGAACATACAGTTATAAGATGCTGCTCAAGGAACTAAAAAAAGCTTATTGGTACAGGCCGGAGTCTTAACTATGTACATCTCAAGTGGGAAGCAGCCCCACGGTACGAACACAAGGGCACCACAAGCGTTTTTAGAACTAGAATAAAAGATGGATACAAATTAAGTGAAACATGGATGTGGTTTTCGTAGCAATTCATCATTTGGACATGTATGTCGGCGTCGCGGATTGTACGAAAAGCGTTACGTTGAATGAAAGATGCTTTTCGATTTGTGCTGGTAAATGTTAGCTGCGAGATATATATATTATATTAGCTCGTGTTGTGCGAGCGATGATTGGTCCGATAAGGCTAGGCTAGATGGTTCTTAATAAGATAATAGACGGTGGCCGCCGCGGCGGTCGGGTGAAGGCCGCTCTCCCAGGCTTCGTGATCATAAATATAGTATCATGGTATAATAGCAAGTTGCTTCGCTAAATAACCGACATCCGTCGTCCGACGCCGCAGCCGGCGCAAGCGCAGCCGATATGGCTCGACCACACGCGACTGTTATATACGCGAATATGGACATAATTATTACATATTAAAGAGAGCATGGCCATGTGTGAACTAAATGTGAACTAGTTTAGTTAAGACTACCACCACGTAACAGATAAGAAGGATGAAAGATATTTATCACGGATTTTATCAAAACTAGATCTTCCTCCGTGATACAATGACGTTTCAGAAAAACGCAGTTGTTGATATTATCAAATCAATATTACTGGATTTATTAAATACTCGACTTTGAAAACGGATCTTATACTAGCCACAATATTTTTAGGATTGACTTGACTTAAACTAAAAAAAGTATATAACTGCTCATACGATTATTAATTGTTAAAACAAATATTTGACCGTTATATTAAAATGTAACCAGTCAATTCAAATAGCATTTCAATTGAAACAGGAAACTTTAACAATAACGTTACTGATAACCCACACACGGAAAACAATATCTGTATGTATGAAGTTTAATGGAAAACGCGATACTCATTATAACTATAACATATATTACTCATTAAAATGAAATAATGACGTCGATTCATTTTATGAATTAAATTCGTCGCTGGTCCTTCAATCATAGAGAACACACCAGCTGAGTCAAGATCACGTGTTTATGTGTACAAAACGAACCCTGCACGTGTCTGGTGTGTGATAAAACATGTGTGGGGCGAGCGAGGTGATCATGCTCAGCCACCGCAAAGGGAAGATCTTCCAGCCAGGCGGGTGTTGTGCCTGGGGAACCGCGGCTCCGACTGTTCTAGTCGGAAACTTGTATATATGTTGAATTGCGTAGAAAACTTCGCTAGCGCGTGGCAGGATTGTGACGTCATTCGTTGAATGTTGTCCTGCTAGTTAGTCGAGTGAGGTCGCTACATCACTCCCCCCCGAGACCGGAGGTCGATCCAGAGCTTGATTACAGTCAGTGCTTGAATGCTTGCAAGTGCCAGTGTGCTTCGAAGTCTGCGGTGAGTCGAGACTGAGCGTTAGATGCCGACTGAGTCCAGTATCTCAATGCAAGCGTACGACGTGGAGATAAGACGGTGAGCAATGCCGAATGGACTCCAGAAGTGGGCTGTGTGAGGCGGACGTATGTAGTCGGTGGAGAGGTGAGTGCCAGGACCAGTAGCGCGGTGAGTCGGCTGAGTTGGACCTGTTGATACTCGATGCTGGCTTGCTGTGTGACTGCTGCTGCAGACTTTGATGGGGGTGGAGAAGGTTGCTGATGTTCACGCCAATACTGACGCAACGGGGTCACCAGTGTGGGGCGAGCGACGCGATCATGCTCAGCCACCGCAAAGGGAAGATCTTCCAGCCAGGCGGGTGTTGTGCCTGGGGAACCGCGGCTCCGACTGTTCTAGTCGGAAACTTGTATACCTATATGTTGAATTGCGTAGAAAACTTCGCTAGCGCGTGGCAGGATTGTGACGTCATTCGTTGAATGTTGTCCTGCTAGTTAGTCGATTTCTAACGTTGGTTTATGTAGCCGTGAGGTCGCTACACATGTATACACGAACTCGGGTCGGCGCAGCCATTGGTGTGCTGTCCTCTCGAAGGTTTCTTATTTTCCAAGCTTTCTCAATTAATTTGAATTTTAAAATTAAATTGCTTATGTCCGCAAATTCGGTCGCGTAAATTTTATTGTAGTGAGTTAAATTAAAATGTAGAGCAAAACCTTTTCCATGAAAATGCACTCAGATGTGTCAACTTTTATGTTGATCCGATAAACGATTTATCAATATAACTATGAACAATATTATTGTTCGTAACAATATAACTTAATACGATATAATTAGATTACCTAATTAAGGTATAAGATAATTTTAAGGAATTGCAGTAAATGAAGATCTCAAAATAGAATATCTGCCACGTGAATCAGTTTCCGATGTCCCAAATACGGTTCTAGAAAAGCGTTTATGGCAAAGACTCTTCCTTTGAGTTCGTTGCTCCGTTGCTTTGCATTGTTTCGCTGCACTGTCTGCATATTGATGAAATACGCATCGATGATGCAGCAGCTAACTGGCAGAGTATAAATCATTTAACAAATATATATTTGCTCAGTGACCAAACAGTTTCATACAAAACAAATAATATCACTATCACCACTTTAGTGGATCACGATTTTTATATATTGAATAGCAGCTTCCAATCATTTTAACTCGTTAAACATTACGTCACCTACGACCACAGGCTGCATACAATGGAAGTGCTGAAAGCACAGCACTACGACATCCGGGAAAATGGCGGAGAAACGAGTCAGTCAAATTCTATGGTTAGGTTAGTTACAGCTTCAAGTGATCAAATTAGATCGTTTGCTCAGTTAAATCCATTACAAGTATACGCTTAGTTAAGTAGAACGCCTTGAGTAGGCCCCAAGAGATCTAAAAGGTCGAGTAACAATATTATGAGTAAGTATACAAGTTTTCGTAACACTACCACCGTCCGTCGGTCGTCGCGACTATTCGGCGCCACTGCCAAGAAACAAATTGTTACAAATAGATATAACTGCATAATTATGTCACTTTGTTTGAACTTCATAAATAAACAGAACAGATTTTAAAGCATGTACCGGGTGAAGCGTTATTTGTGGTTCAACCCGCTATCCCTTTCAGAATTTTACTGTACATAACAATCTCTACTCAACCCGCGTTGACTGTAAACCAATCGCTGGAAGCTGGAACCATAACCGCAGTTTTTACGACCTCACCCTATAGTCAACAGTAAAATAACCGTGTGTGGGCACTAAAATAATATACAAACCTATACAGTAACCATGAAGAAACGCGATAAATATACGGATACTGTAATATTTGGAATAATATAGGATAACATGACATCATCGATGCATTGGCAAGATTCCAGTCCAGTGCCAACAGATAACTGCAGAGAGGCGCATGATTTGCTGTAGATTTGAATACAGCACTTATTTTAGTAAGGGGGTCGGAGACTGAGAAGCTGTAAAACATATTACAGCTTCACATTTGATGAATATTCCAAGTGTAACTCTCTCCGAAAACAGACAATAGACAAACATACTGGTACAAAAGAATAGTAATAAGTATGTGGATGCACGCCACAATCAATTACCATAAATAACGGTAACGAAGACACGAGTGCTCTATAAAAACACAGGGCAATGGGTCATCGATTCTATAACGGAAGCTGTAAAGGGCAATCGACCAGTCCATTTCAGAGATAACTCCATAACATGAATTGATGAAAAAGTTATTGTTACGGTGGTATAAAAGTTATAACATTGTGAAGTGAAGAACGTTGGGAAAGCTCGAAAACTTGTAGAACAAGCCACAGACTCTCTGGCGACAGAGTTGTGTGGTGTGACAATACTTGTCTTCCACAGAAAATAGGCCGCAAGAAATAAGAATAGCCGCAATAACATTTCTCCACAGGAAATTCTAAGGAAAAAGCTCGCTGGAATTGTGAACAGAAACAAGCTCACGTCCTCTACCACAACTAAGTATTTCTGCAACAACAACAACAAGCTTGTTATTCGATAGAATGACGAGCAAAATCTTTACCACTCAATTTTGACTGTTATTGATTGATAGCTTCAGCCAATTGCTGAATCGAACAGTGCAAAGAAACTGTAGATTTAAATCTAGGTATTATTCCCGGCACTGCGGTGTGGCGGCACCACTCAATACGGTTCCATTTTTAGTAAATGTACCTCTCATGTGGGAAGTGAGAGATATAAACTGGTATATTTAAAAAAAAAATATATGTACCAGACTGCTTGTCAGTGATTAGCAATACGCTACATAAATCTTGTTGAAAGTTCATATTCTAAGCTGAATCTTGAACACTGCAAGGTCGTCGCTCTAAAAACGATCTAACGGGTTCGATGGCCGATGGCTAGTTGGGTTGGGCATTTTTCTTTTCGTTTCGTCTATATTCATGTTGGAAACTAAGGTATTTAAGCATTTTCAAAAGCTGCTGGTGTAAAAAAATTGCCCGTCGTTATTACATCCAATACAATATCAAGTTTGGAATGCCTAAGCTTTTCCGTTAATCAGTAGACATTGTGAGACGGTAGGTGATTACACTTCAGACTGGGTATAGTTTCATTAGCGAGGATGAAATTACTGGACTCTCAATGTTTCGATTTTTAAAATGAATTCGTAGTGTTTTGCATATCCCATATGTTCGAAATAAATGTAGTACAGATTCTATCGTGCATGAGTTTAATTATTTACTGATCCGGTTACGACAACAAAACACTCACTTTCGAACCGGTCTCAAAACTGGTGTCGCATGTTGGGTCTTGGGCCTTAATAGTGAATGCAAAGTAGCATATTTGTTTTTATTATTGAAAAGCTAATTGCCGAATTGCGGCAATATCGCTGAAATGCAATGAAATGATTATGATAATGAAAATTTTAAATTAAATGCAATCCAAAACCAACTTAAGCTTGCAACCAAATTTTACATATATAAAGTAAATAGTTAATTGGCTTGATCAGAAGCATAAAGGCTAATGCTGCTGTCGCGACATTTCTCTCTTGCCTGCGAGCAAAATGCAACAATCTAAATGATGCAAAATATCATTTCAATCCTTCATATATTTATATTTAATGGATACCTTAATAATTTATAGTAAATTTAAGCGTGAAACTTAATTTAAAGACTTTTTGATTTTATATGTTCACCAAATACATAATATATAAATAAATCATCTACATATAAGATCAATACAATATCCTTAATTTATCAACAAGATGCAATAAATATTAAACATAAGCACTTACACATGAGCATAATGAAATTGAAACCTATTTTTAAGAGTGAGTAAAATCCTGTCATTCACTCGATAATTAGGCGGATTAGAGTGAGCCGAAGAACTTAAATACACTGAGTTAAAAGAGATATAAATCTGCGTTCAGTAGAACACACCACTAGACCACAAAGTACGCGCGCGGTGCCGACGCAAGTGTCAGCCTTACTGTCGGTGACTGTACTCAAAGCGATCCGACCAAAACAGAACAAAAAAATATTTATCCATGCAAAGTCCTTAGAATTTAAATAGCTTTTTATTAATATTTTATTGCAAGAGCAGTTTCCTGGACGTCTACGATACTTTAATATTGACTGAAAGAGTAAAAATATCGTTTAACGTAACAACTTTAAATGCCAGCTAATAAAGTATGGCTATTGCTTAACATATGTGATTTTTTTTATATTTCAACAGCCGCACATCTATTTACAGTATTGAATGACATTACAACATGCATCAGATAGATCCATTACCTCACATTGGGTTTCAGGCATCATTAACATCTCGTCTCTTGTGCCATAGCATAATTCGTATAAAACTCGTATACAATTTTGATTTATCGATCTTCAGGTGAATGGGGCTATACTACGTACCATGTAACTTTAATTAAGCATCCGTAGAGAAACTTAGAAGATATAATAACGTCTATCTCTCAGACCCATAGAGTAAATTAGTCGACTGGCAGACTAGCTATATACATCTATGTAAATCGATAAAGAAAGAGCACAACAGACGAGCTTGGGGCTAATTTTACGAAGACATTTGATGGTCCATATCGAGATTGAACGTCGCATCAGTCTGCGCGGCTGTAGATAAAACTTCACACATACATACATCTGATTTTTCGTGTGACATACGATACACGAGCTTAGAAGACATAACATGAGCATCGAAGCAAAAGTATCCAGTGAATAAGGACTGTGTGTGAGTAACCAAGACTGAGCACGTGGTGCAAGGCAGGAAATTGTTAAGGCGTTAGCGCGGATAAATTGGCACATTGTGTCGAAGCCTGGGAACCGGCAGCTGTTGTAATTTGATTATTTCGTTGAGTTTATAAAACACAATATTCAGAACGGTGTTGGTAGTACATCACCAACACCGTTCTGGATATTAATTTATTTAATATATGACTTCAGGATTAGGATAATCATGCTACCTTTTTAACCTAGCACATTATTGGTATACCTACTGTAGGATGTACCAGATACAAAAAAAAAACAATGCATTCACATCACATTAATCGAGTTTTGATATATTTTTAACGAGTTTTAACATTTTGAGGGTGATAAAATAGTCGTCAGTTCCATTTCCTAAGCATTTATTAGCATGGATTAATGTCAGTTTCGGGTGGCGCCGGGGGTCGGGTGGGTGACCCAGATTTTGTGCTGCGGCGGAGTCTGCGTATACGGAGAGGTCACTTGTGCACGCTGTGCGGTGTGCAGCCACAGGCCGTGACACCGAAACAACGTGTTACTTGTTTGTATCGAAACAACACTTGCATACTACCCAACTAGGCAACACACGTAAATACTACTAGAACATGCAACGTACGGCCCAGTTTTATTTATTCACGCCGAGACAAAGCGACTGGTAATTCTCATAATCATTTGATTCCACTAAAACATGAAGATGTATACTTGTATGACACAATGATGATAGTTCTCACATGAGCTAAAAATCAATCAATACATGTAACTATCTATTATCTGGTTCGTTGAACAGTTTCTATTGTGCAGGTGAAAGTTCAGATCTAATGGTTCTTGCACAGAGTATGAGTTAATAGAGTCGTGATATGTTCTTTTATTACCTATGTGGTGCGATGTCATAACGTCTAAGTGTACCGCTTTATAATTACTGTTTCTTTTGTCATAGTAATAAATGCTCAGACGGACAAGCTCTAACAATATAAAAAAAAACCTTGGCCGGCACTTTCAGACAGTTTTGGACCAAATCTCTATGAAATATGGAGGGTGTCCTTCTAGGGTAATACGGCAAGTAATCAGAATTACAACTTTTTGTAAGTTAAGGTAAATGAGTTTGGTTGCTTTGTGTAGCTGCCATATGCGGATTATTTCATCTTTCAGATCTATGTACTTGTCTTTCGCTGCTATGGTTGTTAGTAGGTTGTGGGTGTTAGGGACTGCGATGTCTATTAGTTGTGTCTGTTTTGTTTATCTACAAGAGCTATGTCTGGTTTATTGTAGTGTACGATTCTGTCTGTAAGTATTGCTCTGTCAAAGTAAAGTTTATTACGTATTGGTGACAGTTGGAAATTGTAGGATTTAATTAGTCATTTCAGGTGCAGCCAGTCTTTCAATGATAGAAAAACTCAGTAATAGAATTTACAATTTTTCGCTTAGCACAGTGGTCCCGATCTTCGGGTACCACCGTGCTGTAAGTATGTAAAAGCAAGTCATTGATACAATTAGTTGTTTTTGTGCAACACTTTCTCAGGGTACGGAGCAATTTAATGCGCAATAAGTGCAAAATGGTGGAGCAATTACACTTAAGTGTGCGGATGTTCGTCGCGTGCGCATCTTCCTGCATTTCAAAATCAAAATCAAAATCAAAAATCATTTATTCAGTTTAGGCCCTAATAAGGCTCTTATGAAGGTCTAAATTACCAATTAATTTCAGGAAACTAGCGCCGAGCGCCGCTCAGACTCATGACGATACGCTTTTTTTTTATTGCGCACGCTTCTTTCCGCAACCTTTACCTTGGATATACGATCACGTCTAGCCCTAAAGGCTTTGGTTATTCAGTTTCCATTAATCTATTATCAAAATAACAATGGCCTTTCACCACATTATTTTGGGTTCCGTAGCAGAAAGGTATCCAACGGAACCCTATTACACGTAGTATATTATCTACACTGAGCTATTACTAAGACTTCGCTGTCCGTCCGTGCGTCTGTCTGTCTGTCAGCGGGCTGTATCTCATGATCCGTAATAGGTAGGCACTTGAAATTTTCACAGAATATGTATTTCTGTTGCCGCTATAACAACAAATACTAAAGATTTAAAAAAAATAAGCGGCATCCTATTAGAAACGTGTTTTATTGGTCTCTCTTAGACGCTTGAAATGTTCATAGTGTGTGCAATGTGCATTACTTTTTTTTTTTTAAAACGGGCGTTTTTACTATAACAAACAGTAAGGAACCCTCGGTGTGCGAGTTCAACGTGACAAATAAATATAGGTTCGGCCCACATAGCCCTTGGACGCTTGCAACACCAGGAACCAATCACATGTAGTCGAAACTTAAAAATCTAAAATCTTATAACAACGTTAAATTGTATACATATTTTTCGCAAAAATGATTTACTTAGTAGGGTACGAAATCAAATTATAGCCAAAATGTGTACAGATGTTGCAAAACGAGCATTTACGTTGCGTCAAAACGATCTATTGCATCTTCGTAAGTGTATTACGTTACGTTATATTGTGCGTGGAAAACTAAGTTATTGGAGAATAATTATATACTGCATGAATTCATGCAACCACATTGTGTTATGCAACGTGGAAACTTGCCTCGTAGATCTGTTCCGAGATACCAAATTTATGATGTGATACCTGCCGGCGGAATTACCATGGCCTTCGGGTACGTTCCCCCTTGTCTAACTTTCGTGTTATCAGACAAATCACTAACGAAATAGGAAGTGATTGCTACGTATTTACGCAGTTTTCTTACTTAAAACATCAAATCGCCTTGAGTATAGAATCATCTCTGTATTATTAAAAGCAATCAGAGACAAAATAATACTCTACTTTATTTATGAATTAATCATGTTCCTAGAATATAATTTATTTACATGTTAAATCTATCCATCAATAGGTGGAAAAAAAGGTTTATTTTTGTTTTGGTTACCACGTGTGAGCGACTGTGTGTTGCTGTTGACACATCTAGTCCGTTCAACTCATGTTTACTTATCACGCTACACACATTTACAACTTGAATGTTTTCTAATGCAGATAACATATTTATTGGTAATAATGAGTGATAACCAAATCGTGATATTTGCGTATGAGAGGCAAGACCTGGTAAAGTCTCAGTTGAAGAACTTAAAGTCGATGCATCTTGCTATATGGCTACTCCGCGTGATCTAAAGGCGTTACGTGAAGAGCCGTAGAAAGCACTGGTGGCATAAAGGACAGCTTTGCTAATTATAACTGAGGCGGACGTCTCCGCGTGCCGCGCATACCTTAGCTCCAGCCGCCCCGCCGACATCTCTGCCCATAACAAAACATCAACACTCATATACATGTATATAGATAGTGACATGTGTCTCGAGTTTCTAACGTGCCAGAAACATATAATCCAACATCTTTAGTTAAAAGAAGCTGATCGCACTCTGCTCACAATCGACTGATCTATCTTTATAATGTCATGATCGATCAAAAGCAAAGTTTTTACTAGTTTAATTAAAAGTGGCCGAAGCTCACATGGTTCTAATTTAATTTTAGCTGAATACAATAGAATGTATCGAGAAAATATTAACAATGAGATTGCCGATTATTCGATCTATGCCGATGTTGCGTCGGCAGCTGATTTTATTATAGTTGATTTGGCATTTAGTACCGACACAAAGTTAAATGGCTTTGCGTGATTTAATCGAGTTCATAGCAATATGCACTGAATTCTATACACTGAGCTTGAATTTTAGCACTTGGGCAAAACCTTATATTTCGAGAATAGTTTTATAGACCAGGATACCTAATATTTAGCTTATTATTGAGACGGTTTATTTAAAAGTTTTGCTTAATGAAAGACACAGAAATTAGCGATATCAATGTCCCTCGTTGCGTCGGAAACATCAGGGCGTTCATAACTTAGGGTGACGACCCTATAAAATTTACTGTTTCGAACAATGCCCTATAAATCCAGGTCGAGCTGGCGCTACGTTGGCGTTAGCCGGGCTGCTAATACAATACAAAGGTTAAATTTTCCCCATGGAGCGCGAGATATTTGCGAAAAGTTGAACTTTCCCTTAGCGACAGATATTAAATGTATACTTTGTACACCAATCAACGTATAATGGTTAGGTTAGGATTATAATAACAAATTCTGGAGCGACAATAATTCCAACTTCCATGAATTATACTGATGTCTGCAAGTCACGGAATGTTTCGCAAGGAAATGTGATTTGTAAGGTGACGTTCTGAATTCACCGTGAATATTTGCGTGCAAGGTCAAATGAAGGCGAGCAAAACGAAATCTTTTACGGTATCTTCTCTATCGACCCGCAGATATTGTAATGTGGGCAACGACTTGCCATTAAATACTAGCAGAAAAAATCCAAGACGTGGTACGGATCCAGCGTTCCCTAAGCTACGTTTTTGGATGGAGATAATATCATTTTCGTGATTTAAAACGGTGTGCATGTAGAAAGTGCGTCTGTCGCCGTGACGTCTTTAGGGGCCGGGTTTAAACACTGTAAACAGTTACAATGCGCCCACACATCCAGTTGAGTAAGAGGCAATCAAGCCAAATTAAGTTACAATAGAAAGGATACAGTTACAACACAAGCGTTACTTACTTTCCCTGATGAATGATACGATGCTAGGAAATAAAATAAAGGTGAAGAACTAGTCAAAGTTTGAAAGATTAACGATGTCCAACAAGGGTAAAAAATTCAGTTGGTGAGAGACAACCTCGGAATTAGCTTCACGTCGTCAATATAATCAATCGTTGCGAATTGTTAAAGGTTAAATGTGTAAAACTTGAGCTACTCACGCAAAAATGCTTATGCATTGAATCCAATATAATTCGATGCGTTTTTATGACGATTAATCATTGTTTATATTATGGTAGATGATGTTATGGTAACTGATGTTCTCTTGCTCGCAAGAGTTTAGGAGCATCCTAAAAATCAATGTTTACTACACAAGACGACAACAATCGATACACCATTTCCATATGTCTAAGCAACCATTTATATTTAACATTTTGAAGTTATTGGTTCACCGCGCCATGAATTTCGGCTTCGACTTAGATTTCCATCACGCGGGATGTGTGCGTGACTAGCTGATTGATACTACATCTGAGTCTGCAGGAATTACGAATTGTCTGTCAGGATATTGAATGATAGCAATTTTAATTATTGCTATTTCTAGACAACTCCGAGCTTTGTCGCGTCGCGAGACTTTTTAAAATAATAAATATTTTGCTTATAGTCTACTTGATTATTGAAAAATTATATGAAAAATTTGTTTTTTAAAACCACATAACTACACTCATAAGGGTGGTAAAGACTGTGGTAAGAGTAACGAGATTTTCTCAGAGTAACAATATAAATAGAACGCAATGCTAACACGGAAGTAGCGTGTTTTATACGCGACTCCCGGCTCAGTGGCATAGTAGCCATCACGTTAAGGCAACTCAAAAGAAAATGTACATTTAATAGTTTTATAATAGCTCCTACGTATTAAATTAAATATTTAATATTGACGGTGGGTATGCAATTCTGGAGGGCCCGTGAATTTCATTCCCACGATAAGAATTATTGGGGGGAACTTTCCATAGTTACCAAAATTTATTACCAACACACTACCAACCACATGGGTTGATCAATACATAAATAAACCCATGGTAACAAATTAAAATACGTCGAGCTGCTTATGTAGGGAGGGGGCGTTAATAGGGTGTCAAAAGAATTATGCTAGGCACGTAAATCAACCAAGCTGAGGTAACCTGTGTCAGCTAATTCGAGCACAACAGTTATGCACGAAATGCGCTTTTATGAAGACAAAAATACGTGCGTTGCGTCACTGAACCATCACGCGCTGAGGAAATTACTATAGAAACAAAACAAATGTGGTTAAAGTATACACTCACAAATTAACATTGTTTTTTTTTTATACCACTAAGGTGGCACACAAGCATACGGCCCACCTGATGGTAAGCAGTCACCGTAGCCTATAGCCGCTAGCAATACCAGGGGTATCACTAACGGGGTGCCAACCATGTTGTTGATGAGGACTCACTGTGCTAGCAGCAATACTACTCGCTCAGCGTATCCTCGTGGAGCACTGGCAACCTTACTTACCGCAGAAACACAACATTACATCAAGTAGTGTTATTTCACTGCGGTCTTCTGTAAGGCGGAGGTACAGTCCCCAGTCGGGCGGCTCCAATTTAAATGGGATAACCCACGGGATATCCCTAATCGCGCTACCTCTCTTTTTAAAAGCTCATGGTGTGATTAATCACTTTACTTAAGCTTAGAAAAACTCATTGGTACAGGCTGGGATTCAAACCTGGGCCCATCAGATGACAGGCCTGTTGCTTCAACCACAAGGCCACCACGGCTTTTTAATCGATTTAATTTGATCAAACACACATTTAAGCCACTCGCTTTACACATATGTAGTGTTATTATCCCTAACTAATGTTCTGTTGTCATATTTTTTTCTTATTTATATGACAGCCATGCCAATACCATGATGGTCAATATTTAGTTATAACTTAATGGACAAATTATAATAATATGTAATTATAAGTACTAATTAAGTCTGCATAACATTGATGCATGATCAAGCAACAGAGAGAGAATAGGTAGCAAGTAAAAATACATGTAAATAGAATTACCTACATTAAATTATTTATTATAAAAACAATATGAGGAAATAATATTTATGGCATAAATGTAGGCAAATCATGTGGCTATAAATGAAAAAAAAAAGATTATATATGGGATAAGACATGCATTTTATGTGCTTGGATTATTTCAATCGTCAGAAATTTCTGATTCAGTTAATGATTGCTTTCACTTTTAAATTAAGGAAAACCTAATTCTTTGAAAAATCATAGTAATTTCTGTTGGAATTTAATAAATCCAACATATCTCACTCAGAGAATCAGCATTGCTATCCAGCGTGGCAATGCTGCCAACATTCTTGGCACGCTCCCATATGATTCCGGTTTGGGTCAGATCTTTTAACTATAAGTAAGTAGGTTAAGATATGTTTTTTGTAAATAGTTTAATCTGTTTTGTGTCAATAAATGTAATAAATCCAACTAAAAATCCATGGATGAAGTAGGTGAATATATCCTTATATGTTTTATGATTAAATTCACCTAATAATTATTAAACATAAGCTAGGTTATAGTTGATAGAGTAATTATGTTCTAGAGTAGTCCCATTAAACCCATACTTGCCATAGTAACTTGTATTGTTAAAGACATATTTATTTTATATTAAGTAATAAGTTGTGTGTATTTATTTCTGTATGTGAAGTAAAAGTGAGTTAAGAATATATTTTTGTTGATTCTATTTATGATGCAAATGCTCTCAAATTGCTAGCTTTTATATTTTTTGTGGCACTTATTTATACGAATTTCACTAATCATTAGCAGCACAGTTTTAGCTACCCGCTGTAATTTTTCGTG
Source organism: Falcaria lacertinaria (assembly GCA_951449985.1). NCBI lineage: Eukaryota > Metazoa > Arthropoda > Insecta > Lepidoptera > Drepanidae > Falcaria > Falcaria lacertinaria. The sequence goes on along the minus strand of OX602111.1, from coordinate 9,482,493 downwards.
TTTTTACATTTCTCACCAGTCTACTCAGTACGCTTATAAAATACATTAATATATAATAAAAATCTCGATAAAATTTCGCGTCCAAGAAATAACATGGCTCATTTTAAAATTACACGCTGCAGCTCCAAGCGAAATGTTTATTGTGCAGTTTAAAATAGCAAGAGTTTTCGTACTTACATTTGACGAGAGTGAGACGGGCTTGATGCACTTATTTTTAATTATAACTTATTTGATCAGTAATCATTCAAAAATAAAGAGTTTTCAATGAATATAAAATAATAATAAGGAACGCATCATCACGAATTGAGATACTTGATTGAAAGACACAGACACAGAGTACAAATAAATCACTACGTTTGAAAGAGATGTCAAAATCAAATCCCCAATGAATGACAGTATTGACGAGTTTTTGGCGGGAATCAGGCGGAGCGGTTGCGATTTTTTCCAGTGTGTCGTAAATTGTGTTATAGTGATCTTTAATGTGTATTTTTGGTGTCAATATGTGCAATAAAGTTTCATTTAGTGACTGATTTATAGGAGCATTGGAAATAATGCCATAATACGACTTTTGGGTTAAGTGATTTATCATTTTGGTCAATAGGTTACCTCTAATCTAAAGGCGTGTTACGATCTGCTACTGCCGTGGGTTGTCTCCAGAAACTCCATTGGGCGTTAGAATGCATGACACTAGGCATTTTAATGCGGCAAACACGAGAAATTTTGCAACATGAAAATTCTCTAACACTCGACACTGGCAAAAATAGTCCCTGAAGGGATTGATTGCCATACTTAGGAAGAAGAAGAAGAAGAAAGACACAGACACAGAGTACAAATAAATCACTACGTTTGAAAGAGATGTCAAAATCAAATCCCCAATGAATGACAGTATTGACGAGTTTTTGGCGGGAATCAGGCGGAGCGGTTGCGATTTTTTCCAGTGTGTCGTAAATTGTGTTATAGTGATCTTTAATGTGTATTTTTGGTGTCGATATGTGCAGTAAAGTTTCATTTAGTGACTGATTTATAGGAGCATTGGAAATAATGCCATAATACGACTTTTGGGTTAAGTGATTTATCATTTTGGTCAATAGGTTACCTCTAATCTAAAGGCGTGTTACGATCTGCTACTGCCGTGGGTTGTCTCCAGAAACTCCATTGGGCGTTAGAATGCATGACACTAGGCATTTTAATGCGGCAATCACGAGAAATTTTGCAACATGAAAATTCTCTAACACTCGACACTGGCAAAAATAGTCCCTGAAGGGATTGATTGCCATACTTAGGAAGAAGAAGAAGAAGAACACAGTATTGACACGTTGTGACTGACTAATTTGTTCTTCTTCTTCCTGGCGATGGCAATAAATTCTCTTCAAGGACTATTTTTGCGTGTTGATTGTAATGTAAAATAATTATTTGTAAAAATTATCAGTATTGTCTTGTTGCATTAAAATGTTTAGTGTCTTGCATTCTAAAGTTTATAAAAGAATAAAACCAAAATGATAAATCACTAAAATCACTTCATATTCTAACTAACTTCATATTCATGAATATTCATATTTATGTTATGCTAAATTTAAAATAACCAATATAATAATGTAGTCTCGCTATGTAGCGTAGATAGAGCGTACAGCGGTTGTATTCTCTTGGGAGCGTACGTACGTTGCCTATCATTAATTTCTGTCATCTGTCAGACTGTCAGTGCATGAGTAAATAATTTATGGTATCGGATTGTTGTGTTGTATTGTATTGTAAAATGTTTATTTGCTTACAAAATTACAGATGATTGGGCACGGAGTATTATTTATAACTTCCAATAGGTAAAAGAGTAAGCGATTGCAATAATGGAACCAGATTCAACTACATACGATAGTAACACGAAGACTTTGGTAAATGTATCCTGTTTACCTTTTTCCACATGTCCTAGGTAAGATTCTTCTATTTATCACTTAAGTATCTTCATTACCTCGTTAATTATATCAGTCAATTGGTGGGAACCGTTTGTTCCTATATCTATACAACAAAGTTATATTAATTTAATAATAATAATAATGTTCGAGGATTATCACATCACACAATGCGCCGTCTGCTCCGAAACTAAACTATGTTTCTTTCTTTTATAAATACATTCCAAACACCTAGCTCAAGACTCAAGGCAAACACAAAAGTGTTTGTCACATAATGTTTGTCCCCAAAAGGCAAATATTACAGGGCTCAAATAATTTACGTCAAGCTTACGAATTCATTTGCAACATCATTCGTCCTATAAAACCTATTAGAACTAAACTATAATGGTTGGAGATGATTTGGAATATGAGCCTGTAGTAAACTTAATTGAATGTCTTGATTCCAGTAATTTCAAATTATATCAGGACTTTGTTCACAATAATGGTGAAAAGAATTTGGAAAGTCAGATAGTGGAGAGGCTGCAGGCATTTGGGTTGCTTCTGAGCAGTACCCAATGTCCCACAAACAAACCAGATTGCAATGTTGTGTGCAAAAGTGCCAGAGTCATTGATAAGTAAGTGTACAAATAAAAAAGAAAACATGAATTGAGAGCTTGATACTTCATGGAATACAAATAAGGTTACACATATCTTAAGATAAAATATTGTCTATGCTACTCAGGAATACTCTAGGTTTTCATGATGTTTTTTTATAATGGTTCAGTATTCTCTATAGATTACCCTATTAAACATACAAACAATCAAAGACATTTTACCTATTTATAATCTAAATAAAGTTGGTTAGTTATAATAAATAAAATGTTTGTGCTTCAAGTAATCTTCACAAATGTTCCCTGTTCATATTTTGTATACCTATCGGGACATACATTACATAGGAATGTCATTTTATTTTTATGCCATCACCTATATAAGTTATACCATTAATAATGCAATAAATAGCATTGTCCTTCTAATGTTTCAGAGTGCAGTGGGTGTGTGCTGGGTGCCAAAAGAAGCAGCCTATAAGAATACAATCATTTTTCTTCAGAATTCCATGCTCTCTGCTTCAAGCACTTCAGATCATCCTGGCATGGTCAGAAGATGCTGACTGTTATACAGCTGCTGAACATTTTGGTAATTACCTTAATGCTAGTTTTATTATTCATTCTAAAATACATAATAATATTAGAAGTCCTTAAATAATGAATCTTATCTACAATGGATTAACATGTATAGAATCTAATGGCTTGGAACATTTTGTACTATTGGGCATAGTCTTAAATGACCTTGGGAAATATTAAAGTTCTTGTAATACAAGCAATCTTAATTCAAGTATACCCTTTGAGTGTCACTAATGACTTCACACATGCATATCACCAGTCTGGGACCTCACAACGCTAGACTGATTATTACTTAATTAGGTTGAGGGTACAAGATGGATATTACTTCATTGGGTACTAATACATTGTAATTAAACTGATACCTTCTAACTTGTGTTTATATTTTACATGCTAGCATTAAAGCCAATGCCCAGGTAAGTTATATAAAAGTTAATAGAACCTATATCTTATGTTTTTTTTTATATATGCAGAGTGTTAGGTATTTAGTATATTACGAGGTGTTAGTCTCACCTATGTCTACTAGTCTGTCCGTATATAACTCGACTTCTGTGTCTTCTGTTTATAGATTTGTCTGTTTTTTAATAAGAATGGAACTCACTCTTGTTATAAAATGTATAACCACGCGAGCAAAGCCGCAAGCATATAGTTTACTTACTAGATAGATTTCACAGATAATTGTATATTTCTATACATATATTACATGTATGCATGAATTAATATTACAAAAGGCGATACGAAAACGTTGTCGACAATGTTCCTGCTACCGGCACAGACGTTTTATACGACATGCTGATTATTATTTGTTCACCTCACAGGTGTTAAACCTAAAACAGCAACTCAGATTTACGACCGGCTTGATGAGCTGGCAGTGAAGGAGTACAACAAATACAAACTGGGAGGGGAGAACAGTGTGGTCCTGGCTGAGATCTACCCGGATTGCTTGAACAGACTGTCTCCGGACACAACAGACCAGTCCCATGTGCACCGGATTCTGATGCTGGCTGATACTAATGTTAGTGCTGCCATCTTTTGATAAAATGTGATAATTATTATTAAAAACTTGTATTTGTGGGTCCGAAAAGACACCAGACAGATACAGACAAGATTGCGAAAGCAAAGCTCTGTCTTAAATTTATATTGAAACAGTTTATAATTACATATTATACTGAGGATATACCTTTGAAGGAACTAGTGGGACCAAAAATTCTCAGTAGTTTCTTTAAAGTTTAAAGAAACTACTGAGAACAACCCTTGTATATATATCCGCATATGAAGTCTATTTTACTATGTACTTATGTATAATTTACTACATACCTAAAATGTTAGTATGATAGAACATTTTTATTTTATTTTAAATATCCTCTTATTTACAGCACATCCCAACACAATTCAAGCTGCACGTAATACGAGACGACGTAAAAAAGACATTTAGTGGCAGTTCTACCGACGATGAGGTAATTGATGTCCGCGTATCTCGTGTTTCTAGTTTGTAATATTCATAAATAACTAAATGTGCGACATGTTAATAGTACAAAAGATTTACAAATTCGGATGTCTATTTGTTACTCAATCACGCCAACGTATAGATTTTATTGAATTTTGACCCAGAATTAGACCTCGATGTAGGGATAGATAGGGTTAATTCCGAAAAAAATATTGTTGACTGTTGTGTGCGGACGGAGTCGCTTGCAAAAGCTAGTTATAGTAAATATATATTTATAAATTAAATATATTTACAAAATAACTTAAAATTGTAACTTTAAATTAGATGCTTAAAATAATATGTATATTCTGACCATGATCGATTGTCACGTATATCCTAAAGTATCTTCGGAGAAAAGTGGGTATTGATTGACTGACATTATTCGTAGTTAGTAGACATTGCCTATCATTTGTCGAGAAGAAGTGATAATAAAAAATCAAGCCTTACAATAGTCGCATCGCATAATGTGCGACATCTGACATCTGACTGCCAACTCTTCCACCGAGCACTGGTACTCAAACAAAAGTCGTTACTTTTAGTCGCTAACTTGCCAACACTGTAACCTGGCTTCCTGTAATGAGTTGCCGTCACTTTTCACCACATGATGAAAAACGTAACACATGTAACAATGTATTGTCAAACAGACCCTAAGAGCAGAAGTGGAGCGGGCAATATCGAGCTCAGTGGTACCAAACTCCACCGTAGTGCTGGGCAGCAGCTTGCCGGCGGTGAGCGGCACCACATCCATACAGCAGCTCTTGCAGTACTGCGACGCTGATATGCAGCATTTCTGTGAGTGACTCTACACCAAAGATAATTAACCTTATAGTGGGAATTTTTATAAAAAAAAGTCTGATCTCGAGCGCGAATTATTTTTAGACTCATCCAATGATAAACCACACGCATACGAGTACGTGCACTCGGCACTTTTCGACCTCCAGTTACATGTATGGAGTTCCAACGTATTTCTTTTCCGTAATTTCTCTACACAAGCTGTATTAGCGGGTAGCAGAATATCTAGTGTATAAATCTGCAGTGACATACGCCATACGACTGTATGTCGAAATTGATAGGGTTCCGTTTTGGCCATTTGGATACGGAACTCTAATACATTTATGTGTACTTGCAGTGACAAGTCGCGTGTGGCGGCAAGCAGTGTGTGTGTGTAGCGCGGCGCACGAAGTGTGTGCGGCGGGGGAGTGCGGTCCTCGCTTGCAACAATACTTGCACAGCGCACTACACCGTCTGAGGCAAGGGGACCGCCTCTACACACACACGCTGCGGGCACTCGCCGACGACACCCGCACCCCTCCCCACACACACCAAGTTGCCTCATAGAGTGCGACACGGGGGCCGCATCTACAAACACACGCTGCGGGTACTCCCTGAATAAATACACACACCCCTCTCCAAACCCACAAGCTGCCTCCTAGAGTGCCACACGCGGACCGCCTCTACACACACGTTGCTGGCACTCGCCGACGAAACACGCACCCCTCCCCAAACCCACCAAGCTGCATCATATAGTGCCACACGGGGACTGCCTCTACACACACGCTGCGGGCACTCGCCAGATAAATACTGAATACACACACACCCCTCCCCACCCACACCCCTCCCCACACACACACCCCTCTCCAAACCCTCCAAGCTGCCTCATAGAGTGCCATACGGGGACCGCCTCTACACACACACGGCGGGCATTCGTTATGGCCACACGCACATAATTATTTACACAGGTGTAACAGACTAATAGAGTAATATTTCTAGACTAAGAGACTAGTGTCATCGGAAGATTGCGTATCTTGCATTTGTGTGAATAATCCTATGGGAATATAAATTTTACTAATCTGATTATGATTCTAGATGATAGATAAAATTAGAAATTATTCTTTACGTTATGTATACCTACTGGATACAATGCTACGAAGGAATGTTGGTTGGCATCTTAATCGTCATACAGTATTGATTCTATAAAAGATTTTGATAGTTTCCTTGTCCGTAGCTAGTTTACATAAGTAGTGTCTTCCTAAGTGCCTTCTGAAGATATTGTATTTGTGATATTCATCTTTTACGTTACTTTTTTGAATATGAAATAATAATTTGTTAGGTTTGTGTAAGTTCTCGTTAGATATAAAATGATAATTAAGTATTCATAGTTGATATTAAGTATGGTGATATTAATGTTTTTTCTTCTCTAGTTTTTTGTGAAGTTTAGGTTTTGTTTTGTTGGTGTGATATACTTTTGTATTATTCATCTTCTTTGAAATAAACCGGATTTATTGTTTAAACTTCATAGTTTATGGTAACACCTTTAAAATGTACCGATTTATAAATGTATTGAGATTTTTTTTAAACCTCTAAAGTTATACACAAGCATACGGCCCACCTGATGGTAAGCAGTCACCGTAGCCTATAGCCGCTAGCAATACTAGTGATATCATTAACGAGTTACCAATCCTGTTGTTGATGAGGACTCACTGTGCCAGCAGCATTACTACTAGCGCAGCGTATACTCGTGGAGCACTGGTAACCTTACTCACCGCAGAAACACAACACTACATTAAAGTAGTGTTATTTGACTGCAGTCTTCTGTGTCGTCGGTAGCAAGAACATTATTTGACAACGTATTCGAAAACGTAACTCTCAAAATTGTCATACTAATTTTTACTTCCACTTTTCACCGCCGCAGCGCTGTTCATTTTATGCATGCTTGCGCTACTGTAAGGAAGGAGGAGGTACAGTCCCCAATCGGGCGGCTAAAAATAGCACAAAATGTCTTCCAGTCACAAATTATGTTATTGTGTACTGTGTACTCACAATGTCATGAATACTCTATTTTGAGAGAATAACTTTGATAACGTAAGTAATAAATTGTTATAATTGTTTGCGTTAACTGCTGTAAGGATTATTTCAACATGTTTGATAGTAAAATAAATATTTGAGCATTTAAAATATTTTTTACATTATCGTCCATTGAATTCGTGCATTGTTTTGCCCAAACTTCTTTCCACTTTATTCTCAGATTTTTTTGATTAAAGTAAGTCCCATTTAATTTTGATTCCTAATTTCGTCTTCATCATCATCGACTTTCGACATCATGCCTTAGATAGAAATTTGCAAGTACCAAAACTGTTCGGCATCTTAAATGATCTCAAATATAAAAGATGTAACCGTTTAGGTAAAGTGTTTAAAATAGTTTGTGTTTGTAGGCGTATACTTATTACGTCGTTTGCTCATGTATGACAAGTCAAAATATCGGAGGAAACAATTATTTTATAATTATCGAATTGAAATTTGGTATTTTATAAAATTGTAATAATAACTATTCCTTCATACAAATAATTTATCACTTATCAAGTTGTATGGAAATCTTGAAGGTTTATAACTTCAAGTTTAAGAAGAAAGTTAATAATAAGTAAAATGTCCGACGATGATAACACCGAAATCTGCAGATTAATTATATCCTACTTCTTACTAATATTACAAATGTAAGTTTATGAGATGATGAATAGATTGCTGGATGTATGTTGGTCAATCATGTAAAAACGGCTGAACGGATTTGGGTAAACTTTGGTACACGGATAGATTATAACCTGGATTAATTCATAGGATACTTTTCATCTCGAATTAATGTTAGGTGCTTGTGGAGTTCAAAAGGCAACGCGGACGAAGTCGCGGGAAGAAGCTTCTCAGTGCATACGTATATATACAAGAGGGTATGTCTATATATAGATAGTGAACTGGCAAATTGGGCCATGGACACCGAACGGGTTTGACTCGCAAGACAAGCTGACGGCTTCTAAGTCCCGTTGCACCACGCTTCCTGCTCATGGTGGACGTTTGGCCTCTAAAAGGCAGGCTAAAGACAAGTGTTAATGTTACCAGTTATCACTGTTCTTGGGTTGTAGTCGCATGAAAAATAAATTATAGGGAAGTAATCATAGCAGCCAGGCTTGTGTTAGCCTAAGACCACAGAGTACACAACCACTACGTTTCCAAAGACCTAACTGACCACTGTCGGGTTGAATAGGCGAGTGTATCAATGTAAACGTATATATTCTGTAAGGCTATAAGACTACGCTATTGATCATAATTTATATCGGATGTAAGATGATATGGATTTTTTTTTCTGATCTTGAAAAGCTCAGTACTCGTTGGTTTATATAACTAAACCACGTGCCTATCCAATTTATGAATGTCATAAAAAATTAAGTGGGCTGTGGGTTTTTCTTTCAAGAATGACTGCAGGATCGATTTCTGATGGATTTATGATAGTTTATCTTAAATCCATATATAAAGATGATTATTTAGATACGTACCTACACTAACCCCAAGAGAATACAACCGCTACGCTAGACGCTGATCTTGAAATGGCGAACATTGTGTACCTACCTTATGACCTTTGATTTATGACAGTGACAGATAGCACCGAAGATGGAAAGCTTTGGCAGAACGATGTCCTTATGCTAAGGGAGCAATAGTAAATGTTTTATTCATACATGTCATCACCAATAAAGTATAGTATAAAAAAACGTATAATAGTAAGCAATATTCTCTGTGTGCTTAGATTTGATCGGGCTATACCTACATACATATTGTAGTATAGTACCTAGAAAACCGGCTTGACTCCTAGTACAATGTTATAAATAGGTACCTACATATTGAACTAGAACATTTCTAGAAAGCTTAGAAAGTTAGAATATCTATATAGAATTGAGAAATGAAATCACGACTTAGGTGATTTTGAGAGACTGATGGTGTGATTGAAAACACTCATCACCGTAAATTAGGGGTAATTAATATTGAATGCAATTTTTTTAAGAAGGTGTTTGGCATAGGTGGCAGCTGCAAGTTTGTTTTGAATAATTATCAACTTATATGTAGGAACTGAGCAATAATCGGCGGATAAGGGCAAATAAAACAAAGTTTGTACCGTTTATCGATTCCGCAAGTAGGTGGTACAGTTAGTCGAAAGCTGCGAGGCGCGTCGCATCGCGCTTAGCGTAATTTAACAGGTTGCTATGACGGTTCGCTCAGACCTGTCTTAGACGAGACGACCGACGGAAGCTCCAGGCGGTCAGGTTGAATATGTGTCACTAGCTTTTTTCCACGTGACATGTTTTAAAATATCCTTTAAGATTTGAGAATTAACGAAAACACCGAATTCCAGCTGCATTGTTAACTACCTTTCAAACTACTTGGTAGCTTAGATTTAGTAGGTTCTTTATGCACTTAGTAAATTAGCTTTTGAAAGCTAATGAAAAATATCATTCTTTATCAAAGAAAAATACCCTAAAATTAGACTAAAAATAGAGTGGATCTTCTTACAATCTACGTAGCATTTAAGTTATTTCATAAACAAAGATCAGATAATAAATAAAACGTCACTTTTCGACTGAGATATGAAGAGCACACGCACTTACAATGTTATTAATTATTATCTATAGTAATTATTATCTATGGCGTAGCTGACAAAGGTTACCGTGTCACTAAATCAGACAGAGGCTATCTTTTTATAAGTACACTTAAGCTAAAAATATAATTATCATTTCTCAATGACTTGCGGGGTTTTAGGTCAACGTTTGTGTGACGTTACTGTATAAGCTTAGTACATTGTAACAAGATTGAACTAAGTCAGCGTTAACTGCACAAGTGGATGCATTAATTCCTGTTAAGCCGGCCCAGTGTGGTAAGCCGGAGCTGCGGTGGCTGTACCGCTATCTGGGCGAATAAATAAAAGATGCAGCGAAGAACGGGTACATAGCTGGCCCCTCGGCGCGGCGGATCAGTGCGCTCCCAAACACCTTTCGCGATGGTCAACTACAGACGAGTGTGTGTAGCGGCCTTGAGCCTGCTTGCTGCTGCGACTGCCGCACCGGCCCCCGACTGCGACAGGGACAAATCCGTCCACTACGACCAGAGACAAAACGGCACCGAGAACTATAGGCTCAACATAGATGGAGTCGTCATAGCGGTCGCGCCCGCGGAGTCTTTCATCGAAGCGGCGTCCGAGATCGACCTCAGCGATCTTATTGACTTGGACTACTTTAACGAGGGCAACAAACCCGAGCCACATAAGCCGCATGATAAGCCAAAACCGGAGGTGGACCAGCAAAAGCCTGAGGAAATGCCGCAGCAAGATAAACCGAAGCCCGAAGCACCCGAAGTTTCAGAGATAGTTATGAAGCCAGAGGACTCTGCGCCTAGTGAAGTCAAGTCATCAAGACCACACGGCAAGGGTCAGAGAAAGGATGCCTCTATGAAGAAACAAAGTAGGTAATGTACCTATATACCTAATATTTGCCAATTATTAGCAACCCAATCACATAATCACTTAAGAGATATTATATCATCAAAGATTTCCGTCTTATATTAAACATCATTAACGTAACGAAAATAAATTGGTAACTTTTTTGCAAAATTATAATTACACTATTTACAATAATATGGCGTCTAATGTTAATCGACTATTTGATATTAAAGGGTTTATTTATTTTCTTTGCAGGTTGAGAAGCTATCTTTACAACGTCTTAACAGCGATGTTAAGGAAACGGCCTCAGGCCGCTACCAAATAAGCCACGGTCTACTAAAACTGAATTTAAAGCGAGGGTTGCCGACTTTATAGAACTGGATTATTTTAATAACTAGAATTAATGAGCTCTTCATTTATAATACTGATCGTGTGTAGTTGAGTGATAACGATGCATTTATTTATAATAAGACTTAGTTTTAAGTGTACGTTTGTAAATTGTTTTTGTTAAAAATAAATAATAATTCTTATTGAAAAATCCCTAATCATTGTATTTTATTAAAATGTATATTTGTTCCTTACGAAGAAACTCAACATTAAGTTATATTAGTACACAATAGCATTATCGGATACAAATAATTGTCTGGTTTTTATTAAAAAATAGTTTCTTCGCAACTTTGCCTGCCAAACAAAAGGGTATAGATAAGACATAAAAAATAGTTTTCAATAGTATTTGTTTTAAGCTAAGCTGATGTGTACGTCGAGAAACGAGTAACTGATCTTTTAGTTGGTCATCTTTAAGGTCATACATACCTCAAAACTTCACGCATAGCTGCCCCCACAGGGGAAGCATAGGTTATCAGAAAATACTGATATTTATATAGCAGAGTTATTACTTACTTAAATAAAGGCCATAACTATGAATAAGTCCGAAGAATATTTAGTTGACTCAACAATGACTCAACAAACATTGACTCAACAATTTATTTCGACATATAAATTATTTTCACTTGGATTGACTATAAACAACCTCCGAAATAGGTCCCTGTTATCCTGTTGGCGAAGAAGACAAGTAGTGCCCAAGTATCTATTAAAATCTACCTTGCCTTCACAATATTAACTTTATACTTATCGCTGAATTTAATCGTCACGATGCCCACTAACTTTCAACAATCGCTGTACTTACGAGTAGATCAAATACAAAATGTAGATAGAGGTTAGCGAACAATGAAGAGACGTCAGTTAAAAATGTCGTTTTATTGTTTGTGGTGTATTACATGTATGAAAACTATTGAAATGAGTACAAATTAAAATTATTTACGTATGTACATACACACACCTAAAACGAATCCAACTTTTCCACATTTAGTTTGTTTTGAGCGCTTTAAGTATCTATTTATATTATTTAATTGCAGAACATAAACAGTATCATATTATGGCCGCAATAATAAATAGTAAGATGTCGTTGATCTTGTTTTATATTATGAGCGTGAAAGCTACTTTCTTCTTTCTTGAGTGGTGCCATCTATTTAATGACTTTAATGGTATCAATAATGAGTGGTCTTAAAAATTGCCCAAACATCAAAACAAGTCAAACAATAATGATTTATAATATACAGGGAAAACTTGGAATTTGGAGTGGCAGTTCCACACAACATGGTACAAAATACGGGAATTTAAATTAAAGATAATATGTCGTCTCATGAGAACCATTTGTCCGCTTGGACTAGATTATCTTTTAACAGTTTTACGAGGAACATAAACATATCCGAGCATCCTTTTCCTTTTTATTGCTACGTTGGAAAACTTTCTAATTATTAAGTCTGTTTATAAGTACACACATTTTTTAAACTAAACATAGCGCAATACATTTAACAAAAATAATGAACAAGAGAATATTCTTACCTACACTTATAAAACTGCAATTTGTATTTCATTACGTTTATTATTCGAATATATTAAGAGGATCGCTGTTCATTTTGTTACTATCGAATGATAAGACGATCTTGGATCAGCGATATATATTTACACATGAATTACACACTGATTACGTAAATAGAATATGTCATTTTTGATGTTTTTTTACCACTAAGGTGGCACACAAGCATACGGCCCACTTGATGGCAAGCAGTCACCGTAGTCTATAGCCTATAGCCGCTAGCAATACTAGGGGTATCACTAACGGGTTGCCAACCATGTTGTTGATGAGGATTCGCTTTGCTAGCAGCATTACTACTAGCCCAGCGTATCCTCGTGGAGCAAACTTACCGCAGAAATACAAGACGTTAGAGAGTTATTTCACTGCGGTCTTCTGTAAGGTGGAGATACAGTCCCCAGTCGGGCGGCTCCAATTAAAATGGGAGAACCCACGGGAAATCCCAAATAGCTCAACCTCTCTTAGATTGATTAAATTACACAATGCCGGGAAAAGAGACACAGGTCTTGCTTCAGCTTCGTAGCCGTCTCGTGGGCCCGGGCCATTGTTAGCCGTGTAGAAATATTAAAAAAGTAAACTAATCAATGATGTAGACTTTTGACTATAGACAATATGTAATGCTACTCTACAATTTTAACATGTTCCTATGTATTTTTGTGACAGCTACGTAGATTCTAAGCAACCCTCCAAGCCTCAAGTGACAGACATAATCGTCCCTTTAAAGATATTGGATGCAATAGGATGGGACCATTGTTCGTTGTGTTCAGATACTCACTTAAATCTCTGGAAAATCCTCAAATTAAATAAAACCAGCTTTCTAATCTACTTAAGTAAACTTGTCTTAACTTGTATCTACCATATTTTATTAACTCGACAAATTACATTGATTCATGTCACGTTATGTGTCTCTCTAGTATCCGCTGCAAAACTCCAAAATAACTTATTTAATTGGTAAAACCTGTGAGGTCTAATTTACTTTTACGAGTTAATTAACCTACTGTAGGCACCTGCAGGTCATGAGAACGCACGGCCAGTTGAATGACATTTTAACATGAGGTTATAACATTTTCCTGTCCTTCCACAGTGATCCACACAACTCACACCAATTAATCCATTCAACCAAAAAATTTGCAGCTAGAGTTGTGTGAGATTGAAATGGTTGTGCTAAGCTACGTTTCATAACGACGCTATATGCTTCTACACTAGTCTTCCTTTCTTATATGTTTTTGTGTTGTGTTGTTATGAATAAATGTATTTTCTTTCTTTCTTTTCTTTCAAGTAATAACAAAAGAAAAATTTTCGACGCGAACGCTGGCCCAGTCGTATCCTGACTACGCGATACTACTCGATTCCCACCGGGGCAAACATTTATGTGACAAACATGGTTGCCTAGCATATGCGTGTATTATATATGTATTTAATTTACAAAAATTGGCAGATGGCGTCATCTGATAATGTCCAAGCATTGTTATTATTATTTATCACACGTACAATACATACATGAGTATAATCATCGCCCTAATCCACTATCTTGGTAATAAATATTTTTTACAACTAAGCAAAATGTCTTCAAATCACCTTGTTTGTCCAAAAATATGGATGTCGGCCCCATGAATAACATTGGCCGATTTTTAATTGTTGTTATTTGTTGAGTGGAGTGGTATGACGGCATGAGTGGTGTGGTCATTAGTCTCCGAGGCTAGACAAATTGCCTCAACGAAGCTAAATGTGACTTTGCTTTCTTTTCGGGGTGACCTAATTTGGGCGCTTTAGATACCTAAATCTAAATCTAAATCTCTGGGTCAGCTTTGCAAAATAAGTAGATTGATTAAACATTTTTATATGAGTTATCAATCTTCACTAATATTATAAAGAGGAAAGATTTGTATTTATGTGGGTTTGTATTGAATAGGCTCCGAAACTACTGGACCGATTTCAAAAATTCTTTCGGCGTTAGAAAGCTAAATTATAACTGAGGATAGGCTATATATTAAACTAGCTAACCGCCCCGGCTTCGCACGGGGCACATTTGATAAATGTCTACCCGTGCGAAGCCGGGCCGGGCCGCTAGTGTTTTCATAAGTTGTAATCTATACTAATATTATAAAGAGGAAAGATTTGTATTTATGTGTGTGTATGTTTGTATTGAATAGGCTCCGAAACTACTGTACCGATTTCAAAAAATCTTTCACCGTTAGAAAGCTACATTATCACTGAGTAACATAGACTACTCGTATATATTATATTGATACGCGGGCGAAGTCGCGGAGAAACAGCTATAAATAATAAATATGGTTGTTTTAGGTAGGCAGCTAATGCTTTACTTGTATTGAAAAAAAAGCTCTACGATCTATTCTTTGCTTTGATAATAGCGTCTGGGTGTTTGATATGTATTTTAAGTATGTATTTACAAACAAAAAGTATATAAGTATTGTATCAACGGCTGGTTCCCGTAGTATAAGCTTTGCTTAGTTTAGGGCAAGAAGGCGCTGTGTGATAATGTCCAAGCATTATGATTATTTTGAAAAGAGAATAAAACGAGATCCGAATTCAATACCTCGCCTTCTTAAGTGGCTGAAAAATACATTTTCTACGCAAAAATTGGTTGACTTATAATATAAGATCAACGCGATTCTATAGAATATATGCCTCTTCTGTATTTGGTTTTGAATATTTGATGCTAGATGGCAAATTAGGAACAAGTGGCTCTTATCCGTTTCGATATCGCTTTAAATTCAGTAGGCAGCTATTTCCAAAATCAAACGCTGATGCACACGTAGATTTTAAAAAACAGGGTAGCCAATATTGGTTTAAATTGTTGTAACATCAGACACTTCTAACCGAATCAACCAATCCACCAGATAAATGTACCTAACCTTGTTCTTCGGGCGCATTTGAATCGTGGTCATTGTCAATTAATATTCATAAATATCAGCATATTTGAAATAAAAAAAATCATGAATCAAAAATGGGGAATACTATATTTGAACCCCAGGAAGTAAATAATGAATATGTCAAATTGTATCCGGCATCTGTACTATACATAAGCAATTACCAGTATATTATCTCCTCTGTGCTATTACCCACGCATAAATCTTCATCCGAAGGAGTAGCATGGTGTGATTTTATTTAAAGTGAAAAGTTGTCAAGTGCAATTTTATTTACGTTGCCCGAGCGCCGGCTCCGTTATTAGTTGTCACGATTATGCAAAAACTGTTTGTTGCTACTGTTCGAGATAACGGGAAACCGTAGGACTCCAGTTTCCAAGTAAAGTAACAGCCTCCTGCATACTATCGAGACTACACTTATGTGTTTGCCTTTTCGTATAATCACGTTATAGTACTATTTATAATAAAATAAAATGCGTAAGTAGCCTACTCTATCATTCTGTCTGCTTATCTATGGTCTATCGATTTAGATTAAATCTATGTGAAAGTAAAAGAAAGGGTATTCTTTTTTAAAATCTTGTGTTACAGTACAGCCAGTCAGTTATTCAATATACAATACATATATAATACAAATGTATTGAATAGGATGCATAGTACATACAATCAGTAACTTATCTATGTATAGTGTACACGCTAAGTTGTAAAGTTTGTTTTTTGTTTGTTTATACCTTTCCAATAGCCACACCAGTTAGCAATTACCCTAGGTAGCGCGTACAAGCGTAGCTCTCAACTAATACAGCCGACTTTCAATGTAGTAAATCGGGCATGTGTGTCGTCTATGTGCGTTTCTCGCGAAACTCGGTTATCGTATCGCTGACCCGCGGTCACTGTCAACCACGATGCTACATGAGAACCGGCTCCATGGCACACCACGACACGAGAAAGCTTGCTTGAGTACTTTTTTAAATGATTGGCGACAAATACGTCCAATACAATTTGTATGTATGGCAAAAGAGTACCAGGAAGGCATCGCCAACATAAATAATGAAAGCTAGGCATGTAACATAAAAGTAGACATTAAATCCACAAGAATTTATAATTTAATATTTTCAATGAATTTTAGTGAATCAACGGGAAAATAATTATTACTTATATATTTTTTTAATTTTCATATCCAGTCCGGCTATGAAACAATTTTAATACGTCTTTTGTCGTTCGGTCATTATCAGTTTTATTATCGAAAATATTCGAGAAAACAAATGATTTGCGATTACTACTTTATATTAAGCTACATCTAAAACTGCTCTTTGGTATTGCAGATTCTTTTTTCTGCTGAGAAGTTTAAGGTTGACTAGTCACTGTTCCAGACGAGATGAGCGAATTGATTGATCTCAGCACGCTGGCTGTGCTACACACAGAAATCAGAACAGAAGTCTTAACATTAAGATCTCGTTGTAATTACAGTGGGCCTGATAACTCGACCAACCTCGCAGCTGCTCTTTTTTTACCCAACATGAATGTCAATATTTATCCAACAGATTCGACCTCAGATAATTGCTGTTTCATTACAGCAAATTGTTCGTGCTCTGTTATTAGAAGTTCAGGTTATTTAACTCCCGCTCAAGTTCGAGAGTATCGTGATAATCGTGTCGTGTTAACCGTTACAGTGTACTCGATTCGAGCGGCGACTGGTTGGGTGGCGGTGGGTAAAAGCGACGCGGGAGGAGCGAGCGCAGTCAGCGCACCGGAGACCGTTCAGGCACACGCACCATGCATCGCGGGGTAATCGCGTGGCTTCTCGCCGCCGCGGCCGCCGCCGCCGCCGTGCCCTTATCCTACGACCAGCGCCAGGACGGGGACTTAAACATGCGAGCAGATGTACAAAATGTAGTACTACTCTTCGCGCTACCCTCCAAGATGTCCAGCCTGCTCTCGACATTCATGCGCCACAACAGGCCGGTCAAACACAACCAGATGCAGGATAGAGCGGATGTCCACACGATGGAAGCGTTCGTGGAGCCTAACACGCCGTACCGAGTTGAGATTGGGTCCGAGGGTATGGGAGGCGACGGGCGTGAGGTGGAGGTGGTGATCGCGGGGCGGCGGCACTTCGATCCTGACTCCCTGGAGCACGCGGAACACGAGGAGATAAAGCTGTTGGGCGCTACGGAGCAGTGTGGGCCGGACCGGGAGCGCGACCCCGTTACACTTATGTGCCGCCCTCGCGCCCTAGAGTCCACCGAACCCCTCACCAACCCTGAGCCCACGAACTACAACAAGGAGCAACCAACCGCCGCCCCAACCCCTGATGTACAGCCAGAAGTCATTGCGTCGTAAATGGTGATCTCTCCTTACAATATGTATAGAATACATTTAATTAATTTATTTTTACTCTTTAAGCCATCTTTAATTTATTTGTAAAATAAGTAAATTGTATATTTTAAAATAATATATTGTTTTAATTTCCCGCAAAGAGTACATCACACTACAGTACTTTTGTAAATCTAAAAATAGGCTAATGCCTAAGATTAGTTAATTTCTCGACTGTTTAATACATAATTAAATTAGGTTTATATTGCACTATTAGCTATATATAGCGACGCCTCACCCAACATAAATAAAATGGTTAGCATGATATGATATGTCCAAAAAATATAAAATATCGAAGTATGTTCTCTTCTCATGTTGTACGCTTGACTTGGGATGTGAGATACTGGATTCCGTTCCCAAGTCGTGTAAAACCGTATGGTGTTTGCTGTGTTCTGTGCTATTCGATTCGTGTAAGAAGTTGATATTCAGTGTCAATGAATGTAATATCCATGCTTATTCCATGCAGACTCGTTAAAAAAAAAAAGTTATGCGATATTATGTTACACTACAACATACATAAAGCTGCGGGAGGGCGACACCTTCGTTCATCGCCAGCTACCCGCGGTCAGGTATGAAAATGTTCAATGACGAGCTTTGTCCGCTTGGTCCGAAGGGCTACTTCAAGCCGAACAAGTATAGCCAGGATGCGAGCAACATCAACTACATGAAGCTGCGAGAGCTGGAGTGTAAAATAATAATATTCAATGACGGAAATTTCCTCGTAGTGTGTAAGCAATTATGTGTTCGGGTTGTAGGCTTGTAGCTAGTGCAGTTACTGGACACTGGACAGAGAAAACTTATGAACTTTGATTTTAAGGCGTAAAGCGTAAGCGCATCAGACAAATGACTTGTTTGACTCGACAATTGGCATAAAAAATACTGGCCTAAGTCTTAACTTATGTAATAGGTACACTTACCTAGAAGTTAATACTTATCGGATATCATAAAGACAATGATTACAAATTGAACGTTTATTGTTCTTTGTTTTCATATCATGTAGTGGGATTTGAAATACAACAATGCTCGGGAAATAGGTGAATGATAGTGCATGTACACAAGTAGACAATAGACAGATACCTACTCATATACATGTATATGTATATACCTACTCATAATGCCCCTTTGTCCTACCCTAATCGATGTATGTGTGTCGTACCTTAATTTCTTAATTTTAATCTGGGTTCTTCTCAATTGAAATTGAGAATATCTGTCAGATAACTGTCAAAATTGGCTTGCCTGTGTCATGCACCGCAGCTTAGACCTATGGCTTAGACACATCTAGTGGTGGGGGTTCTCATTCCAGGATCTACTTGGCTGCGACAACCCGCCCCGGCTTCGCACGGCACATATAAGTTAAATATATACAAAACACTAATTAAATATACATAAAACCTTCCAATTGGATCACTCTATCCATTAAAAACTGGTTCAAAATCCTTTGTGTAATAAAGATCTAAGCATACATAGGGACAGAAAGACAGCGGGAAGCGACTTGGTTCTATCTTCTATAGTGTAGATGTAGATGTACATCTACACTATCCCGGCTCCGCACGGGTGGACAAAATATTTGATAAATATCTATGCTCCGCAACTAATGTCTACCCGTGCGAAGCCGGGGCAGGCCGCTAGTAATGTATAGGTACGGGATAACTAGGCACTCCGTAGGGCTGTTATCTATATAGGCGGTAATCGGACGTCTATATACATCCAAAAACACCGTCGGTGAATGAAATAAATAAATACGCATAATTTTATGCCAAGGATTAAAACTGTATCCAAATGCAGAGCAACCAGAGTCATCACTTTACTTGCTTGTATGACCGACTAATTCAAATCACTTAATAAATTGTATTCCAAGGATTCCGTCCGCGCGGACTTCAATTCATGCTTTTCCCATTCACCATACAACTTGCCACACGTGGGTCATCGATGCTCGATGGTAATGAACAATGTGTAACTGATTACAGGATTTCTGTCGTCGTACATTCGAGCGTCACACAGAAACTCCTGGAGGAAACAACAGACCCAGAATAGATTAAACTTATCGAAATGCTGAGCCAGCCTTGTTCCGTGAGAATAGCGGGCTCCCCATCACCCCGCTTTTGTAGTATGAACTCAACTCATTTTTCTCAAAACATCTTCAATGTACAGAATTGGACCTGTTACAGTTTTATTATAAGTAAAGATAAAAAAATTAGGTGTGGCACTCGGAGACTGCCGCGGTAAAGCTATTGCATAGCATTTTTATCAACTTATGCAATTATAATTATTTATTTATTTTATTAATGCAGTATTTTTTTATATACCTATATACTTTCTCTCAAACAGCTGATTACGGTAGTTTTCCAATACAACCAATGCCACCTAAAGGCGGGTTGCTGAACTAAAGAGACATGCGTGATATTTCAAAAAGCCATTAAAAGTTCTGGTATTTATCGATAGATGGAACTAAAAAGTATCACCGCTGTGCCGGTCGGAGTGGGCGGTGTTAGGTTTTTTTCGTTACGGAATTTCTGGATTCGGTCCCCACGCTCAAGGCCCGCGATAAAAGCTATGCAATAGCTTAAAATGCTGAGAAGAAAGTTATAAAATGAAAATAATAGATATAAAATAGTATAAGATTGCTTGTGTGCGGTAACTGTTCAGACACACACAATACAACCGAAAAAGTTTCAGTAACTGTGTGTTGTCGCTACGTCCAAAAGAAACGTAAGTATTGATATCCTATAAGCCTAAATCATCAAATGATTATTGTCATACCCGATGGCCTTAGTTTTTATTGGTATAAATTACAATGATAAGATACAGATATAGGAGATCGCAGCAGGCACAGATATTACTTATAAGAAGTAGGCATAGTAGTTCTTGCAACATACGTGGTCCGGTTGCATAGTCCAGATAACCGGTCGTTCAATACACCTCACTCGATAAATTTAACTTAGTTGAAGTAATGGAGGAAGATAAACCTTTCCCATGGCATATACAGAATCTCGAACCAAAAGTGGCTGAAGCACTGATGACATACTTCAAAGGTAAGGATATTGCTTAGTTATTTAAATATTATATAGATTTGTAATCTAGTACATTTGTAATAAATAAATGTGATAATATTCAATCTACACTATAATATTATAAAGAGGAAAGATTTGTATTTTTATGGGTTTGTATTGAATAGGCTCCGAAACTACTGGACCGATTTTAAAAATTCTTTCACCGTTAGAAAGCTACATTATCACTGAGAAACATAGGCTATATATTGTACTAGCCACCCGCCCCGGCTTCGCACGGGTAGACAAAATATATTTGATAAATGTCTACCCGTGCGAAGCCGGGGCGGGCCGCTAGTACGTTATATTTTCATTCGCACACGATATACATCGTCGCTTGGATATATTACTTTAACTACTTATATTACGATATCATAAACTTAAAGCCCCAAAGGTACACACCTATTACATATTTATTAACATGTTGCAGATTGTTTTTTCTTAATTAATAAATTTGATAAACCAATCCCTAGATAACCCACATTCACTCAAATACTTTCCACCATACACGAAATTGCGACACGAGATCTTGCATCGCCGAAATGAAGATATTTCCTTAAAAAAGTATCACCGTTTTAATGATTTTGGTATTTAATCATCTCCCAGGTAGTTCGTACTTCGTACCAACTAGTAGGGGAGCCCAAGAGGGGATTTTTGGATTTACTTAAGCCCGTCTGTTTAACATACGGGGGGTTACGTTGCACCTTGATGTGTACCTCCACCATAATATTATATGAGCCTTCCATGGGGCCGCGCGTCTAGGGCAGCTTTTTGTTTCTATAAAAACCATCAGTTTAAGAATTATCCTTCCTATAATGATCAGATTACGGGTCAGCACGACTAGGACATCAAGTTGAAACTTCTGTATAAAATACAGACGAGCTCGAGCATCCTCCACCAGTTTGCGTCACGTCCGAATCTTGAGTCTTTTGAATAGGAGCTTCTTTCGGGTTCACTTAACACCCTGAAAATAATAATAACACATTGTTTCGGAATCTAAAATAAAATGTTTGTATCATTATCGGCGAGTGTATTGGCAAGGGTACCGAAAGATCTGGAAAAAGTTAAGTAGTTTAAGTTTTATGTACGACAAATAAATATTTTGGGATAGCCAAAAGCAGTTTCAATAACTGTCAACAGCAAATTTATTAAATACGCGCTGTGCCCGCAACTTCGTACGCGTGGAATTTATTTTTATTTTATAATGCTAACGAAGCGCCTTCATTTGATCGATTGACAACTAAGTACGTATTTTGATTTTCATCCCCTCTCCCAAGGGAAAAGGTATCCGTGCTGAATTTCAGGATAAAACGTTGTTCTATACCTCGTAGTATGAACTTAAAACATGCCCAATTTCATTTTGATCCATTCAGAAGTTTCGGCTTGATGCGCGGCCAAGCAAGACATTTTTTCAATACACTTTTGTCATTTTTTAAATACAGTTCAGTATCAACTGTAGAAAGCCCTCCAAATGAATTCAAAAGAACTTCAATGTACAGAATTGGACCTGCTACCGTTTTATTATAAGTATAGATATAACAACTCGCTGCTGACTCGTCTTGTGCTGTGCTGGGTTGTATGGTAACTGCCATGGATAGGCGTCAGCGGTCAGGCTTATCGTCAGACCAGGTATTGACGGTTCCTTACCAAACTTTGCAGGAGAATGTTCAGGCTTTGTCCGCGTTGGTCCGAAAGGCTACTTCATGCCTCATAAGTACCGTCAGGAGGCGAGCACTATCTACAACTTGAAGCTGCGGGAGGGAGACACCTTCATCGCCAGCTACCCGCGGTCAGGTATAATATTGTTTAATTACTGCCTTCGTCGGCGTGGGACCGAAGGGCTACTTCATGCCGCACTAGTGCCGCCATGAGGCGAGCAGCATCTACAACATGAAGCTACGGGGGCTGGGGTCAGGTGTGCAGTGCTTCAGGCATGTTGGCGGACGCGCATGTGGAGGACTTCTATGCGCTCATGCGTAAACAGTCTGCCTCTTTTGTCCTGGATTTGTCAATAGGCCGTATAGGCCTAGGTGCGGCAGCGTCCTAGGGGCGGCAGATTTCAGAGGAATTAATTAATCTTAGGTCTTAGACTTAAAATACCGTTAAAATTTTTAATTCTTGTTTCTTTTTTATTACTAATACATTAGTTTATTCAAGTTTACTACAAAATTATTATTTTAGAAAGGTACACGGGGCGGCGTAAATCAATCAAATCCAGCACTGTCTTTTATGCGAGGGGTTCGGGAAGCAATAGCATCCTGAAAATGATAGCTGATAGGTTAGACTCGGCCGTGCTCTGTTAGCTTGCATGAGATAAGTGTAGGCTTATGAATCGGTAGATTTAGCTAGTTAGATACTTACTAACGTAATTTTTACATTAATTATTTTACAGTAATTGTTACATTACATTTGTTTACTAACACTATGGGCTAATAATGCCTAAGAATAATCGATTTTTTTTTTTTTATTATTATTATAATAATATAGCGTTTAGCAATTCTGTGTCCGAGTTTGAAGGGTACTGTAGCTATTGAAGTTACTGAACAACTTATACACTAGGGTTTTGAGGCGACGAGCACAGCGTGCTACTAATGCGGTGGGTACTTTGGTGGAATTGCGACTCATCGGACTTGCTCGTACACCTAGCATAAAAAAAAACATCAGCACTAGCTTAAGTCTAAATTTGGATGGGATTTGTAATGCTCGGGAAAAAGCAGAATGATTTCATGTACAGACAATAGTTAGATAGATATTCTTGCTCATAATGCCTAATTTAATAATGCCATAATTAAATATAATCGATCTGTTTAGTATCCTAATTTATCTGGATGCTTCGCACTTAAGCGGCTATCTGATAAAATTGGCTCACTTGTGACATGCGCGCAGATTAGAACAGTGTTCGTTCTCATTCCAGGATCCACTTGGCTGCGGGAATTGGTGTGGTTGGTATCTAATGATTTGAATTACGACGTAGCGAAAGCTACTTCGTTAATTCAAAGGTTCCTGTTTTTGGAGTGAGTATTTTAAGTAACAATTATTTATTTATTATGTTTTAGTTGCTCTATTCATACTTAATAACCGTAACCGTAGCGTGAAAGTATATATATATAAAAAATACTAGCACGGTTGTGAGTGTCCCAAAGTAAGTGTTTTTTTTTATACCACTAAGGTGGCACACAAGCATGCGGTCCACCTCATGGTAAGCAGTCACCGTAGCGTATAGCCGCTAGCAATACCAGGGGTATCCCTAACGGGGTGCCAACCATGTTGTTGATGAGGACTCACTGTGCTAGCAGCATTACTACTAGTCCAGCGTATCCTCATGGAGCACTGGCAACCTTACTTACCGCAGAAACACAACACTACATCAAGTACTGTTATTTCACTGCGGTCTTCTGTAAGGCGGAGGTGCAGTCCCCAGTCGGGCGGCTCCAATTTAAATGGGATAACCCACGGGAAATCGTCCTACCTCTCTTTTACACATATTAGTCAGAATACCTATTTGTTTAGTGGCACTGTGATCATAGCCAGGCTACAGTTGCTGCTGGCCCGCACTCTGGACACCACCTCTGCATATTGTGGCATAAAACATTCAGTTCGTGCCTCCACAAAAATGCCTGATGCACTACAGAAACGAGGCAGCCGCAACAGTACACGAAAATCATTAATATACTGAACACACAAGGCATTGTAAGAACTCCGAGAATAATTAGCCCACAGACTGCTTGTGCAAAGGGTCGTACAGTAAGCCTTGAAGAGCGTGATTTTCGCTTCATATGCATAGACTGTTTGATGTAAGCTAAGATTACTGGTGTAGGTCATAAGATTACCAGTAAGTACTCAATGTTTTATTGATTACAGGATTTCTGTCGTCGTACATTCGAGCGTCAAACAGAAACTCCTGGAGGAAACAACAGACCCAGAAAAGATTAAACTTATCGAAATGCTGAGCCAGCCTTGTTCCGTGAGAATAGCGGGCTCCCCATCACCCCGCTTTATTTACACCCATTTGCCTCTATCGTTATTGCCTCCAAATTTGCTCGACTCTGCAAAACTGGTGTATGTGGCCAGGGACCCCAGGGACGTGGTGGTCTCATTCTATCACCTGAACAGACTGAACAGGGCGCTGGGCTACGTTGGAGACTTCAAGACTTATTGGAACATATTTATCAATGATTTGCGTAAGTATCGTAATATGTAACTGTTATACTTTACAGATCTCAAAATAATCCGAGGCGGAATCCGCTTATTTTCGGCTAGACAATAAACGATTGTGTGTGACGTACGAGACAGGAGAATTAAATACTTTTGCAATGTATCTGCCAAGCTCGCAAAGCTTAGCTTTACCTAATAGCTCATTGGTTAATTAACTATGTTATTAGCGCAGCGATTCCTCTGAGCATTAACTTAATCGTGTGGGGTGCCACTAATTTTGTTTAATTTGAATGTTGTGTTCTTCTTTTCTTGTTGGTACATCCAAAACTATGTATCTATGCTTTATAAATGTGTGATGTATATAAATTAATAAATAATTAATATAGTTGGCAGCGCGTTAACGAAACTTCATTTATTAATAGGCACCATAGGCTACGGTGCCCACTTACCATCAGGTGGACCATACGATTTTTTACCAAAAAATATCCATAGTCTACCTATAATACTTAGAAATACTCAATAGCCCAATAACTAATAGTGGGTAAACATAGAACCCACATAATGTTTTTCCACATGTAAGCTTCCGCCTTAGCAAAAGAAACTGGAAAATCCGCTTCCAGCTAATATTATTCCAAAACATATATACAGGTAGGTATAGTAAGGTATACCTAGATACATTTAATTAAATATCACATCGAACTTACCTTAGATTTAGAGGTGTAATTACATAGCTTAAGATGTAATACCAAAATATTTTTCTTCAGATTACTGGACTCCATATTTTGAGCATATCAAAGAAGGTTGGGCGAAGAGGCATCATCCGAACATCCTGTTTCTTTTTTACGAAAATATTTCAAAGGTTTGTTGGTCATTGAAGGATTGTGGCTATTAGTATTTTAATATGTGTGTATGTTACTATACATTATTTGGCGGTTTAGTTTATTACTATTCAAACTACAACTATTTAAAAAAAAATACGTGGTGTTATCCTCAAGCTTCTGAATGAGATGTCTGACTATGTATTCACATGAGATGTCTTTAGAATCAACATTAACAATTAACTCTGGTTTAAGAATCTTCCAGACACCGTGCGTCGTGTGTCTTCGTTCCTCAACAAACAGTTGACCGAGGAACAAGTAAGCGCCCTGTGCGCACACCTCAGCATAGAAAACTTTAGAAAGAACAAGTCTGTGAACTATGACCTTATGGAATACCTGGGCGTGCTCGAGCCTGGAGAGGAGCCCTTTATTAGGAAAGGTAAAAAAAAACCTAAAAATCTACAGACTATATCTTATTTCTTACACGCGATAGCATAGTCGGCAACGTCCATGTAAATAAACAAATTAATATCGGGTACAAGATCTGTTTCCATGTTTTTGTTAATATGTGTTTTTATTATCCATCGTGGTATTAAAGTGTTTGTATCTATTACAACGATCTATTATAATCTCTATTGACAAATTTCATAATCTGTCAAAGCTGTGCATATAACCAAATTAACAGCGAGTGGATTCAATTCAACATATAATCTATTACTTGATTAGTAATGACTAAACTCCAGCAGAAAGCGTCGTTTGATAGTTGATTTTAGTTTCCTAAATGGATTCTTAATTCAAAATGAGATTTTTATACATTTACTAGCTGCCTCCTCCGGCTTCGCACGGGTAGACATTTATCAAAATATATTTTGTCTACCCGTGCGAAGCCGGGGCGGGCAGCTAGTAAGTAATTTTCTTTGCTATAAACCTCACGGAGCCCGAGACCTTTCCAACGAATGCAAAACCGTGGAAATCGGTTCGTGCGTTCTGGAGTTATAGCGTCAGGAAGGAAAACCCGACTTATTTTTATATAGTAGATATAGTAAGTCGCTTAAGGATGCCTGTTAACCCAATATGTGGCCCTTAATTGTGTGAGTGCCTACACGGTCACATACTTTGGTATCTTGCTTGGCTGAAGGTCAAAAAAGTTTATCTGGACCTAGCATCGGCAGGTTTAGCCAATTATTGCCAGATACTATCAAATACACAGTGCCCACTCACTCACTGAGGTAATGTCATAGCTTACAATTTGATCTCACATCATTGCGTGCAATTCACATTTAGGCGGTTTCCAGGTAAAGTGGGTGGATGGCGCGACTACTTCGACGAGGAGATGGAACAGCAGGCGGAGCGCTGGATGGCCGACAACCTGCGAGACACAGACTTGCAGTTCCCACACATTGACACTGTAATAAAGGAAACCAAATCATCTAAATAACTTTTTAAAACTTAAGGAGAAAGAAAAAAAAAACGAACCTAATGTAAAAAAAAAAAAAAAAAAAAACATAAAATTTACCCAAATTGTTGTCACGCGGGAGGGTGCCAAGAAGGCATACAGCATTGCCCCGTTGTATGCCAATACTGATCCTTTATTCAAAATATGTTCCAGCCTTGATATTAATTAATGCTAACCATTGAGGAGTTCCCTAGTCGGGGCCCAACCCTGAGTGCAGCAACCATGGCATGATATACTTAAGCCGGCTAACATGTGTACAAAAAATATTCGTTCCTGTACTGTTGATCGTTGAAGAGTTCCTTTACCTGGAGTTCTTCCTGAATGTCGATTCAGGTCATGCTTACAAGAAAAATTTAGGAAACATTACTGTACCTATCCGTGTTTCTAGCAAAATAAATCATCATTTGTTATACATAGTGTCTCTTTTATCTTTATCAACTCCGTAGGATAAGCGGAAGTGGTTGTAATTCAGCTTGCGAGATTTGACCTAAGCAAACAAACTAACACAAAATCATTGTAATTTAAATAAAAGCTGATAATGATAAAAATACCCAAAGTTTACGTATGCAGGCTACCTTACGATTTTTCCTTCCCCGTAAGGCTCGAAGTGCGACTAATCTAATCACTGCACTTAAGTTAGAAAATCACACAGACCGGTGGGATTCGAGCTTGCGTCGCTAAAATAGCAGGCAACGCTTCACGCAAGCCTTGATAAAGGAACCGCTCTGTAAGGCTCCGTGAATTAATGAGACAAATAATAATTAGGAATCATTTCTGTTCTGTGGTTTTAATATTACAAGTAGAATTTATATTACAAGAAAAATGGTTCCTTAAAATGCTCACGTCGATCTGTGGGTCATATATATTGTTGATTATTTAGTTTCTGAGTGTGGGAACCGCAGGTCTGTGTCTCGCAGGTTGTCGGCCATCCAGCGCTCCGCCTGCTGTTCCATCTCTTCGTCGAAGTAGTCGCGCCATCCTCCCACTCCACCTGATTTATAACACATAATGTATGTGCCCCATATGAGTTAGTTTATTAAACAAGTATGTGCCACTACGATATTAAATACTATTTGATTTGATAGCATGTAAATTTCAACTTCGGTAACGTTCCCACAACTTTTAGTACACTTATGTTTCGACATTACATAAAACTGTAATCGACTATCTCACGAAAAGCTGATTTATAGTTATGCACCAGACTATCCTATATTACGATTATAAACGTAGATAGTCAGCAAAATGTCAATAGTTGTTAATCTCACTATGTTAACCGATGTTTACAAATGTTTAATTTATTTAACACATTTACCTATGCTATTATTCTCTCACCCATCTTATTGTATACATCACATTCTTCTAAGCATCACTTAACGATAATAATTTTATTTTACCTTTTCTTATAAAGGATTGCTCTCCACTTTTGAAAACCCCCATAGTAATCAAGTTATCTAAGTTAATAGACTTGTTTTTCTTAAAGTTTTCAATGCTGAGGTGGTCACAGAGCTTGGCCACTTGCTCTTCCGTGAACTGCTTGTTGAAGAACTTTGATACACGATGTACAGTGGCCGGGAGGTCCTGTAAATATACATAAGATAAAAAAAACCGGCCAAGTGCGAGTCGGAATCGCGCACTGAGGGTTCCGTAAAAGGTTAAAAGGAGACGAACTTCAAATGAGGTCATTATTCGTCGGTGACTCTTAACAGCGCGATTCAGGAATATTTCTTAGTAAAGACGCATTTAAAAAAAAACTACATATTTACGGTTTTCAGATTTTATCCTTTACTTGTGCTGTAAGACGCTGCTTCCTGTCAAATTTCATGGTTCTAGGTCAATGGGAAGTACCCTATAGGTTTTGATTCCCTTGTGAAATCGCAAAATATGCGAATATTTGCGACGTAAGCCGTCATATCTTTTCTTCATAGTGACTTACAGGTTTGATTATTTTACAGCCGAAAGCGACCATAGACCCGGGTATTTTATATTAATTTCAATTTGATAACTCCACGCGTTCTTGAGATAAAAATTCTTGACAGACAGACAGACGGACAACACAGTGATCCTATAAGGGTTCCTTTTTACCTTTTAAGGTACGGAACCCTAAAACTCAAGTTTCTAGTATAGGCACCTTTTATTTTTTATTTGTTTTTATTTCTATTTTTTCTTATAGAGGCATCAGAAATACACATTCTGTAAAAATTTCAACAGTCTACCTAATAACAGATCATGCGATACAGCCCGCTGACAGAGAGACGGATGAACGGATGGACGGTACAAACCTTGGCAAGTTCTTCGTAAAACAAGAACAACAAGTTAGGATGATTTCTCATTGCCCAGTATTCTTTCACGTGTTCAAAAAATGGTGTCAATAATACTGAAATTATGGAACATATTATTCATTACTTTTTTATTGACACCAAACAGATTAAACTATTTACAAAAACAGAACTTAACCTACCTACTTATAGATAAAAGATCTGACCCAAACCAGAATGATGCGGGAGCGTGCTAAGACTGCTGGCAGCATTGCCAGCCACGCTGGATAGCAATGCTGATTCTCTGAGCGAGATATGTTCCAGGAAGCCTGTCACGGGAGGCCTCAACCAGCCGACGTGAGACCTCCTTGAAAAGCTTAAGAGCATCCGGGCCCCAGGGACCTAGAGCTTCAACCGCAAATGCAGAAAATATGTGCCCTGGACATGCCTGGACCAAGGCATGCACATCTTTGATTATATAACTACTTGTTATAATCAAAGACTTGTTGTTTGTATGTCAGCAGTTTTCTCAAAAACTACGAATCCGATTTGGATAGGGTTTGCGTTATTAAATGCAAATTTTTCGGAAAAGGTATTAGTGCAGCCAGTGCAGGTATAATTTATTATGGACTGATGAAGAAGACAGCATGATCCGCGATCATTGTGATCGTACCTATGAATTGTTTTATTAAATACTAGCTGTTTTCCTCACGACTTCACCCGCGTATAAATATAATATATTTGATTTAATAATATAATAAAGTCGTGGTGGCCTTGTGGTTCAAGCAACGGCCTGTCATCTGATGGGCTCAGGTTCAAACCTCTTCTTCAAGGTTGACTCTAATCGTAGTACGATGATGAATATATTATAAGCAATATGTGAACTTACTTTGATTTTTGATGAAGAAATTCCAAAATGTTTTGAAGTCTCCAACGAATCCAAGTAATTTTACTAGCCTGTTTAGGTGGTAGAATGAAACAGCGACGTCCCTCGGGTCTCTTGCCACGTACACCACCTTGGCAGTGTCGAGTACATTGGGCGGCAGCAGGGAGAGAGGCAGGTGAGTCTTAGCGAACCGTGGAGACTTGGCAGTTGCGAAATGCATCACTTGAGTCGTAGCCGCCTCCAGATTAGCTAATTTATCTTTCAAGTGACTATTCTGTGCCCGTATTTTATCTTGCATGGTTGGATGAAAGATAGTGGCAAACCTGCACCAAGCAAAAATGTACATTTGTATATAATTACTCATTAAAAGCCTCCACATCATCTATGTTATGAAATGCTCACTCCAAATAAGGAAACCGTTTTGTCAAACGAATTTCGCCCGAAGTGGTGTAGTCCAAGTCATTTATCACCATCCAGACCAGTTCCTGAGTCCACGTGGTACCTGTTAAAAAAAGTACAAAATCATGTGAGAGATGTTGCGCGCCTCCAGGCGGTAGGCTTGTGAGGCATGAAGTAGCCCTTATGACCCATGTGATCAAAGCCCGTCATTGACCATTATTATACCTGACCGCGGGAAGCTGGCGACGAAGGTGTCTCCCTCCCGCAGCTTCATGTTGTAGATGCTGCTCGCCTCCTCGCGGTACTTGTCTGGCATGATGTAGCCCTTCGGACCCACACAGATATAACCCGTCCTTTCTCCTGCACATTAAAAAAAATTAAAGTGAGGTACATTATAGAATGAAGAAAACCATTCGCCGTCGCAAACATATTACGTGGGTTTTACACTTCTCGCTCCTCTAGGACCGTTACGTATTTTATGGCCCCTTTGTTGTTTATTGAGCGTAGTGTAGCTTCTAGTTACTTGACCTCTTTTTACTGTACATGTGCAGGTCTTGTAGGCCCGTAAATAACTCCCCCCTCTCCTTACAATCCCCTCCCATTATTGTTACAAATAATTCGAGTTGTTTTTCGTCACCTGAAATCCGTAACCTTGCTCGAAATATTCAAAAAGACAACATGTACCTACCGTACGTTATTTGATAAATTCGACCGAGTGCGAGTTGGACTCGCGCACCAAGGATTTCGTACTAAAAGAACTAGGTTAAATGGCAACGTTAAGTTTTGCGATCTAACGGCGTTAGATCCCTAGACACGACTATTACATCAAACTAAAATAATAACTTTTTAATTAAAAAATCGCTCTTCTTTTTTCGCGAATAGCAATAAAAACCCTGTGAGCATTTCAAACTTCAACTTGTGGCCATTTATAAGATCGAACAAAAAAGCAAATAAAAAACATGTTTCTAGTAGAGGAGCTCCCTTTTTTTTTATTATTTACTTTTATAGCGGCAACAGAAATACACATTCTGTAATAACTCAACTGTGTACCCATTACCCATTAGAAGGATGGACGCAAGAACGGAGAGCGGAGTCTTAGTAATAGCTCAGAGTAGATAATATACTACGTACAAGTAATAGAGTTGAATTGGTTACCGAAGGGTACGAAACCCTAAAAAGTGACTACATATCATAATGCCTTACAGTAGGTAGTGTCGTTTCTTGAATGAAAAGAAATATTTGTAAGAACAGCTGTTAACACCGAGACAGCAGCTGTGGTATGAATTACATTACTTCGTTTCGTATCTGAATTGGTAGACTTACTGCATAGTTTTCAAACTACGAAGGCCAGCCGCCATGTTCCTGCTTCTGCTCTATCTGCCGGAACCTTTCCGTTAGCGAAGATTAAAATGTTAAGACGTTGATTTTGTGGATTTTACGTAGATTAACACCGATGGTAATTTATGGACTCGTCGGATTTAATAGTAGCTCGTATACTTTATCTTAGGTAGCGATCAATGCGGGGAATATTAGGTCTAGGGCGAAATCTTGAGCACGCGTCACATTAATTAAATAAAATTATCCCTATCGTCATCACTATAGTGTTCTATAAAGAGTGCAACGAATGAATAACGAACTGACAGTTCAACGGTTTATTCCCAACCGCCTGGCATACAGGATGATAAGCCTACCTGCTTTTTACAATATACCTAACCACAATATGTAATTAATATTATGGTATAACAATAACATAAATACATGGAGATAGAAACAGGTGGATATGCGAAACCAGAAATTAAAATAAATAAACAGATTCCTTATTAAATTTAGACTATGAAGAGGCACTTAAGTAAATGTCATAGATTCTACCCCGGTTCTAGAAAGCCTTCGCAGAGGATGAGAGGAATCTTACCATGGAAATATTTCATCAACTCCTCGTTCAATTCTGGCTCCAAATCCACAATAGCGTATGGGAAGTTGGTGTTTTTTTCACAATCCATCGCCACACTTGTTGTGCTTGTAAAGAAAATGATCAATTCGTTGTACCGTTAGGGCGGTGACTGAGAGCGCGCGTGTGCACTGTGCAGCCTTATATTATGTTGTAACACTAGCCGTCAATATTTGTTTACGCTCTATACGCTTCACACTGAAAACTCGAGCGTGAGGAGCTGCAGTACTTTACAATAAAATTGTTAATTTACAATGAACGCATTCTATAATCTGGAACCATTTTTTGGTAGTCATAGTCTTTAGATCTCTCTCTCTCTCCAGTGAAGTGGGGCCAAGACTAAGGCGTAAAAGCCACTTGTCTAAGCCTGCTGCAGGCTTAGACAAGTGGCTGGCTTTAACGTTAGTAGAATATAATAGAATACTCAATTAATGAGATTGACATTCGCTATCGACATGTAATTTGATTCAACGTATAGAAAGCCACTTGTCTAAGCCTGGGTGATTTTTGACAAGTCTGTATGGAAACAGAAAGTAAGTTTGTACGCGTAAGCGAAGCAAAGTCCTTATTCTAAGGTTTGTGGGTGATTCTTTGAAACACCATTTTGACATGTTTTCAGCTGACGAACACGTCAATATAATGTCCAATTTGAACTTCAATTACAGGTTTTATAGTAAATGTAAATGTCTATCGAGGCCTAATTTAGTTAATTGGGATTACTTATAACAAAAAGAAATTAAGTCAGTAGAAAACAGTCAAAACTAATAAATCTGGTGTGTCCCCATGCCGCTTTTTACTGAATTATTCCATTTTATGTGTTCATAATGAAGCAATATATTAAAATAACTACGTTCCACCGATATTTAAATATTTGTTTCTTGATATTTTATAATTTGTTTTCGAAATAATTGTTTAAATTCGTAATTACATGCCTTTATAAAATGTCCCCGACTAAAACAATAATTCAGCTGGCGCAATTTGTTCAAGCATGATTTCAATGTAAAAACAAAATCCCACCAAAAACATTCTGTAAAAAACTAGCCTAGTCTCGATGGAGCTGCTTGTTTATATCTCAAAAGTAATGAAATCTAGACAAAGTCGTGCCAAGTCTAAGATTCCTTACTGCGATTTCTTTATTATTATAGTTAATGTTGTGCGACTTGGCCGTTGAACATTCTTTATACGTTAGTGGGTACAAGTCAATTTTGTTTCCACGTAATGTTATATATATATATATATATATATATATATATATATATATATATATCTGTTGATAACTACCTATAAACTAACGTATAAAGAACGGCCAAGTCGTTTTTGTAGAAAATTTTGTTAGATTTTCTTATTTGACAATTTTTTTTCTTTTTAGGAGTACTTTTTTTATAATAACAAATCTTTCTTTTATTTTTTTCCGGTTCTAATTCTTGTACAGTAGCAACAGTTTTTCGTATTGCCCATTCGCGTTGGAACCTCTTAGTATACCGTTTTCCTACACTTCAAAAGTGAAGGGATAGATTTTTCCAGCAGCCATAAGCTCAGAAGCTGAGCCGTAAGTAGTGGGTTTCATCATATCGCTCGTGTAGGATTGCGCGCTCGTGTATACGTCACCATCAGCATCACACGTATACACTTGCATTTCGTCCCAATGTTCAGCAACGTATGCAACTATAGCAGATCTGATACTGCAAGTTGAGTCAGTTCTACCACACCAAGAAAGATATTGAATGGAAGGGCCACTAAGTTCGCCGTCGTCTTTTAATATTATCGACTTTTTTTACGATATTAACTTGCGAAATCAAACACAAGTAAGCTCAACGACCTTTAGTATAAGGACAACAAAACAGCAATACCGATAATTAAAGTATTCAATAAAATTAAAAGTACTTTTTAATGTAATAATTAAGTAATAATCAGTAATCCGTCACTAGTCATAAAATTCCTAACCTATTTAAATCTTCGAATTGTTATAACAACAAACCTGCTAATGAACCTTAGCAAACCTAACGAAATAATAAGCGAAATCAACGAAATGCAAATAATCCCACCTGCTCCCTAGCAAACGTTTTCAAGCGCAATAGAGGAACGTCGCAAACGACTGTAACGTAGCCGGTTGCCATTTCGCCATATAAGGTTATCGGAAAAACAAACATAAGCGCGTAAAAATACAGTCAGTGCCATCTAGCGACGTGTCCGCCACTCTTAGTCCAATCTCAGAGTAGATAACATACTACGTACAAGTCCAATGAATTATATTATTTATTTATTTATTTATTTACAATTACTTACAATGGTACTAATAACTATTGATGTTATAACAAGAAACCCGGTTAGGTCACAGCAATGTAGAGAGGCACTATCTTACTTACGTAATAATAAATATTCTATCTATTATTCTAATTATACATATATTATTTTTTAACTTAAGGAATAAAAATTGGTTAGTATATCACAGTTTCTTATATTTATGTATATAATTATGTATGTATGTGTGTGGACGGTGTTTTATTTATGTTTGTCATTTATACATTCTTGTTAAGTGTAGTAGCATTTCTTATGTAATAAATCTTTTATTAGTTGTTTTTATATTTTATGGTATTATATTCTTGTCTTATAGTTTCGGGCATTTTATTATATATTTTTGTTGCCATTGTAAAGGGGCTGGTTGAATGTAGTGTTAGTCGGGAAATGGGCAGCTTTAATTTATATTTATGTCTTAATGTGTATTTAGTCGGTACATCTTCACATTTGGTAAGGAAATTTGTGTGTTTTCTTACAAATTGGCAGACTACAATACAATATCCTCAATATACAATGAATTAATATTATAGTGTAATGTGTTTATTTAATTTGTGTAATGTTCGAGTACAATAAAGCTAATCGTTCGACCATTTCTTCTTGTAAACTTAAAAGTATAAGTATAAAAGCCAGTCTATTCTTATCCAGAGTGTTCCTTTAGTTTTATTTATATGCGTATCAAAAGCAGAAGGGGAGGCATTCGCCCAGCAGTGGGAAGCAATAGGCTAGATTAAATAAGAAGATGTGTCCCACTACGCTGGATTTTTGCAATGTCAGTCGTTTTTTTTTATTTTTTTATACCACTATGGTGGCACACAAGCATACGGCCCACCTAATGGTAAGCAGTCACCGTAGCCTATAGCCGCTAGCAATACCAGGGGTATCACTAACGAGAGAGGAGTCGCTTTGCTAGCAGCATTACTACTAGCCCAGAGTATCCTCGTGGAGCACTGGCAACCTTACTCACCGCAGAAACACAACACTACATCAAAGTAGTGTTATTTCACTGCGGTCTTCTTTAAGATGGAGGTACAGCCCCCAGTTGGGCGGCTCCAATATTAATGGGAAAACTAAAGTGAGATCCCAATTTGCATTACCTCTCTTTTTAGCTCATGGTGTGCTTAATCTAAAGCTAATACTTAAGCTTAGAAATCTCATTTGTACCAATGAGTTAGCCGGGATTTGAATCTGGGCCCATCAGGAGACAGGCCGTTGCTATAAGCACAAGGCCACCACGGCTAGTTAATGTTTTTATTTGTTGCGCCGTACACTAATTATATTACAATTACAGGGCCGCTGTTCTGTTTTCTTATTTCTTTTTCAGATAATATATGTCTTATAATTCTTTCTCCATCTCTTTCTCTGTAATCTCTGTTGTCTAGGATTCATTTCATTTATTGATAGTTGTTTTTTTTTTCATTTTTTCTCCGTTAGACTCTGAAGGCTCTTGTGTTGAAGAAAAACTTAATATTTTTTAATATAATCATAAGAAGGGACAATATTCTAACTCCGTCACTTAGTGGCTGTGAGGTTCCTGACTGAGGCCAGAGATGCTTGGGCATTGACCTCTCCAAGCTCAGACTTTCCGCTGAGACCACAATCGAAGAAGCAGTGGGACGAGCCCGTCAGTAGGGTGACTTATAATTCTCTTCTCGAGAGTTCCTCCAATTCTGCTGACCGTGCACGTCTCCTGGCAGTTGCTTAGTAGGAGTCCGGGCTCTGGCTTCATGCCCTGCCTTCTTTTAATTTTTATATTGGTACCTTATTGGTTGGTGCAACTTTCAGGCTGTGTACTTGCTTGCGTTTAGGTGTAAAGTGTATTGTCCCACATCGGTGTTATTGCGGGGATAATGTTGACGTGTTTGGGCACCATGGCCTTTCATGTGCCGGTAGTGGCGGTCGTCTGTCACGTCATTCGACCCTAAATGACCTGCTACGCCGGGCTTTGTTCACCGCCGGAGTACCTGCTGTACTGGAACCAGTCGGCTTGGCGCGAGGCGATGGCCGGAGGCCGGATGGCATGTCGTTGGTGCCATGGAGATTGGGTCCCTGGCACCTCGGTGGCGGCCGGCGCCGCTGCTGCTCAGCAAGAGAGCCTCAAGCGCCGGAAATATGCATGTCTTGGTCCAGGGCACATATATTCTGCATTTGAGGTTGAAACTCTGGGTCCCCGGGGCCCGGATGCTCTTCAGCTTTTCCAGGAGGTCTCACGTCGGCTGGTTGAGGCCTCCCGTGACAGGCGTGCTGGAACATATCTCGCTCAGAGAATCAGCATTGCTATCCAGCGTGGCAATGCTACCAGCATTCTTGGCACGCTCCCGCATGATTCCGGTTTGGGTCAGATCTTTTATCTATAATACCTACTTATAGATAAAAGATCTGACCCAAACCGGTTAAGATATGTTTTTGTAAATAGTTTAATCTGTTTTGTGTCAATAAATAGTTATAGTCATACATTTTGTATTCCACGAAAATTGCAATTAAAAAAAAATTAATACAATAGGGCTACATTCAAGGATCCTCTTAAAGTTCGTATTGCTTTTTTAATTTAATAGTCTGATTTTGATACTCATAGTAATTACGTTTTATTTTACTTTTATCAAGAGTTTACAAACTCTTGGCGTTTTGTTAAAACAAAGATTTTTATTGTTTATGTGTTTTAGTTTTTAAAAGATTGTAATGGCCTGCGAACACTGGTAGATGGGCATGGCAGAGCATTTTAAATTTCTTAATTTTATTTAATAGTTATTCAATCTAAATAAGGTATATATTTCAATGAGCGACGTGCCGGTCTATCAGCCCAGGCCACAAGGGTTTGGTTTAAAATTAAGATCTTTTCATCTGTGCCCTATGTTTGTGCCATAACATGTAACCTATTTCATTTAAAATTATATTAAATTTAACTTTAAACAAAGCCTGATTGACTTTGTTTTTAATTAATCATTCGTTAAACTTAGACCAAAAATGTTTTGTTTTGTGTTAAAATTGGTCAACGTGTGCCAGCGTTCAAATTAGAATTAAATACAACATTATCATATTTTAGTCATTACGTAGATGTGACTATTTTATAATTATTTCCATATTTCTCAGTTAATTCATAATAAAGTTGATTAATAAAAATGTGTTATTCTCATTTATCTGCATGATTCTAATTAATATGGTGTATAATCTCATTAATCTGCCTTGTTCCTCATTACTCTGGTTGAGCAATTAATCAGCACAGTCTAAATCCTAAAATACTGGACACAAATCAGTGCCTTTGATATATGTTATAGCATTGAATGACCTGGACAAGATAACATGTTAATTAAGATTAAAAGTAAAAAAAAAGTTGAGCCATATCAATGAGTCAAATACTCTGATTCAAAGAATCACCCTTGTAGTGCATAAATTGTTCTAAATTCTTAATTTTAAAATGGGAGGAATTCTATTGCTTAACTTTAAAAATATAATAGAAACCATTCCAAGTATAATTAGGCATTTAAACATGTAATATTGTTATTAAATGTGGTAAAAACAGCTACATTCTAATTCTATTTGTTTTTAAAAAACAGTGATGTTACTATTAGAATCATTTTTATGTATCGTTATTCGTTATGATATTTACCAAGTAGGTTTTAGCATAAATCAATTCACCGATGTACTGAATGGTATATACTATCAATTCGTATTTTTATACAACGTGTTATCGTTGGTATATATCGATGTTTATTAATTAAATTATTAAACATCGATATAAGATATTAATTAACAAAAGAATAAAGAACTAAGAATAAAGATATTAATTAACAAAAGAAATGATTTTTTTTTATTGATAATCCAAAAAGTAAGAATTTTACACTTTAAAATATAATTTTATGTACAGAATTCCTAAATAGAGCATAAATGTGCGGGAATGTGAAAAATAATTATTTAGTTTCTGAGTGTGGGAACCGCAGGTCTGTGTCTCGCAGGTTGTCGGCCATCCAGCGCTCCGCCTGCTGTTCCATCTCCTCGTCGAAGTAGTCGCGCCATCCTCCCACTCCGCCTGATTTATAAAACAAAGTACTAATTTACCACACTATCTATCATACAATTGATTCCCTCCATGTTTGAGCTTGACGATGAATCCTAGTCACTGCATATTCGTTTCAATCATACTCAAAACATTTACCTTTTCTTATAAAGGACTGTTCCCCCGTTTGAAAAATATCGGCCACTTCATCTAAGTTAATAGACTTGTTTTTCTTAAAGTTTTCAATGCTGAGGTGGTCACAGAGCTTGGCCACTTGCTCTTCCGTGAACTGCTTGTTGAAAAATTCTGACACCCGACGAACAGCGGCCGGGAGGTCCTATAATTTTAAAATTGACGTCTTATATAACTTTAAATGAGATAGATTCCAGAATCCAGATGGATCAGTAGCCTTGTGTGTGTGTATAACGTTTGTGTGTATGTGAGTGAGTAGTGCCTCGGTGTATGGGATTTCATATGGGTGCAATTACCTGAATAAGAACATATAACGCACACAATATATTATAATGAATCCCTCGCAACAATTATTGCGAAGGGTCGTATTTAATATAATCTGTCCTTAAAGTCTAGTTAACTTAATCCCAGTACAAACTTTGGTAAGTTCTTCATAGAACAGGAACAACATGTGTGGGTGATGTCTAATTGCCCAGGATTCCTTCAGGTGTTCAAAGAATGGTGTCCATAGTTCTGAAATTATAAAACTGTTACTTTTTACCCACTATATTTCATTGTAAAAAAAACATGAAAATTTCGTGTTATTTAGATTGTTATTATGCCCCAGATGAAGCCAAACTATACAATAATAATATAAGCAATAAGGTAGACTAAGCAATACATATTTAATTATACATTAGCGCTATGAATGCTTTAAAATTTCGAATTTTAACACCACCTTTAATCGATTTTACATATTTGTCTATAGTCATGTTGATTTTGTTAATGGACTCTCATATTTAACTAAGTTATACATATAAGGCTGAAGTAAATTTAGAGGTAATTTTGTTAACTTACGCACATCCGTGATAAAGAAGTTCCAAAAACTTTTGAAATCACCTACATACTGGTGCATAATATATAACCTGCATAAGTGATAGAATGACACAGCGACGTCTCTAGGATCTCTCGCCACATACACCATTTTGGCAGTGTCGAGTACATTGGGCGGCAGCAGGGACAGAGGCAGGTGAGTCTTAGCAAACCGTGGAGACTTGGCATCTGCGTATACTACCGCGCCAGATGTAGTAGCTGACTCCAGTACTGCTAATTTATGTTCATCCTGACCGTACTGTTTCCGGAGTTTTGCTTGCAGGATTGGATGGAAGAAAGCAGAAAACCTGCAAGAGATAAATCCGGAAAAATAACATTTACCCCCATAATAAATGTAACCACTGATATAGATTACTTACTCTAAAAATTGATATCTATTCACCAAAAGGATCGCGTCTGAAGTGACATAATCCAAATCATTTCTCACCATCCAGACCAGTTCCTGTGTCCATGTGGTACCTGTGGTAAAAATATAAAATTAATTGGATACTGCCTACACTAAAAGTGCACTGCGCGCACAGTAACTTATTTCAGCAGCGGCATGAGGTGACCTGCAGTGGCGACCACTTGCAGCTGTTTGTTTGCTGTGTGTTTCTACGCCAAAATCCACTTTCACGAATTTCAGATGGACAAAAACCGTGGTTTGGTACTCAACTATTCTTATGTGTTGGATTATAGTCCAAAGTATTTTGGGATGATTCCTGACCGCGGGTAGATGGCGACAAAGTTATCTCCCTCCCGCAGCTTCATGGTTGTAGATGTTGCTCGCCTCCTGGCGGTACATGTGCGGCATGAAGTAGCCCTTCGGACCCACTCGATCAAAGCCCGTTTTTGAACATTATTGTTATTATACCTGACCGCGGGTAGCTGGCGACGATGGTGTCTCCCTCCCGCAGCTTCATGTTGTAGATGTCGTTCGCCACCTCGCGGTACTTGTACGGCATGATGTAGCCCTTCGGCCCGACGCGAACAAAGCCCGTCATTTCTCCTGCAGAATTACAGACAAACTGAGGTAGGCTCGGTTCCTATAGCTAATTTCTCGAAACCTTATTTCATACCGTGGCATATTTAGTTGCCGGTGCCAACTTATAAAAGGCAACAACAAGGAGCCACAACTAGAAGGCTCACACATAGCGACAGCTCACG
The DNA here is from genome assembly GCA_951449985.1 of Falcaria lacertinaria. NCBI lineage: Eukaryota > Metazoa > Arthropoda > Insecta > Lepidoptera > Drepanidae > Falcaria > Falcaria lacertinaria. The sequence goes on along the minus strand of OX602111.1, from coordinate 9,441,035 downwards.
CGAGGACCGGTGGGAAGTCAAAACTTGGCGCCGGAGCCTCCACGATTCTGAGTTCAAAAGAAACTTGCAGAAAATGTGTTAGCGTAAGCTGTACCTCGAGATATTACTTAATATAAGTATTCAAGATTGAAAGACTAACAGATAGCTAATTTTCCTGAACCTTTTATAGGAGGGTTAAAGTCCAGCCATGGAAGGACCGGTCGAGGAGATGATGGACGTTGAATTTCCAACGTAGGTAAATTTTGAATTCTTCTTTGTTAATGCTGAGGCCTATTGCAGGCGGTTCGGACCGTATCCTATTACAAATATTTTCTGCTTAAAACAATATCAGCTTTTCGGTGCAATATCAGCATCATCTGTCTTCATATTATCTCAGTGTAGATAATATACTACGTCCAACTATTACGGATCATGAGATACAGCCCGTTGACAGACAGACGGCTGGACGGGCAGAAGGACACCGAACTCTTAATAAAACTAAAAATAGACAGACAGACCGACGGACATGGGAAACAATAGATGAAGATCAAAATTATTAATTCAATTAAGGTCATAATAACGGTACTTATGAAAGTCAAAGATTTTACCTGCAAGAAAGTCATAGGGCTCCTAGTTTTATTTCGTAATGCTAAAAACCTTACCAAGGAAATATTTCATCAACTCCTCGTTCAGTTCTGGCTCCAAATCCACAATAGAATATGGGAAGTTGGTGTACTTTTCAGAAGCCATCGTCACACTTGTGCTTACTCTAAGAAACCGTGTCAATTTGATGTACCGTCTCGTTGGTGACTGTAGGTGCTTGGGTTTGATAATAAATGATATACGTTCGTGTTTAATCTGATATCGGTGTGTATTATTTATTTTGTTGCAGTATGCACCTGACGGGTGGAGTGATGATGTTATGAATATATTTTATTTTATTATATTGTGTAAGGTGGCAACAGATCTATCAACTTTTTTCTTCTGGCTTCGTTTTTTGCGTGTAGCGTAACAGTCCACCTTCGTGATTTAACCGTGTGACATAGGAGACCGTAGGCACGCTTATTTCATAGTGGACACAGTGTCATAACACGGTCAGTCAAAAATATATTTTTTTTATCTTGGTTTATAGAGTGGCGTTATACTACCTGTCAAGTTTAATGTTGCTTATAAATTGCGCGAACAGCACAGCGCATTCTGGTTTATTGACATGATTCAAAGTTTGATGCGAATAATTGGTTGTTTTGTGTGTTTATTTATCAACTTTCTTATTGTTAATAATAATATTATTTTAATTTTGACTGCAGTGAGTTTGTTGCGAGTTTTGTGTTGTAAGTGTATCTTTAACAATGTGTGTGTTCAGCGTGCAGGTAGGTAATATAAGAATATGGCATTTTAAAATGTAACGCGTTAGTGATACCCCTGGTATTGCTAGCGGCTATAGGCTATGGTAACTGCTTAGCAGGTGGGCCGTATGCTTGTGTGCCAGCTTAGTAGTATAAAAGAAACAAAGAGACATTCCACAGGTGACTTGAGCGTACCTTGGGGCAACATAATTATATTAAGCTTTATTACATCAACGACAGAGCGATAGTAATATATATCAAATATAAATTCCCCGTCATATACTTCTACTATTGGAACCCCCCAATCCATTGGACCACATAAATCCGTATGTAGCAGTTCTCCAGGTAATGCGGCTATATTTTCACTTCTCTGAAATGGTAACCAATGCTGCTTTTCCTCTCAACATGGTGTACATTGATGATAAACCTGCCTTTGTATATTTCATATTATTTCTCTTCAACACTTTTGAAACATGTCTACATAATTATGGAGAGCTAAGTTTTCATGCCATTCTTTTAGTGAAGCTACTAATGCTACCGCCAATCTTTTATTATTAATTTTAATATCCATAATAAATAAAATCTTAAATATTTTTGCAATACATGTTATCTGCTCATTTACTAAAAATTCACATTTATTTTTATTTAATATCATAACATAGCCTTTATCTGTTGCACACCTGGCTGAAAATAAGTTTGCCTTCAAGTCGGGCACATACAAAAACTTTCTAAATGGAACATATAGATGTCTGTGCAGTTATATACTTATAATGATTTGTTGTTGCACATATGACTGCTAGCACCTGTGTCAAGAATCCACATATTTTTATACTCATCTAAGGTAATATATGCCCTATTAACACTTTTATTAAGTTGATTATTACAGTCTTTATAAATAAGACCATCCTTACCACAATAATTACTTTTTCTGAATCTACAGTCACGCTTAAAGTGTTCAACCTTTCCACATGAATGACATTTGGCTTTTTCTATCTTCTTGCTATCTGTATTAATCTGATTGTAACGCTGCTGTCCTTTCCGTGATACTACCAGTGCTGCCGATTTGTAGACGTCTCTTTTCTATCCTGTCCTACACCTTGCATGCGCTCTTCTTCAACCGAGCTGTTAGTTGCTTCAGTTACTGATCCCTGTAAGGAACGGACTCCCATGCCGAAATGAAATATTTAAACTCATCATCAAATGTGATCCTTTGTGACCACCATCTTCTCTGAGACTGTTTCAGCAAATGCAGATAATTTGTGCCAATTCTGTTGTTCAAAATTACTAAACTCAACTAATTTGACAGGTCTAAATACATTGTCACCCTTATTTAACCGGCACATGAGAAAGGCATAGCAAGACTTTTAGACTTATCAAATTAGTTATGTTTAGGGATTTTGAACAACAGAATCGTCATCAATGTTCTCTATTTTAAAAATGATGTAGCCATATGTGCTTCATATTTGATGTTGTAGAACTGTTGTTGAATTAAATTAATTTACCGACCTTTAACTTTGATTCATACATATTCGAAAGCTTTTCCCATATTTCATATGCCGAGCTGCATGTCAACAAGCACGTGTTCTTCAACATGTGTAAGGATTATTTCTTGAGTTTTGTTGACGTTTTCCATTTTTTTTTGTGCTTTTACTGATGATAATCATGATGAGACAACGTCATATAAACCTTTGGCTTTGAGAATAACGGATAATTGGTATTTCCAAGTTGACCAATTTTCTCCTTTTAATATGATCGATTTTAATATGTCAGTCACTTTTCCTTCTTTCTCTCACTCTATCTGTATTTAGGCTAATTAAACATGACACCAAACATAAGGTATGAAGGTTTGCGGGCTATGGTGTATTCTTTGATGATATACTTGTCATTTATATAATCAAAGGGTGTATTAATAAACGCTTCTTCTTTTTGTAATTGTTTTATTTTGTGGAAGCTACATAGATGCTGATCGACATTTTTTTCATCAGTAATCGAACAGACACAAAGGTGATCATGATGAGTTTAAATATTTCATTTCGGCATGGGAGTCCGTTCCTTACACGGAAAGGACAGCAGCGTTACAATCAGAGTAATACAGATAGCAAGAAGATAGAACAAGCCAAGTGTCATTCATGTGGAAAGGTTGGACACTTTAAGCGTGACTGTAGATTCAGAAAAAGTAATTATTGTGGTAAGGATGGTTTTATTTATAAAGACTGTAATAATCAACTTAATAAAAGTGTTAATAGGGCATATATTACCTTAGATGAGTATAAAAATATGTGGATTCTTGACACAGGTGCTAGCAGTCATATGTGCAACAACAAATCATTATAAGTATATAACTGCACAGACATCTATATGTTCCATTTAGAAAGTTTTTGTATGTGCCCGACTTGAAGGCAAACTTATTTTCAGCCAGGTGTGCAACAGATAAAGGCTATGTTATGATATTAAATAAAAATAAATGTGAATTTTTAGTAAATGAGCAGATAACATGTATTGCAAAAAGATTTAAGAATTTATTTATTATGGATATTAAAATTAATAATAAAAGATTGGCGGTAGCTTAAGTAGCGTCACTAAAAGAATGGCATGAAAACTTAGCTCTCCATAATTATGTAGACATGTTTCAAAAGTGTTGAAGAGAAATAATATGAAATATACAGAGCAGGTTTATCATCAATGTACACCATGTTGAGAGGAAAAGCAGCATTGGTTACCATTTCAGAGAAGTGAAAATATAGCCGCATTACCTGGAGAACTGCTACATACGGATTTATGTGGTCCAATGGATTGGGGGGTTCCAATAGTAGAAGTATATGACGGGGAATTTATATTTGATATATATTACTATCGCTCTGTCGTTGATGTAATAAAGCTTAATATAATTATGTTGCCCCAAGGTACGCTCAAGTCACCTGTGGAATGTCTCTTTGTTTCTTTTATACTACTAAGCTGGCACACAAGCATACGGCCCACCTGCTAAGCAGTTACCATAGCCTATAGCCGCTAGCAATACCAGGGGTATCACTAACGCGTTACATTTTAAAATGCCATATTCTTATATTACCTACCTGCACGCTGAACACACACATTGTTAAAGATACACTTACAACACAAAACTCGCAACAAACTCACTGCAGTCAAAATTAAAATAATATTCTTATTAACATTACAAAAGTTGATAAATAAACACACAAAACAAACAATTATTCGCATCAAACTTTGAATCATGTCAATAAACCAGAATGCGCTGTGCTGTTTGCGCGATTTATAAGCAACATTAAACTTGACAGGTAGTATAACCTCACTCTATAACCTAGATAAAAAAATATTTTTTTTGGCTGACCGTGTTGTGACACTTTGTCCACTATGTAAATAATACACACCGATATCAGATTAAACACGAACGTATATCATTTATTATCAAACCCAAGCACCTACAGTCGCCAACGAGACGGTACATCAAATTGACACGGTTTCTTAGAGTAAGCACAAGTGTGACGATGGCCTCTGAAAAGTACACCAACTTCCCTTATTCTATTGTGGATTTGGAGCCAGAACTGAACGAGGAGTTGATGAAATATTTCCTTGGTAAGGTTTTTAGGATTACGAAATAAAACTAGGAGCCCTATGACTATCTTGCTGGTAAAATCTTTGACTTTCATAAGTACCTTTATTATGACCTTAATTGAATTAATAATTTTGATCTTCATCTATAGTTTCCCATGTCCATCTGTCTGTCTGTCTATTTTTAGTTTTACTAAGAGGTCGGTGTACCTAACATACCTAGCTGTCTGTAATGCTGCAGGAGAAATGACGGGCTTTGTTCGCGTCGGGCCGAAGGGCTACATCATGCCGCACAAGTACCGCGAGGTGGCGAACGACATCTACAACATGAAGCTGCGGGAGGGAGACACCTTCGTCGCCAGCTATCCGCGGTCAGGTATAATAACAATAATGTTCAAAGACGGGCTTTGATCGAGTGGGTCCGAAGGGCTACTTCATGCCGCACAAGTACCGCCAGGAGGCGAGCAACATCTACAACCATAAAGCTGCGGGAGAGAGACAACTTCGTCGCCAGCTACCCGCGGTCAGGAATCATCCCACAATACTTTGCACTATAATGTAACACATAAGAATAGTCGAGAACCAAACCACGCTTTTTGTCCATCTGAAATTCGTGAAAGTGGCCTTTGGCGTAGAAACACACAGCAAACAAACAGCTGCAAGTGGTCGCCACTGCAGGTCATCACATGTCGCTGCTGAAATAAGTTACTGTGCGCGCAGTGCACTTTTAGTGTGGCTAGTGTAGTATCCAATTAATTTTATATTTTTACCACAGGTACCACATGGACACAGGAACTGGTCTGGATGGTGAGAAATGATTTGGACTATGTCACTTCAGACGCGATCCTTTTGGCGAAAAGATATACATTTTTAGAGTAAGTAATCTATATCAGTGGTTACATTTATTATGGGGGTAAATGTTATTTTTCCGGATTTATCTCTTGCAGATTTTCTGCTTTCATCCATCCAATCCTGCAAGCAAATCTCCGGAAACAGTACGGACAGGATGAACATAAATTAGCAGTACTGGAGTCAGCTACTACATCTGGCGCGGTAGTATACGCAGATGCCAAGTCTCCACGGTTTGCTAAGACTCACCTGCCTCTGTCCCTGCTGCCGCCCAATGTACTCGACACTGCCAAAATGGTGTATGTAGCGAGAGATCCTAGAGACGTCGCTGTGTCATTCTATCACTTTTGCAGGTTAAATATTTTGCACCAGTATGTAGGTGACTTCAAAATTTTTTGGAACTTCTTTATCACGGATCTGAGTAAGCTAACAAAATTACCTCTAAATTTACTTCAGCCTTATATGTATAACTTAGTTAAATATGAGAGTCCATTAATAAAATCAACATGACTATAGACAAATATGTAAAATCGATTAAAGGTGGTGTTAAAATTCGAAATTTTAAAGCATTCATAGCGCTAATGTATACTTACATTTGTATTGCTTAGTCTACCTTATTGCTTATATTATTATTGTATATTTTGGCTTATTTTTGTTCATCTGTGGCATAATAACAATCTAAATAACACGAAATTTTCATGTTTATTTTTACAATGAAATATAGTGGGTAAAAATTAACAGTTTTATAATTTCAGAACTATGGACGCCATTCTTTGAACACCTGAAGGAATCCTGGGCAATGAGACATCACCCACACATGTTGTTCCTGTTCTATGAAGAACTTACCAAAGTTTGTACTGGAATTAAGTTAACTAGACTTTAAGCACAGATAATATTAAATACTACCCTTCGCGATAATTAAAAAATGTTGCGAGGGATTATGTTCTTATTCAGGTTATTGCACGCATATGAAATCCCATACACCGAGGCACTACTCACTCACATACACACAAACTTTACACATACACAACTACCGACTACCGATCCATCTGGAATGTATTACATTTAAAGTTATATAAGTCGTCAATTTTAAAATTATAGGACCTCCCGGCCGCTGTTCGTCGGGTGTCAGAATTCTTCAACAAGCAGTTTACGGAAGAGCAAGTGGCCATGCTCTGTGACCACCTCAGCATTGAAAACTTTAAGAAAAACAAGTCTATTAACTTAGATGAAGTGGCCGATATTTTTAAAACGGGGGAACAGTCCTTTATAAGAAAAGGTAAATGTTTTGAGTATGATTGAAACGAATATGCAGTGACTAGGATTCATCGTCAAGCTCAAACATGGAGGGAATCAATTGTATGATGGATAGTGTGGTAAATTAGTACTTTGTTTTATAAATCAGGCGGAGTGGGAGGATGGCGCGACTACTTCGACGAGGAGATGGAACAGCAGGCGGAGCGCTGGATGGCCGACAACCTGCGAGACACAGACCTGCGGTTCCCACACTCAGAAACTAAATAATTATTTTTCACATTCCCGCACATTTATGCTCTATTTAAGAATTCTGTACATAAAATTATATTTTAAAGTGTAAAATTCTTACTTTTTGGATTATCAATAAGAAAAATTCATGATTGAAATTGCGAGTTACCTACGCTTCATACTATTTTCAGGATAAGGACGTAAGGACTGACTCAATAAATGTGAAATATTTAAAAATTGTCTTCTCATGTTTTCAAAACCCAAACAGAAATAAGAAATGTGTATTTCTTTGTGTTTGTTTGACTTTACTAATCTCCAGAAAACGGCAGAATTTTATCTCGATTCTGACTTTCTCATTTTAATATGACTAAATAACAATAACTTACTGAAGATATGCGATACAATAATCTCCCTCTCATTATCAGCTGATTCACTGCAATATTAATATGGTCAACTCTATTTACGATGACGTTATATTAGCAAAATGGAATAAAAATGATGGCGCCATTTTAAATCTAATATGGTGGATGCACCGTCACAATATGCCGATTAATTTACACATTAATGTCCACAATACCCCATATGATATGGGGATCAAATGAAAGGGCTTAATCAGCGAAACAAAGTAAGTAAATTGATGTCATATTAAATCCAATATGGCGCCCGCCTCAATGTATGGGTATCAAACATTGATTTAGAAGTATTTAATGTTTTGTTACTTTTAATTAACAGCTAATAAAAAAACGTTTTAATTAATAGCTTGTTTTAATGTTTCTTTTCTTAATTAATATCTTTATTCTTCGTTTAAATTATTATATATATCAATTAAACATCGATATATACCAACGATAACACGTCGTATAAAAATATGAATTCATATACCATGCAGTACATCGGTGAATTGATTTATGCTAAAACCTACTTGGTAAATGTCATAACGAATAACGATACATAAAAACAAGTTTTTTGGCGGGAATCAGGCGGAGCGGTTGCGATTTTTTCCAGTGTGTCGTAAATTGTGTTATAGTGATCTTTAATGTGTATTTTTGGTGTCGATATGTGCAGTAAAGTTTCATTTAGTGACTGATTTATAGGAGCATTGGAAATAATGCCATAATACGACTTTTGGGTTAAGTGATTTATCATTTTGGTCAATAGGTTACCTCTAATCTAAAGGCGTGTTACGATCTGCTACTGCCGTGGGTTGTCTCCAGAAACTCCATTGGGCGTTAGAATGCATGACACTAGGCATTTTAATGCGGCAAACACGAGAAATTTTGCAACATGAAAATTCTCTAACACTCGACACTGGCAAAAATAGTCCCTGAAGGGATTGATTGCCATACTTAGGAAGAAGAAGAAGAAGAAGAAGATACATAAAAACGATTCTAATAGTAACATCACTGTTTTTAAAAACAAATACAATTAGAATGTAGCTGTTTTTACCACATTTAGTAACAATATTACATGTTCAAATGCCTAATTATACTTGGAATGGTCTCTATTATATTTTTAAAGTAAAACAATAGAATTCCTCACATTTTCAAATTAAGAATTTAGAACAATTTATGAACTACAAATTTCGATAAACCGTACAAACCTTAGAATAAGGACTTTGCTTCGCTTACGCGTACAAACTTACTTTCTGTTTCCATACAGACTTGTCAAAAATCACCCAGGCTTAGACAAGTGGCTTTCTATACGTTGAATCAAATTACATGTCGATAGCGAATGTCAATCTCATTCATTGAGTATTCTATTCTATTCTATTCTACTAACGTTAAAGCCAGCCACTTGTGACGTGTTAGACAAGTGGCTTTTACGTTAGTCTTGGCCCCACTTCACTGGATTTCCTATCGCTGCTTGCAATTTACTAAATCAAACGATTAGTACAACATAATAACACATAAACAAGCCGAGCCGCCTGACTGGGGACTGTACCTCCACTCAAAGACCGCAATCAAATAAATCTACTTTGATGTGGGGTAATGTTTCTGCGGTGATTAAGGTTGCCAGAGCTGCACAAGGATACAGTGTGCTGGCAATAAGGATATGCTGCTAGCACAGTGTGTCCAACAACAACAATCGGGTTGGCAACGCGTTGATAATACCCTGGCATTGTTAGCGTCTATAGGCTACGGTGACTGCTTACTATCAGGTGGGCCGTACGCTTACTTGTAGAACGTACAACTTCGTTGAATAAAACAAATGATTACTCACTCTAGAAATGTATATCTTTCGTAACAGGGATCGCGTTGGAGGTAGCATAATCCAAACCATGTTGTACCATCCAGACCAGTTCCTGTGTCAATGTGGAACCTCCAGTAGACGTAAAGCATAATTATTTATGTACTGCACGCGAAGTCTGAACTGATTGGGTTGTGGGCACAGCGAGTGTGGTGATGAGCAGAGAAGACTAACGTAAAAGCCACTAGTCTAAGCCTGCAGCAGGCTTAGACATGTGGCTTTTACGTTAGTCTTGGCCCCACATCACTGGATTTCCTATCGCTGCTTACAATTTACTAAATCAAACGATTAGTACAACATAATAACACATAAACAGATAAGATTTACTTAAACAAATTTGTTGTACTTAATTAGTAACACTCACTACAATACTCAAAATCAGTTTGGTTGCTCGTCCTTGCCTGTCCTTGTTTTATCTAAATACTGATAATATTGAAGCAAGTACATTATGTAAGTGGTTTTGCAATGACACATGACGTCACAGGTTCAGAAAAGAATAATAATCATCGTCACGATTAACTTCTGACGTGTTATCATGCCCTTTACTGATGACATTGTCGTGGATATGGGCTCTGAATAGATAATATACTACGTATAAATATGGGTAATCATCGTGATCTGTCGTTCCCTTACGGAACTAACCCTACACAGAACCAGCAATAGTAAATAAATATATCACGTATTAATTTTAGTTTAACACTTAAATTAATTTATGAATTGAAAGTTCATTTAAACAACTCTTAATTTTTATTAACCATATGTTAGTCTATCACTTGTCATAAATTGTGCCATTTTTATTTATTTATATATATATATCATATTTATTTATATAGTATATGCCATATACAATTTTGCACATTTGTAGACTTTGGAGACACATATAATAATATATATCTTGAATGCATATTTTTTAACGGACGTGACACGTGTATTGTGTATTGTATTGTATAATAACTATATCATAGGGACTACTACCATAAGAATAAGTAATTATTCTTATGCTACTACTGTTGAAATGATAAATCTCAATTTTGTGACGACCGCCTTATTGGATTATCGAGCAGTCAAGTGGGCCAAATGTTACTTGCAAGATTTGATTACACTCATCGGACCAGGTGAAGGAAAATACATCCTTGTAACAATAAAAACCTTTGCTTCTAACAATAAAGAGCTTTAAATTTATAATTAAACACGCAAAAGTTATGTATCGTATCGTTTTTCGTTTAGGCTAAAATAGTGTCGATTCTGTTGTTCAAAATTACTAAACTTAACTAATTTGACAGGTCTAAAAGTCTTTCTATCCCTTTCTCATGTGTGGGGTTAAATAAGGATGGCAATATTTTTAGAGCTGTCAAATTAGTTAAGTTTAGTAATTTTGAACAATAGAATTGACACCCAGTAGTCACAGTAATGTAAACACAATAAGTAAACAAAAACAAGATCCGATATCCGCGCGCCGAGGCTTCAGTACTAAAACACACTACGTTAAATGACGAACTTAACTTTGCCGTCGATCCCTAGATACGGCCTCAGAGTAGATAATATACTACGTACAAATACGGTTATTGCAACAACCGCAAACAAATAATGATTTTTGGAACCCTTATTTTGGAACACTTTGTTGTCCGTCCGTCTGTCCGATTTTTTTCTCAAGAACGCGTGGTGTTATGGGTTCCTTAGGTTACGTTTCGGGTAAGGAACCCTAAAAATAATCAAAGAACTCTCCGTGCATAGGGTAGGTACTTCATGCACCATGCGGCCTCAGAGTATATAATATATACGTACTGCGATAAAATAACCACATACACCGATATGAGATAAAAATATATATACATACATATACATATATTTTAAGCTATTGCATAGCTTTTATCGCGGGCCTTGAGCGTGGGGACCGAATCCAGAAATTCCGTAACGAAAAAACCTAACACCCCCCACTCCGCCATCTATCGATAAATACCAGAACTTTTAATGACTTTTTGAAATATCATGCTTGTCTCTTTAGTTCAGCAACCCGCCTTTAGGTGGCATTGGTTGTATTGGAAAACTACCGTAATCAGCTGTTTGTGAGAAAGTATATAGGTATATAAAAAATACTGCATTAATAAAATAAATAAATAATTATAATTGCATAAGTTGATAAAAAATTCTATGCAATAGCTTTACCGCGGCAGTCTCCGAGTGCCACACCTAATTTTTCTTTATAAAACTCGAGCATAGTCGCCAACTTGACGGTGACGGTGTGACATGTACAACTTACAAGTGTGACGATGGCTTCTGACAAGTGCACCAACTTCCCGTATTCCATTGTGGATTTGGCGCCAGCAATGTACGATGAGTTCATGAAATATTTCCGCGGTAAGGCTTTTGGGGTTCCCAAGTAAAACTACCCTTTAGTTTTTGGTGTGTGTGTCGTCTCAGGAGATTCTCCGAACGGCTGCGGTGGTACAACAATCTTTTAATTAGATAAGTATCTTAATATGACTTGAATTTGATTGATTTTCATCTTTAGTTTCCCAATTTCCCATATCCGTCGATCTGTCTGTCTATTTGTATATCACGTACAACCTCTTCCTTAGACCAGATTAGGGCAATAGATGTTTAGAAAATGTCAATTATTAGTCGGGATAATAAATATAATATTGTGGTAGTAGAGTTCTGGCTCCCTTGGCCCTCTCATGTAGTTGGTCTTTTGAATAGTGGCTCGCTATCAGTGGATATTATAAAAAAACATCACAGCATTGCAACTGCAACTACTCTAAGAGAATTTCGCAACAAAAGAAAAACTAATCGGAGCCAACCGAAATTTGAACCCAGAGACCAGAGAAGGTATATCAATTTCGGTGGCGGCTATACAATCACGTACCATCACACCGCGTCGCGGGAATCATAGATAGTATAGGCTGTGTAAGATACCTACCTAATTGTCTGTTCACGATGTTAATAATTATATTCTGCAGGACGGTTGACGGACTTTGTCCGCGTGGGTCCGAAGGGCTACTTCATGCCGCACAAGTACCGCGAGGAGGTGAGCAGCATCTACAACATGAAGCTGCGGGAGGGAGACACCTTCGTCGCCAGCTTCCCGCGATCAGGTTTAATAATGATTCAATGATTGGTTTTGTTCGCGTGGGTCCGAAGGGCTACTTCATGCCGCACAATTATAGCCATGATTCATAATACTTTCACACCGTATGAGGAAACGAATGAAATAGTAGAGTACCAGCATTTTAGTCCGAAGTTGGTTAGTTTCGCAAACGCTCATCACCACACTCGCTGTGCCCACAACCCAATCAGTTCAGACTTCGCGTGCAGTACATAAATAATTATGCTTTTACGTCTACTGCAGGTACTACATTGACACAGGAACTGGTCTGGATGGTACAACATGGTTTGGATTATGCTACCTCCGACGCGATCCCTGTTACGAAAAGATATACATTTCTAGAGTGAGTAATCCAAGTAAGCGTACGGCCCATCTGATGGTAAGCGGTCACCGTAGCCTATAGACGCTAACAATGCCAGGGTAAAATCAACGCGTTGCCAACCAGATTGTTGTTGTTGGACACACTGTGCTAGCAGCATATCCTTATTGCCAGCACACTGTATCCTTGTGCAGCTCTGGCAACCTTAATCACCGCAGAAACATTACCCCACATCAAAGTAGATTTATTTGATTGCGGTCTTTGAGTGGAGGTACAGTCCCCAGTCGGGCGGCTCCAATTTTCATGGGAAAAACCCACGGGTGATCTCATTTCACCTCTCTTTCAAGTGACTTGTTTGGTAAATGTTTGTATTTAAATAGGGTCGGCAACGCGCGAGTGATACCCCTAGTGTTGCAAGCGTCCATAGGCTACGGTGACCGCTTACCATCAGGTGGGCCGTATGCTTGTTTGCCACCTTAGTGGTATAAAAAAAAAAAAATTTCTTCCAGGTATTATGTGTTCTTTCCTCCAAACCTGCAAGCGGAACTCTGGAAACAGCACGCTGAGGACGAACATAAATTAGCAATACTGGAGTCGATCATTGGGTCTGGCTTAGTTAAATTAGCAGATGCCAATTCCCCACGCTTCATTAAGACTCACCTGCCTCTGTCCCTACTGCCGCCCAATGTACTCGACACTGCCAAGGTGGTGTACGTGGCCAGAGACCCGAGGGACGTCGCTGTGTCATATTATCATCTAAGTAGATTAAGCAGTTTGCATGAATACGTAGGTGACTTCAAATCTTTTTGGAACTACTTTATCAAGGATATGCGTAAGTATTGCAAAAGTACTTCTGAAGTTTGGACAGCCTAAAATAATTAACAATGTTGAACATGGATAGACATTGGTGTCGATTCTGTTGTTCAAAAATACTAAACTTAACTAATTTGACAGGTCTAAAAAGTCTTGCTATCCCTTTCTCATGTGCGGGGTAAATAAGGATGGCAATATTTTTAGACCTGTCAAATTTGTTACGTTTAATAATTTTGGACAACAGAATTGGCACCATTATGTCACATCATCATATTGATGTATACATATTTACAATTTCAGGACCATGGATGCCATTCTTTGAGCATCTGAAAGAATCCTGGGCAATGAGAGGTAACCCGAACATGTTTTTCCTATTTTACGAAGATCTTACCAAGGTTTGTGCTGTAATGACGTTAAGTTAACACAACTTTAAGCGCAGCATATGATCACTACATAACATAGTATAAAAAAAGTCGCTTCCCGGTGCCTGTCTGTCTGTCCCTATGTATGTTTAGATCTTTAAAACTGCGCTATGGAATTTGATGGGAATTTTTCAATAGATAGAGTGATTCGATAGGAAGGTTTTATGTATAAATAATTTGTGTTTTATAGGTATTTATCTTAATTATATGGCTAACCTGGCCATGCAAAGCCGGGTCGGATCGATAGTAAATACTATATACACTTTTTTTTTGTGGCGGTGTTAATCTGCCTACAATAATAACCGACACCATTCCACACACACAAGGCTACTGATCCACCTAGAAAGTATCAAATTTTAAGTTCAATAAACCGTCGATTTTCCAATTGTAGGACCTCCCGGCCGCTGTACATCGTGTATCAAAGTTCTTCAACAAGCAGTTCACGGAAGAGCAAGTGGCCAAGCTCTGTGACCACCTCAGCATTGAAAACTTTAAGAAAAACAAGTCTATTAACTTAGATAACTTGATTTCTATGGGGATTTTCAAAAGTGAAGAGCAATCCTTTATAAGAAAAGGTAATTGTTTTGTATATTATTGAAAATAATATGCAGTGGCCAGGTTTATCATCAAGATCAGACATGGAGGAATTAATTGTATGATAGATAGATGTGGCAAATTAGTACTTTGTGTTATAAATCAGGCGGAGTGGGAGGATGGCGTGACTACTTCGACGAAGAGATGGAACAGCAGGCGGAGCGCTGGATGGCCGACAACCTGCGAGACACAGACCTGCGGTTCCCACACATTGATACTGTACTTTACGTAAAACATAAATAATATACATAAACCAAACATCCTATCTTAAATGTAAGCTAAATTGCAAAGCTGAAAAGTGGTTTTGAATTGTGTTCGGGAAATCTATATTTTGATTTGACATTTAAACTTTCTTTTTTAGACTCTGGTATAAAGTTAGTAGTTACCCTACCCGCTCACGTTACCTCCAACACCAGGGCTATCATTGCGCATTGCTGACTCTCGATGAAAGAAGGTAGCCGTGGCTTCATCTCAATTTCTCAGAATACGTGATCACATAAATTAAGAGGTTCTAGACTCCATGTGGGTGCCACGGCCCCAAAGATGACAGCAATACCCCTACATCATATATTATCTACTCTGAGCCTATAATTAAATACACAATAAATGCTGTTTCTTATAAGATGGTTATTAACGCCCTTGTATCCATCCACCTCATCTAGCTTACAGTAAAATCCTGAAGGGCGTTATTTCATGCTTCCTATTTCCCTTTCTGAGCTCAAAAGTGTTGAAGCAGCAGCAGCCCTGCTTTTTAATTCATCTTCAAATATTAGGTCCTAAGGATCTATCTATAGCAGTATTTCCTGTCACATAATATGTCACTGTCAAATGTAGACTATTTTATCTATGCTTTAAAACTATAACTCTAGATTGTTGATAAGATAGTATATTTTTAAGAAAATCTACAAGGCTAACAATGGCTGCCCATACGGCGCCTTCGAAGCAGGACCTGTGCCTGTTGTCCAGGCATTTCAAAGTAAACTAATAAGTAAGAAGTAGTCAAGAATGTCAGTAATGTCTAATTAATCAATCAGTGTATAGGATTCTGCGATATTTAGCCTAAAGGGTACGGTAGATTACTACAAAAAGAGAAATACGTCGGTGTATGCTTGCTTCCTTGATTTGAGTCGTGCCTTCGATCGTGTAAATTATAGTTTACTATGGGAAAAATTGCTCATGTCAAATGTACCTTTTCAAACGTTGAACCTGTTGAGATTCTGGTACGAAAACCAAGTTAACTACGTTAGGTGGGGTGATGCTACGTCTGATGTCTATAAACTGGAATGTGGGGTCCGTCAGGGCGGGTTGACCTCCCCGGACCTTTTCAGCCTCTATGTTGACGAACTGATCGTGAGGCTAAGAGTGACCAGGATCGGATGTCATATTGGTAATACCTGCATGAACAATTTTAGTTATGCAGATGATATGGTCCTTCTTAGCCCTTCGATCAGGGGTCTGCGTAGGCTGTTGAGGATCTGTGAGTGCTACGCTCTTGAGCATGGGCTAAAGTACAATGTCGGTAAGACAGTTATGATGGTGTTCCGTGCCGGTAGGGGTCCGGATAAGACACCACCCGTGTACCTTGACAATGATGTAATAGAGAGGGTTGACACGTTCAGATATCTTGGCCATATATTGACCGAGGGTCTCACGGACGACGAGGATATAGATCGTGAACGTCGGGCCTTGTCGGTGCGGTGCAATATGCTTGCGCGTCGGTTCGCTAGGTGTAGTGACGAGGTGAAGAAGACTCTATTTAGGACATTTTGCCTGGGCTTCTACACTTGTCAGCTTTGGGTTAAATTCACTAGACGTGCCATCAACAACATCAGAATACAATATAACGATGCATATCGAATTTTGATGAAGCAGTCGAAATATTGCAGCGCGTCGGCAATGTTTGCCAGAGCTAAGGTTCCTGATTTCTTTGCCATCATAAGGTCACGAACCGCATCATTTTGGAACCGTATAAGATCCTCTGATAACGAGATCCTGGGTACGCTGGCGGGGTGCCTGGACTCTTCAATTTTTAAATACTGGCTTTCTGTGCACCATGACCCGAATAGAAAATGAACAGGTTATATTTAGATTATGTATAAAGAAATAAAAAAAAAAGCTGTTTCATAATATAAATTAATTCTTTTATGACTATAGTGTAAGGTAATTTTTGTACTTAATTTTATTGTTTTTTTTGTGTATTGGGTGTTTTTTACCTTTCAATAAACATTATTATTATTATTATTATTATTATTATATAAATATCAATCAGTAATAAAAATCGTTGATTCAAATTGCATTCTCATTCAACATTTCCCATTTGATGGGTCGTAACGCAACCCGGTACCGGGCCATTAAAATAAACTACCGGAACGCAGGTGCGTTCCGGTAGTTTTAGGTAGGTAGTTATATTTAGGTAAATAATAAATCCACATGCACTACAGGTGTAGTGCATGTGGATTTATTATTTACCTAAATATAGGTATATACTTACATTTATATATATGTTTATAGCAGCCATGTGTACAATAGTCCACACATATACAATTATACACACATACATACATCACACTGTCTCGAGCGCACCACGTGAGTTGACACAAGAGCGCAAGCGAGAGTGGACGTGATTTCGTACCAGGAATTATTGTGCGCGCCGAGCCTGTGTTATTCTATACATTACAGCACCCATTCTTTGTTTTATAATCATACTATCAATCGACGCATTTATAAAGCGTCGTTGCATTTGTGGCTGACATGGATTCCTTGGTAAAAATCGTACTAAATCGATTTCGATATATTATAATTTTTACTGAACAAGCGGGGTTAAAACAATTTAGTGGGTCACGAAGCTACGGAATAACAATCACATGGCAAAACATTATAACAAACACGATCTGTGTTTGTAGCCTATAGCCGCTAGCAATACCAGGGATATCACTAACGAGTTGCCAACTCTGTTGTTGATGAGGAGTCATTGTGCTAGCAGCATTACTACTAGCGCAGCGTATCCTAGTGGAGAAGTGGCAACCTTACTAACCGCAGAAACACAACACTGCGTCAAAGTAGTGCTATTTGACTTCGGTTTTCTGCAAGAATATAATTTGCAACTACGTATTCGAAAACGTAATTCTCGAAATGTAAAAAAAACATACGTATTTTTAGTTCCACTTTTAACCGGAGCAGCGCTGTTCATTTTCCCGTACAAAAGTATTCGAAAGCGATAACGATAAACCAATACGAAATCTACTGAACGCATGTTCATTCTTTGACGATGTCTTTCTACATACATACTGTCAATATTGTATATTCCGCAGTATTATCTCAGAATTAATATACTATGATAAAGGTACCGTTGAACTAACAACCAATATTAGTGCTCAAAATTATCTTCAAAATTATCTTTGTTTATTTTTATTGATTGTCGATATATCAAGTGGGAATCTTTACCTGTTTGATTAAATGTGATATGTATTTGAAATTATCATTGATGCAATAAACTAAGATATTTGCTGCAGATTTTGTAAAATTATGTACATAAACTTTTATCGGCAAACAGTCTATTTACATAATAGACTGTTTCCGCTGATCCACTGAACAAAACCAAATCCAAATTTTTAAGCCTCATTTGAACCCCACAGGGTTGGTGGTCTTGGATTTAATTGCCGTATTCCTGTCAAATTCACGGTACAAGCTGGAAGTTTGTCAGATAGGATCTCATATACGTAGATAGCTTTTGTCCGCGACTTCGCACGCGTGGCAAAGTGAATAAGTCAACATGTACAAAACTTTCAGCCCCTATTTTACCCCCTTAGGGGTGGAATTTCCAAAAATCCTCAAATATGTATTTATTTATTTTTATCTGATGGGCCAAATACCAATTTTCATGCGTTTAACTTCAAAAATGACGGATTATCATACAAACTTTCATCCCCTATTTTACCCCCTTTGGGGTGGTATTTCCAAAAACCCTTCCGTAGTGGATGTCTACGTCATAAAAGGTACATACTGTCAAAATTGTAAGTCTCTAACCCACAGGCCTAGGATTTTTTATGCTCTAACCCCAGCCGTATAGGCTGTTGATATGTCAGTCAGTTTCTTCTTTATATGTATACACAGAAGATAAGCTGACAAGATGGTATATAGTTCGCTTGTTTTAAGATGAGATGACTGAGTGGTATCTCGCTCTTGTTTGTCCATTTTATTTGTACAGGTTAAATTGTTCAATTGCGTATTACCTGGAGATGGATAGCAAAGTAAAAGGAGACAGGAGTACATCTTGGGCTTCTTCAAGAAGGGTGTGACGAGATTTCTGCAGGGTCGGCAACGAGCGAGTGATACGCCTGGTGTTGCAAGCGTCCATGGGCTACGGGCTGTATGCTTGTTTGCCACCTTAGTAGTTTTAAAAAAAGTATAGCAATAGCGGTCTATGCTAAAAGACAGAATTAATACAAAAGATCATATATTTTGCTGGAAACATGGTTATAGCTCAGAGTAGATAATATATTACGTACAAGTTATAGTGACATTATATAAATTCTGCTTTAGTTTTCCATGCTTCGCCTTGTTGGCATGCTTAATAATTAATAATATAGATTGGCTTGCTCGTCCCCGACTTTATCTAAAGACAATACTGATTATGTTTTTATTAGGTAAGTTAATTGTAGTATTATCACAGCAAAGATATAACAAGTATCGTCACGATCAACGCCGGACGTGTTACCGTACCCCCTGCTGATTACCTAGCTATTGGCGTAGTCATGGGCAGCCAACGCGATCCGCTGTTCCCTTACGGATTCAAGGCAATAACGCTGGAAGAAGCAGCAATAGTAAAAAAATATTACAAAGGTTAGTTTTCGATTAGCAGTCAAATTAATTCTGCACTCCTATCATTTAAAAAAAAACTAATGTATTCTTTTTAAGCGCACTTCGCATTTAAGCTCAACGCCGGGTCGCTAATAATTATTGGTTTAAATTTGATGTATATATATTTGACTCATTCCGAATTCTCAATGTATCTACCACAATCTTAGCTGTGTCCAAGTAGCATGGATATCTAATTTAAGACTTAATTTCCTGCTCTATTCAAGGTATCTATGCAGTTTTCTATTCGGTTGACACGCAAGCGTACGGCTCACATGGTTGTACGCAGTCACCGTAGCATATAGACGCTAGCAATACCAGGGGTATCACAACGCGTTGCCAGCCCTATTGTTGTTGAGCTACTAGCACAGCATATCCTCGTGGAGCTCTGAGTTCTGGCAACTTTATTCATCCCAGAGACACAAAATTACATCGAACAGCTTGGCAGTTAACAAGGATTGCCAAGGTCTTGCAACCACAATGCCACATCAAGATCACTCGTGCGGTAAACAAACAGCAAACTGGTGCCAAAGCCAAATTTCTAAGCCCTAGCCATTAGACTGACAGATGTAGCCCTAAAATAATGTCATCGACGTTTACACAGAATCATTACGTAACTACTACAAAATTGTTTATAATAAGACGAGGAGAAATTTTATGAAGTCTTGTCTATTATTTATAGGCATAGGTTCGGTCTAGTGGAGTAGCCATATAAAATGTTTATCAGGTTTGACGAAGTTCATGCGGGTTGGCCCGAAAGGGTACTTCATGCCAGTCGGGTACGGGCAGCATGCAGCTACCGCGTACAACATGCCAGTGAGGCCTAGCGACGTGGTTGTGGCTTCTTATCAGAGATCAGGTAAATTATTATTATTTTTAGCGTACTCATTATCTTTTAATTTGTCACCGTCATCAGCGAATCGTACAATAGTTATAGTTGGATATATTATGTTTCCTTAATTTCGGACCATCCAGATGGTCTATAGGTCTGCGATGCCTCTGTGATATCATTATCATCATATATTTTGTTTCTGTTAGCAGAAGTAGTTATTGCTACCCTGCAGTTGTAATAGTTTACAGGTCATCAATCCACCGTCTTTACAAGGGCACGCGGGTTATGACTTCACATACGCTGTTTTGGAAATGCTTCTCTGAACTTATTTTTTTTATACCACTACGGTGGCACACAAGCATACGGCCCATCTGATGGTAAGCAGTCACCGTAGCTATAACCGCTAGCAATACCAGGGATATCACTAACGGGATGCCGACCATGTTGTTGATGAGGACTCACTGTGCCAGCAGCATTATTACTAGCGCAGCGTATCCTCGTGGTGCACTGGGAACCTTACTTACCGCAGAAACACAACACTTCATCAAAGTAGTGTTATTTTACTGTGGTCTTCTGTAAGGTGGAGGTACAGTCCCCAATCGGGCGGCTCCAATATTAATGGGAAAACCTACGGGAGATCCCAATTCGCCCTACCTCTGTTGACATGCAGATTTTATAATATTTTATGGTGTGATTCATAGGCTATGGAAATTGAAATATTGCATGCAGCATGAATAAAAATAATAATATTTTCCAGGTACCACTTGGACCCAGGAACTGGTGTGGCTGGTGGTCAACGACCTTGATTACGAACAAGCGAGTAACACACTCCTCACAGAGAGATATCCGTTTTTGGAGTAAGTATCAAGCAATGTTGATTACTAAGATTACCTAAGATACCAGTTTTTGCACTAATGTTAACTTAAGCGGTATTTTTCTAATAATATGGTATTTTGTAGTATAAATAATTTTCAAATTAAGATCTCTGCACAGTACATGGAATATTGAGTTTTGTCTAAATAGGGCCAAAACGCTTATCCATACTTATAATAAAGCTGTAACAAGTCCAATTTAATCAAAGTAAGCGCACGAGAAATACACTTATTTTAATCAAAAATCAATTTTTAAGTCATTTGTTGAGTTTATGCCCTAATAAGGCACTTATGAAGGTCTAAATTACCACCTATTATTAATTACCACATAATGTTTGAAGAGTCTGCTTAGTAGGTAGAAAAATCAACAAAGCCGCGGGCACAGCAAGTCATATCGACCTACTTTGGGTTGGAGTAGACTGAGTAAAATCTGAATTTACAAAAGCATAGGTATAACGTGGATACAGATTTGATAAAGAACCAAATATTTCGTTACATATACAATTAGTCATTTTGTGTCAGGCATGGCACCGACTTCAAACAGATCATTGAGTAGCGCTTACAATAATATTAATTAAAAAATCATAGGAAACAATTGTCACATTGGTATTTATAATTAATTATTTTGTTATTTTTAGAAGGTATCTTTTTCTTGTTTTTGAAGTCGGTTTATTCTTAATAAAAAGCTTTTATTATTTTTGAAAATAAACAGAATGCCAATGTTCTTTAATGATGACGCGCTGGAGGCAATGCGACAGACTACCGAGGGAAACCCAGAGGCGCGTCAGCAGATGGAAAAGTTTCTGAAGCCCGCGTGCGAGGTGCTGGCGACAACAGTCGACCCGCGGTTTATCAAGACCCACCTGCCGCTGTCACTGCTGCCGCCACCCCTTCTAGACACCGCCAAAGTCGTCTACGTGGCGCGAGATCCCCGTGACGTCGCAGTCTCCTGCTATCACCACGCCAAGCTCTTCCAAATGATTGGTTTCGAAGGAGACTTTAAGGATTTCTGGAATTTCTTTATCAAAGATTTTTGTAAGTCAAAAGATACATACTATTTACAAGCTTTTATTTAACTTGCAATGCTTGTTTGTTTGTTTGTTAAGTCAAATATTGCAAACTGAAACTGGTTCAGTTTTGGTGACAATAAATACGTACTGTAAGCATGACCATCCAGGAATAGCTACATATAAAATAATTCTTCAACGTCAACAGCACAGACGTTAAATTTGTGTACCCGTGTTATTATGATAGTCGGTCTTAAGTTTACCATGACATGGTGGTTGCACTCAGGGTTGGACTAGGGAAATCTTCAATGGTTAGCAAGCAGCACACACATTAAATGCTGCAAGAGATTGTTGTAAAAAAAAACATTTTACTATTAATTCATGTTATTTCTTTCAGATGTCATAACCCCGTATTTTGAACACGTCAAAGAATCATGGAATAGACGTAATCATCCAAATATGCTGTTTTTGTTCTTCGAGGAACTTAAAAAGGTATGAACATATATGAATAGCTACTAATATTTACCTACTATTTGGTATTTGTGTACTTTTATGCACACACAAGAAACAATTCAAGATCATATGTCTTAAAACAACTGTATGTTAAAGGACTTACCAGCGACAGTGCGTCGTGTGTTGAACTTCTTTGGTAAGCAGCTCACAGAGGAGCAGATCGCCGGACTCTGTGATCACCTCAGCTTCGACAACTTCAAAAACAACAAGTCTGTCAATTACGAAGATTTGAGAGAGAGCGGCACGCTAGCATCTGGAGAATCATTTATAAGGAAAGGTGAGCTTGCACCAGGATTTTACCTTTGATAAATCTTGAAGTCAGATATTCAGAATGTGATGTTATTTTGTAAGAAAGAGCACGCTATTGCTGCCAGGTATGCGTGTGTCAAAAATATTCGCGTTGGAATCTTGTGCGCTTCGGCCAATCTACCAGTGTCAAAACGCTTGTCACGTGTGAGCGAGATAAAAACATAAAATGTTAGTGAATATCAAAATCTTTGCAATGTATCTCTGTCGCGCTCTAAATCAAAATCTTTTTGATTTATTTGACTAGTTTACAAATAAGTACATTTAAAAACGTCAAAATCTACCACCAGATATGTGTAAGGTCGTTTTTGGCTGAGAAGAATCCGGCAAGAAATTCAGCAACTATAATTTTAAGCAAACAATATACTATACATTACAATTGTGACCTGATATTACACAAAAAAAATTGGTGGATATGTAAAAATAATAATATTGACACATAAACAAGGATATAATGCATAAATTTCAAATCTATCTAAGGTAGTAATAGTTAATAAAAAGGCTTGATGACCAGACTCCACAAGTAGTCCTGTTCACAAGGTATGACGTGAATGCAGCCATCTTCCGTCTACCGGAAGCCGCCGCGCCTCAAGCAAAGGCAGTTTATTGAGCAAGTTCAAGCTCGCAGAGAGTATCGTAGAACATGAGTGGTTTCAGTCGTCAGTCTTGTAGAATAAACTGTCTGAGAAGAATTCAGGTTTTTAGCTGCTGCCGACAACATTTCAGGGTTTTATTGCGGCGACTATGTTGCAGGTAAAGCGGGTGGATGGCGCGACTACTTCGACGAGGAGATGGAACAACAAGCGGAGCGCTGGATGGCCGACAACCTGCGAGATACAGACCTGCGGTTTCCACACATTGACGCTGTACTATAAGGATACCTGATAATATACATCTTATAAAATAAAGATAAAATAAAGCCAAAAATTGAGCCATTCCTTATTCTGTTATTCACTGACACATTTTCATCGTTATGTTAGGACTTCGCGAACTATTATTATATTATTTGAGGTAAGGAATTGGATTTTATTTGACAGCACTAACCAAAAATATATTGTAATTTTGTGTAACAAGAGAAATTTGGTTCCAATGGTGCCAATATTAAAGCTAACAAGACAAAAAATATTAAATAACAATTATAGACAGATATCATATTTACGATCCTACTAACCAGAGAACTTTGAAGTAATCAGCAGTACAGCTCCACCCGTTGTCGGTCAACAACGGACGGGCGGTGTGTAAAGTTGGTGCGTCGATGGGATGAGATATAATATGTCTCGAACTTCTGAGAACTCTGGCTTATAATTATGGTGACATCCGACGACATTGCACAACTCCCGCAAGTCAACGACATCCTCCATAATTTAAAAACTAACAAGAACAAAACAGAAAAACGCCTACTCTTCGTGTAATAACAATCAGAGGCAAAATTACTACACAATGTCATAAGATTTCGTGGTCGGCTACAGAAACGCGCTCAGAACCGTGGCTTGATACAAAGTTCTAATCTTGTGTCAAGCTAATAAAATATATCGCGATTTATGGCTTCGTGTATAAATGGTGATTTATTTCCTTCGTACCTTATTCTATATTATAACACCAACTAAACATGATTTTACTTTGCATTTTCGGAGCTTGTTAGTGTTACAAACAAGAATAATATGTTCCGATATCATAGCCATGATATAATAGTAATTAGTAAGTAATTGAAATGTGCCCCGAGGAAAGCGATGGGCTTCACAACATCTGTCATGTTGCGCTATACAATGGATATCATTAACTAACGAATGACACGATGATAGCCGTGTTAATGACTTCTCTACCTATCTGACTCTGCCAGTCTGCCTAGTCTCTCTCTAAAGAAAACTTCTGGAGGTCCCACTCAGTGCCCGCCGTTGTAAACGCTCTTGAACAAAATCAAATTAAAGAAAACAAAGCAATCCTTCTGATTCCGAGCATGCATGAAAGGAACTAAGATAACTTTATAGTAAACATAATTGTTGAACATTGTCATACATATGTAGGTAATTATAATATCCCGAATTGTAATAAATTATTCATATCCTCTTTAACTTACTCGAAAAAGGAGTTCATCAAGGCGGTATTTCTATATATCAGGCACTAACCTTTACTTGATTAGATTTGATAAGTATATGAATTTTTTTTTCTATGTTTCAATTCTTAGCTCTTTATCTAAAGATAATGCTGTATATATAAGCAATTGACTACATTGTGCTTTGTTTATAAACCTTAAACATCCTACACATCTTTGGACGTGCTCAAGTTGGACGCGCTCAGAAGACATAGCCTTGGCTGATAGCTATTGACATGAGCATGGGTAGTCAAAGTGAGCCATCTTTCCCTTATGAATTCCAGGAACTAACCTTGGAAGAAACAAATCTAGTGAAGAAACATTTTACAGGTGAGCTCGGAAAAATAATATTAATTTTAATATAGATCCATCCGTGTTGTTGTAAATGTGCTGTCAACAGCATGAGCAAGTAGACGCTGTAGCCCAATTCTTGAATAGACACGCGGTCGCGTGTCAAGCCAAGTTTGCGAGCATAAGTATTTAAAAAGACGAGAAGGCATATTTGCTAGTTTATGTTCGGTCTATTGGACTATTAGTTTAAGTATGATCAGCCAATGAAACGTTTATCAGGCTTAACGAAGTACATGCGGATCGGCCCAAAAGGGTACTACATGCCAGTCGGGTACAGGCAGCATGCAGCTACCGCCTACAATATGCCAGTGAGGCCTAGCGACGTGGTTGTCACTTCTTATCAGAGATCAGGTCTGTTGTCCAATTTATCTTAGCATATTCATCATCTTTTCATTCATCTCCACCATCATCAGGCCTTTAACCCCTTTAACTGGGGAACCTTCGTTACTCTCAAGAGTAATTGGTTCAAACCATTCACATGAGTATTTTGTTTCCCCCGAGTCTTATAGGTATACCTACCGTGCGCACTTTGACATAGCATCATCACATTCAACTACTTAGTACTTACACATAATTTGAGGTAAGAAAAAGATAATAGAATGTTCCCACTACACGAGCCTTCCCTCTTAATGCCCGCCATATGTTACGTTTTTGACGAGCGGCTCACTAACTAGTAACTATGCAGGATTTCCTTCACCGATAAGTTCAAGAGGTGAATCACCTTAGAATATTTGCTATAGAAAAACTTAACGGCGCGGATTGGAACCAGAAATTTATGAATGCGTTCAGGCTATCTTCAGATATCGTTTACCATCATTACATCTTGTTTGCTCACCACCTTAGTTTGTGGTTCCTATAACATTATAACTTCTAACCAGGCACCACGTGGACTCAAGAGCTAGTGTGGTTGGTGACCAATGACCTAGATTACGAACAAGCGAGCAACACACCCCTCCCACTGAGATATGCGTTTGTGGAGTAAGTTGCCATGTTGATTCCTAAGTAACCTGTATTTCTAGTTCTGTTACTTCTGTTTAAATAGTTGTAGCTTTGATGAACAGAATATTAAATGGGGCTTCTCGATATACTGATTATTTGAAATTAGTTGTTTTGCCTCTTTAAAGTATAATAAAATGATGAATACGAACAGATTGTCGTTGTTCTTCGATGATGAGTCGCTGGAGGTAGTGCGACAAAAAAGCGAGGATAGCCCTGTGGCGCGTAAACAGATGGAAGAGTTTCTGAAGCCCGCGTGCGAGATGCTGGCGACGGCAGCCGACCCGCGGTTCATCAAGAGCCACCTGCCGCTGTCACTGCTGCCGCCACCCCTTCTAGACACCGCCAAAGTCGTCTACGTGGCGCGAGATCCCCGTGACGTCGCAGTCTCCTGCTATCACTACGCTAAGCTATTCCGCATCATTGGTTATAATGGCGATTTCAAAGATTTCTGGAATTTACTTATCAATGATATTTGTAAGTTTCAAGCAATATTTTAAATCAGATGTAAAACATGTTGTTAGATATTGAATTCTTTACTTTGTTTTCAGTTTTCGTATGCCCTTACTTTGAGCATGTCAAAGAAGCATGGAACAGACGACATCATCCAAATATGCTATTTTTGTTCTATGAGGAACTTAAAAAGGTGTTGACAGGTGCTGGGTATTAGCTAGGACTGTTGGGTACTTAAGCTATCACATCAAGTGACTTGATACAAATGTATGTTACAGGACTTACCAGCGACAGTGCGTCGTGTCACGAACTTCTTTGGTAAGAAGTTCACAGAGGAGCAAATCACCCGACTTTGTGATCACCTCAGCTTCGACAACTTCAAAAACAACAAGTCTGTCAATTACGAAGAGTTGAGATTGAGCGGCACACTATCATCTGGAGAATCATTTATAAGAAAAGGTTAGAATTTTTCCAGATTAATCTCTGCTAAAAAGGGCTAAAGCCCTACAACTGCCTCTTACAATTATTACTATGTTATGTGATTGAAACATGTTGTTGCTATTAAGTCTTGCCAGAAGAGAGAAAGTGAAACATACGACAAACAAACTGCAATCACTTAGTGCAATACAGCTTCTATACCCGAACCATGTTGCAGGTAAAGCGGGTGGATGGCGCGACTACTTCGACGAGGAGATGGAACAGCAGGCGGAGCGCTGGATGGCCGACAACCTGCGAGACACAGACCTGCGGTTCCCACACATTGACACTGTACTATAAGGATACCTGATATAACATAGAATTTACAAAATTAAGATAGATTGCAAAGCTGAATATTGTAACTGGTTGCTACTACCGTAGTAGTGGTACAATTGCATTAGCATGAGCTATTTAACGTTATTCGTTTATAACTTCATAAATTGATAAAAGATAAAAAAAAACAGTTGACTCAAAAAACACCTAATAAATAATATACCTCTTATAAGATAACTTTTAATTGTACCTTTTGGGCCTTCAAGTTTATATTAAATTGCGATATAAATAGTTAGTAACATATCCAACCTTCGTCGCGTCGTGGCTGGTCATATTTTCATTAAGTATAACTTAACAAAGAACACTCCAGATTCAGTCACCATTCAAACAAAAAAAACTAAATCAAAATCGATTCTTCCGCTTAGGAGCTAAGGTCTGATAGACACACAGTTACACAAATACTGTCAAATACACACTAAAAACGTCGTTTTTGCGTGGCGGGTTCAAAATTTGAATTAAAAATCCATTATTCAGTTTAGGGCTTACCGCTTAGGCCATAATAAGGCACTTCTGAAAATCTTTACCACTGTATAGTTTCCATCCTCCATCAAATTAAGATGAAACGTGCAAATTCGGAACCACAAATAATAATAAATAGACGCAATAATTAAAAAAAAAAACATTTTGAATCATTTGTTGAAAGTTGTTGAAAAATAATTAAAATGACAAAAAGTCAACGGCACGTGGTGTTCCCAGGCGGTCACCCATCCAAGTACTGACCACGCCCGACGTTGCTTAACTTCGGTGATCGGACGAGAACCGGTGTTTTCAACGTGGTATGGACGTTGACGACTGTTATGATAAACTTTTGGTTATGTTTAAAATATAGTGTTATTATTGATATATATAGGGAGACCAGTCTGTAAAATATCCTTACGCCAATGACCGAACATATTCAAGTACACAAATTCTCAATTCTACAAATACAATACACCTCAAAACAAGTGCGAAATAGTACACGCATCATAGCTTCATTTAAATGAATTTATAATTTTTCATTGGCTCCACAAATGAACGAACAAGACTAATTTTATGCATAATTCGCACTTTACTTTCCATAGCTTGTTAGTGGAATCCCTGAGTAGATAATTATATATCAGAGTACGAGAGTAGACAATAATATACTGATTATGCTGTAAAATTAAACCAATCCCTAAACTAAATTCAACAGAGGGCGCTGTGGCGTGTCATAATAATGTGTAGTAGTCAATGATAAAAATTAAAATGTATGCCAATAAACAGAGGTCGCGTTTACGTTTACTTCAATGGTAAAATTCTTAAGCAATAAATATTTTAAAACAAAAAAGCCAACGGCACGTGGTGTTCCCAGGCGGTCACCCATCCAAGTACTGACCACGCCCGACGTTGCTTAACTTCGGTGATCGGACGAGAACCGGTGTTTTCAACGTGGTATGGACGTTGGCAATTGCTTTGCCAAATTTTGTGATCTTTATCAAATCATTAATCATTATGTTAGCGTAGAAGTATTATCTACTCTGAGGCGTAGTATCTAAATATGTATATAAAACTCAAAGGTCACTGACTGACATAGTTATCTATCAACGCACAGCCTAAACCACTTTTTAAGTTAAGCGCATGAAAATTGGTATTTGGCCTCTCAGTTATGAATAAATATGTACTTCAGGATTTTTGGAAATTCCACCCTTAAGGGGTAAAATAGGGGTTGAAAGTTTGTATGAAAATCCGTCGTTTTTTAAGTTAAGCGCATGAAAATTGGTGTTTGGCCTTTCAGTTGAAAATCAATAAATACGTATTTCAGGATTTTAGAAAATTCCACCCCTAAGGGGGTAAAATAGGGGATGAGAGTTTTGTATTAAAATCCGTCATTTATGAAACGCATAAAAATTGGTACTTGACTTTACAGTTAAAAATAAATAAATACGTTTTTCGGGATTTTCGGAAATTCCACCCCTAAGGGGGTAAAATAGCGGATGAAAGTTTTGCATGAAAATCCGTCATTTTTTAAGTTAAATCCATAAAATAGGTAGCAGTGGGCAAAGGCTATCATTTAGAATTTAAGATATAGGTACAATTTGACTTATTTAACACGCGTGCGAAGCCGCGGGCAAAAGCTAGTAATTAATAAATGTAACTATGTCTTCTTCACTTAAAACAAAGTCGCTTCCCACCGTCTGTACGTTTAGATCTTTTAAATTACCCAACGTGTTTTAATGCGGTTTTCACTAATGGACGTAGTGATTCCTGAGGAAGGAATATATGTATAATTAGATAAGTTTTAATTTACTTTTTAGAGAAAATTCGTCCGAAGATGCACCCATACGAACTCGGGGCGGGTCGCTAGTAGTGCATAAAATCGCTGGCGTACCTACAGATAACACGAACGTAAAAAAATCTACGTAAATATCAAAGAAAATTACGTGCATTTCAACTTCAATATTTAATTTAACAATTCGAATTATAACCAATGTGTACTTGATAAGAATGCATCCAAAAATATAGGAAGGAGGAAACACTTAGCTTAGGTGCCTAGTACCTACGGTTACGCTTTGTTCATTCACAAGTACCACTACCACTCGGTGGTGGTAAAACTGGCACAGGCCTGCCGGCAGCACAATACCCGTTCTGACGGCAGTAGAAGCTGACGCACTTTCTCCAGCAATCTCACTATATTATTATTACAAGTAAAAAATAACGCTAACTGTGCGGCTCAACGATGGATTTGGAGAATAACAACTTCCCTATGGCTATCGAGGATGTGGAGCCAGAGCTGGCTGATAAGCTAATGAAATATTTCACTGGTAAGTCCACTTTGTTTGTTTACATCGAAAATAGAATGTTTGCATGTTTAGTTACATTACTTTGTATCTAATTATGTAGTGTTCCCTTCATTGACACTGACCTACTTAGAGGACATTGGACTTTTTAGAGTAGGATTTTTATGTGTAAATGAGGGGGGCATCAGACGTGCTTTTCTAATGGCCCCCTTAATAGCCAAGAGAAAGTGAATTAATGTTTTTATTTACAAAGGTATATTATCTACTTTGAGGTACAAGCTTTGCTTATTTTGAGACTAGATGGCGCTATCGCCATCGCTAAATCAATAAGTCGAAATAATTCAAATAAATCTTTGCAATTAAAACTAGAGAACAAAGACTCGGATATAATCTTATTTATCCTTAGATATTCAAAGTACTTAATTATCTATAGTTACACGTAAGGTAATTATGTGTAATTTGTTAGGTATCGTTAGTGGTCTGGAACTGTTATTATTACTGATGTAGGCACTAGCTCAGAGTAGATAATATACTACGTACAAGTACCTCCTAGTTAATTTGAACCGCGATCCGTACTGTCGTACTGCCCACGGAATGATAAGCGGTTACCGTACCTAATAGTCGTTTACCAGTATCACTAACGCGTTTTGTGTTGAGAGGTCTCATTGTGCTAACAGCTAGGATATTAATGCCAAGCATGAAATTTTGCACATGAGTTCAATAAATATTGTAGGTAGGTAGAAAACTGAAAAAAGGATTCTACCTACGCGCGGATGAATAGCGGAATAGCTATTATGAAGTAGAGGAAAAATGAGCCAAGTGAGAGTTGGACTCACACACCGAGGGTTCCATACTTAAAACAAACTTAACTTTGCCGTTCGATTCCTAGACTACTAGACACGCCTATTGCACCGACCGCAAATAATAAGTTTGTAATAGTAATTCGCTCTTTTTTTAGAAAATATAGCTATACAAATTCTACGAGCATTTCAAGCGTTTACTTGTCGCCATTATTAAGATAGAGCAAAATAAGTTTCTAGTAGGGAAGCCCCCTTAAATTTTGTATAGACATATAAATAAAAATATTTCTTCTTGTAGCGGTAACAGAAATACATAATCCGTGGAAATTTCAACTGTCTTCCTATTTAGGGATCATGAGTCGGACGCACGGACGGACAGCGAAGTTCTAGTAATAGGGTTCCGTTGTATATCCTAATCCACTCGTATCAGTTTTGTTTGACCTAGTGTACGCACGTACCTACCTATCAATTTCGACAACATTTCAAAACAAACCAAATAACTACCAACCAGAGTTTTCGTTTACAATCGGTCAACGACTTGCGACACCATTCGATGTTATTATCATCGTCATATCACACAATGAGTACAGTCACTTAACGAGTACAATAATGCTCGAATGTAGTTTGACTATTCAGCTGCCTGGGACCGCTTTGCATACAATGATTCGCAGACCACATTCACCATAAAGACAATATAGTCAACTGCGTCTGGAACCAGCTGTGGTCCTGTGAGCCCATGAGAAAAACCTACCTATAGGTAATTAGGTACTACTTGAATTTAATAACGATTACAAAATTAATTTGCGCCCCATAAGCTGCGGAAGCAACGCGCCAGCAAAAACAACCACTCCCAGGATCCAGTATGGCTAGATAAACCGATTCCAAAATCCTCTAAAGTCTAAACAATAAATAAATAGTGTGTACATATTGGTCCTGATTACTTGGTATATATTTTTTGTGTGAGTGTTGTGGTTCATAAAAGTTCAATCAAGAAAATCCGTAATTTTAAAGTTAAGTCCATGAAAATAGTCGCGGGTTGCAACTATCATTTATATAAAAAATAATGTTGACGTATTCACTTTAAAAGCTAGTCTAATATATATCAATCTTATAATGGTGCCAATTCTGTTGTACAAATATTACTAAACGTATCTAATTTGACAGGTCTAAAAAGTCTTGCTATCTCTTTCTCATGTGCAGGGTTATATAAGGATGGCAATATTCTATATATAATATAATCTAAAGAAAGTGTATGTAAACAAATAACGTTGTTTGAAGACTATATTATTATTCCACAAACTTAAGCCTTGCTAACTAAGGTATTATATTACATAGGTAGTATATTATATTATCTACTCTGAGGTACTCGTATTGCGTATTTACATACTGCCGCATATAACTGCAGAAATAAAGAGATACACGTGTGTGACGCAGTTTAATTGCCTAGTTTATACATTGACTGAAAAATACAATGTACTGCGCGAACTACATTGTAAAGAAAATAAATTATAAATAGTCACGTCTATAATGAGTTTTGAATGCACTAAATTTATTTGATTGGTGTATATAGAAAACTATCCTCAAGGTTTAGAATCAGGAAATTAATTCCTCTCACGTTTCGAGACTCCGTTCTCTAACTGCGTACTTAATGCGAATGCAATTATTTAACCAAGGTTCTATTTAACCAGTTCCCGATCTACCGTTAGAACCGATTCATAGTAAACTATTTCTGTGGCTATTTCGTAACCTTGCAGTTAAGTTCTAGAGTTAAATAGGTACGTGATCGATAGTTCAACACTAAATGTCTATTCATCTAAGTAGTTTCCTTATTTCCTTATTCTTAAAGTTAGCCTTCCTCAACAATTTTGCTAAATTAACCCAGTCATTTAAAATATATTTAATTAACAGAATGATTATTGATATATTGATTATACATGACACACAGATATGACGATACAAGAAAAATAATACTCATCAATGACATCCATATTTGTAGCAACTTGTTTCTTCTTCTTAGGGTTCCTCTCTCAATGATTGAAGGTTGGCGATCAGCTCCGAACACTTCTCTCTATCTTTTGCGAGGCGAAACAGATCAACAGCACTCGCAATACCAGTCCACTCTCTGATGTTCCTCAACCAAGACTTCTTCCTATGACCGGCTTTCCTTTTTTCCGCAATTTTTTCCATCATTATAAGAAGGAGGTTGTATCGATCATGCCGTATTACGAGACCTAGATATGATACGTTCCTCACTTTCACGGTCTTCATAAGTATGCGTTTTCTTCCTACTCGTCGTAGAACTTCCTCATTGGTAACCCTTTGAGTCTATGGTATCGCCATCATGCTTCTATAGGCCCACATCTTGAATGCTTCTAGGTATACCTTTCCTGAAATACTCTTTGATAGTCCAGGCCTCGCAATCGTATAGAATAATTGGCCAAATATAACATTGCAGGAGACGAGTGCGCAAGGAGAGCTTGAGATTGCGATTGCAAAGTAGTTTCTTCATATTACCGAAGGCACTGCGGGCTACTTCTATGCGGGTTTTTTTCTTCCGTCATCCAAGTGCCCAGGTATTTGTACTTACGCACTCTTTCGATTGTTTGGCCTTCCACAGATATAGTTGGATTGGATGCAAGTTAGGGCATTTTGAAATTATAATTATGTTGGTGTTCTTGATGTTAATTTTAAGGCCTTCAAACTACTCTCGTTCACACGGCCAACACTCCTCTGAAGCTCTTGTTTTGACGATGCTATTAGGACTGCATCATCAGCATATCTCAGGTTATTAATGAGACATCAATTTACCTTGACTCCAGTCTAGCCGCTCTAGTGCCTCCAGTGGTTCAGTCATTATTGCTTCCGAATACACGTTGAACAGTGCGGGTGCCAAAATAGAACCCTGTCTGACTCCTCGCTTAATAGTTAGCAACTTGTTTATAAGTATCTTACTACGATATCTTATTTAGTTTAATTTACGATAGTATGAAGTTGCGAAGGTCTCATCATCTTTAATGTCTTACGTAAGAAACTAAAAATCTTCATTGGGAGGTGATCACCCAGATCACCGAACACGATCACAATCGGCGTGAAGATAAGATTCCTAAAGAGATCCATTTAAACCATGCTCAATATTTCCCGGAAAAAAAAAAATTTTTTGACTCCTGGCTACATATATTTTGCAGGAGAAATGACGGGCTTTGTCCGCGTGGGTCCGAAGGGCTACTTCATGCCGCACAAGTACCGCGAGGAGGCGAACAACATCTATAACATGAAGCTGCGGGAGGGAGACACCTTCGTCGCCAGCTACCCGCGGTCAGGTATAATAATGATCAATGACGGCCTGTGTCTGCGTGGGTCCGAAGGGCTACTTCGTGCCGTACTAGTACCACCAAGAGGAGAGCAACATTGGAGCTTTTTAAATATATGACAGACAGTGAAAGCCGAAGTTTCCCTACTTACTTGGTTAATTTGACCTAGGTACTTGCCGATTTATGGAGTTGATGTGTTATATCAACCGATTTTTTCACAGGAACCACATGGACACAGGAACTGGTCTGGATGGTAGCAAATGATTTGGATTACGCCACTTCAGCTGCGATTCCTTTGGTTGAAAGATATCCGTTTTTAGAGTAAGCATAACCAGTCGTTAACTATAAAAATATAGTCATAAATAACTATAAAATATTCAACTGTTGCAGATTTTCCGTGTTCGTTCATCCAAACCTGAAAGCTAAAGTACAGGAGGAGAACAGCTATAGCGCACACAAACTAGACCTTCTAGAGTTGGTCACCCAGTCTGGCGTGGAGCAGTTGGTATCTGCCGAGTCTCCGCGCTTCATCAAGACTCACCTGCCTCTCTCCCTGCTCCCGCCCAATGTACTCGACACTGCCAAGGTGGTGTACGTAGCCAGGGACCCGAGGGACGTCGCTGTGTCATTCTACCACCTAAACCGTCTTATCAGGACACAAGGATATGTGGGCAACTTCAAAACCTATTGGAACTTCTTTATAAAAGATCTACGTAAGTTGTAAAGGGAATTCCACTTATAAGCCAATCAAATGATTCTCAAAAATTTGCCATCAATCTCTTCTCTTTTCTTCTTCTTGATTTACCTATCCGTCTATCAAATTATCCCCCAAGCACAATTTTTTTCATTGTCATTTACCATAACGATAAACTTCATCAAAAAGTCAATTCGTAGTTATCTACAACCGTATAACAATATAAATTTACTTAAGTCCTTATTCTGAGCCCCCAATTTATTTTTCAATGTCCCTGTACACAATTTTTTTTCACAATTTACTGAGAAAACTTTCAGCCATCACTTCAAACAACCCTAATGTAGGTAGGTACAGTCAACGCAGAAGTCATATTGCATTTGATTGGACATAACGTCATGCTCTTATTATGTATTTCGGTTGTGCCTCGGAGTTGATAATATTGTACGTTGAACTAAACGAAAAATAGATATAATTGAATGACTACACATAAACAACCAAGAAGGTCGTTCTTAAAGGTGAAGGCCCAAAGCATGAGATGGACCTTCATGTTTTTCTATTAGTAATACAATCTTAATATCAAAACATACATATGTATACGCAAATAACCTTAATAATTTAGATTTAATTATATGTATTCACAGCTAACTATATGCAGTGTTTTTAGACGCATAATGCTTCTGGTTAGAATCCTGCAGTCCTTCCAAAGTTGGTTAAGTTGGAGTAGACGGATTAATGATTGAATGTTATTGCAGACCACTGGACACCATATTTTGAACACCTAAAGGAATCCTGGGAAAAGAGACATCATCCAAACATGTTGTTCTTGTTTTACGAAGAGCTATCCAAGGTTGGTAGAGGGTATTTTTAACTTATATGTACCTTCATTGTATAGTGCCTGATGCTTCTCGTCCGCACAGATACCTAATAGAGACTGCACGTATGCATTTTTCTGATGTACCTACCGATTAGGTTTTTTACACCACGAGCTTTACGGTGAAGGAAAACACCGTGAAGGACGTGAAATCCAAGAACACATGTATTGTAGTGCCTAAGAAATATTGAACTATTTTTCTTTAAGTGCTAAACGGTGACGCACTCACCATCCGTCACCCGATTTAAGTTTTATTTATTTTATTTCAGGACCTATCGGCCGCTATTCATCGCGTAGCAAAATTTTACAACAAGCAATTCACAGAGGAGCAAGTGGCCAAGCTCTGTCATCACCTCAGCATTGAAAACTTTAAGAAAAACAAGTCTGTCAACTACGACGTCATGAAGGAGCTCCAGATTCTGATACCTGGAGAGCAGGCTTTTATTAGGAAAGGTATGGTACAGCAATAGTTCATGCAAAATACTTCAAAGTTTAGTTCTTAGCCACACCGCACTAGCTCTAATATGTGTGGCTTACCCGTCGGTTTATTTGTCCACGCCTAACCTCGGTAAGAACTTAGATTGGCTCGACCGCTTCAGCCGACATCCGATTATCATAGTTATTGGTATCTGATAGGTCAAGTGTTTCAGAGAATTAATTACGTCGGTACCAACATAAAAAACGAAATTTACCATTAATCTCTCCATCCACCACGAAGTCTAAGTAGGTATAAAACCTATTTAAGCTGGCGATTCGGATAGGTTCCGAATCGTGCGAGCATTTGCTAAAAAAATTATTCCCTAGGGTAAAGCAGGGCTAAAATTTTGTATGGGAGGGCGAAACCACGGGGCACAGTGCTAACCGTATAAGAATAGAAGGACTAAGAACTATGTCCTGCCGGGCTGTGATCTTAAAAATATGGACATATGGTAGGTACCTCCGCAATGTTTTACAATTGGTACCTATTTAAAATAATACTAATACTACCCCAACCAATAAATTAAATTATGAAGGTAGGTAGCTAAACAACCGACACAATCCAATAGATCCAAAGGATATGCATGCTAAGCACAATACAAACCTATGAGGACATAGAGATATAGCATATAAGGTTGAGGACCCACTTACCTGCAGCCCTGCCCAGAGCACTAGTCGGTAGACCGCCATGAACTTGCAAGAGATGGAGCCGAGACGAAGTCTGCATATCATGGATCAAAGTAGCATGGCGAACAAATTAATCCATCATTGTCAATTGTATCACAGAAACACATCACATAACAGAGTTCACACTTTGATTATATACATAGTCAAAGAGTTCACAGCGTCACAAAATCACGACGCTTACTTAATTTTATAAATGCAATTTAAGAAGGAAAAGTATTTGAAATGTTTTTTGCGCACGATCATATTAACATTATTTATTTATTTAATGGCAACACAAAAAAGTACATTTCGTATTTTGCCAATGTCAAGTAGATAATAGAGAGGATCCTCTTGGCAAGGTCGTACGGTGGGATAACCACCAAGAAGGTTGGCAACGTCCTTCCTGACAGTCTATGGACTTAATTTCACCAATCACCAGAAAAAAATCATCATTTTGATAATTCACAATATTATTTGATTTACTTTTGTTGAACACGTCGTGGAATATTTATTACATTATACGTTGCCTATATAATAAAATAAACACCACTGTATCTCACATAATACATTAAACAATATCAAGACAACATTTTCCTTTGATTGTCAAAATTATAGCTTTTCCTTCAACCGTCATGACAGTTTGCAGTTGGCATGTGTCGGTCGCGTCGCGGTAATTCTAGCGTCAGCCAACAGCCAATAAGATAGCAAGAAGACGACTGCATTTTCAGAAGAATTTCTAGATTACATACATTTTACTGAAAGAAGACATTGTTTAAATTTAAAAAACAATTAAAACTGCATTCATGGATATTTAAATAATTACATGGTTGAGCCGGGAATTGAACCTGTTACACGAGAAAAATAATCAGCCTGTAGCTTTTATCACACCGATCGAAAGGCTTCATATTAAGGATATTTTTTTAGACGCGTAAATTATTTTGTCTATCGCAGTTTAAATTGTTTTTAAAATTCAAATAATGTCTTGTTTCAGTAAAATGTTCCACCTACAATATTCGAGATTTGGACTTTAAGTTAATATAAATAGTATACAGCAGTGATTCATCACACCATGAGCTAAAAAAAGAGGTAGGGCGAATTGGGATCTCCCGAGTTATCCCATTATAATTGGAGCCGTCCGACAGGGGATTGAAGGAACCTCCACCTTACAGAAAACCGCAGTGAAATAACGCTACGCTACGCTATGTCTGTGCTGCGCTAGTAGTAATGCTGCTAACGCAGTGAGTCCTCATCAGCAAACTTGGTTGGCAACTCGTTAGTGATATCTCCGGTATGCTAGCGGCTATAGGCTACGATGACTGCTTACCTTCAGATGGGCTCTATGCTTGTGTGCCACCTTAGTGGTATAAAAATAAATGAATTTCTTTGGTTTAATTTTCAGGTAAAGCGGGTGGGTGGCGCGACTACTTCGACGAGGAGATGGAACAACAAGCGGAGCGCTGGATGGCCGACAACCTGCGAGACACAGACCTGCGGTTCCCACACTTGGAAAACATTATTATAAGTTAACAATAGTAAATAGAAATAATAAAACACGGATGGTGATAATCATTTATTCGAATAAAATGTAATATTTTCGTATTTCTTTGTAATACCATTATTTAAATTTATGTCGATACAGTGAGAACTTTAATATAACTAGCAATTAAGTAAACATTTTGTAAAATTTCATAACGCGTTTTAATCCTTACTCCTCCATTCATAAATAAAACAATGCCTCAGTCCTTCCTCACATTTTTATTTTAAATAATACGGTTATACAAAGAAAATAAATTAAAAGCCAGATTTAATCAATCATTCGTTGGTAATATAAAATTCTAAAACAGACTTATAATCATAATAATGGATAATAACCGGCGGGAGGCGAGCGCGCCCGCCGCCCGCCGCCGCCTGTGAAGCGACCTATAATATAAAACTGGGAGAGCCTCCCGCACCTAACGACTGGCCGCTACGCGCGACGTTACAACTATCATACACTTATAAAAAATCACAAAATTCAAGCGGAAATAATAGGAATCGGAATCGTTCACAGCGCCTACGCGATGACGTCAGGCAGCGCTTCGGGCGGGCTCGGCGGCGCCTTGGCTTGCCCGTTGAGTGCCGGGGAGCTCGCTGGCTTGCTCACCTTTGTCACGCTCGTCTTGCCACCCAGACCAGTCTACAACCAAATACAATATACGTACAATTCATGTGCACCGATTAACCTCAATCTGTAAATTCAGACAGAGAGATAGCTAAAAAATAAATATGTATGTTTGATAAATAAATAAAGTACCTTGGTGGAGAGAGTCCGCGGCGGCGCGGCCTTCGCGGTGATGCGCTTGTTGGCGAGGTCCTTGGTCTGCTTGTCGAGAGGCGCGCGCGGCGCCGGGCGGGGGGCCGCGCTCCTGGAACACAACACCGGTTACTGGCCGCTAGGGCGGGGGCGCAAGGGCGCAGGGCACAGGGCGGCACTCACTTGGCTGGCGGCGCGGGGGGCGCGGCCGGCGCGCGGGGGGCGGCGGGTCGCGTGGGAGCCCGGATCGGGGGCGGCCGGGCCGCAGGCTTAGCTGCCGCGGGTTTCGCTTCCTTCACATCGCCGTTTGTTAGCGGCTTCTTCTCGGGGGCTTTCGGGCGAGGCTTAGCGGCAGTGACAGCGGACGCTGCCGGACGGGGAGTGGGCCGTGGTGCTACGGCTGATTTAGGTGCCGCAGCAGCGGGTTTGGGCGCCGCTTTGGGTACCGCGGGGGCGTTCGACTTGGGCGCGGCGCGAGCTGCGGGGGCGGAGCGTGCCGGGGCGGCTGTGCGAGCGACGGCGGGGGCCGCGGGGCGGGGGGCGGGCCGGGCGAGGGCCGCGGCGGGCTTGGCGGCGGGGGAGCGCGCGGCGGGAGCGGCGGCGGGGCGCGGCGCGGGCGCGGCCTTGGGGGCGGAAGCCGGGGTGCGAGCGGAGGCGGAGCGCGGCGCGGCGGCAGGAGATGGCCGCGCGGCCGCCGGGGTTGTCGGTGCTGTCCGCCGGGGAGTTGTTGATGAGGGCGTCTTTTGGGACGCGGGTGCCTTAGGGGCGGACCGGGGCGTGCGCGAATCTGGTTTCGCGGTTGGTGTCGTCGGAGATTTCTTTGCAGGCGTTCTCGACTTGGTCGCGACGGCGGCTGCGGCGACGGTAGCGACCGCCGCGGCGGCGACTGCCGCTGTAGCGGTGGCTTGGGGCGCG
This sequence comes from Falcaria lacertinaria, assembly GCA_951449985.1. Lineage (NCBI taxonomy): Eukaryota > Metazoa > Arthropoda > Insecta > Lepidoptera > Drepanidae > Falcaria > Falcaria lacertinaria. The sequence goes on along the minus strand of OX602111.1, from coordinate 9,400,433 downwards.
GGGTCGGCGGGTGCGGCGGCAAGCGGCGCGTCTAGTGCGGGCGCCGCGGGGGCGGGGGCGGGGGCGGGGGGCGCGTCGGCCGGGATCTCGCTCGAGACGGGCACGCAGATCTCCTGCGCGCGCGACTCGGGGATGCCGATGTCGATGTCGGTGACGAGCTCTGCGCGGGGCTCGACTCGCTCCTCAGGTACTATGTCAGGGGCGGCACCGCCGACTGTCTCCGTCGCCTCGGCCGCTATAAAACATAAATAAATACATGTTATTTTATATTATTAATATAAAGTCCAACATTAGGGTGGAATTATAGGGACTGGCATCCATCTCATCTCTATCAATAAACTAGCGATAAAAATATGTCAAACTCAGATTTGACAGAATATTTGTGTAAGTATATCAACATTCACTAAAACAATAGCCGACGAATTGTCCAGCGTACTTATCGTTACCATAGCACTAAACTATTGTAAGTGACATACCAATACATGAACTTCTCTGCGCTCAAAAGTGTCCGAGACAAATTACTTGGAAAGCGACCGAATATATGTGAATCGCGCGTCGCGTCAGTCTCCGTTTGGTCGACTGTCAAAAGTCACGCCTACAATGCCGTCCTGTATGATTAAATCTTGTAAAAACTACCCAAAGAATGTGCAAAAAGCCGATGGTGCATCATATTTTGTTAGTAATTTGTTTTTTATATTATCCATGATTATGTGTGAATAGTGATATAATCGTATTTTTATGCTCTGGAACAGCGTATTTTATTTTAAATTATTGTTAAAACAATCAGCATAGCAACCAAAACAATAAATTACTAACAAGTACAGCATCCTCTAAATTTGTACGCCCCCCGTAAAACATGTAGCCACTATGCAACTACCTAACACCATTATTGTCACTTATGTTTGTACAAATAAAATTATATTCTATTCCAAGTTCATATAGGTGAGCTTCGGACACTTTCATTTTGAAAAACAAAAAACATATTAGGTTGCAGTTTTCAATTTTTTTTCAAAATATCTTCAATTTCCAGAATTGGCCCTGTTACAGTTTTATTCTAAGTATAGATATAGATTTTATACTAGACCCGATTTCCATGTACGTCAGTGATTGTAGTAATATGATTAAACAATATTTTACGTAATAGGCACGACGGTTACGGTGCCGGCGCCGACGTTGTCTGTATAAAAATAACTAACTCAACTTAGTTAAAACATATTATGTATACGTGTATTTATATGCCGTTAAGAAACTAAACTACACAGAAGCGGGAAAACAAATATCAAACTCACCAGATTCAATCTCCGGCATTGGCTCTGGAGTTAATCTTAATTCACATACGGTAGTGCTTGTGAGCAGTTCCGTTTCCATTGGGACTTTCATTTGCTCCACAGGTGCGTCGAGTGGTACTTCAGCAGGCTTCAGTTCGACGGTCTCCGCAATCGCCGGTTCCTCTTGTAATTCCCGTGGCATACTGTGTGTGGGAACTGGGGAGGCTGTGGGAAGTGGGGAAGCTGTGGGGAGTGGTGAAGTTGCGGGGAGTGGGGAAGCTGCGGGGAGTGGGGAAGCTGCGGGGAGTGTAGAATCTGTGGGAAGAGGGGAGGCAGCGGGAAGAGAGGCAGCGGGCTCGTCGGGCGGCGGGGAGTCCCGAGGCAACGGCACTTCAGCTGGCAGGGGCCATGCTCCCAATTCTGGGGGCGGCGTATTGCGAGGCAAAGACGACTCTCTCGGTAACGGAGACCCGCTTGGTACCAGGGACTCACTAGGCATTGGAGATTCCCGAGGCAAAGGCGATTCGCTCGGTCGAGGAGATTCCACAGGCAAAGGCGACGCGCACGGCAGTGTAGTTTCGCTCTGTATGGGAGATTCCCGAGGCAAGGGCGACGCGCTCGGCATTAATGTATCACTTGGCCTCGGTGATTCACTTGGCAGAGGCGACTCGCTAGATTGTACACTCTCAGTTGGTAGTACCGATTCTCTCAACAGAGACTCGCTTGGTAATAAAATATCGTCTGGCAAGGGTGATTCCCTGGGTAGTGATGCCTCCCTAGGTGCAGGGGAGGGCACTTGCAGTGGGGACTCCGTGGGGAGTGGAGATTCCGTTGGGAGTGGGGACTCTATTGGTAGCGATTCCTTGGGTACTGGGGACGCAGGCGGCAATGGGGATTCACTAGGTAAAGAAGCCTCCTTCGGCAGTGGAGAGCGTGTAGGTAGCGGTGACTCAGCCGGCACAGGTGAATCTGTTGCAGATACAATGGCTGCAACCTCCGGGGTTAATCGATCACCATCCAGTTGAATTTCAGGGGGTTCAATAGTTTCCGTCAGCTCATTGTACTCAAAGTTATGTTGAATCTCCTCACCAATATGATTATCTCGATATGTTTCTGAATGTTCATGAATATCAACAGTAATATTGTGCTGAATGTCATGAGTAGGTTCTGGTGAAATAGTCGCTTCTAATTTCTTTTCTTCTGATGGTACTGGAGATAATGGATGTTGCTCAATAGAAGATACTTGCTGAATTTCAGGAGCTGGTGAAGTATCCAGTGAGAATACAAATTCTTTACTTTCTATAGATTCAATTGGTGCCGTGTCAGGTTCTAAAAGACATTCTGTCTCTACAGTCTCCTTGTGCTCAGTAGAAACTGTTTCAACTTTCGAATCCTCTATTTTGTTCTCCATGTCAATATCATGCGAGTTTTCTTCAGGTGTTATAGCCGAAACATCCTTTTCACTTTCAGAGCGACCAAGCATGTCATCATTAGAAAATCCTAATTCTGAACTTTTACCATCTGGAATTTCAGGTATTTGTTCGAATAATAATTTATGAGATTCAGGAGTATCAGTCTGCAAGACTGTGCCGTGAGTAACACCACGTGTTTCGAATTCCATATTAGAAAAGTTCATGTTTGTAACACTGTACTCTACAAAGTTGTCTCCCTGCCCGATGTGTGGATTATTAGCTGATTGTGGATCTATGTCATCAAATCTCATTATGTCATTATTTGGTTCCTGTATATCTCTGTCTATACCAAATAAATCTGTGTGCACTGGATTAACATTTTCCTTATCATTTTCATTTTCTTCACACATCCCATTGAGTTGTCCATCCTCATCGTCACTGTCGGGAAGGGGTTGGACAGCATTGAGGTCCACATGTGTGCTCTTGGGGAGCCTCTCACAGGTGTCATCATCCTTTTCCTGGTAAAAGCTCATGCTCATTGGATCTCTCTCTTTGTTTTTCAGCCTTTCAAATAATTCATCATCACCTTCTACTGAGAACGGATTTGTTTCTGTCTGGAATACCTGAACAAATCAAATTATATACATTAATATAATAAAGAATACAATTGCAATTTGGTGGCATAATAGGTTGTTTTTAAAATGAGTGTCCCATAAGCACAGTTGCTTCAGCACATATGGATTGATATCCAAAGTTATGCAACAATGCTTGCGATCAGTAGTTTGATGGGTGGCCATCTGTACTACACAGAATCCCTCTAGGTGCCACAGTGAGTGTGAGAAGCCATAAGACTCAGTTGTCAGTCCTCAGATTGACAACATCTAATATGATTGGAACAAAGGCCAGGGCAAGGTGATATGTACTTAATTTATTATGTAAGTGAACAAACCTGAATGTTGCAGAAGTCTGTTGTGTCATTCTGTATCCTCTCAAAGTCCTGTATAAGTCCATTATCCTTGACTTTTTCAGTTTCAATGCCCACATTGAATCCAAAGCCCAAACTATCCATATTACACTTGTTATTCCCATTGAAGTGCTCTTTAACTGTGTCATCAATTGAAACATTCTGAAAAAAAAACAATTTTAAACATGTATATTCTATTCACTGAGAAATATAAACTTAGTCACAAACAAAAACTATACAAAATATTTTGCGACTAAACATGACTACTTCAAATAAAATGATGACAGTATGAATGTAATGGTAACTCACATGATGTCCATTCAAGTGATCACAGTTATCCAAGTCGAGCAGTTCTGCGGGTCGGACGATGGCCTCAGTTTGAAATTGCGCGTCATCCGGCATTTCGATGTCGTCCATCGGCAGCGGCTTGCGCGGAGACTCCGCTAACAGCAGGTCGGCGCCCGCCACCGTGCCCGGCACGAACACCGGCGCGTCCGGGTTCAACGGGGAGCTGTTCATGTCCACTGAGCTGCTCTCCCACGCTGACTGCAACCCAACCAACACCATGCTCAATTTAAATTACAACAAATTATGGTAAAACAAGCTTAAAATATATTTATCCTGATGACCCTGCCTGGTCAGAAATTATTATACTGTAATGTTGTGGGCATTGTAATTAATAACCACGTCAGTATATAGTTTTTTTTTCTCTAATGAAATTATGTAAGCACCTGTTTGTTGTGACAAGTAAATAAAATTGATCGCTCAAAAGTGTAAAACATTTATAAAAATATCAGAAATCTTGAATGAAGTTGAATGTTACATTGATTGATAAATACATGTTATACATAATCAGATACATACATAGATGAAGCTAATAAAATCATGTAAAAAAAAATATGTCTTTGCATTCATGTAATGTTATGTCTATCAAAGGTTGATTGTTAGAAGCCTAGTTAGATATTATAGATATAGGTGTTGCAAATGAGGATCATAGATGAAGGTATACCTTAGAGATTTCTAATACAATCTGGTAACTAGCCATAGTAAAATAGGCCCATTAGTTAGGGTGACTTAGATCCCAGTTGAAATAAGGGCAGGTCAGGAGATTGTTGTATTAATCAATTTTGCTTAAAAGAGACATCTCTATATGCCCTGTAAACCCAGTTTATAATACCTACTGATTAAAATGTTGCACCTAATGCATATGTAACAAAGTGAGTTGACCTCGCTCAAAAAACACTCTGCATAACCTTCATCAATCAATACACATTTGTTTGCAAATGATGTGGTGTTATTGTTTCAGCAACATGAACATAACCAGATCCTTAACTGGCACAGCCATTATGTCTTAACTTGTAACAGTATTTAACTTTATTGTGTTGGTAAATAAGTTGCCGCATGTCATCATAATAAATACCCTAATTACATTACTTGGGTACATGACAATTATTTATGGATGTAGTTGTGGACAGAAACATACTGTTTAATAAATAATTCAATAAAATGTTTATGTTTAACTGTAGGCTGCTGGATTTATTACTTATCAAACCCATGACACATTTTTTTTATATATTCCACTAAGGTGGCACACAAGCATACGGCCCACCTGATGGTAAGCAGTCACCGTAGCCTATAGCCACTAGCAATACTAGGGGCATCACTAATGGGTTGCCAACCATGTTGTTGATGAGGACTCACTGTGCTAGCAGCATTACTAATAGCCCAGCGTATCCTCTAGGAGTACTGGCTACCTTACTTACCACAGAAACACAACATTACATGAAGTAGTGTTATTTCACAGCGTCTTCTGTAAGGTGGAGGTACAATGTTAAATGGGATAACCCATGGGAAATCCCAAATCGCCCTACCTCTCTTTTTAAAAGCTCATTGTTGAGATTAATCACTGTACTTAACTGCTTAGAAAAACTCATTGGTACAGGCTGGGAATCGATTATTTTTTGTTATTCAACTAAATATTTAAGGTTTTCAGATTTTGCCCTTTATATACACTGCAAAACACTGGTTCTTGACAAATTTCATGATCTACGTTTTGATTCCCTTGTTAAATATCTTCACATCGACTTACAGGTTTGATATTTTTACAAATGAAAAACACTAGACCCAGGTATTTGATATTAATTTAAATTTCATTACTCCACCCGTTATTGAGAAACTAATTCTTGATAGACAGACAGATAGAGTGATCCTATAAGGGACCCTTTTGAGGTAGGGAACCCTAAGAAGGAGGAGGTTATAAATTCAACTGTATGTTTTTTTTTGTATATTTGTTACCAATTACTCTGCCAACTATTAATTGATTTTGATGATTCTTTTTATATTTGGTCATACTTCAGATATGGTCCCATATATATTTTATCAAAAGCAGTTTAATAGTTCAGTTTTCAGTTTAGTAAGACATTTAAAAACCACATAGGTAGACTACAGATACCTATATACATTATTGTTTTCAACAATTAAAAAAATATACCTATGTGATGTCCATGTTATTGCTCCTGTACCAATACATACTTTATAGATACCTACTGATCCTTTCCTTTGAATAATGGATTCCATAGCAAAGAACCTTTATCCTTAATGTAAGTACACAAATACTGCTCTTGTATAAATTAAAAAGTATGTTCTGTTCCTTTTATGAATTCATATTTATGGATAAGTACTAGCCATTTACATGTATTAAAAAAAGAGAAATGCCTATCAATGTTTGCCATCTCATTTTTTTTATCTCAATTATAAACGTGGATTGTGACACAGACACTGCATATTTAATAGGTAATTACTTTTAGTTTTTTTCTAAAAACATTAAGGATTTATGACTTTATTTGCATTTTATTAGTTAAAACTTTTCCTGTTTAAAGTAACATAACCTAAATAGGCTTACAATGTGTAAGTTCAACAGTAATTCTGACTCATTCAATTTGAAGGCCACATTAATGTAAAACTTGACTCAATATGAGTTGTACTGTGATAACTTTCGAATTATGGGATCGTTTTTTTATAAAATAAAACACAATATGGCACAAAAACCGTTGGGCCATGCTGGTAAGGGCCTTGTTTAGAAGGTAAACAAAAAAATTGTTTGTACAATCATGCAACTCACATTATCCTGGCAGGGTGTCTCCGAGCGCGGGGGCTCGTCTTGCTCTTCGCTAGGGTTTTGATCCTCGCGCTCTCCCTCCCCCTTGAAGTAATTCCACTCGTCTTCGGAGTCGTCGCCACTCTCAGCTACATTATCCACCAGAGCACCGTCGACTTGACCCTCCTCCACTGTTACAAATACCACAAAATATACACTGTATTAATTTGCCCACACGATTCTCGCACACTATTACTCGCTGAACACCTGGCGATCACGCAACATTCACCCTCTACTCGCAATCAAAAATATCAACAGGTGACACACCCTTGATGGCAAAGTGGGTAGGTACTAATTCGTTAGTATTGAAACAAACAAACATCAGTAGTTTATGTACTATCAGCGCAATAAATTAACAACGTCAGTGGATAACGAACACACCGGCATCGTTTTACCGGTCGCAAATTTAAACATGCGAGACATTCGCGGACGCCATTTCGAAAACAGGCTATGGAACGGAGACACCGAGACACGCCCGAAATCACACTTTGGTTGTGGCAATGTCTTCAGCAAATACGCGTGCACCTGCGGGAATCCTGCGTTCTTCCACGTTGGAGGGATGCGCCTTCGGGCGATCTATTTCCAGAACACCGCTCGGCATGAATCAACACAGAAATAACCTTTCACGAACTGTTTGATATGTGAAAATAATCAACAACATTCGCTAATAACCACGTACCGTGAACGGTAATTTCACTGCACAGATTATTATCTTCACTAGTCTGTATTATATTCGAGCAGTAAATAGGTATGTAGACAAAAGGCCCGATCACAATAGCAGAGCGGCTGTGGAGAGTAGTACAGACCAGACTGACGTTCAATGAGCGACTGCGAGAGGGACGGGGCTAGCGGGACGAACGAGAGGGCGCGTGAGCGGTGTGGGCCGCGGCGGCGGGGTCGACCATGCAATGCACCCAGATAGGGATGCCGTGTACTTTCGTAATATTCCCAAAATCCACGATGAAAACATTTATGTTAGTTAAAGTAGCATAGAAAGGTACAATAATATACAATAACTACTATTTTAACTACCTATTTAAATTTATATCGAATCTACTCATTGTTATCATATCATACGTGAAGCAAAAATTGTATACCCCTTTTTACGAAAATTACGCGGATGAAGGAAAATGAAATTTAGCACGGTTAAAATTGATATGGAGAAGGAGTGCGGAAAGCTATTATTTTAATCAATTTTTAGTTTTCCGTAAGTCTTACTGAGTGTTATGTCACTTCACTTTGTAAATAAAATTGTAAATATTAATTAAACATGCTAGTAATTAAAAAAACTACATACAGACGAACATAAAACCTCTCCTTTTTTAAGTCGGTTAACAAATCAGCTTATAAGGAAAGGTAACAGGCATACTCTTAAATTATATGCGAGCTACATATTTGAATAGGTAAAATTGCTTTGTATGGAGTAAAATTGTATTTCAGGCAACACCTTCAATCGGGAAGAGCGCACAGTAACCCCTTCGTGAAATTACAACAAACATACACACACAGCTGATAAGAATCAGGCCACAATCACTTCATCATCTGCATACAATCTCATCTGGATACTTCTGTCTGGCTTTTGGATTATTTATTATATTCCCATACACAGAGTGAGATGTGTATGTGGGTATTGTGGGTGAATGTAACAATCAATAATGCGTGACCGACACGATTCTTACTTTTTCTTTTGCTCTCATTGAAATGTGGTTCACACTAGCCAGGCGAGATTGTACTTACTCACTAGAAGAATATACGATAATAAAGTACGTTGGTGTCGAAGTAAACGTTACACTCGATCTTTATTACTCAGCTTTCTCGCAGTTTACACACACGACACTAATTTTACACCGAAATTCGTACTATCTGGGTATTATATTATTTCACGGAATTTCACGTCAATGCTACCTATATACCTCAGTTATTACTTATTCTTATGCCTATACATACATTAAAAGCATTTTTATGTTTTCGTACAATTTTTTTCCACCTGACAAACCAACTTTATGTCATTTTAGACTATCTTATTCAATTAATTTATCTACATCGCCGAAACTAACCACATCTACGCAACCGAAATTGCTGCTCAAGTGGTGACATTATAATGAATGACCACGACCAGAATGGTCCAGTAACTATAATGCCATAGCATGTAAGTTCCTGAAATATTTATTAGACGGCTGACCGAACAGTCCGCAACCTGAAAGCATGGAGATACACCCTCGATCGGGCCATAACCTTTGAAACCAGCCTATATGAATGTAGAATATTTTTATCTTTGGCGAATTAATGCAAGGCTAGCTGTGGACAAGATGCATTAGCAGCTGATAAGCGTAACCTTAATCTGAAAATTTTAGTTTTAAAGTACAATCTGAATTTGTAAGTTACATACCGGCATGAGCGGGCGGTGTAGGAGGTGCAGGCTCGTGATTTCTTTCGGCGTCAACGTCATCAGCATCCACCGCAGTCTCCGGTCCGAGGTCTTCGCTGTCGCTGTCGGAATTATCAAGGCCATTGTCGACACCATTGTCGGCGGGCTCGGTTTCGGCATCGGCTTCGGCACCCTCTCCGATTTCGGCAGCGGGTCCCTCCGGCCGCTTGCAAGCCTCGGTTTCCATTGCGAACGGTGGCGCGTTCGCCAACGCGTTATCCAGCCTAGACATCACAAAAATCGTGCATCATTATTTTATAGTTCTAAAGCAATAAGTTGGGTTGGCTTTACTAAGTTACTTGTCTACTCTAGTTACTTGTCTAAAAACGTAATTGTAATGTGAATCCTGTAACATGTAATAATATGAAATATGTAAGGGTCGATCGAAGAAAGTAGACTACTTATACTTTCATTTTCTAGAAATTAAATTAGAGGAATGACGAGCTATCCAAGGTCAACTGGCTACAAACTATTATTATGTCACGTTTTTACAACGACAACTTTAAACACTCTATCAAAACCAGTTTTAACTAACGTATCCAGCCTATCCGGTAAAGTTATTTCAAATTATGCAAATATTGGCACCTAATTATAAACGTCTTTCTACATAATTGACTATGATCCACATTCCCTTTCGGGAGTTTGCTTGATTAAGTAATAGTCGGTTATGTGTTGGAAAACGGACATCATTAAAGATAAATACCAATACCAAGAGGCAGTTCCAACTATGACGGAAGCCGGAATGCGTCCGAACTTCCCGTTCTATTATAATAGCACAGGCGTGCGACCCTGAGATGGCGCATTCTTCAGGAGTGTCTAGAGCAACGAAATATATTTTAAGTATCCAGTTTATATTTTGTCTTTGCTAAAAATAACGGCACGTGTCAACGCAACGCCGTCGTGAAAAGAGAATAAACAAAACTAAAAAAAAATCTAATATAAGTAGGTTTTGACAAAAGCATTTAATTACACGTTATCTGAATAATAACTTGCTTTGGATGTGGAAATGTGGCTTACCCAAGCTCCATGGGCGGGCAGTTGTCTGCGACGATGTCACGCGGGTCCTTCAGGAACACCACGATGATGGAGATATTGTCGGCGGAGCCCTGCCGCTTGGCCTGCACGATCAGACCCTTTGTCACCGCCTTCAAGTCATCTACATACGAACACAAGGCTTCATTAAAATCTCATCCTACGTTATTAACTTAAGCCTATCTCTAGTTGTGATTGCATATACGTCTGCCGACAAAACTTCTTCTTGTACCTAGGTACCTAGTTATCCTTAAAATAACAGTGTGTCATCTAGCACAAATTGAAGTGTTGCGAAGTGTTATTATGTTTGCAATTTGTTGCGGCACAATGGTGAATAGAATAGCACCGACGGATATGGAGCAATGATGTTTATGTTTCCATTTGCCACAGCGGCGGCTGTATGTGAGGATGTCCTTGTTCTGTCTCGAGCCTGCTTGGCTTGACGTGAGTCACTGCCCGCCGGCGCCGCACCACTATTGTACCCACAATATCGAAAACGTGATGTGACTTCGGTATTTAAGCCCGCTATCAAATATTTTAATTTCATAAATTCAGTGTTCATGTTTATGTCTTTTAACTAATTATTATAATAAAAAACAAATACACTAATTAGAATGTAAGTGAGGATTGCCCGAGACCTATGTCGACCCTTGTCTACGTTAGGTCAATTAAAAGCGGCAGACACTTTAACGACCGTTGTTCCAGTAGCACGAACATTTTAACAGGTTCACATAAGCTATTTTTACTTTATTTGGCACTGCGTAATTTGGTTGGCGTTAGAAGGGTATTGCAGTGGATAAGTAAATTAGTCTAAATATGGCAGTGTGTTCATCGCGCGATCATTCGTCAGACCAGACACGCCTAGTTCTGTGGGGTGTGCCCGTCAAATACGTGGTGTGACCGGTATTTAAGCGTTTAGACCGGCATTTCGACAGCAATAACTTGCTTCCAACAGACTGTTAACACGAGCCTTAAGTACACGCCTTGACTTTGCTCGCTATTTCGAGGCGCGGTCGCCGCGCCGCCCTAACTTTTTTTACCCTGTTTGGTCTGGCTCCCGGCCAACCGCTCCCCAACTACTTTTATTGCAATCTAACTCACTAGAAAGTTGTTATTTTGATTTATAACACCAACATGTCCTCACAAAAATAATATATATGAAAGTTTCAAGTTATTTTCACTAAAAACGTAACGTTTATTATGCCTTACGCATTCAAATAAAGTGTTTTAGAAAGCAGAGTTTAGATAAAAGTGGCTTCTTTTGATATTATCACAAGATGAATCTTTATTATCTTTTCGTTTTAATTAGATACAGTACATAACTACATTACTACGTAACGTGCTTATGTGAGCTTAAGGTGAACGCAGCGAACATTATTCATTATGCTTTATCTAAAAAAAGAGTTTATTGTTAATAAGTAGGAATTATTAAAGCCGTGATTGTGAGGGTGATGTTGCTGATCTTGCGTAATATGAATGTTTCTGTTTATCAGTTTGGCGGCGGCTCACGGGGTGATCATCGCGGTGATTGCCACCGGGGCGGCTAACGGTGATGCGAGCGGAATGTACGCCGGTCATTGTTTCCTACCTCCAAGCAAAAACGGAGCACCGCTGTGGTGCATAGTGCATACTAACACGCCTAATAGCAGTAACAGCTGCAAAAAATAGCTACAACACTATATCCGTAGAGGAATTTCAGGTGACCATTCATAACAGGCGATAGACACTTGCAACCTGTTCCAGATGTGGCAACGTTACAATTTGTATGTTAAATGCAAATTGTTGGTATTGTTTGAAGTGATGCAGCGCCAGGTCGCATTGTTATTCTCATGTAGATTCACGAATGGTATCACAATTCACAAGGTAGGCCGGTAAATTGAAGCTGATTGCAGATACAATCATGAGTGGGGCGCTGGGCGGGCTAGGAGGCTGACACCAATTTGCAATCACGTCCCGCGGAAGCTGCACTAAAGGTTTGATAAACTTTTATATATTCGCTTGTGCTTAACAAAATGTAAAGTGAAATGTTTGTGTGAAACGTACTTCAGGGAAAAGAGTGTGGAGCTGTGATTAAGTGGTGTTATTTTTGTGATCAAACGCATAGATTTAAAATGAATAAATCAATTCCCGCTACGATCAATCGCCCATATTGCATACAGATATCATTAAAACCCATTTTTAACATGTTTTTAGTAGTAATTTATGAAATGGGCGTAGCATAAATTATGTTTTGTTTTTAGAAAGGCTGAAGGTTAACTAGTTTATCTGGCTTAACTAGCTGTTTCGTTACCAAAAATCTTAAAATTGTTATCCAGCATTTTGATGAGGACAAAGTCAGACAATAATAAAATAGTATAACTGTAACATTACTACCTATCTGCGACGCGCGCTATGATGTAATAAAAGGGGAGTGAACCTCCTCATCCCAAGTCTACGTAGGTACTACTACTGTCTGCAGCCAAGTATTCGACCTATGTATATAGACAGGTTACCTGTTAGATACTCAGGGAGGAAGAATACATAAAAAAATAAGGATAATAAAGTAAACGTAAATTCTTTTTTTTTGTTAGAAAATATAACAATATACATTATATGAGCATTTCAAGCGTCTACTTGTTCCATTATTATAATTACGGTTCTAGTAGGGGAATCCCCTTTAACCTTAATTTATTTTGTATTTATTCAACGGATGTGAAAATTTCAACTATCTACCTATTAGGATCACGAGATACAGTCCGCTGACAGACACGGACGGACGGCCAGACAGCGAAGTTTTAGTAATAGGGTTCCGTTGTGGGTGATGTACACAAAACCTTAATAAATCATGCATATGACCCTTTTCTCAGGAATCACCCCGTTTATTAGTGCAACCCGTCTAAGCGTACAGATGACGGGTAGCGACTTTGTTTTATACTATGTTCATGCATAATATGATCAAATATATTGCAATTTATAAATTTGCCCGGAATTTATTTATTTATTTAATAATAGGTTGCCCACAGCATGTTACATTTGACATTCTTATATCTATTCATTGATAACAAAAAACTTATTCTAATGTACATGCCAATTAAGGGCTAACACAGCTTCAGTAAAACGACAATAGTTTAAAGAACATATTACTAAAAAGTGAGGTGTTACTCTGATAAGTATAATAGTTTGAATGGCTATTTGAGGAATATAATAATAAAAAGTAAATTGATTTGCTCATAAAAATCAAATAGGCAATAAATGAAAAGGTTGCATGGACGTGCGGGATTGTTCGCATAAGGTCACATTTAAAAAGTAAATAGATAAAAAAACAACAAAAAGCGTCTATAGATACAGTTAGTGAAAGACGTAGGTATTATAAAAGAAATATTTATGCAATGACTTTATCTGCAAATAACTTGATTGTTGTGCGAACTACAGAAAGCATATTAGCTCGGTGTTTGATATGGAACGAGATATATGAGGCCACTCAAGTCTGCTAAATTGTTATTAAATACAAATACATAGTAGATAGATGACTCAAACATGGAACACATTATAAGACTTGTCAGGAATGGTGTGACTTAAGTACCTACAAGAGTAGGTACCAATCCTACCAATCACTGTTAAACTGAGTCAGATGCTACGCGACAGACGAGAAACACTTCATGCAGCCCACTAAAAGGTTTTCTCATATAAAACAGCACGATACTTCAATTTCGTTCTATAATGTTGTTTTCATCTACTAACTCATAGATTAGTCTATGAGTTAATCGGTCGTATTTTGGGAAGTAGTTTAAAATAGTCGTACAAGATCATCACTATGAAGGACACATTGACACCACACCACAGATATCGGAAACTACACACTTTTCACTAATTTCATCATTCATCATCCAATTCCAAGATCATACGGTTCCAAACAAAGCCGCCATACTGTATGTACAACGTATCTATAAAGAATGTTCTGTGGTCTTTGGAGCAGTCGCCTCTTTTTTTTTCAAATACATATATATAATAAATAAATTTATTGACTAAGAGGGCTTTACCCTCTTAGTCAATAAATTAATTGCAGTTTCATAGAAACCTCTCTAATTGTTAGTGCGCACAGCGAAGCGTAGTGAAATTGAGTGGGAACTTTCGTGCACGTTCATCAGTTGCCCGGTAATTGGTTTGCGAGAGCGGGCACATGGCTCGGAAGCAACGAGTATATACATATATGTACGAAGCCATGCACCCGACGGGAATCCTTCTAATTAACACTCGGAACAGCCGCCGGTGATCCTATTGCACACGTAATTGGTATCCGGTGGACTCTGTCCATGTCGCGCCATCACCTCTGCAGCCCTCCCGTAGCGTCGTGCAATACAAATAAATCACTCTATGTACCCTTTCACATATTGGCATTCACACAAAAAAGATAGCAGTCTGAAATTTTATGAACTTTGAACACATTTGTTACATTAATCGCAGGCTGTGCCCATCTTTTTCAACACATAGGGAGGGACCTAGTTTCATCACTGCTATATGCGCGCGGCCTGTTATGGTAGTGGCGTGCGAACTGTGAAAGATGAGAATCGTGCCAATTGCTGAATGTACAGTTCCGGGAAGCAGCACTTTTACTGCAAACTGTAAAAGGGACACATCGTTACGCTAGGATTAAGTTATTGTTGTTATAATTTATAGATCTAAGTTTTCTTGTTCTCACTTGGCTCATGGGTTTTATAGAACGTCGCTATAACAATGTTTAGAATATGAAATCAATGACTGATCATTGAATTTGTTAAATCTTCTCGTGTTGGTAACATAACATTACTTGGTAAAATAATTTTGCATTTAGTGCACCCAAGTGCTATTAAATGGCCGCCATAATACATTTGCATTGCAAAAGGTTCGAGTCCCACGCAACAAGAACGTGTAGTAATAGTCTACTCTATTCTATTATATAATAATTAAATTTAATCAAATATGTAACACACATTTTAAATTATATCCAATCCCCCAATTGAACCAATACATAAATCTTATAATAAATATAAATCGGTTCGGTTTTCAAATCTAAGTATGAACGCACGATCCTTCAGATTTAAGTATGCAATTATTTCCATTTGTCTCTGTCCGTCATTCACCTATTTACTATAAGCTGTGATAGCAGCCTTTAATTAAAGTAATATTAATTACATTTACCTCATGAGACATAATAATTCTGATGTAGGTGGTACTAATGTATTGCTTATATAGCTTAAATATGATTCACATGCTCATCTCTGAGAACACAACTGTTTCGAGCACAATAGATTAATTCATTAATGACGGAACGTTTTCTTGGAACAATGTCCACAACGAAGTAAAATACAGCTAAGAATAGATAACACGCGTTAAATTTCCGTGAAAAGTGGATAAATATGGTATCAGCTTTTATCTTTGCTGCAGTGCAAGTCCATGATGCATACAGATTAAAAATTAAATTAACAGCTAGATAAATTGAATATCGCCTGAGTAATTTATCATCCATATCCTTATCAGCGTAGTACGAATGGTGATGTAACCTTCCAAGCTTAAACTACCTTTTTTTGTTAAGTAATTCTAGCCACATATAATGGCATAGCGATAGATCACTATCCATGTATCCAAAATAACAGCCATACCCAATTGCAGGATCTGAAAATAGGCAATGACTCGACCAACATACGTTACAATACAACAATGAAATAAACGTACGATCAAATTACCTTACTAGTTTGTGAACAAAAATCCTATAAAGACAGACAGCATTACATAACTAGAATAAGAATAGATATGTACAACTATACAGCCTACAGGCACTACCTTCAGGCTAAATAGATAGTAATCTGCTAATCTGTTAGAGAATTCACAATGTTCACATGATTTGAGCATTTCAAATTAATGTAGACGCTTTAAAATTCAAATCCACCATCTTTGTCGCCCAATCCTGATACAATCCTAAAATAGTGAGAGGCAGTAAATCTGGCTACGGCGTATTATTAACATTATTTTTCGCTATAAACTGCAACAGTAAAAATAATCAGCCAAAACTAAACATCATGAAAATCCTCAAATTAGAAATACTTTGCATCACATTTCTGTCCTACAGTTTACTGTTTAAAGCAAATTATTATTAATTTTATCTCCAGCGTACGGAATCATAAATTACCCAAATTGCTTGCCATAGGAAGTAAGAAAGATTTAGAAGAAAGTTTTTAAACAGTAACGAGCTGGAGAAATCACCATGGAAATTAGACAGTGGCTAACAACAGAAACAAGATAATTGCACTCAGCTAGGCCAGTTCCTATTTGTCATGCATAACATATGAATCATCTTCGTGTCTTGTTAAGTGGCACGGCATCATAGCTAGCTTATTTGTGTGAAGCAAAATGTATCACAGTATGTAACTGTTCCAATTAAACCTGACAAGGTTTTAATCTGGTTTAACTGTATAGGCAGATATCATATGTATTTATTTTTCGGCAACGCGCGATTGAAACCCCTGGTGTTGCAAGCGTCCATAGGCTCCGGTAACCGTTCACCATCAGGCGGCCCGCGGGCCGTATATATATATATAAGCCGACATGAATATAAGTAAGTTCAGAAACATTACTTACAAGCAGTTAGTCGAGTAGGCGCTGAGCTCTTAATGCAAAACGCTTGTAGAGCTACAAATATTTGCAAAGGCGGACTGGTTAGGGATGAGGCACGAGTGGAGGGAGGCGGGGCAGAGAGTGACATGCTTTATTTTTCCAAATCAACAACCGCCACAGCTAAATTTAAAAAATAATCAAATAATAAATAGACTAGGTAAGTAAAACTCTTTGAACTTAGCTTTAGCAATAAACCCTGCTTTAATAGCGTAATAATACGTGAAGCAAAAAGTTTGTAGCTCTTTTTATGAAAATTGCGGAGGAGAATTATATTTAGCACAGTTAAAATTTATTGAGTGCAAAAAGGTAACCTTTTTTGATAATATACCTTAGGTAAGTATACTGACCTATTAAAACACTGGACATTAGAGTATTACAAAATTCAAAATAAAAGTTTTCGGAGCTCATCTATAAACTTGGATATATGTATATTATTACAAATCTAAAACACTCAATATTCACTATTATCTCATTACCGCACGGCTTAATTTTGCATGCAATCCCTTTTTTACACTTAATATCATTGATCATGACAAAAAACATATCTACTTTACACGATATACAATCGGCTTTTTTCACTTTCATTCAAATTAATTGGGTAGTTTTTACAAGATTTTACCATACAGGACTGCATTGTTGGCGTGACTTTTGACAGTCGACTAAACGGAGACTGACGAAATTATTTGTCTCGGTCTCTTTTGTGCGCAGACTAGAAAATCCGTGTATTAGTAAATCAGTGGGCATAAAATATTAAAGAAGACCCTAACGCACACTACCATTATGCCAACACATTCGTATTGAATGTCATGTCAAAGTTTATTTATATTACAAAGTGTGGTTTAAATTTCGAACAAAGGCCGACCGCTCGTTCTTTGAACCCCTTCATTTGTCTAGGATGTAAATATGTTCATATTTTAATAATAAACATAATTCCATTCAAAATAATGTCAGTCCGTGCTTAGCGTCCGCCAGGCGCACTACGAAATGCGATGTAATTTATACAGCCTGCCAGTCCTACGAAGCAATCAGTTCAATATCCGGACCTCGGAGCGCACTGGTTATCGAATTATCTAGGTTTAGCTCTAGATGTATCCATCCGACAGAGGATAAACGGGACAGCTAACAAGAACCCGGTACCTACCTATACCATTAGACAGATAATGAAAACGAGCAACCACTGGATCCGGATGCAGGATCAATACCGGCGCTGATAAGACGTTGCAAACGCGTATAGTTTGTGTTATTTTAGTAACGTATGTACCTACCTATATTCAAAATGATGTGATGTGTAAAAAAGTTTAATTACAACATGATCGTAGTTCTTTCGATGATGTATTAGAAACACGTTGAAAACGTAAACAATTTTAAAAGAGGCGCGTATTGTTAAAATCGGCAAAGTTTTAAAACTATTTACGTGTTTGTTATGTTGTGTGCAGATGATGCGGGTTGTTTATTTTAAAATTTGAATGGAATAGGACAGCCTACCACCCAACAGAGAATCCTTCTGTTGAACACACCAACATTAGCACAGATATTGGGCGGTGTATTGTGTTGTACATCACCCAGCTGGGTAAAGATACCACTATTTGAATTGTAAAGCATTTATATATACATTAGCTACAAATTAAATATGTACCCAACTAATTACATGCTACGATTATGGAAGGAAATGATGCTATCCGGGACTTCTACACATATATTGCAATTTGCATCTCACAAGACTAAATTGTCCAACTGGCGGTTAACGACCCGTTCACTTAAAAATACTCTCGCGTCTCCCTCCCACGCCGGGTAAAGGGTATTATGCTATTTTATGTTGCATACTTCTTTTCTGGTCCGTGTAGCTAGAATGAGAACCAGTGACTTCCGCCCCGTGACGAGTCGCAATTACAATTCACCACATCTCACAGATGCTGACCGACAAATCAACAGTCACGACTTATCCATCAATACGGCACATTTATTTGCCCGACTTGCGATAAACAATCTGCGGTAAACGACTCGAGCATATTTTTATACCCCTTAGGAGGCAAGTAATCATACGGGCCGCCTGATAGTAAGCGGTTACCGTAGCCTATGGACGCTTGCAACACAAAGGGTACTCGCGTATTGCCCTGCAAAAATCTCATGCTATGAGACAATCCTGATGTAATGTGTGTAAATTATAACAACAATCAAGGGAATAATTGAACCGGGGTTCAAATCTTAACTGAACATCGACTCACGAATGTAAAGAAAGTTATCGCTTCGTGAATCTGCAAGACTCTTCCACTCGACATAAATCGTGAGAGAGACGCGAACAACGATAATGACTGTTTACACGTCATTAAAACATATTTAAGAACATTATTACATTCAATTTTTAAAAACGCCTAATTTTTTTAGCGCTATGTGAACCTAATCGTATCGCTATGACATTACTTTCTTGAATAAATTTCTACTTACGATATATAGTTTCATTTAAATAAACGTTATGTTGCAGATTTAGTGCGTACGTAAAAGTGATAGCTGCTGGATAGCATTCTCGAGTATATTTGAATGAGGCTCGGTGGGCGCCCGCCTTCGCCTTCTTTACATACAATCGTACAGCCAGCACAGTGCACACCACAGCCTAGCACAATCCCCGCACATAGCCCGCTACGGCCCACATCGCAATTGTCTGACTCACCGACGCGACGGCGCCGGCAACGCATACGGGTTTGTTTACACACGATACAATTAATAACACACGCTGAAGACATTTTCTAAAAGGATATGGAACAATTAATCCAGTTTTGTATTCATTGATTATTTGTTTTGTGTTTTAGTATTACAGAATTATTACTTATCACGGCGTTGGTTGGTTGATGGTAGACTTCGTTGTCTACGAAATGGAAATCACAGCACTCGTTCATTACTCCACGTATTTACTCCACGTATGTATGTAAAATTTTCATTTAAATCAATGTCTCAATAAGTACAAACATTTCTTCACGGCCCACTGGAGCATATATGAATCTAATGAAGCGAATCAGAATTAGGTGTCTTTATTAGGCACCACACAAAAAGAGTTGAGCGACATAGTCTGAGCAAATATTGCAGGCAGTTGGGTGATTTTATTTCATCTAATTATTTACCGTCTGATTAGTTTTCTTCCTATAGGGGCAAATCATTGATCATTTATGTAGGTACTATCAATCATTTTAATCCTTTATGGTTCGTTGAATATGTTAACTGAGTTCAACGTTTACTGTTCTTTATATAATATATATGCCAAAGGAAACGTAATTGCGGCCAAGGAGTTGTCGACACCAGGACACCAGAAATGGGTATATCCGTCCGTCTATTGTCTGTATGGTGGTCAACCACACCAAAAGTGAATTACACTGCCCGAAGGTTAAATCAAATAAGTTTTTGTTAGTTTATGTATTTACTTAAGCGAGTTTATTAACAAAAAAACGCGCTTATAAAATCGCTCGAAATTTAAAATTGGTGTTGTGCATTTAAGATATTTGGGCTCCATACAAATTAACAAACATGAATTAAATTCCAAATCATTGGCTGAACTCAATTGCTTATGAGTTTAGCTTCTAAAATGCGAGTTTCTTATTTCTGCACACGTAAATATATTATGTACATCGTTCACAGGTTCGTAATTGTTTCGTAGTTTTTAGGTAAATATATTGTGTAGTAGACACTCTGGGTGCCTGAATTTAGTAGCTAAGTATAATATTTCATTCAACTCGTCTAAATTTTTTAATGTATTATATTTAACATAGTGATGATTTGAGAGAAATATCTATCGTTCGATTAACGCGTGAGAATATATGGAATGTTATGATAACACTATTACCTCGTGTCGGATAAAAATCCTTCTTGTTACGTGCTTGTAACCGTACAGTCTCAGTGCACTGAAATGTTTTTAAAAGTATCATCTCTTATTATCTTTAACATGCATTACGCATAGAAAAAATATTCAGTTAAACGCAGAAAGGAAACGTTAAATTATTGAATTGCTGAATTAGCTGTGTACGCCAATATAAATAGCATAGTGAAATAAAATTGATTGCAGAGATTTACTACTTTTGTGTTCTTTGTTTATTGAGCAAAATATCACAAGTTTAGTACACTGGTAATATGAATAACTGATTCATAAGTAATCAATAATAGGCACAAAACGCAGATTATTTTAAGATTTTTTAGCATATATCCTTTATGTCTAATGGGCATGCGATGCAGTAAAAGACACTGAGACGTATGTCATGCTTTGGCAAAAGGGACCGGGGTACACTGCTATAAACCAAGCTTTGATGTTGGTATAAATGCAAGGGTATAATAATCAAATTAACATAGTTTTACGGTTCACGGAATTTATGTGCGTGTGTAGTGCGAACCAAAGGACGAGGTTAAGAGAAATCGAAACCACGCAAGCCTTTGGTCATTTCAAAAGTGTTCACAATAAATAACTCACTATCTAGTTTATCCGCCGCTTGTCAGCGAAGAACTAGCGTTTGGTCACAGTCATTTTGACTGATTTCACACCTCATTTACTTTCAATGTAGGTAAGTAGGTATTAGTAATAACTAGGTGTTAGTTCCAGGTAAATAGGTACTAAATGTAATAGTTTCTACGTCAAGGTTTGTTTTATAAAGATACTAGCAACCCGCTCCGGCTTCGCTCAGGTGCTTTAAACATGTAAACCTTCTTCTTGAATGACTATCTATTAAAAAAAGGCATCAAAATACGATGCGTAGTTTTAAAGATCTAAGCATACATACAGACAGACAACGGGAAGCGACTTTGTTTTTTATAGTGTGGTAATTGGGTGCACTAGCTTAAGACTATGATAATTATACCCCAGAATAGATATTATTAATGTTATTCTAATTTCTAAGGATAAACCTTTTCTCTAAAAAGTAATTTTACTTATTTCGGTACTTTCCACTGTTCTATAGTAAGACAACTTAACAGTATAGTGGTTGTGTTCTAGCGAACAGACAGCATCAAGAGAAGCTGTAGTAATCTCCAAACAATAAGTTATTTTATCAAGAGATATCATTTAGGTACTTACTGATTGCTACAGTTAAGAGACAATTAATTCCATAATTTCTTTCTTTGAAAAGATAGAGTAAAACAAAACAAGGTATTATAAGTTACTAGACAATGCACTGTTTATAGACAAGACATTCATACATAAGACAGAGCAAACTGGCTTATAAATGAAAGCTGATGTAAAAGAATTCCTTTCTAACTAGCTATCAGTCCTGATCGAATATCGTTAAAAGCTCGTATCTATCATCAGCAGTTGATATTATATTTTCAATTGCAGCTTATCTCGCCACGTTGCTAATTGGGGCTAGCAATCCAACATTAATGACGCAGGAAAACTGCGAAATCTACGCACGTCAGGTAAGTACAACATTAAAACACAATCGAAAGTCATATAAAGAAACATATGTAAGCCGATACAAATAGCAATGATTGAATTACAAAGAAAGTCTCGTCTCGTCACAGTTCATTATGAACGGACGTAAATAAGTAACTTCGTTCAATACTGAACGTGTAATAGAGTACGTTCGTCAAGGAAAATATAATCCATATCTGCAACTGCGAAGTGCATTGGTAATGCAGTGACAGAATTATCTGAGTGTTCTTAGTGCGGGGAGTAGGCTATTTCTGTTCATTTCGCAAAATCGTCATTTGCATCGAGCAATACTATGGCTGGCATAACTTACGGAACATCGCTTTCATGCCGTGCATTTGCACAGGACACCGGTCGACACACCAGTGGGTTGCCATGCGACCACCGACACAAATATAAATTAGTCACTTCACTTATCTTTTATTACACAAATATTATAAAGAGGAAACTTTCGATTTTGGACCGATTTGAAAAAAATACCATTTTAAGCCCACCTTATCCCTGATGAACATAGGCTTTACCGCGGTAGAATGCTTTATTCCTATGGGAAAACAGGTAATAGGACAACGGATAGTAAGAATGATCCTTCCGTACTTAACTTTTTCACTTCTAAACGGCTGAACCGATTGGGTTGATATTTTATATGGGTACTTCCATGGTTTCCCAGACACGAATGCATTATGCGTACCCTAATCTACCTTTCTATACATATAAATAAAAATGAATCGCCGTAATGTATGTAATTTACGCGCACATTTAGAACGATTGCTCCAAATGTCTTAATATTTTAAATGGGTACACCAACCGTGCGAAGCCGGGCCGGGCAGCTAGTATTCATATTAATTATTTATGCACACGTATGACTAATTATTGACGGACACGAAAAATACGTTGTGATTGTAAGAAGCGAGGAATGAGAAAGGCCATGATCTAAAATCTTCTATCCACTACTCCATAATAACTCACTGACATGACAGTCGGGTGTCAAAGGAGCATGTCTTAAAAAATATGAGTGTGGAGGAAGCAAAAGTATGTGCCTGAACTAGACTAAAGTAGCGCGATAGAGCTCAAACATTACTCTTTGCTTGTCCCAGCAGGCTGCAGTGTGTGAAAAAACTGAGTATTTTACTTTTCTGAAAACATTCTAATTATTTGGATTAATGCCAAGACGATTAAGGAATTTCAGAATTTAGCTATAATATTTAGAATGACGTTTAATGTAATCCAAAC
Source organism: Falcaria lacertinaria (assembly GCA_951449985.1). Classification (NCBI taxonomy): domain Eukaryota; kingdom Metazoa; phylum Arthropoda; class Insecta; order Lepidoptera; family Drepanidae; genus Falcaria; species Falcaria lacertinaria. The sequence continues at coordinate 9,376,911 of OX602111.1, read as the reverse complement.
GATACGCTCGATTACATTCTTTGAATTGTTTATACTGTTAAAGAGTTCGAGTATTTATAGAGTGAATAACGAATTGAGATGGTAATGACAAGCACCAGATGGAGCACATCAAAGTAGCAGTTTATAGCTTACTTTGAAAGTGTAGAATAGATCCCCTTGTCATAAACGTTTGACGTCTTTTGTTTCTAAAATGTACCAACGTTTCCTTCGAAGTGAACACAGTACATTACCTAAAGTTAATAATTGAAACAAAATGCATGTGTCTTGAATAGTACGATTTTAATTGACCAGTTGAACGGGTACACCAGTTGCAATCGAAGTTTGTTTACACTGGCACAACCTAAATTAATACGCTTATGAAAACCGATTCAATCTAGGCAGCTATTTTCTACCGAATATGTCACTATCGACACAAAAGTTATAAATAATTTATAACATAATCATCATATACATTACCTTTATACCCTCAATAATATATTTATACATTAAATGCTTAATTTTGCATTATGTACACATGATATGAGAACATCAAAAGTATCCTTCGGTTCGGCAGCCGCATAAAATATATTATATTAGGTCCTTACATATGAAATTGGCGTTTTTCGTACTGGCCACTTTAATCACGAATTTCTCCTCTTTGGTAAGGAATTCCAAATTCAAATTTGTACAGCTATAGACTCATGTATTTGTGCTTCGATGATCGTCATTCATTTGTTTTTTTTCTTCTGTTTTTTTCTGTTTGCGTCACTCATTTTACAAAATGGAAAACCTTAAATATCGCATTATTTACGAGTACGAGTTCCGCCGTGGCACTAGTGCTGCGGAAACAACTCGAAGGGTGAATGATGTGTATGGCGGTCGTGTTGCAAAAGAAAACACAGTTCGTTTTTGGTTCCAACGTTTTCGTTCTGGAAATTTCGACCTGCAGAACAAGCCCCGTGGACGGCCTGAGACTCAAGTTGATAATGAAGAGTTGAAGGCTATTGTGGAAGCGGATCCATCGCAAACCACGTCCGAGTTAGCTGCAGGCTGCAATGTTAGTGATAAAACTGTTTTAATTCACTTGAAGCAAATTGGGAAGATTAAAAAGCTTGAAAGGTGGGTACCTCACGAATTGACTGAAACAAACCGGCAAACGCGCGTCGACTGCTGCGTTACATTACTAAACCGGCACAATAATGAAGGTATTTTAAACCGAATCATTACCTGTGATGAAAAATGGGTTCTTTACGATAATCGGAAGCGCTCAGCGCAATGGTTAGATCCTGGCCAGCCAGCCAAATCCTGCCCCAAGCGAAAATTAACCCCAAAAAAGTTACTTGTAAGCGTTTGGTGGACTAGTGCCGGTATTGTTCATTACAGTTTTTTCAAATCTGGCCAGACTATTACGGCTGATGTCTATTGTCAGGAATTGCAAACCATGATGGAAAAGCTAGCGGCTAAACAACCTAGGCTGGTCAATCGCTCCACGCCACTGCTGCTTCACGACAACGCTAGACCACACACTGCGCTACAGACGGCTACTAAATTAGAAGAGCTTCAATTGGAAAGTCTAAGACATCCTCCGTACTCCCCGGACCTTGCTCCAACAGATTACCATTTTTTTCGAAATTTGGATAACTTCTTGCAAGGGAAAAAATTCAACTCCGATGGGGCAGTCCAAATCGCCTTCAAAGATTTTATTGATTCCCGTCCGACTGGTTTTTTTAGTAAAGGGATCAATGAACTACCTATGAGATGGCAAAAGTGCATAGAAAATAATGGTTCATACTTTGATTAATTAAATATATTATATTAAAAAATATTCGACTTTTTGTTCCTCCCATACAAAGCGCCAATTTCATATGTAAGGACCTAATATTTTAAAATGCAATTCGAGGTTTCAAATGAAGGAAATCCTCTCAGACCGGTCTCAAAGCTGCTTTTTCATAAGTCCAGATGTGTTGTACATCGGCGATAATGTTGTTATTGTCGTTACATAAATTAAGGACAAATTATCATGCTTGCGAAAGTGCCTCGGAGCCGTGCACCATACTGCAGGCTGGCTGGAGGAGCATTACGAAACCTGTGTGAACGAACAGTTGACTCACAAAAACTTTCTGCCGAAAGCCGTTCAACTGGTCAGTTACAATCCGAGAAATCATCGCCTTCTTGGGAATCAAGAACCATCGGGTGGGAAATATAGTGAGAAAGTTTTTGGTAAAACCAAAATATATTGCTTGTGGTGTTGACAGTGCGTATTTATACGCTGGGCCGTGCACAGAGGGCGAAGCAAATGGAGCGTGGCTCGATGCTTGCTTCCACTCGTGTATAAATACGTGGAATGCAAAAAGACAGCAAGAATCACGGAAGAATGCGTCGCCGCATCGACGAAGCCGCGTGCATCCTATCCTGCAGCAGATGTGTCTATATTTATAACACGAAACTAGGAAATGCTTTCCCTTGAAATGTAGTCATCAAATGTAATCTAGGCATATAATATATGAATATCAAAGTAGTGCTATCGACATCGTATTATCCCGTTATAACAAGCGTCATCGTGGTAAACATTATAATACTACATGCCTGAAATTTTAAACAAACGTATGTGACTTACTTGCAATGTATGAATATGTAAAGTGTAACGAATGAGTCCCATAACAAATGCCCTTTGGGTTTTATTGGTTTTAAGCTGCGGCCCATGATGTCACGGTTTAATTAAAAACATTTTACAGTAGGAGGCGAGACCAGGGAGCGCTGGGAATATTATATTCACAGTTAGTCATGAATGTGTAGTTAGTGTGAATTTCAAATTAACTAGCTGTATAAGCCGATATAGAGCAAAAATATACATCAAAGTATATATATATATATATATATATATATATAATACGACACGAATACCAACAACCGTATTTGATTAAAAAACCATATCTATATACGCAGTTACCTTAAAAATTAATAAGCCTAAGTAAGCGAGAGAGAGACCACTACAAAAGCGTATTTTATCCCGCCGCTTGCCCGTTTACGTCGACCTTTCCATTGCTTAGGTTTTCCTTGGACCGCATAATAATTAAGAAAACCTTTGGAAGTAGGTTTAACCAATTAATATGCAGAACGAATTTATTGGAAAAGTAATCAAATATTTCAACTTGGTTAGGAATCCGATTCGTACTGATCCCTTCATGGTAGCTAAACGCAACCCCAGCACTAAATATCCTGGTAAGTACTATTGATTGATTCTGAAATTACCGGTATTTTGATTATTAGAAAAGTTGCGAAATCTCATTTAATGGATTAATTAATAGTACATTTACCTTAATCCCCTGACCCGCACGTAGATTCAATAAGTCAGTGGAAACACCTCGGGTCAGGAGGACGGCGAACGTGGGCGAGGAACAACTTGCTACAGGAACCTGTTCAGGTCATGCAACTCACGCAGAGCTATTTAAATCCTAACCCTATCTGCTACATCCCTATAATTGGGATAAATGACGCATGAGGCAGATACGAGACGGCCTTCGACTATTTATAGCACGATTGAGCACCTTTCTGTTGTGTATTTAGTAAACAACTTAAGAAATCTCCAATAGCCTAAAGGTGTGTGCCGGTAAGGAGAGCGGATATTGTCAGTCGAGGGTCACAAACAATAATTGGTGAACATTTTTATTTACAATCAACAAATTCAGTCCACGTACAAACATCGTTAACTAAAATACAAGCTATCGGTGTTATACTCAAAGAGGTACGAGCAGTAAAGCGATCTAGTGCAAAATATCAGGTATGCTACCTACCTACGCGCTGCATTTCTGCGAGGGCCGTGCTCCGTAGGCGGACAACTTGAGTTATCCAACACAGGTCCCAGTTTCAACCTGCATGATAATTGATAACACAGCCGATGCCATCCCTCGCAATTACTCACAACTATTTAAACTATTTATTAATTACCGTATTTCCAAATATTTCACGGTATCTAACGTACGACAGATAATGAACGAGCTTTATTCCACGTGGGCAGCGTGTAGGAGTACTTGCCCAAATTGATGCATTCTGAAATAATGTGGTTCCATTTCGTTACACAATGAACATTATTAAGATGCCTATTGTTTTTAGAAAAGGTATCATTGTTCTATTTTGAATATGTAATCAAATTGAAAGCACAGTGATTATTTTTTGTACAAAAGCATTCTGCCTGAATTAGTCTGTTCCAAATCAGGAGTACAATCGATTACAATTAGATTGATATGACAGAGTGGAAGAGACGTGCACAGGTAATACAAAAATACTTTTAACGTCGACATCTACAAATAAAAAGACCAGAGTAAATAACACTACACCTTATTGTGTACAACGTTGGAATTTTACTCAGAAGTACTGACACGAATACAATCTCCAGAATCTTTTTTTAGACCATGACACGGAAATACGAATGCACGCGCTCAATTGGTTGGGATTCTTAAAACCACACCATATACATCCCTATTAAAAACTCTTTGTTAATCTCTGATTAAACGCTACTTTTGAAACTACGGGAGATGGGTCCTTGTTAGTAGATATATGCTTGGCGTGGGTTTTATTATGACGAAGTAGTATTGGTGGAGCCCCGTGACCGCGAGTAGAGAAAGTAGGAAATGGGCAGAGGGCAGAACTTGCATGCACCACGCGTGGTGTGCTGATGTTACTGACTCATCGAACGTGGAAACATAACATGTAGATTTCACAATACGATCATGCCCAATATCCAAAATGGATGTTCGTTTTTACAACAATCCAAAACGAGATCGTGACGGTATTTACAGCCGACTCTACAGGACCTTTCACAGACGCAGCGCGTGACATTTAAAGCCCAGACAACATGATTCACGAACACGACTCCTCGCTCTTAGAAAATAGAATTTATTGAGTAGTTACACTTATAAATGTTCATAGCAAATATTTCAGCAGAAGTGCATTCACAAAAGCTTCATAGTGAAATTGTCTGTTTACAATATTGTGGTTTCTTTCTCTAGTCTAGAGAGATACAAAAAAGAACTCCAACAACAAGTAATGAATTACTTTTAATTAGCTTAAAATCTGATGTCCACAATGGTAGTAAATAAGTGGTAATTCAGACTAGATCAGAGTTCTATTGTAATCAGAATGGTACCTAATCTTGAAAAACTATTACAGAAAACATAGAAGCTACATTTTCACGCAATTAGCGGTTAGTCAGTCGTACAGATAATAGAGTTTTTGTCTCTGTTCTTACGCTACTGACCGACCTCATTAGGTACCCGATTGAAAAAGTAACGATTTCCTTTATTCGGTCGCAAATGTAGACATGCAACTGCAACGAAACTACAATCGCAGGTTGACCTTCAATTGTTTTTGGTGATTTAGTTAATTGTTTGAAGCCAACGACGACGCCTGCGGCGATGCTTCCGCTTTGAAGGATGCTGAGAACCTTCAAATCGGAAGTTTCACCGTCCTCGGTCTAGAAGTTCAAGCAACGAGGTGTATTCAATTTATACGTGGATCGTGGGCAGTGAAGCGTGGTTACAATTTCGTAGATATTCTCAAGTCACATTAGCAATAATCCTCCGACGAGACCGCCGCGGCACGTGACGGACTCAGCTCCGTCTGCCGCCTCCTGCCATATAATTGCAACCATTAAGATGAGTCACGCTCAGCGACTCGACTGCGTTATCAATTGAGATCGTTGGATTCAATGATGAATGCTGCTTTTTCAGCACTAAGCAATACTTAATTTCGAAAAACTTAATGTGTTTTATCGCTAAACCCAGCTATTGCCGTGGCTTGCCAAAATGTAGCGACCTTGAAGGGAACCTCGTAACGGGACGGTGTTGTGGTGCTGGTGCCGGGCAGAGAAAGCGCCGGTCGTTGTCGTTTCCGCGCGAGGGCCCCTGGTAATGGCGAGCCGACTCCCGCAGTGACGTCAGCGTGGCTAATTAGAAGGCAGGCTCGGCACACGCTCATCGCGCCGTATGCCGACGTGAGTAGCCCGCAGGAAATCACCGTTTGCATCACCTTCATACGTGATCCATCCTTATTTATCTTATCACCTTTGGCTAGGCACCATTTACGACTATGGAATTTTCAATTAAGCACGTTTTCAGGCAGATTTCAATAACGTTACCTTAAAATAGCAATATGTCAACAGAATGGCTAATCTCATAGCGTGACACAAATTGGCTTTAGTGGTGGTGTTGTGAGTCTCAAGCTGGAATGCGTTTTATCAAGGGGACTCTGATACATCAATCACCCTCAGCTCTTTGAAGATCGCCTCGCACAATTTATTGACTATCACCACGCGTCTAATACGGTTCATCTTGTCACTTCTCCTCTTTCTAAGTCTTTAGAAAGTGGTGAAGTGACAAGATATTTAGAACGCATATTTTATGTAGCAGACACAGATGTCTATCCGTGTCTGCTCAATAAAATACAGGCCGTTTGAGCGATGAAAAAAATACTATATATCTGTTCATCCCTACCATTTACCAGGGCACATAACCGGCTTAATTATATAAAACCTTTCAGGGCAGACTGGTCGTGTAGAATATAGGAACGTTTTTTAAAATGCTGTGTGTGACTGGGCGGTAAGAAACATGTCTAAATAAGGCCGGTTTATAAATAGCGCGTGACGTGATGGGAATGGTGATTTTGAACGGAATAAATAAGCTTACAGGCGCAGAGGGCGAGAGGAACAAAATAAAATATCGTGTGACATATGACAGGAGGACTAATTTAAGCCCCAAGCTACACAGGACTGTAAATCAAGGCGCTCCCGTGCACGAAATGTAAATATGGATATGGCCGAGCACGCCTGACATGCGACAACACCTCTGCTGGTGTTAATAAACTCAACATGAATATTCATATCCATACTGTAGTCGGCACGTAACCTGCAAACTAGAAAAAGCCACGCAGAATATCTACTCTAGCATATTGGTGGAATGAAATTACTTAATTATATAAATTACGCAGAGGCATACCTAACATCGTCTTCTGGCTGTACTGGTATATACATTAATTATGTTTTTAGCTATAATTCGCTTAATTAATTACAAGTTGAAGTGTGCTAAACTTACGGGTGCGGCACTAACACTCCCAACCAGATACCATTTCTCCATTAGAGTTAAACGAAGAGGCGTATGACGAAGGACCTTGTTTCGTGCGCGCGACGGCGGCGGCGCGTGCATAACACCAAATTACTTTTGAGTAAGCCTCTTTGATAACAATTGCTTTCAAGCCGATTTCGAAATGCACATAGTTTCGGACTCTCACTCGATCAAAACACGAACACCGTAAACCATATTACAGGTAACGGTATCATCGGCAGCCCGAGATGATTAAACGTTCGCCTTTATTGCTGAGCCTGCGGTGCATGCTTTAGTTGGCAATTAAACATAACTCCGATAAAATTCGACATTTATACGTTACTATCACGAATTCGTTGTGTTTTATTGATTACTGTATCACAAAAAACAAAATGTTTTGTATTGCTATAGATGCCAAATAAATGATAATACGGCCTGTTCTTAAAATCTCGATTAACTTTATAAAAAAAAATGTGTTGTTTGCTTTAATTCTGGATTCATACCAGACACGATCCAACATGGATCATAAGTCATACGCTTACTGGTCTGGGCCAAGCCTTAAATGTTCTAATTTGACAGGACTTACCAGCAGGTACCTTCTAAATAATAGTCAATTAAGTGCGACACTCCCGATACATAATCGATGGAAATAGAAGTTCACATAGCGCCTAAGGGGGACATTTCCTCACGTAGTCAATCGCCAGTTCTCATTATAGGGAACGGTAGCTATATACGTGCATGCAATCCACAATTGTTTGGATAATTTAGAATCAAATCTGTAATCGATAGGTATACAACTGCATTGGAATCAAACAAGATCATAAAATATAATATTGTAAAGATATAATATTACATAGACATTATTAGACATATCTATTATGTCTATATATAATACATATTCCATTAATGTAATAAATATAAAATATATCAGGCTTATCACAGTGAATGAGTTAACTGATCATATCCACGGGTGTTGCCACATTTCAAACTAAAAAGTAGATGAAAGTATGTTCAATGGGAAATTAAGTAATTATTTACGCAGTGGTACATGCTCAATGTACCAAAGCAACAAAAGCAAAAATATCTTTATATGCTAGAAATTTGAATATATTAGATTTTGTGGAAAAGAGAAGGCGGTGGTTACTTCGCGTGACGCGGAATATATAAGAGCGTTGGCAAAGTAAAGAAATCATCTCTTTGTGACTAGTACAGTAATTTAAATACCGACTACAGTAGAATGCGCAATAGACATTTCTAATTTGACGAGATAGAATTATTATGGAGAAATTGAGATAAACATTTTAATCATACATTTCTACGAACGCTTCAAGGTATCTTATCAGCTATATGATGTGGTTAAACATCGATTGCGTTGTAAAAAATAATGATTATGTTCATGCAATATACAAATATGTTTCTAGAATTCAGGCATGCGTTCAAATATGTACCTTCAAAAGTCATAAACAAGTTAAAAGGTTGACGGAGGGATGCAATTCCCGCAGTTACAAACGACACGATACTCCCACGTGATAATGTTAGATTCAGGTGGGGTGTGACCTAAGGCGGGGGCAGTGATATAGTGATATTACACCACTAGGATTCAAACTTGTTACACCGAGGGACACAAGTACACTGATAGTTAGAGATCTGTATTAATACATACATAATATATCAACGCGTCCTTTCAGGATAAAAAAATAAATTTTGTGAATACATACTTATCTATCCCCAAGTCGATCAAAAAGCGGCACGCGGCCGTACCGTCCATGTCTTTGTGGATAAAACTAGGAGCCTGATTTTTTAACCAAGCAGGCATTGTATAAACACGGTATATTTCAAATAACTAGTCAAAGTTTCTTAATTTTGCCATTCACTGACTGACCGATCATCTAAACTCTAAGGCAGTTCTAGCAGACATAGCAGCTTCAAATTTAGAATAAAATTAGTATAATTTCGGTCCAGTTTTCTAGATCCATGTAATACCAAGTCGGTTAATTTATTCAGTCCCTACTTAACTAAGGGCAAATAAAAGGTCCCTTAAGTGGGGACTAAATAAATTAACCGACTTGGTATTATATGGATCTCACAACTCTTTACGGTAAAAGAACTGAGTTGCGAGACTTGGTTTTTATTACAAGTTTTGTTTTTGATGGCTACATTGCATATCAAACATTCCTCCTCAAGGCAAACACAAATGTTTGCTCTGATGCGAGCATCGAGCCCCCGTCGGCCCCGACACTTGTCGTAGTAGACAGTCTTGGTAACCAGAAAAAAAACTAGTTTTACTAATCTATATTCCAGAGCAATATATTGCATAGGTAAATGAAATCTATTGTAATAAAATATTAGTGTTTTGATATATTGCGTCATCGAACGGTAAACTTGCATAAAAAGTAATAGTTAAAAAGAGTTCAACGAGCTTACTAGTATATACTAATTTTTAAGAAATTATCTTATATGAGCATTGTGTTTATGTTTCAATTATATTCATGAACTGCTATACCTACAGTCGTTTCTATGTCACTTTAATCTTTATTATACAGTTGTGGCCGTTAATATATCTGTTTGTGTATTTAAACATATGGGTAGGCACTGTACTTCAGGTCACTTTGGCAGTCATGATTTAATTTAGACATACAATCCGAGGACACCTGCATAGCGAGACCGGCATTACAATTGAAATGTGCGAAAATGCACAAAACAAAAATACTATTGCGATCCTGTTCAAAGCAACAAGGAAATGCAATTTCAGACTATTTCAAGCAGGTTGCCCCAGGTCGGGCGTAGACGAGCACGTCGTATAATACAATAACTTATTCATTATTAGTAGGTAGGTTGTATGTAGGCGCGGCGGCAGCGAACGTCGGAGGGTTGAAAGGGGTCGTCGACCGCGTCGAGACATGACGTCATCCGCCCTACAGCTGGCTATGACGTCACCATGCCGCCCTCCCGGCGACCACAACAAACAAAATGTGCTCTTATCCACACAAAATTTAGATTCAATCTCTAACCAAACAGCAGTGTGGTTACCACATGTCCTCGTATTTGATATTAACACCCGATATCTTGTGGTAAGTGGTGACTTAGTCACTTGACGTAAATTAACACTAGAGTCGAGTCGCGATGAGTAATTTATTAGATTAATTTCAGCAGCTGACAAAACAAACTTATTTTATGGTATGTTCTTAGACTACATAATATCCTCAGTATGAGGATACAAAATATGTTAGGAAGAAAATGTAACCACCCGTAAGGAATTCAGGATGATATTATGAAGGATAGTAAAGTAAAATAAAAATTATGACAATTGGTATACTTATAGTAGGTAGGTATAAAAACAACATACTAAAAATATGTATCCTAAAGTGCTATGTAATGGAAACTATGAGAGGAAGTAACATAGAATTTCAAAGATCTCTCAACAAAAGTTCAGCGATTGTGCTCGCTGCTGTAGCCTGTTAAATTAAAATGATTAATTGGCCGCCTTGGCAAGACGAAAGACATTAAGAGGAAATCAACAGGCATACAAAGTACCGTAGCGGTGGCCGGTGAGTAGCGGGATCGCCATGATTTCTCATCACACTGCTGCCAGCGCCGGCCGGCCGCCGCCGCGCCGGCGCATTCGGTACCACTATCACTCTAAATTGTACTCTTGATAGCACAAGAATATTTCACGAGCAACTGTACCTAATGACGGTACCAACGGTAATAGTCTGGGAATCCGGCAACAAGTACTTAACGTGCAAATACTAGATTACCACCAAAAGATAGTGTAGACAATGAATGCACGAGGTACACCTAATATGCAAATAATACATCAGATCCGAACATTGTTCTCATCTGATATTGCACAAATACCCTCGGTACGTCGTACTGGGAGGAGTGATCGCATGAGTTGCTTTTATTACTTTCTCAGTATAGCCCCCTAAAATGAACGAAGCTTTAAATCACTTTGATTCATAGATGACTAAGACGATGTTTTTGTAATGCCGCTGAAGCGAGGCCCACGCGAGACCATGAGCCATCTTTGGTGTGCGCAATACAGACGCCGTGTAATAAAAACACCTTTGCCTACCTAACTGAATTTCAAAGAGGATTAATAGATGTAATGATTTTAATTTTTCAATTGTATACTATTTCTAAATTCTAATTGTCACCATTATAAGCTATTTGCTCATGCTCTTTTCGGCGGAATATTTATATCTCCGTGTAATTTAATGTATTCAAAATATTTTATGATAAAGTGGGTCAAGCGAACAACACAACAAGCTAGTCTAAGTCCCAACAAATCCCTTGTCACACGACAGACCACATGATATAAAAACCTTTGAGTGATTGGCGACGTTCCGCAAGTGACGGAAGACAAGCCTCGACACATTTCGGCTGCTAACGACCACATCAACACGACGATCGCTCAGGTGGTCCCTTTGTAAACCGACAGCTCAATACTACATCTGTCTTGTCTAAACTCGGTGCGCCACAATGAGGGCAATTGCACCAACTTGTGAATTACAAAGCTGCAACGGACCACAGATTCAATTAATTAAGCGTACAGATAAATGCGAGACCATGCAGCATCCATTCCACTAACAATCACAATTACCAGCTGTATACTTCACAATTATCTGATAGAAGTAGGATAATCCATTCTAATTGTAATCTTGCAAGATGTAACAATCCCTATATTGAGACAATTTGCTAATCTTGAATCAGTTATTATTATGAATTTATGAGGATTGTCGTCGATGACCGGTTACCGAGATACCATCTGTTCCTTGCACATTTCTCTCAACATATGGCGGCGAATTGAAATCGATGAGTGTATTGAGCACGATCCATTTGTAACAAACCATGACATGTGAAGAGCCTCATTTCAAATGGTACAATAATAGAAACCCGATATCTATCCTTGGTTTTGTCTTTATCTTATACATGACATGTTTTGATTTTATACTTGACTTTAGGTATAACGTGTATTTTCCTAGATTCAATTTTTTAACATTCGCGGAATGTATTTTTCCACATAATGAGCTATTTACCTATAGGTATTTATTTGCGCAATAGATATATTCTTAAGACGACCAGCCTAACAGCCGCAATTAGAGCTAAGCATGAATTTTTAGCTTAAGAGTTGAATAATAATATTGCTAACGTATTTATAAAAACACTATTTTCATAATCCATTAAGTATGAGCGATGTAAACTGACAAGTTAGAGACAACGTGGAGTTACAAGTGAATTATTTATTACAGGATAAAATGAGCTCGAAATAGCATTTAAGAGCAACGTGCAATAATCCCATTTCCACGGTGAGGTTCGTAGACCTCAGCGGACGCTGTCGCGGTGGTGTGGCGAATGTATCGCGCGGCTGTAGGGTCGGGCGGGTCCCGCGCGGCACTTCGCGTGCTTCGCAGACCAACGGGGATCGTCTCAATTAGTCTAATTGGAAACATTGTGACCACCAATTTTCAACGGTATGGCTTCAATATACACTATCGTGTGGTATTCAAGGGATTAGCATCATTAATTAATTAGTCATACCGCTGTGGATGGCTTAACTTCACGCTAGTGCTTTCACCGTTTTCAAGATGAAAAAGAGATAGCTAGTGTATGCAATTTGTAAAGAGCATGGTGTATCATAAACATATCTAAATATCTAGGTTAATCGGAATAGCCAATAGAAAAAATCTGTTCAGTATAAGTTTCATTAATCATTATCTATTTCAATTATTATGTCTCGCTTTAAATTATAAATAGTGGTACCTACTTCATGGTGGTGCATTTTTGAATCCACCAATTAAAATCTATTTATTAATCGATCCATCGATTCACACTGTGCACTAAATATTATAGATTTCAGAAATACACCACAATGAGGTTAAGTAGAAAGCCGGCCGGCAGCCGGTGAGTAGAGCCGGTGGTGTGAGGGCGCACGCTGACCGGCGCGGCGACGAGCATCGCTGTGTGATGGTGTACACTCACACGTATGCAGCACGCAGGGGTGCGAGCGCCGCTGGAGCTGGGCGGGCGGCGGAGTCACTCACTAAATAGAGCGCGGATAGCGTGGTGCAGCGGAATCGCGGTGGCCGTACGCGCGGCCGGTGTCTCGGGGACTGGCGAGTGGAGTCGCCGCGGCCCGCGGCCCGGTGCAGCGCCCGAGCCCCGAGCGCACCCCGCCGCCCCCCCGATCGCGCCCTCCACATGCTGCCGCCTATCCGCCTGTCTGCCTGTCATCGACGCTCGCGGAAACCTCCACAATGCACTGCTTCAGTTTCACCACTCGCTTTGGTTTTAGGCGTACATTGCCATCAATGCTATGCCAAACCGGTAATTTTATATCCCGAAATAAGTCGGGTTCTAGAAACCACAACTAAAACGAAATATACACAATACGTACATGATGATATTATGCGAATGGCTTTAGCCTGGCAATAATATTATAAAAGGAGTAGTATTGTTTAATACTACAAGAGAGATTGAGTGTTGAGAATGGCAGCGACCCCGCAGTGACCACGCTCCAGCGCCGCGCGCCTTGCCGAATCTTCACACTTCACATTTCTACTAGGAACAGTTCGGAGGCGCGCGAGCCGTGAAATTGCCGCAAAACTGACGTAATACCAGCCGTCTGTCATTTTATTGCTTGTAAAAACTCAGAAAGTTTAATATATCTAATATATAAAATTCTCGTGTCACAGTTTTCGTTGCCATACTCCTCCGAAACGGCTTGACCGATTTTGATGAAATTTTTTGTGCTTATCCGGTATCTATGAGAATCGGCCAACATCTATTTTTCATCCACCTAAATGTTAGGGGTAGTCCACCCCTAATTTTTTTTTTTTTAGACCGTTTTCAAAAATTCTTTCACCGTTAGAAAGCTACACTATTACTGATTAACATAGGCTACCTGCCCGCCCCGGCTTTGCACGGGTAGACAAAATATTTGATATAAAAGTCTACCCGTGCGAAGCCGGGGCGGGCCGCTAGTTTCATATAAAAATAAGTTTTCCTTCCTGACGCTATAACTCCAGAACGCACGAACCGATTTCCACGGTTTTGCATTCGTTGGAAAAGTCTCGGGCTCCGTGAGGTTTATAGCAAAGAAAATTACTTACTAGCTGCCCGCCCCGGCTTCGCACGGGTAGACAAAATATATTTTGATAAATGTCTACCCGTGCGAAGCCGGGGCGGGCCGCTAGTATTTCATATTTTTATGTTAACGATAAGTGCGAGGTAACTAACATTAGAAAGCATCTTTGTCTCGCTGTATGTGCTTTCAACAAAATTACATTACCAGGAATATGCGCCTTCTATTCCATACATATAATATGAATTGTATAGCATTTGACAGCTCCGTGATGTCATAAAACTTTATACATATAATCAAAGAAACTATGAAGACATTAGACAGTACAGTAGATAAAAAAACAAATTTGATTTTTTTTTCAAGTAACTGTGCCGTAGACTGCATTCAATTTCATTTGTCATAGAGCATTTAGCCTTACTACCAACAGTACCAACAGCCAAATCTAGAAATGTAATCTATTGAATTATTTCTTGCACAAGCGTTTAAGTATGCTAAGACATATTGAATTACAAGAAGCAATTATTTGACAACTACAAATAGAGTTCCACATTGTACCACATGTAAAATATTGAATGGTGATATTATATATTCTTGGATAAGCCAGCCTGATGAACAATGGAGACATTACGAGGTAGCCGGATAAGGCAAAGTTTGGCTAATATCGCGTATTCGCGTCGTGAGGAATCGCAATGAGCTAGCGTGGTCACGGGCCCGTTTCATAAAACTCTACTAGATGCTATTGTACTCTGCACATGACTCATGCACGCCAAATCATTATAAACTCTTTATAGAACACATCGAGTTAACCTTTGTGACGAATTGTACAAAAAACGTACTGGAAACATTGAAAATGAGTGTTTAACAAGTCTAAAATAAAACTATCATCCGTTTTTTCTTATAAGGCTAAGCGAATATCCGATAAATATTGATAAAAAGAACAGTTAGACGGCGGATGTCACGATGTTTTCATTTAAAGGCGATAGCCTCTGTCGCCAATTACGGGTCATTACTCATGCGTGTGGTACTTATTAATAAGTGTTTATTATAAACCTGAAACCAGCTAATGAAGAAACAATGATAAAGGCTATCATTTGTACTTAAGTCAATAACATATCAGGCGAAGTGGTTAACCGATAGATGAAATAGTCGAAAATTATAAAGAATGATAAGCCTGCAAGTCGATCTCCCGTCCGACTCATCAGGCGTTTACATCTTAATAATTTGGAGGCCGGGTATACAAAAATTGCGCGGTCATTGAACCGGCAGCAGCGGCCATAAAAACAACAGTCTATTGTGGAAGTGCGTCGCGCAAACCGTCCGCGTCGCGGTCGCATGCGTACACGTGCCATCCACACTAACATCTCTGTTCAGTTTACCATCACCAACAACTCTATCACCCTCAGCATCAGCATCAGCATCAACACCATCATTATCACCTATCTAACCATTGTCAATTCTGCGGTCTATCTTGCCAGACTAAGTTCAAAATCTAGTTACGAATAATACTACGTCATGACAAAAAAAAAAACTAGCTTCAGAGCTCGAGCTAGACACAGGCAACTGCATTACCTACAACAGCGGTAAGCAAACATGGACCAAGTCAAACAATGCCAAATATTAGGTCCTTACATATGAAATTGGCGTTTTTCGTACTGGCCACTTTAATCACGAATTTCTCCTCTTTGGTAAGGAATTCCAAATTCAAATTTGTACAGCTATAGACTCATGTATTTGTGCTTCGATGATCGTCATTCATTTGTTTTTTTTCTTCTGTTTTTTTCTGTTTGCGTCACTCATTTTACAAAATGGAAAACCTTAAATATCGCATTATTTACGAGTACGAGTTCCGCCGTGGCACTAGTGCTGCGGAAACAACTCGAAGGGTGAATGATGTGTATGGCGGTCGTGTTGCAAAAGAAAACACAGTTCGTTTTTGGTTCCAACGTTTTCGTTCTGGAAATTTCGACCTGCAGAACAAGCCCCGTGGACGGCCTGAGACTCAAGTTGATAATGAAGAGTTGAAGGCTATTGTGGAAGCGGATCCATCGCAAACCACGTCCGAGTTAGCTGCAGGCTGCAATGTTAGTGATAAAACTGTTTTAATTCACTTGAAGCAAATTGGGAAGATTAAAAAGCTTGAAAGGTGGGTACCTCACGAATTGACTGAAACAAACCGGCAAACGCGCGTCGACTGCTGCGTTACATTACTAAACCGGCACAATAATGAAGGTATTTTAAACCGAATCATTACCTGTGATGAAAAATGGGTTCTTTACGATAATCGGAAGCGCTCAGCGCAATGGTTAGATCCTGGCCAGCCAGCCAAATCCTGCCCCAAGCGAAAATTAACCCCAAAAAAGTTACTTGTAAGCGTTTGGTGGACTAGTGCCGGTATTGTTCATTACAGTTTTTTCAAATCTGGCCAGACTATTACGGCTGATGTCTATTGTCAGGAATTGCAAACCATGATGGAAAAGCTAGCGGCTAAACAACCTAGGCTGGTCAATCGCTCCACGCCACTGCTGCTTCACGACAACGCTAGACCACACACTGCGCTACAGACGGCTACTAAATTAGAAGAGCTTCAATTGGAAAGTCTAAGACATCCTCCGTACTCCCCGGACCTTGCTCCAACAGATTACCATTTTTTTCGAAATTTGGATAACTTCTTGCAAGGGAAAAAATTCAACTCCGATGGGGCAGTCCAAATCGCCTTCAAAGATTTTATTGATTCCCGTCCGACTGGTTTTTTTAGTAAAGGGATCAATGAACTACCTATGAGATGGCAAAAGTGCATAGAAAATAATGGTTCATACTTTGATTAATTAAATATATTATATTAAAAAATATTCGACTTTTTGTTCCTCCCATACAAAACGCCAATTTCATATGTAAGGACCTAATATTTCGCAGTACTCAATACCAGTGTAAATATATTCTACATAAAAAAGATTGCGAACTGGATTTAAGAATCGAACATTATGCATCCCTATAAGGAAGAGCATTTAACTGAAACTTCTTTTATAAATATTTATGGCTCGACGAGTTCTTACAGATACAGGATGCCTAAAAGTTTTATTCTCATGAGAAGTAAACGATAAGAGATTAATATGAGATGTCTAAAATCACTACACAGGAAATGAAAGAACGAAAAAGACAATTTTATCTTACATATTAAGAGAAGTCCACACGCGAACGGTAGCCACTATCTTGAGCGCGTATATAAGTGTTTCTTGGCTGTGACAATAGAATAATGACATTATAATATGTATCCAATATATCATTATATATTACAGGTACTATTGGCTCAGTACGAGTAGTATATTTGTTATGGTCACAGAAACGAAGGCCGGCAGCTAATAAAAAAAGATTTTGTACGCGCAACGAATTTCACTTTCGGTTCTTTACATCCTTTATTTAAAAGTAGGTTTATGTCCAGATTATTATGCGGGTAGGCAGAATCAAGCACCACCAACAAATTTAACGTAACATAGTCTTAACCTTTAAGTTATATTTTTGTAATTTTTGATGTCTAACATCTTTCTTCTCGCTTTGCTGGGAGTGATTTCGTGAAAAGCGACTGAAGTTCTTTTCAGGAAGCCAGGAACAGTATTGCCAACTCAGCGACTTTGTCGCTAGAAGTGATTTTTGTTTAAATCTTAACGACAATAATAGAGGTAGAGTTGTCAGTTGCTACACATCATATGCGTGTACTGTACGGCTCGCTCGTTTCTTTACTCAAAGTCGGCTCATAGTTCAATAAATAGCTCACAGTTCAAGTTCATAAAATGCGCACATCATCAATTAATTTAGCGATCAATTTATTAGTCACGAAACATATTAACGCTTGATATCGTTAATCGTATGGAAGTGTATTTGCTCCAGTTTTACCATCTACATTTTGGATCTATGGACACAGATTATTTTTTATTTATTAACAATTCGTTTACGTAAATATACAACAGTTGGCAACAGCAGCGTGATATAGAGATGGGAATCAGAATCCAGAGTTAGACAATGAATGTACTTATACAATTCTAAGCCGCAACAACTAATCCGTTTAGTTCTAAGGATTATGTTAATGTCATGCGCTGAATTTGTGGCTCAAGTATTTAGGTATATAAAAGCACGAACCAAATAATATATAATAATTTCATGGTAAGTTGATATTTATGAAATACAGGACGGAGGTTATTATGCTTTGGCAAATGGTATAATGGATTGATGATATATGTACTCTACGATATAGGAATGATTTTGGGTGGATAATATAATACTAAAGCTAACTATGAAAAAAACTAATAATTATGCTATTTCTTTATGCTGATGCGACGTCTCTCGTGGAATGCAAAGTAAATGTTAGAGCGAGCATTATCGCTATGCATATTGCAACATTGTTCATGTGTTAAACCCAATTAAAATTGCTTGGATATCGTGACAGAAGGCGGCATATCCGCAATTTGTACCCATCTTGGGTCTGATAGCAAGATAAGCCCGCGAAGAGGAGAACACGTAGGTGGTTGCGATACCATCGACGTCGCCGCCACGCAAACCACCGCAACGATAGACGCCCGCCCACTTTCTCCAGCTACATGTAACTGAAGCTTACATGCCTTGACATTACAACAGGTGTCGTTAACCTTTATACAAATCAGTTTATATTAGATGCATGGTACGTAGTGTTTTTAAAGCTGCAACGTGCTAATCAACGCTGAGCAGCGCTGCACAATACAGGTGTTGTGTAAGTGCATAGAATAAACAAAACTTTCACTAGCTATTTTAAGCCTCATGAAATATTTAAAACTTCAAAGTATCTTTAAGGTTTATCAGTAGCTAATACCAACAAGTATGAAAATAATGTACTCAAAATAGGAAGATAAGTTGTGTAGACTAGATGTAGCACAGGACAGGTATGATAATTTCGAAGCAACATCATGTAAAATCAACTTCAACTTCAATGAATCG
Organism: Falcaria lacertinaria; assembly: GCA_951449985.1. Lineage (NCBI taxonomy): Eukaryota > Metazoa > Arthropoda > Insecta > Lepidoptera > Drepanidae > Falcaria > Falcaria lacertinaria. The sequence goes on along the minus strand of OX602111.1, from coordinate 9,357,786 downwards.
CCATGTATGACCCTACACTAAACATTGCATGCAACAATGTTACTAGTTCCGCAGCTTGTGAATTATTCATCCTAAGGATCTAAATGTGAATGGAGGGCATTCGAGTCAAACTACCTGGCATCGAGCGGGAGCGGGACACACATGCTGATAAAACATGAAATTGGAAAGGCCCCGGACAGATCATACCTTATTTGTAAAGATGAGACACTTTGCTCAAAGGATATATGTTGACATTTGTGCTGAAATTGTATGAGACTCGGACAAGTGTAACGATTGACGTGAACACCATAAATATGTGGAACATATCTTGATGCAGACAATTTTAGTGAACGTTACATTCGCGTAATGAACAGCGGTATTCAATTTATAAGCATACATATTTAAATTAAACAATGATATAGAATGTCCAAATACTGTTTAATGACTAGTAAATAGTCTTACTGTTTCTGATTAAATTTCAACAGGAGGTTGAAAGACAAAACCACTGTTGATAACTAGAATTGATTATAGATTTACTTAAGAATGACCTACATAATATAAAGCCATAATGGTCGATTATACTGAAGCGTATTGCTTTCAAATTTCAAAAAATGTTTCACAACTGTTTATCGTCACAATATTACGTGCAATCTTGTTGTCATTGTTATTGTTGGAGCTATGAAGGAGCGGCCGACCTCCCACGTGGTCCCGGAACCGCACGATGATACAGAAGATGTTTTTCTGGACGCGTTCCAATAGACAATTTATAACAAGTTAAAATTAAAATGTGCAGCGTACTAGTAACGCGTAATCGATGTCTACGTTCGACATGATTTAGCAGATATTTTAATTACAAATATGAAAGCGGTGGCTGACAACGGAACTACTAACGTGAATTTGTTGAGACCCGCATAAATTGCACTGTCGTAATCCCCCGTTATTCGATTGAAAGGATTACGGTGTTCTTTATCAGCCCTCCGAAGGGGATTGCAATGTACCACAAAATTTACAAATTGAGAACATGGTACCGACACGTACAACGCGACTGAAGTTGTAAGGTTTTAGAAACTCCATTACTTAATTCACGAAATTTAAATATAAGCCAAGTCTTAAACTGACATCCAATGATGTCATTATGGAACCATTTCGATAGTTTTGTAAACTTTGGAACACTGCTAATCTGATTCGTCATGGATTCTAGAAAATTGTAGTCGCGTAGTATTCTAATGGTATTTCAGCAGACTCAGAATCATAATAAATTTGGAAGCATTCATTCCAAATTTATTACCGCAGTAGAGAGCTCACATTTACGTTCAATGCTCCAAAATATATTGCCGCAAATATTGAAACAAATATAACAAGTATTCCAGTACATTAGGTGCATCATAAACTAAGCATATCTGTTCTTTGTCAAACTTTTCGATGGCATTATAATTTCAATGAAGGCCATTCGTTCCTGTCACAAACTTTCACTGAAACTCCTGAGCTTTTGTTGTTTGATGCTGGCTAACATTGGTATCCCAAAGTTTATTTTCCATTATATAAGTATCAGAATTCAGTGTGTATTTCAGATAATATACGTACAATTTTAAGATGGTTTAGGGGAGTCTGTGGGTAAGAGGGTGGCACAATGAGTGTAACGATGTCAAAACGGCGAAGGCAGGGCTCTGTGCCGGCTCGGCAGCCCTCCTCCAACACTTTTATTGTTTCCCCTCGCGACTGACGAGCAGCGAAACCACTCGAACGCGAAATGTATTTATTATATCGTGATTATTGACATCATTTCGTTAACAAAAAGTGGGCGCATATCCTCATATCCTTAATAAGTTTCTGTAACTTTATCGATGTGAAAATAAAGCTAGTCATCAAGATCTCAGTCATTATACGGAGCCATGTTGTCTGTTCAATTAATTACTTTCATACTGAGGTGGTCAAAATAACAAGTTCCAAAAAAATCATAAAGAGAAGCGACGAAATGTGAGACTCAAGTAACGAATACGTGTCTTTTAATATCCCTTTTGTACGGCAAGTAACATTTGATGAGTGTGCAGTGGACACAAGTGTGAATTGATGAGGCTGAACATTAGTCAGGCGAGGCATGCCTCTAGCTAGACGCGACAGTCACCGTGTTTACAATGCAAATTCATCTAGGCACGCCTGCGCGCCACGACGCGAAGACGACGCGTCCAATATGTCATGTGGAGCGAGACTGTACTTTCGCATCAAATTAAATCATGTACATAGACATACACTTTCAACAAAACTAGCTTTTATAGTAACGTAACGAGCAGCTATCCTGATATATATAAGTACTGAAATACATGATTCCTAAAATTATGTGAAAATAAAAACAGATAAATTATTTTAATTAAAGAAATCCCGTCAGGTCTGGTCGTTCCAATGTTAACTACCTATAAACTGTTATTACCGGTAATCTCGTTTTGTTATACGCTCTCTGTAATATAATCCAATTAGTGTAGTTGTAACTGAATCAATACTTAGATATCAGTTAAATACGACTTAATTGAACATCAAGGCACTGTAATTACTTATTGGCAAACTTAGGTGATTCTAATTCCCAAATAGCAAGTACAACATTCTACTACAGATTAGTGGTGTGAATTTACATTTAATCCTAATAATACATTACACATACCGTAGATGGTTTCGAAAATATCAGGTATTTAGATTTTTCAGCTAAATAGAAAGGGCCACGAACAATCTCTCTCACCGCTTATGCTAATGAGCTCATAATAGTCCACGGATTGTTTAGCAACTAGAGCTCGACTCTCATTAATCAATACATTATCTTTTAAACGTTGCACTTATTTCTCTAAACAATCATTTGAGACCAATTTTGTGCGCTTGTCTTCTCAACTAAATAATTGTCTAAACGCTCAATTATTTTCAAACTGTGTTTAGGGCAACAATTGTAGACGTTAAACGTGTTATTTCTCTTTCCTTTTAACTAGGCTAAGTAGATCATGCTCGATAGCATATTAAGTAGGTATATGAAATTGTTTTCATTCACATTTTTTTTATATCACTAAGGTGGCAAACAAGCATACGGCTCACCTGATCGTAAGCGGTCACCGTAGTCTATGTACGCTTGCAACATCAGGGATATCATTCGCATGTATCCGAACCTAAATAATAAATGTAATCGGTTAATGTATATCACTCCTTGTCGCTCGAAACGAAAGAACAAAAAGATGTCACATACATACGGTCGAATGTAGCATTCAAATAGCAAAAAAATCTTTATTAGTATACTGGCGTCTTATTAGCAGCGTGATAAGCAATGAATGAAAGCTGTTGGCATCCAACAGTGTCAAGGTCGTGGCGTGCGTGTCGTGTTGTGAGCCGGCGATTGTGATGCCAACTAATGTCACCGCGCCTGCGCCGCCGACGCCGGGTGCTCAATATTGGCCACATTACTACATAATAAACTATGTTTCCCTAAAATCTACTTATGTTTTTAAATAATTTTCAATATAATCTTTTAATTAATTTTTTGACTTTAATCATCGGACACCAAATGCGATTTGAAAAATGACCAGTAATTTTTAAACTGCAATAGAACGTAATAAGGCCATTGCAAAAACCATGTCAAGCTAGACAGACTCACGTTTAATCCATTACACGCTAGATACATTAGTGACAGGTTTTTCCAAGAAACATAATAACAACTATTTTGATGTTCGATGCGACCAACCGCGGGCGTTTACCTCGACCATAAGTCTTCAGCCCGAGAATAGTATTCACAAATTTGGAACAATGGAATAGATTTTTACAAAAAAAAACATCGTTAGACGATATTAATGGGTAAAGCTTTATGTAAGGATTTTTTTATACCACCTAAAGTGGCAAACAAGCATCGGTCGTAGCCAATGGACGCTTGCAACACCGGGGGTATCACTCGCGCGCTGCCGACTTTAATAAAGTATTGTATATCGTGATAATTATAGCAAATAGATCCAAAGTAAAGAGTTGGTATTCCATAAGAATGATGTTATAACGTCACTAGTCTGGCACATCACTACGAATGCATGTACCAAGCGTATTAGTTTTAAATTGTTACCACTAAAACACTGCTCACCACTCAGGACTATATCACATGGAATTTAGAAAATAAAAAGCTGAACTTTTAAATTGACTGACTAGATTGCAATGCTATTTACATTCATTGTGTTGTGACTACCAAGTGACAATAAAAAAGCCTACTTCAAAACTTCATTTTTGTATTAGTTCCTATAAAATTTAATTAACCTCTGCTTGATACCAGAATTGGTAAATCCTTTAGTTTCTCAACATGCCCTCTTCTTGCATGCTTCATTTCAAACTAGTTTATCTGGAAGGGAACATTATAATGGTTCCATTTACAGTCAAACCTCTTAAAAGCCTGCCCATGAGGAACAGCCGGGTTATTACTAAAGGCTATTCCCAATGAATTGAGCCATACATTATTGATATTATGTATACCTTTGCAACTGCAAACATATCGCGCTCGTGCGTGTATTTAAACATTACGTTTAATCGCTTATCGTGTATCGCCCTATCGGTGCACAATGTTATCAGCGTGGATTGTCGGGCAACATCAGACTGCGCGGGATTAGTCATCGCATACATTTTCAAACTTCTTTACACGTTTCCCAACTCGTGACCTCAACTAGTTTGAAGCCCCATAACAACCAAAATATTAATATTTACTCTTTGCTAAAGCCATGCTATAACAGAAATTGATCTGGTCGACGACAGGCGAGTTATACCTACCCCTGTTGTGTTGTTGCTAGCCTCCATAGGCTACGGTAACTGTTTACCACCAAATGGTCTGTATTGTATGTATGCTTGCCACTTTAATGCTATAAAAAATACCTTGGCACGCATAGTGAATTTCTATATACACATGTACACATGTTAATTCGTAACTTTTAATTATATACTCAATGTTCGTAACATAAGCCTATTGAGTTTCTGCAATAAGCAGAGAAAGTCTTATACGAGAGGACCTGACCGTACCTGACCCTGACGGGCGTAGTGTGAATTGCTTTTATATATTAGACGCTGACGGCGTTGTAATATGTGCCATAGCAGTTAGCAGTAAGATTTATATTTAAATAGCCTTCAAATAAAATAAATAACCCCAGCTGAATTAATGCTGCCCGGCTGCTCCTGTTTCAATACTGTCAGTTTAAACTTTTAAGTCGCTTAATCCAATAAAAGCCCTCTTGTCCACTGGCGCGTTATGTTCAAAGTCTACACAGGGATTTGGGATGTAATAATGTAGTGAATATTAAATTAACTCATCAAAGAGGACTGTAAAGTTTATAAAGGATCAGCTACGAATTGTAGGGTTTATTCAGTGAATTTAGGTGCCGGTATTCGATTGATACATACTCCATCATATTATGATATTCGAGAGACGATTAGAAAGGCTTCACTCACAATGGGCCGAGGAGGGCGCGGCTGACGTGGGCTGTAGAGGGCAAAACAAAGTATCAAATTTCTCTACTTCCGACGCAATTACGACACAAATATTGTGGGGCTGTGGCGGCGGCCTGACCGCAGTCGACTGAAATCTAGGCACAACGGCAATCTCGTTACGGTACATAAAATACAACTCTTATTGTCTGCCAGTTTTTTCGCAAGGCCTACTCGAACAATGTAACCAGCTCTACAATGTTACTCTCGCCTTGCGTCACTATAACTTTTCACCTGTTATTTACAATCGAAATAAGATTCACTACCGAAAGGATTATGACGCTATTATTCAATTTTTTGGGAGGAAAATCTAAAACCCGACGTGACCACATCTTGCACCGCTAATTGACTAATACCGTCTATTTAATTTTATGTAAAAGCCTGTCCGTAAATCATACGTGCAAGTGTTACCATTGTGATGAGCTGACAGCTCTCTGACAGTTCAGAGGGGAGCCGTCCCTTTATATAATACTTTATGTTAACAAGTCGGATCACAGTGTCTACGGCTTCATTGTGACATAATTTTAACGGTGGTTAGATTAATAAAAACCTCATTTTTTAAACTCATACCCTAAATGGTGGAGGGAAAAGTCCCACGCAACCCCTTATTTGAAAACTACGCAAAAACTACAGCTTATTTATAATTTCATAACAAGAAAACCTTTTGTACAAAACAAAAGCTCTTACCGCCCCAAGCGGCGCGACAAGTTCTATTGAAGACACTTACACAAAGTTTTAAGTACACGAATGTTACTGTTCACCAACACACAAAGAGCCACCCTGTGTTTGACTGCGTTTCATCCGAGGGTAGATTCATAAGGAAACTAATACAGGTCAGAGTTCAAGCACAACTGGTAACACAAGAGCACTCATAATTCACACCAAATAATCGTTGCGTCATAATGTATGACAAAACGTAATGTACTTGAAGCGTGCCAATCAATGCCGTGCCAAACAAATAGATTTGGCCATACACTTGACATTGAAGTGCTGTAAGTAAAGCGACTATAAATATTTAAATATAATAGATACATTAGACAGCAAAAGGTCTTGATAATGTGCTACGCAAATAGTATGACATTAAGCCACCGCTGTTTTTCCAAATTAGCTGTTCATATCCTATTGGTTTGATAATCAACAAAAGAAGCTGTCCCAGCAAATGATAGCCAAAATACTGTCACAATCATCAGACAAGATGGGTCGGTTAATGTTGATGATGAAATAGAATGACCGCTGTAATTTGAGTGGTGTTAATCAATGGGTAAACTAGCAGTTTGGTTTGAATGTAATCTACCGTCTATCAGCGCCGGTGACTCATGTGGATTCTTGAATGATTAAGTATAGCCTCAAGGTCGGCGCGGGTCACTCGACAGATAAGTCCTAGTGATACACGCGTGTAGGAACGTTCACATTGTAAAATAAAATAAACTTGCAAAATTATTAAAAAAAAATTATAAACATATTTTTGGAAGTATAAGGAGGCCGGTCTAGGAAAACAGACATCACGAGAATACAACATACAAGAATATGGGGCAGATTATTGACACTTCCAACCAATTTTACTACTTCATAGCTTTGTGCCAACTTACTAGAATCTTATTTCAAAATTCAATATACGATTTTCGACTGTCTTCACCCCCGTTCTAAAAACACTCCATCTATTATGGAGTGTTTTTAGAACGCCGCATAATTTTATCTTACATACTATGATTACATAATAATATTATTATTATTGTTTTATTATATTGGTGACTTGGCCTAATCAAATTGATGGCAAGAGCACGCTCGTTCCCCCTCCCTACCGTCGGAAGTTAATATATTTTAAGTATTGCTAGCCCTAAAAAGATTGATGACCAACACACATAGGATAAACTACCTACATGAACATGATGTACATGATGATCATTATAATGTAACGATATAGTCTATATTTAAAGCTAGCACTCACCAGGATCAGCAGCCAGTTGCCTGTAGACCGCCAAGGCGACGTCGTCCTCGCTAACAAAGTCCCAGAGTCCATCGCACGCAACCACCACGAAGTCTTCATCACCGTCCAGGTCCACCGTGGCGATCTCAGGCCGAGCCGTCACGTAAGGCTTGTATTGTGCGTCACCTGAGCAGAAGAAAAGTATTGAAGAAATATATTCACAGCCCTTAACGTTAATCTAAGTCGCACCCGCGGTTGTACGCAAAGGATTTAATTGCGGTTTTCAGTAATAAACGTAGGGATTCCTGAGGAAGGTTTATATTTATGAATTTATTTAGGTTGCTTAAATAACATGCATATTATGGTAGACAGATTCCCCTGAGATGCACCCTTGCGAAGCCGGAGTGTGACTGATAAGAAATTTCCTATTTTTCTAACACACCATTATTTTGAATCACAATACATAATAATTAGTTTTTTCTCAACAACATTCCCCTCGCATACTTTGCACATCGTTTAAGTACTAAAGATAAAGACAGATAATATGTCCAAGAATCTCTAATAACGCATGAAAATCTCTAAGTTACTCAAGCAAGAGAGGAGAATCATGGTAAACGTTCGGAACTTAATCTCCCGTGGAACGCGAATCGATGGGCTAAGCCCCAATATCGGGGGAGCTGTGAAGAAAATGTCAACATTATATTGTTACTATCCCATGTCCTCGCCGATACGTATACATTGTGCAAGTGATGGGCAGATGTTACATATCGATACATTCTGCTAATACACATTGAATAGAACATGTAGTGACATGTTATATAAATTTATACTATGTTGTTTGTAACCAAAGTTATCAAAGAGCTTTGGTTACAGAACAGTGATGTCATAGTGACATCAGCCTGATTATTCTTCGAACTGTAGAAGAATATTTGGAGTCATAAACATTGTCTACATTTATCATGTTATATATTTTTATTAATCGCGATAAAAAATATTGTGAATTGTTTTGCGGTATCATATTTTGGTACTTTTTTTAACAAGGGCAACAACACAAACGGAAGTGAGAAAATAATAAATAAAAAATTATACAAAATACTGTTCCTATATAAAAGTATTGCGGAGTAGGTCTATACCTATTGCTTAACCTATGCAACAAAGTACTGCAAAGATATAATATGGATTAGCAACTTTCATAATAAATATTTTATCGACAATTTCGATATATAAAATGGAACGTGTCCCGTGTGCATAGTGCACGGCATGTCCGAGAGTGATCGATATCGGTTTGTGTGCACCGTGGGGTTGTAAATGTAGGCGAGGGGAGCCTTGCACGCGAGGGCCGACACGACAGTGCGACGCCCGACGCGCGCACACCGCAGTTTTTTTAATTGACACTTTTGTTTTAACTTTTATCTAGGTCGCTGTTTTTTTTTTAAATTTAACGCCGCCAAAGCTAGCGCTGACCGCGTACCATTATAGCCGTAAGCTCATTTGCCATAATAAAAAAACTTGACTGAAACATTCTGCCTTGGCCTTGCAGTTCTATTTAGCGCAAAAAACAACATCCAAATCTATTCATAAAAGTAATTTAGCAAGTGTTACGGCGCTATAGCAGATCATTGCTACAATATTAGAAGGCAGGAAATGTGTACGTCATATTTTCCCTGTAGGAACATGACCCCAGTCTCAATTGAACCCAAACAATTCTTACCGGTTTTTCTCAGGTGACTTTTTTTTCCGAACCGGTGGTAATTTAGACCTTCATAAGTGCCTTATTAGGGCCTAAACTGAATAAATGTTTTTTTTTTATTTTGAAACAAGTGTAGGACACGTACAACGTAGTCTATATTCAAAACGGTTGTCAGAAATGTTAGTCATAGAGCGTATGACCTCACTTAATATATTGGTTAATCCAATATGAATAAATCATAACGCAGCAGTCCAGGCCGGAAACAGGTGACAATAAAACTGTTCTCTGTAGAATAGGGTGCCATGTGTTTTGAAGAGACGAAGGGCGCTATGGGATTTCCCATATAGACATTTGAGCCGCCAACTACAGTAGCGTCGCCTTACAGCAGATTGTAGTCAAACTCGGTACACAATTAATATCTTATCAAATATTAGTACACTAATGTAGTGTGGTGTTCCTGTATTGAGTAAAGTTATAGAAAAGGACGTAGGACTTGCATTTAAATCGCATTTCAATTAACATTACGTCATTTCGACGTAGCCGCAACATCAAAAATGACGGTTTTGGTTACTAATGTCAGTATTCTGATCTATAAATGACGGGCTCTTGACAGTTAAATCCTTTTATAATATCAGGTACCTATCAGGGGTAACTCCATGTTACAGTAGTTCGCAGCAACATAACCTCACCTGATTGCTTTTTAGTGTTGTAATACTGCGTAGAAGATCTCAACTACAACTTAAATTTGTTAGACTACTATAGTATAATCCTGGTGTTAGCCAATGTACCTATACAAAACATAATAAATAAAAAATAACTATTCTTTGTCATCGATAAATAAATACATCTTCAAAAAAACTTGTACAAAAAACATAAGACGAACCACCCTTCCAATAAAGTTGTTAAAAACTGAAAAGCAGCGTCTTTATTGCGCAGCATGACAGTACAAACTGGGTATTTACCCTTGCTTGGAAGGGAAGCTAACAGCTTAATGGCGGGCACACGTCGGTAATGATCGCCGCCCGTGAACAATGAGCGCGCGCCCGATGCACTCGCAATAACAATAAAACAACCGATTAACTCGCACCTTCGCCGGGCTACAGATCAATTAATGTCTCGCTAACCCCTTTGCTAAGCTATGTTAATAAATAAAAAACTTTATCGGATAACTCGGATGGACATCTCATATTATACAACAATACTGATAATACCTATGTGAAGCAGGAACTTTAGTCGGCGTATTATGAAAATTGCACGGACGGACCAGTATGAAATTAAATTTGACACAGTTAAAGTTTATATATAGAAGGTGTGCACAAAGCTAATATTTTGATTAAACATACATTAGGAATACATTATTTTAATAAAATAACCATTACGCGCACTACAAGCATACTAGCATGCGTTTAACACACAATACATAATGTAAGCAGACGTTGTCCTGTCCAAAACTTGGACATTTGGACCTCAAATGTTACAATACTGTTTTTTTTATAAAAGAGTATCATTTTGAACTATATTATAGATTGTGGTCGAATTTCGATCACAAGCCAACCTCGAGTTAATTAGTCATACATAACTATCATAAGATGATAAATCGAGGATTTAACCAAACTTCATCAAAATAAAATTTTAAATAATAATAATAATGCTTGGACACTGGCCCCAAATTAAGGATAGCTTGTACTATGGGAACCAGCAGTTGTTATAGTACTTAATTACTTATTATTTATAATTATTTGGTAAGACACACTAGCAACTAATTAGCTGATGCGTGTGTATCAAATAGCTTGGAAATATCTTCCTTGTCCAATCTGTTCTTAAAGGTGAACTTATATACTTTGTTTTTGTAAATACATACTTATAATACATACCAAACACTCAGACGCTAGGCAAACATGTTTGTCACATAAATGTTTGCTGCTACGATAGGGATCGCGATTCCCGCGTCCTCTAGCGTAGCAGTCAGGTGTACTAATCACTAGACCAACGGTCTCGTCAATAAAATTTTAATTTCACTAAGTATGTGAATCTTCAACGATATATTTCATAGTTTTGTGTTTCTACAGTAAGGTTTCCAGAGATCCTGTAACATGCGCAACGTACCAGATATATAGCTAGTATTCCAGGCATAAATAGCTTTGACCAGTTCCCCTGAAGTTCTAAAGTAGACTGAATAACACATAACAAAATTCCCTTGTCAGTCCCATCGGAATCGGTTCAGGCGTTTTAATTAATAAAAAGCAAGACAAACAAACAGACAGTTTAAATTTATTGAAAATACAATTTAGTAAAAAAACTAGCGCGCCTAAGGCATGCGCGCAATTTGGACGCAGTAATGATTAATAAAATTATGAATTATCATTTTAAATACTTGCCAATAGCCCGTGAAACCGCTAGTTGTCCATTAACTCGCCACGTTCCCCAATACATAACTGTACCGCCCGACGCCTCTATTCGTTCTCTTTCATCCTGTAACAAATACCATTTGCCTTAGCAAGAAAAACTTTCGACTATATATTCGTATCGCTTTCGACTATTTTGTGTGGGAAAATGAACTGCACTGCTCCGGAAACAAAAAAATCATATGAATAACAACCATATTTGCGTGCGTGCTTGTGCATGTGCGTGTGTGCGTGCGTGTGGATGTGAGTGTGTGTGTATTTGTATGTGTGTGCGTGTACCTTTCGGCCGGGCTTGTGTGGTCGCACGAGCTGCATGAGACGCATGCGTTTGGCGAGCAGCGCCAGCGAGTCCCCGGCCCAGGCCGCGAACAGCTTGCGCCCGCGCACCGCCACACACACCGCCGTGCTACCGCCGTTGGCACGCTGTACACAACAAACACATAACAACAGTTATTACTAATCACACCACGAGCGTAAAAAAGGGGAAGGGCGTAACCCTATATGCTAAAAAAAACATCCCCCCGATAGGGGATTCCACCTTCCACATAAAATAAAATTGTTGTGTTTATTAGTAGCAAAACACCTGCAGGGAAATATTTGATTTGTGCCAAATATTTGGTTATGACCGAAGCCGCAAGTTTCTAACAAGCGTGGAAATTTTGCTATCTGCTACGATTGAACAAGAGCACGATGGACGTGGCGACGCGTGGGGATCACACTGCATTTATGGATTTCAAGCAGCAATCGACCTCCGCATTTTTGTTACCAGAATTGGTCCCGAGTGATTATGAGGTGGGTGCTGTACCCGTAGCAACAACACTTTCGACTATTTTATATATGGGAAAATTAGCAGCGCTGCGCCGGCGAAAAGTGGAACTAAAACAAGTATGAAAATGTTGATATTTCTTGCATTACGTTTTCAAATACGTAGTCGTCAGATATTGTTGCTACCAGTAGTGCGAGCATGAATAATTTGCGACAACGTTTTCGTATCGCCTTCGACTATGTATTTTAGTATTGCAAAATGAGCAGCGCTGCGACGGTGCAGAGTGGAACTAAAAATTAGTATGACAATTTCGACATTTCGCGAGTTACGTTTTCGCTTGCGTAGTCGAAAATGTTTCCTGGTGCCGCTATAGTACAGTACCGGTAGCATTAATTTTTTCGAGAACGTATTCGAAAACGTAACTCGCGAAATGTCAAAATTGTTATACTAATTTTTAGTTCCAATTTTCACCGCCGCAGCGCTGTTCATTTTCCAATACAAAAATAGTCGAAGGCGATACGAAAACGTTGTCGCGATTATTCACGCTAGCCCTACTGATACTGACCTCCTGGTTGCTTTTCCGTATGAAGTCAGCGTCGGTCCTGAGGAAGGCGTCCCGCAGGGCGCGGCGCAGGTCCGCGCGGTAGTGCGGGCTCTCGGCCAGGTACTGGTGCAGGTGCGCCGCGCAGTACGTGGCGGCGGCCGAGCCCGCGTGCCCGTCGTACACGCCGTAGAAGCTCGTCGGCTCTGACGTCTACACAACAATCATTACATTCACTATTACAATCTCCTGCCCGATATTGGCCTCGATTCTGTTGTACAAAATCACTAAATTAAACTAATTTGACAGGTCTAAAAAGTCTTGCTATGCCTTTCTCATGTGCGGGTTGGCAATACTTTAAGTCCTGTCAAATAAGCTTAGTTTAATGATTTCGCACAACAGAATAAGCATAATATTTTTTTATTGAATTAATTATTTTCATCTACCTACACTAATAGGAATCCAAGAAATAGCAATCCTCGTGGAGCACTGGCAACCTTACTTACCGCAGAATCACAACACTACATCAAAGTAGTGTTATTCCACTGCGGTCTTCTGTAGTCCCAGCCGGGTGGCTCCAACATTAATGGGAAAATCCACGGGAGTTCACAATTCGCCTTACCTCTCCTTTTTAGTTCATGGTGTGATTAATTAATCACTGTACTTTAGCTTAGAAAAACTCATTGGTACATTAAAACCCATGAAATGTTACCTCTATACCAAATAGAGCCTCTAGGTTGCCGATCTCCACATGTCTGTCCTCCATGACGCGACGCGAGTTCTTGGTCGCACAGGAGACGGTCTTCAGATCTCGCTGCGCCGGCGGAGGCGGCAACGAGTCCAGTCGGGAGTTGTCCAAGTACCTGAGGCATACGGCGTTCACCCGCGCTGTCACCGCCTGCATTAGCCGGAGGGCTATGTACACTGGAACGTAAAAACATTCCATTAACAACACTCCTTGTGAGAATCACGATATCTATTTTGGGTAGGATTATCCAAGTCAAGAAATATTGTGAATTTAAGAAACCTTTCTCGTGGTTTAAAATTAGATTACGTTATTTAATTACCGTTTACCACCAGGCGGGCAGAATGCTTGTTTGCCACATTAGTGGTATAAGTACACCAGAAGCATATAGAAGTGACAATTAATCTAACCTAAGTCTCAGGTGCCAGTGACATGAGCTGCTAAGTTCAGTTGGCCGGCATTTCATATACGTATTTGTAAAAAAAAACAGGGCGATGATGATTGAAGCTTTAGACGAAAAGAAGTCATAGTAGGTACGTTTACAACTTTTACAAGTTTAAATAAAACTAGAGCTAGAAAATATTCGACAACATTCAAGCTAGTTGCACAACTTGCAGAGAATCAGTTGATTGTTACAGAATCCAAAACCGGTTCGAGAAACGGTTAAGCACGATGTAGACTCTGAAGAATTTCTCCAAACACTATCAGGCGGCCAAATCTAATAACCTGATCCTAGGATCAATGTAATAAAACTGCATGAAAAGGGACTGATTGCTGATGCGATAATTTTATCTAAAATACAATAATATTCTTGAGAAACTGGTGCTGGTCCACTTTTTACATATTTTATTACTAATGAAAAATGCAAATACTAAAAATCTAAATCTTTTACGGTGAATAATATGCCATAACAAAGTTGGTTAATTCACTTAATTCATAGCGGAGCACCTAATACCTAAATAAATTCCTTAAGAAAGTTACAAAATATATAGTTGTGAAACTAACTCATACAGCGCATAGACGTATTATTATAGATCAGTGATACAGCGTCATGAATCTGATGCGTCACAGTTCCCACGCAATTAGCAATTCTTCGTTAGTAGCACAGATATGACACTATTGATTCAATTACATCTTCATTCAATTATATCACGGTAAAGTGATAATACGTTGAGCTCGCTTTGTCAGCAAAGTGGAATTTAAAGATGGAAGGGTTAGGTTAGACGTTAATGACGTAACAAAATAAACAGTCTGACCGAGATGCTGACGATATCATATCACGGCAGATTATGCTATACGAACATTTCTAGGTACGCATAAATAGATCATTCTTGATAGCCATAGCGGTCATCCATTGTGAGATGTTATGCGCGCAAACTGTATGCGTCAACCGCTCAATTGAGAATGTTTACGATGATTGTTAAAAAAAATTCAAAGGTCGTCTTTATCGTCAATCAATGTGAGATCATTGACACGTTTACGTGAAAAAGAAACAATTCGTGATGACGATATTTTTTAAATGACATTAGTTTTAGAGATTTTCATTTCGGATGCTAGAATTAAATCAATTGATCTAGATAAGCAGGTACATATATACTACAATTTACATGAGTTAGATTGTTTGTTCTTAAAGTGATGTCCTACAACAAGTTTGTAATCAAAGGTCCTTCATTACAATTACTATCAGATAAACATCACAACGTACCTGATTCGTCAGATTTGTAACCAAACTCATTGGGTTGTTTCTTCGATGCGACGCGCACCTCGTCAAGTATGATCCGCCGCAGCGGTGTCATCAGTGTCGGCGGGCATTGTCTGGAAATAAATGTTTTTTTATGGTAATTTGTGTGTATGGTAATCAGACAGAATATATAATGTACATAAAAGCCAACATCACTCACTCACTGACTGACTCATCACGAATTCTCAGAAAATAGGTATGTGGCCTACAAACTATAAATAAAATTTCTAAAGGGGTAAAAACGCGGCTCTACTGTTGTATAGGGCAGTAAAACAGCTAGTAATAAATATTAATACTCGGAAATACATATGTACACACCGCCATTAAAGCAAAATCTTAGATATACCTACATACTATGGGTAGATTTGATATATGATAGAAAAGTTTCTTTTCAATAAATGTATACCGAGTATACAAACACCCTGACTCGATTCAAATACAAATATTGTTCACATACACCTTTGCCCTAACACGTCGAGCCCGCGATGTCTTTTTACCCGACTACGGCGAAGCCAAAAGGAAGGGTTATGATTATAGCAATCTATATATGTATGTTTGTATTTACGTTAGTTCCTCCGTAGTAACGCCTAAACTATAACGGTTAGAGGATTTCTTTCCACGTTGTTGCTTTCTTTAGATTTGTTCTTAGTTTTTTATACGTTGCTGTGAAATCTATCTCTCTCGTTATGTATTATAGTTGCGAGAAAATAAGGGACTCAAGAGAGGTATACATGTTTTTGTGGCCCTATATAAGTTTAGCTCACCTCATACGTGGAATACAATACAAATAATTCAAACATGTACCATTACCTACTTAGCTCTCTCGGGAAACTACGTTATCTCAACATGATGGAAACAATGTAAACATTTGAAGCGAGCGCAAGGCTTTGATATTATTATCGCGATTACGATTTAACTTTGCTTTCCTTTGTATATTTATATTTTGCAGCGTCTCTAGAGCGTTATTACCTATAGTTTTTACGAGTGACAACGAAAACTCATTTGATAAGTCGAATCATACAAATCATGATCAGGTTATATCACATATATAGACTTATCCTATCCAGCCAAGACGCGATCCACAATATGTAGACGTAAAAAACGCATTTGAATCTTAGTGATATCTGATTACTTCCTTTCCTTCTTGCTTTTTATGGTATCTTATAAATCGATGCAATGCAATATTTACTGTACGTATTGAGTATGGGCAAAGGCAAGCCGGTTTTATATCAGATCAATGAACACCGTAGAGTAAGCAAACAACGCGGGCGTTCACATATTCTTCAGCTGAAACAGAACATATGTGCTAGTTTCCCCTGGTTTTCATAGCCGGTGTAGTTGTAAAATAAAATCCGGACGTATACGTCTGTCTGTACAATACATAAAAAGGTCAGTGCTCCTGCTCAAAATGAATACCCAACTAGGAGAAATTGACATATATACATATTTTGGGTGGACGCGTTGAGTGATTCACTTCCTCTCCATTAAATAACGTAGTCCTACAAGTTTATGTATGAATGTTTATCAACAATCGATAAGATATCGTAAATACAATATTTCATAATGCCCAAGTTGTTGTGAAAGAGTGTGAGCGATCGCTACGATCAGTTACCTACGTTACATACAGCAACACATACAGTGCCGGACCTCGAGCGGGGAAGACAATAAGAGCCAATACAAAGCGCCAGTGCAATTAGCCCGATTGTTGGTCAACCATTCGTTTACTACACACGTAGTTTCTCTAATTACCTCACTCACAAAAGTGAACAAACTATTATGTAAACGATTGCGACATGGACTCTAACTGAACACAAGCATTAGATCCCAAATTGGAAAGACATACATTTCATCCATAGACATCGTAATTACACTGTCTAGGAAACATTGATACCAACCAATATTTATTAAAAAAAACTATTAGGATAGGATATATGGAGGATTAATATGATGGGGACTAGGACATTAAATTGATTATATAAAAATTGTCGGTGACATGGCTAGAAACGATTTCACAGACGACGGCTGATAGTAATAAAAACATTGCATCGACTCTAAATATGGAGTGAGAATAGGACGCCGATAAATGATATGATGAGCGATATTTCTTTATTATGACGGTACCATACATAAGTTGCTTGCATATTAGTTTAGAAGATAAATGGGCAACGGTCACACCTTTCACATACATGTTTTTAATGAGATTTGCCCACACTGGTTGTTTATTTACAACGTTATTTCTACATCGAATCGTATGAGAAAGTTTAGCGTTACTATCATTGCTAGATGTCTGAAAAGAGTATATATGGAGTGCGATGACTCTAGACTGCGTGCTATCACGGGCATCCGCATCATCCCACACGTTCTCTCGCGCCAATTTATGCATCGTCGTCATCGTCGACGCCAGCCAGCCTACGACCTCAGCCCACAGACCCTAGTGTAACCAATGTTTGACATCAATCTCAATGGCGGGCTACAAAATATCTTTTGTTCAATTCAACTTTTCAGAAGTGCATTCACAGTTTCTAATTGATGATCTCATTGATCGTAGTTGCCAAGTCTCGCAAGTCTATTTCAAGAGTGTTTAGCACAAATAGTAATTAATATGCTTGAATATCGTCTCTTTTAGATTTATCACGAGCCTTATCAATATTATTTGCCCACCGCCTTCATCCGTTATAAGAGAAAATTATCTTTTGTAAAAACTATTGAAACAAGTTCTTGTTGATCCGGTGACATATATAATGTTGGTACCAATAAATACCAATGAGGTTTATGTATTTCTAGTTCTAGATAGCTGGTAGTTTAACGTTTTTGCTTATACTAACATGCTTTGCAACAAAACCTTTCCCTCACACATTCCTCAGCGTTTCTTATTTTTATAGACCCATGTCTCTGTGAACGACGTAACGTAGCTACCTTCTTTCAGATCACATCTAGTTAGCGAATAATAAGTTTATAACAATCTACAGTGGTGCACAAAATTATTTCGTAATGCGTATCGTGGTCACCGCGCATCAGCAATGTAACACACATATTTACGGTTTCTTACTGCACAATTAGGGTTAAGTGGAGCATCCAGCAAACTGCACGCTAAGCAGAAGACAAGGTGTCAGCCTTTTTTGCTTGCGCGACGACGGTGGTGTTAAGTGAAATGGAATTGATTAAGCTCAATTTACGACGACATTCCTAAGAATCGAACTTCGTCTCCAGGCTCGCACGCAGCATTATTATATTTGATGCCAATTTTAAATTTTAAGTACTATCACAGAATATTTAGTAGTTAAGGCTGCTCTTGCTGCTTCCTTTTAGAAACATTATTTAAACGCTGGACAGTCGCCATAATTATGTTCGCTATTACTGAGCTATTGTTTAAATAAGGATTACAAAATACTGACCAATTTCGTGTCTGACTACGCGTACTGTAGGGGTCTGCCTGCAGTCGTATTAATATTGCCGACTTCGCCGAGCAATGCAACCAACAATTCAAAGGATTTGAGATCGTTAAATTAGGTTAAAAGTATAAGTAGGTACCTTAACTATTATATTATACCACATAGTCTACATCTAGTACCAACCACCAGTAATCTTAGCGACAACAACATTCGACCAGTGCCGGATTAGCCACGTAGCAAGAGTAGCAAATGCTACGGGCCCCGCGTATTTGGGGGCCCCGCGCACCAACGCTTTTTGACGGTAAAAAGGTAGAAAATGCTACGGGCCCCGCGTATTTGGGGGCCCCGTGCACCAACGCTTTTCGACGGTAAAAAAATATCTATTTATATCAAAAGGTGAAAATATTTTTTTCAGATATTACGAAAGAGTTCGTTCCAAAACGTTCACTTATAATATAATTTAAAATTTTAGTACGTTTCTTAAAGTGATCGCTGGTCACACTATGACTAAACTGCAAAACTAACAGGGCCCCTGATTTCGTACGAAAAATTTGACATTTTGAGAGTTACGTTTTCGAATACTTAGTCTACAGACCTTCTTGCTATCAGTACAGTATCGATGAGTGTACTACTCCTTACTATAAAATATTCTAGGTAATGTAGGTAATAAAAAGTAGAAGAAATGTGGGTAGGTAATAACATTGTAATGTAAATTAATGATCCGAATATCCTCATCCCAAAACTTAAACTTGTAATATATATATTTATGACACATGCTCAGCATAGTTTTCCGTTTTCCGCATCACAAAAGCGGCAGGTAGGTACTTAGGTTTACGACTTGTCACTGTCACTGTTCACTCGCCAACCACGCGAGTGAGTAGATAAAATAAACGTCAGGATGAGTAACACATGGTAACATGCCCTGTTTCTCCATTGACCACAAAATGCCTATGTATGTGCAATACCTAAATGTTCACAACTCTAGCTTCTTGCAGTGAACACCAGTTGAGAAGATTGAACCACAGGATGGTGTGGTAAGGTGGGCTGTGACTATATGACCTTTAGTAGACCCTCAATCCTCACCATTTTATTTTCATATCATACCCTTTGTTCGCGCGCCATCTACCAGCCAGCGCGCTCGGCTAAAAGGACGTCATCTCCAAGCCAAACAATTGCCTCCAAATTTTAAATATTTTTCTGTTCTATAAAATTCGAATATTTTTCACCAAGACGAATAGACGCTAATTTTTCACGCTATTGTAATATTTTTTAATATTATCGAATAAATAGTTATTATCAGTTGTAAATTAAACGATTCATTTTTATACGGTGTACACGATAATATTTTCACGTTTCGATGCACAACTCCTGGAACAATCATCGCATATATATGAAATCAGATCTGGAATCATCACAACTCTTCACGTCCCCAACACCCTTATGTACATAAATATAATTGTAATCATTTATTCTTGATTTTATTTTGTTCACTGCTCTAGAGTGTTCAATTACTTATATATAACTAATTTCACCATCCTATCAGTGTTTAACAAGAACAAACTAAATACAATTTGTATGTGTATGCACCTGCCAATGCAAACACTATTAACAGAAGTACTTGAACCACATGTACTGAAGCTCATTTAAATTCAATACAATAGCATGCATGTTTCAACAAACAGAACATTAACACCTGTACTAATATTTACCATAACAAATACTAAATGTAGTTTCGAGCCCTTGGAAATAATTTAAGGTTATTGCCCCACATAAAGTTCATTGGTAACTAGTACAGTCAAGGCTATTTATAATCAACTATTTACTAAATAAAACCTTTACCAAGAAGAGGAACTCGCCGTTCCACAACAAAATATGTGTTCAGAAAAGTTTACATGCAACAAAAGATCTATCATGGATTGCATTCATAACTTTTTTTATACTAAAAGAAAGCAGTCCCTTGACCCCACTAAATTCCATTGTAAAGATCCATTGGTGGATTGCTGGTCCACTTTATTACCTTCATACTCTTTTGTTAGATGCCACTGCATACTAACAGTTATCAAGCATATAGACTTAATAACAGGCATTTATCACAGTGTGTTACCAACCTTATTGGTGGTAATTAGACCTTCACAAGTGCCTTATTAGGGCCTAAACTGAATAAATGATTTTTGATTTGATTTGATTTATTTTACAAGGAGTCATGGTCAACACAACAATAAATAAGGAGAATAACATCTCCTTACTGTCAGATAAAATGCAACCTACATTTTAGTAGTTTTATCATATGTGACCTGTATGGTAGAGGTACTGCCCAAAGTAGGCAGCAAATATTTAAGAAATCCCATTGCACCCTACCTCTCTCTCTCTCTTAGCTATGTTAATGTTTTTTTTTCTGAAACTATTCATATTCACCTGGTAACACAGGTAAATAAGAGATATGGATTGCTGTCCTCAGAGTAAGAACCGGGATCTAGTGTCTAGATGCAGTAAGTAAATGGCTAGATTTATTTTTCCACATTTTATTAGAATGTGTCTGAAGTACATTACTGAACTATTATATATTATAACAATAAAAAACATATATGTAACTTTTTGAAGAAATGTATCAATAGCCAGCACATACTACATATTACTATCACAACTATTTATATTTCTTATCATTTCCATGTAGATGAAGACAAACAGATTTGTAATGCTATGTTATGTATGAAATTTCATAAATTTTAATAAACATATTAGTAGAAGTCAGACTTACTTTTCAGATAAGTACTGGGTGGTCCAATACAGGACCTCGCCCGGTAGCTCGGATTCGGTAATCGTGTATCCAGCTATGTGTACTGGCAGCTGGTCTTCGGGGTTTACAGTTGCCGCGAAATTCTCGAAGAACACTCGATATGAAGTCAAATAGTCTTCTTTGTCACCCATTTTCGTAGATATTTTGTAAATCAAAGTTATTCAATCAAATATTTTGTAAATAATCGATCAACAAGCCCTTGTAACTTTACAAGCTTCAAACTAGAACACCAGTACACCTTATTACTAACAACTTCACTCTGAATGTTTCGCACTGCTTAAACACAAATTATCATCACATAATCTCAACAATATATATATTACGTTTGCCTCATAGTAGATTTTTTATTAATCAAAACACAAAAACCACATCTCGATCGGACTCCCTTCCTTGTGACATGACAACCAATCCATTGACATTAGTTACATATATTACATCCATCCAATAAATAAATCGCAGCCAGTGTTGCCACCTTGGTAATTAATCTAGAATAGCACAAAAAAGTAGCTCAGCAGTGTAACTTAATTTTGACTGTTAAAAGTGACTAACACAAAAGATAAATAAGACTATGTACTTTAAGCGAAGCGAAGTCCTTATTCTAAGATGTACTTCATTCTGATGTGCCTCGTTCAGGCCAATATTATTGAATATAAACGTTTCATTTTGAAATGGTTGTTCCAAATGTTCCATACATTATAACCAAGTGACAGACGAGGGGAAGCCCCCAAAAATATACGTGTTCATGAACGTTACTTCAAACAAAAGATTGACAAAAAATGCGTTCATAATAATTGTATGTGTCTAACGACCCGCTTTGACCCACATATACGCCTTGTTTTTTTATGAATTTTATCATCGTCATATTTCAGTCAATTTACACAAATCTTAATTCATATCTATTACTGCAAGTTGAATATTAATTAATTTTATTTAAATACCTATATAGCTATATATCTACCAATCCGAACTGGCGAGAATTGCCATAAATTCGCTAATTGGATTTTGTAGTGTTTTAGCACGGGCGCTTTTGTGCCTAGACTAGAAATCTTTGTGTTTTTAGGTCAATTCAATTCAATGGGACTAAACATCATCTTCCTCGTAAATCGCTCGGTCCGTCTGTTGGTAAAAACCGTTCAGTTATTCTTGAGTTTAACAGCTATGTTCACGCTGTTACAAACACCATTATTTATCTCTGCCATTTTATTTTTGAATACCTACCTTCTCTCCGTAAAAGATACCCCCCTTCCCCTATCCCTAAACATACTTATAATGTGTCTCTAACTACAACAAAAAAACATATAAACTACTGAGTTCTCTTTACAGACCATATCAGTGCCCTAGGTCCATCATCGTTAAAAAACACTACTACACTCGAACAAGAAAACAGAATTAGTATAATCTTCTCTTCTTCTTAATCTTCTTCATAAATATGGCAATCATATCTCTTTAGGGACTATTTTGCCAGTGCCATGTTAGAGAATTTTCAAGTTTTTCAACATTGGATATAATGTATCATTTTGGTCAATAGGTTACCTCTGACTTTAAGGCGTATGACGATCTGCTACTGCCGTGGATTGTCTCCAGAAACTCCATTAAGCATTAGAATGCATGACACTAGGCATTTTAATGCGGCAAACACGAGAAATTTTGAAACTTGAAAATTCTCTGACTCTCGACACTGGCAAAAATAGTCCCTGAAGGGTTTGATTGCCATATTTATGAAGAAGAAGAAGATCATAAAATGTTTCTCGGAGGTGGGCGTTGTCATCTGCGATACAGTTCTAAACTTCTGCAGATGGCATCGATTCTTCAACATGTAAACTAACTTATAGTATTAAATGACAAATAAAAACTTAGGAAGGAGAAGAAACATCCTTGGGATGTAATATTACTTCAATGTCCAAGTGTCACAATTGTCAAATTGACAGTTAGAGAGCGACATTGAGTTATTTGTATGTAAACATTCCTCGTAAAAGAAGCAAAAGCAATAAATTAATTGGAATACTTTTTAATTAGGTAGGCACTTAAGTCTACGTCGAACGTAGTGGACATTATTGAAAGAAAAGTACCTTATTGCATGCATATGGTTAAACTCGTAGTGTTTTCATATCACGTCCTATCTTTTGTAAAAGCTATTAATCTTTAATTATCATATTAGCTCAACGAATACGTGATTGATATAATTTAATGTATTAAGATTAGATAAAATAATAAGTTGTGTACCGTACGCTTCATACACTTCAGGTTAAAATAGAAATAATTGCTGTCTCACTGATCTGTAAAATGACTTCCATTGCCGGCAAATATCAACATTATAAAAACGAAAATGTTGAAGACTATTTCACTGCTGTCGGTATGTATCTGTATTATATATTACAAGAAAATATTTAGGCATGGTAAGGTTAAGTTTTGAAGTATCATCAGATATTATAAATAAGATGTAAGTATTTTATTAAGCTAGCCAACAATTATTGTTCTTATAAAAATGTTGTTTCAAAGATTAAACTAATAGGGATTATCCTCTCTTTGAGACAACATTTAATTTAATGTACTCTGATGATTTCAGTGGATATGGCCTAGGCATGCTGTTTAAGCACTGGCACAATAAATATGATAAAATTAACAAACCGTAAATCACAATTCATGTAATGCTAAGCAGCACTGTGCATATCATCATGCTAAGTCCCTTTCAGGGTAGGCAGAGAGTACAGAGTCCTATTTCACTCAGGACCTACACACCTGTCTTACAATTCATAACAGAGAGAGCTCATATTGCTACTGTGTTGGAATTTGCTTAGTTCCGTTACTCTCCACAAATGGCAGTATATTGGGTGTGAAGTGTAGATTTGTGGGTGTGACCCAAAACTGGAATCAGAGAGGTTAATGTATGGGCCTTAATGCAGCCCACCAGTTCCAGGTACTCTAATAGATACAAATACAATACAATTTTCCATTTCAGGTGTACCATTCATGGGGCGCAAAATGATGTCCATGTCATCACCATTAATGGAAATAACGGTGGATGGGGACAATATGACCATCAAGAATGTGTCCCTGCTTAGGACAGTGGAGCACAAGTTCAAACTAGGTGTTGAGTACGAGGAGCACATGCCAAACCAAGTCATCAAAGTAAGTTACACTCCATAGCCCCCTATCCAAACTGTTGTTAGGGTTAGTATCCATACAGGTACCTTGTACTAAACCCATGCCAACTCCCTGTCTAGTCCAGCCTATAATAAAGGGATGCATCTTACAAACCGTAATAGGTGGGTATTTGATATGATGGCTGATAGCTCTAAGAAATCATTAAAAATTATAAGAATTGTTAAAGACCACAATTTCAAAATCTACTAACTAGGACTTACACATTGTGCAATAGAAATTATGTTCTTATGAGTCAATGACAACTTACTACTAAAATTACAGTTTTATGTGTGTTATAACTTATTCCAATATATTTTCAGAGTGTAACAACTCGCATTAGTGATAATGAGCTGCAGACTGATTCAGTGTTACCAGACTCTGGTATAAAATGTGGGCGCCATTACCTCTTCACTGAGGATGAGTGTATTATTGTAAGTAGTTCTACTGTATTGTTTTTTCTACCACACTGCAGATAGTTTATTAAAAGAAACTCTAAAATTCTTATTAACCTTTTGGTTACAATCTTTTCTATTTAGTAAAGGATATACCTCTTGAGGCAGACAGCCAGCTCTGATTGTTAAAAGAAGATCCTTATTTGCTCTATATGAATCTTCACGCCTTCATCGCCATCGTCGTACCGGGTTACGGGACCCTAACATATTATGAATATAGATAAGCAATTCTAGACATAAAACACTTTATTTTTGCCGAACATGTATTGAACCTAAGAACTCAATATCTTATGCTATCAAACCATATCGCTGAGCCACGAAAGTGTCTAAGGACAAATGTTTTTTGTATTAAAATTTATTTTTTTATTTTAGACACTAACTCATGAAAAAGCAACTCCAGGCAAGAGATACTTCCGTCGCGTGAAGTAAGCTGACATTCTTTAAATTTATTGTGTGCTATGTACTTAATTAGGTAAATTTTACAAAAGGTTTCAGGGATGGATAGTAATTTATGAATATGTAATCATAGTAAGTGAAACAATTAATGCTTGCAGCTCGCTTGATTTGGTTCTAATTACATATATGATAATTAGAATTTTATTAACATTCCATATAAATTATCTAAGATTAGCGTATCACTTACATACAATAGAATAAGCTTTCTGTCAAAAGTGTCAAGTACCTATTGTTCACTTACTATGAATAGTCATTATTTTATGAGAATGATTTTATATCCTATTTATGTTATACTTTTTTATTGTTTTATATAATACTGGAATTAAACTGAATATACTTTCAAACAACATCCTTATTTGTCAGAACTGCAATCCTGCAATCGGCTAATCCTGGTAACAGGATCTCCTCTCCTATGGCTAATCTGTATTCTCTTGGCGGCTAACGGTGGTGGTTATGTATTATGTACTCTGTGCGTGGAACTTTAAGGTAAGGTAGCTATTATCACATAGTACATAACCGCAACGTTTACGTTTCATTATTGTTTCCAATACAATTAAAATTTACCTACATTCATTATTTATTGTAACGAACTGACGTAGTTGATCTATATATCCACGGTGTTATAGTATTGTAAGTGTGACACAATGTACCTACTACTACTACTGGTAATTATACCAGGGAGAAATCTAGGGCTATAGAACTAAGACTACTCTTTTCATGTATAAATAAATGCTACCAACCGTAGACTGAGTAATTAAAAGTTTTGCTATTGCTAGTTCAAAAATTACCACAGAGTACATTACCACTAGTGGTCCTTAGATTTAGTATCACAGATTCAATGAAAAGATCTATTAATAAAGCCGTTAGTCGCCGTCTAGTCTTATCTGTGGTTATTGTATATCCCTCCCTGTCCCTATCCTAACTACCAACCTAATAGGACCAACTACCCACAGAGTACATATAACCACTACGTTTTACAACTACCAACCGACGCCATTCCAAATCCAAGAGAATACAAGTAATACAACCGCTTGTTCCCAATCCAACGTAGTGGTTATGTACTCTGTCTTTGTTTCATAGTTTTTGTCTTTGAATGTTTTTTCTGATTGATAGATTACAAGGAAGTTCTACCAACGCGACATTGGCGAAATTGTGGCAACCCTGCAGAAGCCATTTAATAAAAAAGTTGAAGTTGAAGGATTACAATAGAATTGATTGATTTATTTTCATTGTTTGAAAGCGTTTTTTAGAGTTTTTCACTTGCTGTACCTTGACTTTACTTTAGATTATCTCTTTGCCTGCAAGCTTTGACGTGACTAAACAAGAACTAAAATATGGCTGAATATATAATTTCGCAGGATCAGGTAGGTGGAAAATTATATAAAATTATTTTATTTCGGTATATTGTTTTATAACATAAACCGTGAGAAAATAATGCCAACCATTATGTGATCTCGTTTGATATATTTCAGGAGCAGCAAGTAAAGAAATTGAAACGACTTCTAGAAGGCTGGCGTATGGCGCTTTTGCCTCTGAAATCTGTTATTTTGTGGGAACAGCAATGGCATCCCTGTGCTATATTTGGTTCAATTTCCTTTCTATTCCTACTTATTTGGCTCATGGATCTCAATTCCTTGGCAACATTTGCTGTGGTTGGCCTTATCATAAATTTCATTGATTTCATTGTGCCTGTGGTGTGCAACTCTCTCTATGGACCAAGTGCTTGGACAGGCCAACATGAGAAGACGTTTGAAGATATCTGCAGAGGCATTGTGCTCAATTACAACAAGATGTTACACTCTATCCGCTCATTCTATACTCTGAGAGAAACCAGCCCTTGTATGGTGAGTGTCTTTACATAACCCATGCTATCCAGTTGATCCAAGCATTATTGATTAGCAATACCATTTATTAGTAATATTCTAAATGTAATCATTATTTGTTTCAGTATTACATAATTTCAATAAGTATGCTGTGTATCCTGGCCTGGTTGGCGTCCACTGTCAACAACATATTCCTAGTGTATGTCCTCTCTATTGTGATGATGCTGTGGCCGGGCTTGCAGCACCGGGGCATGTTCAACACACTGCTCTCTCTAGTTAATATAGCTCCCAAAAAGATCCTAAAACCAGAGTAGTAATCACACACATTGTTTGTTGCTTGTATTGTGGATGTCTGGTCATAGGGTGTAAGTTGCAGCTTAGCTTATTCATGTGAGCTTTAAATTGTTGTATGTGATATAATTATTATGTTTGAGTAGAGCCAAAACAAATATTGATATTATTTTAACTATTATGTTGTTTACATGTGCAACATAATAATAATTTATTTTATAAGCAGCTATGAAGACATTACATCCAAGTAGGCTATGTGTGTGAAGTATTTATGTCAAAAGTTATATAAAGTTTGATCTCATTTGTTTAAGAACAATAAAATATGTGTTAATTTCATCCTTAATTTTATTATGAAATGGATGAATATGGTTAGTGTCAAGAAAGCATGCCCAATTTTTAATTCTATGTAAGCATGAAAAATCCTATCAAATATATTTTATCCTTGGTATAGGATCTTGTTTAGTTTGGAGTCTAGGTTTATCAATTAACCAGAAACCATGTTGTGATCCAGGTTATTAGTTACTTTTTTCAATTAAATAGTTATACCTACTCTTGTTGGCAATACTCCACACTAGCAGTTTTTCGGTGGGTATACTGATATTGCTTTAGGTGCTTCAACATTTTTTTATGATTCTCATATTCTAGAAAAGTAGTGCTAGCTATTGATTACTGATTGATGAATGTTGGTACTTGTGATACTCATCACTTATTGCCATTGTATTTTTTTTGTCCAAAATTGTAGAATAAACTGGTCAGGCTTAGTAAAATTTTATGTCTTTTATTTTGGTGACCCGTCATTTTACTACAAAAGTAATAAAAAGTACTGCGTGAGATCCATCAAGAAGGTTACTCCTCGTGTTGTTCGCGTCCATAGGCGAAGGAAACTGGTCACCCAATGGTGAGCAGTTGCAGTGTAGGGCTATATGCTTGTTTGCCAGTTAACTGGTAAAAAAAAATTGATCGGGAAAGACCACCATATCATGCACTTGGTTTTCTACCAGAAATCTCGTGAAGATGTTGATACAAGATGGAGCTGCAATCATTTTTTTTTATTTAAATAATTTATAGCTCAGAGAAGATAATATACTACGTACTATTTATCGGTTGTAGTTATGTTATAATAATTTAGTACCTAATCTATTCTGTGGTGAAATCTTAATTAAATCAACAATATGTTAAAATAAAATATGTATGTTGTGTGTATAACATGATGTATTTTCATAAACTCTTACTAAAACTACTTTTCTCCAAGTTGATCTTGTAAATTGACACTATCTGCAATCTGTGTTCATTTGATTGAATGATGAACCAGAAATTACAATAGACTATTGCACTGTCAGACATTCAAGAAATACTTGTCTCACGACCATCTCTATCTGAAATTGTAAACATTTAACAGCAATAAAATATTTGTACAACGGACAATTAAGGAAGATTGCAATACAGATATGGAATATAACAAACTGCACAATATACATATATAAGAGCACTTACATATTACATGAAATATAAAACTTTTATTTTTCGTTATAAAATCGTCATTGTCCTTGCAGACTAAAGCAAGAAAAGGCAATTAATGTTACAAAAATGTCAACCATAAAAAATATACAACACTAGAAGAAAAAAGAAAGAAGAAGAAGCTAGTTACAAAACACCTTCAGATATCTGACAATGAAAAAAAAAATAAAAAAAATTGCGGTCATCTTAACTTATTGATTGGATAGCTATCTTTTCTATTAGCTGATAAGTGTTGCATCGGCCCTAAAGTAGGTAAGTTATTATTATTGTTTAGTAGGTAGGTATATTATTCCATACTCAATACACGTGGTCACGTGATGCTGAGATTCTGGCTAACCGTAACTAGATTATAATCGCCAATACTACGTGTTTCCTATTTGGAAGCCTGGTTTGATGGTAGAGTTTTTAGCCTTCGTTATAGAGGGCAGGTTAGCCTCGCCCGGGGACAGGGTGTTGTTGCTCTTACTGTCACTGGAAGTGCCGGGCCTCAATAGGTCCTCGGTCACCAGCGTAGTGGTGAACCTACTGCCTGAAACATTCGTTTGCGAATTGAGATTGCTTTTCTGCGCGCTACTGTCACTATATCGTCGGCTCCCATTGTTCAGTAAATCATTTCGTAAATTTCTACCGCTAACACTCTGCAAATTGAGCGGGTCCAGGTTGCTCAAACACTGCGATGTCTCCCCTATAGATACTTTATGTGAGGCTTCCTTGTCCATGTTGAAATTCTTGCTGCTCGACGGCATGTCCTTGTGGAACGTCTCCTTTGTTTGCTGCAAATTGAGGCCGAAGAAGTCTGTGGTCTTGCTGGTGGAGGGCTGGACGGTTTCGAGGCGAAGTGAGGACATCATGAGGAGCGCCTGGGGGCTCAAGTCGTTCTTGATCAACTTCACTGGAGACCCGTACGGGTCCACCGACAGCGTCTCTTCGTCGTCCTCCCCTTCAGCACTCTGCACCAATATGTAAACCAATTATTTTGTATAGACACGGGTTGCATGTGATGAACTCAAGTATTTCTAGGCTGCTTACAAATTGGCTCTGGAACAATGTTGTACGCAGACATGGCCTATCCACATTTTACACCAATGAATAATGATAAAATATTGTATCACAAACCAAGACAAGTTTTGAGCCCCGTTTGATGTACTTTGGTAGCAGCTATGAAGGATTGTTGGATTAGAAACCTAATGTTTCTAAATTAATGTGGGTCACATATATTAGGTGATAATTTAGAAATACATTGGTGTCGAGCCTTGCGACCCCTTTCTCATGTACGGGGTTAAATAAGGATGGCAATATTTTTAGACCTGTCAAATTAGTTAAGTTTAGTAATTTGCACAACAGGGCCTCGAGTCCGGTATTTCATTTAGCACAATTTCGTGCCATTATGACGGTTTATTTGCAGCAATTGGAAGTAAAGGAAGTCCTCACACAAGAGACTTGTATTTGGGAAGTACTTGGGTTGTATTATAGTTGTAATATACATGTTTATGCAATTGTGTGTAGTCTGATGTGTTTTTGTTTCGTCATTGCTTACTGGTACGGTACTCTGCAAATTTTTTGACAGTTCTTGTGACGTCATATTTCGCTTTGAAATACAATTCCGAAAAGGTTGCTTTTTGAGGAAGTGTATTATAGTTGTGTTTAAAAAAACTGATAAAATATGGTTAATTTTGGATTTAAACATTGCTGTTGATGTTCACAAACGCCGGCGATAACATCATAGAAGCCACCGCCTTCGCTTTCATGCCCTACTAAGACATAATATAAACCCACATTGTCCTTTACCCGTGACGCAATTTGTGAGGACATTTCACCTAGAAAAGGAGACCTTAAGGAACTCCCCGAAAAACTGGCTCCACATATACCCTCACGACGTCGAAATGGTAGCATTCCAGCTAACTACTATGAAGGTTAGTTTATCAACTTAACTTAATTCTAACCATCTTAGGAACTGTTTGTCTTCTTGGCTAAAAACTCAATCAATTTCTATTACAGATTGGTACTGCACTATCCTTTCACACTGCTGGTTCATAAGAGATGCTATGTGCCTTTGAAAATGTTGCATGGGTTAATGTAGAACAAGTAATGAACACTCAACAATAATTATATCATAAATATATCCAGGGGCCAAGTCTGACTCAACAGAAAATGGAATGTAAAGTAAATATACCTACAGGATAAGTAATTTACTGATTAAATAGGGCAACCAAGCCTGTGACTGCAATTAACACATGCAGCAGCATAGGTGCAATAAGTTATATATTCAATACATATCATCACACCAAGTCCCTCACAATTTAGGCAGAGTATATCAAACCATTTCACTCTTGACTTGCACACCTCATTTGCTTCTTTTACATTCATCAATCTCTTCGGCCCTTTATATATGGTATATTATTTCGTTATCTATGCATTGATAAATGGAATGATATCACATTATAGGTTTTTATTTCTGGTGTTTTCCAAACTATACTAATATTATAAAGAGAAAAGAAAGAGAAAGAAAAGATTTGTATTGTTGTATGTTAGTATTGAATAGGCTCTGAAACTACTGTACTGATTTCAAAGATTCTTTCACTGTTAGAAAGCTACATTATCACTTAGTAACATAGACTATATATTATACTACCTGCCCTCCCCGGCATTGCACGGGTAGACTAAATATTATAAATAAATATTTGATAAATGTCTAGCCGTGGAAAGCTGGGTTGGACCGCTAGTATTTAATAATGGTATTTTTTAGCAGCAAAATTAACTATATTAATACAAAGTATCCATGAATCAGTATTTATTATTTACAATTTGAGATTTCTGTGACATTATAAATAATTTTATACATCACAAATTTTATCCTGTCTTACTCTTATAATATTGACACTATATTATTAACAAATAATGAAATACAGTTTGAGATTTGATTATTTATTTATTTATTATAATATGTTAAGACATGTCACATAAATTATACCGCATTATCTTATTACATAATGACTTATAGAATGTGTAGAGCCGTAGCCCCATTATCCAGGATCTGCGTGAAAGTCAAGATTTGTAACCAGCTCTTGTCAGCAAACTGTGGAGATAACGGAAGCTAAATTAATGTAAACACAAAATAAAAATTATACTATAAGAAAATATATTTTGTTTACAATGTGCTTGAATGTTTTATTGTGCATTATGCTATATTCACACTACAGTCATACATATCATCATGTTCTAAGTCCCTCACAGGGAAGGCAGAGAGTAGAGATCACCAGTACAATTTTGACATACATGCCCTCCAGTTCCGAGTACACTAAAAATGTAATTACTTCATTGATTAAAAGGTATTGATACCTTTCCATCACTGATTTGGTAAATTGATCTAGAGTTAGACCTTGGCATTCCACAGCTTTACTTCCACTTCTCATTGTATATTGACATTAGAATGACTAGTAAGATAGATAATACAGAATATATGTTACGCATTTAACAATTGTTGTCTTATATCCCACACTAGGATGCCAACCTAACTCGTAAAGTAGAGTGATACGCATCCTTACCGCTTAGAAGTCTGTGGAGACTACGTTTAGAGCGAAATCTGGAACAGACTAGGCTCTGCACAGGTAGGGCTTTAGATGGCTGAGCACTCACACCTGCCCTCCAAGAAACTGACCATTCTTTTTTCTTCTTTGATTTAATGGTGGCGAGCTTATTGCTTCAAATGTAATCCGCTTCCATGGTCTGTTGACAACAGTTAGATACTTATCAAAACCAAACGTAAAAAGTTACGTAGATATAGGTCGCGGCACGAAACTCTAGCGCTGACCGTTATTGCGCAGAAGTAAAAAATAAGGTGTCTTGGCGGGGTACAGGGGTGAAGGGCGAGCGTGCGTTGCGCCGATTGGCTCTCCAGTCGTACTCCGTCCCCCGTGCCGATACGACGCTCCGCGCACTTCCAGTGTACAGTCGCGTTCTGAATTGTTTTGTTGTCATCGTTAATTTTTGTTGTTGTTTTTTGTTAAGTTTGTTTTGTTGATTTGTTTGTTGTGTTTGTTAGTTTATTCACTGTTTGATTAAGTTTGAACAGTTTTTAAACAGTGAAAATGCCGAGGCCGAGAAGGAATACTGTTTTGAAAAGACAGGCACGGAAAATGGTGTTTGACGTGCATTGTTTTCTGAAAAGGGAATCGAATGATTTCATTAATTCCCTGAAACAAATTCAAAGTGAAATTGGCGAAGCTGCGAGTATTTTACTCGATTCTGACCGCAGCACTGTAGATATAAGTGAAATAAAACAAACTGCAGAAGTTATTCAGGCGGGAAATATAAAATTAAATAGTATAATTAGTGACTTACAGAAAATTCAGAAAAGGACAGCTGAATCTACAAAGACGTCCATAGCAACGGTAAGGAAAATCTCCACTGAAGCCAATAATTCCGACTTATTATCAGTATTTAGAACACCAGGCAAAAAACGCTCCAGATCAAAACCGGTCACAGATATTGATAACTTTGATCAAGGATTAATAAAGAGGTGCATACATAACTTTCATAGGACAAATAATGAACTTCCCACCGTCGGAAAGTTGAGAAAGAAGCTAGAGGAAGATATAAATTTCAAAGGCTCAGAACGAAGTCTTCGACGAATAATTAAGAGTTTAGGGTTTCGGTGGAAAAATACTGAAAACAATCGAAAAGTACTGATTGAAAGTTCAAATATACGTTTACTACGTATCGAATACTTACGCAAAATAAAACAATATCGCCAAGAGGGAAGGCCCATCGTATATACAGATGAATCTTACGTAGATTCATCGCACTCTGCTCCAAAAGCCTGGACCGATGGTACTACAAAAGGTCTCAAAAAACCTATCTCCAAAGGACAGCGGGTGGTCATTGTCCACGCAGGATCAGAGGCTGGGTTCATACCGAACGCACTGTTAACTTTTAAAGCTGGTGCGAAATCAGGCGACTACCACGACAATATGAACTACGACAACTACGAAAAATGGCTGAGGACACAGTTATTGCCGAACTTACCGCCTAATTCTGTCGTGGTAGTCGACAACGCATCATACCATAATAAACAATGGGACCTTGCACCCACTTCTAATTCCAAAAAAGCTGACATGCAGGGTTGGCTTACTGAAAAGGGCATACAATATGAGGAAACTCTACTAAAACCTCAACTATACAATTTAATACGGGCTAACAAAGATAGATTTAAAACATTTTCAATTGACAGGATACTAGCAGAGCAAGGACATCAAGTGCTAAGACTGCCACCATACCACCCAGATCTAAATCCAATCGAAATGGCATGGTCTGACATAAAGCAATATGTAGGCAGTAAAAATGTGAAGTGGAGTGTTGCTAAATGTATAGAACTAATTCAAGAAAAAGTTTTGCTGATGGGTGCTTGGGATTGGGGAAAGTTATGCCAAAAGGTAAAGGACATAGAAGAGCAATATGTCAAGAGTGACCATGTCGTGGATTTGGTTACAGAAGAATTCATCATTCGCGTTGATGGTGACAGTTCAGAGGATAGCCTTGGTGAGTCTGATGACGATGACGCTGTTAGTGCCGACGACCGAAGCAGCCCTGAGCCGGGGCCCTCAGTAAGCAAAAGGCCCTGTTGGGATACTATTGAAGGTGTAAGACCATTGTCTGATTCGGACTAGATATCGGAAAGGAGAATGCGGTGTCTGATGTCCACACCCTGCCGAACTCGCAGGTTTCTTCTATCCTGAGAAGAAACTTCAGTAGGTTCTTATGTAATTCGGACTTAATATAATTTTTTTTATTATTTGGTATTTAATATAAAAATTTACAAATCCGATAGTGTATTTATTTTTCTACTCCCCATAAACTTGTTAAAAATTATATTGTAGGTAACATGAAGTAATATTTGCGTGCGTGACAGTACCCATACGCAGTTAAGTTCCACATTTTGTTCACCGCTAGACTTACTATTTGACTTTACATTAAAACATTATTTTGCTGTTTTTAACTAAGCAATTAAATTACTAATTTGTATTGCGTGCGCGATGGTACCCATGCGCAGCTATCCCCTCCACGTTTCGCTCAGCGCTAGAGTTTCGTGCCGCGACCTGTAGCAGTAACAAATATTATTTTTGATTTACTTACGTGAGTTCCATTTGCAAAAGCAAATAATCGTGAAGCAGATCTATAAAATCTGTCTGGATATTGATTGTTTTGTTTGAAACAATAACACACAGATACCAATATTTAACAAAACAACCATTAGTGACATTTGTCAAAACATTAAATTGCAGATAAAATATAACTTTTCATCTATGGTCGTAGTATTAGTCGAATAATGAAATCGAACAAACGCTGGAATTTCCATTTTAATGTGTTTTAGTATCGTTTTAAGAGCTTGTTATCTGTGGGTATAATAATTAATAAGCATTGTCAATTTATATTGGAAGAACTTGTAATTTTTTAAGAAAAAAATTTAGAACGATTTTTGGCCCTTTTGTGATTTTATGGCAATTTGAATTGATGGTAGGACTAGAGCGAGATCATGCCAATGAACTA
The DNA here is from genome assembly GCA_951449985.1 of Falcaria lacertinaria. Classification (NCBI taxonomy): domain Eukaryota; kingdom Metazoa; phylum Arthropoda; class Insecta; order Lepidoptera; family Drepanidae; genus Falcaria; species Falcaria lacertinaria. The sequence goes on along the minus strand of OX602111.1, from coordinate 9,322,092 downwards.
TAAGTAAATTGTTAGCGTGTTTCGGTCATTTGGTGTTTTCGTATTCGAATTGTTAATTGTAGTTCTATACGATTGTTTTTTGTTAAATTAGCGGACTCGAGGCCCTGAATTGGCACCATTGTCAAGTGAAGTGTGAAGATATTTTAGCAGGATCGGCAACGATCTATAGGCTACGGTACTTGTTACGTCAACAACCTTACGATCTCGTTTAGCACTTAAGTGGTATATAAAAGTGTGGAAACGCACCAGCAGGTCGTGGTCGGTGATGGAGCCGGCTGTGGCCTCGTTGCTGTTGAACTCCAACTCGGAGGCGATCGACACCGGCGTCACGTCGCCGCTAATAGAAGACCCTACAAACAGTATAAACCACCTAGTAGTACCTACCTACATGTTATATATTATATCGCAACCACTCGCAACGATGGCACAACAAACTGCAATTTGATTCTGCCTTACTAATTTTCAATCACGCGCCAATCCATTGCAAGGTACTTGAATAAATTAGGCACTAAAATACAACAATATTATAAATGCGAAAGTTATTTAATGTATTCATAATATATGTGTAAGTGTGTGTGTTTGTACCCTATTCACGCCTCAACGGCTGAATGGATTTGCATGAAATATATAAATATAAAATAATATATAAGTTGGATTAACATATAGGATACTTTTCATCCCGGAAAATTTAGTGGTTCCCGAATGATAGTATAACCATGCGATATACTCAAGCTATACTACATACGATGTAACATTGCGCATTGGTTATATATCCGTGCAGAGGAAGTATAATTATACACATACTGCACTTTTGTAGATATTTTCTTCCTGGACAAGGAAAGTTGTAAACTAGGCAGGAATTAAAATAAAATAACACGGACATAACGTCTCCGTGGAGACGTAACATTAATGATTTTTCAATTTACGTTAGTTTCATCAAAATGTATATAAAATACCTATAGTCATGCATCCTTATTGTATTGAAAAACAAACAGTACAGTCTTATTATTTTTTGAAAGCGTTTGATAACGTGTAAGTGTAAATCATTAGCCATCATTCGTGGCGCAATCGTAGGAAGACATACAATGATAAATGTATGGAATATATACAAAATCATGCAACCATTTTGCGCGTGCACACTGAACACAATTCCTAAGCTCATTTCGTTATGCCTACATGTGATGTGACCGATTCTTCGGAAATCCAGCATTATTTTAGAATAAAAACAAAATGCTTAAGTAAAGTATTTACACGCGAATTTGTATGATAAGAACGTAGGGGAAGTGAGCACATGCGTGCTGCAGGCTTCATGCGTTTTATATCCGGCTGGCAACACCAAAGTCCCATCAACCTCACGAGGCTAGACTATACTCTCGCAGAATCAAGTTCTTTAAATTAATCTTCATAAAAATAATAATGAATGGAAATATATTTGAATTTCGATAAGTGTACCAGCAGGACAGTTTAAAGGTATGGGTGGTCGGTCACTTGCTCAGTGCTCGGCAGTTAATAAATATATGGTAAATTGTAGTCAGTTTAACTTCCCCGCTCACATTACATACATAGGTTGTAACCGAACACTTCACATTTTTAATTATTATATTATGTCGTTCTATTCTATATCATTATGAATACCGATAGAATGGGTGTGGCAATACTATTGATGACTTGCAATCATGTCGAACTTGGATCAAAATCAATCGGTTATATAGATACTATAGAAATTGTTGGACAATCAGTAGTATCTTAGAGTAGATAATAAACTACGTACAAGTAGTATTACGCGAAGCATAGCGACTGTTGACGTTCGATATCATCGATAGTGTTGCCAAATTATGTTTTTTATACCAGCGTTTCCCAAATGATGGGTAGCAACCCGGTACCGACAGGTCGGGTCCACGAAAATTCAAATACCGGATCGCAGCATTATGTCATTGGTCATCAATCATACTCGTCGAGTTCATAGTTAAAACATACAACACATTCATACACACTTCTCACTAAATATAACGTCCTTATGATTGATATAATATAGTTACTTATATTATGTGGACATTAAATTTTGATTTTATTTTCCCTATATGCACTAAAAAAACTTGTGATCACGATGGGCAAACATAAAAATATAAAATATTTGGGAAACACTGTAGCCCTAGCAAGAATAACGTGCGACTACGTATTCGTATCGCCTTCGCCATTTTGAGAGTTACGTTTTCGAATATGTAGTCGAAAGATGTTCCTGCTACCGGCCCTATAGAAGTCAATATTATTACTGCATTGTACGGCAAGGCTAATTATATAGCGGTGTACCTGCGAGGTTGGAGTGAGGCATGTAAGGGTGAAGCGCTGGCTCGAGGCACAGCGTCGCCGCCTCGCCGTCCCACTGGGGGAGCTTGCTGCCAACATTCATACTAATATTGCTACTGGGACTGGGACCAACGACACTGTACCGGCCTTCGCTGCCTTTATCTCACTAACCACTGCGAAAAATCCCTACGAACAAGCTTCGAAGATGATAATACACTCGAGAGGAATGCATTCAGACCACCAGCACAAAACTTAACTTGAAACTAAGAACGATGAGTTATTAAAATAAAATATTTTTACTTTTTATTTGGTTACACTTTTGTTCATAAGTTTCCTGGCTATTAAGGTTTATGTTGGTGAGCTGGATGAATTGCCTCTGAGTGTAGTGATACCTACATCCATAGCCGAATGATTAAGCTTAGCTGGTCGAAGGTGCAGGTGATAATTCACAAAGTAACACATTATTGACAGTAAAAATCAAATAAGCACATTAGCAGCTTCTTTTCATAGCTGATCATCTCAACTAGGATTTGCGTTCCCTTTGAAATGATACAATAAGAAATATTACATATTTGGTTTAAATATTAAACTGAAAAACCAGTTCTGGAGCAAAGTTGCCATTAGTATATCATCCATTTTTAATCAATCCATTCCCACCGGAGCAAACGTTTATGGTATGAAAATTAGTGTTTGCCTTGCGTCTGAGTGTTTGGTATGTATTTACAAAAAAAAGCTTTGCTTAGTTTGGGGCAGATGGCGCTGTGTGATAATGTCCAAACATTATTATAATATTATATATAAAAGTAGTATAAACTAAATGCGTGTCTGTCTGTGTGTCTTTAGTTAGCTCATTCAAATGTCATTAACATCTGTTAAATACGTACATATAACTCCAGCTAGTAAATTTCGAAATTTATATCAGTTTACATATTTACAATTAGTTACAAATCCTAGTTAAACAGTTAGCAATGATTTATTTATTAAAATTGTTGATGAAATTAAATGCAATGTAACAAAAGGGAAAAATCCATAAAATTAAAAAAAATAAGAAAGCTAGTCTCTCTCAAACGACACTAATCAAACCAAAAAGTATTAACTTGTGTGTGCGTGTGTCTGTGTGTGTGTGTGTGTGTGTGTTACCTGTCAGTGGAGTTGTTCTTGTGGTCGGAAGTGTAGTTGGAGTTGGGCGAGGAGGGCCCCGAGGAGGAGCGGCCGCTGGGAAGCTCGCCGGACGACGACATCAGCGACGACGGCCCGCTCCAACCCACACCTGACACATTACCTAACAACTCTATCAACTACACCAACACTCAAAAAACACTCAACTCGGCAAAAAAGTGTTGGAAACGAACTACATTTTTGACTACTGACAACCTTCACAAAATGTTATCCATGTTATGACGTTTATTGTAAACAAACCAATCAAGTCGGCTGATACTCTATACGAGCTGCGCCGGGTCGCCATACGATATACGTACGGCACAGTGGCGCCGCCCTATTATTTTCTAACTCTTTTTTGCCAGCCTGTACGCTCGCGTGGAGGTCCTCAAATGTATATAGCCTTAGTAAGAACAACTTTCGACTACATATTCGTATCGCTTTCAACTATTTTTGTATGGGAACGTGAACAACACTGCGCCGCCGAAAAGAGGAACTTTAAAATAACATTTTGAAACAATACGTAGTCGAATGATATTGAACTTGCTACTAGTACTCTACTGGTTGGTACTTGGTATTGCTAGGGGCTATACGCTACGACGACTGCGTAGCTTACCATCAGGTGGGGCGTATGCTTGTGTGCCACTTTAGTGGTATAAAAAAGTGATTGTGTTGTATGGAAGGCATCCTGGTGTCGCGGCGGCAATGAGCGCGGGGGTAGTAAAATAAAAAATCATTTATTAAGGTCTATATTACCACCGGATCGGAAAAAAAGCCTAGAGTAATAAAGTATAGTGTACACTGACTGTTGGTGGGCGAGGGGTGCTTGGCGGGCGCGGTGGGCGGCGGGCGCGGCGCGGCGGCCACGCGCTCCAGGAAGGCGTCCAGCTGCCGCAGCGACAGCGCGTTGTGCAGCGTCTCCAGCGGACGGATGGCCGGCACACCGCCGAAGCCCTCCAGCGCCGCTGCACCAGTAACACACTCACTCACATTCTTTCTACACTTGACCTCAGTCCTAGAAGGGCATAGTGGCAACAGTGGACTGGAACAGAATCCATGTTTTTGTGAGTTCTCCGTATCTTTTCAGCGGGGAAATCATCCTCACACATTGGAACCGAAATGGTCTCGCACGGCGTGCATCCACAGGAGTTTTCTTCCGCGCACGATCAAATTGTGCAATGAAGTTTTCGCTGAGGTTTTTCACGGGTCGGCAACGCGCGAGAGACACCCCTTGCGTTGCAAGCATCCGAAGGCTACGTGACTACTTACCATCAGGTGTTATGTATGCTTGTTTGCCACCTTAGCGGAATTAAAAATACCTAAAAGGCGGACAGGAGTATGGATAGTGGTGGGATCAGAGAACCTCCCAACATAAGGAACTATCGCTACTATATATGTAGAGATCGCTATTATGCGATGAGGCCGCCAATTGTACAACATAATATAATAATGTTTCCTTCCAATCATACATTGTATCGTCTTGTGCAATAAAGTGTATCAATCAATCTACTTATGTAAGGTCGGGACCGCTACAGTACGGTACAGTGTATAAGTGTGTGTGATGTGGGTATAGTATGGTTACCGTTGGCGGCGGAGGCGGCGGGGATCATGACGCGCAGGTTGGGCGCGGAGCTGGAGCCGGAGATGACGGCGGTGCTGAAGAGCCCCGCGGCGCCGGGCAGCTTGCCGCGCGCCAGGCCCAGCATCTTGAGGTAGCTCATCTGGCCGGCGATGCTGTGCCGCTGGCGCCGGCCTGCGCCCCCCGCGGCCCCGCTACAGTGCGCGTCCCCCGCCAGCCGCGGCCACGACCCGCCGACACAAAGCTGACCCGACTCGGCGGGGGACGCCGCGGTTAGTGGGCGACACGCTGCCCTCAGCGGCCGAGCCCCAGGACATTAGTAGGGGAGGGGAGTTACGGCACGAGCCGGTGAACGGGTTAGAGACGGGGTGGTGATAAACAAAAAAATAAATAAATAATACATAAATATGAACATACAATACAATTAAATAAATAAATAAGATTTTATAGATCATTTAATAAACAGCATAAGTGCATATACGACGTAATTATAATAAATATAGTATATATGAAATAAAATGGTGCACCGAAGCGTACGCGAGGATGGGGAGGTGACCACGATTGCTTTGTAGTAAGCTCGCGATCGACCTGACACTATGGATCGTATCCCTGAACCCATGGTGCGGCCGTTTGACGAAAGTTCGCTCGCCCCTTTGACGCGCAATATCCTTCATCGCACCACATTACTCCAGCACCCACATGGTATTGTACATGTGATCGATGGAGAAAAATAGTGAACAGAAAATTACGCTGGCCCTAGTGTAAGCTGACCTTATCTACCAATTAAATAATATGTACATGATTAGTTCACACAGGCATGCTGGCACCAAACAATAGTCAAACGTACACACGCGCCCGTGAGGAGCGATGCAACGCAAACACACACAATATCGCCGGCCAGAGTGAGCTCGTGAAGACGGCGCGGGCGCACGGCGACACTACGGACTCAAACCACGCACACAAATATCACATAGCCTTATCTCCTGAAACACTTTGACGCTAGATTATTTATTGACATTGGTTTCGATTCTGTTGTTCAAAATTACTAAACTCGACTAATTTGACAGGTCTAAAAGTCTGGCTATCCCATTCTCATGTGCGGGGTTAGATAAGGATCGCAATATTTTTAGACCTGTCAAATTAGTTAAGTTTAGTCATTTTGAACAACAGAATTGGCACTATTGCACGGTTAGTCAATAAATAGCCCACCGTTTCAGCTTCAGAAACTGTCGGCGAGAAGCAGATAAAACGATGGTACCTTTTAATGGATATAAACTGGACCAATTGCAATGTTTGGTTGGGTTGCAAGTTTAATCTCGCTGGTCTCATCATGCAGGCATGCGGCTTACCTTTGGCCCCGGAACATTGTAAACAAGCCAATTTCTAACTGAAGCACGACTCATGTTGATATTGGAAATATGTATATAAATAAGAAGCTAAACTCGTTGTAGTTTGGTTCGTGTAATTAATATAATATAATTAAATATATAGAGGACATTTCCTGAAGTGGTCACAGACCATCTACACCGCACTATTGACGTGCTGGATACTTATGTATAATACATACCGAACACAGAGACAAGTAAACACGAATGTGTTGTCCTGACGGGAATCGAACCCGCGGCGTCAGGTGCAGCAGTCAGGTATACTAACTAACCCAGCGGTGTCGTCGGTTATGTATGGTTACGATGGGTGTGCACTGACCTTCATTATCGCCGCCTAGGCAGTGGTAGCGCAGCCCCTCAGGCGATAGCTCCGTCTCTGTCACGCGTCGTACGCGACTGAGTCAATGCTAGTTCTTCACACGACACATTGCACTTATCACAACTCTACTAAATTCAATATCTATGACTAAGTGTGTATACTCCGGTTTGGTGCATCTTCGATTTAGTATTATATCAGTGCAATGTGTCGTTGTAAATACAAGTCCGTGCATCAAATTAGTGGCAAACAAAGACTAAAATTAATTTCAGAACCAACTTCAACTCATAGTACATAGATAAATAAAAATAATTATAAAATAAATCATTGAAGAAACACCCCATTAAATTATCGATATTAATTATGTTTCAGTTACATAGGAAGAACTGTTAGGTATATTTTGGATTGTACATACATTATATACTTGTTTGTATCCTTCTGGTTTAACTGACATTGATCAAGTGTTTTCTACGAACGAGTCACATGTATGGGGTTTTCACATATTTATAATTATACCATTTACCATGTAATAATATATAATATATAGAACACCACGCATGCGCCAATGGCAAGTGCTGTGAGACACCAACAACAAATCATGTTCACACCGCGTATTAGTCAATAAAAGTACACAGTTTGGACGAAATCACTTTCTAATCTGAAAAGGGAGTATGTGCAGTTTGTCACCATACTTAACATCATCCCCATCCCAACTAGTCACTAATTAGTGACTAGTGACATTTTAAATATGCTACACAACAATCTTGGCATGTCAATGGTGTGCGCAAGGTGGGTACCGAGAATGCTCACGCCACATCAGAAGCAGCGACGAGTTGCGTGTTGTCGAGAGTTTTTGGACCTCTGTGCTGAGGACAAAGATGCCATTTTGGGCCGTATTGTGACTGGAGATGAAACTTGGGTTCACCATTATGAGCCTGAGTCAAAGCAGGAGTCCATGCAATGCCACAAAAAGGGTACACCACCTCCCAAGAAATTTAAGGTGTCCCAATCGGCTGGAAAGCTCATGGCGACGATTTTCTGACGATACAGAAGGAATTTTGCTAATAGATTATAAGGTAAAGGGTGTCAATATAACCGGAGAGTACTACGCTGCACTGCTAGTACGCTTGCGAGATGCTGTGAAGGAAAAGCGGCGGGGCAAATTAACCAAAACGGTGCTGCTTTTACACGACAATGCACCCGTGCACAAGGCGCAAGTTGCGATGGCTGCCATACAAAAAGTGGGCTTCCAAATGTTGAAACATCCTCCCTACAGTCCAGACTTAGCCCCCAGCGATTATTATTTATTCCCAAAAATGAAATAAGAACTCCGTGGGAAGAAATTTTCGTCTGATGATGAGGTGAAGAATGCAATTTCTGCCTATTTTGACGACAAAGAGAAATCTTTTTTTTTACGGTATAAATAAATTAATTGAACGATCTGAGAAATGTGTTAGGATTAAGGGAGAATATATTGAGAAAGAAAAATAATTAAAATTTTTACTCTGTCTTTTTTAGCCCCCATTCCGCGAACTTATTTACCTCCCCTCGTACGTAGGTACCTATCTATATTTAGTGTAATTAAAATTTGGCTATTGAGCTAGCTAAGTTTTTTTTCTTGGCTGCCTACCTTAGAGATAATTCAATGCACGCCCCTGCTATGACCACAGAAAGTGTTTCGTCCATGGTGCTAAGTAAGGCAACAAGTGTGGTGAGCGTGGTGGCGGCGTGGCTTACCGTGGTCGGTCTGCTTGTGCTGGTCGTAGCTGCGCGCGCGAGGCTGCGGCTCCTCCGGCTCCTTAGCTTCCTTCTCGTCGATCTACGCAAGTTTGGACCACACAAGGTATTTACTGTTCCTTCATTTTTACCATGTATTAATCTACGTAAATGAAAGTTAACGACAGGGGACGAATAAAGATAAGTTTCAACAGACAAGTTAAAGATAAAATAGCGGTCACGTCGTATACGGAGTTCAAAGTAGCAGCCCTGGACAGGGATTAATCAGCTGCACCGACATGATTAACTCTTAAATTATAAGATACGAAATAATCCTACTAATATTATAAATGCGAAAGTTTGTGAGTATGAATGGATGGATGGATGGATGGATGTTTGTAACTCTTTCACGCAAAAACTACTCAAAGGATTCGGATGAAATTTGGGACACAAATAATTTATAACCTGGATTAACACATAGAATACTTTTTATCCCGGGAAAATTTTAGGTTCCTCTGAGATTGTAAGCTCAACGCGGACGTAGTCGCTGGCAGAAGCTAGTCAAACATTATACATAGGCGAAAAGAAGTTTGTTCGTACGTACCTGTGCGTGCGTAGCGCAGTGCGTCCTCGCGCGCAACTCGGCCGTGAGCCGCGCGGCCAGCGACGACGCCTCGTGCCCGCTCACCGTGTAGTGCAGGTTGCTGCAACCGTTCAGTTCAAAACATATTTATTCACTCCCACATAAATAGAAGAAACAAATACTTGTATCTTAATTAGTTTGGTACATTGTGTATAATTTAGACTATAAATATGCGAGTATAAAAAAAAAAATTAAGTGTGTGTAAGTTGACGTAGCGTATGTGTGTTTGTGTGTGGGTGTAATATGGGCCAGTGTAAGTGGAGAGCGATCTAATTATAATAATTGTTCTGTTTCTCATCATTACAGACACGCTACACGCATCCGTAGCCCAAGCAACAATAATTTGCGACTACGTATTCGTAACGCCTTCGACTTATTTTGTATGGGAAAATTAACACGCTGCGGCGGTAAAAATAAACTAAAAATTCGTATGAACATTTTAAAATGTTGAAAGTTACGGATTCGAATAATTATTCGAAAGATGTTCTTGCTACCGGTACTGATACACATATATTCAGGAGAGTAAGGTTGCCAGTGTTCCACGAGGATACGCTGGGCTAGTAGTAATACTGCTAGCATAGTGAGTCTTCATCAACAACATGGTTGGCAACGCGTTAGTGATACCGATACGGCTACGGTGACTGCTTACCATCAGGTGGCCGTATGCTTGTGTGCTACGTTAGTGGTCAGTCTAGATATGTCGAGTCACTGAACTGGAGATAAGCACATGCGAGCTTTATAGTGGTACTCAAAGTCAAATTTATTTAATGTAACTTATACAGGTTCATATCTAACTAACAAGATCAATGCGAAAGTTTGTGCGTGCGTGTGTTTGTACCTCCTTCACGCCTCACCGACTGAATGGATTTGCATGAAATTTGCAATGCAGGTAGCTTTTAAGCTGAATTGGCATAAAGGATTTTCCAGTAACTTTTATTTTTAAAGAAAGTGTTCCGCATAAATAAAATACCCTTGAATTTGCAAGCAAAATATAATTGTACATGTACGTAGTCGCGGATACTGCAAGTAGTAATTAAGTGCTGTTTAATCAAAATTCAAAAAAGCCGTGGTGGCCTTGTGGTTGAAGCAACAGGCCTGTCATCTGATGGGCCCAGGTTCGAGTCCCGGCCTGTACCAATGAGTTTTTCTAAGCTTAAGTACAGTGATTAATCACACCATGAGCTTTTAAAAAGAGAGTTAGGGCGATTTGGGATTTCCCGTGGGTTATCCCATTTAAATTGGAGCCGCCCGACTGGGGACTGTACCTCCGCCTTACAGAAGACCGCAGTGAAATAACACTACTTGATGTAGTGTTGTGTTTCTGCGGTAAGTAAGGTTGCGAGTGCTCCACGAGGATACGCTGGGCTAGTAGTATTGCTGCTAGCACAGTGAGTCCTCATCAGCAACATGGTTGGCACCCCGTAGTGATACCCCTGGTATTGCTAGTGGCTATAGGGTACGGTGACTGCTTACCATCATGTGTATGGTACGGGCCGTATGCTTGTGTGCCACCTTAGTGGTATAAAAAATCAAATCAAATGATAGTATACTCACCAAATAGGAATAGGATCCGAGGGCCTTATCTTGGATTTCAGCACCTTGTTGGGTGAGAAAGTATTGTCCATTTCATCGAGGTTATCCTGTCAATACATATTTTTTTTATACTTTAATAAGCTTTCTTATTTATTGTATTGAGGTGTAATCAGTGCCGGTAGCATGAACTTTTTCGACAATGTTTTCGTATCGCCTTCGACTATTTTTGTATTGAAATATGAACAGCGCTACGGCGGTGAAAAGTGGAACTAAAAATTAGTATGACAATTATGACATTTCGCGAGTTACATTTTCGAAAACGTTGTCGACAATGTTCCTGCTACCGGCACTGAGCTTCAAATACCGTTATAAAATCATAACGTTATCACATGCTGGTGTCTTTAACGTTATACGCAATATAAGGTTATTTGATATATCAGAATGATGTTAGATCAGTAAACGATATTTACGGTATGATTTAACGTGATTTTTTTATAACGTTATTCGTCTTTTCGTTAAAAATGATAAAGAAATACCATAACCTTATACTCGTAACATTATATAACACATATTTTTTTTATAACGTAATGAAGTTCTTAGTTTAATGTCGATAGTATTGGTATGCATACAGGCTGCAGCGTCTCCTGGCTCGCCATATTGTCGTCTTCTGCCTCCTCTTCTATGCATTTCACTTCATCCGACGGACTTTGCTGTCGATAAAGTTATTTATAATTATATCACATTATATTATATCATTCAAACATTTAATAAAAATATGGGAACGACGCTCATCAATACATTTAATATAATAATATAGACAGCGTTTCTGTATGAACGCCAAAAATACCAATACGCCGTGATACTCCTGATATTGCAAGCGTCTGTAAGTTACGGTGACCTCTCACCACCAAGCAGGCCGTAAGGGGGCTAGCAACTTTAAAAAAATATATAATGAAAACAGGATGTAATAGTTTTGACGGGAAACAGACAGAGTGGTTGAGATTTTATTCAGTGCCTCGTAAATATTGTTATTGTGATCTTTAGTGTATTGTCGGTATCATTATGTGCAGTAAAGATTCATTTAGTGACTGATTTACAGGAACATTGGAAATAAGGCCATTCGCAGGTAACCTATTGAGGTTACCTCCGACCTAAAGACATTTTTTGAACACGTTGCTTTGTCTCCAGAAACCCCCATAAGAATGTATGAGATTAGACATTATAATGCAACACAAAACATTTGAAACTTGATAATTATCTAACAGTCTTCACTGGCAATAATAACCCTTGAAGAGGATTGATTGTCATAGTTAGGATGAAGAAGAAGAGGTTGTACCGAGTTGTTGGTGGTGGAGTGGTTCCTGCTGTGCGGCCGGAAGCCGGGCCCGGGAGGCAGGTTCTTCTGCACGCAGCAGTTCACGCCCGGACTGAAGTGCAGCTCCACGTGGAACCTTCAAAAATGCACTTTGAGGACTCATCCTATTGACATAGATTAGGATACATATCCCACAGGATTATTCCCTGCGCGTGGCTCGTGTAGCACACACTATCCACACTAATATAATAAATGAGAAAGTTACTCTGTTTGTTAGCTTGCTACCTTTTCACAACTAACCGGCTGAACGGATCATAATGAAATTTGGCAATGAGATAGATTATAACCTGGGAAAGGACATACGCTATCTTTATCTAGATCCACGCGGGCGAAGTTGCGGGTAAAAGCTAGTACGATATAAAATAAGTAAGTACATTTTTTATGTGAACATATTCCCATTCGCTGTACTTGGAGTGATTTCGTTAAAAGGGACGGAAATGCATTACAGTAAGTATGGCTAGGCCGCAGGTAAAAGCTCATTTATTATTAAGCTATTTTTTGTATGATATGAATATATTATTAAGATATTAATATATCCAGCTATTCCTGCAGTCAGCCTTTACGTATTGTAAGTGAAGGATACCTTTCCTCCGAGCATGGATCCTTGGTGGGGTCCTCATACAGCATGACCACTATCTGCGACATGTAGTTCAGCTCCGATACCATCGACACGTACTCCATCGCGCGGCGCCATTGCTCGTCTTTTAACACCTGAAATAAGCGGTTAACATGTTATTTTATTATAATCAGCCTGGTATTTTTCAATCTTTTAGGGATACCTTAGCGTAAGGAAACTTTCCTCTTTCACCATTTTGATAAAGTTATAAGTTTTATATATTTATGAATTACAGATTTATGTATATTTAAGATTCTTTGTGCACTAGGTTGTAAGCAAACATTTGTATACGAGCTGTACTATACACCCAGAACGAATTCCGGAAACCAGATCTACACATATTGTGGGTCTTCGTTCTAACTTCATTCAGTTGATTTTTTTATTCAGATAATTAAAATTCCTAGGAACGCAAATAGATTTGTTGTTGAGAATACAAATCCAAACATACAAAATCATATCGCTAAGACCGTCAATCCACCTGGGGTACGAAGAGAATATCATAATATAAATATAAATCACTCTTGACTTGAACAATTAATTTGCTTCGTTAAAAAAATACCACAAAGGTGGCAAACAAGAATACGGACCGTCTAATGGTAAGCGGTTACCGTAGCCTATGGACGCTTGCAACATCGGGGGTATCATTCGCGCGTTGACGACCATGAAATTTTTCAAACATACGTACACATAACATTTATATGTATATACATACGTCGAGCAATCCGCCAAATCTGAGGACAGTGAGTAGCGAGTGCACGTGGCTCTCGCTGGTGAAGTAGAGCCGCGTGCGCACGTGGCGGCCCGGGCTCGACACCCCGTGGCTGTATCTGGAAAGTCATATGTATCATTGGATTTATATTGAGGGAAGGCCATGGCTCATATTGATACCCATATTAATCTGTACCTAGGGTTCAATCTGTTCACGGTCTCCTCCCCCGACTCTTCGATGTTCCTCTGGAGATCTGCTCTTATTTTCTTGAGGAGCGGCGTGCATATCCCTTGGCTGATTGTCAGCTTCTCTTGCATCGTCAAGCCATATTCCTGCAAATAAATATTTCGCATAAATTTTATAATACCTTCAAATGTGACTTTTACGTTTAAAATCTTCACAGCGCGTGCCTCAAATGCCTCCCCAAAAATGCTCTACAACTCTAATTTGTAAGGACCTGTGTAGTAAACGTATCTAAAACAAAGAGCCGATAGCATTCAGTCAGCTTTTTTCCGAACCGGTGGTATAGTACTGCATAAGCGTCTTATAGGGGCCTATTCTAAATTATTATTTTTGACTTGACTTCTACACTAATATTATAAAGAAGTGCGATTTTATTGTTTGTTTGTTTGTATTGAATAGGCTCTAAAACTACTGGACCGATTTGAAAAAATCCTTTATCATTGGAAGCCGACATTATCCCTGATGAACAAAGGCTACTTTTTACCGCGGGAAAACGGGTAAAAGTATAGTATAATCCTACGCGGGCGAAGTCACGGGGAAAAGCTAGTTAGACAATAAAATGATAATGTTACCTGCGGTATGACAATATCGGCCAAGTACTTGGCATATATATAGAGCTCCTCGGCCAAGTCGAACTGCAGCGTGTGCTGGTTGTGTTGCAGGTCGTACTTGATGCAGTCGTAGATGTCCGGGATCTTGGATATATCGTACGACTTGTTCTTCGTACAGAAGTCCTTCTCGATCTTGCCCCAGCGTCGGCCCATCAGCTCCCACGTCTCGCCGTGGTATAGTATCGTATCTGGAAATGTACAGTTAGATAGTGGTTTTACAACACACACGATTCCTAAAGTGGGTTTCGTAGAAAAGTAACCAAGGTGCCGCGAAATGATTTATTTTGCCTGTGAAATAATCATTTTCTTGTAAATAGCGCGAAATATGTGACTTGAAAAACCCATAACTGTTATGTAAGTAGGTGCTAGAATTGAATACTCTACAGTAGCCAAAAACACTATATTAACCTTGCTCACTTTTGTCAATACAAGTTTTAGCTCGTATTTTAACTGCAATATCTTTCATTTGTACTTCTGGGGTTTTACTCAATAGAATTAATTTGGCGAGTGTTCCATTACGTTACATGTAAAGGAACCCCTTTGCCGGTAGCAGGAACATTGTCGACAACGTTTTCGTATCGCCTTCGATTATTTTTGTAATGGAAAATGAACAGCGCTGCGTCGGTGAAAAGTGGAACTAAAAATTAGTATGACAATTTTGACATTTCGCGAGTTACGTTTTCGAATACGTTGTCAACAGTGTTCCTGCTACCGGCACCGAAGTAGATGATACCTTTGCTCTTGGGGTCGTCCTTCTTGGTGAGCACGATGTGCACGAGGTGCTGTATGAGCGAGTGGACGTGCGCGCAGCAGCGGACCGGGTTCTTGACGAACTCCATGGCGGCCGCGATGGACAGCGACTCGCACGGGTTGATGCGCGCGCGGTCCGCCGCGGAGAACTCGCGGTCCACCTGCATAGCCTCGTGCAGGCGGGCCTTCGCCCTACACACACCGACAAACACTCTCATAACCTCAGATTAACCAAACAAGGTAGATGGAACTATTCGAACAACGAAGTAATAGCGGTTAAATGACACCGGTTAAAACTACGTCATGCAGTGTACATACACCTACACAGTTACAAGAAACTACGCCTTGCCTACGCACTACATGTTTAAAAAACCTTGCCGGCGTCACACGAGCTCAGACAAAACTTAATTATACCCGAAAACCTTCCTCAGGAATCACTCCGTCTATTAGTGAAAACCGCATTAAAATCCGTTGCGTAATTTAAAAGATCTAGCCGTACAGACAGTGGAAAGCTACTTTGTTTTATAGAATTTAATTAAGGGGCCGGTATAAAATAAATCAACCTCCAATACGAAATATAATCACATATTTTCATAACTATACTTAGATTACTGCAATAGCTGTAATTATGGACACTTATGTATGCGCTATTTTGACAGGTATTTTTTATTTTTTTATAGTATTCTAATCTTTTTGGTGATCCAAATAACAAATCAGTTAACTGCCATTGTAAACTCACATGTTCTGCACTTTGGAGGAGTCGCAGTCGTTATCGAGCAAGCCGTTGGTGTTGGCGGACTTGACCATCTGCACCAGTATGGGGGTGAGCTCGCCTTCAAGCGCCAATAGGCCTTTAGCGAAGGCGGCCGCTGTCATCTGCACACGACCCTCGTCTGACGCGTAGATCTTCAGGTCGTGACGGAAGGTCGAGTGCAGCCGGAGCAAGCCCAGACCTTGCGTACCGCCCTCGCCTATGGACGCAGTGGTATATTATACAACCAAACAAAAAAAAAAAGATTGATAAACAAACAGGATCGATTGTCATAAAAAAATAGTTTCTGTCCATTGTCCACTACAAAATGTATGTGAAAAGTTTGTGTGGAAAGTAATCTTACCATAGTTGATCCAATTGAGTTATTTGATCGGCCTCGGCTGGATGTATAGTGTATAGTGTATACTGACCGGGGATGTGGCGGCCCTGTCCGCCGGGGTACATGCAGCGGAACATGCGGCCCAGCTCCTCGGCCTGGATGTATAGTGTATAGTGTATACTGACCGGGGATGTGGCGGCCCTGTCCGCCGGGGTACATGCAGCGGAACATGCGGCCCAGCTCCTCGGCTGGATGTATAGTGTATAGTGTATACTGACCGGGGATGTGGCGGCCCTGTCCGCCGGGGTACATGCAGCGGAACATGCGGCTCAGCTCCTCGGCCTGGATGTATAGTGTATAGTGTATACTGACCGGGGATGTGGCGGCCCTGTCCGCCGGGGTACATGCAGCGGAACATGCGGCCCAGCTCCTCGGCTGGATGTATAGTGTATAGTGTATACTGACCGGGGATGTGGCGGCCCTGTCCGCCGGGGTACATGCAGCGGAACATGCGGCCCAGCTCCTCGGCTGGATGTATAGTGTATACTGACCGGGGATGTGGCGGCCCTGTCCGCCGGGGTACATGCAGCGGAACATGCGGCTCAGCTCCTCGGCCTGGATGTATAGTGTATAGTGTATACTGACCGGGGATGTGGCGGCCCTGTCCGCCGGGGTACATGCAGCGGAACATGCGGCCCAGCTCCTCGGCTGGATGTATAGTGTATAGTGTATACTGACCGGGGATGTGGCGGCCCTGTCCGCCGGGGTACATGCAGCGGAACATGCGGCCCAGCTCCTCGGCTGGATGTATAGTGTATAGTGTATACTGACCGGGGATGTGGCGGCCCTGTCCGCCGGGGTACATGCAGCGGAACATGCGGCCCAGCTCCTCGGCTGGATGTATAGTGTATACTGACCGGGGATGTGGCGGCCCTGTCCGCCGGGGTACATGCAGCGGAACATGCGGCCCAGCTCCTCGGCTGGATGTATAGTGTATAGTGTATACTGACCGGGGATGTGGCGGCCCTGTCCGCCGGGGTACATGCAGCGGAACATGCGGCCCAGCTCCTCGGCTGGATGTATAGTGTATAGTGTATACTGACCGGGGATGTGGCGGCCCTGTCCGCCGGGGTACATGCAGCGGAACATGCGGCCCAGCTCCTCGGCTGGATGTATAGTGTATACTGACCGGGGATGTGGCGGCCCTGTCCGCCGGGGTACATGCAGCGGAACATGCGGCCCAGCTCCTCGGCTGGATGTATAGTGTATAGTGTATACTGACCGGGGATGTGGCGGCCCTGTCCGCCGGGGTACATGCAGCGGAACATGCGGCCCAGCTCCTCGGCTGGATGTATAGTGTATAGTGTATACTGACCGGGGATGTGGCGGCCCTGTCCGCCGGGGTACATGCAGCGGAACATGCGGCCCAGCTCCTCGGCCTGGATGCGGCCGGCCGGCGTCAGCTCGCCGCCCCACTTCAGGATCAGCACCAGCGACGGCTCGCCCCCAGACCCTACTGTAACACCACAACGGTCAAACACCAAACAACGCTCATCAGTCCGAACAAGAATAAATTGCGACTACGTATTCGTATCGCCTTCGACTATTTTTGTACGGGAAAATGAACAGCGCTGCGGCGGCGAAAAGTGGAACTAAAAATTCGTATAAACATTTTGAGACTTTCGTTTTCGAATACGACTACGTATGATGAAAGATATTCTTGCTGCCGGCACAGACACATCACCACACAGTTCGGAATAATGACACGCTTACGGCAGAATACTAAAGTTTTTCGAGAGAGAAAGTGCCTACCCCGTGAGGGACTTGAAGGCGTGATCATTTGTACATTTATGTACGTCATCAGTATTCGTCAATACTGAAACAACATTCAAACTTTAAAAGCCCACGTAAATTTTTGATGCGTCGTCAAATATTTGCAAATAAAGTCACGGCGCTACACCATTTCTAGTGTGTTATTAATCCGATTTCTGTGATCATCACAGATCGCATCAATCGTCCAGGCCGCTCTAGGCAAGGCAATGGGAAAGCTCAGCTGTCGCTAGTTGTTGAAATTCAAACATGGGAAACAAATTATTTCTACCTACATGGTTCAGTTCTACCTACTAAACGAAATAGGATTATGGGGAACTTAAATATTGCTCAGTTTGATTTTATTTATGAGAAAACTATGCATTGTGATTTATCCTCATACAAATACTTGTTTATAAGATACTCATTTAAGTAGACCCTGATTTCATAGTCCATGATCGACATAGGAAGATAATTTTTACAGCGCATGTTTTTAAAACCACGTAAAGTCAATGTTATAAATGAAATATAAGGTTTAAATCACAAAACACAGTAAAAAGGCATGAAAACAAACAGCTCAATTAAAAATGTAATCGCAAATTGTAGCCAACATTTCTCTCTCGCTCAAATTGTAACAGAGTGAGAGAGAGAAAACGAGATGTAGTGTGCGACGTCAATCGTAAATAGATAGTTGTGTGTGGGTGGTTACATGAGGCATGAGGCAAACCGTGCGCAGGCGGCGCGTTACCGTCGTCGGAACTGGAGCCCCTCGGCCGGCCCCGGGGCTGGTACTTCATCTGCACCTTGCGGTTGATGCCCGAGAAGTGACCGTACCTGGGGAATATCGTACATACATGTGCTTGTTTTTATTGTACTAAGTTGGCACGCAAGTGTACGGCCCACCTTATGGTAAGCAGTCACCGTAGCCTATTGGCGCCGCCAGCTAGCAAGCAGAGGGGGGGGAGGTATACCCATTCAAGTGGGAAGTCGTAATTAGTTTCGATAGAAGACAAAAGACAAAATAAAAGTGATATTCGATTGAAATTCGTAAAATAATCTTTGAAATATGATTTATTTTATTATAGGTAATCGAAATTTGAGCTTGTCCTGACTAGACCTCGCCTATTTGTCCCCCCTGAATTGAAAGCTGTATCCGCCCTTGCTAGCTAGCTAGTTAGCCAACCCTATAGTTTTAGAGGACTTACATCTAACAGCATATCCTTACTATCAGCGTATCTTTGTAGAGCTCTGCTGCAGCAGACGCTGACATTGAGCTTTTTTCATTATAATAAATGTGATGCCATGTTGTCAATGTTGGCGACCTCAACAAATAAACCTAGTTATATTACTAGCACAATCATTGAGTCCATCTAGCACTCTTTCGATCTAGATCTCTGGTTTAATATATTATGATATCATTAAATTCACTAATATTTACACTTCGTTTTGTTTAACTTAAACATTAGATCATAATAAAAAGATAATATATCATGATTCATGGCACGCCTTACGTTACATTAAAGATAAGATTTTTTTAATCAAATCTTGATCTTATCTCGCGGATATTACTAAGTGATTAGCTACCTACCTACTACTACATAGGTTCTCAGAGCAAAACACGTGTAAAACTTACAATCTCTGAAGAAATATTTATACTCGAAAGTAAAGTGTATGTATTATTAATTAAAGTCACATGTAAAGTGTTTACTGCACTTGATACAAGAACTTTTGGTGAACGGATATATCGGAGATTTTAAGTATTATATGCATTGAAGCTGCACATTTTTTTAACAAAAATCCATGTTATCTAATATATAAAATTCTCGTGTCACAGTTTTCGTTGCCATACTCCTCCGAAACGGCTTGACCGATTTTGATGAAATTTTTTGTGCTTATCCGGTATCTATGAGAATCGGCCAACATCTATTTTTCATCCCCCTAAATGTTAGGGGTAGTCCACCCCGAATTTATTTTTTTATTTTTTAGACCGATTTCAAAAATTCTTTCACCGTTAGAAAGCTACATTATCACTGAGTAACATAGGCTATATATTATACTACCTGCCCGCCCCGGCTTTGCACGGGTAGACAAAATATTTGATATAAAAGTTTACCCGTGCGAAGCCGGGGCGGGCCGCTAGTTTTTTTATATAAATTCCACCCTTAAGGGCAAAATAGGGGACGAGTTTGTATATCAAAATCCGTTATTCTTGCAGTTCTATTCATGAAAATAGGTAGGGCAAAAGTTATCATTTAGTTAGATATAGGTACATGTTGACTTATTCACATCACCACGCGTGCGAAGCCGCGGGCAAAAGCTAGTTGGTAATAAATAATCTAAAATCGGTAATTGTATTGTAATTCGTGTTCAAACTTTCAAAGTGATCAGTCGTATTGAAGTCGGAAAAATTACGTTGGTATCAACGTGTATGTATATGGAATGTCTTAAATTTATAGCCAGAAGATAGCCAATAAAAGCAAGTTAAATGGAGGTGTGTGTTACATTTCGAGTACGCTTTTGAGTTGTTCGAGCTTGCCCTGCTTCTCCTCGATCTCGGGGTCGGCGTGGCGCGTGTGTATGTCGGAGAGCAGCGCGCGCGCAATGTCCAGGATCTCTTGCAGCTGCTTCGGCTTCTTCAGCTTCACGTGGCCGCGCTTGTACCCGTCGTATTTCTCGAATATCTCGAAGAATCTATATACAGAAAACATTATACACCATTGTGGCAAACAAGTGTACGTCCCACCTGATGTGAAGCAGTCACCGTAGCCGCTAGCAATACCAGGGATATCACTAACGCGTTGCCAACCCTGTTGTTGATGAGGACTCACTGTGCTAGCAACATTACTACTAGCCCAGCGTATCCTCGTGGAGTACTGGCAACCTTACTCACCGCAGAAACATAACACTACATCATTGTGGTGTTATTAGATCGCAGCCTTTAAATTGCGGATTGTTCCAAGTTGAAAGTGGCTTTAGAAATGGTGAAAAAACCTAAGTTATAATGGGAAAAGTGACCTAGGATGCCTGACTTCGACCTTCATCTTCTGCTTGGGCGTGCGGTCGCCGTGCCTGATGACGGCCACCACGCAGCGCAGCTCCATCATCTTGCCGAAGGTGGTGGGCACGATGGGCGGGTCGTCCAGCTGGAAGGGCACCGACCACGGGATGTGCAGCGTCGGCGCCAGCTCCCTCAGGATCATATTGCCCAGAATCTTGGCGCAGTCGTCGTAGTATTTGTTTGAGTTCTTCACAAACGAGAAACCGTTGACGTCACAAACGAAGGATTTGCCGTTTGCTCTGTCAGATATAGAAAACAATCTACTGTTTGAGACACGTAATATTCAGCGCCGGTCCTAGGGTAGCTCTAGGCGCCAGGTGACAATGGGCGCCAGCTAGATTTTTTTTTTAATTAAGAATCAGGCAACAACAGTTATTAGAGCATCTTAATCGATGGATCGTGGGCACCGAAAAACAATCTCACTATACCCTGATCATGGACTAGGGCCGGTGGCGCTGGTAGTAGGTATTTATTATTTTAGATTACCGCGGTATGTGTTCCACTCAACTTTTTTATGGGTGTAGGCTTATTTCAAGGACCGCAAAATTATCCATGTTATTAACCCATAAATTAATCATATTTAATGAAATAGATAGATAACTCTTTATTATACACCAAAATCAATAACTGTGGAACATAAAATACATTATAAATCGGTACAACTGGCGGCCTTATCACAAGATGTGATCTCTTCCAGACAAAAAAATATGTTAAACATCGACAATTTATTGTGTTATTGAAATTGTTTTTTACTCGTATTGATGCGAAGTCAAAACACATTATCAGTATTCCGTGACATTATACCAGCTTTCATTCAGCAAAAAAGTAATCTAAATTTTAAAAAAATGTCATAGGAGTCCTATATAATATTAATATATAACTTTAGACTGTCTCACAGTCTCCCGAAGGGATACGCAGAAAGTGACCTCAATCAACACCGAAGACATTTTACGTGCAGTCACAGGCGGTACGTAACACCGCTTTAGAGCTAACACACGAAACACGTGACAAACTCACCTCAGCAAATCGAATCCGCAAACGGTCTGCTTGAAAGCCAGGCACACCTTTCTGGATATGAGCTTCTCCTGGTTAGAGAGTATGACGGGGTATCTGATCTCCTTGCCCTCGGAGTCGCGCTCCACCTTGCCGTCGAGCGCGGGGCTCTTGCGGGCCTCCGCGTGCGCGTAGTCAGGGCCCACCGTATACACCTTCACGTCGGTGCCGTCCGTCGGCATGAAGTCCTCGTATATGAACGACCCAGTCTTACGGACCCTGGACTCGGGGGAGTATATACTGCTACGACTTCCTATCTACAAAGTGACAAATCATATCACAGTACATTTATTTATTTATTTTATTAAGAAACACCAACAGTATACATATTAAAAATAACTAGGAAACCATTCATAACCAAATTTTCGCAGCCTTAAAATTGTTCCCAATTCGCGCGGGCTTTAAATGGAGGTCAGCTGGCTCAGTGCGGTTTAGCGCGCTTTGCATGAAATAAAGTGAATGGAAAAAAAATGAAAAATAATATAAAAGTAAAATGGAAAAACTAGCCACTATTAGGCATATTTTAATTTACCAACCAGAAAATCGATTTCAGTGCTATTTTTTAATTCAGACGTCAAATCTTACTTGTTATTACGGGGAACAGTTCTACGGATTCCTACGTGATGGTGTATATTGCTTAACCGAAATTCCTAGAATAAAAATGAGCTGTACACAACGGGATAGTACCTTTCTAAATAACCGTTGGCTTCCACCACCGGCTGAGGTGGGGTAGTATATGTATATGTTGTGATCTTCGGCAGACACCGGTTTCTCCACGAATGGCTTGTTGAACACAACCCCATTCACTTCCACGTGATCTTCCGACTCCACCAGTTCATGGTCTGAAAGTATAAATAAAATTTAGTATACAATAGATACTATAGGTATAGATAATTCAAATTATTTTCCAATTGGCCAATTTGATGATTAGTGTACTAACTAACATATGAAACTAGAACGTACAATATCTATAACATGATATTCTAAATATACAACACAATAGTGTCGATTCTGTTATACAAAATCACTAAAATAAACTAATTTGACAGAACTAAAAATATGAAACCCTGCACGTTTTGAAAGGATAGTAAGTGTGGATGGCAATATCTTGTCAAATTAGTTTAGTGTTTTTGAACAACAGAATCGACACCAATGTTTTATTCCTTACGCTTCGGATCAGGTGAATCCCTATCTAATACCGCATACCGCGGTATTTCTATGCCCTCGCCTTCTAATATCGCGTATACTCTTCTGCGGTCCTGCACAGAAAGAGATACATAATTACTTACAAGCAATAAATACTTAGCACACAGGGTAATACAGATTAACTAAAAGACATACCTGAATGTCATACTGCATATGTAGATTATTAATTACGTATGGCTTCCTTATTCTTTCGTATTGTATCGCCTTGTCTAACGGGAAGCCCTTTGAGTGAAACGAGATCAAACAATCACAGGTGGGCCACTCTTCGACTGGTTTCTGCAATATTCAAGATTTATGTCACCCCAATAGCTATAGTTCTGAACTGATGTGCAATGAAGGATGCATTACTTAGTACATGCACGATTGAAATAAGCATCAGTGAATAGGCGTGTATGTGAGCGTGTTTATATACTGCAGTACGTAGTAAATCGCAACACGACACCCAACATGAACAAAGCGGGTATAAGTTACTGAAGCCATTCAATGGAAATAATATTATGTGGTTCAATCAATATGGTTGGTTGTTCGAGACTGCGTGCCATATGTCCAGTACAAGAGGTGCAGTAGATCACCCACCATAATTGTTAATGATGAAAATTATATAATTATAGCCGGTGAAACAAAATAATTGCAGACTAAAATCAAACTGAATGTGGGTACTATACTGTTCTTACTACTCAATACATTTGTATGTTATTATACAAATTAAGTGCTAAGTTATACTACTAATAAAAGATAAGTGCTCAATCAGTGAAGTACAACTTTACTTACTAACTCAAATAAACTTTCAAATTTTAAAATAAATCATTTATGTCAATATTATAGGCCAATAATGCATTGCTGACCCTCTTATCGATGACATCAATTTATGAGTACAAAAGTAAAGGAATGCAAAAATATTCTGATTCTGAATACAACCATGAAATAATTTTAAAATTAATACCAGCTTTACTTTGTCTGCATAAAGCTGAATATAGCTTGAGCAAAAGAAATATTTTGTTCCACTGCAAGTGTTAGACAGAAAAGAGAACCTTAAGGATAACCTCCTCAGGGAAGACTAGCATCTTGATGTATTCGAACTCATCGAGCCGCGTGAGGATCTCCTTCATCGGTTTTGACTGCGACTTCTTGGCCATGGCGCAGACGCCGACCACCACTTTCTTGCCGCCGCCATCGCAGTGCGAGTCCAACGAATCACACAGGTCCAACTCGCCCTGAACACACACATTACACTATTAAACATATGAGCAGTTTTTTTTATAATACTCCCTTTAAAATAAGGCCTGAATTGAGGTCTGAATTTATTTCCCGAGAAAATTATCATTTTATTTATAAAAAATAATCCTAGCATTTTTTTTCTTAGTAATCTAAATATTATTCTTTTTGAACAGTAAATAAATAGTTTTTTTTTATTAGTGCTAAAAAGAAGTAATCACTTTATAATGATTTTCAATCAGAATGATGGATTTTTTCAAATAAAGTATAAATAATACATAATATAAATTCAAATGCCACAAACACAATGGCATGTATAATTCATAGGTCACATGTCCAATAAATACTTGTTTTTACTTCTATTCAAGACTCATGTTCTGCACATTACCATGTTATCAGCTGAGTGAAACCTTGACTCATAAGTGCTTTTAAACAGCTCCATTTATCCTCTATTGAAGTAATTCTAACACATTATAAAGATCAGTATTATTCCCGTGTAGAATTTTGCATATGCATTTCAATGATAGAATTTCACATAGTCAATGTGTCATAAGTTATATGCTTACTTTTCTTTATTGGTGGTCTCATAAAATTATATTTGTATTGTATACTAGAATGTGTTTTATAAGTTTTAAAGACAATATAAAACTAAATGAAAAAAATATCACTAATTAATATTATTATTATTATATTTTAATACAATAAATTGAGTGTATTACTTATATTAGCACTTGTTTCTTAGAAAGTACATTTTCATAACTATAATATATATCTTCAACTTTAATGTAAAACACTGAGTTTCATGCCAGATTCTTTTCAGCAAAAACCTTCTGAATCCATGGTAGATTACTAGATTCTGACAATTTGAAAGTACTTATTTTGTTAAGTGTAGTCAAATAAGTATCATTTTGAGTTTTAGTTATTTGGTATGCCTCATTTGTCTAATAATAGAACAATATTAATGAATTATCAGTTTTACAGGAGGTACCAATTACCCGAAGGAAAAAACGGTTTGTAAAACACATTAATCATATCATTACATGTAGGATCAGAGAGCCAAAACCAACCAAAGACCAAATGGATGCTGGAGAGTATTTTCAAATTGTAATACCTAATTATTATGAGCACTCAGCTCAGGCTCTCAAATAACAAGGCTGCCTAGTTTAAGTAATAGAACACACCCTATATTCTAGCTGCTTAACAACAAATAATCATTATTAATATTATAAATACAAACAGCAACTGTGACAAAACATCTCTGTCAGTAGTCTTACATCAGGCAAGCAATCGTCACAGTAACAAATTTCCTCATCACTCTGCTCCTTTCTCTGGCTCCTCCTCCACCTTTTGAGGCGCCACCAGTCCTTCAGCCACTGCCACTCCATCACAGCTTACTATCACACTGCCACTAGTATATCTATCCTATCAATGTTTAATCATAGCTGGCCGAGGCAAACTTGCAGCTGATTGGCTGTCCTTACTTCATACTTGATAAATAAGATAAACTTGACATAAATTTACATACTACATTACCTCACTTGTCATTGTCAGTGTAACCTGGGGCACATTTTGTTATAGTGCTTATGTAATCTAATAATATAAGGAGAAAATACTGGCTAGTTTCACTGTGCTTATATTGTGTGTGTGTACTGATTTTTTAAAACAGTGTACTGTACTCACAAAATGTAGGAAGTGTGATTCAATGTTTGCAAATACATCAGCTGTTTACTTTGTAACTATTTGAAATATGATATGATAAAACTAACCATAGTGTGTTAGAGTATGGTAGTGGCATCTCATTAATTCAAACTGTCAGCCAGCTTCGTTGGAATAAAATTTTATTAGCTAAAAGTTGATAATGTTTTGTTGTAATACTCATTTTTATCACTATTTACCTATGTAAGCTTAAGTGCTTAGTGAAGATTTTCAATATGTTGCACACTTACTGAAGATCTTAATGCGACGAGATTTCCATCATCACCGACGTAAAATTGAGGATGATTGGCTTGTCGCAAACCTTGATATCCATGTTCAAGCTCAGTGTATGACATTACATTACCTACATTCACATTTATTTTAAATTGTTTTAAGTTAATTGGTGGCTTCTCAAAACCTTTGTCCTATACAAAATACATAAAAATAGTAAAAAATATTTTGATTAATTTATTTCATTCTTCTGATCAACAGGATCAACTTTGTTTGTCAAAAATCAAGACAAACCTGGAAATCTGACTTGACTCACAGACTAGATAGGGATCTGTCTAACTGACTAGTCTAGCGTAGCGGTTTTATTCTCTTGGCTGACTAGCGTAGCGGTTGTATTCTCTTGGGAACTGACTACGGACTGACTTCTGACCTGAACGAACGAACTGTCTGACTCACAGACAGACAGTTGTGTTTGTACCTCAGAAACTCAGAATTTTCTTTTTCTTCAACTTCAACATCAACTTCATCTTTGTTGAGGAATTTGTAGGTTTAACAGATTGTCAGATTATACAGAATTAGTAATTAAACTGAGAGGGACAAATAGTACAAATTTTGAAATTTCAGTAAAATATTTGGTTTAAACAAATAATGATATTTCGAAGATTTGTAACTTTAAAGTATTATTTTTTCTCATTTATTATGGGTACCTATATGAAGTCCATTTTAGCGCGAAAAAATTAATGGAAAGTAATAAACAATAGTCGGGGCCCATCCATAACCGAATAAAGAAGAGTTGGGTGGGACACAAATTTAAATGAAATGAGTGACATGGATTTTTTGGCGGGAATCAGGCAGAGAGGTTGAGCTTGTTTCAGTGTCTCGTAATTGTGATAAATTAATCTTTACATTTTCAGTGTCACTATGTGCAATTAGGTTTTATTTAGTGACTGAGTTATTCTATAACTCACATAAGAAATAACGCTGTAATATGGCTTTCTGTGAAGGGAATGATTATTTTAGTTATTAGATTACCTCCAGTAGCAGATTAGGTCAGAGCAGAGATACGGTATTCTAATGAAAACATACAAGACATTTTAATTTTGAAGAGAACATTGTAACACTGGACACTGGCAATAATAGTTCTTGAAGATGATTGATTGCCATAGTTACGCAAATGAAGAAAAAGACGAATGACATTTATTTATATACGAACATAGACATATACATTTGTAGTTTCATAGTTTGTAATGTAATAATTAAAGGCATAATGAAACATAGTGGTTATGTACTTTGTGGTAATAATGTACGCTACGTCAAAGAGTCACAGACGTAGTGGTTATGTACTCTGTGTTCTCAGATATCTACTGTCAACCCAAGAGAATACAACCACGCTAGAGTGTCAATAAAACGTAGTGGTTACGTACTCTGTGGTGTCAACTACAAAAAGCAACTTATTTCTTCCTATTTTCGATATACAATAAATAAATCAAAGAGAATACAAAAGCTACGCTAAATACAAATTTGAAATTATACAGTTTCAATACTTTGGTTGTTCAAAAGGAAAAGTTATTCATTCAAGATTTGAGATGAAGAGCACTAAGATGAGCGCTGAGAAGAGTTTAACACCGTCATCATTTTGGCAATCTGTTAACATTTTGATATCAAAACCGCATGTAATCAACAGAAGGTTATGGGGGGTGAAGTTATGGTTTAGACACAATTGTATCCCTTTGGTCAATACAACATGGAATTACCGAGAATATTTAGAAAGACTAAATGAGCCTCTATGTTGCGAAAACATCAATAGTACTGTTGCTAAGTTCCTTAAAGAGCAAGAGCTCAGTTTAGTATCCGAACCATCGTCAAACACTAACATAATAGAAGTTATACTTGTAGAACTTCTTCCCAAGAGCTACAGTGAAGGCCATGCATTCCAACTAGTGTGCTTGGATAGAGGGTCACTCACAGCAGCATTCTACAATATTACACCAGAGCAGTTTGACCAAAATGTATGCCCAGACTTTTCATACAGTCTGCAACTTGAAGATAGTGCTGTAAAATTAATGGCTCACTGTGGTAAGCACTATTTAAACATAATATTAATAGGTACTGTGAATCCTGCATTATTTTTCTGAATCCCCAGTTCGTATTGATCAACAAAAATTGTGTAGTTCAAATGACCAAGGCCCATGCTTATAGGCCAGTTTAGTTTTGCCTTGGGGTTCCTTCCTTAGGCATCTACCAAGGCAGGGCTATGAGAAGATGCTGTGACAATCTAGATGCCTGTAAGATGGACTGAGTTCACATGTCTGAGATTAGGTACATGGAAATATTGGCCTTTGGCTGACAGTGAGTACAGTATAGTCTAAAAAGAATAATCTTGTCAGTGAAATCATTATTTTCAGATACCAATGAGAAGTCATACCTCTGGCTGAAAAGTACTCTCCTGCCACAAGTCATTAAATGGGGAGAGGAATCGGCAAGTTGTGCATGTAAAACAAAAATTTGCAATGAGTCCTTGGCTTTAGTTTCACAGGATGAATATTATAAAAAATATAACCACCTTAAATTAAAATATGGTAAAGAAATGGTTAAGGTAATGCATTTTTAAAATACTCTTAGATTATTAGTATCATTCCTTGCTCACCAGTCAGACATTTATCAGTAATTGAATTGTATAATCAAAAATATATTTTCAGATATGGCCCGAATGCACAGACCCATCAAAATTTGTTTATGAAGATGTAGCCATTGCAACATACTTATTACTAATTTGGGAAGAGGAAGATATGAATAAAAAACAATCATTTGTTGATCTTGGATGTGGAAATGGCCTGCTTGTGTATATTCTGACTAAAGAGGGCCATGACGGTGTTGGCCTTGATGTCAGAAAGAGACAAATATGGGACATGTACTCGGATGATGTCAAGTTAGAAGTAAGGATTACAATTTTTATTATGGTGATGATTATAATAAGATTTTAGTTGTGATACCTCTACTGAGCAGTTTGCAAGTCACTTACCTTGATATATTGTTTATTAGTGTGCTTGTTTTCAGGAAAGAACTATAATACCCTCAGACTTGTCATTGTTTCCTGAGACAGACTGGATTATAGGGAACCATTCAGATGAACTTACTCCATGGATACCAGTCATAGCTGCCAAGAGTTCTTACAAATGTAATTTCTTTCTACTACCATGTTGTGCTTACAATTTAGATGGGACAAAATATCAGCGTAAAAATTCATGCAAAAGTCAGTACAATGATTATTTAGAGCACATACAACAACTGTGTGTGGATTGTGGTTTTAATGTGTCCGTGGATAGGCTGAAAATACCAAGTACTAAAAGAATTTGTCTAGTAAGTAAAAGTAGAACATACCCTGCTGATTTATTCAATGAATATTGTAACAAAATACGACATTTAATAGATAAGGACACCGGTACACTACAAAAAATGGACAGTGGAAAAGCCTGGGTAAAGGATTTCAAGCCCCGAGAAACAGTTGAAAAAGTGAGAAACTGTACTCAAATTGACAAAAATGTTATCAAATCTATAGTTGCAAAGATTGCAAGTTATCTTTTAGAAGATTGTAGTGTAACTGGCTCATGGTCTATCGGTAGAACTGCAGATTTTTATGAGTTAGTTCACCTTGTACCCCAAGAACAATTAAATATTTTGAAATCCGAGTGTGGAGGGCTTAAAACAGTGTTAAAAAATAATCATCACATATTCAAAGTGGAAAGTGGAAAAGTACAGCTAAGGTTTCCAAAGACTGTTGAGGAAGTTAGCTGTAAGATTAATTCCAATAAAACTAAACTTTCTAATATTAAAATAAAATCGAACCCTTGCTGGTTTTATGAAAATCATCCCTTACGCTGTCCATTGTCTGATGCAAATTGTAGTTTTTTACATGTTAGGAGTTGATGTCTAAATAGAACAGCAATAAAGACAAATATTAGAAAAATATAAATTTTTATTATAGTCAGACCCCTTCCCTTTATATATATACATATGACATAATTTTATTTTCTTACCTAATTTTATTATACTTATCAGACTTATACTGCATAACACTGACCTAATAAAACACCTAAAGTAAAATAATTCCCATCCAACAAATACAAAATATGATTACCTATTATCATAATTCATAAAACATAATCTTGTTTTCTGTTATAATCATTTATCATATATAGGTATCTACAAGCAAATATTACATCAATTATAAAATATATCTACAGTGACATATACAAATTTAAACTGTTAAGCACCCATTGTAATAGTGGATAATGGTAAACATAATTTTATCATTTATATCTCAAAGAACTTGTTGAGTTCAGTTAGGTTTCTTTCATCAACTAATTTTGCAATATCATACTCCCCCATAAAAGAGCAGACCATTCTCAATGTAGTCCATATTGTTGAAGAGCTTGTGTCACTTGATTCTGAGCCTGGGAACATACTCTTGGCCTTTAACTGTTGATTCAAAGCTACTAAGAAATGCTCAGCTGCTTGCTTGTGGGCACCTAAGTTCATACAAGTGATGCCAACATTGTATCTAGCCCTAATGAACCCAGGTTCTAAATTTAAGGCTTCATGGTAAGCCTCTACTGCTTCCTCAGATTTGTCACTGTTTGCTAATGTGGCCCCAAGTCTGTTCCACAACCTTGCATCGTCGCCAGCAACCATAAGTGCAGTTTTAAAACAATCTACTGCTTTATCATACTCCTGACTGATGTTGAAAACAACCCCAAGAGCATTTTGTATATTGGAATCAATTTGTGAAGGATTCAATTGTGCTGCTCTTAGATACAATGACTTCACATGCGTTTCTAGTTCTTTGACATCCATTTTTGAAATATCCACATCTTGTGGAAATAGGTCACTGTACTTAGGGCTTGCTTTCAACCAGTCCAACAATGATTTGAAAGCAAACTTAGGCATATTTTCATTAGTATATGCTGCTGCAAGTGTTATATATGCTTCCAATTGCCTTGGATCTATATCTAAGGACTTTTTCAAAGCTGTTATAGCTAGGGGATCCTGTTCATTTTCAGCTTGAGTTGATCCTAGAAGGAACCAAGCCTCTGCTGAGTCTGGTTGTTGCTGTGCAGCTGCCTCAAAGCATAACACAGCTCCTGGAATGTCACCCATTTTTAATTTCTCTTTCCCAATTTCCAGAGCACTCTTGTTTTCTAACATAACATTGCCCTCAGTGAATGTGTACTCCTCAGCTATGCCATTTGCAGCTTCTGTACTCCAGTAGTCTGTGATATCACTCAGCTTGTCCCATTCATCCTTATATTTTTCAGCCATCTCCTCAATAACTTTGTTTTTACCAATTTGTTGTCTGCCCTCAGGTGTTTCACCTAAGTTCAATTCTCCAGCACTGATTTTTTTCATAAATGACATGAATTGATTATATGCTAATTCATTATCATCCTTGACATTGTCAACATATTCCTGAGCCTTAGCTTGGACATCATTGTCGGTTACATTTTGTAGTTCAGACTCATTTACATATTGTATTTGGATGTTTGAAGGTTGGTGCATCATAGGTTGATTTGGCCTGTAAAATGATCTTAGCATTGGCTGATGGGAGTTGAAGGAACTAGATGGGCCTGCAGTCCATGAATGAGTAGCAGGTGAAGTATGATTTAAGGCTTGTAAAGGACCTGACGATCGTGGATTCTTTTGTATGTTCTGTTTTTCAACATGAGGCATATTATTCAGGAGTACATTCATGTCAAATGTTTGAGGCAACTGAGTTGTTTGTGCCATAAATTCGTTAACAAATCTATCAGCTTGAGATGTATGAGGGATCGACACATCACGACTTACGATATTAGATAGCTGAACTAGGGGATTATTACCACCGCAGTCGCCGCCAACTAGTTTGTTTAGTGACATCGTGATTATAGTTACACTAATACCAGTCAATTAAATAACTCGGTTTTATGTATAATTAGAATACTTCTAATTTAAATTCACGAACCACACGAGATACGAACAAGTACGGTACCAAAGGTCAACGTCAAACACGATTTGACCATTAAATTACGATAAGGAAACTTTCTCACAATTTATAACACATCATTTCACTTGTCTATAGGTTATATTTGTCGTGTTAGTGTCTGTTACTATTATAATCATTATTTCTCTCCGCAAAAATTGTAATTTAGCTCATAATTTACCAAATAATCATCATGTAAACAATGTAAGTGTATTTGTCACACAACTTAATTTTTTTTTGACAAGTGTGTTCTTTTGTTTGTCTTGTCACAGTGACAGTCTGAAAGAAGGTATTTAACAGTTCGTCCGTAGAGGGGTTCGGTCCGTCCGTCGGTCGGGGTCTGTTGTCAGCTGACCGCAATCGGACAGCTGCTCTTGTCGCCATAAAGTCCATAAACTTAAAGAAGAAGAACAAGCTCGAGTTTTTGGCGGGAATCAGGCGGAGCGGTTGAGATTTTTTCCAGTGTGTCGTAAATTGTGTTATAGTGATCTTTAATGTGTATTTTTGGTGTCGATATGTGCAGTAAAATTTCATTTAGTGACTGATTTATAGGAGCATTGGAAATAATGCCATAATACGACTTTTGGGTTAAGTGATTTATCATTTTGGTCAATAGGTTACCTCTAATCTAAAGGCGTGTTACGATCTGCTACTGCCGTGGGTTGTCTCCAGAAACTCCATTGGGCGTTAGAATGCATGACACTAGGCATTTTAATGCGGCAAACACGAGAAATTTTGCAACATGAAAATTCTCTAACACTCGACACTGGCTAAAATAGTCCCTGAAGGGATTGATTGCCATACTTAGGAAGAAGAAGAAGAAGAACAAGCTCTTAGCTCTGTAATTCTGTATTTATTCTTAACTTGTCTAAAGTTTGAAAATTCTAGCACATAAAATTGTTTGTTAGAATTTTATTAAAACGTTTAATGCTCGCCACTTGCTAATTAATTAATAGTTACATTACATACATTTGAAAATAAAATTGACCTATTGATCAATTTATTTGTACTACTGGTAAATACGTAGGTTATGTAAGCCGACGGGGTTATGTTTGTTGCATTTATTAAAAAAACCTTTAGCTTTAATTCTTTTTAAAATTTAAAGAAGTTCAATAAAAATGGATAACAGAGAGGAGGAGGTGAAACCGCTCGAAAAAACTGATGTGGCGGCCGAGGATAAATGGCTGGTTTGTACTATAATTGTTTACTTTAATTAAACCTTAAATTCCTTAGAAGTAGAGTAGGTAGATACTTTATTGATGGTCCATATTACAGATTTGTGCATTTGAATCTACTTAAGCTCATTTGGGTCATGAAAATGAAAAATACACTTAATATTCAACTTGGATGGAATGGCAGACCTTGGCTTGTCCGCTCAAATGAAATGTTGATATTTTACATTAAACTTAAATAAAAATTTATGTTGGACTTGCGCACAATAATAATAGCAGATCTATTTTAATACCTTTAAGTGGATAGATGTAATATTTTTTTTAACATTAATTTAATTTAAGCTCTGTAATAATTGCTGTCAGCTTCTTGATTGAATTGTAACTATAATTGAACCTTTTCCTTACAGATCCGGGAATGTGATGTGTACAAGGATGAATATGATGAGTGCACTAGCTTTCGGGCCCGCTTCCACCAGTACTTCATATATGGAGAGTCACTGAACTGCAATCAATGGAAGAAAGATTATGATAACTGCTGCAAGTGGGAAAGCAAGAAAGATATCAAGGCAGCTGTGTGTGGCCTTTAATAATAAGTTTTACTTTTACCTTTCTTTATTATTTTGCTACTATTTTTAATTTTTTATCAGATTTTTGTTTGTATACTTGGGGCAGTCCCTGAAACAATGTACTGATTCAAAAATTATTTTGTAGGTGTGAAGCTACACTATGCCTCAGTAACATAGACAATTGTTATTTATTTAACTACAATGGCTACAAGCCAACTTAGATAATAATCTTATTCTTAAGGCAAGTTGTGGGCAAAAGCCTGTGTGCAATAGAAAAACCTTGAAACTCACAAAAATCACTAAACATATACTAACTCTATTCACAGGAAGCTGTAATTAATAGTGAAAAAGCAAGAAGACTGCAACGGCTAAGAGCTCACTACCAAAATGATACTTGGAAAAAACGGGATGCTCCTCCAGCTGACTGGGACAAGCCACTGCCGGAGTGGATGGTGAAGAGAGACGAAAACACATACCTTGCACACAGAGCACAAGAAATTAGGGAGGGGAAGATTGATGCAGAGACAAAATCATGTACCATTATGTGACAAATAGAGGAATAATTTATCTTAAGTAGGAAATTTGTATAAAATATAAGTGATGTTACCTCAGAGTAGATAATAATATACTGTGTATGTTACTGAAATAAGACTATAATTTATCCTGCCCCAAACTTTGGTACAAACCTAAAATAGTTGTTTAGTTATTTAATATATTTTATTTGTATATACTACTTTGTAACAAATTAGGTGCATGTATCATGAATACTTGGGATATAGTTAAAATATTTGTTTGTACGTATTATGTACTTCTAGGTTGGTTGATTTGAGTATGTCGAGTTACGGTTAATTAGATGGAAAATATAGTTACTCAAGAAGAAATGTAAATCTACAAAGCAGATTTTTAAACACACCTTCAAAAGATCATTGTCTTAATTATTGGCATATTTAATTAAAAAAATAGATGCTGTGTTCAGTACCTAAATACTAATTATTATATATTAATTTCTCAGTAAAAGTAAATGAAAAGTCGCTGGTTCAAATACAACGATGGCGCAGCTGGCTTTCGCTACACCACCAAACCGAAGTATACGTATACTAAAATTATGATGCATATAATGTAATGTAGCTGTCATATTTGTAAGAAAACTTCAATAATTTCATTAAAGATTGTTTACTAGTAGGTACATAACAAATCTAAAGAGTTATCTAATAGTCCTGACCTGGCAACTCGGCTTTTATCATTCAGATAAGGCTTGACTTAATTGTTCACAAATATGATAAAGCTACACAAGTATTCAGTGTGTGCATAGGAGTCGTGTAGGTTTGTTATAGCCGAGTCTCCGGTAACACAATACCGATGAGTCGTGCTCTGAGTCGCTCGGTGTTTTTGCTGCGGTTTACACAGGTGCCAATGGCTCGCAACGCGTCTACTGCCTTCCTCATTGAGGATCCCAAGTATTCATTCTTGAAGGAGCTTGGATTAAAGAAGAGAAATGTCGGCGTTTTTAATGGAAAATGGGAGGCGAACGGACAGGTCTGTTTTATTTTAATCAGCTAGCTGTATTTATGTAGTCAGTTTGTGAATGTTTTAGTTAGCTCGATTATCTATTTATTTTTATTTATTTATTTGTTAGGCACACAAAACAGAACACAGTCATACACAAACAGGTGAAAAGTTAAACAGTTATAAGCTGGACTGAGTCCCAAAAAAAATGTGTACACAGCATGACAGGCAGGCAGAACTTATAAAATAAATTGTACTAACGAATTATAACACGAAAACAGAAAAAAAGCAATAAGTGAAATATAATAAAGCTACGTGGCTAGGGATTGAGGAGTGATTTGAGGATTCAAGATCTTAAAAGCACGTTTTTTGTATAAGAGATAACGAGAATCGAAGACATCGAGATTACTATGGACTGAAACCAACTCATTGTATGTACGACACATCCGTACAATGGGGTTATAATAAGATGTATTATTAATTTGAACATTAAGAGTAAAAGTTTTTGGATTACGAAAAGTGTAATTTGTATTGATGTTTACCATGTTAAGTAAGGTAGGTGAATTTAGTTGATGGTGTAACAGTTTGTGTAGGAATAGAAGATCAGCTTGTTTGCGTCTTATGTATAGAGGAGATGTATGGAATTTGTGAAGTCGCTCTTCATAATTTGTCAGTTGTCTACCAAATCCATGTCTATAGCATATAATCTTCAAATATTTTTTCTGAACGGCTTCTATTTTGTTTGAATGAACACTATAACATGGAGACCAGATTACCGACCCATACTCTAAAACATTCCTAACAAGACTTTTATATAAAATACATAAACTTTGTGTTTTTTTAAAACCCGCAGTGCTTCGGGTAATAAATCCTAATAATTTATAAGCTTTATTTGACATATAAAGATAATGGTCACGGAATGACAAAGTTTCATCAAAATATATGCCTAGGTCTCGAGCGACAGACTTTCTATCAAGAATTTGATTGTTGATTTCATATGAGTAGGAAATTTTGTATTTTTTGTTGGTAAAGGATATCACAAAGCATTTACCTATATTAAGATACATGTGATTATTTTGACACCAATTGGAAACTGTGTTGAGATCTTTTTGGAGTAGTAGGCAGTCGGATCTATTGCGTATGGCTTTGAATATTTTTAGGTCATCAGCATATAATAGATTTGGACATGATAATTGATTGATGAGATCATTTATGAAAATTATAAAAAACAATGGACCTAAATGAGATCCTTGTGGCACGCCAGACTTTATGATAAGAGGATTAGACCTATATCCGTGAATTTTAACTATTTGACTTCTATTTTTAAGATAGGACTGGACCCATGTTAATAAATTGCCATGAATACCATAATAAGCCAATTTCTTACACAATAGGTGGTGGTTAACTTTATCAAAAGCTTTACGAAAATCTGTGTAAATTGAGTCCACTTGTCCGCGTAGTCCAAATTCTTTACATAAATAATGTTTGTACTCCATTAAATTAGTGATTGTGGACTTCTGCTTCACAAATCCATGTTGACTATCGGAGATAAATGGTGTCACATGGTGGTATAAAAAATCATATACCACCGACTCAAAAAGCTTTGCAGCACATGAAAGGAGGCTAATGGGTCTATAGTTATCACAGCTTGATAGATCTCCAGACTTGTGAATTGGTACAACATAAGCAAGTTTCCATTTATCAGGAAATGTACCGGTGGTTAATGATGTATTAAATATCATACTAAGTGGTTTGCTGAGTTCCTTAGCACAGGTTTTTAAGAAAATAGCAGGAATACCATCAGGACCAGGCCTTTTATTTGGGTCTAGTTGCATCAGCTTATTTTGCACCAACTCCTCGGTCAGGTAAATATGAGAAATACTGTGACTGGTTCCGGAATCATTAACATTTGGGGCTGAATGACTATATGGTGAGTCCTCATATACAGAGCCGAAGTATGTGGAGAACAATTCACAAATGCTTTGGCCATCAGAAGCCTCCTGTTCACCTAAATGCATTGTCTGTGGAACGCCTTTCCTACCCTTTTTATCGTGAATGTATTTCCAAAACGTTTTTATATTAGTACTTAGTGATTCTTCCACGGAAGAAAGGAAAGCAGCGTAATCCTTCTCAATTAGCTGTTTGCACCTTGTACGGAGCATGGCAAAAGTATCATAATCTCGTGGGTTATGGTATTTCTTATAACGCTGGTGATGTTTCTTTTTTTCTTTTAAACATTTCCTAAGAGCCGGTGTGTACCAAAATGGGAAATTTTCTGAACCAGTTAAAAAGTAGGGTGTATGAGCAGAAATAATATCAAATAATATTTGTTCAAACTTTACGACCATAAGATTTACGTCACGAAACGCGAACACCTCTGCCCAATTAATAATAGCAAGACTAGTCTTCACTTTATTGTAGTTACATTTATTATAATTAAAATTCTTTTGTTTTACATTATTTAGTTTTTTAGTTTCAAATGTTTTTGCTAATATGATTTTCAAAGGAGGATGGTATGAGTCTATTCGGGAAAGTGGGTCAGTTTCTGATACAGTGATATTATTTAATGTAGATAAGACAAGATCGAGGAAACGATTGTTTTTATTGGGGACCGTATTAAACTGAATAAGGTTACACAGTGCTAGATTATCGGTTAGCATGTGTGCTTTGGGATCTGAGCTATGTCTAGGGACACATGACCCATTGGGCATAAAATGCCAAGTAAGATTAGGTGTGTTAAAGTCTCCAAGTATGAGAAAGTCACCCTGTATTTTATCGTTTAAAATTATATTTTCAATACTTGAATAGAACTTTTTTAAATCAATCATATTAATATCTGGTGGCAAGTAGCAAAGACAAACATTTAATATTGGTAGGTTATTATCTGACATAATAGTTATCCATAAGTCCTCAAACATACTCTCCCAATTCGGCCTTCTGATTACAATATACTTTTTTTTTAATAGCAATCAATACTCCTCCACCTTCAGCTTTCTGAGAGTGCGAGCTTTCTCTATCCCTACGATATACATTGTACCGCGGGTCAAACAATTCCGAATCATAAACTCCTGAGTTAAGATTTGTTTCAGTAAAACAGATCAAATCATAACTATGCTTAAGTATTTCAAAATATACCGAATTAGTTTTCGAACGTATTCTATTCACATTTTGATAGTAAATATCCATAATTGAGAATTATAAATTATAGCTAAGTGTAAGTGCAAAATATCTACTTATTTATATGTATCTATTTTAATCTATCTAATGTCAAATAGTCTTTTATCTGAATAGCAGGTGCATGTTCATCTTTTCTCACGTAAATACGTCCAAACTTAATCCAAACATAATTATAAGCTTTTTCTTTCGCTATTTTTCTAGTTGCAGCATGTAGCTCTTTTACTTCGGGAGCAAGGTGCTCAGACACGTAAATTATTCTTCTTTCGCCATTAATACCTATTTGTTCCGAGTTCAAGGGATTGGTTTTATTCTCCTTATTGTAGCGCTTGTAACAGGATATTATGTTATCACGATGCCTTTCCGATGGTAGGGTAACGAGTATATTACGCGGTCGATTGGAGTGCTGGTTCATCTTGGCTACCCTGCGTACTGAACATATTTCATTTTCATTTAATGGCGATTTGATTGCTTCACATATTTTTTTCAGAACTGTCAATAAATTCTCCGTATTTTTTTCTGGCACCTGCTGTATTTCGACATTGCAACACCTGGATACCTTCTCGATCGAAATCATTCGTTGATTTAATCGTGATACATCAGCGACCAATTTTGCTTTTTCCGCCACAAGTGATTCGATTCTATTATTTGCTGAAGTTAAATCTTTTTTAATATCACTCTGTTCTAACGCCAAGAAATCAGTAGTTTCCGTGAATTCTTCTTTTAATTTCTTAATTGCCGAGTTTAGGTCATCCCTGATGGCAGATCGTATGTTGTCCAGCTTAGCATCTAAGAGTTGACTGAACTGCTCAAGGGTAATAGCACTGGGGCCTGAGTAAGACGGCGGAGTATCTTCTGAACCGGTATTTTGTTTTTTAGTAGGTGACAGTGTAGTGCTACCGTCTTGTTTACCCTTGCCAGAATTCAAAGGCTTATGTGTGTCAAATTGTTTACAGGCAGGTGTTTTATCATCTTTGCGGCTAGTAATATTTGTACAAGAATGACATTTCCACGAACGCTTGAGGTCAATAAGGTGTTCTTTGTAATAGGAAGTAGACATATTCAAGCATTTGTAATG
The DNA here is from genome assembly GCA_951449985.1 of Falcaria lacertinaria. Taxonomy (NCBI): domain Eukaryota; kingdom Metazoa; phylum Arthropoda; class Insecta; order Lepidoptera; family Drepanidae; genus Falcaria; species Falcaria lacertinaria. Next base: position 9,282,281 of record OX602111.1, on the reverse strand, counting down.
ATAAATACCCTTGCATGCAGTACATTTTAAATGATCATCAGTACGCACTGATTTATCACAGGCTAAGCAGTTCATATTGTATAAAGTTTAAATTATTATATAAGCAGGTAGATAGTAGAAAGCCGTATGATGCGATGTAATGTGAAGTTGGAAGCGGATTAAAGTCTGTCGGTAACGGGTACGACTCAGCGCTGCAGCGGTATATTATTAGATAAAGCACACGCACAGTATGTATGAAAGTCATCAAACAGTCTAACAAATTCTAATCAGTCACAAGCGATGCAGCGCGTAATACCCGATAACATTCAATCTTCGTGACGATTGCACTCTGAAGCGCTGTATGCAGCTTATAGCGATACTAAAGTTCAGAATACCGGAAGGGTCGCACTGTGCTTCAAGCGGCTGTGTAGTCACTGTGCAGTGGAGGTGTTAAAACTCAACTCGATGCTAACTGAGTCACGCTTACACTGATATAATAGCCATTTTGAGAAACTATTTTTTGTTATAACTCACTGATATTGAATGGGATTCGAAATCCAATAGCACTGTTGAAATTGTCACTGAATGCACTACAGTTTGATGTGGCAATTGAGCTACTAACTTGGTAAATAACGTTGGGAATGAATTAAAAACACAGAACGATCCATAATAGATGTTGCCTGCGAAACGGTTTCGGAAATAATGTTGATTATTTCCGAAACCGTATTCTAAGTACTTTCCATTTAAATCAGTATTTACATTTTGAGTAGCAATTATCATAATAATTCCTATATGTACTTTCCAAAGTTACGATGCGTCTGATATGGAATGGATCGAAATATCGAAGTTGATGCTCGCAACAGATTGCCTACAAAAATAAAGAATTCACTTTGAATTAATGTTACGGAGCTTACGGATGTTGAGCCACAGGAAGAGCGTTAAGAGTTTTCATAGCCATTGGTTGTTAGAAATAAGTTTTTATAACAATATAAATATTTTCCCAGGTAATCCAGTCCTACAGTCCAGCGAACGGTAAGGTAATAGCCGAGGTCCAGGCAGCCAGCGCGTCTGACTACGAAGCCTGCGCCAAAGCCGCTGAAGAGGCGTGGCATTCATGGGCGGAACTACCGGCTCCGTCCCGCGGAGAGATAGTCCGCCAATTAGGCGATGCACTCAGAGAAAAGCTGCAGCCCTTAGGGCAACTGGTCTCCTTGGAAATGGGTAAGTTGAGAAAATATTATGTCATGTGTGCCCTTATGGTAAAGATACCCATCACTGGTGGCTATAAGTGGGTACTGTGTTGGCCTGGTGATTACCGAATAACTTGATTCGTTATCACGTTATGACCGAATAACTATTTTCGTTGAAAAATCACTAGGTACCAGCAATTCGTTAATACACTTCTATCGCCAAACAAACTCTTCGTTATACCTACATAAAGAATATTTCAATCATATAGCTGAACTAGCTTCTGCCCGCGCTTATAAATTATCTGTGCTCCAAATTTCAGCCCAATCCGTTGAGTAGTTTTTGCGTGAAAGAGTAACAAACATCCATCCATCTTCAAAAACATTCGCATTTATAATATTAGTAAGATGTATTGTTTGCTCGTAGGTAAGATCCTCCCTGAAGCTATAGGCGAGGTGGTGGAGTACATCCACGTGTGCGACCTGGCGTTGGGTCTCTCCCGCTCGCTGCCCGGCACCATCCTGCCCTCGGAGCGGCCGGGGCACGTGCTCATTGAGAAGTGGAACCCTCTCGGCGCGATCGGCATCATTACCGCCTTCAACTTCCCCGTCGCTGTGTTTGGCTGGAACAGTGCCATTGCTATGGTAAGTGAAATATGTGTAAAGTGGTATCTGAATAGAATATTTCTACTCGTCGTCACTATAGCGATATGTATGTGTAATTATCATTCATCATCGCATCAGAGCAAATAGGGTCGGCAACGCGCGAGTGATACCCCTGGTGTTGCAAGCGTCCATAGGTTACGGTAACCGCTTACCATCAGTCGGGCCGTATGCTTGTTTGCCAACTTAGAGGTATAAAAACAACTGACTGCTGTAATGTGGTGCTGCGGTGAATATGGTTTCCAGAGCTCCACGAAGATACTTTGTGCTGGCAGTAAGGGGACTATAAATTATAATGTTGCTAGCTCGGTGAGTCCTCCACGAAGATAATAACGATTGCAAACGTAATTAGGCTACGGTGACCGCTTGCGATCAATGAGGCTGTACCTATACTTTACTTGCTCGCCAGCTTCGCAGTGTAATAACAATGAAATATAATTTATACGTATTATAGTTACGTTATTCAGATGCTGAATTCAAAATATTTCTATGCTCACTAATGAAGTTCGATCGTCAAATAATAAATAAACAGCCATCAATTTATTCAACGATAGAACGTCTTAGTCTGTCCTACAGCGAGCGTTATCAGTTATGTAGAAATCACAACCGATGCGGTGTTATAGCTGTTTCATTATTATGCTGCACTGTGCAAACTTAGCTATACAAAACATGTACCTAGATAGACCAACTAAGGCATTAAACACATCATCGTTACTCAGATATAACAATATAATAGAAAGATTTTATTTTATTTATCAGTTACTGTGCCCGCGATTTCGTATGCGTGAAATCGTATTTTGTTCACTATTTCATAGGTTTTAATTTTTTATTATTTCTATTAAGCGAGTAAAGTATATAGAATGGATTCAACCGCATACTTAAGTCTAGAATCACTAATATAATTTCAGGCAGAGTAAGCTTATTTTTTATGCAGGCGTAATCGCGTGAAACAGCTAGATTATACAAAACATATTTTCCCGTATTCGTAAAATATGCTTACGTTTACGTATATATAAAAAAATGCGCAGTACTTCTGAGAAGTCGCTTTACCACCATACGAAGATATCTCTCTTCTTTCGAAAAAGTGAAACTTTCTGCGCCAAGGTGTATTTTTTTATGCATACGGTCCGTCTAATGGTAAGCTGCTACTGTAGCCTATGGACGCTTGCAACACCACGGGTATCACTTTGGCTTTACCGACCCTAAAATTATGAATGACATGTAATGTCAAATATGTTAATGTTTTCGGCAGGTATGCGGAGACGTAAGCGTGTGGAAGCCTTCGGACACGACCCCATTGACCGCGGTGGCCGTGACCAAGATCGTAGAGGGCGTGCTGCAGAGGAACAACATTCCCGGCGCTGTGGCGGCGCTGTGCGTCGGCGGCCGGGACATTGGCCAGCAACTGGTCAAGGACCCCAGGATGAAGCTCGTCTCCTTCACGGGCAGCACCGCAGTTGGACAACAGGTCGGTTACTTCCACTTTCTTCACATAGGGCTTTGTCTATCTTAAGCGGGCTACACACGTTCAGTTTTAACTGCACAGTTCGACTGTACAGTTAAAACTGAACGTGTGTAGCGTGCTTTAAATATTGTATAAAAGAAAGCCCCTTGCCGCCGTCCGCACTAAGCTTAGATCTTTCAAATTACGAACAACGAATTTAATGCGGCTTTCACTAAAAGACAGGATTAAAAAGTCTTGTTATCCCTTTCTCATGTGCGGGGCTAAACAAGGATGGAAATACCTTTAGTCCTGTCAAATTAGTTTAGTTTAGTGATATCGTACAACATAATCGACACCATTGATCATTTATATACACAGTAGGTACACACACAGCCCTCGACATTGAGTTCTAGCGCAATTAAATTGTATAACCAAAACCGATAATAAAATTGATAAAAATTTGGTTGTGATTTATTTATCAGGTAACATGTGTGTAATATTACCATTATCACATAAGTATAAGTAGCTACCTGTTTACTTTATTTATCGGTCGCAGGTGGGCGTGGAGGTTCAGAGGCGCTTCGGGCGCCATCTGTTGGAGCTCGGCGGCAACAACGCCATCATCGTCAACTCTGACGCTAACCTGGAGCTGCTGTTGAACGCAGCCCTGTTCGCCTGCGCGGGCACTGCTGGCCAGCGGTGTACCACCACCAGGCGCTTGTTGATACACGAGAAAGTAAGGAATCATTTATATTCAGTCCAGCGTTGTCGAGTCACAGACTGGCGATATGCAAGTGCGAACTCATTAGTGGCGTTCGCACTTAGGAGAACACGGTGTTATTAAATAAATCAAATGATGCACTTCGTTTGCAACTTACACAACATACATGGCATAATAATTGATTTTTCCAAGAATTACATCAAGAAAATAAATGTAGTATACTCACACATCGAAACTCATTCTCTCCCAGGCAGACAGACGGACAACAAAGTGATCCTATAAGGGTTCTTTTTTTTCTATTCAAGGAACGGAACCCTAAAAAGCTGCTATGAAAATGTTCTCGATTAAAAGGTTGACCCGGAGAAATCGGTTTAATTTATTATTTTATTTAAAGAATGGAAGGGGACTAGATTAATGCTTCTTTTGTGGTGGTTTACTTTATAGGCCTGGAGCGCCAAATTTTACGTAAAATTTGGCGCTCCATAATATGGCTTGATAATATGTATGTACATATTATCAAGCCATGTCCCTTTCGGGGACGGCAGAGAGTTGCTCCTTATACATTCATCTATCTCTACATACATATTTACAAAATATGAATGTCGGTCTGAAAATAAAGTATCTTTATCATCATCATCAACCTATCGCAGTCCACTGCTGGACGTATGTCTCTCCCACGGCGCTCCACTGAGCTCGATCCTCAGCTCTCCTCTCAAAATAAAGTATAAATGTAATTATTACAGGTGTTCGATGAAGTGGTGAGTCGTTTGAAGAAAGCGTTCGCCGGCGTGGTGAGTAGGATCGGAGACCCGCTGTCGTCAGAGACGCTGATCGGGCCGCTGCACACGCCCGCCGCGCTCCACGCCTACAAGAACACCGTCGCTGAGATTGTCAAACAAGGCGGCAAGATTGAGTTTGGAGGGAAAGTATGTATCTTATTATTTATTTAATAAATTACACAACAAAGTAAAAACAAAATCACATGAAGGAAATAAATTGTACAAGGGCACTGCTTATATCAAAAGAAATATCTTCTACTATACCATTCTATCCTATCCCACCTACTATACCGTACATTACTAAATAACACCGCCTTGACTAGTGAGCGCGTAACGGTTAGCGTAAGGTGGCACAAGCTTACGGCCCACCTTATGGTAAGCAGTCACCGTAGCCTATAGCCGCTAGCAATACCAGGGATATCACTAACGAGTTGCCAACCCTGTTGTTGATAGGACTCACTGTGCTAGCAGCATTACTTACCAGCGAAGCGTATCTTCGTGGAACACTGGCAACCTTACCGCAAAACACAACCAATACATACTACATCAAGGTAGTCTGAATCTTTTAACATAATATTTTCGGTGAAAAGTGGGTGTTGACTAATGTTGCACCTTCACCCCATTGGGGACAATGAGGAAAGGCGTGTTTTTTTCTTAATACTCCCAAGCTGGTTCTAATCTAATACATTTTATTTTGGATTTCATTGTATTGTGCCTGAAGAAGGGCGATGGAAAATGGATCTAAAATAAAGTGAAGATATTAAAAGTGTAATGTTGTTAAGGTGATCGACCGCGAAGGTTACTTCGTAGAGCCGACCATCGTGACTGGTCTGCCGCACGACTCGGCGCTGGTCAAGTCGGAGTGCTTCGCCCCCATCGTGTACTGCCTCCCGGTACCGGACCTGGCCACCGGCATCCGGTACAACAACGAGGTCGACCAGGGACTCTCCTCCAGTCTCTTCACTGAGAACTTAGCAGATATCTTCAAGGTATGAACTTATTCAACTTGTTTATGAATGGCTTCTGATGGTGGGGTTGCCACAAGCGATAGATATTTGGGGCTCGGTTATAATTTGCAGACGTTAGTTATTCACACTTGTTGGATTACGTCATTGTTAAATAAATAAATATCGAGCGTAGTATGCTAAACAGTATTTAATATTTTTTAAGGTTGCTCATAATTTGTCTTTTTCGAATTATTTTGATAAAGTAATCCATGTTTGGACGTTCAGCCGCAGTAAACTAAACTAAGCCTGTATATAGCTGTAAAGTTGCCTAGTGTGGGTCTTGATGTCGTTGTGTGAAAAATAGTTTATCACTCATGGTGTAAATATAACATAAAGAAATCGTGTCGATTCTGTTGTACAAAATCACTAAAACTAAACTAATTTGACAGGACTAAAAAGTCTTGGTATACCTTTCTCATGTGGGGTTAAATAAGAATGGCAATACTATTATTCCTGTTGAATTAGTTTAGTTTAGACAACAGAAAGGACACAAATGTGTGATGCCTCGCTTACAGTGGATCGGCCCCCACGGCTCGGACTGCGGCATCGTGAACGTTAACATCCCGACCAACGGCGCGGAGGTGGGCGGAGCCTTCGGCGGAGAGAAGGCCACGGGCGGCGGCCGCGAGTGCGGCTCCGACTCCTGGAAGGCGTACATGCGCCGCTCCACCGTCACCATCAACTACTCCGGGACCATCAAACTCGCGCAGAACATTAAGTTCGGGGACCAATGAACACCATCTCCGTTATCTTCATAACTGCTGCCGTTAACCACTAAACAACGTACCTTCGCAACTTCGTTTAAGACTTGCGAGCTTTCAGTGATCACTTACCATCAGTCAGGCAGTATATTTCGTTGCCATAGTAAAAAGTGGCGTCTGCAAAAACAGAGCTTTATAACACTCTCAAGTATGATTTACTTACATAAATATTATTTAGGTATATCTGTCATGTCTATTCAGATAAAAAAGCCTTCCTCTGCAATCTGTATCATACTTTGTTTCTGCAAGTCTTTTGTAGAATTTCTTTAACAAATTGTCCAATTTACTGTGTGTGTATGATATATTTTATGTTATTTGTAATTGTAAGACTGATTTACAATTAAACATGTGTATAAAAAATATTCTTATTTTATTTAAAAGTGCCTATCTAAATAAATAAATGTAAAAGGTATTATTTCATTGCTTAAATTTAGTCATAATACAAGGATGGTGAGAGTATTGCTTCATGTGTGTCATGTGTGTGGGTGATGTAGCCGCCATAGATCCACAGCAATGTCCAGCGAGTCCTTTTTGTGGAACCTGTATGTTGAAGGCAGGTTGTACTTCAACTCTGCTATCACACTGCCTTCCATACCCCATTCTTTTCTTTTCCTTTCAACATACGATCTGAAGCAAATAAAGCACCACACAATCATGTTGATCTGAGGGAGACCCATTGACTCTGTTATTAAAACCATTCTCTCTATATGACTAACTAGTTCAACCATCATATTTCATGAGCATGTAATGGAATACACATTAGAAAAGGACATCCATCCATTTTGGTCCAAATCTGAAAGTGCCTAAGCTGAAGGTTAGCGCTTGTCCGTCTGAGCATTTATTACTATGGCACCAAAGTTGGACATTTCATTTGTTTTAGTTATTTGAATTCCCATTTTCAACAAAAATGTATGAAAAATCAATTTTCGAACTCAAATAAAATCAACTACATTGATCCTACAGGTTTGGTGCCACAGTAAAAAATGTTCAGACGGGCAAGCTCTAACAGAATATACAAAAATAATGCATTGGCACTTTCAGATTCGGACCAAATCTCTATGAAACATGGATGATGTCCTTTAGTTTTCTTATAAATCTCAACAAATATCTTGACAATTTGCAAATAACATGTGAAGTCCTCGCACATTACTCCATTTATGTATAATATACCTTGTGGTAGATTTGTGTAATGAGTAGACACTGTTGCAGCTAGCTTGAACACCCATCTTCAAGAAGTTGATGTCTATTCCGGCATTGTTCTTTGTGCCAAATGGTGGATTCATGAGGACTGTGTCAAAGTAATTTGTCCACCTGTGAAAAAAATCCTCTTTTTAAATAAAAAGTAATTTGTTTATTAAATATTAGTAATAATCTGTGATGATTTTTATGTCTCCTGCAATAATTATTAAAGGAGAACACATTTAAACTGGGCTATCTGACTCACCGGAACATCTCCATATGCCCAAGAAAGTCACACTGCACAGCATCAATATTTGTGATCTCCATCTCATCTACATTTTCTTTGAAGACTTCTAGTGCATCGCCATCTATGTCTATTGCGGTGACTGCACATGCGCCGAGCAGGACTGCGCCCAGCCCCAGGGTGCCGGGCCCACATCCAGCATCTAGCACCAAGCTGTCTTCTAAACTACCATATTGTGTCTGCAATAAAAGTATATCTTAGTTAGTCTAGGCATGCAATACCTGTTGCATGATTTAAATGTGCATTAATAATCATGAGTGGCCATTTTACCAGCAAGTTTAATTACAGTCTGTACTTGCAAGAGGTGTAAATTCACCAAATGTATCACAACATATTGTATATACAAAATTATTGATTAATCTCTTCAAGATTAATTCAATAATGTCTCCACATAAGCACATATTGCCATTATATTACATTTTACATGTGTTTATTGTGTTATAAATGTTAACATCTGGTTTTATTCCACTAATGACATTTCCTTGTAATCCCTTCAAAAAATATATTATGATATCCTAAAGCTCTGTAGAAACTACCTGAATTGTGTATAGAGCAACTGCAGCTATGTGGGGTGGAGTCTCATATTGTTCCAAGGCAATCTTGGGTTTATTGAACCCACTAAGACCTTGTAAGTGGCCCTGCAGCGTCTTCAATTTCATCACAGCCGACATCCTCACTTGCTGTCAAACCGTGGTAGGACTGGCAGTATCTGGTTACCAAATGATGAGTCTTGTGACACGAAAAATCCGCAAGAAGTGGCGTTTGCGTGCTGAAGTGCTGCCCGGTGGCTTGTGTTCACTATGTTAGCTTCAGGTAGTTGTGGGAATCCCTGAAATATTTTATTTTACTATGAGAACATACAATAATTTTATAAATGAGATGATTTAAATTATTTTCTACCCTAGTAATATGTATATGGGTGTGTGGGTGAATCTTACCATAATACAAAATTATTAGGTAAGTAACTTAAACCAATAAGCTATTTATATACTTTAGAAATCTAGTGAAGATGAATGTCTCGGCTATTGCTGAGGAAGACATGAATAAATTTAGAGAAGCTTTTGCCCAACAATAAGAAGGAGGTGTAAGAAAAAAACAAAGGGATGAAAGGGAAAGGGAGGGAACTATGAAGCAAATACTAAATAATTTAGTGTCAGTTGGTAGTAGACTCACAGCAGTAGCAGAAACTGGTGGAATAGAGCACATAGGTAACTGGCTGACGGGGTTTGGCTGGGTGAGCGCGATGGAAGTGGCAGTCAGTGGTGCAACGGCTCCTTGCTTCAGAAGCATCTGTTTTTTCAGTTGAAGTTCCTCCAAAATTTTTCTATTCGTTAATTCTGATAAAATATTGTTCAATTTAGTAAACAAATAAGTTCATCTGACGGTTGAAAGCTATTATAAAAATAAAGATGTAAAACTAACCTCTTTGAGCATTAGGCTGAGGAAACGCCATTTAATTTAATTAATTGCAACAACATAAAAATCGACGCGAATCTTTTTATATGATAATTAGTATAAACTAATAAAAGAAAAATTCAGAAATATTTCATATCCATAAAAACAATATAAATCAACTTTCCAATCAACAACTTGCATTTCTTTGATTTGACAGCTCATAGTTTGACGTGAAGTTTGACATGTGGCTGGCTGTGCTGATTGGACAGATGACAGATTGTACCTCTACCCTTCTACGACCTCTTCTTCTTCTTCCTATGGCAATCAATTTTCTTAAGGGACTATTTTTGCCGTAGTTCAAATTGTTCGTGTTTGTTGCATTAAAATGCCTGCATTCTACTTATTCTTCTGCTTATTGGAGTTTCTGGAGACAATCCACGTCAGTAGCAGATCGTAACATGCATTTATCACTTAACCCAAAAGTCATACTAGATCATTATTTCCAATGTTCCTATAAATCAGTCACTAAATCAAACTTTACTGTACATAACGACACCAAAATACACATTAAAGATAACACAATTTACGAGACACTGGACAACATCTCAACCGCTCCGCCTGATTCCCGCCAAAAGCCCAAAACTCCTCTACGACTTTTACGGATTATACCTACACGGCACGGCAGTATTTGTGTTCACAAATTACCTATTTTCAATACGACTATTAAACTTCGAATGTAACTCTTCTTCCATCACGCTGCATTTCTGGAGATTATTTAGAATAGAACCATCACGTTAGTGGATCAAATAGTAGGGGAGCCCAAGCGGGGATTTCGGGATTTACTAAAGCGCGTCAGATTAATATACAGGGCGATACCTTGTATCCGGTTAAGTACCTCCACCAAATATGAGCCCCATATATAAGGCCGCCCGTGAAGAATAAAGGATCAGATTAGTAAAAAAAAATTGATCATTAGAAATTCTAAAAGTAATTCTAAAATTCTTACATGCTAAAAGTGTATATTCCACTAATCTGACAATTTGAGAGTGACGTAAAGATAGGGGAGGGCAGCAAAGATGTAAAAAAAAATGTCATCTCGACATTCTCGAGCGTAGCCATTTTTTTTTTTTTTTTTTAAGAATTAATTCAATTTTTTAACGAAAAATATATAATCTGACGATTTCCGTAAGCCGAAATAATAAAAAATCGTCGATAAAGTTTAGTGCGTGCAGCTGGGTGATACCTATATTTCCCTCTCCGCGTTTCTACTCCTGTGGGCATTTTTTTTAAATTATTTTCTTATAAATACAAGTATTCTACTCAAAAAACATTTGCATGTTATTTCCTGAGCTTCTCAATTAATTATGTTCAATGATTTAAAAAATTGAAAAAAAAAAATGTTTTTTATCAGATTAGGCGAATCCCTTTAGATAATCATCAGATTACGAGACAGCACGTCTAGAACAATAAGATGAACAACATATATCTTAATCTGACGCGCTTGAGTATTTCAAAATGGCGAAATTTTTTTGCACATTATAATAATGGCCGCGAGGTTGCGTCAAATCGAAATCGTCAGATTATTGGATGAGAGCTTTTTTTTGGTGCACTTAACACCCCCTTAGAAAATCTGACGTGCTCGATTAAATATTTTTTTTTCATTTTTACACCCTTACGTACAACCACCCGCATCATGCAAATGATCAGATTAACATACGTACATAATTAAAAATACGTAGGACATTGATGCTATCAATATCTGACGCGCTCGAGTATGTCCATGCAACAGTTTTTTTTTACATATTAAATAATCTATAGCCGCTTCCCCCACCGATGAAAAGGTATATATTATATAACATTTTTTTCTTTTTATCATCTAAGCTTTGCAACCTAATAGGTCTCTATGACGCTCGAGTAAATCCCCATTTAGCATCGTGGGCTCCCCTACTAAAAGGTACCTACATCGGAGGTGTGCAACCTCTCAAGGACTCAAGGACATGTCTAATGGAAACCTTTTTTAAAGTAAATGGCTAGGCTTTTGTGGTTGGAGTCAAGAGAAAACATTAATATTTTTTATATAAAAGCATTTATTTTAAAACAATGTAGGTAATAATATACTTTCTGATTCTTGGCAAAACAGTCTCACATAAGCAAGTCAACATTTGGCCTCTCTTAGAATAAACGTAAGACTAACATGCGCTGCCATAATAACTCATAATTGAATAAAACTGTAATATTATGGTATAAATAATAGTATAAAAGGACACATATAAAATTGATCTCCGTAGGTATCTATATTGCAGTTAGCATTGCATCTCTGTTGAGCAACCTTAGATTAGTTTGTTTATTAACGTAAATTATTACACTAAAATAAACGGGAACATTTAAACATTACTACAATTGACTCACAATATTAGCAATATACAAACAAAACCCTACTGTACCTAATAAACAGTTTTCACAGACGCAGACATTACAGTCCACAATGAGTTTGTGGTTCAGTATCGATACAATTTGTTAATAAATGCACAACAAAAAATATTATTAAGTTGCCTTTGTCTTTTATGTTTATTAAAATATTAATTTAACAATTTAGAAATTATAACAGTTTCCCTATAAACAATTTGGAATAATATTGCACAAGCTCAAAGCTAACTCATGATGTGCGTTTATATAAATATCTATGAATATAGCAACAAACCAACACAACTCTACTATCCGTAACCCTATGCAATTAGATATTATGACTCATTTTAATGACACGATATTCCCTCATTCGACAACGGCTACTTCTACAGCGCAGTACATTCCCAATCTTCTTTGAAGTTTGAAATTAGCTTACAGACATGTATGCCCTTACTGTATCACTTACAGCGAAACAGTATTCTCACAAATGGTACCGGGAACAAGTAGCAGCTGTCGACCTTATAACTCTAAACATGGACACAATGCAATCGATTTATCATATAATTCGATACACTAGGCAATTATTATGTGTGAAAAGGCAATGAGCTCCAAACACTGGCCGAAGTCCTTATCTCTCATACGAACAATCACCGCGAGCCGCCCTCTCGTAATCGAGTCCCACCCGCTCAGTCCTGCAACACTCCCGTGGGACCTAAGGCCCCAAACGCGACCCGCTTTACCTACACCTAATGAGAATTAAGATATAAATTCTTACAAAATACCAGTGTTCGAAGTTCCTGTTGGAATCACATTCGATAGACAATAGTTTTAATATAAATAGGAGGTTCACGAAATCGATCACATCATGCCGCACCCACCACCCCGTGTTGATTTGTTAGGAAATATATTTCACAGCACAGCAAACACATTCTGGACTAAATAAAATCTGAAAATGATAACAACATTTGTTTTTAAAGACTAGCACTTAATTTTGGCACAACGCTGCGCCCTCCTGCGCGCAGTGGCATCGATGTTGTTCTCTTTATATACAAACCTGATGAAGGATAACTAGTTCAGTGAAACGGTAAGGTCGTACCACCGCACATTCATTAGGGTTCCACAAAGCTTCCTCGGAGCGACACTACATTCAGGAACAATGTTATTACATTTCAATTATTACACAATAGCAAGCGAAGAAAGCATTTATCAATATTTGTGCCCAATGTGTCATGTTCGATGTATATTTTTAATTTATCTATATGAAACCCTAAAAGTGATTCACCGCATCACCGTAGCATGGACAGCTGCCATTACAATCATAAAATGCAAAATAATGTATATTAAAATTTAGTACAAAAAATTATAGTAAATAATAAAAAAACTTATTTGAGTAAATAAATTCTCTTGTTCCTTTGCTCATTCAGTGCTTTATAGTACAGAGTGTAAAAATAACTGTGTTGTAGGCAGCAATCAAAGCATGCCGATTGAAACAGTTCGATCCTGTTGGAGGTGAGTGAATGTTCCAACAATATGTTTAGGAGAGGACGAGTATTATGTGTACATTGACGAGTGTGGTGCAGTGAGGAGCGCGCGCCGGCGGCCGCGGGCAGAGATCGAGCCGGCGCCTCGCGTGAGTTACGTTTATTTTTACACCCTGCTACAATGAGTATTTTACCCCGACAACACTCTTAATTCCAAACAGTACATACCTAACACTTTCCCTGTATAAATATATTATAGTCTTGTAAAAGAAACCTTTGAAACCTCATAGGTCATTAACACTACGTGAGAAATTACAAGAGCATTAGGATACAATATATTGCTACGAGTTAACTTATCATTTGGCACTAAATTAACATATTGCATCTCGAGCATTCACCACAGAAGTTACTATAATTGCAAATTCATTTAACTCTCAATTTATACTTTCTAAATTACAATTACAATTAATTTAAATTTTCTAATGATATAACTTTCATTGGGCCAATTTTGTATTATGTGATTATGTTATGAGCTAAGAAAGAAACCACATACATAATTTACTATATTGAGCAATCGGTCCGTTCCCTTGCACGTGGGAAGCCCAACGGTAGCATTGAAACGGGAATGTTTGCCATGTAGAACATTAAATCACAAAAATAAAAGACAAGACGCATTTTCGGCAAGTCAATTTTGGCAAAATTGAGCATAAAGACTTTCAATTGGCATCGTGAATTGTTACAATTCAGTAATAACATACTGGGTAGTAACACGGTGTGGCTACTTACATATCCTAAGTGTGGTAACTGTAACCTATTCATAGATACACCAATATCGCACAGTAGACTGCTCTAACACGTGCTCTGCAAGTACTGTACTGTGCAGTATTCTCGGGCCATAAAAACAAACACTCATTTCAGAGCCGGATTTAGGGGAGGGCATCCGGGGCTAAAGCCCTGGGGCCTCCACGAGAGAGGGCCCCACAATACAGATTTCGAATAAATACTTTATAATTCCGTCGAGTACAACTTTGTCTTGCTAAGATAGAAAAAGAAACATTTTATTACAACTTGTAAATTGACAGTATTGTAAATTAATTAGAGGCCCCCCACTCTTTCGTTGCCCAGGGCCTCCAGGCCTCTAAAACTGGCCCTGACTTATTTTATATTTCTTGCACAAAAATGTTCCGAAACATAAACTTGTAATAATTTTAGCTGCCTATTTTCTTGGCACTACTACATATAACGCAGCACAATAACAAAGGCCTTGGTTTGAAACCCCATAGTTCATTTGTGGCTCAACTGTCAGCGCACTGTTTTTATGGTCCGATTACAAATCGTTTACAAGGTACAAAATATGTATAGCTCGAGAAAACCTAAGTGTTACAAAATTTGATATGACGTATTACATCGTGACAGTTTAAAGTCACAAGTAAATTACTAAGAGGATTAGTTACCGTTCAAAAGAACTATATAAAACGATCGCGGACTTCTGTGAAGACATCTTCAATTCGCTAACTACGTATGTATATAACAACTTGGTTAAAATAGTAGTTTAAGGATGAATATTCATTTAATTATCAAACAATAGTTATTGCTTTTGTTGATATGACATATAGGGCCGGGGCAGAGCTAGCGCCCGCTTCCCCGGGTAGTCTGTACACTCCGTATAATTACATAATAACTCTTAAATGTACATTTTAAAAATATGACTGCTTTATATCCATCATGATCACAGCTCTCCGAAGACTTTACAATATCCAAACCTGACATTCCAAAATAAATTCTTTATCATTTACACCTATAAAACGAAATGACTATAATATCTCTATATTAGCTCTAAAAATTATGCCATTTTGATATATTTACTTTGCAATTGCAACGGTCCCTCGTACAGCACTTAAATGCTTCATATACAATTTTAACGTAACCACGGAAATGACTCGTTTTCATTAAATATTAAAATAAAAAAGCGGCCGAACGTCGAACGTTCGTCAAAACATTTTAGAAATAAAAGCGGCAGTGATTGCGAAAAATTCGTGCAAATAGAACCTAACTACAAAACATGTCTTAGGAACCTGATAAATTATTGCTAGAGCTTCGGCACGACTCCACTACCCCTTACGAACGACAATGTATCCCCGGCGCGGCCGGCGGATCCATAACGAGATAAAATCTTATCAGTAGCCAATAGAAAAATATCACCTAAATAAATATGAATTACGTTACTCGGGCGACGCTGGCGGGCGCCGTGGCGTTACATTTACACATTTTTGGTAAAAAATAACAAGATTATGAAAGTGATATGCAACAGAGGAGCGTCGCCGGCGATCACTGCGGCTCGCCCTCCTCCTCCGCGCCCGGGCCCTTCGGCGGCTCGCTGCTGGAACACACACAATACTCACTGCTCTATACTCACCTCGTCAACTATCATAACAAATCATATATCTTCACGCCTTCCCACAAGGGTCCCCGAAGGGGTATGCTATGCTAAGGTTACAACATCCACCGAAGATAATTCGGTGCCAACGTAACAGATGGTGAGTCCGTCGCCATCTCTGAGGCACTTTATACGTCCTTGAATTTATTCTCGAACGTATGCAAGTTTCCTCACGATGTTTTCCCCACCGTAAAGCTCGTGGTATGACTAATCTAATCACTGCATTTAAGTAATAAACACTCATTGGTACAGACCGGTGGGATTGGAACTTGCGTCTCTAGAATAGCAGGCAACACTTCATACCACAAGACACTACGGCCATTAACTACTCGACGTCCATTTTTAGATCAGTGCGCCAACTAGCTTTTGCCCGCGGCTTCGCCGCGTGGTAGAGTAAATAACTCAACATGTTACTATATATAAATGATTATTTTTAACCGACAGACCGAATAACTACCTAGTTTCATGGATTTATTTAACTTTAAAAATGACGGATTTCCATTTGCGGATGCCTACGTCATAGAAGGTACCTACTGACTGTGTGAATTTCAAGTCTTTAGCCCCAGCCGTTTAGGCTGTGCGTTGAAATGTGATTCAGTTTGTTTCGTCTTTTATATATACAGATGTAGAGAAGGTTGTGGGAGGGTGCGTGTGATAGGGGAGCGGGGTTGTACTCACAAGTTGGAGGAGTACGAAGAGCGCGCGGAGCCCGAGGGCGCGTCGTCGCAGGGCGGCGGGCGCGAGGCGGCGCTCAGCAGGTAGTTGCTGGAGTCGCTGAAACACGTCGACAGCCTGCTACAGATTGGATTACTGCCTCCAGTGGCGCGGACTGGCTCCATACAACACACTTTGTAACATATCTGATGCCACATACATTTTGAGAGGCCTCCGATTTTACACGCGTATGTATGTTCACGACGTTTAACAGTTACGTGCGAAACTTCAAACTTTAAGTGTCGTTTCAGTATTCGGTCACGTTTATATATTTTCACGTGTGATGCTGAATAAACGTGAGGTAAAATTTAACTGAATATTACAATGTCATTTTTGCCTATTTCAAGACGCACTCTCTTTAAGGACCGATGACAATACAATAGTGTTAATTATAACTTTGTCCTAATGTCCTTACCAGGATCATCAGGGTTAAACCTTTGAAACATTCGAGCCGCCTGATGATAACCAGTTACCTGCTAGTTTCATATAAAATACATAATAATAATAATAATGCTTGGACATTATCACACAACGCCATCTAGCCCCAAACCAAGCAAAGCTTGTACTATGGGAACCAGCAGCTGATATAATACTTATATACTTTTTGTTTGTAAATACATACTTATAATACATACCAAACATCCAGACGCAAGGCAGACATATTTGTCACATAAATGTTTGCCCGGCGGGAATTGAACCCGCGACCCTTAGCGCAGTAGTCAGGTATACCAACCACTAGACCAGCGGTCTCGTCTATATATAATAAACAAAAATTCACGTATTGACGGTGTACAGACAAGTTTAAATAAATAAAAGATGCGATAATATTTATCCAAATAGAGCAGCTATTTTATCTAGCATTGTATTGCCAATGGCAATGGGTCAGCCACATGGCCCACATGTCAATGTCAGAAACCCCATAGCAGAGACCAACCAACATAGCAACATGGCAGTCTGTACCGAATAATGATTAATTCTCTATCAATGTGTACACAGTACAGTGTCATAACATAACTAATCCTACATTTATCATTAATGATGATAAGTGGAACAATAATACATGGGGTGTTTGATAACCTTCGAGGTTCACATTTATGTCCTCTGATATTGCAACAATAGTACCTACGTGTTATGTTAGCACGGTTTTATGTATCATCTATAGATAAACTAATATTATAAAACACTTTGTATGTATGTATGAGTATAAATGTAAAAGAGGCAAAAGCTGTTAAGTCAAGAGTGAAATGGCGCTCTATACTCTCTCCCTACCCCGTGAGGCCTTGGTGTGATCATATGTATGTATGTATAAAGATGTTACACTGTTTGTTTGTCAATTGTCTGTATATGGTAAACCGTGGAACTACTAAGCAGATACAAAAAACTTACAATTCTATAAAAATGCCCTATAAATGTATGTTGCTTTGGTAAAATAAAATTATTAGTTCGTATGGTTAATAATTGTCCAAGGAGGACAATGTCGCAGACAGCACAGTAATCTATGCAAATATGTATTATCAAAAAGTAACAATGGCCTATTGGTTTGAAAGTGACGACGGCCAGTACTAAAGGAGCAACAGAAAATATAAAAATAAGCCTAGTGCGATCGGCCTAGTGCGAGTTGGACCCGCGCACCAATGGTTCAATTTTAAATTTATTTTTATGATTTTGTCATAGCGGCAACAGACGGTCTTTGTATTACGGCTAATGAGATACAGCCCATTGACAGACAGACGGATAGTGGAGTCCTGGTAATAGGGTTCCATTGGTGACTCATCGGGTACGGAACCCCAGAAAAGCCACATATTATGTTTTGATATTTATACACGAGCAAAGTTGCGGGCAAAAGCTTGTTATCTACATGTTCTTGTGATCGCATACATAATATAATGTAGGTAGTCTATTCTATTGTATTTGAAGGTACTGTTCAGTTTCTCAGTGACTGAGGAAATGGTTTTCCTCAAATGCACTGACCACGACCACTAACTGTTTATTCGTAGGATTTTTATGACGCAATTATTTTCAATTACTTATCAAAGATTGATGGCTCTTGGGTGGATTGTTTTTGATTATAATTTTGTACTATTGTTACGGTTTACGAAAAAAATAGTAGAAACCGTGACGTAATAATTTGTTAGTAACTTCTACATCAAAATACAACAGTGTACCTAATTTTATTGTATTGTGATAATGTTAATTGGTAATTTCACTGCCGCAATCGAAAAACTGTAGGCACTTAAGACAACTACGGTATTTGCGTAGACGAAACTAATGACCTTTACGCATAAAATACATCCAGTGTTTTTTGCCCAATGTGAATGACCTGCAGTGTTCGTAATTAGGACATCTTATCTTAGAATGACCGGTGCTTTGCAGCATTGAACATTACCGACCTACCTACACCATAGATATCTCTACGTACCTATAAGAATGTTCTGTCTGTCATTTAGAAATAGAGATAATTTCGTCGATCTGTTTGAGTGCGTAGAAAATCTTCGCAATGGCTGATTCTTTTCCGATTAGTACTATCTATCATTAATGGATAGCGTACTTCTCAGAAAGTAACCATGTACTCGTTTTTGTTATTATTTTAGGGTAGGACTGCGGATGACCTCAATCTTACTTTAAAGTTAATTAATATTAGGTCGAATGTGGACATCGCTTGCCCTTGATTAATGGTATCTAGCCTGTTAAAGACGGAGGGCGAAACAGACGGGTAGTGAGTGTCACCTGGACGAGCTCATGTTCAGTGCGGGCCCGTCATAGACGGAGAGCGAACGAGACTAGTACTGAATGTCACCTGAAATAACTCATATCGAGTGCGGGCCCGTCATAGACGGAGAGTGAAAGAGACGAGTAGTGAGTGTCACCTGGACGAGCTCATGTTCAATGCGGGCCCGTCATAGACGGAGAGTGAAAGAGACGAGTAGTGAGTGTCACCTGGACGAGCTCATGTTCAGTTCGGGCCCGTCATAAACGGAGAGCGAAGGAGATAAGTAGTGAGTGTCACCTGGCAGTGCGCATGCGGAGCGCGGCGCAGTTCTCCTTGCACTTGTAGGCCAGCACCTGCTTGATGCGGCTGACCTCGACGTCGGGGAAGTGGCGGCTGACGTAGGAGATGAGCGCGTGCACGCGGCGGCGGTCGAGCGGCGGCTTGGTGGGGCGCGACTCCTGGCCGGCGCGCGACCAGCGCTGGCCCGTCACGGAGCACGTGGCCAGCTCGATGGGCGAGAACAGCGCCGCCGCCAGCCCGCGCGTCACCTTGCGGTAGTCGCCCCACTTCACGCCGCGCAGCAACTCCTCCCGAATCTCCACGCCTTCGCCCAGCTTTATCTGCGTACAATGCGGTGACGTGAACAGTTTTTCCTTTCCGTAACGTATGTTGTTCCGTGATAATGATAACCCTAATACGATAACTTGAGGACGATAACGCACCACCACCACGTGCGTGCCCAGACGTGACCGGCTTGGCAATTAGGTTCGGTTCGATTAGGTTAGGCCTATCTGATTAACTAAGGATTCTCCTCCGATAACAATGATAGGTGGCGTTAAGCGTAAACTACGAGGAAATCTAAATAGATGGACGTAAGATAGTTCTGGGAAAACAATTTCCAAAAGTCTGTTGTTTTTATTATGTTATCGTAATTATATGAATTCTTACTGCAGACTTTGGGCCTCACACATATTTGATACAGTCAATTATAACATCAACAGTACAATACCAAACTAGGAATGTTATCTACTCTCAAAGAGTTTGCACTATCCTGTAGATACAATAACATCTGTACCCCATTCCTAAGTTCCTAGCTAAAAGTTATTCATGGCAAGTTATGCATGCGGTGAGATTTTACACGTTCAACATAAGTGAGTTTCGTGCCAGATTTTTGTCAACAAAAATGACCTTCTGTATCTGGCGGTAGACTCTGACGATTGTTCTAAATAATTGTATCTCACTCAGTCACACAGTCATTTGGAATGAACGTATTTAAAGGTGTATGTTTTTTTATACCACTAAAGTGGCACAAACAAGCATACGGTCCGCCTGATGTTAAGCGGTTACCGTAGCCTAACCAACCCTAAGACTTATGTTAAGGGTTACTCACAAGTCGTGGTGCGGCGGCGCCTCGTTCGTTCTCTCGCTTGAGCACGAAGGGCAGCGCCCGCCGATGCTGCTCCAGCCACACGGCGTCAGGAACGGGCCGGTTGCGGCGACCGTCCCACCTCCCTACCGCTGTACCAACATTCAAATACACATTTCTATACTAATAAATCTAACCTAAGTCTAGATTGTATATTCTGTTGTGATAGTGTTAGTGTAAAGCTCAGAACAAGGACTAGTCCGTATTCTAAGGTGTATAGTATAGAATATTCCCCAGATGTGATCGTTAAATTGTTAATAATGCCAAAACGTTCATTACCTGATAAGTTTTTAAGCACAACCGAAAAATGTTCGCACCGGATTTTTGATCATTAACTATTTTTCATTTAACAAAGATACTAAAAACCACATATTATATGCAATACTTTATTTTTTATATTTAGTAAAAAATTACATTGACGTATTTACATACAGGATTGATATTTTTCACTAAGCGAAATGCACAGATAAACATGCCAACAACACATTGTTTTTATGTTAGTATATGAAATAACATTCGAGTACTACGCTTTTATTCGGACACTTTAGCGAACGAAACCAGCAGTGGAAAGCTCAAAATATACGTGATAATTAAATATTTACTACACGCTTTCACATTTATATACCTATATATGTAACAGATGTATTCGCCGATAGCCAGACCTGTTTACAACATGACATAGACTAATATATTGCTGGCATTGCTGGATGTTAACTTATAATGGGACCGACAAGACAATGTTACTAGTTATACCACGTACGTGGTACATCTACTGGGGTTAACAGGGTAGGAAAATCTCTACCAAGCCAGCTGTTTTAATATATCCATAATTCAAGCGACAAGAGATTCCTAGAATTATTATTTTTATAATCTATATGTTAAGATCATCTATTATTATCAAAAGTGAAAGCTGCGATTACTTGGGATTAAACTTATAGAACGATCGAAAAGTGCTCCTTTCGAATTACCTACTACTAAGTCATACGTATAAGCGATTATTTTGTTAAGAATAATTTATAATTATTGCAATTTACTCCCACCCTTTACAATGGTAAGGATTAAACATCGTTTAATTAAATAAATGCAAAATCAAATTTAGAGATCATTAACCAAAGTCAACTGAGATCACACACGCTACAATTAATTCCCAAACGATACCTAATATTGTATAATATTCACAACCCTATTCATACAATCATTGTCCCCTCTAAATGCTTTTGTTACAAAATGACTAGATGTGCTTTTTTCATGGCAATCGTTTCATTAATCTAATAAAAAAAAATAGAAAATAACCAATCGAACTTTAAACTAATATAAAAAATAGAATCATACAGTAAAAATGACACCTTCCTCATACTATATTGTATATTATATTATATTAGCATATTGCAGTTCCAGTGCCGTCACTGGGTTGCAGAATCGTTGCAAGTTATCTGCCGCGATTATACTCGACAACTAATTATTAAATAACTTATATTACGATTCATTTATCAATATACGAATCTGAAGACTTAAAAATTATCCTCCATTAAATCTGACACTTTGTACAAACTATATACCGGGAGCCGTTCAATCACTCAACAATAACACTGTGTAAAGATAAATAACTATTGTGTATAAAAATATGACTATTGCAGTTCGGCGCGGCGAGCGTGCGCGCGCGCCCCTTCAAATCAAACGGACACGTTCGGCGCTCTCCATCGCATTCGCGGTACAAAAACATTATATCTCTAATACGAAAATACGCATTCATATTTATTGATATGGCCGCGATGAAGAGTATCGAGCGAATTGGATAAAGTATATAATGTATGTCTGTATGTATAATAATTATGTAACCAGTAAATAACCTATGTTATGTTTTGTAAAATCAGCACCGGTCGCAACAAACGCTATAACAACGATCAGTCTATTGTCAGAAAGGAAGGTACTTGTGTGATTCTCCTAAGCGAGTTCCCATTAGTCATGTTGGCAATCACGCAGCGGGCAGCGGGCAGCGGGAGCCACCAACTATGGCATGAATCAACTATAACATGACATTTTTATATTACTCATGTGATACACTGGTAATTCCAAGTTTTCCCCCGTGAGAATAAGTAAAACAAAGCTGAGTAATTAAAACTCACGGGTAAAGTTCTAGATTATGTAAACTCTTACAACTACATTAGAACCGGAAAACGTCCTTCGCGATACTAGATGGGAACTCGGTTAAGTGGTCAACATCTGGCACTCGGTATATCATTATAGAAAGGCACACAATAAGCGGAGAGGTGTGACGGAAAGTAGGCCCCCGGCGACACTCCGATCACAGACTAGATATATCTATTGACAGTCTTCGTTACGACTTTATAAGCCACATCTCGACTTCGCCGCGCGAAGTCACGCAATGAGGTCGCATCCAAACCTCGACACCATCATCTCAGTCACAGTCGCAAAATGTGTTTAACGTTCGGGTGGAGTCGGCGCGGAGTGCAGGGCAGCAGGCAGAGCAGCTGAGGACTAGCGGGGAGCGGGCAGTGGGGAGTGGGGAGTGGGGAGCGGGGACTACTGGTGGAAGTGCTGCGCGGGCCGCAGCGCGGGCAGCGGCGGCGCCGGCTTGAGGCTGCGCCTGGCGGGCGGGTGCTGCGCCAGCGTGTGCCGCCGCAGGTACAGCGGCGTCTTGAAGCTGCGGCCGCACGTGCCGCACGCCACCGGCTGCGCCTCGTGGATGAGCCGCACGTGCTGGCGCAGGTTGGACGCGTTGCTGTACCGCCGCCCGCACACCGCGCACTGCGCGCCGCCCGCGCCCCCGCCGCCGCCCGCTGCCAACAACACCACGATCGCACTGCGCCCGGCCCGCCCGCCCCCGCCGCCTCGCCGACCGCCTTCCGCACCAAGCCACGAGAATGCTAATACAACCGCGCTCGCTCGACCGCGCTGACCATGCCGTGCTTACGCTCCCGGATTAACACGATGGACACATTAGACACCGATTTTATCATTATTATTTTTGAGCCTTCCTGTTATCATTTTGCGAATGGATAGTAATCGCCGTTGGAGGTGAATTCTGGTAGCGATTTTATTAGCATTGTTGGCGGAGGCAGCGATGCGGCGAGGGGCGACGGGCGGCGAGTCGGCCCGGCACCGCGCGCCTAGCCACCTATAGCGTGCTATTGCAACACCGCGCGCGCTGTTCTCCGACCGGGTCGTTCTATATCGAGTGAAAGAGGTTCGCCGGGGGCGCGGCTGTCCGAGTCGACGTGTGCGTGTGAAATAATGACGTGACAGTGAAAAAAAGGGCATATTCACCTTCCGAATTTTCGTCCCGGAGCTCCGTGTTCATCCCCGCCATGAGATCCATATTACCTGCACAAATAACATATACCCAATTAGCGTTATCGCATTTTTATTTCCTTCTTTATCTCGGAAATGAAAGATTTGGCTCTGACCTTGCAGCGCAGCGAAAGGGTTTGCTAGCGCATTGTTCTCGTTGTAGTATATCTGTGGGAAACTGGAACGCTCCTCATCGCTTGCCTCCTGTTCCATCACTTCCATTTTTGGTTCCAAAAGATCAGAAGCATTAAATTCTTGACACTTGTCTTGTCTATCAGCGTCGCCGGGGTCCATAAGAACATCGTTTTCCTCATTCTTCACCTCCGGCGCTTCGAGATCAGTTTTCACCCTCAGAGAGGGATAGTTAGCATCGCTGTAGTCCTCATTATTAGGCCTCGTTTGACTAGAAGTTTGAAAGGGAGCTTCTTCGTTGAGATTGTTTCTGGCAATATCGGGAGAATTTCTAGTGGAGCGACGGCTCCCGCTCTGCTCCTGATCGTCGACAGAAGTGGCCTCTACAGTTTGGCTTGCGGCTTTGGAGGAAGAGGTAGAATGTGACGGCTTGGCGCTGAGCAAATTGCGTAATTGAGAAGGAGGCGATTTTCGATTGACTTTCTGTAATAGAGACGGACGTGACGTAAGTAGAGTTTAGGTGTTGAGGAAAAAGTACAAAGGTGGTAAATGATGAGTTACTTTATCGTTGTGTTGCGAGCAGTCTGTGAGGCCACGGATCTGAAGCGCGTCGGCCGTGCGCAGGAAGGCGCTGAGCTGCGCCTGCGCGATGTTGACCTGACCCACGTACATGAACTGCAGAAGCGCGCGCACGTGCGACACCTCGCAGTCGCGCATGAATATTATTGGATGGGGACATGGGTTGTTCTGGAACAAACACCACTCTCTCAACATCACACCTCCTTACGTCACATTCGTTTAAATGACGCTTGCACACCAGGGTTAACACGATCAGATAACCGAACTTATATTGAGATAAATCACTTTGCTAGCCACATATTTTTGCGACAAGCAGGCCTCTATTCTTCTCGACGAGCTTTAAAAACCTTACTTACCGCGAAAAAGCTCTTAATACGCTATTATATCTACTTGGGCTAGGAAGAACTCATTGGTACAGGCCGGTGTTTGAACCCAGACCACCACAAACGGAAAGCGGCCACTCAACCGCACGGGCCACTGCGGCTTGAAAGGCGTCGTGACCAGCTAGTAACTGTATCACTTGATAATGAAAACTTGTTCTCATAATAGAACAACTTTTTTGTTGATTTCTCAAAAACTATTTTAGTTGGGGGCAGTTTTATTTTTCGTATAATATTTACATTTGGCCAGCTCAATTTTTAATTATTTCCTATTTGATAATCTTCGGAGATTTGGGACCGGGGAAATGGTAGTTTCATTTTTATATAAGAAAATGAAGTTATTAAAATTAAGCCCTGATAGAGCACTTGTGAATGTCGAGAGCTGTACCACCAAGTTTGTTTTCATAAATAATAAATATGTAAAAATAAATTTATAAAATCATAAAATCCGAACCAAAATGTTTAAATACATGTAATTGTAAGCGAAGCCCTTTTGAAACCTAAACAACCAAGATGCGTCACTTTAAATTACACTTACACTTAGTAAATAAATCATAAAAGATATAATTTTCAATAAAATAATTTTAAAATAGGCTGAATTTGCATTTAATGCAATACTCATTATGATTGATGCAACTAAAAAAATATTGTATAGCTTATAATTGCAAATAGGCTAGAAATATGTACATCAGTGACCTTGTACTGTATCAAATATTTATTATTTAAATTGTGAAAATGTTGCTATATATCCTGTCATAATAAAATTTACTTATCTATAATAAGTGTCAGAGACAATGGTTAGTACAGTGCCGGTAGCAGGAACATTGTCGACAACGTATTCGAAAACGTAACTCGCGAAATGTCATAATTGACATACAAATTTTTAGTTCCACTTTTCACCGCCGCAGCGCTGTTCATTTTCCAATACAAATATAGTCGAAGGCGATACGAAAACGTTTGTCGACAATGTTCCTGCTACCGACACATTACTCGGCACGTAACTTGGCCAAAGTCGTTAGAATCGCACAAGTCGTTTTTTAGGTCTCTTTGGTCGTCAAGCGGGACGCAGGGTTACCCTACCTCATGGTAGCACCGTTCCGAGCGCGCGATTGGTGCGTCGAACTATGCTTCCCAGACCACGTTTCGTCCCACTACCAATTACACTTGCGTGCACTAAAGTTGTACCCTGCGTTTTTGTTACGAGTTTGTAGGTGAACATGACCACAGTGTTCTGCGATTGCCGCCCTACCACCCAGATTCCTCCGACGACGAGTGACGAAAGTTATTTTCAGGAAGAGGAGCCATCTCCTGGCACCAGCTCAACAACTAACATCAATTTAATGCTAGGTGTTTAGAAAATGATGGTGATGATGATTATAATTGCTAATATTACATTTCTTAACTTTTAACTGCATATTTTTATTTATAACACCTAATAAACTTCACGAATTCATCTCCTTTCTTTTACTTCATTCTGAACAAACATGTTAAAATTCAATGATAGCAATAGCCATAGCAAACAATGAGAAGCACAAATGTGACCATTTTTTGTAGCATTAAGTGTACTTTGCGCGAACTTATCCCCACTACGCCAAATCGTGGCCAAGTTAAATGCCGGCGATTGTACCGCCTGTCCTCCTCCTCAAAATATGTACCATACCTTGGTATTCTCACTCTATAGATACTATGGCATGGGATGTTTTATTAAGATAATTAAAACATTATATACCTATATATATACTCAGTATCTAGTCAAACATAAATAATATCATCAACATCAAATAAATGTTTGCTCTAATGAGGGGACTAAGCTTGCTTCACCTAATAAAACAGACACATCTACCACCACTACCCCTAGTTCTATGGGACTGTCAAATATTAATGTGATGAATTCATAGTTCTCATATGTATGTCTGCTTATTATAATAGTATTTCAATAATGTGTCAGCATAAACATTAAGCTCTGCTACACAATATTTGATGGTTCGAAGGAATGAACATTAAAATATTACTCTTAACCTTCCTACTTACCTAAACTTGAGTCTGTCCAATTGGTTTTGCTGTAGTAGCAAGTTTTGTTTATTAATTGATAAATATTTAACTTCGACATGTAATGTAATAGTGTTTATCACAAAGTAAGCAATACATAACTAGCTATTCAAACACAAAAAACTAATCAACACACATACATACACAACTTAAACTTGTTAGTTTTCAGTGTTTTTAATTTCTGAATGAATGTAATTTAAATTAATATCCATTGTATTGTAACTACTACATAGTATTTTTTTATCATTTTAAAGGCATAAAAAGAAGTACATATCTTTATCAATAATCTTTTAATCTAGATTTCTTTAGCAATGAACTTATTAGAAAAGGTGGTAATAACACAAAGTACACTATTATTATCTATGTGAATGTAAAATTTAAACAACATTATAAAATGAATTTGTTAGCGGCCAGTTGTGATTGCAAGTCATGGCAATTAGGTTAATCACCTCTTTAGTAGTTTAGTAAGTTTGGTTGTTCAGAATTAAAAAGCAACCTTATAAGATTGCTAATATCAATAAAAATGCTTTATTATTTAATATTCCGTGATTATATGTACAAGTATTGTTGTCTCTTTTAGACATTAACAAAGGATAAAAAATTAAGGGTTTAACATAAAAACTGTTGCTATAGGATATTTTAATGGTCTTCCTTTCACCACAATCTCCAAAGGAAAAGAAAGTAATATAATAAAGGCAGTTATCATGATAACCTCAATAAGTTGGCCAAATAAGTACAAAATAAATGTCAATAAAACCATATTTTTTATGCTTTCATTATGATGATTGTCAATTTGTTCCAAAGGACAATAGACAGCTTATTTCCCTAGCATTATCTACCCTAATCAATTAGAGATCCATTCAACAAGGCTAAAACTCCAATAAATCAGCATTAATGCAATAAAATAGATGCATTTCATAAATATTTACTCATAAAAATGCAATCTGAGGAACAGATTTCCCAAGATTGCATTTTGAAGTAAGTGCCACAGAACCATGAAATGTTACAAAACCATATTTAATAAATTAGGAAATAAATCAGTCATGGTCTATTAGCATGCATTATAATGGGCACATTATTTTGTAGAAGGAATTCATTACATGTATGCTTTCATGACACACATGTAGGTAATCTATAAATTCAATGGTAATGAGTTAATTAGAAATTGTGAAACAGAATTTTAAAGTAGGTACAAATAAATGAAATCACGAGTACTTAACCGGAACGCGAGACATGGCATTTGTAAGTAGATCAAGTGTTTTATACATAACAACTTTCACTAGAGTCATTGTAATGGTGACACATCAAAGTGTGGGGAGTGAAAGATGGACTTACTTTAAATAATTCCTTGAAATAGGGACTACAAGCCGAGAGAACCACTTTGTGAGCCTCCAGCCTGTGCCCCTCGCACGCCAGGGTGACATCCACGAAGTCCTCATCATCGCGCAGTGCCTCGAATTGAGATGTTATATTCGCTTGAAAATTGTTCCATCTCAAACAAAATTGCTGGTCGCCACCCAGTTCTGTACCTTCCATTACTTATAGACATAACTCGATATCCCTGCTCATTTAATTGGTTGATAATAAAAGTTAATTAAGAAAAATAAATATATCACAGTAACTTGCAATTTCAGTCGCCGTCTGGCCGAAAATCTTGAAAGAAAACAATCAATAAAATCTCGTACCAATATGAGAAAAATAAAACTTTTTAATTTGTCATTTGGTTGGATGGTACATTCACTTTAACGTTCCGTTCCACGATCACATGTCACACTATAATGAATCACTTCTGTTTCCGAAAATATTTATAAAATCAATTCAAGCACGAGTGATTTTCAAAATAAAAGTAAATTTACATTATTTGATATTATTCATTTGAATACTGATTCGAACTAAAACTATACCGTCATGAAAGAGTGCACACGGCTGATATCTCTTGCTCTTATTATGTACTCTGTGTAGCTCGTCTACACTTGTGCAAAACTGAGAAGTAAAACATAGGTACCTATTTTATCTATGTCTACGTTTGTGTGCTTGTGTTTTCTTGTCCGGTCCTGTCATAATAACTGAAATTGACACGACTGATGATACCCACACATGTTGGCCCATACACGTTGCGATGGTCGTACAGACCTTTACAGACTGTCCTACGGACATTGGTCTTATACGACAGGTTCGATCGTGTGGTCGTAAAGCAGACGGACGTCTGTCTGCTATATGACTCTATGTCTATATGAATTCCCGCGTGACCATAATACTCCGAGCGTAGATACGTAGACCTCAGAATACGGACCGCAGTGAATTAACACTACTTGATGTAGTGTTGTGTTTCTGTTGTAGGTAAGGTTGCCAGTGCTCCACGAGGATACGCTGGGCTAGCCATAATGCTGCTAGTAAGTCCTCATCAACAACATGGTGTGCAACCCGGTACTCCCGGTAGTGATACCCCTGATATTGCTAGCGCGTATAGGCTACGGTGGTTATATTTTTCTGATAATAAATTTAACCTAATCTAGTTAGAATCTAATAAGAGTAAATATTAAGTGGTTTCGGTGTATATCGAACATTACAAAATAAATTAGTCGTACTTTAAAAGTTAAACTGAAAATAAAATATAAATTGAATTTTGAATATTTATTTCTTGCCTTTTTTTTAATTCACTACGTAATAAAGGATAGACGTGATAAATCTAATTGAATGTATATATTATTTAAAAAATACATTACGAAACAATATTTTTATTTCAAGTAATAACTTCGTAGTTTTTGAATAAACGGCATTTTTAAAAACGGGCAAATATTCGCCCGTGCCACCATACAGCGACGAGTCAACGGTGGTTGGCTATTTTAGTTGCGACGAGCCTAGGGGTCAAGCATATGCGATTTCGAGAACTATTAAGACATTAAAATAAAAAGGTATACATTTTTCTACACTTTATACTGATCGAATCCTGGTCGCCATAAATAAAAACAAGAAGAAAATACAAATATTTATTAGAAAAAGATACTGTCTAAAACCATAAATAACAGGCTTCTATGTACCTAACTCATTAATGAACTTTAAACTGAGCAGTTGTTACAAATTGAGAATATCGAGTTAAGTATCACTAGAACCTGATCCTGTCATTTACTAGCTGCAAAAGGTAAACAAATATTTCCCATTAATCCAGAAAACAAAAAAGAGTTACGTTTGAAAGAACTACAAAGATTATAATATATATAAATAGTTGCTGGGGCATATTTTACAAGGCTTGTTCTCCTTCAACCATTTCTTTCAAGTTCATCAGTTCAAATTGCCCAGACCCTTTGGTCTCTGTTCTAACCAGTTCATCAATGATTCGGAAGTTGCCTGGGTCAATCAAACAAATAATATTAGCTGTTCCAGAATCCCAATTCTCCTCCTCAACACTTGTTGCCAATTTGACAACTTTATCTTTTGTTTTACGTGCATCTTTGCCAGTTAATAAGATCCGGACCCTCATTTGAGCTCGCTCTATTGGAATTTCATTTTTCAATAGCTGTATGACATCAAGTGCCTGTTGTTTTGCATTCCTGTTGACATTCACAGAGAAGTGTATGTCTTTCATAGCTTTTTCTATGATTGAAACTGGATATGGTCTCTTTGTCTCTGGGTTTACACATTTGTCTGCTACTGTTGTAGCAATGTCTTTAAATAATGAGTCTATCTGTGAGTGTCTCTCCTTGTCTGACACTTGAAGTTCACCTTTTTCCAATATCTCTTTGCATATTTCTGTTTGATCATCTTTGCCGAATATTTTGACCAAATCTTCTTTTTTAGCAACTTGTCCCTTAGACACATTTGTGAATACTGAATGTGTTTGCAATACTTCATCTATGTCTTTTTCTCTAGAAAACATGAATCATACGTACAAATATATTTTATTAGATTGATTGGAAATTAGCAATTCTTAAAGGTAGATGAAGATTTAAGCAACATTTATTTATAATACCAATTTGTTCTCATTTATGATAAAATACACAAATCCTCTAATTTATCAAATTGAATCAAACTTACAAATATTTTCCATATTTTATTAGATTGATTGGATACTTATAGGTAGATAAAGATTTAAGAACATATATATTTTTTTATAAATAATTACTTACACCTTGTTCCTCCATGACAAAACTTTATTTCTGTAACAGGCAATTTCGAACCTTTTACCACCTTTCTTTAACCTTACTATGGCGACGTTCGTAAGCCGTATTTGATTAGTGGGAGTAAATATTTTGGACATTGTAATTGTTTTATGTTTCCCAAAATAAACAGACTTCTTTACTGGAAATCGTCAACCGTGAATTGTTTTGCAAATAGAAGAAATTACTTTGTTTTGTAACTATTTTCTTTATTTGACATCAGATCTGACAATATTGACATAAATGACATAATAAAAGCGAAATGATACTATTTTTGTGTGTGGATGTTCTGTGGATTTTCCGTAGACTGCGTAACGTAGAGGAAGTAACTCTGAGTAATTAATAGGCGAAGCTTAGAATTATCTTTAATACTAAATATGAAGGCACCGCGTGCTATAGAAATTGATGTAGATAGTTTATTAATATGTCGTCCATTTGCATAAAATGCTGACACACATTAGTCTTACAATTTGACTTCTCAGCTAGGCAGAGCGATGGTTTTGCAACATCCATTTTTCACCGAAGATAATTCGCCGTCTATTTTTTTTTTTTTTATACCACTAAGTTGGCAAACAAGCATACGGCCCGCCTGATGGTAAGCGGTTACCGCAGCCTATGGACGCTTGCAACACCAGGGGCATCACTCGCGCGTTGCCGACCCTTCAAAAATCTCTTCACACCCACAGTCTCTTATTATTTAATATTTTTCAGATGATGAAGTTTTCGTCACGATGTTTTCTTTCACCGCGGTGTGACTATGACTGCAAACTGCTAACACTAAAAATACTGTTTATGAAAAAGTTATTGCTACCGACCGGTGGGATTCGAACTTGCGTCACTAGAATAGCTGATAACGCTGACTACCACTAGGTACCACACGGCCACCACGGCGTTCGAAATAAAGATTTATTATTACTATTTGTTTCTCGCTTTATTATACTAAGACTGCATGAAACTGGTTACTTTGATCCGCATCAAAGTAAACAACCAGTTTCATGCATTCTGCCACAAAGCAAAGGTTCTAGTTCTAGTGTTATCTATAATTTATCTTTCTCTGTGGATGTGCATGCCAGCCAGCCATCAGCGTATTATTGTGCTTCATTTGAGATATTGTTGTGTATCTAAATTGTAATATGTTATGAATTGTAACAAGTATGCGACTGAAGGACTTGTTTCCATGTCATGAATAAATGAGTAAAAAAAAAAACCAGCCATCAGCCAAGTCAAGTCAAACTTAGTGGATAAGTACTCTGTGGTCAAGTCAAGTCAAAATCAGATCAGACGCAACGCGACGTGTTTCATGAGAAATTGGTCGTCATTTTGTTATATTTGTGTATTTTGTCGGCGATTTATGTGATTGTTTTATTACCATGGCGAAACTCGTTGATATATACAATAGCGAAAAGGAACCTGTGATAAAAAGACGACAATTACCTTTAACTATTTACGAAAATCTTACCGTAAGTGGCTACTGCACTTTGACATTACTTACCACAAGCGTAGATTACTCAGGAATTCGCCCAACGTCTTTTTGCTTTGTTTTTGAGGCATATGAACACGGTAATCTTAATTTCAACAAGCTAATGAATCGACACTGAAAACTTAGTCCTAAAACAGGACAGTATTATTTTGTCCGAGTTCATTGATTTCCGCCAACTTGTGACGTCTTGTGGGTTGACCTTATTTTCCGAATGTGTTCCTTTGTTGAATCGCAATGTATTTTGTTTTCTTTGCAGATGGTCATGGACTTGAACACAATGGGTCTGATTTGCGACAACCCGCAAGTGAAAGGCCGCGAATATGATGACTTCATGCGCAAATACAAAATCCTCACCGCCGAGGAGCTGAAGGTGGCGCTCAGGGTGGATGCATCTGATATATTTAATGTTCTCAATCAGAGTATCCCTTGTGTCGGCTGCCGGAGAAGGTACAATGACCTATCAGTACTATTTTTAATAAACATTGAGTATTCTATTCATTCAAACACTTTGTTTTGGCTGCCTTAATATGTTAAAACCACACACCTGGCACCGTAGCGGAGTAGGGTAATCAAGGGCGTATCCAGGTTTCAAGTCAGGGGGGGAGGTTACAGTTGAGTCAGGCTACCCTTCCAATAATAGTCAAATTACAAAGAAGCAATATTTCACATCTATAATAATCTTAATCAAAAAACAAAATAATGTTCATATGCATATGTAAAATGCTATTATTTTGACATTACAAAAAGACAGTTCAATTTTATTTATATGTATGAATTGATAAAGTTGTGAAATACATAAAAAAGATGATGTTATTTTCAAATACACTATTGGTAGACCCAGCCCAGGGAGGGGTCATAATGCCCCCCCTCCCTGCCTCCCGTATCCACCCTTGAGGATAATCAATAAAACTTTATTCAAAATGGGCATCACATTTGTACTATCATTTCATTCGATGTACAAAGTACAAGTTGTACCAACTAAGAATCATGGAGATCTTCTAAAAAGGTGACTTGCATGTGTAACATTTTGAACAAGCTTTGATATGCATACCAAGTATTAAATTTTCCATAAAAAACATGACTTGTTTGACTTACTATGCAGCAGCAGGCAGGCTTATGTAGTCATGTATTATTTCTTGACTACTGTTTCTGCAGTAACCATTTAAGTTCAGAAATCACAATAATTAATGGAAGTGTTTTTATTGCAGTGTGGAACGGTTATTCTATCAGCTATGTAAATCTGGTCACCCTACATTAGATCCACTCATTCTCACACCAGACGAAGTTATGACAATCAGAGAAGACAAAATTATACACCCACAGTCATTAGCCACTTTACTAAATGGACACAGGTACATATAAATACTTTATTTTTAGTATTGATTATATTTTATAACCAACTAGCTGTTTAGCAAAAAATTTTTCCATGTATTTATTTGCAATAGAACTAAAAACCAATCTTTAAACTTTATATCCAGTTGAGCGCTGGACATCATCATAACCTTTACCATTCCACTCATAGGCATGTCTTTTGCTTTTTGTAAAATATATGCAAGTTTAGCAAAAGTTTGAAGGTTGCCGGCATAAGCTAGTTCATATTGATTGTAGCATTTTCGTGTCTGGCGATATGGACGTGCTTACTAATTATTCAACAAATGTGAGAATATATGTGTGTATTGTATTTCCAGTACGGGTATCGAGTGCCTTATCCTAAGCCAGCCGCGGTGGAAGAAGTCCCAGCGGTGCACGCTGCACTCACTGGAGGCGGGCGGCGCGCGCGGCTGGGCGGGCGG
The DNA here is from genome assembly GCA_951449985.1 of Falcaria lacertinaria. Taxonomy (NCBI): domain Eukaryota; kingdom Metazoa; phylum Arthropoda; class Insecta; order Lepidoptera; family Drepanidae; genus Falcaria; species Falcaria lacertinaria. The sequence continues at coordinate 9,247,806 of OX602111.1, read as the reverse complement.
CGCGGGCGCTGTGGGCGCGGTGGGCGGCGCGTGCTGGGGCTGGGGCGGCTGGAGCTGGGGCGGCCGCGCGGCCTGGCGCGCCGCCTGGGACGCCATGCGGGCCTCCGCGCGTGACCACGTCACGCTCGTGCACTTCAACACGCTCCACGACACGCTCCACAATTATCTCAGGAAACATCGCTTCTGCGCTGATTGTAAAACTAAGGTAAGTTTTGAGGAGTATTGGAAATGACTATCTAAATCTTCCAACACCCTGTCTTATGGTGACGAAACATCTAGCTGTTTATTGCAGAATATTGGCTAGATTCCTACTTTAATTATTTCATTGACAAGACAAACTTTCATTACAAAATCAATGTATTTGTTGCAAATTTTCCCAATTTGTGTGTATTGTACGGCAACAAAAGAGGTGTTGCATCATCTCATCAGGTGCCATTCATTCTCATGCCAAATGCTTTTAATCTTGCAAATAAATCAACATTCTGAAGCTTTGTGTGCAGCTATTGGCAGAATATTGACCTCGAGCTGCTACACTAAACTTATGCTAAATGTGATTGCATTTTCCTAACAACTGTCACAAAAAAAAACGCTTTACTAAACAATAGCTTTTGCTGGCAGATGCAAAATAAGATAACAATATACTATATATTTATTAAATTTAGAAGAAAACATAGATGAAAGAGTTAGCTGCAGCTTCTGCACTAAGCTCAAGGCTTGTATCGCAGAAACCAAAGCATTTTACAGTCAAAGTAACAGTAAAAATTAAGGACGGACAAAGGTTCTTTAGAAAACATAAACACGGTATGAATATAGCAGAACAACAATAGTCTACTCCAAGAAAATAAAAGTCTAATAAGTATTACACAATCTAAATTATGAGTGTGTATGTGTTTGATGTGTTTTTATGTGGTGAGTCAGCATCGCCTAACGCTTATAAGCATGAGTTCCGATATTAAATAGTCTATATCACTCTAGTATAGTGTGGATAGTTTGTGCAAGATTTGCTTAAGTCCGTTCATTAATTCCACAGATCAACTAAGAAAAGAAAGAATAAACGAATTTTACCACTATTATAATTTTATACATCGATAAGTTTGCAGTGCGATTAATGTTGTGATTGCTATCTATCTAAGGTCAAACTTAGCTATCACTATAATATTACGATGTTTCTATTTATATGTATTAATACTGATACTAAACGAAAATAAGCGCTACCTATAAAAACAAATTTTGACGAGATTTCTATAGAAATCTCGTCATGGTTATGAAATTTCATGTTTTCTGTAATGTTATCAATCAATGTGGGAGATACAGAAAAATTTCAGAAATATTACATAACTCAATACTTATCATTTTGATAACTGAAGACATGCGCCTTCATGTCACCTGCTTATCTCGTTTACTTTTTTAAAATACGTTTGGTTATTGTTTTTTATAATTGCTATTTTGTTTACGCCGTTTTGTATACAATTTATATGTATATCTATAATTAGTTGTTTTTATTTACAATTCAATAAATTTATTCCATGTTGTATTTAATATATTTATAACATAATTAAGCATACTAGGTATAAATATATAATTACATTTTTTGTTTCTTACACATATTATCAATCTCTTTATAAATGCCCACTGGACCTAAGTGCTCTTGACCTTTCCCTGTACTTTGTTAATTTAATCTAGAATATTCTGAACACTATCAGTATCAGACAGAGGAGTATTTCCATAGCTTGTTATTGTTTATATGTAGGTACATAATGTCATTTATGATATGGCTATTTTTGTTGATTTATGATTTTGAACAACACTATACAATGGATTCTTCGTGGTAGATGCAAGTTAATTACTTATATTTATATAAAAAAGGAATAATAATAAACTTAAATATAACTAAATAATAAGACCCGTGGTGGCCTTGTGGTTTGAAGCGTTGTCTGCTATTCTAGCGACGCAAGTTCGAATCCCACCGGTATGTACCAATAAGTTTTTCTAACTTAAGTGCGGTGATTAGTCACACCACGAGCTTTACGGTGAAGGAAAACATCGTACAGAAACCTGCATACGTCTGAGAAGAAATTCAAAGACGTATGTAGTGCCTGAGAGACGGCGACGGACTCAACATCTGTCACGTTGGCACCAAATTATATTCGGTGGAAAGTGGGTGTTGTAACACCTCTGACTACCCCTTCGGGGACCCTTGTGGGAAGGCGTGAAGATATATTATTATTATTATAGCTAACTTAAATTTATAAAATCATATTTTTTCTTTCAGGTGTTAAGGGCATACCAGTTGTTAGTAGAAGAGAAAGAGCCACACAAGGAGAAGGGCTACGTAGGGGCGTTGTACGGTGGCATCAAGCGATGCCTGTTGGACAAGCATCTGCACCTCCAAGCCAAGACTGACTACATCGCGCATCTCATAGCGAGGGCCGAGCCCGAGTTGCTCGGCAACCATAGGGAGAGGCACGCTAAAACATTGGAAATTGCACAGGAGGAGGTAATTCGTACACTTCACCTCACCTACACATAATATATTAGTGTGTAGTAGTTTACAATTTGATGGGTTTTACTTTCGTATGTAGGTGGTAATTTAGACCTTCATAAGTGCCTTATTAGGGCCTAAACTTAATAAATGATTTTTGATTTGATTTGATATGCATTTAGTAAAATGCTGTTATTTTGACATTGTTTGTCATGCCACTTCTATTTAAGTCTGGATAATAATACAAACTCGTCACCTCACTGGCCATGCTTAGTTATTTTACAAATAAAACAATTTTATTTTATTTCATAACAATTCAGAAATTAGTACTTTTTATGAATGGTACAAGATTAATGTACGGGACAAACATTGTCACGTACGTATTGCACTTGTCTCCAGTGAAAAACAATCATAGAACTTTCTGATTACACGTATTATTACCGATTCATCATTGTGTGTTAAATGAATAGGAAGTTTCAATAATTTATCGGTTGACTCTTATGTACAAAGATATGTAATAATATTTTTTCACAGTGTTGTTCCTTACTGTAACATTACCTACATTTTATTTGATAGTTAGGGTAATTAATACCAGGATTTCATCATCAATGTCCATTGTTTCGGTAAATGGTTGAGTGAAAACAGATACATATTTGTTCTACTTCCTGGTTTGTTGTGTCACATTATATGACTTTTAAAAGTTAATTATTCCTATGTAAATACTTGCAAGGAGCATGATATGGGTGCAATGAATTGCAAGTTTCGTTCATTAATATATTTTTTCCTTAATAATGAACAACAATACAATTGTTGATTGTTGTATCTTTACACGTCATGTCTAATGTTTTACATAGTTTTTTTAAATGGTATTTCATGAACACATATTGCAGGTATTGATTTGCCTCGGCATATGTATCTACGAGCGGCTGCAGCGCATCTCGCTACGGCTGCGCGAAGAGGAAGGGACCTGCCAGACACTGGCCGCGGTGGCCGTGGAGGCGCTCCACCGCAAGTTCGAGACCGCCGTCGAACACAAGAGCGGGGTCTCCAAGTTACAGCTGCTCTACGATGAGATCACGCAGGAGGAGCTCTCGCGCCAACAGCGCAAGGAACAGAAGAAACTCAAACGACGCAAGAAGAAGGAGCGGCAGGCTGCCGACACCAAGTGCAAAGTATTTTACTTTTTACAATTTTACACCCAAATAAGCAATTAGAGAAAAGCTAGACAGGGTCAAACCTACCAAATACCTATATGTTTATATAAAACGAGGTTTTAAATGAAGTGCATTGGATTGTACTGTATGATGTTCTTATTATTTGTATGAAATTTTGACTAAACCAAACACCACCTTCTATTTTATTCTATTTAGCTGTTGCTGTCCCACTGTTGGGCATCTGATTCCTTATTTCTGGTAAACTTTATATGTGCAATAATATATGCTTGTTAATAATTCATGAATTATAAAAAATATTGTGTAATATGTCAAATCTTTATCAGGAAGCCGATTCTGAGGAGCCAGATGAGAAATGTCCTTGCGAAGAGTGTTTGTTGGAGGAGCGCGACACACCAACCGACTTGCTTTCCCCGCGCGACTACTGCTTTGAGGTCAGCGGCGACGGTTGCCACTCGTGCCAGGACGACACGACGACCAAACGGCGCTCACCCAAAAAAACCGGCAAAAAAAGGAACAAAAAAGACAACTCTCCTAACGAACACTCTCACGACTGTGGCTACGCGTCTGCTGCGGACAACGGGGGCTGCTGTGAAACAATATCGGGCTCATCTTCCCTGATGAGTTCCCCGGAGGGGTCCGAGGTGGCCTGTTCCGAGGGATTCTGCAACCACGAGAGAGGAGACTGTTCAGATTTGACCAAAAACGACAAGTCTTCTTGCAATGGGTTCCCATTATCACTACAAGAAATGTTAATGGTGAGTAGTATATTAAATCACATTTCACTGGGATATCTGTACAAAGCTACATATGCTAGCGATCTAATTATCTACAGCATTAAAGTAGTTAAAAGAGCCCACAATACTCTAATACTGCAGGTGATTAGGACTTTCATTGTCTTGCAAATAAATCGTAGTTGCTGTTAACCAAATATGATTTCGCTGCAACCTTGTCTATCATTTTAGGATACGTGTTCATCAGACGAAGAACAGGATACCAGTTACATTCCTATGGAGGAGGTATTGGAATTCAAATCACGTCGGAACATAACGGAAAAAAGACAGGAGTTGCGACAAAATCTACGTCAGAAGTTCGCCCAAATGTGCGTTAACAGGCCTCCGCCCTCGCTGCCGAAACAAGACAAGCAAGTTGCCTAACTCCACCTGCCGACATTCATTCGACTGCACATCCTAAAATACAGCCAACATGGCACAATATATACATTATTGCTTTTATGATCTTTAGTGGACAATAATCGACTGTGTCACTTTCCAGCAGTTCAGTAAATAATTAATAAGTCTCCCTTCCTTTATTGGTATAGTTTGTATTTACAGTTAGAGTACTGTACTGTCAAATCTAGCACTCAATAGATTTATGTTTTGGAATAAGTTTTATGAAGTGTGCGAAGCCGAGTTATTTCAGAAATGTACTCATTACATACATACCAATTAATATTCAAAATGTAATGTTCACAGTGGAGTTAACATGCAAGATTCTGATTCTTATTAACCTTCTGGCATATAATATTGTTGTAAATTGTGTACTTGCATATCCAAATCAGTAATCCGTTTCATTTTAGGCAGTTTGTCCCTGGGAAGTGCTATTGAAAATGTCTTATATAAAGTGCAAGCATAATGTTTTATTGTTACTTTTTCCCAGTGGGGGAATGAAGTTTTGTTGGAAACTTTGACGCTAATTGAATGCTTGCGCGCATTTACTGATTATAGCTCCTTCCACCCAAAATGTTAAGTTCCAAACTGTTATCTAAAGACATGACATCTTTCCACTCGTATGAGGTATGATCCGTCAGTTTCTAGCACTCTGTCCACAGCTTTGTGATAACTTTTGTAGACTTTGTAATGGAAATGGCGCAGACCGTGCAGTGTTTGCTATGGCACCCTCCAAAATTTAGACAGGGAGGTGAGTGTGCAGTTTTGACTTTGTTTGAAATATTGTGATCATCTTTTCCAATGGACATGGCGAAACGCAAATCAAGAAGTATCAGAAATCAAGTGTTAATTTACTTTCATTTTAATGATAAAATTTAATAATATATAAAATAAAATGTTAGAAAGCTTAGTCATGAAATATTTAAAGTAGCATTTTTGATCAAATTATATTATTTTCAATGCTTTATGTGACTCATTATTATGTGAAGCTTAAAAAGGCATGAGGTTGGGAGTTACCTTGGCTATTTTGCCATTGTTATTGAAGTTGAAAACATTTGTAACTCAGTTTTAATTATACTATAATACAGTGGAATATGTTTTATTTATTTACAGCTTTGATTGATTTGTATCAAACCACTTATCGGTGCATGAAATTCAGATTTGAGCTATACATAGTGTAGCATTTGTGCCACCAAAACCAAAGGAGTTTTTCAGAGCTATTCTTCTTTGTGATTCCCATTTAGTTGAACATGTAATATACTTTAGTTGGTCAACAGGCTCATCCAAATTGAGTGTTGGTGGCAACATGCCATGATGGCATGATAAAGAAGTGAAAACAGCTTCTAAATTTCCTGCAGCACCTAATAAGTGACCATGAGCTCCTTTTGTGGAAGATATAGAGATATTAGATGAGTGGGTCCCAAACAAGGAGTTGATAGCTTTTGACTCAATGCCATCCCCAATGGGTGTTGATGTTGCATGAGCATTGATGTAAGTAATTTCTTCTTTTTCAACACCTGCATTTTTTAAGGCACGACTCATTGATAGCATTGCACCACTACCATCCTCCTTTGGTGTAGTTATATGTGAGGCATCTCCTGATAGGCCATAACCTAATATTTCTGCATACATTCTAGCTTGTCGCTTCAAGGCATGTTCATACTCTTCTAAAACTAGGACTGCGGCTCCCTCTCCCATGACAAAACCTTCCCTTTTTTTATCAAATGGTCTTGAAGCCTTGGTTGGTTCACTGTTGAAAGATGTACTCAGAGCTCTCAAACGACAGAAGCCTGCAATAGCAAGAGGACTGATACATGATTCAGCTCCGCCACACACCATTACATCGGCATCTCCATTTCTGATAAACCTAAATGCATCTCCAATGGAGTGTGCCCCAGTAGCACAAGCAGTTGAAACAGAGTGGTTTGGTCCACGAAAACCATATTTAATGCTTATATGACCAGCTGCCATATTAGGTAATATTCTTGGGACAAAGAATGGGCTCACTTTATTGTAACCTATTTTCAACGAGTCATTAGTATCGCAGACATCTTGGAGATCAATCATCCCCATTCCTAGTGCTACACCCGTTGCTTCTTTGTCTGCATCACTTATTGGGAGCCAGTTTGCATCTGAAAGAGCTTCAGCTGTAGCAACGAGAGCTAAACAAGTTGCAGGGGCCATTGATCGCAAATTAGATTTAGATAAGGCTACAGCTAGTTTTTCTTCATTCTTTGATGGTATAAGTCCAGCTACCCTACATGGTAATTTGGAATAGAGGTCTTCTGGCAGTTGAACAATACCACAGTGTCCCTTTATCAAGTTGTTCCACGCTAGTTCAGTGCCCGTTCCAAGAGGGCTCACCACTCCTAATCCTGTTACGACTACCCTTCTTCGTGAAGGAACGTGAGATATGTTTCTTATACACCAAAATGCGTTATTCATTTTCAAAGTGAACTATCTAACCTCTTAGTGAAAAGGTTATTCTTATTTATTTATTGATGATACATCACTACAAAGTTTTTCAAAGTTCAGCAAAATTAAAATAATATTTGATTTTGACATAATTGATATTTCTTCTTCTTCTTCTTCCTAAGTATGGCAATCAATCCCTTCAGGGACTATTTTTGCCAGTGTCGAGTGTTAGAGAATTTTCATGTTGCAAAATTTCTCGTGTTTGCCGCATTAAAATGCCTAGTGTTATGCATTCTAACGCCCAATGGAGTTTCTGGAGACAACCCACGGCAGCAGCAGATCGTAACACGCCTTTAGATTAGAGGTAACCTATTGACCAAAATGATAAATCACTTAACCCAAAAGTCGTATTATGGCATTATTTCCAATGCTCCTATAAATCAGTTACTAAATGAAACTTTACTGCACATATCGACACCAAAAATACACATTAAAGATCACTATAACACAATTTACGACACACTGGAAAAAATCTCAACCGCTCCGCCTGATTCCCGCCAAAAACTCCTAATTGATATTTATTTTGATTTTTGGCATTAAGTATCACAGAGTACATTTTTTTTTTTTTTTAAATTGTTTATTCATGACATGGAAACAAGTCCTTCAGTCGCACAGAGTACATAGCCACTACCTCAGAGTAGATAATATACTACACAGAGTACTTTTTTTTAGGGATATGGTCTCTCGCAGTTAGTTCGAGGGAACTTTTACTGCTTAACCGGACTAAAGTGGCGCGAGGCCATCCAGCCAGAAGGGGGACTTAATCTAAGCAACAGAACTAGGGTCGTTGCTGGGAGGTGGGCTATGGAGCCGCGACTGACTTTACTACTTTTATAACACGCCCCTTGTATAAAATTACCCTCCTTTAGTTCTCATTAAATCATCGTCAATGATATACATAATTATAGGCCTATATCCCTAGCGACTGTTATTGCGAAGGTCTTTGATGGTCTACTTGACGCTCAGCTTAATAAATATATAGTGCTTAGTGATGCTCAGTTTGGTTACCGCGAGGCTCTGTCTACGGAAAGTGCGATACTAACGCTTAAACATACCATTGGATATTATGTTAAGAGAAAAACTCCAATATACGCGTGTTTTCTAGATCTATCGACGGCCTTCGACCTAGTGGAATACAATAGGCTCTGGGAGAAGCTTGGTGAGGTTGGAGCTCCCCAGGAGCTTATTAATATTTTTGAAATGATATTATTAAAATGATGTGAAATGGGGAAATGTTCGTTCAGATGAATATACTCTAGAATGTGGAGTAAGGCAGGGAGGCCTGTCCTCTCCAAAATTTTTTAACCAATATGTCAATCACCTGATCGATGAGCTTGGCAGCACACGTGTCGGCTGTCACTTAGACAATGTGTGTCTGAATAACATTAGCTATGCTGATGACATGGTGCTGTTGAGCCCATCGGTCGGAGGACACAGGAAACTACTTGGTATATGTGAGTCATACGCGGCGGCCCATGGCCTAAGATATAATGTAAAAAAAAGTGTGTTTATGATTTTTATTGGTAAAAATAAACAACCAGCGTATATGCCACCTGTTTATCTAGATGGGGTAGCCCTAAAGCGAGTTTCCCAGTTCAGGTATTTGGGGCATATAGTGACCGAGAACTTGAGTGACGATGCGGATATCGACAGGGAACGAAGGGCATTGGCGATGCGAGCAAATATGTTGTTACATAGGTTTGCGAGATGTACGGTCAATGTTAAACTAATACTGTTTAGAGCCTTCTGTCAAAGCTTCTATACCAGCGCGCTATGGACTTCTTCGAATACAGTATAACAATGCCTTTAGGATTCTGCTGAGACTACCCAAATTTTGTAGCGCATCTGGCATGTTCGCTGATGCAAGGGTAGATGACTTTTACGCCATTATGCGTAAAAAATCTGCCTCATTGATCCATAGGATTCGAGAGAGCACCAGCAGAATCCTAAAGACAATTGGCAAGAGGCCAGAGTCAGCTACACTGAGGCGGTTCATCAGGCTGCATGTGGCGAGATGAACCTATTGAAATATTATATTATATGAATAATTTCTCACTAACATACATATATCTTTAGTTAATATATTTACTAACAATGTGCCTCATGTCTATGTAAATGTATGGACACAATAGTCTGAAAAAAAAAAAAAAAAGAATAAATACGTAAGTTAGTCCCGCCTCATGTGTAAAAGTACCCTCATTTAGTCTATGTTTTCTTACTAAATCCTGTATTGCTATGAGCTCCTGGTACTTTGAAAAGTGATCCATACACATCTTAACCTCCCTTAGCACAGAGGCCAGTCAAATTTATTGGTCCTTAAGACGTTACGACCTATAATCAATGATATTAGTACTTATTATTATAAGTACATATAATTATAGTACTTATTATTATAAGTACATATAATATCATTGGATGTATAAGTTAACACATTTTATGGAAATCAAGAAAAGGATCATAATTAACGACCATTTTGCATTAAAAACGTTAATTATAGTTCAGGGATTCAATAATTACAATGGTTTCTACAACCACAGCAAAATATCAGATATAACAGAAGACATTTATTTCCTAAATTTATTTGTTACATTAAAATATATACATAAATAGCTTATTGTCGGACGATTGTCGATTTTCTGTGGTGAAATATCTATTCACTGAATCGATTCAGTTCTAGTGTAAGCGCCAGCGATGTCCATCTTCTTCTTTTTTTTTCGTTATGACAATCAATCCTTTTCAAGGCCTATTTTTGCCAGTGTCGAGTATTATAGCGATGTCCTTACTCTAAGAGTTATATATATCAAATTCCAGCAATCGATTTCATAGGTCCGAAGAATCCATTCTTCGAATAATTGATTTCTGATTGTCATCCCTACTTCGCACTTGATCTTAGAATAAGTACAATCAATCGGGGTAACTTTGATTCACAATGGTAACTTTGACAGTCACATCTATCACTACTATTTTAATTTTTACGTGGCAACATTTAGTCCAATAATATTGAATTTATACAATTTGTGTACTTAACAAACTTCGTAAACGAACTCTCTGAAAAAAAAGACGCTGTCAAACAATGTTTATGTCAAAAACTTTCTGAAAGTTCCTGTGTGGAACTGCTTAATTTTCTCAGTAGTAAACTTTTCAGATATCACACAAATTTTGCTGCTATCAAGATATGTAAATATCATAATACAATCTCTAATTTGTCTAATTTTGGATACACAAACCATTTTTGTTGTTTTAACATTGCATTTCTATCTTATTTACTAAAAATTCCGGTCTGTCGTATTTTAAACAAATTCTGGGTAAATTTGACACTGAAGATATGGCAATGGGCTTAGAAATAGACAATGAAGTTGTTATAGAAGAGTATTTAATTATGGAAGAGACTGAAGAAATAGTATGTACATCTGAATGTGTTGAAGAAGTGAAGCCTACATCAGCTAGCAACACTTCAGAATTTACTTTGATTCAACCTGGAACCAGTCGTATTTAGAGATGAAGGATGTTTGTTCCCTGGGAAAGTCGTATCATCCTTGCCTTCATATTATGTAGTTGCGGCTATGGTCAAGTCAATGGGTGGTGGGTGGAGGTGGCCAGATAAACAAGAAAAGGTTAAAATTAAGTTTGATGCCATAGTTTCGATTGTGGATTTAAACAAAATCAAAATCAAATCTTTTGGAGTTTATCATTTGGAAGATGACTTGCTCTATATGGAGTGGGGTGAATAGGCCCTTAAGCAGCCTAAATATGTTTTAAGTGATACAGTAAAGTTGATTCTGATGAATGTAAAATCTCTTTTCAAAGCTATGTTCCAAAATATTCTAATGTTGATTCTATGTAATTGTGATTACCAAAGACTAAATAAAAATAGAACTACAATTTTATGGTTTTACTTTTCTATGTTATAATATAATTGACTTGTCTATGGTACTACTGCATCTGACATTTGTTAAATATATAAACTAATGTTACCCTGATGCTTTAAAATGGTTTTATGCTATGATTTATTCAAAAATCTCATCTATATCAAACTTACCCAAATAATGGTTATAACTTTGACACACAACAAAATTGCCATTTTTTAATATAATTTTTGATTCCTAAAGATTCTTAATAATTTGAAAATATAAAAACCAACCTGAGAGCACAGATTATGTAAACCATTTAGTCTAATAATTAAGCTAGCAAAAGTTAGCTAAAAAAATATAGTGACGATCTGTCAATAAGAAGAATGTTACCCCGATTGACTGTACTTACAAGGGACTTACCACTTGATTTCGAAAAATAGCACAGAGCATAGATAATACACTTAGATAGCCACAGAGTACATAAGTATAGTAGATATTTGTGGTAAATAACCAGTAACCAGTGTAACCACTACGTTTATAGCGGTTGTATTCTCTTTGATAATGATAAAGTAGTTGATTAAGTACTGGATTTAGATGTAGAATAAGACCTTAATAATAACTTAATAAGCATTAAATAAAAGTAAGCATTTCGGAACGTAGTGGTTATGGTTATGTACTGTACCTTAGAATTTAAGGACTTACTGTACTATACTCTGTGCAGAGCGCATCAGTGTTGCCAACTGCACCGTAATTACGGTAAAAACACCGTAATCAGCCTCGATCTACCACCTACCGTAGCAAACTAATTACGGTAGCAAAAAACACCGTAATACCCATTGAAAGATTTGAATGAATACTATAGTGAAGAGGATGCCCATTCAGCCCATTTCAAACACTTGCCAAAGTTTATGTTAGCCATTTTGTCTCTACCACACTCGAATGCCGAGTGCGAAAGAGTCTTCAGCAGAGTCAACGACATCAAAACGAAAAAACGGAATAAACTCCTTACGAAAACCATCAGGGGAAACTTTTTATCGCAGCAGGCCATACAGCGACACGGAATTTTTTTTATTGATTTTAATCCCACTAAAGATATGATTGAGAAACATAATATCGATATGTATAAAAATATTGAAACAATTATACTATCTGATTCTGAATAAAAATATGAGTTTTATTTCAATTCTAATCATGAACTTGCTACTAAATGGGCAAGGTAATTCTACCGTATTTCAAATATAAATTACAACATAATTTTGGATAATCTACCGTATTTTTCGAAGAGTTCTACCATCCGATAAATTTTTGATTTGGCAACACTGGAGCGCATAGATATTACACTTTAGTTAGCGTACCTAGCGGTTGTTTGTAGTCTCGTGGATTACTAGACAACAACAAATTAAAGCCTACAATACGGCAACAATTATTAGATATCTGTGACAACAATTTACGACAAATAATTACCGATTTCCAAGATGTTTCTCAATGTGTTATCAAGTAGAAATATAGCAATATTTTCTGTATTGGTGGTACTTAGCAGTATTCTATTTAGAAGCAAATTTGATACATTATATCAAATGTTGAACACTTATTTAATTGTTTCGGATAATTTAATCAACCCCCATATTTTCACGGAGGCTAGATTGGCACAGTACAATGGCATAGGACAGAAAAAAATATATTTAGCTGTAATGGGGACAATATTTGATGTAACTAAGGGCAGCAAACACTATGTGAAGGGTGCCTCATACCATTATTTTGTAGGTGAATATATTGTTATTATTTCATTAGTTTTCATTACCATACAGTAAATAATATTGTAAGCGATAAATTACATTCATAATTTTGTGTAGGTAAGGATGGCTCTAGAGCTCTGGTGACCGGTAAATTTCAAGATGAAAGTAAGGAGAAGGACCATGTCTTGGATTTGTCTTGCAGTGAGCTTTCAACAATATTAAATTGGAGAAATACATTTAAAGACAGATACACAGAAATTGGTAAGTAGATACCTACTTATCAATCCATTAACAATAGTAATTATTAATTTGTAATTACAGACCCACTTTAGATTTATTTATTTATTAGATCAATCAGTAAGTGATTATCTGGAGGTCTAAAATCTAAAAAACACATTATAAATCCATTGTTCCAGGCAAGGTACAGGGCAGATACTATAACCATGATGGAGAAGAGACTGCCTATTTAATTGAGCTTAATAAAAAATTAGAGACATGTAAATATGAAAAGGAGCTGGCTAAGAGAGATGAAGAAATGTTCCCTCCTTGCAATGTAGCTTGGAGCATGGAAGATGGTACACAGGTGTGGTGCACTAGGACAAGGTGAATATTTAATCATAAAAGAGAAAATATTTTATTTAGGTGAACCCTAAATAAAATATTTTCTTCAAAGCATTATTATCGGTAGGTAGTATTATTATAGGTATGTATTTATGAATCAGTAATTACAATAATATTGTATTTTTACAGTGGTGGAGTGTCACGGAACTGGGTAGGGGTGCCGAGACAAATGATCCAACCCGGTCAGGAGAAACCTCGATGTGTGTGCATTGACTTGAACAAAGACAACTCTGCAGTATTGTTGAAAGAATATGCAAACTGTCCTGACACATCCAGTTCATGTTATGTTCAAACTGGTTGATCCACACTACAAAAATAGTATTTACTAGATAGGTTTTTTTTATTTATTACTAATATATATTTATTATTATATTAATATATATTTATTAATAATAATCACAATAAAAAGTTTTATTGTGATTATTTATAATTTACTGACTTGTAAAATTGTGATGTTTTCACTGTGATGTGCTGTTAAATTATAAGGAAAAGTTTTAATGAATCTCATTCCATAATATGATCTTTAAGTTTCTTACTTTTCACATTAAATATTTTTATATCATAAGTACCTACATAGTTTTATTTATTCATAAACATCAACACATCATCACAAATGTTCATCCACCAATCATGTGGAGAAATACCACAGATGCCATGGCCATGAATGGAACATGCATAAATATAGCTGTAGAGATGTGCTGGTGAGGGTCCAGCCTATCTGCCTCAATCTGTTCAATCTTGTGTAAAAGATGTGACCCCCTGGTATTGCAAGTGTACATAGTGTGTGTGCAGTCCTATGGTGATTGTTTACAATCTTTCATTTTATTTCAAGGTCAGCAACGCATGAGTGATACCCCTGCCCTGGTGTCACAAGCATTCATAGGCTATGGTGACTTACCATCAGGTGGCCGTATGATTGTTTGCCACCTTAGTGGGATAAAAAAACATACAACTTTATAGTATATTTTTGTTTTAACTGTCAAATTATTTAATTTGAATCTTATTACACAATAAAAAAGTTACCATTGGTGAAAGAGCCAATTGATTATGTAGCCTTATCACTAGTTGGTGGTATGGTTTCAGTTTGTACAACTTCATCTAACTCTAGACATTCGATTGTTTTGAGGAATACTTGCATTGGTATTTTCTTCCTGTTCAAGAAGGATTTGTGTCCTAGCAATTTCTTTATCTTTGCTCTGCGCTTCTTTATTTTCTCTTTAGTATATTGATTACCAAGTTGGAATGTCATAAGCCTTTTCACTTTCCTTGCACCAATCAGAGTGTCTGTATCAGTGTTTTCATTCTTAGGCTCTTCATAGATTGTCTCCAGTGTCTGGGACATTGTTTTAACTTTTTTATTAAGATACAATGCTTCTATTTGTTTGGGACTAGCATTTTGGGTCATTATATGTTTACGGGGTTTCATGTTTACTCTTCGGTTGGGCGCTCTGTTTACCTCAGGAGCTAACGATTTTCTCTTTCTCAATACCCGGGAAGGTAAATTTGCAACTTTTTCAGAATTTTCTGGAGCATTTTCATGAGATTCTGCTATGCTGGTTTCGTCTACTTCCATGATATCTAAGTCTGCCATTTTACTGGGGAGCTCAGAATCTGCTCTGAAATATTTATTTAGTGAAATATTAAATATTACCGACGCGATGTTCCAGATCAAACGCCGTGAAACAACAAACTAAAAACTTACCTCGAGGCATCCATGCTTCCCCTACGTAATGATAACTTCTAACATTAATAACATTATGATTATTCTATTCCTCTCTCAAATAGCTTAAAAACCGTTGCTTGATTGAATGGTGTTTTTTTCAACTCAACACGTTTTGTTTGCTTCTGTCGATCTTTCATCACAATTTGAATTCTGCCATTTTCTGTCAGTGTCAATGTCAATTATTTAGATCTACTTTATATTGTCGATGGAAAGGACGATTAGGTGTTTAACCAAAGACTTATACGTCTAGTTTTACTATAAGCAGTATAATTTCTAAGCTAAGGTTACATACACATATGACTGGGTTACTGCTTCTTAGCTCCAGACTTTGTACCTCATTATTTTGTACTTGTTTAGTAGTTGCCTAATAAAGAGAAAATAAAACACCTATCGTTTTATAACGATTTATTGTACAAAACAATAATACATTAAAATGTACAGGTATGTTTAAATTTTGGACTCAAGTCCCAAACACTGGACAATCGTATCCTTCCCTTATAGACACCATATTGCTCGTCGAGGCGTCAGCACTAATAGAAACAGGCTTGGCTCTAGATAAGCAAACTAGATATGAGAATAAAAATATAACAATAAATTAATAAGTGCTCTCAACTTAAGTACACGTCTATTGCACTGCTTCTGTCGACGGGCACCATGTAGTCTTTAAATTAGAACAACGTAATATAACAAATTGATTAAACCTCCTAAGCATACTGTAGTATATACACATTATGAACAACATGAGTCCTCTCTGGTGGAGTGGCGCAGATGAGCGGGGTCCGCTGCCCGGCCCGGCTTGCTGGAGTCGGTGCACTGCGGCCTCCTACCTACCAACTGGTCACACGCGGCGCGACAGTTACACAACGACAAGCCAATCGGTTATTACATCGGGAGACGAGAGCGGTAGAAGTAGCAGAGAGAAGCGGGTGAGGAACTATGATTCGGTGGCGTTTACCACTTGTCAATGACCACCTCGTTCACTGTAAAACAACGAGAGCGTTAGTGTCGCGGGCGCGAGCGGTGGCAGCCGTCTGAACTTACTGGCTCATACGCAGATATCACAACCGTGTCGTAGTTACTTAAATGTGTAGTTTCACTGCGGGATCACAACAAACAATGAGTGTTCATGGAATATGTGCGTGCAGTGGCGCTGCGACGGCGTCCTGGCGCTTACAGGTTCCACGTCGGCTTGGCTGGGGGCAGACAACACCTCGTTAGCATGCGGGAGAGGGTAACGGGAAAGTTTTGCAATAAACAGTTTCACCGTAGTTACAGTAGTACTCACCGCCCTTGCGTTTCATACACAAGGGTTGATTCGTTTTTTGTTACGCAACTGCAATAACCAGGTGTAACTGATTTATAAATTTTGAAAAATAATTTTCCTGTAAGCCCGCCTATACTTTAGCGGGCTTAAAAATATAACGTATATAGCCAAATAGCGAGTCGAAGCTTGCAAAACTTTAGTAAGTGTTAGCAGGTAACAAACGACAGTGGTTACTTTTTGACGGACGGACAAACACATCCACAGAGGAAAATATTATGGTGTAATATTCTAAGGGGCGTGCCATGTAGTCAGTGTGGGATTATTTGAGGAGAAATAATTCAAAGGTTCATTCTGGACTATTTTAATTATATGTAAAATAGTATGTATAAACGACTGTACATTTTTAATAAGTTATTATTTCATAACATAGTAACAGGTCGGGGAAGTTGGTGACATCACAACAAAGGTATTGAGCATGCCCTTAAATTGTGCAGTGTATTGTGTGGCGATCACGGTCCGTAATTTTTATATTTTCCCAGTATTTCACAGTAAATTACGATATTACATCTAAACATTTATTTACTATAATGCCACTCTTTATGAGAAAAATGTAGTCTATGACGAATCAATAAAAAAAAAAGACGAAGAAGAGAAGAGCAAATCAGAAAAACTTACACCACAAACCTCCATTTACGAAAGGAAAGTATTCAGACAGGAATTGTATCCTATCTAATTCAGAATTTGAACAGGTATAGAACCATGACAATATTTTTCAAATAAAAAGTGGCCAGTTAGGTGATCACATCAAATCGCACTCTTAAAATCAATATCATGCAATGCACACATGCGGGACTTTATAACACGAGTTACTATATCTTATGTACGTACGTACGGACCTTGTACCATACCATTAAAATGGACAATTTAGATTCGAATGTTTAACTTAAAGTATTATTATGTGTCAACTGTGGCAGTTGATGTATTCCTCAATAAGGAGAGAAACAACTTAAAATTACATTCATTGTATATAACATAAATAAATAATTATGTTCCTCACCGAAAACGGTCTGGTCGTTAACTGTTCGTACTTACATGACCATATAGCTTTATTTCAATAAAAACACCACTTATTCTGTAATATTGTTCATATTGAAACAAAACTAGAGCTGGTTGGTTCGTATTTTGTAAAATTATTGCAATCATTTAACGTTATTTTTTGTCAGCATCAGAAAAATGCAAAATGGCGGCTATGGTAACCAAACCGCCGTTTGCTTATGTCACTGTTACGTCAACATGGCGTAAGAATGATTGCATAAATTTTACAAACGGCTCTCGCCTCCATGTAGCAGCAGCTTTGGCGACCACTACATGATCTCGGCTGGTGTTAATTCAGTAACATACATTCGTTAACAAGGAACAAGCTATGTTCATGGTAGCGGTCAAATGCTTCGTACAAACGAAGGCCACTAAAAGAGAAATCGAAATGCATTAGGAATGTTAGAAAGCGACCACAGGTGAAAGAACAGAGAAAGATAGTCATCCTATCGTTTAGGATAGTAATGCTGAGAGAAATAACGATATAACCACGTCCCTAATACACTTACTATAAAATTACACTAAGCTAACAATGCGTATTACTATTACTAGTATGTTTATCATGTCTATGTCTGCAGTCCACACGGACAAGGTACTGAGCGATGTGCGAGCTCGCTATGATGCTTGCAAACGGGAGCTTCCGGTAGTTTATACAAAAAGTACCACATAATGCAATAAATCTAACTTATAAATACCTGTCAATTAAACCAATAATTTTTGGTGATCGGTGTTAGCATTTATAATGAAGTTCTTCACAGCCACTTCACATCAAATAAGTGTATAATTATTAATAATCTTCGATAAAAAGAAGAGAATACATATAATCAATAAATCTCTCTTGCATTTGTAAAAGTGAGCTCCAAACGATTTATTGTCTCGCACATATAAAATGCTTAATCACTCGAGGAGGGATGACTGTGACTTCCCGCGCGTGTGGCCGGTACATACAACTCTTCACCGCGGGTGCACTCACTCACACACGTGCCGCCAGGTTAGCATCCACACGGTTAGGTACTGTCACTGTGGTGAGCGCAGCTCATAGTCCTTAGGTTTCCACAGTCACTGTGCGCCACACGCCCCCTTCTACTCCGGAACGCATCGATGCACATACAAAACGAATCTAACAGATGCGTTGGAGAAGGCGGTGTGTGGCGCAGAATTGGGTAGGAGGGTATTAGGTGTGAATGATAGGGCGGTGGCACTCGGCGGGCCAGCTTATAGGGGTCCGTAGAGGATGACGCCAAAGAAGACGGCCCACATGAGCACAATCCAATGCATGCCGGGGAGCCAGATTAGCAGGGAGGGCTTCTCACCGTCGGAGATCTTGCGCGCCACGAACTTGAGCACCTCGTCCAGCAACACCACTGGTATCGAGAACTTCATCACCGTCACCCACTCGTCCACCGACAGCGGCGTCACTTGGAACACCACCTGCGCGCACACCACACCAACACATTACATAACTATTGATATGTGTTATACACACTCAAACGTTTTTGATGTAACATCTCTCCTCTCGCTTTGCTGGCAGTGATTTTGTGAAAAGGGACTGAAGTTCATTACAGGCAGCCGGTATTGTTGCCAGTTTAATGACATTCAAAATTTGAAAGCCACTCTATTGTTTGAAACGTCATCAAAATAAAATTTAGCATGTAAAATCGGAGGTTATGCAAAAATTATGTATCATCAGCTTTAAAGAATTAGTCCAATAAAGAAAGCAAAATACCATTTATACAGTCTACGTCCTAATAAGGCACTTATGAAGGTCTAAATTAGCAAAAAGTGTTGTGACTTACCGAGAGGACCTCAACGTAAAGAATGACGAAGTGGAGTGTGAAGGAGAGAGCCATGGAGCCGAGGAGCCACAGGTTGGACCAGGGCGGCATGGTGACCAGCGACTGGTTCTCCGACAAGCTGTTCATGGCGTTCAGCATCTCGATGGTCACCAGCACGGACAGCGCCATCGTCATAGGGTGAGGGTCAGTGAAGATCTTGCAGTCGATGCCCTGCAAATATCACGTCATATACTTAGAGATATACTGCACACTACTCATTTGGAAATTATTGTTATTTTTATATCCAAACAATAATCCAAAGATTTTTTTATTTTTATTTTTTGGTTTATTACTTTTGTGACTAGCTGTCACAATTCTGTCAATGCCTGCCTAATGCTAGTTCCTTATAACATACTAGCTGCTCCCCGCGAATTCGCCCGCGTATCAATATAATATATAGCCTATGTTACTCAGTGATAATGTAGCTTTCTAATTGTGAAAGCTTTTTTGAAATCGGTCTAGTAGTTTCGGACCCTATTCAATACAAACATACACACACGCACAGAAATAATATAATATTCGTATTTCTTCTTTATAATATTAGTATAGAAGTGTCGTTTATGGGTTCAATGCCTTTTCACTAGAACCACCTACTGCCATTCACACATGGTTATAGTGGTAGATAGCTCTTGGTCTACATATGTGAGTAAAGGAGTTTGGTCAGTGTGTGGAAGGGGTGTAGGTTACGACCCGCGCAACGCCGGTTTTTTAAGCTATTCCAATAAAGTAAAATGTAGGATGTACCTTGAAGTCTTCTCCGCCGCCGAGGCATTGCAAGTGATGGGTGAGCTGCCAGTAGGTCATCCCGGGTCCGTAGGGAGAGTACATGAACCACCAGGAGGCGGCTCCCACGGTCGCGGCACCGACGTACCCACCGATAGCCATGTACCTGGAGAACACATAACATGTAGTTTTACAAACAGATTATAGCATTTATGATTGGTGTTAAGATTATTGCGGGGACAGTAACGCGCGATCGATACCTCTAGTCTTTTCGCTTACCATCTGGTGAGCAGTGGTAAGACAATGTGCCACCATAAAACATAATTCATGAGCGAGATAAAATGTAGGGTATAAATTATTACTACGCAATTCAATTGTGTATCAGCCAGGAAGGGTGAAATGAGATAACAAAAAAAACGTTCTGAGTTTAAGATACCGACAATAACAAGTTTCACCAGTTAAACAACCTTTCAAAGATAGTATAGGTACAGTATTAACCTACAACTCTTTTAGGGCCGGCAAACGGCGACTACAAGCATCTATAGGCTACGGTAACCGCTTACCATCACGGCGGGCCTTATGCTCGTCGCCAAATTAGTGGTATTAGGGTCGCCAACGTGTGAGTGATAACCCTGGTGTTGCAAATATCCATAGGCTGCGGTAACCACTTACGGGGCGTATGCTTGTTTGCCACCTTAGTGGGATGAAAAAAAAAAAAAAGGTAACAAACCTAAAGAAGAGCCATCCGGAGATGAGTCCCTCGTCGGCCTTGCGGGGGGGTTTGTCCATGATGTCGAGGTCGGGCGGGTTGAAGCCGAGCGCGGTGGCCGGCAGCCCGTCCGTCACGAGGTTGACCCACAGCAGCTGCACCGGGATCAGGGCCTCGGGCAGACCGAGCGCGGCCGTCAGGAAGATGGACACCACCTCGCCGATGTTCGACGAGATCAGGTAGCGGATGAACTGCTTCATGTTGTTGTAGATGGCGCGACCTGACACAACATTACAAACCTTAACTGATGACCTTTTTTGTATCAATTTTGACGTTACAGCAACATACAAAATGGAGATACGCCGTCATGCAAGCTTTTTTTACTTGCAATGTTTGTTTCGCTAGGTCAAAATACAAGCAGAGTTAGAACGACTTCCACTTATCCTACGCAGTTGAATTTTTACATATTGGTTCAGTTTGCATTAATTTTTAATGCAAGCATGACCTGACTTTACGTCAGAATTTACTAAGTAAGGATGATTGCGTATATTTTACAAAATAAGCCCTCAGACGAACACCTTATATGTACTCATAAATGCATGCTGATGATAACCAAAATGAAAGAGATAGCGAATCTGCGCTCTCTTGCCATACGCCACTGCTCTTTGAAATGCCCATGTGAAATCGACGATACGGCCATTGCAGCCGAGGAAATCCCTACATTTGGGGATTTCCTTCGGGATTCACCAGGCAGACTGATTCATGAACATTTTGTGCAGAATTTGTAGTGTAATCTGACAATTGGTTTTGTTGGTTGGTTTAAAATATATTAAACGATTTTCCCTGTAAGTAAGTGGATTTGCTTTGCGTAGAAATCTGGTAATGTTTGGGATAAGGCCAGCGCGATGCCAATAAGAAAAGATAGATAGATAAATAGTGTAATGCTAAGTGTGAACGAATAGAATACCTTCTTCAACGGCAGCGACGATGGATGAGAAGTTGTCGTCAGCGAGCACCATCTCGGCGGCCGACTTGGCGACGGCGGTTCCGGATCCCATGGCGATACCGATCTCGGCCTTCTTGAGCGCGGGCGCGTCATTCACACCGTCACCAGTCTGTACCGACCAATAATAATAATTCTTAGACATTATCACACAGCGCCATCTAGCCCCAAACTAAGCAAAGCTTGTACTATGGGAACAAGCTGCTGATAGTGTATCAGCTAACAGCAACTTATATACTTTCTTGTTGGAAACACCCAGACTCTAGGCAAACATATTTATCACATAAATGTTTGCCTCGGCGGGAATCGTACCCGCGAGCCCTAGCGTAGCAGTCAGGTATACTAACCACTAGACCAGCGGTCACGTCATGATACGATAATGATATCAACGCGTTTAATAAACAAACCCGCCCTAACGTAAACACAAACCACTCCCACTATGTACTGCCAAATGTAAACATTTAATAATATTCGAAGTACGAAGATATTGTACGTAAACTAATAAACAGATCGTTTCGCGTATTTACATTGCAGTTACAACTCATTCATATTTGAATATTTTGCTTTTGAACACTAAACAATGTCATAATAGTTTCAACTATTCAAGTAAGCAGCAGATCTAAGACAGAAGGTGTCATAATGCCTACGTTCCAAAGTATTTTTCCATCAAAGATTGCATTCTGCGATCACTTTGATCACGCTTATTGATAGAAAATTATTTTGGATGATACAGATAGGAAATAACCCAGAACCTAAAGCTTAACAGAACTTGTAGCCTCAGGGTTAACTGGTACCTCGCATGATTAAATATTATATTTAGTACTGTCTGTTCCTTTTAAAATACTGTATTTAGTAGTATCTGTTCCTTTTTCTAGCAACATAAAGACCGTTGGTCGCATAGTGAATGGTGTGGTTCTGGTAACTGACCATAGCGGAGATTTCGTTCATGCTCTGCAGGAATTCGACGATCTTGGACTTGTGCGCGGGCTCGACGCGCGAGAACAGGCGAGCGCGGGCGCACGCGGCGCGCTGCTCTGACAGCGGGAGGTCATCGAACTCGCGTCCGGAGTACGACTTGCCGGTCGTGTCCTCGTCTTCAGTGAACACGCCGATACGCCTAAACAGTTACACGTACCATATAAGAACATTACGGTATGTATCTCTCAGTCAACACATTGCTATCTTTAGCACGAGCGGGTGAAAGAAATTAGGCGTGGCAACTAGTGGCAAGGGACAATCAACTAGTTAAATATACAATAGCCATCACGTCTTGTAAGATCGAAGAAGTTGCGCTGGACAGGGACCAATGGATGGAGCTTAATCATCTGACTGATAATAGTATAACTAAAAGTGATATCTTTGGCAGGTCTGTAAAGCCTTGCCGAGCGGCAGAATAGTGATGTGTATATTTGAGTAACCGGGTTTGAAATCGTAAGCTTACCTGCAGATGGCTTCAGCAGTGGACTTGTTGTCACCAGTGATGACGATGACACGGATACCAGCGGCACGGCAGCGGACGATGGAGTCGAACACTTCCTTACGGGGAGGGTCCAACATGCCCACGACACCGACAAAGGTGAGGTTGACTTCGTACGTGAAGAACTTGGTGGAGTCGCCAAGGTCCATCTCGTCGGGCTTCATGGGGTTGTCGGCGGTGGCGAGGGCGAGGCAGCGAAGAGTGTCGCGGCCCGTGCCGTACTGGCGGGTCAGTTCCAGGATGCGGTTCTTCAGTGTCGAGTTCAGTGGCACCTTGGCGGTGCCCACACGGGCGTGGCTACAGCGGTCCAGGACTCCCTCAGGCGCACCCTTAACGAACAGCTTGGGACCGGTTCCGAGGCGGGAAGGCTTGAGGGGTGTGCAGTAGGCGGACATAGACTTCCTGTCACGAGAGAACTCCAGGGTGAACTCCTTCTTCCACTTGGTTTCGATCTCCTGGCGCACAACGATGGCGGTGGAACGACGGTCTAGTCCAGTCTTGGGAACGTTGAAGGGGTTCATTTTCTCAGCGAGTACGATAAGGGCAGTCTCGGTAGCTTCACCGACCTTCTCAAAGGCCTGTTTGAATTCGTTAAAGTCGATGGCGGAGTCATTGCACATGATGCAAATGGTGCCCAATTCGTGAAGGGTATCGAACTCGGAAGCCTTAACCTTCTGTCCCTTAAGGTAAACGTCGCCAATGGGTTCGTAGGTGGAGCCAGTGATTTCGAACTCAAGGAAACTGCTGTCGCCACCCTCGATTTTGTCGAAGATGAACATACGAGAGACGGACATCTGGTTGGTGGTAAGAGTACCGGTTTTGTCGGAGCAAATGACAGATGTGCAACCAAGGGTTTCTACGGAGGGCAGAGACCTGACAATAGCGTTCTTCTTGGCCATACGCCTGGTACCCAGAGCGAGACAAGTGGTAATGACAGCGGGTAGACCTTCAGGGATGGCAGCGACGGCCAAAGCGACAGCGATCTTGAAGTAGTAGACGGCACCCTTGATCCAGCTACCACCGTGGGCGGGGTCGTTGAAGTGGCCGATGTTGATGGCCCATACGGCAACGCAGATGACGGAGATGACCTTAGACAGCTGCTCACCGAATTCATCGAGTTTTTGTTGCAGGGGTGTCTTGATCTCCTCAGTCTCGGACATTTCAGTTCTGATTTTACCAATGGCAGTGTTGAGACCGGTGCCGATGACGACACCGCGGGCTTTGCCGGCAGCGACATTGGTGCCGGAGAAAAGAATGTTCTTCTTGTCCTGGTTTACAGCGCGAGGGTCGGGAATGGCGTCGGTGTGCTTGATTACAGACACGGATTCACCAGTCAGGATAGACTGGTCAATACGGATGGTGGTGGAGAAGATTTTGATCAGACGGATATCGGCGGGAATCTTGTCACCGACGGATACTTCTACAACGTCACCGGGCACGATCTCTTTCGCTCGGATCTTTTGTATGCCTGATTTGTCTCCTCTCAATACTTTACCCATTTCGGGTTCGTATTCTTTTAAAGCTTCGATGGCAGATTCGGCATTTCTTTCCTGTAAATAGTTACAGTCGTCTTAATGTAAATTACCGGACATAAGATATTTAATAACAAAAAAAGACAGAATTATACAAATTTACCTGCCATACTCCTACGATAGCGTTAGCGATAAGGATAAGTAAAATAACGAAGGGTTCTACGAAGGCTGTGAACGCATCTTCGTGTTCTTCAAATAAAGCTAAGACCTGTAATTAAATAAAACAAGTTAAGGTAACTTCATTTTAACGAAATTCTACCTTTGGTAAAAAAAATACACAATACTTACGAATGAAATAATAGCGGCTAACAGCAAAATCTTTACTAAGAGGTCATCGAACTGTTCCAGGATTAACTGCCATATACTTTTGCCTAAAAGGAATTAAACAAAATATAACACGGTGATACACCTGGTAAATAGCCGTAAACTATGTCATTTCTAGAATACAAAGAGTACGTGACTAGTAAATAAGACCATTTTACTTTTTAACCACACACCAGAAAGTCTGTCAGAAAACAAAAAAGTTGAAACGCCTTTTTTAGAACGGCTTTTTAGAATTGGACGGTAAAATGCCGTCCAATTCTGTGTACATTACGAGAAATATACTAGTAACTGGTATGCTATGGATTAATAAGTTCGCAAACGTGCCCCACAAGAAGAGATTCACGTCTCAAGGCAGAGTTGAGCTAACAAAAAGTGTCTCTTAGACATTGGTATGGTTTTATTTCGGCTAAACAGAGGCCATTTAGTTATTCCTCCTATCGATGAACTTTGTGGATTCTATCAGTTATGATACTAATTATTTCTAACATAATTGGTTAACAATTGTCGATAGCATTATAGTAGCCATTTGACCATCATTATTAAGACGTCATCAATACCACAAATAGACCGTTGACCACAAACAATGGGCACTATTGCATGTGAACAAATAGGAAAGGCCTTAGAAAGTACTTTGCAATTAACAAATGATTGCTTAATCCTATAGGGCAACTCTTTGTTTCTCTCCTACTACTTTAATTTGTCAATGGCAATACTGAAGAATTTGATGCATTCTCACCTTCTTCCGTAGGCAGTTCTGAAAAGAGAAAATAGCCATAATTAGAATTTTGAATATAACATCAAAGAGGTTCATATAACAGGCGATAAACTATTAAGAACAGGCATGCGATCTATCTCAGCAGTTACGATCGTACATAAATACACTACATTCATTCGATGGGCGGCGCGGGCTCTACTGCTAGTCAGCTACGAGGTAGCCTCGCCAACATCTATGACGTCAAATTGAACTGTCAGTGGCGCATTTCATCGTGCTGCTCACCACTTGTCTACCTCTCCAATCCACGTTTCTGGTTTGGACTTACGTACTACGTAATCATCAATTCAAAATACAGAACCGGTTTCAATTCCGACGTGCGAATCGACAACAAAAGCAAACCACGTGCGTTAAAATCGTCCAATCAAGATACGAATACGATCGAATGATCGGTAATGGTACGTTTACAGTGGCTACCTACAGATTAATTATAATTAGTACAGGATTGTCTTTGTCTCCTTATCAGACGACAAAGCTTCGATAAATCCGGTAATGAGATATTATTTCAGGGTACCTACCTACAGTTTCATTGATTATTTTGAACATAGCGATCTTTACAAACACAAAGGTAACTTTAAATGTAATCTATAAAAGTGTAATGACCGCAATTTCGTTTGTTTGATGCGGTCGAGCTAAAGATGTTAAAACACGGTCCGGAAGTTCTTTCGAGATGGCGTCTGGCACGGTCGCGGTGATGCAATAGCCTACATGCAAGTAAACTATACATCCTTGGCTATTTTATGATACTTATACACGCTGAGTATTTGAATTATGATATTGATATGAAATGTTTCGGTACCTGAATGCATTTTTGATGTTAATAAAATTACATGTTGAAACAAGGAAAATAATGTGAACAGTATTTTAGATGCTACGAATGCGTTCTAATCAAATATCGTTAATACTTCTATGCCTTTGTTTCTGATACAGACGTAGCGAAGCTAATACAACTGTTATGAACTCGATATTAACAGTTTGCTAAAGAACATAGAACCACTACATCTTGTTTTAGTTTTCTTAGAACAAGTTTTAAGCGTGGAAGTTATTTGTGGCAGATTATTTATTACTTAAAGAAATTCCTTGCTTTGATGTTGCCATTACTAGTAGCAATTTATTATGCGCAGCAATTTAAATTGTATAATTTTCACTGATTTTTTATTTGATATCGTTCCGTTCTATGGACAAAGCGTTATCATAGATACCTTTATAATTTTATGCGTCGTATATAATATACTCTGTGACTATGGTCGTCGTCGCGAAGTCACATTGGGCCACGACACGACTTCACGAGGCCCCGGTGACGCGACCCGTGCTCTGACCTTAAGTGACGTCAGTCTACGTAATTTAATAACTACGTTGTTAACGTGCCCGAACCAATATATTTTTATTGTCATAATGAGTAACAACAATAAATCAATCGCAAATTCAATAGGTCGCATAGTCTTTGATTAGGCCGTGACATACACAGCCCACAATGACACCACTAACCATGACATACCATACGTAAAGTAAGCTTAGTACATGACTGATATCCCTACGTCATTAATTTTATTCATTTTAGTCAATGGAATGTTCCACGACAAAATAATTTTATGTATCTACGTATTTTAAGACAGGTATTCTCGAAAAAATATTTTATATAATATAATTTTAGTCCTTGATAATAATATGGCACAACTAACAAATTGTACGTCCATAAAACAAACAAATCGACAATTTAATACCTTGGGCTGTTTTACTTGTTTACAATAATATCGCTAAGTAAGAAGTCGGTAAGTTACCAAAGTCACTAAAAACGAGTTTGTAGGCTTTGACCAAATCAACCGCAAACGATATCGTGTTTGTAGTGCGCAGATGGTAAACTTGCTAGAGGATAAAAAAATCAATGAGAGCACAAAAGACCATAAGAATATATGCAGCAAGCAAGTGAGCTCACAGTATCTTAATCGAGGAGTGTGCTCGGGCAACGTGCGCTAAGTCAATCGTTGTATCGACTCTATTTGCGTACGCAGTCCGACTGCCAGCCATGGCGTGACTAATGTAAGCAATTAGTCAACTCATCGATAAAGCCATGTCAGCATCTGTGCACGTTCGCAAACGATCAATATACTAACTACACGTAGATCTGTGCCGGCCTCCATCAGCGCCCCACACCTAGCGGTATTCACCTCCTAGAGAACTGCCATCAAATCAACGCGACGTGCTTTGATTGACAATAGCGGAACACAATACATCATCATATATGATTATGACGGTGTCAATTTTAAATTCATAAGAAACACACGACTAAACAAAACTTATACCTTACTAATAAGCAAAACTTTTAAAAGGAACTATGCTCGTTAAATAGGCAACCAACAATGTTGAAGTCATATTGAAAACCTTAGCTGTGTGCAGCAGGTGGCTTGTAGCGACCGTGACTTCAATTCTCTTGTTGGACCTACATCAGTAGATGTATCGCTAAGCGGTAAATAAGTCAATTATCTAGCAGTATTTGAGTCAAACGTTACAGATACTGCGCAAAGGTGAAAGCACGATAAAGAAAAACTCTTTCTGGTCAGACAATGCTTAGTTTCGCAAAAATGATAAAGGTAAGACGTTTTTTATGACAAAGAGAAAGTTGAACGAAATTGAGCTCACCAATTCACTAGAATACGCTGAGTTTAGGTAACTGAATACTATAAAGTGGAATAACGGGATTATGTATGCTTTCAGAAACCTTACAAATATGAGACAATCTTTGTGATCAATATTGTCGAATGTTCAGCAGCTTCAGATTTGCTTGCAGAATTGGAGAATAAATGTGTGTAGGAGGTTGGCAAGATTATATTTATTTAAAGGAATCAATCAGGCTTTCATTTAACCCAATAGATAGAACTGATAGAAGCAAAGTATACTTGGAATACTCTAAAAAATATTATAATTGGTATTGGAACTGTGCCCAAAGAATTAAAAATTTCGCCATAAGCTCGTCGTCATGTGTTACTTTATAATATTATAAAAATGAGCGTTTTATATAATTTATCTCCGTCAAGGAGCATTAAAACCTAATGTTTAATGTTCTTGTCCCCTAAGCCATTCGACAATTCCACGTATGTGGTAAAATCAACTTGGCTTGTTGTTTAAATGCCGTCCGGTTAAACATCATTGTTTAAATATTTTGAACTAGCTTCATGCAAATGGAGCAAGTGTATCGAATTGATCCCGTGCTCTAATTAGTGACAACGATACATATAGTTAGTACGTCATCCATTTAACTTATAACGGTAAAGTTTGCATCATTTAATCTATTACATTTTGCTGCATAATAAGTATGGGATGGTAAGAGATAACAATTAATAATTATGAAAAATTAGCATATAAAATAAAATATTGCAATGTGAAAATGGTCGTGCGGATCGCGCGTCAGTCGCAATCGTCGACGCAACCCGCCAACGTAGACCGTCCAAAATAAACCTGGGTGCCTATATAATATTTCAGCCACTAGGCACTCTCGAAGCTCGCGTCAGCAATCCCGCCCGTCAGATTATTATCTGATTTCTCTAATGCACTCAACTTAAAGCACTTACTAGACCTCACGCTCGCTATAGGTATGCGAGTATGTAACCATTGAATATTTGCATGCATCCACATAAAAAAGTATTAAATCAAATCAAGTTTTAAAGTATCTTGGTAAGCAGTATCTTTATCAGAAATTACGTCCATTTTCAATAATAATAATATTGGTAGTAGTACGATGCCCTGTTTACCGCTGCTATTTTACACATTAAGGATTTCAAATTATAAGCTATGCTAACTGAATTACTAACTGTTGATATTATCTACGCATTTGAGCTGTGTGAAGTATTCATGTATTAGTAAATAATAAATATTTTGCTACACACTACAGAAATGCGCAACCAGACATATTCCTGTACAGTTTTTGCTTAGAACGATGTGTCTAGACCCCTAGTAACCCTACGCTACGTACAGCAATTCTTTTCAACATGACGATGACGTGGATAACGCGCCTGCGATATTTCAGATTTTTCAGGCGGTCATCGGTATGGATTTTTGCCATCGTTTTACTACAAAAATAAGTGCATTGATATATCGGTACGCTTCCTTCAGTGTGCACATAATCGTGATGTGAATATTAATGCAGAGCACTGAAAGCATTTGAAATAGTCAGAACGTGAATTGTAAACGGCCTTTAATTTAAGTCAATACAGAGATAATAACATCGTTTGATATAACGATAATATTTTATTATACCCTCAGAGTGCGACTTGGGACCAAATTTACTTGGCCTCATTCAATGAAAAAAACTTATGCTGTAAAAGTAAAACTGCGTAGGTATGTAATTTTACCTACAAAAGTGGCAAACAAACTTTCCTGAAGTCTAGCAGTTTCCATAACCCAATGCACTTGGAATACCAGGGGTATCACCAGCACGTTGTCAACCTTATGTTGAGAAGAATTACGTGATGGTAACTTACTAGACGATCGGGTGCAAACATGGGACATCGGAGTCTGGAAAACTTTACATACCGCAGAATAAAGGAAGGAGTAACGTTGTTAAGCTGCGGTCTTGTACAATCTAATCTGGAGGTAAGATTCCAGTCAGGCCATTAATATTTTGTCACCTCAAATATATTAAAAATGGTTATTGATTCATTTAATTCCTGACATAAGAATGCACTTAATATTTGTTGATAAAACACATTCCTGAATGTATAACATTTTCGCGTTATGCTCATGTTTGAAGTAATTGCATTAGTTTCTCGTCAAAACATTGTTGTGTTTATGAAGTTACTTCTGTGGAAATGTATAATATAACGTAATGTTCATGTGAGTCGCAGCAATGTGCACGAAATCTGGAGCAAGCGTTAGTCAAGCACTGGCATCTATATTCCATACATTATCAGAAGTGACGTTAGCATTATTGCATCACTCTGCATCTATATTCAAAATACCTAATTCTAATTCTATTGAATATACGTATTTATTTTAAATACGTATTATTATTCTGATATAACATACTTAGTTTAAAATATTATCATAGCAAGGCTGAACGTACACGCAGAGATTAGCTCTAGGACACCGTTCAGTGTTATGTACATGTGACAATATGTCGTGTAAATAGCGGTAAATGTATCGTCACATTTATTAAGTATTTTTGCTGGGCTGAAATCTATTCTGGTGTGAGGTTTTCCGTATTGTGACCGAGCTTCAAGTAAGTGGAGTGACGCGTAGTTTATGCTATGTATTCGGAAGCAAAATAATCGTCGGTTGTACGAAGCCGAAATAATAAACAATGTATTCTAGCGGGGCTTGGCTCGAATTTTTTGAATCGACACTGCACTGGTACGTGGATGTACTATGTAACTAATTGTGTTTCATATTAATTTATTGAGTATCATTTGTGAGGAAAAACAAAACAATATTCGTTATATTACCAGATACTTACAAGAAGCGACTGCCATTAGTCTAGAGTTCGACCAATGGCAGTCGCTTCTTGTGTTCTTGTAAGTATCATAGACGGTCAGAGTGACATGCATTATTACTAACTTTTAAACTGGCTTACCATTTTACTCAATATAGATACACGAACACTAAAAGCTCTATAAGTCTAGCATGTACTCGGCCAGTCTAATTTAGAAAGTACACAACATTATTTGTTTGAAGGGACTAATTGAATTATTATTATCATTTCAA
This sequence comes from Falcaria lacertinaria, assembly GCA_951449985.1. Classification (NCBI taxonomy): domain Eukaryota; kingdom Metazoa; phylum Arthropoda; class Insecta; order Lepidoptera; family Drepanidae; genus Falcaria; species Falcaria lacertinaria. The sequence goes on along the minus strand of OX602111.1, from coordinate 9,216,146 downwards.
AACATTAACGAATTTCAGATTGTACTTAATATTTTAATTCGTCTACAATTATGAAGACCGAAGGTATTTTGTTACTTGTCTTTATCTAAATACGATTAAATATTTGACAAGGCATTCGGAAAAAATCAAGATCGTTAATTGACAGTCACGCTAAGCACATCGTTTATGTACAAAACTGGTTTAATAATAAAACAAACATTGGTTTAATACGTGTAAGCTGAACTCATTTAGGTATATGAAAGCTTACCCGACTTGACTTCAAAGTTTCAATTTACTTTCGGACTGTCAATATAATATTTAATTTAGCTATAACTTTGTTAGTCGGGGACATTGTGTAATATTAGCATGAGTTTACACTAGCGCAAATTATTTTTGGTTGTTTAAAAGTAGATAAAATAGTTGTGACCCAAGCGAGTTTTTTTTTGCCATTTAGTACAGAACCGTGAAAATCACCCTAAAATTAATCCTTTGTAACCATAATCGTAATAGTAAAGCATTACAATTTTAAAACTATGCTACTTAGCGACGCGACGAAGTATACACGACAGGTAGTTGGGGAATCCAGTAAGCGCGTACCTAATATAATAAGAGCAAATAATGATTTTATCTCGCAGATAAACAATCATATCAATTGCTTGTAATAATTATTTATATGATAGCTGCAACACACAAAAGACGGATGAGTAATAATAAGTGTAGGCCTCGATTATATCATGAATCTGAGAGAGATACCTAGTTAAGATAAAGCAGGTAATTTATTATTGATAAATAAAAATGAGGTCCTCGCAAAGAGGGCAGAGAGGTCGTTGCTCTTTGAACAACACAGCTAGCCTAGTGGTTAGTAAACCTGACTGCTACGCTAGGTTCGATTTCCGCCAGGGCAAACATTTGTGGGATAAACATTTGTATATGCGTTCGCGTGTGGGTGTTCGGTTTAAAATATAAGAAATATTTAAAGAACAACAGTGCAACATTAACGCATGTGGACTAGATGGCAAGGGCCACTGTTACTTATTGATTGAGATATATATAATATCGGCCGAGGTGAGTGGTGCGATGGTACGCAACGTCGCCGCTGTCACGCCTGAGGGCGCCCATGGGCCGTGCTCACTGCTCAGGCACTCGCACCACTGCCAGCCCTCGACTACTCCTTTGCGACTATAAATACCAACGTCCATCATCTCATTTTCGATCAATCTTACACGGGGCCGCTCATGTTACAGAATTATTATTTGGAATTTAGACACAGCTGACAGCAGTGTCAGGTTAGGTCGGTGAAATAAGTGTTTTTATGTATATATTTCGACCCCTACTTCAATTGAAGACAAAAACGAAATATTTAATGATAAAATTATGTTAAATGGTCAGGAAGTAAACATAATTTCATACTCAAAAGTTTGTGAACCATGACAATGAATGTTCTGCTTTAGGTCAACAGTCTGACTAATGTCATAGTTGACATATCCTCAGACAGTCTCGTTTCGTACATGGCGATTCTTTTATTCGAAACATACAGACAAAAACTAACGAACTTCACCTTTTCCTCATTTATATGGGATAATAAAAGCGAAAATATAACAAGACCTGGCCAAACATAAAGTATCTCATAAAACAAACTTCAAAATATATTCATTAATGTAATGAGTAATTATTTGTTAAAGTAAATAACAAGCCAACCAGGTTAACCACATTATTATGTTGCGAAAGATACGGTGGTTGCTCTTTAAATCTCATTAAATATTGTGTTAATTTAATAACAAGATAAAATGCTTATTAGATTCGTGTCAATATGAGTAACTGTGTAAATGGCTTTGTGTGTTGCCTTATTCTCTAGCACTTGTTGAAAAAGTGGAAAATTTCATGAAGGCTGGTGGAACTTAGTTGGTTTGAATATCAATGTAAAATGTTTTTAATAAGCTAATAATAATAGTGAATGGTCTTATAGCGAAGTCTGGGTCAAGGGCCAGTTACATAAGGTCAGTACTCCTTGACACGGTACGTTAAGTCAGGAGGTTCCTCACTCTGCACTCCTACCCACCGGTAGCTTGGGCACGGAACCTCATTTTTTAGGTTTTACAAATATTGTAAAAAAATATAACCTAATGTAAGAAAATAAACGGTTTTTATTTAAGCTATACAATATTGCTATTTGTATGTTATCAAAACATAAACAAGCATCTTTAAATACGTTATCATCTGTCTGTCTGTCTGGTTGTTAGTTCTCACTAATCTCCGAAATGGGAGAAGAGTAGACGCTTACCTGAAAGTAGTCTGAGTAGAGATTTTCTTCAAAAATTTGTCTCCATGGAGTATAAAATAATTGGGATATTTTTGTCCCTACTGCACAAGGACAAAATTGTGGGCAAAACTATATAATTTGCTATGAAATTATGTATGTAAATGTATGCTTGTATTTTATAAATCCGTCAACATCAGTTTCCCTGATTGATATATATTATGTAATTTGATTTAATAAGAGTGCTTTGTATAGAACAAGTAAACAAGTTAATACAAACAACTGAAATTGAAGTATTTATCTGTATTTTGAATTACAGCCTCCTTAAGCTCATGTTAATTTGCACATCATCAAAACTGAATCCTACGTATTTAAAACTTTTGTTTGTATGACTATCTGTTATATTATCTACAGTAATCTTTGATACCATTGAACTGATTTCGAAGGGACTGACAGCAAATATCGGGAAACAGTCTTTTCAGCGCCTAATCTAGGCTTCAATTTATCCCAGTAAAGGAATGGGTTCCTACTGGACAAAAAATTTGTTAAGTGTAGTAGCTGCCCTTCTATGTCCTAATTCAATGCAGACAAAAGTTGTGGCTAGTAACAATTCAAAGTCAGATATGTAAATATGTATGTACCCTCACATGAAACGAATAATTTACCAATCGACACAACAAACAGTCCAAATTATTATGCATATACTAATTGCTCTTAGCAAAACTCAGCTATTCTTAGTCTTGTAATTGGTTTTATAGATACATATTGTTCAGCATTATGCTCTATCCCTTTGCCTGTTCTTATAGTAGAATATTAAATGTTTGTTGAATAAGGTATTAAAATTATAATTACTGAAAACAAAACTGTTTTATAATGCATTAATAAATAGTAAATTACTGATTAACAACAAAGCAATCTCAATAAATAAATTCTGCCAGGCAACCAAATGTACCTACTACTAGTTTGGTATTCACAAAATTTTAAAACCCATGTATAAAATCTATATCTTACCTGGGCCTTGGTCTATAGAGCCCCGGTATCCTATTTTTAAGTATAGTACCCAGTCAATATTGTATGATTCACGGCCAAGATAGCTGGCAAACTTTCAAGTAACACAGACAGACAGATAGGTAAAAAAATATTGTCTTAGATTTTTCAGCTTCCTGAGGAGAACAAGAATTGAAATTTTCTTTCCAATAATTGATTAAGAAATTCTATATAAGAGAATATATACATATATGTAGCTTTCTAAGAAATTATAAAAAGCTGCATTCCATGTAAAATACCTCTGTTGAAGTATATAAGACGAACACATTTATGTTGGGTATATAAGTATCAGAAAATGTTCATTACATCCTACATCCTATTAGATTCCCATTTCAGAGGGGTAATAAAGGTTAACAATATTCAAATTTGAGCAATATACCTTGACAATATGGTAATATTTACTATATCAACTACATATCTGTACAGAACTATATACTTCTAATTATGAAAAGTTAATTTACATCAGTCACTACTATGTTTAGGAAACCCTAATTATTTTCAGGTGGTTTTGCATATTTATACTTAATCAGTATACTGCTAAGATAGAATCACATCCTGTTTGCAATTTCTGAAATATCAGTGAAGCTCAGTATATTACTATTGTTTTCAATGAAGTAAACAAAGTCACTTACCATTTGGCCCATATTTTTCTTGGTTCCTTTTAACTTGGTCTGCACTAAGGCCTTTGTCTGGGTCTGTGCCAAAATATCCTAAGACTTCATCCACGGATTTCGAGTGAGCGTCCTCCATGGTGAAATTACTACGTTGCCGTCAGTTCTAGAAAGCAAAAAAAGAATATAGGTTAGAAATGACGAGTCATCATCAACACGTTTTGAGGTTATGTTGCCCTTTTGTGAAGACTTAAATTAAATACAACACAAATCTATATGAAAATATGGGGTTACGTCGTGAAGTAATCCGTCTTTGCTAGGTTTTCTTTAATTTTGAACTATATTATTAGCGCACTGTTATTTCAAATGACCCATAATATTTTTTGTCACTAAATCGCGATGAGCTTGTCTTTCCAAAAACACACCTATCGATTATTACGTATCCACAAAAACATATGCAATTCAGTGCAATTCATTTAACAATCCACTTATTGTGTGTAACGAGCAATTTCCTAGACCCTAAAGTAGGGCGATTTTGATCACTGCACCACTCACCAAAGTTTTTAATACATGAGAAAAATTGTCTCTTACAATATTTCACTTAATAATAATCCTGTATCCTTTTTTGTTTGGTTAAAGTTATGACTAAACGTGTATTCTAATACTTTTTCTCGTAAATATCATAAGCGACTCGAACACGTATCCACCAATCTAGCCGTCATTTTTTCATAAACTGACGTAGACGTAGTAAAAGTGGTCGACTGTAGCGCCACCTGTTCCGTTGGTTGACAAACTATTTTTATCAAAAGAAGAATCTTTTTATCGTGAAATATTGATCGAGAACGTAAAAAAATATTAAAAGTTTATAAATAGCTCACAAATGCAACATTGGTAATAAATAATTTATATATTTTTTATTTGAAAGCATGTTATAATTTACGATGAACATAAATGTGGAGCAATACTATAGGTTGAATCTCTACCACGTGATGCATAGCTATTTTGGTGCCATTTGGTGCGTCTACAAAATGCGGTATTTTTAAAATCCAGAAATTATCTTTGCGTTATATAACACTTTATCACTTATTTATAAATCACTAACTTCCATAAAAACTGTTATAGCACTTAATTTACACTTCGGGTTGCTACACTCACGGTCGTTCCGTTTTTATGGTGTACTAAGGAACTTACTGAAATATTTTTCGACAGCGTCGGGAAGGAAAGAAGAAATAAGAGTGGCGCGGGAGATGTTTTCCCGCCGCGCCCCGAGTAGTGACTCCCGGGCGAAGAGCGACGGTTTTAGAGCGGCGCGGGCGCTGTGGAGGGACACCGTCGGAGATTTCTTTAATTATTTTGGCAACAGTACTCGATGGCACAGTCGAGTCGCTTTCCAGGGTTGCATGTCGCGCAGCGGCCGTCGCCGGCCGTCCTATGATGATCTTTTTATAGCGGGTGCTGCCCGGCTCGAGCTCCCGGCGTGATCTGTGGTGATTACTGTTTACGAGTACATACCTATTGAAATGTTTTCTTGCTTTACTTATCCAGGTACCATTTGTACAATATCGATCAGAACTTTCGTTGAATGATGTTCCTGATAAGTTGCACGCATGAATGTTATCTCAATAAACACCATACACATCGATCAAACATTATTTTATCTTTAATTATGATTGTGCATAAATTGCTTGTGCATAGTTTGGTTTGTTTGGAATTTAGATATGTGTGGGGTTTTGTTCTTTGATTATATACTAGATCAAAGGTTATATTATATTTCGAAACTCTTTGAAATCGCATTTTGGAAGAGGTTAAAGGCGCCGTTTTGGGTTGAACTTGTGAGAATACGTCGTCGACCTTTATATGTCCTTGGTTGCATACACTTGGGAGTCCAGTCGGATGATCTCTTTTAGGGTTCCGTACGGGATAGGAAGCCGGTGGACATGGTTACAGAATTTGTTTACGGTATTAAAGGACCTCCTTCCTAACCACTAATAAAAAAATGGAAATATCATGAAAGTGCCAGTATAAGAATTGTGTCGTACATTTTTTTTTGCATGCAAAGCCGGCCAGGTGTGAGTCGAATTCGGAGTAGGGTCCCGAATTCAGTTTAGTGACGGTCGACAGTGTTGGTAGGAACGGAAAACGCGCGAGTCCGATTCATATTGATCTAGTTTTTCTTTGACTGACGACTGAAATATTGATTTGCGTCGTCTATGCTCTCTGCCAATTTAAAGTTATTTTTCTAGTCAACCTCAATTCTCTCTCCTATAGTCGTAATTGAGTGGACAATTCGGAGATTGATCCTCAAAACAAAAGTCTGGGCTGAGCAGTCACATGAGTGATAGCTCAGAGTAGGTAATATACTACGTACAAGTGATATTTAAGTAAATAGGATTTATTATGTAGTATTAGATTGGTGATAATACAATTTGGTAAAGGTTAACTACTCAAGGACGCTGATTGATCAATATTAATTGTTTTTTGAGAAGCGAGAGTTTCGTAAATTGTGATATTAAGACAAGAATAGGTAATGACAAAAGAAAAATAACTTAAATGATTACTAAGTTGTGGTATAGGTAGATATTTATTTTATAGAGATAGGTGCTAAATAATATTACATATAAGAGTTCTGACTTCGTTTAAATGCACTGGAAGCAAGTTTCAAAGCATTACGGTATACACAAAATATTGGCTATGCACAATGTATATTCTCCCGGAGATTTAAAGCAGATCTTCTCAAGAACATAGTTCAAAACTGAAATTCTTGGTTGGATCAGAATTTAGAATTTCTCGTGAAATTTATAATGATAACAATTTGGCTCTCGTGAATTTTGCCAACATCGTATAGTAAGGATTGATAAAAACTATTTATTCTATTGGCATATCAAAGTGAGGCGAGGTTTCACTTTATCGGCGGGCTAGTTCTCTTCAAAATATTATATAAAAAAATGCTCCTTTACTAAAATCTATGTGGTGGCTATGGTGCATCCATGGGTATGTTCGAGGTAACGTAATTCACGATATAGTAGAGACAAAGTTGAGGTTGAAAATATGTAGTAGTTCAAAATAACAAGTGCCCAATGGCTGTAACCCTGTTATGACACTATCTAAATGTCATCTTTATATTATTTCGAATCATCGAATTTATTCGAAAATAAATCGATACAATAAATTAAATCCCTAATAAGGAATGAATTCGTTTAATCTGTTACACTGGTTTGGAAAATAAAGCTCATATGTAAATTTCTCGGTCTGTATTGAGTTTGAGAAATTTTTAATTCAACTAGTAAATATATCTGTTTATCTTGATATAATGAATACGGTGTTGGGGTAGTTGGTATTGGTCATGTACCAACAAAATAAGGATGAATTATTACATCCGAAATAAAATGATTATAATGATTATTATCAAAGTTTTACGATTCAAACGTGAATGTTTTACCAACATTTCAAGACGACAAAAATCATATTTTCACCAAAGCAATAACATTTTTATATCTGGTAGAAATATTACGGACGAGTTATTGTAAAAAAAGTGCAGTGCAGTGACCAGCAGCTATTATTTGAGCATTATAATATAATCGCTTAACATCAATCGTTCGGCCGGCAAAAAATGTCAACCTTGTGTTGAACACTGAAATACTTATATTTAGAGAGAGAAAATAGAAAATTCAAGGGGTACAGCTCAATGCCAATGTTACCATCTATTTTGGAAGCTCAAATAAAAACGTAGAATTAAACACTACCTATCTGCTAGCCGTAAAATATAGGACTGATGATGAGATAAGCCGCCTTGACAACAATTATCCTTTACATTGAAAGGAACCCTAGAAGTTGCTATATTGATAACTTCTATAACACTAGCTAAAATAATATGCGTCCATTAAGAAGATGTAAACACGTGTCAATATATACTTAAAAACACGACTTTATGATTCATAAATGAATTGAAGATCAAAAGCGGATTCTATAACGACATAGTCAAAATGTTTTATGTCCGCTCAATTCATAATTTGTCAAACAATTTGAGCAACCGAACCACATTAAGCTCATCTTATAAACCAATTTGCTGTTGTTGTTTATAATTTGGCATTTCCGATTGGCTGCATTCGATTCGTATTCGCAATAAAAGACGGTTTCAGGTTTAACGAGCGATTAAAAATCACTCTAGTCCGACTAGCGTACTATTTACGATGTTTTATAGGCCATCAATTAATACGATATCGAATATTTTTAGTTTTACATCACTTTTGTTATTATAATTAAACAGACCGTTGTTTGTAATAGCTAATAAAATATTCGGTTTTATTGATAGTTTAATTATCAAACGGTTCTATCTCTCAATTTTTGAATGGTAGCCACGAAATAGCGTTTAGATAAATGATTTGAAAAATGTTAATACAACCGTATTCAAGTCATAACAAGTAACCAGCAGTGAATCAGGCACCAGCAACCCACTATTTTCCGAGGTGCGGACTATTGAAACAAGCTTTTAAAATTCCTAGATAATGTAACGAGAGTCGGCGCACGCACCAGAATATATTTTGATATCGAATGTTCATATATTATGTACTCTACCGTCGTACCTACAGGCAATCTCAGTGGGGCTATTCGTCATCTGCAAATAAACAGGCGAAGGTAATAATCGAAATAGAACGATCGTACTAGAGTGTCGTCATAGTCTGCTTGGCAGGACCGAGCCGCGGCTGTTGCATGGCTAAGGATTTACAGCGGGCACCCGCTCGGAAGGTTAACTAACTTTAGCCAACCGTACCATTGGCATGCTCCGTCTCATTTTATCTCAGTTTTATCCAACTATTGGCTTAACATGTCCATTATGATGATCCAGAATCAGTTCTTTGTTGTATATACACTTGTCAATTATGCGATGATTGCTTGTAGAGAGTAGATAATGTACTTGTAGGAAAGATACACACGACTTGTGTTCAATCGGGCTGGTCACGAGGCTTTTGCGATCCCTTTTTTATTCAGCCAGTTACCGGCCACGTCATAGCCTTGGCAATTCACTAGGGGGTTTAAAATAGAGATATGAATAGTATAAAATAAATGTGTACGTTTGTATACCTATAATAATGTTTATAACGGCACGTATTGACGTCATCGAATATTAGGTGCTTTGTTCGAATAACCGTGGTTTTATAATCTGAATTGAAGTGTATTTTTACAGCTGCCAGTAACTGCATAGAGTAAACATCGCTATCTTTCCCAACACGCTAGCTTACTATTGATTCCAAATTGTTGTTTTTGAAAAGGAAACGTTTGTATTCATTTTTCAAGTTTTGAAGATTATTCAATAAGATTTATGAGTTTCTTTAATATTTGGTCTCATTTCAATCAAACAGGAAAACTAATATATATCCTACTGTTATTGGAAAGCTTATAGTAATATTTATAGTAGCTGGGGTAGGTAGGTACGTTTGTAAAAGAAAAAAGGGAAATTTAATGTACTTGATCCAAGAATTGCACAATTAATCACATTAGATACATATAGAAATGCTTGAAAAAATGACAAATATTTGTATATGTATAATGCCCTTGCTTAGTTTTATAAAAAAAATATTTGTAAGTGGTGCAGTTGGTTGACCTTCAATGACCCAAGGGCGAAATTTAATTTGGATATTATTCAGCGGCAGAAATAAATCACATTTATGATCAGAAGTCAGTGTACGGAACTGAAAAATATACATTTTAACTTGGTTGCATCAATGACCTTATTACCAAGAGCCTCTTCAAAATAGTTGGCGAGGCATCAATTGGTAATTATTTGAAAATACTATTTGCAAATCTTATAAAATTGACTAAAAAAAATGCACTACAAACTTATTCATATAATTTTTATGACATCACTTTTTATTTGTGTAGCGACAACACTGACTTCTGTCAATTTTGCGGTATGGCAACTTGAAATTGTATGTTTTTCCGGTTTAGTCCGGTAGTTTGAAATATTCCACTTCCAGTTTCACACTATGTTAATCCGTAAGACCGCTAACTTATAATCCGTAAACACAATTATACCGGAGGTAACGAAAACACTGAACAGTCATTACATCACTATTTGCACAGATCACAGTCCTCGTTGGTAGTACCGTCACAGATAAAAAACTAACTTACCGTATCACTTATATCACTTGGTCCCAATAACTGGTTTGTGATTAAACATAAAGTAATATTTAGGTTAAGAATAGGTACTATCGAGTGAGGTTAGCGCGCCCCATGAGGAAAGCGTCGGGAGTGCGACGCGCCGGGCGCGGGAGCAGATTGGCGCCCTCTTTTATAAGCTCCGTTGTGGGCCGCGGGCTGGCTGCCAGGTGCCGCACACAGACCAACACGCGTGCACACATCTGCATACGACACAGCACGCACAACTCCATAAATCCACTACATAAAGTTCAAATTACAACAAAGTCATCAACACTAGCCGAAGAGAAAACTTGCCAGTTCCGCACTCACTGACAATATTGAACGTTACCTTTAATTTACAAATTATTACAAGGGAAATGTACATCATTAATTGTCCACACTAAACGTTTTACTAATTAGTTTGGGTTAGCTCTTCGCTCTTGCAGAAAATATTGACTGGTTTGTCCGATGCGTACAAAACCAATCAATATATAATGGAACGGAATAGTACATAAGTTATTATATCTACAGTTTTAATCAAAAACTTAGTAATAGTTTAATATTGTGCTATAGAGGATATCTCTTCCGAGATGGTTTTTCTTAGAACCGTTGGTAAAATAGCACAAACATATGTGCTTTATTAGGGTATAAACTGAATAAAAATAATTGTAGTTTCCAAATATTATTGATAAGCAAATGCATATCTTCACATAGTAAGTGTGAATTATATGTACCTGCTACGAAGTGCTACGCCGTAGCTGGTTAACGGTAACCGAGCGAAGCTGTACTTTGCCTTATTTTTACGCCATTGCGTGTAATGTTTAATACAAACCTTTAAATACACTACAAATCATGTTAATTTCGAGCCTTGCTAAAACGGCTCACGGGATCTTCCTGAAATATAAGTTTCAAGTTAACCGCTAAATGGAATACATACATTTTAACAAACAAACAAATTTAACCTTAAAGAAATTGTGTATAAATATATTGACTATTATGTAGTGATTGATGAATTTAAACAGTGATTGAATAATTTAAGAAGCAAAGAAGGTGTGAAAGTTAAGGTTAAAATGGCGCCCTTCGTTACCTGCCTAACCCGGTGGGGGGTGGCATGAACTATGTGTATTTGTGTACTAGTATAATAGTTAAAACTATTGGCTAGCATAAACTAGTTAGTAGAAGGTGGCAAAAACTATTCGTCATTTTACGAACATTGCGCTGATAGAGGAATATGAAATTGGCACAGTTACAGTTTATATGGAGGAGGACTGCTGAAAGCTAATAATTATTTTTATTTAATGTGCATTAGAAATACATTGGTGCCAATATTTTAATAAATATAACCTGAAAAAATACGCACACTATAATCACAATCCATGCGTTTAACACACTATACTGAATGTTAAGCTGACATAGAGTTTGTGCCTATGCGTTGTCGTGTCCAAATACCACAATACTCTTTATTTTTAATCTTAAAACTGTATGTACGCTTCATGTTACATTGCATTTTGTGGTCGAATTAGCAAAAATCGTAGATCTGTCGGTCGAATTCCGATCACAAGGCGACCACTAGTAAATATAAAATATATGTAATTTAATGGCATCACAGTACAAGAAGGGTGTGAAAACAGATTTGCAGGACTAATTAGTTAAGAGAAATTGTATGAACACTACTGAATAGAGTAAAATAATATTTGGTATTCTGCTTGTAACTATATTAATGGCTGAAGACATTATTACATTTTACAAATATTTTACACAACATACGATACCGATAGTGAGGCTCACTTTCTACGCAAGATAGCTACGGGGCTATTGCTAGTCGTCCAATTACCGGACGACAAGCTAATAATTTTATTCTTCGGCGATCAGACAACTCATTAAATTGAATATATATTAAATATATTTTTTTTGGTAAAATAATATTTTTGCAAAGACTTTTAACTAATTACGAGCAAGTCGGATAACAATCATCCCATTACCGGACGACTAGCAAAAGCTGTACGGAGTGTCCAGTCATCCGATATATCGGATGAATAACATTATTTAATCCTTCGATTACCGGACGACTAGACACTTCCTAGCTACGGCGTAGCGATGCTACGCGCCGAAGTTGACGTAAAATATATATAATAAATACATATTTTATTGGAGATCGTTGTGCACGATATTATACATTCTTATATCTGACTACGTATTATGTTAAGAACAGAGAAATGAAATTAAGATCTGGTTTGATCATCCATTATATTGACGTAGATGAGTTTTCCGCAACATTATCTCATTAGGTAATCTGTAATTACTTAGAATACCTTGCGCTTGTATAACATTTATGATGGTGTAATTATTATTTGGTCATCCATAACTAATTATAACTAACTTTTGCATACGATTCTGGCAACGTTGGATAAAAAAAGGAATGGAGATCCTTACATTTTCAGTACAAGTCCCCATGTTTGACTCCATATATGTAAATCTATACGCTTAATAAACCTGTAACAGGTCCAATTCTGAACAAAGAAGATATTTAAAAAAAAATATTGTAGGGCTCTATGTTCGATACTGAACCCGAATCTGTAATTTTATTCATTTTTGTCTGTCTGTCTTTATCTTAGCCGCGAATGAACTTCGAAACTGCTGGACCGATTTGAACAGGACTGTCACTGGCATATAGCTGATTTTACTCGGCGTAACGTGGGCCACTGCTGGTATATTTTGGAAAAAATATTAGGGTCAATAAAAACCTATGAAATTGTAAACAAAATCCGAACGACAAGTCCGATATGGATAGGAATTTCACTGGCAGGTAGCTGAAGCTGAAAAGCTCCGCGCAATAAATATAAAACGCATGAATTTGTGAACAAAATCAAAAAGATTGGGCGTATTGGAATTTGGAACGGACCTTTCACTTGCAGATAACTGATGCTATAAGGTGGCACTTAGGTTACTTTTAGTTTGGAAAAATAATTAGGTGCGGCGTAAAAAAGATTAAACCCATGAAAAAAAATCATTCCACACGTACAAAGTCGCGGGCACAGTTTTCAATAAAATACATTCCGTTCAGTTTGGCGTTTGGCGTGATTGTTAACATATTATAAACATATAAACTTACGTTTTCACAAATTACCAATTATTTCAGTTTTCGGTAACAAACTGTAAGTACAATAGGGTTATAATGTCACGCTGATTCTCAGTAAACACTTTGTTTTGACAAGGCAATGCAGCAATACTGACAAACATGTATAAAATCAATGACTTTATCACAAAATGTACAACATGTTGTTTGTTTTGAGTTCCTCGTTCCTGAGAAAGATAGGTATATATTATGTTAACTGTATGTTGTCTTTATGCAGAGAAGACGTTATTTTGAGCCGTTCAGCATTGATACAAGAATACGCCTCAGAAATGATAACTGTATTTTGAGAATCTGGTACAGTAACCTCGGTGGAGTCACTGGTTTTTCAAGAAACTCGTTTTATCGGGCGAGATCATTAAGGGAATGTCTTGAAAATTCCCTCGAATTCTGGGCTTGACTTCTAATAATATCGGGTTATATTGGCCGATGATTCAAACAAACATGCAGACAACATTTAAGAGATACCATGCATTTGTAAACATGAATTAATTGTTTCCGGATAACATCAGCACGCCAATTTCCTACTAAAGGTCTAATTATGTGGGGCAGCTTCGTAACCAAGAACTTAAAATCTACTAACTCATGTAGGCTGCTGACAATGCAAAAAAAAAAATAGCTATATATATTATACATATATACAAAAAAAATACACTCGAAAAAATATTATCTTTGTAGTGATGAGCATAGTAGACTTCTGAATCATAAATTGCAGATTAAACCTTACAGATATTATATACGGAGTTTATATTTGAGTATCTATAACGAATTTTAGTAAACACCGTAATTACATATTGGTATATACGTAAGTATATATTTAGTCGTAAGAAATCATTAAACAAAAACTATTTGACAGGACTAAAATTATTGTCATCTTTAATTAACACCCCGCACACGTGAAAAGGATCGCAAGACTATAAATACTGTCAAATTAGTTTAGTTTAGTTTAGTGATTTTGAACAGAATCGACACAATTACCAGAGATTTATAGATTTTTATCACACATATTTTAGCTTATTTGGTGTGTCGGTGACAGTGCTTTCCGTATGAAGGTACCTTAATGAGCATATGCGTTTGGCAACTTTATCAGACCATAGATCTAGGTATTTGGTTGGCACGGCGACCGCTGGCAGGCGCATTGTCCCACCAGACGGCCATGTTTAATGCGCACGACATGTCTGTCAAGAATACTATTAATCTTCGCGACAGACGGTAAAAAGTTTTCTAGAAAGCACATTCTTCAATACTGTACGTCATATGGGCCAATGTTACAGGACAAGGTCACCAGTGAGGTGATGGAAAAATTTAGAAAATCTCGGATTTATTGTAAGCCATTTTTTCCATATTAAGAAATTCACTCAATTAACTTTTCAAATTATAACAAATTCGTATTACTTATTTCAGTACTTAGTTATGTATTTTCTTATTTATGCCAAATGGCTTTAGGGATAGACCGAGAGTAACTTTCGTTTCTTCAACGGTCATCAATCTCTTCATACATGCTTGCCGTCTGCGAGTGTTCTTTACCTTTTCGACACTTTTTTTGTACTAGCACTGCAGTGTGACAAGCCGTAGAAAAAAACATCGTGCATGTCAGCAAAATACAATTATTTACAAGACATTTATTGCAGATGCAATTTTCAGATGTTTTTAAATAGGGACTTAACCAAAATGTTAGTTCTATGTAATTTTATGCAATAGACAAAAGGATAGTTTTATTACCTTCATGAAAACATAAAATATTATGATAAAAAAATGGATGCGCTGGCTAAAAAAAAACCTCGGTGTTTATTCATTTTATATACCAGTAGATCCACAGGATCCATTTGGTTTTATCGTTATATAATGGCGGCGTATTCGGTAACAATAAGCTTAGATGTTTCTGTAAATAATGTTCAGATTTTATCGATATACAAGGGTCGGCAGGTGATGCTGGCGGCGCGCCAAGTGCCCGCGCACATCGCTCGCCTGCTACATATCTGCGCATATTCAAATATAACACCTATCCCATAAATTGTTGGGTTTAGTTTTCAATGTGCTCGGACCAAATCTTGAAATTGATGTCCAAATCTCGACTGCTATCTGCCATGAGCCATGTATTTTTATTTCATCTTGTATCGCATCGCCATCGAGTCGTACCCATCAATAAATCACGCGGACGACCCAAGCACTGACGTTAGCGCGAAGGGAGCGTTATGAAACATAACACAATATTATTTATATAATAACAACGGTAAGGTTATAACAATATAATAAAAAGGTTTACGCTCGCAGATAAGGTGGTGGTTAGTAATGTCAAATTTGACTTTCATTTCCGATTTTTTGATCAAGTACTAGTTAAGGGGATTAGGCGATCTTATAAATCTTCATGTTTGTTGTGAAAAGATTATACGGAATTTGTTTTGTGCATAGTTTAGCGGATGTCTTATTTATGGTCGATTTTCTTATAATAATATTTATTTATTGTAATTTTCCTCTGTGTAACCACTTTAATACATTTGGAATCTTCACCAAATGTATTAGGTTAGGTTAGCTGATTACGTTATAACTTATGACAAAAGGTTCCTTAAGTAGGGACTAAATAAACTAACCGAATTAGTATTAATGGATCTTAAAACTTTTTACGGTAATGGAACTGAGTTGCGAGACTTGTTTTTTTTTCACAAGTTTTGTTTTTGATGTCATCTCATTTCTTTTTGTAGGTTAGGCTTACAACACTGATTCATTCACTGCAAATGTAGCTTTGTAATCCTATATATTTACACGGGATTACAAAATATTTAAGTTTTTCCTTGATTTATACATTAAACACTAATTGTATTCGTGTTTAATGTATAAACTCACTGATTGACTGATCATCAAATTTAGAAAAATTTGATGATCAGTCAATCAGTGAGTGACAAAATGAAGAAACTTTGACTAACTAGTCAAAGTATATTAGGTATATTTTGCACCAAAAGTTGAAGAATTATAACTAATTTTTAAACGTTTGGTGCAAAATATACTGTGTTTATACAATGCCTACTTGGTTACTGAAATTCAGGTTTCTAGTTTTATCAACAACGAAGTTATAGCGGGTCGAAAATGGCCTGAAGTGCTTTGAGAAAAGGATGGTAATGCCGTGCCACATTTTGTTTCTTTCTTTCTAATTACTTCTTTTATGAAAATAAAGTTGATAATCTCAAGTAATCATGCAATTAATACAGTTAAAAGTCCTCTCTTTTTCTCATCGGTAAATTTTTTTTGGAAGCTAACTACAGTTAGCAAGCTACACTGGAAGCTAACTATAGCAGTAGGCTTGGCCTGGATTAAAAAACATCATTCGTATTTTCACGTGGTATATTTCCATTTAATAAATTTCATAAACATTATTGTAAATAGCAGTGTAGTGTAGGGTTTCACAAATAATTATACAAGCCTACGGAGGCCTACGGCATCGTGTTGCGTAGACGCCGTAGCGGTGTCTACGCGCGGTCGACCGTACGACACGGAGTCCAATATGACTCTTTTATTTGTCCAAACGTCAGCCAATCGGCAAATAGTAACCGAGCCGACGACATTGTTCTTATTAATGCTGTATTTATAATTAGGTATAGCAAGGGCACATGGGTCCAGATATATTTGATCGTAATGGATTCGTTCAAGATTTAGAACGGTTTCTATGTCTCTTCTACTAAAATTTTCTAGTAACTAATTGCATGCTTTTGTCTATTTTCATACGATTAGGTTATTTGTCTTGGCTATCTACCACGAATTACGCGTTAATTGTTACATCACTATATAGCCAAATTAGATTGATTCGACTCATTTCTTACTTTGTTACAAAAAACGAACCTAACCTTGCCAGCTTTAAATAAAATTAACATTTCATCATGGCGTTCTTCATATATTTTGTTTTTATCACACGCAACAGTAACACATATAAACCTAATTATTTAAAATAGTACAATAAACAAAATTATACCCGATCATGATAATTTAAATAAATTATGATAATTACATTTATTACATCAGCTGTAATAGTTTCTCTGAGTGTTTTTGTTGAGTGTTTATAATGTCAAAAGAGGTTGAAATAATGTATTTATTGCTCAAGCTAAAAGAAACTTTGATGTACAAAATGACACCGAAAATACACACCCTAAGACCAGAGGAACATATCAATATTTTCGATACTGAAGAAAAAGCAGATCTACTTTGTTTCTTTCCCGCCAAAAACCCCACGCATTGTTTTAAAGTTCTATTAGAAAAGGACTGGCTAGTTAAGCATCTGTTGAGAAATAAAAAAAGTAGGTTTTTGAATAATTGATTCGATTAAATATATTCATTGAGTACTAAAAAAAGTAACTTCGTTTAGTATACATTTTAGATATCTTTTGGTATAAACATCGATATGATTAGGTTGTCGGTAAGACTAGATCGCGATAAGATAAGTTTGAATCTCGATTCGACTAGACATTGTGGCGACTACATAATACATATCAAAATATAAATATGCGAACTGGACTATATCTCAATAGCCTAAGCCAGTCAAAGATATTTAGCATATAATATTGAGTCACTCTGGACTAGGCAACTACTCCAAAAAATTGTATAAATCTCGAAAGAGCGGTAGGTGTTCCTCGATTCCAAACATTAACTTCTGTGAAATACGTAGGAAATAAACAAACGTCAAGTTTTTTTGACAGCATCTGTCAATAGAGATGATTTGTTTTCCTTTTCAGTGTGTTTTATTATTTTTGCAGTTGGTTTTCTCTGCACACATACATAGTGTAGCTGGCATTGAAACTATATAAATAATTTATGTACCTTCCGTCGTTTCATTACAGAATCATAATTAGTGTCAGAGATAAAAGGTATAGATAAGGAAAGATAGGGCAAATTGGGATCTCCCGTGCGTTTTCCCTTAAAATTTGGAGCCGCCCGACTGGGAACTGTACCTCCGCTTTTCAACCGCAGTGAAATAACACTAGTTTGATGTAGTATTGTGTTTCTGCTGTAATTAAGGTTGCTCCACGAGGATACGCTGGACTAGTAGTAATGCTGCTAGCACAGTGACTCCTCATCAACAACAGTGTTGGCAACTCTTTAGTGGTATCCCTGGTATTGCTAGCGGCTAAAGGCTACGGTGACTTCTTACAATCAGATAGGCCGTATACCACCTTAGTGGTATAAAAAAGTGTTCCCGTAAAGTCACCTTGACTGAGCTCTAAAATTACCAAATGTGAGCTCGCTGAAATATATAATCTCAATCAAAAGCGCATATCTCATCGCAAGCTCATTATTTCGATTAATCTTTCTCAAGGGCGTTCGTAGTGTTGATGTTACATGAACGTCTTTTGTTTAGTCTGTTGGGAAGTAATCATAATTAATCATACAAAACAATTCAAAAACGAGGTAAAACGCTGTGTCGAAGATTAAGAGGGCAAATCAAACGGTCGTAAATTATCGCGCGACCGAAAATAGCTCCCACTCACAATGGCATAAGTGTTATAATATAATACTCAAGAGTCGGGTAAAACAATAATTAATTTGAAAAGAAGTGTGTTGGCTCGTGTCCATGGAAGACGGGTCGGACACAACCGGACGCCACAGTGGTTCAGATCCACACATTTATTGTGGTGTTCCACCCGTTAAATACGCAATGTTCGTCTTTATGAAACGATTTAAGTAAATTATCTAATACTAGCTTTTACTCGCGGTTTCCCCCGCATGGTTCTACCATGCCACGGGAATCAAAGCATGTTAATCCAGCTTATAAGCTACCTCCGTTAAAAATTTAATACAAATCCATTCAGCCGTTGAGTCGTAAAGAGGGTACAAACACACTTACACGCATTTATATTATTAGTGTGATAGGGTGATGTTATTATTATTATATTATGTTAAGTTGTCGACATTTAAAAGTGGTTATTGTAAAATCATAAGCAGTTATTTTACCATTAGTATTAGATACATAAATACAAGTTGGTAACAATAATTACTTACTAACACATTACTGTGAAATTTATTATTATTATTGAATCCTTAAATATATTCTAATAATTAGGAAAACGTAAAAGGGTAAGTACGGTCAAAGATGCAATTTTAAGTACTTCTATAAAATATTGGAAATAAAAATGATTAATGGATTTTCTAAATGGAGAATCCGAATGAACCATTAAATTCAATGTATAATAGCACAAAAATTAATCAGGGTTAGCCTTTGAGACTGCAAGTGAATTTGTTTTAGTTTATGTGCGTCAACATTCCAACAAATGCGGAAGAAAAAATATTTAGATTTTTCACAACTTGACGTATTTCAGTGATTTGTTAGTATACTTTGAAATTAAAACAATATTTATTTTTTTCATAATATTTAATTGTTAAAATAAATATTCCACGACACGCCTACTCCTTTTGGGCAAGAGACCGCGAAAGGAACGCCCAATGAACGACTTATAAACTCACATAAAATTAAAAATAATCCACATTCATCAATAGCTTCAGCAATCATCACCGTCCATACCGTGAGTATTTAGTTTATTGAATCTAAAATGTAACCAGAATATTCTGCGTATTAATATTTTTTCTCTAGCGTTTTTGTGTTCTAGACGGGTGATATGCACGTGCGTGCTTGTGACGCTCAAGGGGCTAAATTGGCAAACAAACAAGCCTATCAACCGCCTACGGTAAGCGCTTACCTATGGACATGAACTGTACATTCTTATGCATGACGCATGACTGACCAAAACGTTATTTCACTATCATTTACTCTTGGCTTTTATTGAAATCAAATTGATAAATAGCTTTGTATGTATTTAAGTACATAATTAAAAGTTTTTTTTACAGATTACAGTTGAAGGTTTTTTGATGAGAACTACTAATATAATAAATTGTATCAATCTGATTAATTAGACCAACGGCCATTGCTTACGTCATGTACTAGCCTCAATTTACGTATTGGCATCAATTATTATATAATACACGGCGCTCTGTACTGACATTAATATTCTTAAATCGATGCAGAGAATAAGAACAGATAAATTCAAGGATTTATTTATTATACCATAGATATTGCTGAGGATTTCAGGACAGCCAAGTTAATATGTAAGAAATATGTAACATTTGTCATTATTGCTGTACAACATTAATAAAGTATAAGTTCCAGAAATAGAAATGTGTCACCGTTATATTCGAGCACAATATTCTACTTTTTTATGTGAGAGAAATCCTTCTACTGACATATCTTTCACGTAACTTACACGCCACTCGACCAACGGTGTTGTCAGAGTAAAAATAAAAGTTTTTTATTTTGGAAAAATACCACCTTTGAATAATAACCTCGGTCTGCACTTTCGAACTAGATTTAACTTCTTATTAGTTCTTCCTTAAACGTGTCTAGCTTTCATCTACTGGCTGACGCGAGTCTGGCTAGCTGTTGATAAAATGAAACGCAAATGAGGCATTTATTATTTTTAATTATAATGGTACGTATATTTTTTCAAGGATACGTGCCAAAATTGAGAATTGACGTACAGTAAACCAATTTAGTATTACCTCAAAGTAGATAATATACCTAATTGTATTAGAAAGAAGAAAGAAAGAAAGAAAGAAAGAAAGAAAAAACATTTATTCATAACAACACGTCACATGGATAAAAGAAAGGAAGACAAGTAGAAGAAGCATATCGTGTCGTTATGAAACGGTCCCAACTCAGCATGTGCTGGTAGTCCTGTGACGGACAACCAGCGCTGATCTTCCGTTGGGACCGGCCCGTGACGTGAAATCAAAACATGTTAATCCAGCTTATAAGCTACCTCCGTTAAAAATTTTACGTTATAAATATTACGTTCCAGGTATTATTATTAAAACTATATAAATTGCTTTGTCCAGAAAAGCTTTTGTGACTACTATCGCATGGACGTTTTTTCTATTAACCATTGCGCAGTCGTGTACTGCGTGACCAGTAGGTCAAGCGGTTTGAGTGCGGTAACCGTTAGCTGTCATTTTTACGTAGAAGATAGATATTGGTAAGCAAGCGTTCGGCTCAGATGGTAAGTCACTGTAGCTTTTAGAGCAATACCAGGGGCATCACTTAGGTCAAAACATGAACAACATATTGCAAATTAATTATGTAGACGATGGGCTTATGTGGTAAATAAAAAACGGGAACATGAAAATACGGTGTCGGTGAAGGAAAAATGAAATTTGAAAAAGGAAAATAAAAACTACAATGTTCAAACGACTTTGCAAAGAGGCGAGATATGTTTCTGTCGCGTACAGTCTTCTTCCTATCTTCGTGGACCTGCAGCGGTTTGTTAGCGACAACGAAAAAGAAGATGATTATTAGAGTATATTATCTACTCTGAGTTATTAGCAAGCATCTCTAGCATGAAGTACCAGAAGGCAGAAGTCTCAGTCAACTGCACTCGTACCTGGTAGAAGATCAAAATAATGCAGATCTTACATTATCACCTTGAAATTAAAATTAGATACCTTGCTAGCTCGTGCAAAACAACGGCAGGGGTTTTGATTTAGATAATAATATTATCATAATATTATGCGGAACATAATATGCATTATAATCTACTTGAGGGAGCACTGCCAATTGCAGACGATGAACAAATATACGGCAATGGAATGATTATGTACTTCACGTTTCGACTGCATTTAATTTAAATTGTCATGTATATTTGACTTTCGTGCAATATTTTTTATATTGATTTATTTAGTAATGTTGATGCTATAGGTCCTACCGAATACACAAGCAGACAAATTTATAATGGACAATTTAAACATAATAATTTTGAGTTGCAACAACTTCTTATCATATATCTTTGCTTTCTGATCTGTTAAAGGTTTATGTATAAGAAACAAATGTTATTATTGAAATTTTACTTCAGTACCTCCATTTTATAGCAAGCGTAAAGTTTTAGTTAAGTTTATTAGGTGAGCGAGAGAGAGAATGAGGGAGTATGTCGTTTATGATGGATCAATAAAAGGTATTCCTTTTGACTGACTATAATTATTTTCCAACAACATGAAATCATCTTAATCAAAAACTTCAGAATCTACCACCATATTCGGAGGGTCATTTTTATTGCAAAGAACCCGGCAGGAAGCTCAGCAAATCAGTTTGATTATAATATCACAGTCTCGACCAGTGCGGGCTACGAGTACCTCAATAGTACATCATACTTTACATATTTGGCACAAAGCGCACTGCCATCTATTTTTAATGCCAGAGACACGCTACATATGGATGGTGGTCTAATTTATTATAGCTTATTAACCTCGACCGCTTATTGGAATTTATTTAATGGTTTTATTAACACCACTTTCCACAGATATTTTATGTAATTAGTCATTATATTGGTAGCGGACGTGGCTCGTAAATTGTGTGACGACGTACTCACCGCGATCAGCACTGTCCCAGTATTCATAGTCATTAATTCTTAGGCCGTTTACAACATACGACAAGTCGTTCGGTGGAAAGATAGCGTGAGGGTAAACCGTCTTTCTAGCTGCTGGAATTCAAGGCCGAGTTCATTTCTCAGAATAAGGACTATGCTCGCTTACGCTGGCGAGCTGAGTCCTTATTCTGAGGTTCAATAACACAACACAAAGCAGGTATACAGCTATTTAATTTATCAAATATGGATAACTTACTGCTACTTAACTTGCCGCTGACTGCTACGCGTAGTAGGTATCAATGCACAAAATCTTTTTTTTATACCACTAAGGTGGCACATAAGAATACGGCCAACCTGATGGTAACCGTAGCCCATAGCCGCTAACAATACCAGGGGGTTTAATTAACGGGTTGCCAACCATGTTGTTGATGAGGACTCACTGTGCTAGCAGCATTACTACTAGCCCAGCGAATCCTCGTGGAGCACTGGTAACCTGACTTACCGCAGAAACACAACACTACATCAAGTAGTGTTATTTCACTGCGATTTCCTGTAAGGTGGAGGTACAGTACCTAGTTGAGCTCAAATTTAAATGGGAGCACCCACGGGCAATCCCAAATCGCCCTACCACTCAAATAAATTTATTGAAACTGAAATGTTGAAACTAGATTTCCTTCGTAACTAGTGATTTTTTTGCCAGCATGTACTTAAAAGTCATCACCGCCATACCATCACACAAAATGAATTGACTTCAAACACAAAGTACGAGTAGGTAAATTGTGTGGAATAAATAATTTCACTTTATATAGTCAAAGGAATTGCACGAGTGTTTAGCTATTATTTGTCGAAGAGTCATCTGAACTCAAACTAAGAATAGCTACAATGACTGATATAAAAAAAGCCACAGACCTAGAATTTTATTAAAAAACGTACGAGCGCGACAGAAGTCGCTTATGATGTATAGCATCTGACATTTGACGGCCCAAGCTAATACTGCACGTGCTCATTTGTTAAAAAAATGTCCGTCCCTTTTCACGAAATAACTCACACAGATTGCATTTTACAAGGTTCTCTAGAGAAAAAAAAACTCGTTCCGTTCTCGTCTCGCGGAGTGTAAATATCTCTACGGGCTGGCACCCACCACAAGGTCCCAGGTGACCGGCACTAGTCTATTAATACTTCATGCACGCTCAATGGGGGATTTATAGCGTTCATTACCGCGCTCGACCGAATCGTCAACCACAAGTGATCAAAGACATACCTGTCTCATAACTCTAATTTCATTTATTTTTCACAACTATCAACTATAAGGGACAGACGATTAGAAAGGATATTAAGAGCTCACCAAGCCGATAGAGCGCTAGTAGTGGTACTCTTATCACCTTCACAAGCAAAGGCTCTTATATGAAATCCAAATGATATTATGTTCTATAGGCCTTCAATATAAAATACTAATGAAGTTCTCGACGGAATGAGCAAATAGCCTTGTATCTCACGGCGGTGCACACATGACCATGTCATCTGCGTGGATCCGAAGCGCCATCATCCTGGTCATTTTGGTATTGCGAGCGCCTATAGGCTTCGGTGACCGCTTACCATCAGGCGGACAGTGCGATTATTTGCCACACGCGTAGTATAAACAATGATTATTTCTTTAATTGGGTAGTCCGGTATATACCATTCAAATTAAAAAACAAAAAATCATTTGTCAGTTTAGGCCCAAATAAGACACTTATGAAGGTCTGAATGACCACTTCTGAAACATTTCTGATTAAATTCAGCAAATGCTAGATTTTGGCAACGACGGCGCTACCGGCTATTATTGCAGTGCAGAATCGAACAGTTCCGCAACAAAATCATAAACAGCTTAGTTGAGCATTTTAAAAGCTCGTTCACATTAATGGCGCTCTTTATTGCCATGAAAATAATTTTCCGATGAAGATCTACCATTACCCACCAATTGTTTACTTTGATCTAATGAATGCATTCTTCTAAATGTTGTAAGTCTGATTCGGGATAAGCAGACAGTAGTGTCGATTCTGTTGTTCAAAATTACTAAACTTAACTAATTTGACAGGTCTAAAAGTCTTACTATCCCTTTCTCATGTGCGGAGTTAAATAAGGATGGCAATATTTTTAGACCTGTCAAATTAGTTAAGTTTAGTAATTTTGAACAACAGAATTGGCACCAGTATAGAACTCTCTTCACTCTTGACGTACACAACTCTTTATCTTCTTCTACATCTATAATTTATAAATCTCTTCATGCATGCCGCCGGTTCCGTGTACTCTATTATCTATACACTTTCGTGTATCTCAATACTTCTGTAGTAAATTAATTAATGAGGATTAAAGCTAGGCTAATTTAGGATTATTTTTAGTTCAGCGAATACCGAGTGACTGTAAGCTGATATTAGCAGAAACGCTTTCAAAGCAGGGCCCTAAACCTTGGGCGCCGCTGATGGATGCGAGGAGCCATCATGTACTTTACTTTACACGTGCGGATCTATTTTCCCTCAGCATAAAAAAACCTACGCCGCGTCTGCTGTAAACAATACATACTGTCCCCACCAAAGCCCTTCTTTACGTTATTAATAGGTTTTCTAAAAGCAGACTATCGCATATAGTTTTTGTCCACTGTTCCTCCGCGTGCTTCTTGTTTGTACTGACGAGGGCTCCTTACTATTCAAATGTCACTCATTTACTAACGTGGCGTAAACGCCTTTGGCCCACATGTCGGGCAAACAGGGTCGGCAACGCACGAGTGATACCTCTGGTGTTGCAAGCGTCCATAGGCTACGGTGACCGCTTACCATCAGGCGGGCCGTATGCTTGTTTGCCACCTAAATGGTATAAAAAAAACATGTTCCCTGCGGAACAACTGGTATGCACAAGTAGGTGTGCCATCCCAATACGGTTCGTTATTACATAGAGTAACTACGATACTTTAAATCGCCTTTTGATAACCCCGTTGTTAAGTTGGTTAGTATGTCTGACTGCCACTCTGTGTGTTGCAGGCCTGACGCCTATCAGGGCAATTTTTTATATGATAAATGGGTTTGCATTGCCTCTTGGTGTTTCGTATATTTACATACATATATATCACCACGCCAAGTCCGACACGGGGTAGGCAGGGACCAGGGAGTATAGAAACCAATTTCACTCTGATGTAGCTACACTTCTTGTTCGCTTGTACATTCATCAATCGTTTCATACATGCCCGCCACCCATGTTAAAAATATTTGTATTTAATAACTCTATCAGCTAGTTGTGTCATATGGATTAAGGAACTCATATTTGTGATAGACCAACTAGTCATGCATATCGGTTGGTCCATATGGAACGTGTGGTTGTCTGATACTGATAGCTTTGCTATTTGGGACCAGATGGTGTCGTGTGATAATAGTTACCAAATATTATTATTATAAACCTTTAATTGTTCATGGCTGCAGTCATGTGTCACTCGAGGATCTCATTGAAACCCATCTCGTCAGCCTGGACCAAGTCTACACTACGGCCAAATGTCGGTATATTGGAAAACAAGTAACAATACCCAATCTACTGGTCCATTCCATCCAGCATATGTATGTCCTCTTTTACCTTATTTCTTTTTAAATGTGCTGTCATTTTGGTGCTTCTTCTTTAAACGCTTTCTAGATTTCTTAACAGCTTGCTGCTGTAAAAAATGGTCAAAATTTCCCATGTACCAAAGTTACATCTTATAGGATACTAATATGTATATCCACTTCTTACTATAACGCTTATAGCTTCTATAGTTTCCAGCTAATCTTTTTTGTACACCAACATAGGTGGCAAAATAACCTACCTATGTGCCTAGGAACAGGTGGCGCACTGCTTACCTTTTGTTGAAAGTAATCTGTGTGATGATTGCTATACCTACATGACCACACGGATTCCATTGCATGAAACCCCAAAAACATTGGTGGCATCTAACGTTGTGTTTCAGTCTGTCAAATCCTAAGCAGTGGTATAAAAAATATTATATTTATTATGAGTTATAATGTATACATTTTTGACAGGTGATGATACATGGGGTTTGGCAGCGTGTTCAAAGGTTCAGTAGAGATATGTTCCATAAATTTGGGTTCGAGTTTCTGTCTGAGTGGACCTTGTAGTAGTGTAAATTTGTAAAAGGTCATAAGTGCGTGTAACTTCCCGGTGGACAGAGAGCGTGGGCTCGAAATAAAACAATGTAAGGTTTCAGGAATAGCCAGTGTCGGAAATAGAGCGTATGCGGACGGTGTCGCGTCCTTGGTGGCGACTGCGCGGTCTGCCTGAAATATGTCGCTAGCACGCGACGTCGCCGCGGCCATCTTGGAAATCTTCTCTACACTTTTGGGTTTAATATAATTCTCTGAAATAAAAGCTTGTAGAAAAATAAGTCTCCTGAGCTCCATTGGGTCATCAAACAGAGACATTCCTTGATGTTCAATACCTAAAAAACTCATAATTGTTCGGCACCAAAAACAGAACACTTATTTGAAAATCAATAATTGGATTGCATCCCTCAATCGTATCCATTTCAGTTAGCGAGAAACCAATAGATTGGGTGCTGCAAAGTCTATCTATCACTAGCTTCCTGCCTGCGACTTTGAGAGGAACAAATATTTTAAACTGAAAGTTACCTACTATTAATTATATTATAATTAATAGTAGTTTATAGTTTGAAATATAATAACTAATAATAATATAATAACTAATGAATAATGAAAAAAGTAACCTTATTTTAAGCAGGATAATTCTTTATATCGAAGGATTGTTAGAATCCAATCAGTAATTTCAGAGATTACCCTTTACATAATGACAAATTCCCTATCATCATTAATTTTTCAATTTCTCAACTACCTTATAATCAAAAGTAAAAATTTGGTAATACTCGGTATGACGTACTTACGCATCTGTACCTAAGTCTCGGTAAAAAACTATTTTAAGAGTGAAGCTGTAATTTATAATAGCGTCTCTTTAAATCTGTTTTCTTCTTAATTATATAGTAGTGATATACTTTAACTGGCCATTAACAACCACTACAAAACAACTTTGTGTAGGTAATTATATTTATGAAACTTTGAAAGTATTTTGAGATGAAGACGATGTTGATGCTATTATCTCAGAGTAGATAATAGAAGTACTTACTTATATTCCTACCTTACATATACCTTGGGGAAATAGCGATCTATAGTAGCAATAATTAATAATAAATTAAGCCCTCAGGGGAGTCTAATTAAAAGCTTATAATGACAAATGATTGAGCTACAATATCCATATATACAGGATGATACAAACCAATTGAAACGAATTGTTTAATCACGTATGACGTGCGACGGACGTCGGATTATTTACAAAAATGTTCAGTCATACAAAAAAACAATTAGCGAAATCGGACTGTCGGCAGTGGGTCAAGTTTAACTTGCAAGATTTGATATACCACACACACCGGATAGGTGAAACTAAATAAAAGGTTGTAAAAAAACTTCAAAATGTCCCATTGTCCCTACACGATCAGTCGATGATTCTAAACAATTCTAAAGATGTGTTGGTCTTTTAAAGCCTGTATATACCTAATCGAGGTTAGAACAGTCTCGATCTAGAGTATGTGCCAGCTATTTATTTAAATACACGTATCGACCGTGAGGAGTTCAGCGTCGCACCTGCTCGACGTATATATCAAATGGTTGTCGTAACACTATCGTGTATTCACTGCTTGAAATGTTCCCATTGTTTGGCAGAGGAGCGACGCGGAAATTACGAGCTGTCCAATTGATGGATTCACTTTGATTCGGGCTTCGATATTGCATTTAGACGACCTTAATGTGGCAGCAACGGATCCAATTTATTATGTTGGTTTCATGTACTTATCGTGCTCGCTATATCAGTTAAATGTTTCTTAAATATAAGGTTTAGTTGGCAAGACAATTATATGAATTTTAGTTAAGGTTTTTAATAAGTAGGTTTTCGTGACCACCAAAATCTCTCTCGTGTCAACATCACTCCCATAATCGGTGATTAAAGCTAATGGCAGCTTTAAATTTAGAAGACGTATAATTTCAATTTATTATTATTTAAAAAACTTTATTGAAGTCACATTTATTATTATTTTTCTTAATGTGATTGAAAGTGTTGAACAATTCTATTATAACAATAATATTTTTTATCAATATAAAAATGCCGCAAGTAGGTATTCGGCCTCGACAAAGGTTAGTGAAGTGGGATGTGGGAGCTAGGAAGTGCGTAGCGCTGCGAGTGCGGCCAGGCGGCGGGTGCGTGATCTTCACAAATATAAACCCGGGCCGCTGTCATTGGCCGCAGTGGTCGCTAGGAAACCACTCGACATCGTGCAACTATTTCGTACATATTGCATATACTTCCCGTGCATAATTATATTAAGTAATTATATTATACGTGACGCGCACGAGTTACACAAGAGATTATCTTTCTATCTTCCTACGCGCTACATTCCATACCAGATGTCAGATGTTTAGATATACTATTTGTAGTAAGCGACCCCAAACTGACGGAAAAATATATTTGCTTGTTGGATGGTAAACAGCCCGGCGTAAAATACCGACTGTTGCTATGGTGTCATTTCATATCGGAATCATGACTAATACTTTTTAGCACGTAGTTATCTAATTAATATTTCAACAATTCCGCGGGTTCATCGGCACCTTTATAACTTCCCGTGTGCGATAGATGGGGTTCAATGAGGTCTTTGATGTTGTTTACCGCTGGTGGATATTCATATTTTCGATGATAGTTTCATTCCAACGAAAATAGGCTTATACGCACGTCAGCATTGCCTACATTTATATAACACGTCAATAAAACAATGCTGCATCGCTATCGTAATAAAAATCAGCATCAGTCACTTGCTATATCTGAGCGCGGCTGCCCACGCGCAGACCAAATAAAATTATACTTGACGACGCCAGCTGCCAAAGAAATTAAATAGAGTAGATTTTTCATGCGGACAGACGTCCAATGAACAATAGTAATCGGTACAAGGGAAGGACAGAGTTGACACGGCGCACGGCTGCGGCCGAGAGTCGCGTTCCCAGCACCGGTCCACCATCGCAGCGGGGGACCACTTAGCCAAATACCCGCTTGTCGGGGAGAAGCGGGTATTTACGGTCACCATCTCATCAACAACGCGCTGAAGTGGCGATCCTAATTGATGTGATTTATTTAATTAGTTTTCAAAGCGCATTACTTTAAATTCTTTATTTTATCCGACTCAATTTGTGCGGAAAACTTGTTAAAACGTATATGAAGTTATTTGGTGGAAAGATGGGCAATTCCGAATGGTTTCTCACGGAAAATTGCGCTCGTGTGTGTTATTCGGTAGCTCGAGTTAACGTTTTACAATCGTCGTTTAAACTACCGTACATACTAACCAGATTCCTAAAATCTTTAAATAAGTGTATCATATTTTTTCAAAATATCTTTAATGTACACACTTGGACCTGTTACAGATTTAATTATAAGTACCTATAGATTATAAGTCCGGAGTCTAGACTTAGACTAGAGCTAGACTAGAGATTAGTTACTTTATAATCTAGTCTAGACTGTAGACAACCGCTGGCTGGTTAACTATATAAAAACTGTACCTACGATAGTATGAATAGGCAAGATCAAGCAAGAAATTTAAAAAACGACAGCCATCTAATGCGAATACTAGATGTATAAATATCTAGAGTTTATATGTGTTTAAGGTAGGTGTGTATCCAAAAGCATTTTATGACAAGGAAAGATGCAATGACTAGTTTATTCTGGCTGGGTTTTGGAAACATCATAATTGTGCACGGTGACCTATTTTTTTGGTATACAACGCACTTTTTGGAACAATTCAACATTTCGCCCGACTGGCGACTGTACCTCTACCTTACAGGAGACTGTAGTCAAATAACACTACTTTGATGTAGTGTTGTGTTTCTGCGATGAGTAAGGTTGCCAGTGCTCCACGAGTATACGGCTGCGGTAGCAGTAATGCTGCTAGCACATTGAGTCCTCATCAACAACAGGGTTGGCAACGCGTTATACCCCCGGTATTGCTAGCGGCTATAGGCTACGGTGAATGCTTTCCATCAGGTGGGTCATATGCTTGTGTGCCAACATGGTAGTATAAAAAAACATATTAATTTTAACGACGTAATTTTCAACTAATCGCGAATATCGCGGAATTATATTCTGAACAATTATCAAATATTAGATTGTTAAAGCAGTGCGTGGAATTCATTACAAAACCGTCTTCAGAAAGTTCCGTATTCCGAGAGATAGCGTTTATTTCAGAAAAAGAATACGTCAAAGTACCTAGTATATACTTTTCATCACGCCGAGTCTCTTTTGGGGTAAGCAGTAAATTGAGGTAAGCTTCCGCATACCGAATAACTAATTTGTAAACAAAGTGCTTTAATTGCTTCGGTTTTCCTCAATAAAGAGAGAACAAATATAAACTTTTAACTTCGGATAAATTTACCATTGGTATTAGATGAGATGGGGTATTGTTTAGTATCAATCGTGGTGGTATATAATAATCACTGCACTAAGTCCTTAGAAATATTTGTGCAAATTGATGGGATTCAAACATGCGTCATGGCAACGCTCATACCACACGGCCATTACGACTCTCCAGTATTGCAGTAGTAAGTAAATGTGAATATTATGTCAGATGTCTAGAATCCTGTGCTATTTCACCATATCACCAAGATGATTACACTGTGTTCTCCCAACATCCATACGAATATTATGAAAATAGCTTTGTTTGTTTGTTTGCTACCTTTTCACCACTAAACTGATCGTAATGAAATTTGGCAATGTGATAGATTATAACCTGGGGAAGGACGTAGGCTATTGACATTGACAAAGATACATTTGGATGAACAGCCTCGAACGGAGCAAGGCAAGAAAACGATATTATTTGAGGGAGCACAATTATACAACAGGTTACCAAACGAAATAAAAATGTGTGAAAGTATTAACATTTATAAAGAAAAACTAAAGGAATACATCATAGACACTACCTAACGCACCAGAAGCAGGATGATTAACATTGTATTAAACAATATTGTATCTCATTTTAAGTGGACCGCTACGCTGTTCTTATGAGAAATAAGTTCTTTAAACCTAAACCTAACATTTTCATGAAGCCGTATTTAATCAATGGAATAATAATTTCGCCCTCGGAATCATCGACCATGCGCAGACGCCGCGGGCAGAAAGTTAATTTATAATAGGTGTGACTTTTATTTTAATAGGCCATCAGCATAACGTGGTTTACGAAATCAGCGATGCGTTCCTGTTTATTTCCAACTCAAAGACACCTTCCGCATGCTTGACAAGAATAGGACTAGATTTTCATATATTTATATGCATTGAGTCGTGTTATGATCACGGTACAACAATAAATAACCCACACATTGTAAACTTATTCGCGTAGTTAGCGAAAATTACAATGTTTTAACGATGCATACACAACATTTATAGCCTTTGTGTATTGTTGAAGCCATTGGGAAAACAGCCATGCGGCCAACAGACAATGTTAGTACACTCGCATTAAATGTAACAACACTACATCGGGTACCTGTTGACGGTAACGAAGCATGGAAGTGCTCACATCCGCGAAACATTATTTATTACCTATTTACAATATACATACTGAGAAATAATATGATTAATTATATATAACGCCAGTGCAGTTTATAAAACACTCCACTTCCCTCAACCGGGTTTAAGCAGACAGCTTGTAAGTACCTATGGTTTTCCATTCACGGTCCTTATCCTCATCATGTCTTTCATCCACACTACATGTTAGCTGGCTACTATCAACTATTAAAAATATATATTAAAAGATAAAGAACCGTAATCCAGACCGTAAATATAATAATTTACTACGCCAGTAAAAATATTGCGTTCAATGTTCCTTGGATTAAGATGTACGGCTATGGTTGATATTCAATCACGAACTGTTTTGGTTTCCAATACGGCCTGCCGTTGTTAATAGCGAGTTAATCTAGAATAGTCTGAAGTCATTAATTTCGGTAAAGAAACAGTTGCGGTTAATAACAGCAGGCAAGTAAATGGGGCTCTCGCGCATGATGCACGGCGCTTGCGCGGCGGAACTGGGTGCGCAAACATTATGACAGGTAAGATTTATGTTCAGCAGAGCTCACTTGCATAACACGGCGTCTATAACTTTCTTAATATTAATATATTATAGCCAATTTAATGGAATAGAGTGTTTACTAGACCTAGATTAGCGGCCTGTAAGTACACAAAACAAATGAAGACTTTTGACATAAGTATAATGCTCCATAACTCAATGTATTTAGACTGCTTACGACAGCTTAAAATCTTTTGAAAAGATTTTAAGGCTGCTAAAAGAAATACCATAATATTGGAATTCAATGATTTTTGGAAGTGAAAAGATATGTGATGTCTTAGCAAACAATTTACATACATGCACTAAAATTCAGACATCTGTAATCGCAATTCGACGAGCGTCGTTGAAAACATCGTGGTGCTGTTAATATTGCTTATATTAGGTCCTTACATATGAAATTGGCGTTTTTCGTACTGGCCACTTTAATCACGAATTTCTCCTCTTTGGTAAGGAATTCCAAATTCAAATTTGTACAGCTATAGACTCATGTATTTGTGCTTCGATGATCGTCATTCATTTGTTTTTTTTCTTCTGTTTTTTTCTGTTTGCGTCACTCATTTTACAAAATGGAAAACCTTAAATATCGCATTATTTACGAGTACGAGTTCCGCCGTGGCACTAGTGCTGCGGAAACAACTCGAAGGGTGAATGATGTGTATGGCGGTCGTGTTGCAAAAGAAAACACAGTTCGTTTTTGGTTCCAACGTTTTCGTTCTGGAAATTTCGACCTGCAGAACAAGCCCCGTGGACGGCCTGAGACTCAAGTTGATAATGAAGAGTTCAAGGCTATTGTGGAAGCGGATCCATCGCAAAACACGTCCGAGTTAGCTGCAGGCTGCAATGTTAGTGATAAAACTGTTTTAATTCACTTGAAGCAAATTGGGAAGATTAAAAAGCTTGAAAGGTGGGTACCTCACGAATTGACTGAAACAAACCGGCAAACGCGCGTCGACTGCTGCGTTACATTACTAAACCGGCACAATAATGAAGGTATTTTAAACCGAATCATTACCTGTGATGAAAAATGGGTTCTTTACGATAATCGGAAGCGCTCAGCGCAATGGTTAGATCCTGGCCAGCCAGCCAAATCCTGCCCCAAGCGAAAATTAACCCCAAAAAAGTTACTTGTAAGCGTTTGGTGGACTAGTGCCGGTATTGTTCATTACAGTTTTTTCAAATCTGGCCAGACTATTACGGCTGATGTCTATTGTCAGGAATTGCAAACCATGATGGAAAAGCTAGCGGCTAAACAACCTAGGCTGGTCAATCGCTCCACGCCACTGCTGCTTCACGACAACGCTAGACCACACACTGCGCTACAGACGGCTACTAAATTAGAAGAGCTTCAATTGGAAAGTCTAAGACATCCTCCGTACTCCCCGGACCTTGCTCCAACAGATTACCATTTTTTTCGAAATTTGGATAACTTCTTGCAAGGGAAAAAATTCAACTCCGATGGGGCAGTCCAAATCGCCTTCAAAGATTTTATTGATTCCCGTCCGACTGGTTTTTTTAGTAAAGGGATCAATGAACTACCTATGAGATGGCAAAAGTGCATAGAAAATAATGGTTCATACTTTGATTAATTAAATATATTATATTAAAAAATATTCGACTTTTTGTTCCTCCCATACAAAACGCCAATTTCATATGTAAGGACCTAATATTAAAGGAATATTGTACGTTTGTTCTTATATAGTGTAGCGAAA
Source organism: Falcaria lacertinaria (assembly GCA_951449985.1). NCBI lineage: Eukaryota > Metazoa > Arthropoda > Insecta > Lepidoptera > Drepanidae > Falcaria > Falcaria lacertinaria. The sequence goes on along the minus strand of OX602111.1, from coordinate 9,181,703 downwards.
CGATAACAAATTCGCCTAAATATTTACATACAATTTAAACTTAACATCTTTTGGATTAAATAAATCATACGTCATTCGCCGATGGACTTATGGGTTTCCTCACGAGATGTAGGCACGTATAACGTGCGGATTATATGATGTTTCGAACTGGATTAACAAAAGCTGCTGCGCTGGGCTGTGTTTAGTCTATTCATTGTTCCGGCGGTTTGTTAGTTTTGCTACAGAAAACACATTAGTCAAAACATCACGAGGCAGAATAAGCGAGCTGTAATTTGAATGGTTCCTAAAATAACATACACGAATTATACCTGGAGACAGATTTGGTTAAATCTAGTTATGCTTTGTCCGTCGTTTAAATTCAGTAAAAGAAAGGAATATTTATTTAATTGTTTATAAAAAATATACTTACTTGTTTTATAAGTCTGAAGACGTCAGCTAACTTGGTCCATGTTACAGATTTCCCGAATAATACGGTCTTATCATTATTTCTGTGGTTTCGGAAGTCAGACTGGAGTCACTTATAGGAATTTGTTAGTTGAGTTAAGTGAGCCGGGTTTCAATTTCAACTTCTTTATGAATAGTTTCTGCGGGGTTGCCACAATTTCGAATGAGTAATATTTGAGAGGAATAGTGCGGGAATAGTTTTTTATTTACGAGTCATAGGGTAATGACAAATGTCTCACTGTCTTATAGTGTTGTACCTATTAACCCTCAGTGCAATAACTAATCCTAGCGAGCTTTAGTTATTATTCTGAGGTATTACCTACCTTGTTGAAACTCGCAAGGTTTATATTGATAGCTACAACATTCAAATCAAATTCAGTCAAATTAGATTTTGGTCAAATCCTACATTCATCACGATAGGTAGAAATACCTAATTACTTTTAATAGTTTTGAATTATGACGAGCTGAATGGATGGTATACATTGCGATCCCAAGAGCATGCGCTCACTGCAATAATAAACATATCTTGTAAAACTTCAGTTGAGCATTTTTGTTGTTAGCAACAATAAATTAATATTATACAAATAAAGTAAAGATTGTACACTTTTACAAGATGTGTCTATATATATATCGGTTTAGAAATATGTGAGTGTTGTACCTACGTTTTCTGCCAGTCTATAAAACCACCCTGACACATGACACAATTAAAACGTAAATTATTTTTACTTATTGTTCCTTCTTCCTTTGCAATCATTCCTCTTCAAGGTCAATTATTTCCAGTGTCGAGTGTTAAATCAGGATTATTATTTTTTATTGTATGTTGCATTAAAAGGCTTATTTTAATACTTATGGGAGTTTTTGGTGACAATCCACGGCAGTAGCAGATCGTAACAAGTCTTTAGGTCAGAGGTAACCTATAGGAAATTATACAAAACGTACACTTCCACGTCAAAAAATGTAGGTAATAAAGGAAATCATAAATTGTTGAGGTAGTCAGTGTATTTCTCGTTAGAAACCTATGATTAATCAGATATAACACTTAACATTCTTAGTAGCTATAGTAAATTCTACGATTTTTATTTATTACAGGAGCTTAACCTATTAACTGGAGGTCGCCTAGTGATCGAAATCCGACCACAATCTATATGACACGAAGCGTATATACTCTTCTATGATAAAATAGATGTGTATTGTGCCATTTGGACACGACAAAGTCTGTCAGGTCAACTTGACATTCAGTATTGTGCGTTAAAAGCATTCATGGTAGTGTGTTGGTATTGTATATAATTGTTGATTTTACTAAACGAATATATATCTAATGCATATCATATAAAAATACTAACGTTCTGCATTGTGCCAAATTTAATACACCTACGTCCGCGAGAAACGTTTTCGTAAAACGTTGACGTCGCCGACGGAAGTTTTTGCTTCACGCATTTTTCATCTATACTAATATTATAAAGAGGAAAGATTTGTATTTTTTGTATGTTTGCATTGAATAGGCTCCGAATCTACTGGACCGATATCAAAAAATCTTTCACTGTTAGAAAGCTACATTATCAGTGAGTAACATAGGATATATATTATCATATATTAGCTTAGCTTAGCACGGGTAGACAGAATATTTGATAAATGTCTACCCGTGCGAAGCCTCTAGTATTATTAGTAATATATTATGTGCAAACGACACTATGTTACGCAATTGATTTAACCTTCTTGTGGAACAGATATATTACCAAGCTTCCTGTTAACAAGGCACTGCTCCTGAAACAAGGATAATCTATATATAAAACTCCGGTGTTCGTGTGCTCGTTATTCTTCTCCCAAACGGTAACTCCCAAATCTTTTTTTTCCGTAATTCTGAATGGTTCTTAGCTAATCTTCTATAAGCTATCTTAGTTAAAATATCTAGGTTACTATACGGGTGAAGACGCTGGAAAATGGCAATAAATAAATAAAAAATAACAGGTAGGTAGATAAAAAAAAACCTATCATAGACGGTAGAGCGGAGGATGTAACAAGTGGATCTACTAGTCATGGTACTTCACTGAACTTTTTTAAACCATTAAGGTTTCACAAGTGATACCTCTAGGGTAGCGTCCATAGACCACAGTGTGTGTGTCTCTCTGCGTATGTGTGTGTGATTAGATTAGATTTTTATACGCATGTCACTCGTCTAACAAGTAAAATTAATCTGTCTGTGTTCGTCAATAAAATAAATAAATAACAGCTTGAAATATGCTATTACAGGATCGTTAAAACCAAAATTCAAGTATAAACAGGGATACCAGAACGATATACATACAGCCAGACATACATACCTCTGACTATATATGTTATCTCCGCTGGAATATAACCGAGCCGAAACGAAATAACATACGCTGTTTATTTCTCATCTAGCGCAGGTCATATCTATATATCATAGGGTTATGGCCGGCCGTGGCTTCACCTTTCCATATTCTATTTATTTATACACACTAAACATTTTATTGCTGGATTATCATGTATTAGGGATGGCTTCGAAGGTATCATTTTGAGAAATATAACTACACATTGGTGTCTATTCTGTTGTTCAAAATGACTAAACTTAACTAATTTGACAGTCCCAAAAGTCTAGCTATCCCTTTCTCATGTGCAGGGTTAAATAAGGATGGCAATATTTTTAGTAGTAAAACAATATTTTTTATTGTGTAACATTTACGATTAACCCACCGAAGTAATTTATATAGGTACTCCGTGACAGAGCGGTTAGTTAAGAATCGGTGGATATTATACTTTTCTTTTTAAAGCCTACTTAATTTATAGACATACAAGCGTTTTGCCCGCAACTCCGTCCGCGTTATCCGCGTAAAGCGGGCTACTCACCTTCAGTTTTAACTGTACAGTCGAACTGTGCAGTTATAATTGACGCCCCTAGTGTCTACACACGTTCAGTTTAGATCGTCAGTTCAACTGTACAGTTGTCAGTTTTGCCTACACACATACGATTTAACTGCACAGTTCGACTGTACAGTTAAAACTGAAGGTGTGTGGCCCGCTTAAGAATGATCGTTTTTATAACTCTCGCTGTATCTCGTTGTTTTTTCTGGTAAAAAACTAGCAATGTTCTAGACTCTAGAACAGAAACTGTTCTCAAAAATATTTTTTTACTTTATCTATTTTTTAGGACTCACTGTGGTAGCAGCGTTACTACTAGCACAGCGTATTCTCGTTGAGCTCATTTATATCGAGATTTTAGGCGTGGCTTACGCCAATAGACTGCTTCCCGAGGATGGTTTATCTAATAAATAACAAGGTCTCAATATTAACGTACCACATCGCAACACGACCAGCAAGCGAGTGTCGATATACGTTGTACATAGATACCCTGTAGTCTTTGCTCTCTTTGATCTCTGGACTCTTCAATATCTTATCTACCCTGAAAACATTAAAATAATATGATTCGTGTATTATAAATTCAAGGACTTCGGGTCTGAAGCTCGCACACCAAAATGCGAATACAATACAATCGCGCGCCTGTATCGACTGGCCTTAGCCTATTAATTGTTGCCAGCAAAGTTAAGCTATGTCGCAATGAGAATACGACTTAATTTTAAGTGTGTTTAGTATTTTGTATAATATACATGTATATAACAAGTGAGCCCCGTACACTTTTTTTCATGACTTTTGTTCTAGAGCCGATGTTAATTTATTATTGGGTCAACTCAGTGATGACACTAATATTATAAATGTGAAAGTTTGTGTATATGTGTGTTTGTTATCTCTTCACGTCTCAACAGTTGAAAAAACATGTAGTTTATGCAATTTGGAATGTAGGTAGATTATAGGCTGAATTAACATATATAGGAGTTTTTTTTTTCTTCTTTTAAGTTATTGGTTCCCGAGGGATAGTAGCACCATGCGGGCGAAGCAACAGGTAAAAGCTAATTGATAATACAACTCACGTATACTGAGAATTGGTTGCAACAAGTGCTGTTCTTCTGCCATACGCCTTGACGTCTATCGAACCGAAGCTCGCGAGGGTCGACGCCACCTTGAACAATAAATACAAGCGACAATGCTAACAGGTGCCCCTTTCAGTGTTCCGCAGTTAAATGACAAAAACGGATGCCTTAAAATTTGTTGCACAGCCATTTTACTCGAAGACTTGATGAAATTTGGAAATTAGTAGTTGGTTTCCATAAACACATATAATAATGGAATTAAATTAAGTGTGCATAAAAGTTTCAAAATTACTTCAATAGGAGAGATGTGTGCTTCTAAGGCCATTAAATTGTGTCGCTCAAACTTTACAAAAAAAGTATGAAAAATTGAGTTCATAATTCGTGGTCGCTGTTTTTTGGTTGTCATAATATCGACTTTTTACAGAACGTCTGTGGTGGTGCGGAACCCGAGGTAGTCATTCTTGCACTTGGCCGGATTTTTTTGTTAGTTTAATGACGATTGTTCAACACAACGATGGTAGCACAACGAAACACGGAGACGAGCGACACCCGGCTCGCTCCGGGATGCCTTCTATTAATATCGCAACCTTAAATTGACCTTGACAATGCCATGAGAAATGGCTATTTGCAAATCGGAGAAATCAAACACCAGACCAGTTAAAAAAAATTGGCGCGATGTAAAAATAAAGATTTTTCCGCTTGTGACACTCGGGCATTATCAATCTGTTTTAACTAGTAACGGGAAATATGTGCAGGAGCGATGCTCGTGTGGGAGTATGAGCTGGCTCGCAGCCAGCCGACACTGTGTCGCGGCGTGCGCAGCTGGAATACGCGCCGTCACCGCCCGTGGTGACACTTATTACTACCATAACTGTTCGGTAACATATGGCCGCTAAATCTGGCGACGGCGGATGGACTCCGCTCGTGTACGATTCGAACGTCAAAAATAGCATTGTTATTATGGTTACGCAACCTGTTAGCCAGGGCTGTCTATGCTAGCTGGGGATTAGATAAAGAGTAGCCGCTTTGTATCCCTGTCGACCTCTTCGGGATGACATAGAGAAATTGGTACCGAGCTGCGTCACGCCAGTGTAGCGAGCTGGGGCTTGTCAAACATAACTGTCGGTGCGGCACAAAGTAATATGACAGATCCAGACGAAGAGCCGACGTTGAACAGATGTTGCATGAGTAATGACCAATCAAATTTTTGCGAATATTTCGGCTACACAACAGTCACGCGATGAAACAAGAAAATAGTCGAAGGAATAAATGAGTATTCCGAGGTCGGATTTCCAGTCAATTATATTTTACACTTGTAATGTATTTTTTTACTGTTGGTCGGCTTGCGCTGCAATGGCTCTTTATACCCCACTGTTCAGAAAGAGGGTAATGGTTTTCGAGTGTTTGAAATTATTTTTTCTTGGCACGATCTGTAGGCTGGATTTAAGCATACGAGGTATCTTTAGATTTAGTCTTGATGTTGAAAGTGACTTCGGATAATTTATATTTAAGCTGCGCTTTTTACAAATTCTATTTTGAATGCCCTTTGAAATTGACTTGTACTAATGGTAGGTCGTCAACGGCAGAGGTAGCAAATTTTTATTTTGGCTGGAAACTTTACGGTTCTCAACACACCTAACCAAAGTTTCATCGAAAATGGACGAGTACGAGCATACACATAAACTAATATTGTATCTTACATTTTATACAAGGCTAATAGCTGTGTTTATTTGTTACAACAAATAAACACAGCTATATTTGACTAAGTTGTGTAGAATCGCCACTTGATAATGAATGTCAAGGGATATGATGGTCATAATATTACAAATAGGTAGTTCCACTAAAACAACAAAACAGTAAGAAAAAAACGTGGAACAATAGACATTATTCATTAATATTGATTTGAAATAAAAAAACAACATTTATTCAGTTTAGGCCCTAATAAGGCACTTATAAGGTCTAAATTAACGCCGGTTCGGAAAAAAGCCACCTGAGAAGAACCGGCAATCAAATATGTATCGTGAGTTTCATCTCAGAGCACAACATCACTGCCACTGCTGAACCTTATCGGCGGAAATACGAAAACCTCTCATAACATTACAATAATAAATTTTATATTCCAGTCACCGTCACTTTATGAGTTCGTTAAACCTTGGGACATGCATGCTCGTGTTACGTATGCACGTCTTCACTAGTGGCGTGTTGCGTGCAATAATAGACTATGTTTAATGAGTGTAGAGTCACCGAATGAGTTTTAGTTGCAATGTGAGATTAGTATAAAATGTATACTTTAAAAGAGAGGTAGAGCGAAAGGGGATCTCCCGTGGGTTTTCCCATTATCATTAGAGCTGCCTGGCTCGGGACTGTGCCTCCACCATACAAGAGACCGCAGTCAAATAATAGTACTTTAATGTTGTTTTTCTGAGGTAAGTAAGGTTACCAGTGCTCCACGAGGATACGCAGCGCTAGTAGTAGTACTGCTAGCACAGTGAGTCCTCATCAACATGATGGTTGGCAAAGCGTTAGTGATACCCTTGGTATTGCTAGCGGCTATAGGTTACGTTGACTGCTTACCATCAGGTTGGCGGTTCGCTTGTCTGTTATCTTAATGGTATAAAATGAAAATTACCTTGCTAATATTTATGACTCGTTCATTGAGTGATTTGACGTGCAACAAGCCCGGCCGATGGCTAGGCGGGTCGCTCTCCGCAACACTCTGCAACGAATAATATCAACAAACTTCATTATTTTTATTTAAAAGTAATAACATATCTTCGCGCCTACCTACAAGATTCACCGAAGAGGCAGGCACAGGAGGCCACTTTCCACCGACGATAATTTGGTGCCAGCGTGACAGATGGTGAATCCGTCGCCGTCTCTTAGGCTCTACATACGTCCTTGAATTTCTCCTCAGACCTGTGCAGTTTTCCTGACTATATTTTCCTCCACCGCTCGTGGTGTGATACAGACCGGTGGGGTTCGGAACTTCGGACTAACGTCGCCAGAATAGCTGACGACGCTTCATACCACAAGGCCACCACGGCTCCTTGTAATTAATGTGTAAATTAGCAAAGTCGGAAGAGCGAAGGAAATCGTGGTAGAGGCCAAGGAGTTGCCAAGTATAATACAATTGCAGTAGATAAAGAAAAAGGCTAACGAAAACTAACGTTATGTCCTACAAGGAGGTCAAAGAGATCGCGAACGATGGAACGGCTCAATTTATAATGATGAAATACCCAAAGACAAACTAGTTAAGAACATTTATTTTGTACTAGCTTCTGCCCGCGACTACGTCCGCGTTGAGCTTAGAATCTCAGAAGAAAATTATCCCGGTATAAAAAAAAACAGGGATGACAATATTTTCCCGGGATTAAAAGTATCATATGTGTTAATCCTGCTTATAAATGATCTGTGTTCTAAGTTTCATCCATACTCAGAAACTTTCGCATTTACAATATTAGTCGAATAACTCGCTAGCAATAAGCTCGCCGAACCAATAAGTCTTCTTACTAGCAGCACAGCGTTCACTACATAGTGGTCACTCACGGGGAAGGCGTAGAGAGCAGAGTAGGAGTCACCAAATATTTAGTGCGGACCTTATGTAAATAGCACAACCTCACAGAAACGTAGGTATGTAATCTCCTTAGATTCAGTTTCTTTTATAAATTAACCTCACGTGATTGGATATTATAGAGAGCGCCATAGAGTATATTATAAAGAGCGCCATTATTTCACTGTTGACTTGAACACCTCTTTTGCTTTTTTACATTCATCAATCTCTTCAGAAATGTGCGCCGGCTCAGAGTTCTTTTTACCGTCGTATTATCGATACTTTGGCAATAGACAGGGGCTAAAACAACGTACCATGTAAGGGACAGCGCCTCGGATAACGTTGATTTTATTGCAATAACCCACCAGGGCTGCCAGCATCTCCGTCGGTCCCACGGGACGGTACTTGCCGCTGTTCACACTCGCTGCCCAATGGCCCATCCTTATGAAACAGTAACCTGAACAAATACGTCACATCTACACTAAAATTATGAATAGAAAAAAAAATGTATGTAATGAATGCATTAACTAAAATACTTCTGACATCGAGTTTTTAAATTATTTTACCAATATAATGTATCATCGCGTAACATAGGGTATATAATTATTATATTGCTACGCAGGCGAAGTAGCGGAGCAAATGTTAGTTTATTTATATACTATGTATGACCTCACCCCAGCTTCCCAGCGGTAACAGAGCATATACGCCTACATTTTTTTACCAAAGTTTATGTGTAAGGCGAGATTTTTCCGATATCTTCAACAATCAGCGTCATATTTCAGGATTAACACAAAAGCTTCATTAATTATACACCTAAACATTCCTCATGAATGGAGTGACTCATCCAATGGTGAGAACTGCATTACATTCGTTCAGTTGTTTTATTGTATACTAACTGTTACCCGCGACTTGGTCTGCATTGACGTACAAACGTAAAAAGATAGCCTATGTCCTTCCCCAGAATATAATCTATCACCTTGCCAAATTTTATTACCATAAGTTCAGCCGTTTATTTCGGAGAAGGTAGCAAACTCATTTCGCATTTATAATATTATTATAGATAGTATGGAAGTATATACTCTGAGGTATGGATTACGTATTTTATCAAAATCAAAAAATATTCAAGCAGCTTAGGCCCTAATAAGGCACTTATGAAGGTCTAAATTACCATTAAAATAGAGGTATACCTGAGCAGAAGGAGTCCCATCCGGCCTCGTGGTAAGTCTGCTTAACATCGAAAGGCGAGCTCAAATGAATAAGGTTCACACCTTCTTGCAACTTCTTGCATTTACCCTCTGCGAAGAACTCGTATAAGCTGCAAAAACCAATTTATGAATTTCAATTCTGACTGTCCCAAAAAAGTTCTAAGAAAAATTTAAATGATTTTAATTTGATTGACACATATTTAGACTAAGTTTTATTATGTACAATATCTTTACTCTGAATGAAGCATATTCATATAATTATACCAGCAACTTCATAAGAAAATCTAATAATTGCTATGAAATACTGAACAGGCGCGAAAACACATAAACAATTTCCAATTTCGGAATAAAAAAAATGATATTTTTATTTAACATCCAGAAATGTTAATTTTAAAACATAGCCTATGTTACTCTGTCATAATAAAGCATTGTTATGGTGAAGAATTTATGAAATTGGTCCAGTAGTTTTCAAGTTTATTCGTTGCAAATAAAAATATAAACCTTTTCTAATTTATAATATAAGTATAGATAAACTGATTATTAAAAGGTTTCATTCAGTAAGTAGATCATATTATACTGCTATTAGTTTTCTTTCCAATGAGGCTGATAACATGTTCTCTTGATGTACTCTTAAATTACAAGCGTCTATAGGTTACGGTGGCCGATTACCATCAGGCGTGCGGTATACGTGCTTGCCATTTACGTAATAAAAAAAACGTAGGACGAGTGTAATTAATTTATATTCTGTTATACTATGAAGAGACCGATTGGGTCAATCAAAAGAAACTTAAATTATGCACATAAAAGTGTAGCATATATCATTAAATTTGGTACTCGATATGTAAACTAAACTAATTAAATAGAATAATACCCCTTACTCTTGCAGCGCGTTCGACTTCCAGACATCGTCAAAACTGAGCATCTTCGACATCTGATGCGATATATATTTCGTATCAAATATTTGCGGGAACATGGTATTTATATTTTTCTTAAATTGTATATAATTGTTTGGCAAAGGACCTATGAATTGGCTATGTAGCAGAATTATATCCAAAAATAAGTTATGCCCCACAATTGGTTTTTTGTATTTTTCCAGAAGTCCAATAATTTGTGAAAACCCAAGTAAATGACTAAGTAAATTGTCTTCTAGTTTTGCCATTGGCGCAGTGTTAGCACCTTCCACATTTTTATCTCTATATATGAGCACCTGGAACATATAACATGTTTTTTTTTATGTTTCTAAAATCCTTTTTTTTTTGTTGTGTTGTCTCTCGTAGCGTGAGTTCCGGGAACTTTAGCTACTTAACCGGACAATGGCGAGACCAAGGTGGCCTCCAGCCAGGCACTATTACATGCTAAGCAACACAGCGAAGGGCGCCCCATAGTGGGGCTCGGACCTCGGCTTAGGGCGTTGCTGGGGGGCAAGCTAGGGAGCTGGGCTGGGCTGGGATTATTATTTAAATTTAGGGGCGTGTTTAAATCTACTCGCTCGGCGCGGGCCGGCAGATGCAAGGGTCGGGGGGGGCAGTTACGAGATATTCGCGTCGAGCCTCGCCGGCGAGGACGGAACAGCGGTCGTCTTTGCGCAGTGTTATTATGTATGGATTCCTGGAGGACCGTGATGTCGTCATCGGGGTCGATGAGGACATGTCGCGGTCGCCTTCTCTTAGAGATGCGAGAAGGGTTGTATCGGGCGGCCGACACAACCAGCGGGTTTGGGTCCTAAAATCCATACACATGTAAAGTTATAGGGTTAAAATATTACTCACTATTAGATTTAAAATGGAGTCAGTATAGGAGATTTGAGCATCTAAAGAATTAGATCTTTTTAACCTACCAATTGCTCATATTATAGCATAACCTCTCTTTAAATTACATTGGGCATGTGCTACCCCCAATATTGCAAGCGTCTATTAGCTACGGTGACCAGTTAACATTGGCTCATACCTATACTTGCTTACCACTGGTGTGTTATATAATTCAAGGACGTATAAAGTGTATAGGAGACGGCGAAGGACTCAACATGTTGGTACCAAATTATCTTCGGTGAAAAGTGGGTGTTATATTATTATTGTGTGTGTCTACAATATTTTTGTAAATATCTGTCACTGATCTACTGCTAAATGTGTATTGATTTTTATGCTGTGCATAAAAGGGCTAGCATAAAATCATGGCATTTTACCTGTTGTTACCAAAGACAAGCAAGAGCTTTTACCTTGTTACTATTACCTAAGCTATCTGTAGTGAGTACGTTGGGGAAGCGAAGCCGCAGCTCATTGTGGACTATGTACCGCAACACTGGATTCTCCACATCCAAATACATTGTTTCATCTTCACTAGCTGTTAACCACCTGGAATATAACATTTATTCTGTAAGTATACAATTTATTTTGTCCAGAGTGATAATTTGTAAATTCTCTCACAGGCTACAATTCATCTTAAGCTTGGGGTTAATAACTTTTTATGCGAATGAAGGTAATAAAAATGACGAGACCGCTGGTCTAGTGGCTAGTACACCTGACTGCTATGGTGAGGGCAAATATTTATGTGACAAATATGTTAGCCTTGCGTCTGGGTATTTGGTATGTGTTATAAGTATGTATTTACAAAAACATATATATATAATACATATTATATCAACTACTGGTTCACCTAATACAAACTTTGCTTAGTTTGGGGCCAGACAGCATAGTGATAATGCCAAAAAAACAAAAACTCTTCTTACTTTGAAACTCCAGAACAATATTCCTGCAGTTGTTTCTCATCATCCATATCCAGCACCCTTGTGAGTTCATTGAATAATGTTTTATCCTTGAGGTGCTGGCGTACTCTGACCTCTTCCGCTTTGCTCAGGTATGGAAGACCTTCATATGTGAACTGAGAGATTTATTTGATACATATTATTTTATGAACACATCTATGTTTTCAAATCTGTCCTGTAGCAGGACACAAACAACTTGTAATAATAATGCAATCTTCTAATAATAAAGGCCCTGGCTCTACAGGGTCCATAAGCTTATGTGAAGTAAAATTAAAATTAATAATAATACAGGGTTAGTAGTAATAAAATTTATTTGGCAAGATTATAAAATGAAGTTTATAGACAGTTAAGGAGGAAGATGTCAGCATTGTTGGTAGACACCATATGAAATTGCCAGAATTCAGGCTTATTTTTCAAAATGATATTGGCAAAATACAAATAAAAGAATGTAACGAAATATATTTACCTTATTGAAATCAAATTTGTGTCTACAAAGAAACTTGAGTGTAGATGCTTGGAATATAAAAGACTGATCAACATCACCGAACACTTGCGGGCACAGATGAAAGGTATATCCTGTGGCCACATACTTGTCCATGTCGCGTTCATACCTGAACATTGTCAGCCCTACTTGGGTCATTATCATTTTGTCAACTTCAGCCTTGATTTTATTGTATCTCTCTTCACTGGTGTCAAATAATCTGAAATAAACATACAATTTCATGCTAAAAACAATATTATATATTTATCAAAATGAAGTTTGTAACCAAAACCTACCTAGATACCATGTAAATGGGGACAAAAAGGTTTTAAAGATATTGCAAAAATTTAGGAGTGACTACATTTGATTCATTTGGTGCTGACCCAATCATAATAATTAGTAAATTTTATCATTTTTTTAAATGTAAATATATAAATGTAATAAAAAAGATTATAACTAAATACCTAAAGAATGAATGAGAACTATTTAGGTAATACAAAATTTAGTTTTTAGCACCAAACAGCCTTTTTGTGTTCGAAAGCAGCAAAGTTGATAATATAATATAAATAGGCTAGTTGAAAAAGTATAGATATATCAATCATGAATCAATATGATTATTTCAATATATTGGCATATTCGATTTTGATATTTTTGTAATTATTGCCTTACAAAAAGGATATACTGATAAAAATACCTCTATTTTATTTAGATTTTTGTACATTGTGTATAAAAATACTTTTGATATTGAGCTAAATGACTATAATTTTAAAAACATAATTTAAAAAAATAGGAAATATTTTGAATATCACCGATATATCGATATTTTTCCATTGATATTGATACTTTAATCAATATCGATTGAATACAAACTTAGAAAATTACCTGTGTTTAAAACATTCTCCTGATAAAATCGCAGTAAACTCGGCGTCGAAGGCAACAAAACATGAACTTTTCAAATCCTTGGATAAGTTATCAAGTTGATTAGCAAAGTTCTTTTGAGTTACCTCCATAATGAGGTTATTATAATTATAGTGTTATACTAATTTGTTAAACAAGATTCGCAGTGCATAAGATAATTGTAAAGTTAAACCAGGCAGAAGTAAGTTTTGTTATTTATGAACTTTTTTGGCCTCTATCAAACTCCAAGAGAATATACAATACAACCGCTACCACAGAGTACATAACCACTACGTTTACCGCTACGCTAATCACTTACCACAGAGTACCAAGACTACCAAGGGAATACACCCGCTAATACACAAATAACCACTTACTTACACTCCTGCACTCACCATGACATAACTTCTTCTTCTTCTTCCTAACTATGGCAATCAATCATTTTCACGAAACTAAATTTTCCATGTTTCAAAAATGATCGTGTTTGTTGTATTAAAATGTCTAGTGTCGTGCATTCTAAATTCTATTGCTTAATGGAGTTTCTGGGAACAATCCATGGCAGTAGAAGATCGTAAAATGCCCTCAGGTCATTGGTAACTTATTGGCCAAAATGATAAATCACTAAACCCAAAAGTCATATTATAGCATTATTTCCAATGTTCCTATGAATCAGTCACTAAATGAAACTTTACTGCACATAACGACACCGAAAATACACATTAAAGATCGCTATAACACAATTTACGAGACACTGGAAAAATCTCAACCGCTTCGCCTGATTCCCGCCAAAAACTCCGGTTCTCTTATTAGTTATACAGGCCGTCGGTCTGTTACAGCCTGTATAAATAATAAGAGACCCACATTGTCTGTTTCAACCTGTATGAAAGAACATTAAAGAATTTTTTTGTAAATTCTTTGCGTTAAAGATAAGTAGGTACCTATGCTGCAGGTGCAGCGTGGTTAACAAAATTAAAAAATATCTGAAAAGAATGTAACATAACTTAGGGTTTTTAACAAATTATAATATGAATAGTGAAGAAACTTTTTTATTACAAATATTACAAGTCAAGATTAAATTAGTTATAATCGGTGGAAGATTACAATAATAAGAAGATACAATATAAAATAAGGTTAATATGTTTTGTTTATCTAAATATAAAGTGCGACTGAAACGTGACGTGTAGGTACTAAGTAAAATTAAGTCATTAGGTTCTGAGTGTTTCGTCATAGTATTGTTTCGTCACTACAATGAGTTTAGACTAGTAGTTCAGTAAAAAGGAATATTAAGTATTTTGTAGTGTAGTCTTCATTGTTTCATTCATAGTTGAAGTAAACGGCGCAGCGGAGGCTGTGGCGGTGTAATAAGCGATTCGGAGATTATCAGTTGCACAATATTAAGTTATGCAACGGAGAGAGCTCACAGACTCAATTGACATCCGAATTGGAACTTCGCCCGGATCCCTGCAAGCGTGGTGCACCTCAATGTTGCAACAGTATAGCCTGACTACCAGTCACCAGTCGCCACTTGATGGTTGGCTCGCGTGGTCGCGCGCTGGCGGCTTAATTGCCCCTTCACTAACCTATTCGCTACTCACGAGTCACGAACGGTCTTACGAAACATGTGACCAGTGCCTTCTTCTTTGTCAACGGATTAATTAAACAGTTTGTCAAAATGGAAGCAGAGAAGAGTGAACTGGAAACCTTGAGTGTACCATCCCAAAAGCCCAATTACATGCTTATGTCCTTGCAACGCATCCTGGTGCTGGCAATAATTCTCGCCGGTGTTATTGTTGTTGTGTACTACACGCCGATGCCAGGTATTATAATAAACATAATAGTAATACATACGTAAAGCAAAAACTTTGTACCCTTTTTACGAAAATTGCGCGGACGGCGGAGTATGAAATTTGGCTCAGATACATTTTATATGGAGAAGGAAAACAGAAGCGAAGCGTTTGACTCAAGTCCTAGTTTGTACATATTTTGAATTTCGATCACTAGGCGACCGCTGGTATAATTTTTATATACTTAGGTATACTAAAAGGTATCTATAAAATCTTCAAATGTACGATAGTAATAATCGTCTGTACAAAGCGACTAATTTAAAGTTTTAAAGTAATATTACTGTAGCAGTGAATCCATAGTACCTACATACACCCACATTAATGGTTACCATAGTAATGTCATCATAACAAATTAAGTACCAATATAGTTTAATTATGCGTCGTAACATATATACTCATTAATACATGCGACAAGAACATTGGTCTCAGAAGTAGCTTTAAAATTGTTATCTCATTTGAACAAAGCAAATAGTTATGACCGGTTTGGTCGGTGACGAGTTCTCGATTTCGAAGCCTTAGTGCAAAAAATAAAATATTTTAATTAACTTTTCAGAGGAATACTTCGAGAATTGCGATCGGGAATGCCATGAACTTGACTGGCCGATGATATGTCGCGTTAAACTGGTCATTGAGGTCTACAAAACACTAAGCAAGTAAGTAATTATACATTGACATATTTATATTTGCAAATAAGTGCCGGCTAGGTAGAATTTTATTCACTCATACACAATTTTAATAAATAAATATACATACCTATACCTTTCCTACTACAAGCGTGGCAAGTAACCATATGTTTGATCTGACAGTAAGTTGTTTCCACAGCTTATATATATATATATATATATGAACGCTCGAAAGTGCTATAGGTATCAATATCACGTTAAGAAATACAAAATGTAATTTTTTTGTACACTTAAGTAAATTTTTTGGTGGTAGTGGAATTGGGTGCTCCCATGGGTTTTCCTATTAAAGATGGAGCCGCCGGCTGGGCGTATACCTCCATCTTAGAGAAGACCACTACTTTGATGTAGTGTTGTGTCTGCAGTGAGTAAGGGTCCAGTGCATCATGACGATATGCTGCGTTAGTAGTAATGCTGCAAGCACAGTGAGTCCTCATCAACCAACGCGTTAGTAATACCTCTGGTATTGCTAGCATCTAATAGGCTACGGTGACTGCTTACCATCAGGTGGGCCGTACGCTTGTGTGCCACATTACTGGTATAAAAAAAAAATTCTTTTTATTTCTCAGGTCTTGCGGCAGCTGCACAGAGAAGGAGGGTGGCGAATGTCCTCCAACTTGCATCGCAGCTGACGGTCGCGAGCGCGGCGTGCTGGTCGCCAATAGAGCACTGCCAGCACCAACTCTACACGTGTGTCACAATGACATTCTCGTGGTTGACGTGGTACACCGCGCCCCCGCACACGCTCTATCGATACATTGGCGCGGACAGCCTCAGAAAGAAACTCCCTTTATGGACGGAGTTCCTATGGTGACTCAATGCCCACAACCAGCATACACCACATTCCAGTACAAATTTCGGGCGTCGGCTGTTGGTACCCACATGTACCACGCTCACTCTGCGGCCGATGCAGCGGACGGGCTTGCCGGTACCCTAGTTGTGCGACAATCTCCTCGACTCGACCCTCTGAGAAAACTGTACGATGTAGACGCCGCGGAACACACCATCTTTATTTCTGAGTGGGGTCATTCTATGGGACCTTTAGCTGGCATAATGTCTAAGGTTTTAAACGCAGAGTCTCTACTTATCAATGGAAAGGGACCATCCGAGGAATCACCTGAAGCTCCATTTACTAAGTTTCACGTGAAATATGGAAATAAATATAGATTCCGTTTAGCGTACGGAGGAGGTTCAAAAAGTTGTTCCGTTAAAATTTCCATCGAGCAACATGCACTGAAACTTGTAGCTCTAGACGGAAATGGAATAGAAGCGGAACTTGTTAACTCGATTGAAGTGGGAAGGGGGGAACGTGCGGATTTTATATTAGATGCTAAAGAAGTGCCTGGGGTGTACAAAATTCATGTAGTGGCGGATAAATTTTGTCAAGAGAATTTGGAAGGTGTGGCCGAGTTGGTGTATGATGGGAACAAAGTGTTACACAAGAGTGGTGATGAGCTGAGTGAAGTGGTTCGTGAGTTTAGCACGGTGTTCAGTGCCCGGTGTAAGGAGGATGGTGTGTTGTGCCTGGACGAGGTGCGCGCGGGCGCAGCGCTACCTGTCGCCCTGGCATCCTCGCTTGACAAGACAATTTATGTGCCTTTCAATTACTCCACGAGGCAAATTTCGGCGAAGCGCGTCGGTAAGTTTTCGTTTAATTAACACAATTGTATAAAACTTTCTAATATAGTCATTTATTCTACATATTTTTTATCGTAGGTCTAAAGAAAAGTGTCTTTAAGTGGGTATATTACTTCTGTGTTTTTTATTAGCATTCGAAGTTTAATAATACATACGTATCTGCGCGCACTAGCCACAGTAAAAATAAAGACGTGGTAAGTGGTAATACTAATAGTAGGTATACCAGGCCTGCACGATGTATCATTGTGTAGAAATCAATATTACCTGGTTATTTGTATCCGTGCTTTATTTTTTAATAAAGCACGGAAGCAAATATATAACTATTATTTTTATAAATATTGTTTTTTTGTTGTTGCCTGAACGACTCATTATCGACTCAGTACTTGGGGTTCATAACAAAATTCCTTACATTACAACGTACGCTAATTATCACTTTTCATTAAAATTGAGACACACCTTTTTGAATTACCCATTAACATTTTCGAGATTATTGAGTTTGACGGAATATATATTATATAACTTATTTATTTCTGAAATCAATCAATCACATAGTTCCTTACAATAAATTTTCCTAGTAATTACAAATAGAAGAAGACTTGATGAATAACCCGAATTTGTCATCATGGTATTGAATGATTTATAATACAGTAATAAGAGTACTAACTGTATTGAAATACTTGTAGATAAGCAGTAAATACTCGTATCTACATGTGTTAGCAATTTCACGCAAATGTTTCTTGGGAAGCTCTTGGGGTTATGTACATTGTGTTCTCAACTTGGAGGATTGGTACGGTACTGTAAAGCCTGTAGCCTACTAACTACTAACCTTATTTGCGTTAAAAACATAGATATCACTGGACTTAATCCATAGATTGCAACCATTCGATGGCTTTGACGACACATTTTTGCTCCCACGCCATATTCACAATGTAGGTATAAATTCAAACGCTTTCTAAAGGAATGCAGCAACAGAAATAACTTCCTAAATGTACACATCTTTGATCGTATCATAGACCTTGTAAATCTGTTATATTATCTATTGCTCTACGCTGGAAAGTCGAAATACAACAATATAGGTCGCGGCACGAAACTCTAGCGCTGACCGTTATTGCGCAGAAGTAAAAAATAAGGTGTCTTGGCGGGGTACAGGGGTGAAGGGCGAGCGTGCGTTGCGCCGATTGGCTCTCCAGTCGTACTCCGTCCCCCGTGCCGATACGACGCTCCGCGCACTTCCAGTGTACAGTCGCGTTCTGAATTGTTTTGTTGTCATCGTTAATTTTTGTTGTTGTTTTTTGTTAAGTTTGTTTTGTTGATTTGTTTGTTGTGTTTGTTAGTTTATTCACTGTTTGATTAAGTTTGAACAGTTTTTAAACAGTGAAAATGCCGAGGCCGAGAAGGAATACTGTTTTGAAAAGACAGGCACGGAAAATGGTGTTTGACGTGCATTGTTTTCTGAAAAGGGAATCGAATGATTTCATTAATTCCCTGAAACAAATTCAAAGTGAAATTGGCGAAGCTGCGAGTATTTTACTCGATTCTGACCGCAGCACTGTAGATATAAGTGAAATAAAACAAACTGCAGAAGTTATTCAGGCGGGAAATATAAAATTAAATAGTATAATTAGTGACTTACAGAAAATTCAGAAAAGGACAGCTGAATCTACAAAGACGTCCATAGCAACGGTAAGGAAAATCTCCACTGAAGCCAATAATTCCGACTTATTATCAGTATTTAGAACACCAGGCAAAAAACGCTCCAGATCAAAACCGGTCACAGATATTGATAACTTTGATCAAGGATTAATAAAGAGGTGCATACATAACTTTCATAGGACAAATAATGAACTTCCCACCGTCGGAAAGTTGAGAAAGAAGCTAGAGGAAGATATAAATTTCAAAGGCTCAGAACGAAGTCTTCGACGAATAATTAAGAGTTTAGGGTTTCGGTGGAAAAATACTGAAAACAATCGAAAAGTACTGATTGAAAGTTCAAATATACGTTTACTACGTATCGAATACTTACGCAAAATAAAACAATATCGCCAAGAGGGAAGGCCCATCGTATATACAGATGAATCTTACGTAGATTCATCGCACTCTGCTCCAAAAGCCTGGACCGATGGTACTACAAAAGGTCTCAAAAAACCTATCTCCAAAGGACAGCGGGTGGTCATTGTCCACGCAGGATCAGAGGCTGGGTTCATACCGAACGCACTGTTAACTTTTAAAGCTGGTGCGAAATCAGGCGACTACCACGACAATATGAACTACGACAACTACGAAAAATGGCTGAGGACACAGTTATTGCCGAACTTACCGCCTAATTCTGTCGTGGTAGTCGACAACGCATCATACCATAATAAACAATGGGACCTTGCACCCACTTCTAATTCCAAAAAAGCTGACATGCAGGGTTGGCTTACTGAAAAGGGCATACAATATGAGGAAACTCTACTAAAACCTCAACTATACAATTTAATACGGGCTAACAAAGATAGATTTAAAACATTTTCAATTGACAGGATACTAGCAGAGCAAGGACATCAAGTGCTAAGACTGCCACCATACCACCCAGATCTAAATCCAATCGAAATGGCATGGTCTGACATAAAGCAATATGTAGGCAGTAAAAATGTGAAGTGGAGTGTTGCTAAATGTATAGAACTAATTCAAGAAAAAGTTTTGCTGATGGGTGCTTGGGATTGGGGAAAGTTATGCCAAAAGGTAAAGGACATAGAAGAGCAATATGTCAAGAGTGACCATGTCGTGGATTTGGTTACAGAAGAATTCATCATTCGCGTTGATGGTGACAGTTCAGAGGATAGCCTTGGTGAGTCTGATGACGATGACGCTGTTAGTGCCGACGACCGAAGCAGCCCTGAGCCGGGGCCCTCAGTAAGCAAAAGGCCCTGTTGGGATACTATTGAAGGTGTAAGACCATTGTCTGATTCGGACTAGATATCGGAAAGGAGAATGCGGTGTCTGATGTCCACACCCTGCCGAACTCGCAGGTTTCTTCTATCCTGAGAAGAAACTTCAGTAGGTTCTTATGTAATTCGGACTTAATATAATTTTTTTTATTATTTGGTATTTAATATAAAAATTTACAAATCCGATAGTGTATTTATTTTTCTACTCCCCATAAACTTGTTAAAAATTATATTGTAGGTAACATGAAGTAATATTTGCGTGCGTGACAGTACCCATACGCAGTTAAGTTCCACATTTTGTTCACCGCTAGACTTACTATTTGACTTTACATTAAAACATTATTTTGCTGTTTTTAACTAAGCAATTAAATTACTAATTTGTATTGCGTGCGCGATGGTACCCATGCGCAGCTATCCCCTCCACGTTTCGCTCAGCGCTAGAGTTTCGTGCCGCGACCTGTACGTAGGTGAATTTTCTTTCCTATGACCTCTTCTATTCGAATAAACCCCCGAAAGTTTTGATGCTGTGGCTAGTGATGAATCGTTGTACAAACAGTTTATGGGATGACCGGAACAAACAATATTTTACCAGCTCAGGGCGCGTCTACTAAGAAACCTTTCTTTGTATAAGATACACATAATTCGAGAATGTTAAGTAGATTAGTGTCAGAATTCTAGCTCAAGATAATTATTATGCAACGAGTTTTTTTTAAAGTCCATAACAGGTTGCGTATGCTAATATTGCCTATGCTAGTTGGCGGGCGTCTGCGCAGTGCGATCATAGTTATTATATAATTTACTATAATATGAGTAAGTGTATGTGTTAGTAGGTCATGCATATTACGCAACGTTTATTCTAACAATTATAATTTATTTTTGCAGACTTATTTTGAGGTCAGAACTGTGCTACTTAGTTGATCTTTCTTTGGTATTTATGTATACATTTATATTGATTCTGAATTGACATTATATTTCTGAAGATTTCATACATGTCAGTGGTTACTTTGGTACGAAATGAACGAATTTTATCCGAAAGAAATTCTAGGTATGTGATTTTACCTGTAGCTATAATTACATTAATAAAAAAGTTAACGCTAAGTATAACGCTAGATAGATAACAGCCTCAACGTTACATACAACAAAACATTCTACACGCGACATCAAGTTATGCTCAATGCCTGCGCTGTGTTTGCGCAAAGATCAAGTGACATTCCTACTAGTTATTATGAACCAGATGTTAACGACCAGCTTCGCCCGCGTGCTTCTAGAGAAAAAAACTGGATTAAAGATACCCTATGTGTCCTTTCCTGTATTTATGACAGCGGGTGTGCAAAATTTCATGACGGTCGGTTGAGAAGCGTAACAATTTAAAGAAACTTACATTCGCATTTATAATATTAGTTAGGATTTAAAGGAGGTTTGCTATAGTTGTATGAAGATATATAATAATAAGTCAGGCAGACAGACGTCGATTGAGGTCAATTTTTTAATTAAAAAATATTACTAACCTGTATTGATTGATGGTCAATAGTTTAAGAGGACTAACTGTTTCGGTTCCGGTTTATTAAAAACGAGACGAGATGCCGATAACTAGTTAATAAAATACGAGTATACTAATATGAATAAAATTGCAATACGTGATAATTCGAAACGTAAACGTAGAACCACACAATTTCCTTTAAAAATATTTACATAATTTACGAAGTGTAATGAATGTCAGCAACTGTAATCAGTGGTTAACTAAAAGCCGAGGGCACAATGCTGACAGTTTTACGTAATAATTTTAAATTAGTATTTTGGCGGACACAAACCGAAGTAGGTTAATTCATTCTGTTTTTAAAATATGTGGGTATTTATGATTTATTTTATGTTTATAGGCGCCTTATGTTTGTTGTGTTCAAATCATTGTACAGTGTAGGTCCTCTGACGTAGTAAAAATGATGCTTAGCTAGTGGACATCATCCCAGTAGTACAGCTTTGGTCAGTAAAATAAAAACGTTATCAAACACTTCAAAGGTGTTGTAAGTAACCAAAAATTATGTGTATTTCAATTTTAGGAACTGATTCTGATTTCTGACTAGTTCCTTGCCTTAGTATTTATAAACAAAATATTATGCTATTTCTAAACTTCTCAGGTCAGTCATAGCTTTTCGTAACATAATATGTATATGTTTATGTAGAGCAAAACTTAAATGTGAATGTAACTACCCGGCGAAGTAGAGGCGAGTCGAAACGATATATTTTGCGTAATACTAAACACTGAGCACGGAGCCAGATTTTGCAAGAACTTGATCTAGCGCTTCCTGTACTTACTTAGATATTTTGTAAAACGTATTAAGTAAAGCACTTTGTAAGTCCTGTGAGGATTATCTTGTGTTTTAAAAGGCAGACGGGATACCTTACTGAATTCATACTTTTAATTCTGTCATCTTCACATCTACCTATCGCTTTAGTTCAGTAATACATATTACAGGAACGGGCAAAACATATCACATATTATATCTTTAATCGCTTGCATTACCAATTTGAGTAAATTCATATTCTGATTCCTGCAATGTATGTGTTCACACATCGAGAATAACCCAAGACAATTACAATCTCAGCATCACCCAAAGGTTGAGTGAGAGAGAGTGGGAGAGAATGCCTATGGCATTAAGTCCGCCTTTGCAGGAAGTTTTAAATAAAATAAAATTACATGGAAATAACACCTCTATTACTCTAGTGTCGAAAGAATCTGCTGATTAAGAGTGTCCAAAGGCCGATTCAAATTCAATCATGTGAAGCTTAGCTATTCATCTGACATGTGCGACATGAACGATCTGCTTTTTAATATCTCTATAATAATTTACTTATTTCAGTTTATCTTAGTCTAGCTTTTACCCGTGACCGTGTGGAATTAGCTCTTATGGTCAACGGGATAGTCGCGAGAAGTTACTTTATAGAAAACATACAGACCAATAAAGATACTATCATTTTAATTAATTCGAGTAAATTCTTATATTTAAGAGTAATAATGTTGTTAACTACATAGAATACGGTAGCCATTACCATCGAGTCGGTAGTATTCTTGTTTGTCACCTTAGTGGTATTTTATATAAAAACTTTGAGTTCTATATCAGCATTGCGATTTTACCTGCTGAGTTATATAAACGCTTGCTCGACAGCGGCACGTTTAGGAATCTACTAAGATATCTCTACGGAACGAGGTTCTAATGCCGTTTAATATGATACTAAAATATAGAATACAGTATATAATACGTCTAAAGAAAGTGAAGTAATGTCCGAGAGGATAATCGCGCGCTGACCGCGTGTAATTTACCTTGATTGTAGTATCGTGGAGATTGTGCAAAACATTTTAGCTCACACCTTTCCAATTTCGAATCAGATTGACTTATTAGCACACATTAAGAACATTTTAGGAACTATGGGTCAGGGGTTCCTAAGCTTTTTAGGTAGCGGAACACTCACCAAATTTAATGAAACCCCACAAGTACAAAATGAAAGAAATTGTAATTATACGCACAAAAACTTGTATTGACAAAAGAGAGCAAAGTTAAGACAGTCTTTTTATTATCAGTAGTCGTATAATTTAAATGGATTTCTATTACAGCAAACAAATTTCAAGCACGCCTGATGCTACGAATTAATAAGAATATATTTTTTGCAGGCCGGATGGTAAGCCGAGCTTTTAATACCAACTATCAGTTTACTAATGTGAATAAAATTGTAGCCTAAGCAATAGTTTAAAAAGGGACTTCGTAAGGTTTTTCCCAATGCTTTCAAGGAAAAAAAAATGTTTATGATAGTACCTAAAACCGTTTTATAGGCTTTCAATAAAAAGGCAACCTTTCAAGTAATCCGCACTCACAGAGACATATTTTCTATATTCAATGTATTTGGTTTACGATGTTCAGGCATCATGACATACTAAGGACATAATATTATTGACAAAGACACAAGGCTTTGTTTATTTATAAAATATCTTATTAATCTGTACATATAACAATAATATTTAGGCACAATCACAAGTTGAGTTACATAGCTCTCTTAAATGTTGGCTTAGATGAAGAGAAAACTCGAAAACATTATCTTTCCTTTTCGAGTTTTCTGGTCTGTAAAAATACCTCGCAACATTTTTTAATAATTTCAACCCTACGTTATATTCCGATACGTTTTTGCATAGCGTATAAATGAACATAACTTCTGCAGATGGACCGATGCTTGCTGGCTGTGCGATTTATAATTCTGCAATCATATTTCACACACAATAACGAAGATAGATTTAATAAATAGTTCATATAATAAAGAAACTCGTCCCGTTTCAACAAATAGGTTTGGGTTTGTTTGTATACTAAATTGAAATTACTTTACATTCACCTATGTGAAAGTGCTAAATAGCATACGTGTGCTAAATTTTGAGCCCACATACATAAAGAAACCTTAACGTACGAAATAAAATCTAATTTAACATGGGTAATATGCAGGTGAGCATTGAATTTTTAAGCCTATTATTATTATAGATATACATAATATAGCCGACTGAAGTAATTTGGTTGTCATGTTTAGAAATCTTTAATGAATCTCGGCGATTTCTGAAGGACCAAACATTTACATATTTATAAAAGAAAAACAATATCATTAAGAGCTACCTAACTCGTGAAATGAGGTGGGGGTACTTTTGTTACCTACAGTTAATAATCGGTTTTTTTTTTTTGTTGCCGGTTTGTCAAAATAATTGTCATTATGAATTCAATACGCGCAGGCTAAGGCGTAGACAAAATATTGTGGATTTCAGTTTTGTAAAAATAGAATAGGCACTTTTGTAGGTACGTATACGCTTATTGTGTACCAGCCTATATGTAACAAAATACCAATTATGTTAGACAGACGCGTAGATGCCTCAGAATAACCGACAACTAGTTTTTACCTCGTTTACTGACTGGAACGGCGCAGCACGGGCGCCATCATTGCATTTCAAATCTTAAATTCTTCATACTAGTGTTATCAATTTCCACCGAAATTCGACTGCAGTTTTTTTGGAGGTAACGATAATGTGATTCGACATGAGGTATACTATAATTGAGGTATACTATATTATAACATAAGTTGATTTGCCGCCGGCGCCGTCCATATTTATATGTTAGAGTAGATCTGGTCTCGATAAATGAAAGGCACAAATTTAGTATTTAGGTAATATGAAGTGGTTATAACGACGGAAAGTTTGAGATATATATCAGGTTCCAAAATGTTTGGTAAAAGGTACACCTGGCGATAATATGTTAGAGAATATTTCCAATCATAATAAAATTCTCGCCGAGATAACGGAGGTATCAGGCACGTGGATTTCATTTTTCTACGCCATTTACAAAACTGTTATGTTATTCTTGATATAAATATGAAAATATTATTTCCATTAAGGTCCACGTACAGTTAATAAATATCCAAGTTTCAGTTCAGTTTTATGGCAGTCACGGGCTAGAACATAGATCCATAAAACAGCACTAGATCGTAAATATTACACACTTTAGCTTTTACATAGCTAAGCTCACGACCATGTTTTTAAGCCCTTTGGTTTACCAGAATAAAAGCATTCTTTATTAGACGCCAAGATTTGTGCGTAATATTCGTTTGAATCCGTTAAGCCGCTTCCGCACAAACAAACATCTAAACTTTCGCACTTATTATATTAAGTGGGATCGTGCTTCAGAAAGAGTCTGGGAGCTTTATTAATTCAGCTCTGTCTCTGCCTCTTGAGTAAGGATCAATTAGGTATTCTATATGAAAACTATGATTTGAAGTGTGTCATTCGTGGATATCGATTCTAAAGTTTAATGAAAAATTATTTATTTGACTAATAAAATGTTCGTTGGGTGACCAATGAAGTTTTTACTTTGAAACTTTGTACTAAATTCCATATGTCCTCTCTTGAACAGAAAGTTGGGGCCAAACCGATGGACATCGGTTCACCTACCCGGCTTCGCCCCTGCTTACTCAACCCTCCGACGTGGGTCCCAACACGATGTGTCCCGAGGAGCAAGGTCACGGTGAAGAGTGTGTCCACGTTAAGAACATCCCCCTTCATGCCACCGTTGAAATTATTATGTTCGATCAAGGTAAGAATTGTCAAACTCAAACCGTCTCTTTCTTATACGATGCGAATAAGAGTATGCGAGATATAATTAAACAGAATATTAAATTCATATATTCCTATTTAGTGGTTGCAAATTTTTGGTACAATTAATGTGTGTAAAAAAAAATTATTCATTGCAATTAAACCAGCAACGTTAATGTATAATTGAGTTCTTATCTTATTTCGTAGATTAATACTAATCCGAATTATACCTAGACCCGTTTAAATGTTTAGTGAATCAGTCATAAACACTCAGAGTAATTGCACTATTAAGTGTGATTTCCCTTCAGTTTCCTATTAATTGCCTCACTATCATCAATGACGGTAATGATAAAGATAATGTTAGTTAGTAGTCAGCAAAATGAGGATAATTCCTCTAAGTTCAATCTAAGAAGTACAAGATAATAGTAAGGTTTATTAAAATAAATTATATTCCTGTTATAAAGATAATATTTGTATAATACTAGCGGCCCGCCCCGGCTTCGCACGGGTAGACATTTATTTTGTCTACCCGTGCGAATTTTTCCTGAATTTTCTTTGCTATAAACCTCACGGAGCCCGAGACCTTTCCAACGAATGCAAAACCGTGGAAATAGGTTCGTGCGTTCTGGAGTTATAGCGTCAGGAAGGAAAACCCGACTTATTTTTATATAGTGACTGTGCCGAAAATACCAACATGAAAACGAATGAGAATTTCTTTTTCTTAAATTTTTGCAACAACTTTAACCGATTAGAAAATACTTATAACGCTATATATATACGCGTTTCCAATCGCGTGTTTTAAAAATACAAAATTTCTATTCCATTATCCTGTTAATGAACGTATGATAATGAGGATCTTGAATGTATTCACCTACTCTTAGCATATAGAGTAAAAGTAATTATTATCAACAGGGTCATGTATTGGCTCTATAATTCCATGACAATAATTTCGATTTCACTTTAAGTATAGGTTTTAGAAGGTACTTAGTACGAGCGAGCGTCATAATTTATGATATGAGTCGTAGAACGTTCATCGACCGACTTAGAAAGAGAAAGATAGGCATAAGAACGACGAAATTATTAGTATATTATATTATTTTATATGTTAGGATGTTTATTGCCAGAAACCGTGGCTGTATTGTGGGTGAGATTTAAATTGTAATAGTTTTTTAGTGTGCCTAAATTTTTTATTGATATTTTTTTGGCTTTTATGGTTTGATCAATACATATGAATGTCGAAAATGTAATTTACAAAGAATCAGCATCACAAGATATTTTGGAACATAGCTCAAGCTGATAACCTTATAAATTTCGTATGTATATTTTTGTATATAACCATATTATTTAAAACTACACAGGATATTTCGGTAAACACAAATGAATATATAACTGAGAACAATGCAAATAAACATTATTTTGTAAATTGCAATGTGCAAAATTTAGAAAGAGTGTGAAGGAATGTAGTTGTAACAGTGATAAAGTCGAAACGTAAATTGGTCATTGAGTGAGCCACACACTAGCACACACAACACCGCGAACGTGCAATAAATAGGAAACAGAACCCTCTTAATAGTAGAATTAGTATTTTATTGTTGAACGAAAATTATTGAGCATTTGAAACCAAACAAGTTCAAAAACCAGTAGCTCAGAAATCAAAGACAAACTACTATGCATAATGGTTAGAGCAGAATGTATGGAAAACGTAACCCGCGTTAAGTCACGTGATCTTTTGCCGTTCGCCGAAACGTTTGCGACATACAGGGACTCGTATTTTGCATATTGCTGTGTCAATTTTTTTTTCAGTACTAGAGACCAGTCATAATTTATGGTATATTTACGCGAACGCCTTAAAAGGCGACTACAATTTCCCTCGGAAAGTTAGTAACGCCACATGCTTTTCACTAAACTAGCGGAAGACATCTTGAGTCAATAGCTCTAAGTCTACAATGGCTACGGCGGCGGATACGTTTGTGTATTTGCAATATGTTATTTGTGTAGACACATTGCGTGACCTATTCTATATGATTATATGTATTGGCTGTTTATTATTATTATTAAGAATTAGACAAGAAAACTTGAATACTTTACTACTATATAGTTTACAGAAAATTTATTTAAATACAAATAACTATAACAACTAAAACTATTTATGAATTGTGAAAAAAAAACTGTTAATGTTCCGTTGGTATTCCATTGAAAACACAAACTTTAACAATACATAATATAGTAACAAGCATTGTTTTTTGGTCCCATGTTCGCTATTTTTAATCTATACTAATATTATAAAGGGGAAATTTTGTATTTTTGTTTTTATTGAATAGGCTCCGTACTACTGGACCGATTTCAAAAATTCTTTCACCGTTAGTAAGCTACATTATGACTGAGTGGGAGAGAACATAGGCTACATATTATACTAGCTGCCCGCCCCGGCTTCGCACGGGTAGACAAAATATTTGATAATATCTACCCGTGCGAAGCCAGGGCAGGCCGCTAGTGTTTTATATAACCGTGTGGTTAGGCGTAACAAATTGCAAATAATAATTGTCTTGTACACAAGCCAAATGGAACTTTCTCTAAGCTACGCAGTATCATTGATTGCCACATGCTACGGACATTGCTGCTTAGCGTCCAGTTTATATTTAAGGCTGCACCATGTAGTATTAACTCTGCTTATGTTACAAACAATATAATGCGCACGGTCAAATTGTGGAATGAACTCCCCGCCGAGGTTTTCCCAAAGTATGGGGTTCTTCAAGAAGGGTCTGAAGAGATTTTTGAAGGGTCGGCAACGCGCGCGTTATACCCCTAGTGTTGCAAGCGTCCATAGGATACGGTGACCGCTTACCATCAGGGCCGTATGCTTGTTTGCCACCTTAGTGGTATAAAAAAAAGATTAAATTCATTTATTTGCAGTCTAAGCGTACAATTTGATAAAATTACAATATTTATGTGATATCACAAGCAACTTATTTTACGATATATTGAGAGCCATTCTATTTATAATACTTCACCTATTTTTATATAACACGTAGTTAATAGCTGGCAAATAAGGCAACGGAACCAATAAAGGTTTTAAGGCAGTAGGTACGTTTTGTTTAAAGACTTTGAACCATGTTCTGCATTATGTATATTTAATTTATGTATGACATAATGTTACGTTTTATTTATACTATAATGTTAAAGCTACGCAGCTACAGTTCAATAGTTATAGTTATAAAATGTTTTTTGCTTGAGAAACTCTGTTAATGATACCACTCGGCTTGTTAACAGAAATACCCGGACGTTCATATGTTCATAAATTACTCCGTCAATCTATTAAATATGGGGGTATTGTATAAAAGTGTGGCATGATATGAAGTATAGAACAATCGGTTTCCTCACTCGTTAGGCGATTGTATTAAACGAGTACAAAAAATGCATTGCGTAAGACACTTGTGCAGTTAAATGCTTGTATCTTGCAGAGACACCTCTACAAAATTCCTACATATCCGTCTATAGCATAGATACAAACTATTTATTTCAGGCATTCGTAAAACTGCTACATAAAAATAGACAATAAAATACCATTTGAAATTAAAGCTGTTATTTTTTTCTGTATTCGCAGTCGTAATGACTGTGCGCATAGTCTCTCTAAAACTCTGTATATATAAAAGAGGAAACTGACTGACTGATATAGCAACGCACAGCCTAAACGACTGGAGTTAGAGACTTAACATTTTTGCAGTAGGTACCTTTTATAACGTAGGCATCCACTAATGAAGGGTTTTTGGAAATACCACCCCTAAGGGGGTATAATAGGGGATGAAAGTTTGTATGAAAATCCGTCATTTTTGAAGTTAAACGCATAAATAGGAACTTATTTGGTCTATTGGTTAATAATACACTTATTCTATATATATAATAAACTTATTCACTTTAATACGTGTGTGAAGCCGCGGGAAAGTTAGGTACTTCAATACGAAGGAACAGCATTCTAATTAACAATTTGAAGATTTGGTGGGTTGGCGGGCGGGCTCGGTAATACAGACAGATAAGCGGGAAACATTAATCATTCAGGATAAGACAGGAGGCGAGCCGCAACTTCTGCGGCTTTGATGTATTCAAGTCGATATATCGAAAACTATAGATAATAAACTATAGAACCTAGAAATTGTTTAAATGTTTTTAACAAGAAGTTCCTTCTTAAAAAAAGAAAGCGGGACTTGCAAAATATAATATTTACTTTACGCTCAGTTAATCATAAAATAACCACTTAAAACATAAAGGTTATAAAAATATAAAAGTGTAGTTTTATTATGCATGAACGTAATATAAATTTCTCCTAAGCAACAATGAATGAATTAAAATAAGCATCTTATTTTGTTTTATTTCCTGTAGAAGAGTGCTTTAGACAGCACATTTAGTATCTATGTCAAAATAAATCTTAGCATTATAGCTTCATGTTTTTTTAAAAGAGGTTGCACATTTGTATGAGAATTTATTTATGTTTTTGTTGCAGGTGGCGAGTCGGATCACATATTCCACTTGCATGGATACTCTTTTTATGTGGTCGGTATCAGAGAGTTCAACACCAGCTTAGATAAAGCTGCTGTAATTAAAATGAACGAGGAAGGGTCTCTATTCTCGACCAAAAACCTCATCAATCCTGTCCTGAAAGATACTATAGTTATTCCCAAGTACGGCGCAGTGGCTTTACGGTTTGTAGCAGACAACCCAGGGTACTGGATGATGAGGGACGAAAGGTCTACTCACTGGACAAGGGGACTGGACTTTATTCTCAAAGTAGGAGAAACTAGTGACTTCGTTCAAGCTCCGCCTGATTTCCCCAAGTGCGGCTCGTACGTAGGCCCCGAATATTTTTTAATATGACCCCAATATAAACAAATTGTTACCAGTAACGATAGTATTGCTCAATGTTATTTATTTGATTTGTGATATGTTTGTATAGGTTCTGTTTGTATTTTTGAGCGATTGCACACGAGGCGGTTTTGTAAGCGTAACCGCCGCGTTTGCAGGTCATTTTGCACATAATGCGTGTGGCAATTCGTTGGTTCGAAACACGCATACATTTGCATTTGTAATATTCTCGAAAGAATAACGTGCAGGTGATGTTGTTTGTTCAATATCTCTATGATATCACGTACGAATAAAATGTTA
The DNA here is from genome assembly GCA_951449985.1 of Falcaria lacertinaria. Taxonomy (NCBI): domain Eukaryota; kingdom Metazoa; phylum Arthropoda; class Insecta; order Lepidoptera; family Drepanidae; genus Falcaria; species Falcaria lacertinaria. Next base: position 9,150,060 of record OX602111.1, on the reverse strand, counting down.
ACTTAACGTTTTTGCGGTGGAACGGCTATTTCGCGATGTATGTCATATCTTTAAATCGTGATAATATTATATTGTTGATGAAAATCTGAAAAAAAAATGCTGTGTAAATATAATTTAGGGTTCTTCATATGAGGAGTACGTACTACTAGAAAATTATGCTTGACATGTATTTTGCTATCCAAGTAAATCTAAGTGAAAATTTAAGAGTACCTTAAATTTTACGTGCTCAAAGTAATTCAATATTCCGTTACGGTCATAAATACTCCTAAGTTATACGTAATTTACCTAGATCTACGAACCATTTGTAAATATACTATTAAATATTTTGTTATAATACATCTTCTTCTTACTTTCCGTCATACTAGTATTTAGGTCTAATCAGATTAGTTTCGTGACTTGATCTATTTAGGTGAAATAAGAAGTAATAAAACCGGCGACAGGTATCAATTTTGGTGAGTGGTCTAATAGTGAAAGTATAAGTAATTGTGGCACAGTTACCGGCTACCATCTCGTACAACAGATTCAGCTCAAACGGCCGCATACAAGTTTAATTCCACCATTTCCAACTCCACTGTAGTTCACTCCGGTGTGTAAAAACAGATTAAACCCATTGTTGATTCTGAATTGCTTAATGAAACGCTTAAACTTTGCCGGTGCAAAAATTAAATGTGATGACTCATTTAGCAATTAATAAATATTCAAATTAATTTTACGTAAGTATGTATGTAGACCTAAGACCAGAAAGGAATACAGAGATGACGGCTGATAGACAGGAATGGAAAGGAAAAAATATTGCATTGGCGGTAAATAAAATGGGATAAGGGCAGAAGAACTATTAGTCCAACTGCCGAACGACTGCATGTCTAGTGGGCAAAATGGGACCTCCAGAATAAAGCGCTTATATGATAGGTGCCTATTGAACGTGTCCGACAGCATTGTGTTTTGGTTAAAAGGATAGATAGACGTGGTAGGAATATACAATTCAAAGTTATTGATTAATCAAAGTTTAGACAACAACAGTTTTATTGCTGCTTCAATGTAAATATTCAGACCAAAACTGTCAAAATATCCCTGGGAAAGAAGTAAACATTGTTTGGGGCAACTTATTGTACTTATAGTGAAGTTGTTGTGCACGTACAGATTAACAGGCAGCAGGTGACCGGTTTCCTCAATAAATACAGTCGAAGGTCAGATTGCAGTCGTTACGGGTAAAATATGGTTATTTGTAAAATACACCGGTTTTGTGGGTTTTAAAGTTGTAAGAAATGTATATAAAGGAGATTTGATATCTTACTGATATTTTGACGCACCATTTTCAGTAATGATATATGAAAGTAGTTTTTGACTTCAAAGTTTGAAGTCCTTAGATTAGTAAATCCTCTAGGATTGACTAATTAGCCTTTAATTTAACACGCCCATACGCATGACAACAGATGATTATTATAATATTAGATATGTATTACCGGCGCAGCTTTGTGTGCATTCCGAACCGTGCAAACAGTTTAGTACCTACAGTTCACGAATAGCCGATGTGCAATCATGGAAGCGTGTGTACATATAACTAGAACTTGTCAATTACTATGTGCTGTTGTAATTAATGCTTGGTTGATTGGATTTGAGCGTCGGACGACCTAAGTGAATGAGCGCGTTGATTGATTCATGTAACCCCCTGTGTCTCAAAGTGTGTTTGAAGAGATCGGAAAGATAAAATAAACTAATTAAAGGAGAGATACGTAGTGTAGATAAGAATGTACAAGAAGTAAAAGATGTGTGTATGCATACATTGTGTTTCCATAAAATTGTATTCAAGTAATGCATTTATTTTGCTTAGTATTTATGTATGCCTTCTGTTTACACTATATTCAATATTTTTTGTTTTAGTTATTATATTAGGTCCTTACATATGAAATTGGCGTTTTGTATGGGAGGAACAAAAAGTCGAATATTTTTTAATATAATATATTTAATTAATCAAAGTATGAACCATTATTTTCTATGCACTTTTGCCATCTCATAGGTAGTTCATTGATCCCTTTACTAAAAAAACCAGTCGGACGGGAATCAATAAAATCTTTGAAGGCGATTTGGACTGCCCCATCGGAGTTGAATTTTTTCCCTAGCAAGAAGTTATCCAAATTTCGAAAAAAATGGTAATCTGTTGGAGCAAGGTCCGGGGAGTACGGAGGATGTCTTAGACTTTCCAATTGAAGCTCTTCTAATTTAGTAGCCGTCTGTAGCGCAGTGTGTGGTCTAGCGTTGTCGTGAAGCAGCAGTGGCGTGGAGCGATTGACCAGCCTAGGTTGTTTAGCCGCTAGCTTTTCCATCATGGTTTGCAATTCCTGACAATAGACATCAGCCGTAATAGTCTGGCCAGATTTGAAAAAACTGTAATGAACAATACCGGCACTAGTCCACCAAACGCTTACAAGTAACTTTTTTGGGGTTAATTTTCGCTTGGGGCAGGATTTGGCTGGCTGGCCAGGATCTAACCATTGCGCTGAGCGCTTCCGATTATCGTAAAGAACCCATTTTTCATCACAGGTAATGATTCGGTTTAAAATACCTTCATTATTGTGCCGGTTTAGTAATGTAACGCAGCAGTCGACGCGCGTTTGCCGGTTTGTTTCAGTCAATTCGTGAGGTACCCACCTTTCAAGCTTTTTAATCTTCCCAATTTGCTTCAAGTGAATTAAAACAGTTTTATCACTAACATTGCAGCCTGCAGCTAACTCGGACGTGGTTTGCGATGGATCCGCTTCCACAATAGCCTTCAACTCTTCATTATCAACTTGAGTCTCAGGCCGTCCACGGGGCTTGTTCTGCAGGTCGAAATTTCCAGAACGAAAACGTTGGAACCAAAAACGAACTGTGTTTTCTTTTGCAACACGACCGCCATACACATCATTCACCCTTCGAGTTGTTTCCGCAGCACTAGTGCCACGGCGGAACTCGTACTCGTAAATAATGCGATATTTAAGGTTTTCCATTTTGTAAAATGAGTGACGCAAACAGAAAAAAACAGAAGAAAAAAAACAAATGAATGACGATCATCGAAGCACAAATACATGAGTCTATAGCTGTACAAATTTGAATTTGGAATTCCTTACCAAAGAGGAGAAATTCGTGATTAAAGTGGCCAGTACGAAAAACGCCAATTTCATATGTAAGGACCTAATATTTTTTACTTGGTGTGCAATAAAGAATTTTTGTTTGTGTGTAAGTCAAGAGTGAAGTGGTGCTTTATAAAAATGTGCTCTGTGCCTAACTCGAAAGGCACTCGGCGTTATGAAATTCATTATATATATCTCTATTTGTCACTGACGGGGTGTTTTAAATAATGCACATATTAACCACAAAATAATAAAATTGTGTTGTGAAACTGTGCCGTTACTCTACACTCAGCCGTTAACCTACAAAGAAACTGCCCTCATAGTGCAAAGGTTAGGTTCTCTTTGGAAAACGGCGGAATAAAAGTTTCTACCGCATACTTTACGGATAATTTAGGTATGTACTAAAGTAATTGTTCTAGAGCCGTGGTGGTATGAAGCGTTGCAGTCCAAGCAAGTCCGAATTCCACCGGTCTGTACCAATGAGTTTTGGAGTACGTCTAACAAGAAATTCAAGGACGTATGTAGTGCCTAAGATACGGCGACAGACTCATCATCTGACACGTTGGCAAGATATTATATGTCTTCGGTGGAAAGTGAGTGTTATAACTCTTCGGGGACCCTTGTGGGAAGTCGTGAACTATCGTAGATTACATTTAAGTATCTTACCGTAGATTATTTACCTACTCACCAACACTGTAAGATTAAATGAGATTATATGAATAAATCAAGTAATTTTACAGTGTGATGATCCATATATAAATTAGCAAATATGACAAAGAAATAGATTGTTTGTTAATTCAATTATAACCATAGTTTTGGAGATATCGAGTAGAGTCAATCAGTCAGTCATTGAGTGGTATTTCGCTTATACATATATATAGATATTTTGTTATTAATCACATGTTGACTCAACTGGAAGCGCACTCTGCCAGAACGGAACTTGCCTTAGGGGCAGCTTTCACTTTTTAAACCGCACTTCGATCAATAAACGAGTGAGTACTTCGACTTTTATGAATACTGTGACAATGGTACCAATACTGTTGTACAAAATGACTAAACTAAACTAATTTGACAGTTCTAAAGGTACTGCTTTTCTTATTTAACCCCACAATTAAGAAAGGGATAGCAAGACTTTAAGAACTGTCAAATTAGTTAAGTTTAGTAATTTTGAACAACAGAATCGACACCAATGTATCACAAAGTGAAGTAGAATTCTGATTTTAAAAGTTTTCTAGTATCAAGAGGTAAAATGGTGTACAATTCAAGAGTAAAATTATTTTCTATGTCCTCTGTCTATTACGAAAGGGACTGAGCGTGATCATATGTATGTATGTTCTATTAGCATAATATATATGTATATGTACAAAGTTGAAATAAAGTAACGGTGTTTAATTGAGAAATGTAGTTGTATTCCCAAACTATTATAAAAGAAATGATTATAATCAAATATGTATCCCGGTGAGGGACGAACTTACAACTTGTAGGTTTGAGCGATTGCATATTGTAAGGTTTTTAATAATCTTGCAGACATGTTTAAAATAAAATAATATATGATTATAATTTTCACTCATGAGAATGAAATACGTTGGTTGAGTATGTATATACGTATCTGTCCTAATTACACAAAACCTTATAGTCACCCTATTCACAAGCACTGTAAAAAATATTGACCTCTTGCAATAAGATTCAATATGGAATAGTAACCAATACCTCTGGTGAAATTTATAATATAGCGACAAAATTATTTATCATTGTTTGCTTAGAAAGTTTTTGGCAGCTCCATTGTAAGTTTTAACCTTTCCCAAAAGTATGCATTGTACCCACATTGTACCTCGTTCCATTGTATAGTATGCAAATATGCTTTGTACAGAAAGAAATACATGCTATGTCATACGTTTAACATATCTACATATTATTTATTATTAAAAGTTATAAACGGTTATATAAAATGAAGAATGTTGACTTGGCGATTTATTCAAAGGGTTATCGAGTTTACTTATCTGCCAAGTTAATGTTATAAATAGGCTAACATTGTGTACGGTGTAATCTCTGGAAATGCAGAATTGTTTTAATAATGTATACAGTAATGTGAGCTACAACCCTCCCTGTGTATAATATTTTATCATAAGGAACCATATTTCAGAAAAATAACTGAATTTATAGTTACAGTCTACCTACATTTAAATTTAACCTTTAATATTTTCGTTTTGTAATAGATCGCCACTATGCGATAAGACCGCCAATACAATATAATCCAACAAAAGTATCCTATTGGTATGCAATACAGTGTATCTATCTACCTATTTTAAGAGCTAGATTTTGAGTTTGGTAGTCTTGTGTATGTAAACGAATGTTTTCGTTTATGTGATGGATTTGACCGCAATACTTCCCTGGTAAGTGACGAATTCGACAATGATAAGGCCAAAGTTTCGACCGAGCCAAGAAAGAAAATTTATTCCTCTTAGTATAATCTGTATATATTTAAGTAACCCATGATGAGTCTGTGGTTTTGCAGACATGATATTGACTTATAGAAGAACCATTTTCTAAATATACTATACACAACACGCAGAGTATGCTTAAATAAAAACAGTTTACAGTGGTTTATGCTTCAAATCATGCTTAGTTGAATTTAGGTCAATTTGAAGTTTTCTATCGAGTAGGTACTTGGGCCTAAGTACCTACTCGATAGAAAACTTCAAATTGCAGCATGAAAGAAGTACGTGTGTGAGTCATCACACACGTACTTCTTTCATGCTGGGCCTAAATTTCTTTAAGCCTTAAGTCTAAGATCAAATATTTGATCTGAGCCGTTCAACGGAACTTTACGGAACTTCAGTTTTTAATGTGGCAATAAACTGATTACAGTTTATTCTGCCATTTCACTGTAGATATTTTCTCAGGGCTTGGAATCGCACTTACTGCTCATATATTCAAATATTTTGTGCGTATAGAGCGCAAGAACATTATAATTACAAAATTCTCTTCTTACGATGTCAATCGTAAACTGTAATCAGTTTATTGCGACATTAAAAACTGAAGTTCCGTAAAGTTCCGTTGAACGGCTCAGATCAAATATTTGATCTGAGTTGAATGGTTGTTGAAAATCCTTTTCTAATAGAACACGTGACTTACGTAGATGTGCTTTTTGATATGCAATTTAAGTAAATTAGTACCAAATGTACTGAGAATAATTAATTCAATATTTCAAAAACGCATACCCTTTGTTTCCCGGAATTAAAATACATGCTACCTCGAATTATTAGTAATTTTCATATCAAATTTCACTAATATTTGTGAAACCGTTTCGACGTGATTGAGTAAAAACTAACAAACTTCTTTAAAAAACTTCGCCATAATTGTGTACGTACGCTTGTATGCTATTTAATAAAGGATCCCTTCTCAAGTTGATAAAAAAGAATCGGGTGAGTGTTGAATACGACATAAATTAGACATGGTATAAAGTAAACATTTTGTCCTGTTTTCATGCATCACAGAAAGGACAAGCAATTTGACGTGAAGAAATGCGTTGACAGTATAGGGTACCCGAATGAAATAATAACAGGCCCACGCCCCTTTGACAAGGGTGAAGCACCCTTGTGTGACACGGGGGAAGTAATTTTTTTACACTTACGTTATGCTTATGACAACACACGGCGTGGATCAGCAAATTCCTACAACACAGCGATTTTTCCATTTTCAAATTTTATTGCATCTCTGGAATGACAGTTAGTTTTTTATTTTTTTGTATTTCATTTACCCAGTCAGTTAGTATTTTATTTACTATTTTGTACTTAAAAAGACAAAGCGAATATAATTCAGGAAAATGTCTCTTCTTTTCTTAGCATTATCTTATGATTACTTCCTTCTATTATTTGTCAATGTTATTATGATTCCTGCCGCTTATCCTCCGAGGCTTAGCGAAAGTACGTACTTGAGATGTTGAGGTAAGGTTCGGTTCCCTAATGGAGCTAAAAGAAATTGAGTAAGTTTCCATGTTTAGAATAATTGCTTGATTGGAATATGCCCGAAACGGTTACATACTCTAAAGCTGCTCGAAGTACGACAATAGGCTCCATACACATTGCTAATATCTTTGGTATGATATGGGATTAGCCTTAGTCACACCTTTACCTTCCCTTTTGGGGACCCTTTCAGGTAGGCGTGAAGGTATCTTAAATATTTATAGACAACGTTATCCTAATATACTTGTACATTTGGTAAGTTCATCGCTAACAGGTCTTGTCCGCTGAATATTTCAGCAGAGAGAGGGCACAGGGCCGTGTTCTGGGACCACTCGCATTAATTATACACCAGCCGCAACATTGCGCGCGTTTGCAGAGATGATCCAAGCGAAAGCGTCAGCAATTTGATTTTAAAAGAAATAGAGGTAATATCAAGCAGAGTCATTGTAATTTTTGTAAAAACAATAAGCTGGCAAGTTGGAAGAACATTTTCAGTTGTTTCTTGAAATGAATCTGTATATGTGTGTGTTCGTTTGTATAGTCTGGTAACATAACTTATAGTTGTTTGACTTAAACAATAACCAAATGATGACGCAACCACTCCTCCGATGAACCAACAGAATTGCCAGTAAACTAAGGGTCAGCTACGAGTCACAATTACGTCTTGCGTTGAGCCCGAAGTGGGTTAACTGCAGTGGGCACGGCGATATTAAGATCTTTTTATTCAAGTGCTATAACGACTTCACAGATTACTTAGCGTTAACAAAGTCCATGAGATTTCATTTCGCAATTTTCGCCTCGACATCTAAAATATCTAAAGACGAAGCGTTATGTTCAAGTAATATTATTATGTACGTTCTTTAAAATACAAGAACAATCTTATTCGTTGTTGTTGAGTACTCATGAATGTTGCCTTGAATGGCGCTGTCCCTTTGGAATGAAAAATATTATTTGTCCTTTGACGAGGCAATTAATAGCGGGAGTAGTGCGTTTATACGTAAATATTCTAAATGTTCTAATATAGCACAGTACGGTCTATTAATGCCCGTAGTGAAGTGCGTGAGTGTCAGTAGGTTAAATTTAAACAAACCAGTTTTAACATCGATCATGCGATTGACGGGCTCGATACGATGTTCGTTACGTTTAGAAAACACATCGTTAAAAACTTGGAATTTAAGTTAATTAAAATCAGTGTGTAATATAATGATAGCTTATGATAAAAAAAAGAAAGAATACATTCTTAAAACTTCGCACTTCTATTAATTACATAGAAATTCTCACATAAAATGTATAGGTGTTATACTATTCCTAAATTAATTAAAAGTGTGAAGAAGCGTGTTAATCATCTGAATAAAAATTCCGAATAAATTTTATCGTTTTGCGTCTCGTTCAAATCGGTCCAGCCGTTTCGGGGATTACCCCAAACAAACAGACAGACAAAATTTTTTTTATTCCTTTTTTGTCATTAGAAGCGTGTTTACTTTCACATGCACTTCGAAAAAAGCTGTTATTTTGACATTACAAACAGACACTTCAATTTTATTTATGTGTATAGATTTGTATAGATATAGATATGTATAGATATGAATGCTGTAATTATTTTGTCAAGCTGAATGTTACTTTGTCAGTTAAATTAAGTGTGATTTTGTAAACTTACTAGTACTAGTAATGTATGTTACATGCATTGACCTAGTAGACCAGTGGTTACATAATATGGGTATATTTTAACATATAATATACTTAAGTCGTATAAAGTAGACAATACGGAAGAGATTGCGCCGGTACTAAATCTAACACGAAGCCACTTCGGGTTAGATTTGTTTGATTTGTTTGATTATCAGATTTATACAGAAACTGACCGCTATCTCCCCTTCAGCTTCACCATTCGCAGCGAAAATCGGTTAACTGGGTTAAGCCAGTTATCAGTCTTAGGCTTCTGACAGACGTCTAATGATTGCCAAAGATATTAATTGACAACCGGGACCGACGGCTTAACGAGCCGAGGCACGGATTGTTTGGTATGCTATAGATAGGTGGTTACCCATCTAACAAATGACCACAGTTGGGGTTGCTTTCTTAACTTCGCAGATCGAGCGATATGCAAAACATTTCTGCCTCTGAAATTGTCGGCAGCGTCTACCATAAAAAATACGGTCAAAATTCACTGCTTTCCTGTGGCGTATGCTAACAGCCACCTCATCTTTTATTATGCTTTCATGTATAGCAACATCTTTATTCCTTTAAGTGTCCATTTGGCATATTTAGTAGGGAGGAATACATTTTTACGCACTTTTTGCACTCTGAATTTAAATTACACTTAAGGACGGACTTATTGCGACATTTTAATTATTTTTATGGACGAACAACTTTCTTGTGTCCTTGTAAATTGTATTGTACCAAAATAAAATTGAATTATTCTCGTACACGGAGAAGAATGGAATGATTTAGTTACTGAGGCTATGCCACACAATACACAATGGGCTGTGGAGGCAAAGAACGGGAATACTTTTAAATTAATTTAAAAAAATAACGGCCAAGTGCGAGTCGGACTCGGGCACCGAGGGTTCCGTACACACTTGTAGGTAAGGCTTAGGTAAGGTTAAAAGTAGGCGAACTTCAAATGAGGTCATTATTCGTCGGACAAAAGCTAGTATCAAATAAATATAGAAGATAAGTACTTTCTTTTTCGTTATCGAAATAGTGTGAATGCATATACAATTTGAATGTAATAAACTATGCAGGCACCCGGTACCCACGTTCACTTTCTACAATAATGGCGCGTGCTCGTTAGTGACTACGGTGAATGAACATCGACTTATACATGCTCTAAATTATACGGTCGCCCAGCTTTTAATAATAATAATAATAGGCCCGGATATTATTATACAGCGCCATCTAGTCGCAAATTAAGCGAAGCTCTTATTATGTATCACGTATATGATTTCCCCGAGGCGGGAATTGCACTTGCGATATAGCGCGACACTCAGATACACTAACCATCAATGATGTGTAGTAGTAGTAGCCCAACTGTGTGTTCAAAGCGATTTGTTATAAAATGTAACTTGCAAAATGTCAAAATTTTCATACGAAATTGTAGTTCCACATTTCGGCGTCGCAGCATTTTTCATTTGCACTCAGACTAAAGACCCTTTGCTTACGCAAGCGAGCTTCGTCCTTATTCTGATAATTTTCCCATATACATAGTCGGAAAGATACGAATACGCAGTTAAGAGCAATTTGATAGTGTTCCTGCTAAAGCTGCAAAAAAGACGTTGTTGGGAGCAATGTTTTGCGGATGGTAATCGTTTCCCTGGGTGGGTAATATTTCCCTTGGTAGCAAAAGCTTTAACTAGCCTTTTTACGTATTTAACTCGGGCGAAGACGCACAAAAGCTGATCATTACATAGTATAAAACAAAGTCACTACCCGCTGTCTGTCTGTCCATATGTATGCTTAGATCTTTTAAAGGTACGCAACGGATTTTATTGCGGTTTTTTTTAATGGGAAGAGTGATTCAAGCGGACGTTTTTAATGTATAATTAATTTGGGTTTTATAGGTATTTTACTTATATGTAAGTATGGCTTAACCTGCCCGTGCGAAGCCGGGGCGAGTCGCTAGTACGCTTTGCTCACTCGGGCAAAATTCAAATTCAAACTCGAGCAGAGTTTAGCAGAGATTTAGAGTGCAAAAAGTATCATAAATCGCGTTGGGAAGCATAGTTGGCAACTGGCCGAGAGCCAGTGCGCCTTGTCGTTTGTTTAAACAGTTTGTTATCAAATCAGATCATCGGATCCGAGGTCTTTTCACATAGTTACGTAGCTTCATTTATACTCGGCCCGTTATACAAGCGGGGAAATGCGCAACTCAGATAGCATGAAGTTGTTATTATACAACCTTACTTTACAAGAAGATTAATTAATTAAAATATTAAGTGGTAGACATTGTTAAGAGAATTACAAACATATTCTTGTATGGATTAAAATAAAACTTAGAATATTTGAAAGCAAGCTTTAGTATACACAATCTTCAAATTCTATACATTCCTGCAAAGGTCTCCGAAGGCATTAACATTTTACTTGAATCTCGATGTTGCAAGTATGCTACGGTAGCCTGTGGTTACCTGCCTGATGGTTAGAGTTTAATGTCTTCTATACTATATTACTAAAATATATATATCATATATAATAATATTATAAAAAGGAAAGATTTGTATATTTACAGTATGTGTGTATGTTTGTATTGAATAGGTTTCGAAAGTACTGGACCGATTTCAAAAAATCTTTCACCGTTAGAAAGCTACATTGTCACTGAGTAACCTAGGATATATATTATACTAGCTGCCCGCCACGGCTAGACGAAATATTTGATAAATGTCTACCCATGCGAAGCCGGGGCGGGCCGCTAGTTGTAGATAAAAAGACATATTACGTTGGGGCATGTACCTAAGTACTAAAAGGTTCATGCATATAAGTTTCCGAAATAATTTGAATGATTAACAGCAATATGTAAATATTGGGAAAAGAATAAAAAAAATTAAGTAATTAAAACAAAATAGAGTAGCGTTTTATACAAGTTATATTTTAAAGTAGCTATCAGCTCTGGCCGCTTATTAAACCAGAATACTGCATTACGGTACATCGTTGCCCTTTAAACTTCGCAGGCGCTTCCTGTCGGTAAATTGCTTTGCTGTTTGGTTTCCTTACTTACTATAGACGACAAAATATTGTTTCACTGCTGTATCTTTATGTATAAAAATGAATCCCTATTTTGTTTGGTCACGGCATCACGCGTGAACGGCTAGACCGAATTCGCTAAAAAAACCGGAACTTTTTTAATCGAGGTAAACGAAATGTCTTTTTTTCTATGGTGTATTTGACAGAATTCATAGCTAAGACAGGACGTCTGTCGGGACAGCTAGTACTAGATAATACTAGATAATTTCAAATATTAAGGTAATAAGGAAATATTTTTGATAAATAATGGTAAACAAATTTGATCAGAGATCAATCTCAGTAAATTTCCTTAATAGGAGGGAATGTTTTCAATATTTTAGCTATGCTTGGTCGGTCGGTAGTTGTGACTTGCAAAGCCCTGCGGTGGCGGATTACTGAGCTGCTGCTGGTCGGTATAGTAATGTAACTACTTATTCTGCAAAAATCGATGAACATCGTAACTACGAGTAACCAACTAGCCAGGTTATCCTATTTTGTCAGATTACTTTTCTTATTTCAAATCCTGGCGATAAGTAAGAAATTTCAGACTTGAAATAATTCGTGTTTTGCTCACCTTCGTTATAAGAGCAAAATACAAAAATCATAAATAGACGAACCCAACTGGCAAAGGCGTGCGACCAAGAGAGATGAATTGTCAAAAATATTAAGTTCATTATTCACGAGTCCAGCTCCGGTGCACAATTTCATGATTCTTGGCCCACTGGTTAGGGCTGTACCGCTGGGTTGATTTGATTTATGTAAAATCATTAGAAGTAAATATATCACTAGCACCTCAGAGTAGATAATATACTACGTACAACTAGCACCAAGCAAAATTAAAGAGAGGTAGGGCGATTTGGGATTTCCCGTGGGTTTTCCAATATAAATTGGAGCCGCCCGACTGGGGGACTGTACCTCCACCTTACAGAAGACCGCAGTGAAATAACACTACTTGATGTAGTGTTTTTTGTTCTTCTGCGGTAAGTAAGGTTGCCAGTGCTCCACGAGGATACGCTGGGCTAGAAGTAATGCTGCTAGCACAGTGAGTCCTCATCAACAAAATGGTTGGCAACCCGTTAGTGATACCCCTGGTATTTCTAGCGGCTATAGGCTACGGTTACTGCTTACCATCAGGTGGGCCGTATGCTTGAGTGCCACCTTAGTGGTATGAAAAAAAAGCCTATATATAAGTATATTTCGATTGATTCCTGTATTTAACGTCGTTCGAGGCGAGTTTAGGTTCAAATTTAAGGTCATAGAATAAGGCGGTGGGACCTGTTGTTAATATATCGAATGGGTTGTCTGGGCAAGTTCCTGCATACATTTTGACGGCTTAGTAGCCGTATCTATTCAATCATTTTAGCATGTCGCGCTATATATATATTTGATAAAATATATGATAAGATAAGTTACAGATTTATTTATGGAAAGATCATAATATAATTTCATTGGGTACTATATTTTATGACATATCTTATAAAGTATTTCGTGAACACTCATAGCGAAATCCACATTTTTTTTATGATAGCCAAACCTTACCCATTACCTTACACACGAACTCAACATATTTTATTTGCATAGTCTACTTTTTTTTAAACATACCGTTGGTATAGTTCTTAGTAAACCTCGTGTTGCATCTGGATGTTTCGTATACATTCTAAGTAAATTCTCTGGTACCCACCATAGTACAATCTTCGTTAAGTGGGACCAGATGACGCGGTGGGATAATGTCCGAACATAAAATGACATATTTTACAGTACCACGCATTTTCGACCTTGCGTCGCTAGGAAAGCAGGGAACGCTCAATACCAGACAGCTACCCAACCTTTATAAAAATAAAGATATATACTAAATTTTTTTCACATATTCCAGATTAAAACGGAGAAGCTGAGAGTTAAAATGGATTATGTAATCGATGATCGGAAATACAGTCAAGGAAATCGATATTCCACGATAAGGATCGCACCGATCCCAACTTTTCGCTTACTCGATTAGTGTGAATGGGGCTATTAAGGGCGAAATCACGGGCATCACGGCCATGTAATGTTTTGTGCTTCCCGTAAGATCAGACATACAGCCCAATTACAGTAAGTTCTTTTGTGATTTCCTTAAAGACGAAAATATTCTATGGAAATAATTTTGGGTGTCATATTATTATAATCAATATGTTGTGTGTAAATTTCACACAATGTAATTTTATCAAAGGTTACATGAAATAGACACACGATGAAAAAAAGCAATTAATTTATATAAGTAAAGTTATATGAAATAATCAGAGAGGCTGGCAGCAAAGCCGATACTTTGGGCAAAATAAGATCCAGCCTTCTTGTAACCAGAGGTCTTAATCAAACCTCCTTGTATTGAGGGTGGATGAGTCTTCGGTCCTCATGAATGTTGTACAGCAGCGGCACCCGGCAGCAGTCGAAGTGTCCGGGAATTATAAGTTATATATGAGAACATACTGACATACGGGTCTTTGGATTGGAGCGAAGGTTAAAATCTTGGTATACGGTATATAAGTCACAAGATAGACATTCATATTTATAAGTTCATACATAAGTGACGGAGTCTCTCTACAGCGCGTTCTCATTTATACTCTTCACCTAATAGCGCCATCTTTCGGTACAAAATATAAACATTAATTTCTATAAAAAAAAATAAGTGGATGGTCTGGTCTGGTATACTTATTAGCTGCCATGCGGGAAACGAAAATAATTTAGTTCAGTGTTTTCAACCTTTTTCATGACATGACACCTTTAGTAAAAATATATATTTCGCGACCCCCCTACCCGCTTTTTTAGGGTTCCGTTATTGAAGGGTAATCAACGGAACCCTATTACAAGATTCCATTCGCTGTCCTTCCGTCCGTTTGTCTGTCAGCAGGCTGTGGGGTGTCACGACCCACAGGTTGTAAAACACTGTTTTAGATAAACATGCCTACGTGAATGTGAGATCCTTTCTACCTAGGCTGAGAAAATAGAGCGCTATTACATACGCTCGCTAGGTTTGTAGACCTTATTCGTGTCTTCTTCACGTATGCCCCTGGTTTCAAGCGCTCTTAACTTTTCCGTTACTAAGTTGGTAGTATTTTTATTTGGTCTAAAATTTGATTGTGGACTTAAGCTCCTTTTTCTTCTATTTAGATTCGTATTGATCTCTTTTTGACCTTCTTTCACGCCAAGAGAACGCATCACTCTACATAGTAATATAAACTGTGATACCCCCTCTCAATTGCTGAGCCCTACAGGGTGTGTGTTAGTTAAAAGTATACTTGTAATTTGTAATGTATTATACTATAAGACATGTGCAATTTATTGAATAAATAAAATAAAAAGTTTAGTTACCAAAGTGAACCTACTCAAAAACATTTTAATCTCATTGAATATTTTTAAACCAAAAATAGATATTTCAATGGGAGAAAATATTATCTAATTAATTTAAATCTTCTTGTACCTCTTAATAATTCAATTAAATTCGGCTTTAATCATCCCGAAAGTGTTGAGTTGATTAATAAAATGGCCGAGTCAATAGCCCTGATTAATTTCGTTAATCACAAGAAAGGTTTAATTTTCCCCGCCTCTTTACAAAGTTTTGAAGGGTTCCATTTTAGTTGTTTGTACCTATATTTGTTTCTCAATGACGTCGAAACAGCTGAATAGATTTAAATGAATTAAGTTTGGCCGATTACTTGATAACACCTGCTATATACACAGGTTATTCAAGAACGACGACATTTTTTCGACACAGCAACGAACTATTATTACCTGGGTGCAATAATAGTCGTGGTGGCCTTGTGGTTGAAGCAACGGTTGTCATCTGATGGGCCCAGGTTCAAATCCCGGCCTGTACCAATGAGTGTTACCAAGCTTAAGTACAGTGAATAATCACACCATGAGCTAAAAAAGACAGGTAGGGCGAATTGGGATCTCCCGTGGGTTTTCCCATGGAAATTGCCGCCCGACTGCGGACTGTACCTCCGCCTTACACTAGATCGTAGTGATATAACACTACTTTGATAAACTGTTGTGTTTCTGCGGTAAGTATGGTTGCTAGTGTTCCACGCGGATACGCTCGGCTAGTAATGCAGCTAGCACAGTGAGTCAAGATCAGAAACAACTCGCAACTCGTTAGTGATATCCCTGGTATTGCTAGCGGTTATAGGCTACGGTGACTGCTTACCGTATGGTGGGCCGTGTCGTATGCTTGTGGTAAAAAAAAAACCATTGGCTATTATAGATTAGTGTTGGCTACGGTAGCCGCTTATCACACGGTCGTCTTATTTGCCAACTTAGTGGTATAAAAAACACACCAGCTATGCTCGTTGCGTTGCAATACCTCTTTTGTTTTCTTAGTACTAATTGTAAGTAGTATATTATCTACTCTGTGGTACTAAGGAATACCTTACGAAGAGTCACCAATAGAATGGGCCACAAAAATTTTAAATGAAGTGGTATAGGAGCTCATAGTGCGGATGAACTAACAAATATGAATGTATTTATTATAAATAGACTGATACCACTATTAAAGTGAAGTTTTGTGCTACGGTGAGTGCATATAAGGCTTCTTCGACATTAGCGACAATATACTCATTACTTGCATGATATTAGCATTACTTTCGTCTATGAAGTGAGTACCGAGTGTGTGTTAGCTAAAATGTACAGTGTTTCATAAGCTGGTGAACATACGTTATTATAGGAACAGTTTTCATATTTTTAACATATTAACGTCATTACAAATTTAATCGCGGTAACTACGCGCCGGCTGCTCATACTTAACTACCTAAATACAATTTTAGTGCATTACATTCACGCCTGTTATAAAACCCCAACAGACAAATTAATCCTTTACTTATGCCGCCGCCCACTCGCAATGTAACTTTATATGTAGGTAAGTTTTGTACCCTTTCATCAAAACGCTTCCCTTTTTAATTTTATTGGATAATTACTCAATGTCCTTTCTTAATGTAAACTTGTTTACATATTTCAGTTAAAAATTGTCCAAGTGCGTGTCCAGAATGCATAAGCTTTGAGGGACTGCCATGAGCAGGGGGTGGAGATAATTAAATGATAGTAATAAAATAAATGAAAATATATTGTTTCTCGACTACAATCATATTTAGATTGATGATGTTATACCTAATTGAATTATGTTTATTTTAAAATCTAATGAAAAGTATTAATCTCATTCTAAATAGCTACTCTTTGACAGCAGCCTATTTTTCGAGTGAGCGTAGGATATTGTATTCTTTTGGCCAACGCGGTCAGTGTCAAGCCAAAGTATACGCTGAATGTAATTAATTCTAATTTCAAAATTGAATTAAATATATTGAATTGCGAATATGATCGCGAATACGAGCTTTTGTTGAGGGCGTGCGCAGTTCAGAGTTAGTGTTAGTTCTGGACAGTATATGGTAGGGCAACTACTATGACGTCCGACATGATGCTTAGAATCTAATTAGACTTGCTTTATGACCGTATATGATTAAACAAATTTAAATAAATTTATTGCAGTAAAATGCTATGAAAAATAGTGTTTGCAAAATTAATTCAGAATTTAACGAAATATTCACCAGATAAACCCAATTCACGAAATCCCATGTACACTAGAAATATATATTATCAATATAATGTTACGAAAACACGTAAAATAAAATATAGAAAACATTAGTAAAAACCTACGCATGGAATGTATTTTTTATTTCATCTGGTAGGTACAGAGCAGGGATTGTATATTTCTGTTGCCAATTAAAGAATTTCCGCTGAAATTGTTACGGAAAACTCGCAGGAAAATAATTTCCGCGCTGCAAGTCACCCGGATGAAAGTTGAAATCGGATAACATTGAATTTCGTTGTATTCGTTGTTTGTCATTTTGCTGTCTCAGTAATGATTATGTTTAATTTGCATTGGAAATTTTACGATTTTCAGAAAAACAGCTGTAAAATATTCATTTTACAGCTGTTTTTCTGCAATACATACTTATTTTATTATTCAATAATTATGATTACACAATAGAAGTTTCATACCAAAACGAACGTACAAACCAGCCACCTTTCATATTGGTATCGGATTTTTAATCTTAATTTTTCCAAATCCATTACTCAGGCATTTTCAAAGGGCCATTATACATCCCAACGTTATCTGATCAGGAACCTGCCATCGCCTGCTAATGTTGCGTCCAAAGTTCCCAATAAAATATAAAGAGGGCAGATGTTAAACTAAGCTAAACTGTATGAGGTTACATTGTTTTAACTTATCATCAATTATTCACTTTTTTTAGCCTGCTTTACAAGCTAAGTGTAGGTATCTATCTCATTTACAAAAAAATAATGTATTTGAATTTGTTTATATTGTATAATAAAATTTAAAATTCAGTACTTTTAGTTTTAGTAAATAAACTTATCAACTTTGTACCAAATATAGGAAGAACTACTTAAACTATACCCTTACATAAATTTTATAAGCATTTTTAGGCACTTTTCCAGAATTTGAAATACCATATACATTTTACGAATTTCAATGGAAATAAGCATAAATAAATGTCACCGATAGAGCAGGCAAATGATATGAGCTGAAATCTCCGAATAATATTTACACTGCGCACGACACGAGAAAGTTGACCACAAAAGGTTTAGAGCGCTACGCCGTAGCAGCTGTGCTACGAAACAATGTCATTTTATATTAACACTTCAGTGTAAGCAATGTGATTCAAATTTAATAAACATTTAAAGAAATAAATTAATATTATCTACATGCATAATAATAGCATAATTAAGTTTTGATTAATATTTCACCATTGAAATTAACTATTGTGTTCAATTATACATATGTATTCTGTCATCACCAATATAATATATTTTTGAACTATTATTTTTTAGTCAGTGTCCCTGTTATAAAATATTAAGTTAAATTTCAGGTTCTTTCAGGATTTTTAACCTCATTTTCCAACACGAGACTTCATTGGAATGGAATCACGGACTTGAATATTTTCTTGGCTACACGCCAGCCATTACACATATAGATATGACATACAGATTGCACTCTATAAATCATACATCTACTGTAGGTGCTCCATGTGTAGAAGGTACTTACTGATTTTTTTTATAAAATTTCATTTTATTTTATTCACTAGTAGAAATAGAATGACACTTGTGTTCTGTTACTCGGACATAGGGTAGGTTTTTATTAGTGAAAGATTTGTTTTAAAAACGCTTCTGTTTCGCCATTACTCAAGTATTATGCCGAACCTGCCTACATACGTGTGAGAAGAAATTCAAGAGATAAGAGACGGCGACGGACTGAACATCTGTTACGTTGGCACCAAATTATCTTCGGTGGAAACTCGGTCCTATAACGCCTTTGCCTACCTCTTTGGCGACCCTTCTGGGAAGGCGCGAAGATATATTATTATATTTTTACTCAGAAAGTATGACGTTTTGAATCATATCTATTTAGGAGAGTATGCCATACGTAATTTAAAAGACATAAGGTTTGATTAATTTATTTTTGAATGCCATTTCTTCATGCTTCATTCAAAAATCAATGTTATTTATATTAAATCACGTCGTATTTTTCAAAACGTGTCATTCACAGAGCACTTGTGAATCACGTTTATACGTGAACAAGCTTATATACGTCAAATAGGCAAGTATCTATTCATTAATCCCAGAGATGTTCGTATCTGATATAAATACGGTGTGGTAGTCTTATAAGTTTATTTCTTTTTTTTCACAAATCTAGGAAGATACGAGAAAGTGTGGTATATGATACGGTTCACATTAGCTTACCAAAAAAAAAACATATTCCAGTAGAAATATACACTTTCTGTATTGGACTATAAAAAATGTATACGAATAAACCAAACTATTACTGTAAATCCTATATAATGGACTTAAAATAATAATAATAATTTGTCCTTAGTTATTTTAAGTAAACCGTTGATTCGTATTGTTATCCAAATGTCCATTTGCCCCGGGGCCGCTAGTAGCCGGGGTAAGTTAAGGTTACTTTGATTTATTCCAAGCCCGCGGCTCATCGAAATCGTTTTGTTATACATTAGTTTATTCATGTAATTTGCTTTAGACATTAAAGGAAGGGAGATTAATTAGTTTGCTTACTCTATTCAATTTTTTTTGTATTTATTTCCGTATCATGTGGAACGTATAGATCTGATTTCTATTATGTATCATACGAATGTGTGTACCATAGAAGAACGTAACAGTAGCAAAAGAGGTGTGAAAGTCGTGTTTCATACGTATGTATGAAAATAATTTCACTTTAAACTACGACTTTTCCCGGGAATTGCAAGAGTTCCCTCGGAAAACGGGAATGAATCCAATTTACTTGAGATTAAGACGCAGGTGCAACACGCTCAGCGTTATTCCTTAGGTATGCTAGCGGCAACATTGTCAGATTACTATTTTGTTCTTGGGAATGAAACCATTTATTTAACATTTAAAGTTTTGGTAGATTATTTGATTTTATAATTTTATAAGTATCCAAGATACCACAGAGGTTTATGCAGGTTGGCACCTGCATAAACCTCTGTGGTATCTTGGATGTAACATTAAATATATTCACACAAAGAGAAAGGAATACAAAGAGGTAGGTAATAATATATATTAAAAAAAAATCTGCAGTACTCAGTAGTCGCATTTCAAACTAGGCACTTACTTATTTATGATGGAAATGCTGATAAACAGTATTTATAGATATTTATAGTAATTTGATAGAGAATAAGTACTGCACTGCTGTCGTCTTGGTACCCCCCCCGTCTGATACTGATTTTATTAAATATTTTTATCTGTATATAGTTACATTTATTCTCTTAACAAATGTTTCTCTTAGATTTAAATATATATATAATTTATTTAAAGTGTTTGTAGCCAATTTAGTTGAATTGACTTGGCTTTGATGACACATTTACACGAGAGTGTTTTGGAGCATTTATTTTAATTAAGTATCTTTCAGTATCTAACCTAAAGTGTACTACTTAGTTTTAGTTTCATGTTGTGTTTTTTTTATTATAATTGGTATCTGTCTTGATCTCTCAGTCTCTTTATCTCTGGAGCTATTGATTATTCAGTTAAGAGATACATGATTTTAATAAATAATATACAAGTGTGATTTTAGCACCTCAGTGATTACCACAGATTACAGCTCCCGTGCCCGAAATACTTGGAGATATTGTGTTGTAAAAAGTTATGGCAAATCGATTTTATGAGGGTCTCCACATCGATACAGTTATGAAACAACGCGGTAGGTAAACCTTATCGACTGGCTATTGTTACAGGAGCAATATTATTACAATACCTTTATAACTACATATATCCAACATCCAACATCAATCAGTGAGAAAGATTGAAATCTTTGTTTGTTCGTTATTCAGTCACGAGTCACGACAAAATAAGAACTGATTTTAAATAAAAAATTTTACACAAATATATTTATTTAGCAATGTAATATCGACCGTAGCATAATATAGTGTAAATAGTGTGTTACAATGATAAAATTGCAAACCTTTGGCAAAATCGCTGGGTGCAGCTAGTAAAATTATTTACGACTCCTTGCAGACGTACGTAGACATTATAATTCCACACTTATTCCTAAATAAGGAACCTAGTACGAGCCTACAGTCCATCGTCATCACCACACCGAGGCGGTGGTTTTTGCACAGGTGAGTGATATTTCTCTCTTGAATTACTTAGCTCTTTTGCTTCCTTTAAATTCATAAATTATTGTCCTACAGGCACATTCTCGATAGTCTATTGAATTAATTAGACATTATTAAACTGTCTACTAAATTCAGTCCATCACGAAGATCCATATGAAATTAGTAACACAACTAAGACACATAATATTCCAATACAGCCCTGAAAAGTTCGGATAAAAATGTAAAAGAAAAACGTCTTTTACAAAGGTATGCCCTTAATGCGTGATAGGGTTCATATCATATTCATGTAAGTGCTGTAGTTTAACTTTGTCTAAAAGGTTCGTTTGTGAACAATGGTTTTAAGTGTCACAAAGGGCGCGAATGGTAAACGAATGGAGGCTTGGGGCGGGCGAGGTGACGCGGCGCGGTGTGCGCGCCCTACTTATAGTGTTGCCAGATTTTCATTCTTTTACGTGTTTTGGGGTATTTTGATACTAAACAGTAAACACATACAATATCGATACATCACATATTGTTTGTGATGTATCGATATTGTCTCGCACATTGAAACTGACATTGTCGTGGTTAAAGATACATATTTATATTGCTGTAATTAATTTAGTCTACGTTAGTAAGCCATTTTTTGTAACGCAGTTGCAAGCATGTATTGTCATTTTAATGATCGCTTCTATAGGCTACGTAACGATAACCGCTTACCATCAGGTGGATCGTTACTTGCATGGCATATTTTTTAGAGCCTATGAAATACACGACTATTATTCTGTCAGTTTGTCCGTGACGTAGAACATTATATTCTATTTAAAGTGGTTCGACGAAGTCTTTTTTAAGCAATTTGATCGTACAAACGCCTTTTATATCCCCTTTGATTAAGCAACAGATTTTTTAAATCATTGATCATGAAAAAATCGAAGCCGTGGTAGCTTTACCATCCACGCTAGCAACCCTTAATTTTGCCCAGAGTGGAGCGCGCGACTGCGGCGAACGAACGCCGCGCCAGCCTCCGCCGCGCCGCCGTTGTCTTCAAACTGGACAAACTTGCAGTGAAACCTGTGTGAAATGATGCCGCATTGATTGTGTGTGACCGAACCAGCTACTTGATAATATCAGGTGACCTTCCTGAGCTTAGGGTGAAAGCCGCACCATCGCCCACCGTCAATCGTTTTGAGTAAGTACCTACTTTCTTTTGTATTTTTTAAGGAAGTTTAAGGTAAAGTCGGATTCTAGGGTTTTATTTATGAAAAGGTATTTTGTCTTGAGATAGAAATTTGCGTATTTACACTACCATCGCTTGTAACTTTCGATTGACGATCAGCAAAAGTTTGTACTCTGATAAAGGCAACGAAATACAATATTGTAAAAATACACCGAGAAAAGTATAAACCTGCCATCAGGCGATAAATTATTCAGAATTATTCAAAGGCCATCTGACTAGTCAATTAGATATTCAATGATGATAAATATGAAATTTGGACGTCGGCAACCAACTTAATACAATATGTAGCAATTAACATTGAACACGAATTGTAATTGAGTAAATTGTGGGCATACGCCTATGTTTATGATGAAAGAGTCAGCGTAATTAGGGTTTTCTGTATAGAACGGGCACCTCATACATACCCATAAAACTTAAAGGGTGTCGTATTATGAAAGTTTGATAAACGACATCCGTAGAGAACCCGAGCGTACTTTGTGTGACTCATAAGCTTCCTGGGAGCCGCTTTATCAACTAACTAACCCCCAACCAACCTCAACTATACCGTTCCTCGTTAAAACTTCCTAATGCGTGCACATCGCGGCAAACAAAAATGGTGTGGAACAAAGAAATGGTGCGGCGCGGGATAATTTATTCCGCAGGGACGTCATGGCTTACCTTCAAAATGGACGGAACGTGGATTTGCGGCCACACGGTAGACTGAGCCAGAATTGGTTATTGAAATGGAACCCGCACTAATGAGTCCCATCGGTGTATCGACTTTACTTAATTACACATTTGCTTTCGTTAACGTCCATCCAATGTTTTTTCAATACATTGGTATGGAATACCCTTTCCATACGGCTTTAGCTCGTGCTAATCATCTGGGCTGATCTCACCCGCCTTCCACCGAAAGATCACGTAGTTGAATCTATTAGGCATAAAACGAGTTCGGATTTAACATCCCAGACAAAATAATAGCCCATCACAAAGTAATTGAGAATAACTTCGAAATTCTCTCGAAGGTTTATGTAAATTGACTTACAATTGGAATGAAAATTGCGTATTAAATTGTATGTTGAATGGTTTTATATCTGAACGGAAAGGTAAGTCGAAGGGTCGTATAGATTACCAGTACTTAACGATTAAATCAAGTTTGCATTTGGGTTTTATGTGTGTCGTGGGTGTCGCAAATATTCGTATTTTAAACCTACATATATAAGCATGTAGGTTTTTCAAACCTAGACCGTACTCATGTTGGATCCGTGTGGTAATGTAACACATCTTCCTCGGTCGTCGTTATTACTGGTAAGAGGGAAAGTGGGCCAGAGTAATTAACCATCACTGGCCGTCATATTATACGATTAAGTCTAACAATGTAATTACATTACCCGTTTTTATAGTCCTATTTCTTGCCCCGGGGAATAAAAGAAAATGTTGTAGCACGGGGAAGAAAAATTAATTTACATAACTTCTCAACGAAGTTAAGATTGTAGGTGTATCATTACTTGGGAAAATTGGTTTGCATTCATGGTTGAAGACTTCTTCCTGGTAAAAAAGCTGGTTAGTGGTAGGCGCTCTCTACAAAAGATACCTATATAAAAACGAAATTTTTCGTATCTTATTATCCTTAGTGGAATTTACACTTTGATGTTCGGTTTTAGCTAGCACATACTTTTAACAAACTGATGAAATAAGGCTGATTCCATCCCTCTCTGAAATAAATGCGTCTTATTGCAAAACGCTGCCAAATAAAAGTTCTATGGGTATTTTAAGCAGCATTTTTTAATAACACTTCAAAAAATATATTTCATTAATCCCGGAAAACCAATATAAAATCTACTTTGGCTAAAAATATATTATAATCTCTCGAGACTTAATCCATGAAGTGACAAAAGGTCCCTTACTTTTTTATATGGATAAAATTATTTCTATATTTTGTTTTTCAGATTATCTACCTTAACGTGAATTACGGGAACTTTTGGCACTCAGCTCGACAAAGGAAAGAACCAAGGGGCTTCTAGCTAGGCACAATGATTAAAGGTTAAGCAACTCAGCTAAGGATATAGATATCAATTGTAGGGTTCTGACCTCGGCTTAGGGCGTTGCTAGGGGGGAGTATTTTCCTTGTTTAGGAGTAGGTAATTAAATGTTATAAATGATATTTGTTTATAATTCACTTTTAAATGACTGGTTACATCTGATTCATAAGACGTGGCTAAAATTATCATTTTTACATAACTTATTACAATAAAATTGAGATTCTTTTTTTTCCTCTTCTCTTTTTATAATTACGGTATTCATAAGTGCCTATTCAGAGCCAAAATTAATAAACAAATATGAATTGAATTAGTGCCTATAATAGGTATTCAGTTTTCACTTGGTTTAATAAGTTTATTTAATCTATGTCAGGGGCCCGGATGCTTTTCAGCTTTTCAAGGAGGTCTCACGTCGGCTGATTGAGGCCTCCCGTGACAGGCGTGCTGGAACATATCTCGCTCAGAGAATCAGCATTGCTATCCAGCGTGGCAATGCTGCCAGCATTCTTGGCACGCTACCGCATGATTCCGGTTTGGGTCAGATCTTTTATCTATAAGTAGGTAGGTTAAGATATGTTTTGTAAATAGTTTTATCTGTTTTGTGTCATCTATGTCAGTATTATAAAGATATAACAGTAATTTGTATATATATGGCGCAAGTATGGAGCTAATGAACAGATTAAATATAACATCACCGGTTATATTTGATTATCTTTATTTCTTCTATTCTTTTATCCTTATGTTATGTATTCCAAGCAAGCTTAAAATATTGAGAACTTACCTAGCGGGGTAAGTACGAGCAGCCATTTAAAATATATAATGAGTATTCTCCGTGGGTGGGTAATTAAGATTGATAGCATACTTTCACGAAAGAAATAAATCATGAATGCAATTTGGATCGAAAATGTTGCCAGTTAATTTATGGGCTTTTGTGGTTTATTTTCAAGCCCCTTTTATTTCGCCATCAGGGAAATATTTCAATGGAGAATTTCGGAATTAGATATTTTGTAAAAACACAAATTGCTTTTAGGAGTTTTTTAAAGGAATTTTTAGTGAAACTAGCTATACTTAAATAAATTTGCAATATGATTTGTATAAGGTTTTGAGCTATATACATATAAATAGCATTTTCCCACATCCCTTTTAATATACATGATCATTCTGTGATTAGAAACAATGTTTGACTTATATAATAAAATTTAATTATAATTCGGGTAAAAATTTACCCCAATCCTAAATCCCTATCAATAAATTAACCCGTACCTGTAAATACTAAATGAAACAAAAAATATAGTATAAATCATAAGAAATACTATATAGCGTGTAGGTACTATATGTATGTGTGTCAGGTGAACAATTTACAGTTTTAGGTTCTAAAAATACTGAAAAGCGTTATTACAAAGTGGACCCAACAAAATGAACAGTAAAAATATTATAACTTAAAGGTATACCTCGTTAAGTTTAAAAGTAAACTTAGCCTATTAATTTCCTAACAGAGTGGGTTGTTTAAGTTTTCGCAAACTACATAATTGCTAGGCGGCATCACATTATGTACGAGCCACTGTATGCGTGAGTACAGTAGGTATTACGACCACCGTCCGAGCGTAAAATAGGTAATTTCCC
This sequence comes from Falcaria lacertinaria, assembly GCA_951449985.1. NCBI lineage: Eukaryota > Metazoa > Arthropoda > Insecta > Lepidoptera > Drepanidae > Falcaria > Falcaria lacertinaria. The sequence continues at coordinate 9,123,747 of OX602111.1, read as the reverse complement.
TCGTCTATTAAGCGAAGGAATACATTTCACCTACTCGTAACACGTTCGAACATAAAAAGTGTTATTTTTTCATCCAAATTACTGCAGTATTTTTGCATGGGTGGATTTTATTGGCTCACGTTCGACCATCTAATACTCAATCTGCGTTATATGAACACAAAAATACTGACGTCAATAAGAACCGATATTTACCCTTTGCTTTTCGATGTCTGTTAGTAGCACTATTGTTGGTTATGTTTCTCGTACATAGTGAAGTGGCGAAACTTACTGACCTGTACATGGACGACGGGTCTGGTACAAAATTACGAGAAAGTGTCCGGAGCTCAACTACCTGAATGTGAGTTATTGTATATTGTAGAAACTTTTATTTTCCTTATAAGCGCCCAGTTGAATTTTGTTTGCCTACATTTATAGGCCTGAGGCCGTCACCAAACGGGGCTGTCGGCCGACCAATCGGATGTCGCATTCGCATTTTGTAGTGTATTAGCTCCAGACACCTTTTGAAAGCAGCCCCGAAGTTAATTTATTATTAGTTTAGTGGCGATACTACATAATCTTCAAGACTAAAACTAGCATTCCTAGCTTCTCGTACCTATAAGCTACAAATCAAGAAAGCGTATACTATGTGAACTGAAATCAACAATCTATCGGAGATATATAAGCACTTAACCAATTACACTGCTATTTCAAATGATAGAAGCAGAGTGCAGTTGTACTTGAAATAGAACTCAAAGCGAGATATCGTAATTCCATTTGAGTCGCATTTGGTAGCTTGAACTGCGCTTTTAGTTGTACGGTGAAACATTTTGAAACTCCTTACACCTAACTTATAGGATTAGTTTTAACATCGTTATAGTGTATCCGGCACTTTAATACTGAATACAAGTTCAGAATGAGATAGCAGTAACTTTAAGCCTTAGGTACCCTCTCTTAAGCACATTATCTAATACCATATAATTAATTTAATATATTAATTCCAATCAAATTATGTTATGCCATATATGTAGATGTTTGAATGTGGATGGGTACAGGGGACGAGGTAGACCTAAGAAACGATGGATGGACTGTGTGAAAGATGAAATGGCCAAAAAGGAAGTGAATACAGAGATGACAGCTGATACAGGAATGAAAGAGAAACAAATATTACGCCGACCCCATATAACGTGGGATATGGCCAGGAGAATAATGGTGATAGATGCCGATAGAATTATAATATTTATATTATATTGAGTAGGTATTATTACGAGTGATATTTCCGTTATCAGTCAAATATTCATGGTAAGTACTATTTCTAAAAGGTATATCCACTGTTTGGCATCGACTAATTGGCAGTCACAACATGGCTGATAGTGCACAATATCGACAGGCGCTGTGTGCTAACGGAAATTAACGATGACAATTTTACACCCACCGTAGTAGGATGAAAGCACGAATTTATGCCGCTGTCGACAATAATGGAACAAAAACATTGACAGTTTTATTCCGCACGCAGAAAATCAATTTCATTATGCAAATCGCACGAGCGCTTCACTGCTTTATTCAGCGAAGAAAATAAGCTTCTTGTATAGACATAAGACGGACGCTCAAAGATTTTAACAAGAATTTAAATCGGCATCTGTGGTGCACGGACAAATAAATTAAAGTCGGAAAGAAACTTCACAGCGAAAATCACCAACGAAATGGTCTTTGCTCGGCGTCGGAAAAAATATTTTTTTTTTATACTTTTTCATGTTCATTTAACGGCTTTTGTTTAAATACTTAGAACGGGCTAGCAACATTTTAATATCAATACTCATAATTAAACTGTAACAGGTCCAATTCTGTACATTGGATATAGGTATTATTCATTTATTTATTCAGGAACAAAAATGCAAAATTATACAAAAACGATTTTGCGACAGTAATATCTGCAGTAGTTTAAAACTGTGTCGTAGATATAACCCAACCCCGGGAAGTGGCGTTACAAAGTTCCAGGTATTTTAAAATATATTATAAACTAAATTAACGTAATTAAATTAATGAAATTAATAACAGTTAACGATAGAGCAAATATTTTATAAAGGTATGTTTGTATGTATGTATATGTAAGACTTGTGAATGTAAGTACATGTTGGCGATATGATGGTGTGGTGTATGAAACTTTATTATACATACTGTTATATGTATGTTCTACATTCCATCCCACGGTTGCCTGGAAGAGATCGCCGAGGGTGATAAGGCCGCCATTTTTGCTGTTATTTGTGTATATCCTGTATTTTTTTATAAATGGTGTACAAAAAGTATTCAAATAAAAATAATAATAATATAAGATTCTTGTTATCCTGAAATTCAGCACGGTTCCCTTGGGAGAGAGTATGGAAGTCATAATATGTACTTAGTTGTAACTCATAAACGCGTAGTTCGAATTCATTCATTCTTTTTTTCTTGGATGGGAGGTACTTTAAAGATTGTCCTGTTTTAAAGATTGAGTGGTTTTGTAGTTCAGAAATAACAGACATTCCATACCCCAGTAAGGAGCCAATAACGTATGTCCTGTTCCTGTACATTCACCGGAATGTACAGGAACCTTAGACCCTACGGCTCGTCTTATGCGTGTATGCACTGTGTGATGTTTTAAAAAAGTCTGTAATTTTGCCTTTTTGGAATTTTCACAGGCTCAATATTACTTTTTTCACGAGAGGCCTTTATTTCATCAAATTTGGCTAACGGGAAATACACTTATTTAAATGTTTTAGGTGTCTGTTTAGTAGGTTTACAATTTACAATTAAACGAAGGCGATTCGTTACCTTTTTAAGAATCAAATAAATTCTATGCGTACAAAGTCGCGGGTCAGGTAGTATTAATTATAACTGCAGGACCAACAATCGGTATTGACGAGTGACCAATAAGCGAAAAATGATCATATTATATAGTATATCGTGTACATATTCTTCTTTTATATACAATAATTATTATACATGTAAAGATACCCAGCTTGAACTTGGCTTGACACGCTGCCGCGTGTCTAGATAAAAATAAGAATATTGTGACTGACTGTACCTCTTCAATATTTTATGGAGTACAATTAAACTAAATAATATACAATTTAAATTCCAAGTTATTTCATTGTTTCCAATGGAGCAGTTTGGGAATTGTAGAGAAACAACACTAGAGTACTTTGAGAATAATTTCAGCTACTTAAAATATTATTAATTATATTACACCCCCTTAAATGTATGATAATTTTAATACTAACGTCGTCTGAATTGTCAGTTGTCGCTAGTGTCACTTTTAATTAAATGTAAATTAATCTTCCTTTATTAATTCTGAATTCAGAAAATTTATTTAAGTATCGTCCCTTTTCATTTACGTCATGATTTCTGATCGTGTCTCGTTCATCTCAATTAATTTATTCAGACAAGGCTTCCAATTTATACGAAATAAATCCACAATACATAAAAGCGATTTATCAATCGTGACAGATGTTTTTAGAAGTGTTTCAATATAATTTTCGATGTGGAATAATAATATAATATTAATATTACATTCATTACCATAATGCCCTAACATCATCAAAATTATTTAAAAGAAGCAAAGATATTTCACGATCCTGGCACGCGATATGACGCCTTTTAAAAAGCTGTTATTTAGCTTGTAATGTTTCTTTGAATTGGTCAAATTTTGCAAGCTGCATTACACATTCATGCTCACAATACCTTGTATTATAATAGAAAAGCATGGAAGACGAACGAATAACGAACCAACAAATATTTATTCTATGTTATAATAAAGATAGTTGAATGTTTGAAACGAGATGAGAGAGAGAGATCTTGTTATAAAAATTATGAGCATTTATATTTAAAATGTTAGTTTCATTATAGGAAAGAACAAAATAGGCTTAAAGTTTGTGAACTTCTTTAGCCCACATCCCTATGGTAACATATTTAAGGAATTAGGATTAAATATTCAAATTGAGAACCTTTGCGAATCACTTAAAAACTGGAGCAAAAAGGTTGCTCTACAAGCAGAAACTTAATTTACCTTTTTTCAAACCAGAAAGCAGAAGGCGAAATAAGTTCGAAATAACAATTTTATCAAGTCGACATTTCCAACGGCTGTGTATGGAGTCTGAGTCCACATGGGACCGCAAAGCGGTAGTGTGTGAAACTTGATATAACTTCGTGGCAACTGCTGAAAAACAGCCTCTATGTCAGTCACGTCGGGAATGCAAGATGAATAACCTTTTATAGTCAATTATATATAACTATACATATATAACAAATATACATTTGGATCTTTGCCTTCAAAGTCAACTTTCAGAGATAATGTATACATGCTTTATCCATATCTAGAGTTCTAATGAGTTAGTGGTTTGTCACGTCACATCAACTATACAAACAAAGACCGTAATTTTGAAGTTGCTGTTCGTAGAGTTCTGTGATACCAACAATGAATGACATATAAAACGTACCAAAGGAATTCATTATTACCCTGTTGCCAAATCCGAACTGGGCTCGAAAACATTTAATTCATGTTGTGTGTCGCTTGCCTCCCAGTAGCAAGCTACTAACCATATATTTCGACCGCGGCAGTTATCGGGTGTTAAAATGCTTATAATTATAAATGTTTATTTGATGTATAAACCATAAACTAAATTACCCAGCTTAATGACTCGTTTATAGACATGATCAATTCTCATAGAACAAAACAAATTAACTGTTTGAAAAAAACATTCGTTGCACTTCTTTCTTCCTAACTTTGTTTTGATTTTCATTTATTTTCATTGATTTACAAATAGATAAGTAGATAAAATGATAAATCTATTTTAACTTTAGCCGTTTTCTGCTGCAAAGCAGTGCAGGCACGTGACAGACGGTCAGACAGCGCGCGAAGGCGCGATAACCCAGGGATGTTTTTTTTTTTTAAATGTTGTCATTGAATGTTTTTTTAAATTTAAACCTTTTTCGTCTTTTACTGAGTCTGACGGTTAACACCTACGCATGTGTTTTATGCATTTGATGGAAAGTGACTCGTCTTAATAACCCTGTATCCAATTATTTTCCTCCAGTAGCTATTAAGGATCCTTAGCGGCTGTTTTGGGAAATCTCTCCCCGACGGTTCTCATTATCTTAACGAAATGACAGCCAGCCCTCCGTTAGTTCTGTTTTGGCAGTTATCCCTTAATTACCTTCTGTGTAACAACGTTACAACTGAACACTGAAGTACCACATTTACCGGAGTAATTTAGCATAGTGACCGCTCTAGTCTGGAATTACAATTAGATACCGAAAATAATTACAGGATTCCTGTTAAATGCTTAAATATGTATTATTAAAAAAGGAATACTGTCTGGAATATGTAGTAAAGAAATGTAATAATACGTTTATTTGTCTGGAAAACTGCGTGCCTAATGTGGGTCTGTTCCAGACCAATAAAATATATGAACGTGCTAATAAAGCCTGTATATATTCCGACCTTTTCCAGAATAATAAAGCGTTAAGCCAATATGCACTACCTAGATTTACAGAAAATACACTTGCAGTCCACTTTGTAAAATTAGCAAATAGAGTAGATGTTGTGATGCCACTATTTATGCTTTTAGTAATTCCTACGCGTTTGTATTCCACATAAAGTGCTGTTAATTGCAATGCCGTGTAATATGTAGACACTGTGGTAACGCGTATCACTTTACACTCTATCACCAATATCATCTGACTAAATGTTAAATGCGAATTATAATTGTATATGAGATAAAAGCAATTCAGCTAATTAGGTAACATTTACAATCCGAATGGAAACATCGTTACATATTATACGCTGCTATATTTTTTACATTGACACTTAATAATTGGGATGACATCAAAGTGTCGTATGATTTCGAAAAGATCTGTCGACCGCGACTAATCCGCTTGTACCTACGCCTTACGGTAGGGTTGGTTTTAGTCTGGGCAGCTCCCTCGGGAGGCATGCCACACGGGGAACTTAGCAAATGACGTAACTCTTTATGATTGACACAAGTTTATCCAGGTTACAAGTTATTATACTCACATTTACAACATTATTAGCTTTGAGATTAAGATTCCTTTTTATCTGGCTTGGAATACGTTTGAACGTCAGTTTCATTACCTTTTTTATTAGTTGCTTTACTTGAGTGTGAAAGGTGGAGGTAAAAGTACTCTGTAAATTTTATATGCTTTCAGAGGAATGAGTTACATTACATACACACAATAAGTCTCTTTTCATGTAACTCAGGTAATGATGTTTTATATTTCTGCCGAGTTGAACCTTGATCGTTGGTTAGGACCTAAGCTTATTGCAAGAATTCGGATTAGGGAGTCCTGCAATACTAAAAAACATCATTTATTTATATTAATTAGGCACGAAGGCCCATAGAAATTATTAATTAGGTCGTCTAAAAACATTAGTTATGGTTAATTAAGGAGTTTGGGAACTTTGCCTTAAATGACCTGCTCAGAGCAGCATTACATAGGTTTTAAGTCTTTATAAGTAACACTGAAACTTCTGGAGGCTAGGATGAGGTGATAGTAATTAACAGATTTAACATCCTCTAAGCTGCCGAAGATGTCAAGAAGTACTAGTGATGTACGTGTACTAGCTATTTGGTGGCGTAACATATTTTATTTTTGCTATGGTCACCATTTAGTATTATGACATATTCCGGCAGGACAATATTTCTCTATGCAATTTAATCGAGATTAATTTCAGCGTTTTAATCGCTGAAAACCATCGATTCAGCTTCTAATACATTGAAACTAAAGGCAAAATAACCTTTCAATAAAATAATTTAGATACATCGATGGTAATACATCACGAGCTATAAAGCTCGGAAAGTTCAGCCACTTACCGGTCTGAAACACGAAGCAGACCTCTACAGACACTCACGTGCTAATTCTACAGAGAATACCGAGGAAAGGCCTAAAATAGGCGCCTCGCCCCATTTTGTAGATAGAGTTAGGCGGCGGATATTATGTAAAACTCGGGTTTCGGGTATACATCTTATATCCGCCTTGGGATACATTTATTTGCCCATATTTCATTACTTTCCTACCTTTAGTCAAGCTTTAAAGTAAACACGATATTATTCTGGGCCGGTATTTTCAGTAATAATTTAGCTATATTATGTTTACCGATGTGAAATGAAAATAGGGAAGGAAACACAGCAGTAAATTTTTACTTTTTCTAAATTACTCATTCCTTTTTGAGGAGTATAAACGAAGAAAAATAACAAAAAGTATGTAAAGTACTAGATATTAGTATGGCAGCTTTATCATGAGGTTGATATGAGATTACAATGTGGCTCAGTTGCCAGCAGTTTTGCTTTATGTCTGCTGTGCCGACGGTGGCGTGTTCAATACAAACATGTGTCTCATATATGTTCAGTGTCTGTGTGTAATTTTTATTCTATTATGTATTTAATCCATGCATATGTTATATGCCTTATTATAGATACTTATGTTACTAATCACTCTCATTGCGTTGTCAGGTCCTAAACTGGCGATATTCACGTGTTTTAGCAACTCATAAGTAGCGAAAATATCAACTAAACGTTTAAATACTCAAAATAAACATAACAAATAATATTTTGGATGATCATATCATTAAAAGCTGAAAGGTTTTAATTTATTGAGTTGTAACATTGCTGCATTGGTGTCGACTCTGTTGTACAATATCACTAAACTAAACTAATTTGACAGGACTAAAAGGGGTTAAATAAGGATGGCAATACTTGAAGTCTTGTCAAGTTAATTATGTTTAATGATTTCGTACCCGTGAATTAGCACCATTAAACTAGTTTTAGTCATCATGTTGAGACTGGAACCATTGTGAAATACACATAGGCAGTTAAACAGAGGAGCTCGTAACTCGCTATTAGCATTTAGCGTACATGTTCACAGTATTATTAAGGTAATTATTGTTTGTAATTAATGATATGCAACTTTATGGCACACAGAATTAAAGGTTGTTTAAGCGTATATCAGGGTTGTGTTTGTAACAACTGGATCTTATTTTATGCGGTTTTACGGAGTCGTGGTGGACTTGTGGTATGAAGCGTTGCCTGCTATTCTAGAGAGACGAGTTCTAATCCCACCGGCCTGTCCCAAATAGTTCTTCTGACTTAAATGCAGTGATTAGTCACACACACCACCAGCGTTCGGGTGACGGAAAACACAAACATGTCTGAGAAGAGTGGTGACAGCGACTGACTCACCACTGACACGTTGGCACCAAATTATCTTTGGTGAAAAGTGGGTGTTGTAACATCTCTACTTACCACTTCGGGGGACCCTTGTGGGAAGGCGCGATGAAAATTTTTTAACATTATTTATTTTCTCGCAAATTTTATCTAATTTTTGTTTTTGTAGACTTTGTACTTATGAGGCATATTTCAGATGTACGTAATAATATTAATAGGGCAAGTAGGTAGTGAAGGTACATACATTCAAAATGTCTTGTTCATTATTTCTATATGCACATTCGCGAGCTCGCTACTAGAATAACATTCCTATAATTTATTCTTATTTGACGTACCTATCATTTGCCTGTCTAGAGTTTGGTCTAGCTAGACCTTGTAAATACTCCCACAAATTCTGTGACATCTCATAATTCTGGTTTAACATGAATCTGTTGACGAATTTGACTTCTTTCGTTTGCATTAAAAAAAATATACATTCACGACGAATATTCCAAGGGAAGACTGTTTCATTTAAAATTTATGAGGTATTCTAACTTTTTATTAGCCTGGCAAGTGAGTTGCCGTGGTAGTTGTTGGGGAGGGGAGTCAATTTCGTGAGAGCACTCGAATTAAAACCAAATGACGCTGTGTAATGCTGAAATATCAGGCCATGGAAATATTTGACGCGTGACTTTGATGTGAAGCGAATATCGATATATAGACCACGAGATATAAAATCGTAGTATAATCATATACTTACGAAAATATTTCTATCTTTACTCAAACGGCGCTACCACTAACGATCTTAGCCAAGCCGTCCTTGTTTATTGTTCAAGACGGTATTCTGCGAACTTCTAAAGCAATTACCAGAACTCAGACGTAACACACTAACTGTTAGATTTGAATCTACTGCCACAATGAACATCGGTTGAGAACGTCTTTCTTTATTCAAATAACGAGACAATGTTTAAACTTGAGGGCTTCCAGTTGCGTAGAAACGCTACTTAGGTAACAATTTAGGAGAATCAACTTCATCACACATCCATTGAACAATTAAAGCGAGACCGTTCGCAGAAAGTGTTGTACACACCGCAATAGACGAAAACTTAAACTATTAACGAGTCCTATACTAACTCGACCCCAATAAGGGTGACAGTCGATATCCATGTTCCAAGTTTAAATTGATTTTAGTAAAATTATGCCTCAGGAGATGTATATGCCTTTAGAGGTAGTATGAGTTTTCTCTCAGAGTAGATAATATACTACGTACAAGTATTATACATCATGCCTCCTGCCTAAGGGTAAGTAGTTAGTACCTAGATGTCATGTCCTGTGTCATTAATCCAACCATAAATCATCATAATCAATCCATAAATCTTCCAACCCATCCATTAATTTTCTTAAGTGTAAATTACCGTTTAAACAAGCACATTTTTCACAAAACTCTCTTAATATAATGCATAAGTTACATGATCCTATAAATCTCATACGTGTTAATTAAAAACTGATTAAATTTTCATACTAAACTCGTAAGCTGAAAGTTGTATGCCCAAAGTTAGTGATGAACATTTTTACATAGACATGAATTTACTAACATACTTTAGGGATATATTTAATTAAGAGTATGATTTACTTCTACTGAAAATTAATAAAAGTTTTTTTTCTAGGGTTCAAGTTGATAAATGACATCGAAGCACGATATTGTGTCAAACACTGGTAAAGATGGATTTGCATAAATTAACCCCGTGCCTCAACAAACTATTACGTAAAGGTGACTGAAGGGCATTAGAAGGTTATAGTGTGAGGTCAAGGTGAAGGAATATTTAAATAAAACAGACGAATATAAGGCCAAAACAGAACGAACAGTCGCGCGCTCCTAAAGTAATAGGTGTAATATAATATTTCACCGTAATATGCTGATTTTATTGTTGAAATGTGTAAATATTTCTTATTCAACTTTAAACATAAAATACTTTCTTGAAGTGATGATCTTGTTTCATGTGGCCGTGCTATTCTGAAAAGCTAATATTTTCGAAATTAAGTGGGATCGAAACTATCGCATATTGAGTGATGAAAAACTAACGTCGAGTTAGTATTTTGACGTATTTCAACTTTTTTAATAGGTCTAGTGTAGTGATTGCATTTCGCGAGATGACTTTCAAAGTATTATTGCCTTTTCTAAATAGAATAGCGTTAATTTCAAGGCTGTAGTCATCCTGCAACTGACCACAAACCTAAATGGTTGAAAGAAATTGAACATATTATTATAGTGTATATTTCGGTCATGCTACGATGCTACGAAGGATAAATATGCATGGATTTGAATTCTATTTCGTAAAGGCTTTGATAAATATCTTTATCCGCGGTTATTACGGCTATAGTTTGGGTTAACCGTGTAGGGGTTACTGTTACATTTTATTGGGTTACCTTTCTGCCTTGAGGTCGAACAGGTACATTTATACCTTTGTATCAAAGTGTCGTAACAACGAGAGCCCGGAGTGCCAAAAATAATTTGTACGTGACCGTAGTATAATTGGATTTATCCACTGGTATTTCCTGATGAAACCCACGCCATGTTTACCTGTCCTCATTGATTAGATCTGACGGAAATGTTATACATTATTCCGTGTGTAGGCTAGGGATTTTTCCAATACTTGACGTAACTTGGTTAACCTAGATTTTTATTTGCCCGGAACAATTATAAATAAGCAGTATCGCCATTAAAATTTTTGGGTATTTTGGATTGAATCAGTAGTCAACAATTTTGCCCTTACAAACTTAATTTTTATTATGACCTTGTACAAAATAACAAATAAGAATTATCCATAATAAATGGAAATTAACGTGATATAAATTGAAATAATTAGATGCAAATTTGAGATGTGATCGTGATTAAAAATAATTATATTTATATCACAGTTAGCTATCAGTAACTCTTATCAGCTATCAGTAAGAGTTATCAAATGAATTTATCCTCCTAGAAATATCTCCTGTATCACAGTCACCAGTCAGTTTGATTAAGTCACGTTTTGCAATAGACAATAAAAATTTACGCGAAGCATCACATAATCTGCTCACCCTAGCTCAGTTACCAATAAATGTAGCGTACTTTTAATAATAATAAATGTAATTTATGATTGTTCGCTATAACTACAGCTATTTCGCTCTCAAGTTAACATATGAAAGAGACAAAACCCCATACGCCGAAGAGAAGTAATGTCTTTCTCGGAAATAAAGGGGTCAGCATCATACTTTAACGAAATGAGACCAATTTCGTCTGAAGTGAGGTGTCGCTAAGTAAGACTTGTACTAACAACTGAGTTATAATGGTGGCTTACTAGTTCATTCAACTCTGAAAAATATAGAATTGATAACTGAATGGGTATGTATAGAGACAGTTCGCATCGATGCGATAGATCGCATGATCCGCCTCAAATACTTGAACGGATCCCACTCACTTCAATCTATACTAATAAAGATCGCGCTGCTAAGTAGTAATAGGTTTTTTTATTAATTACTAGACCTACTGACAGATTTAAAAAAAAATCACTAATGTAAAGCTACACTACCTTAAACTCAGAAAGGTAATGGTGCCAATTTTAAATATTAACTTATTGCTGTCAAATAAAGCTTTAGTGATATCAATTCAAACAGTGCAAAGGACAACGGCATAGAGTATATTTCAGCTTCGTTTTAGCCTAGTCAGTTGGAAAAGATAAATTGACAATGCACCATAAATCATAAGAGTTTGTCATCCTATTTTTACATAATCAAGGGAAACATTAGTGTAACATATAATGCAGACCACGTTTACTAACTAGGCTCTATTGACCACTTTCATCCTCTGTAGCCACACCTCTCGTGTGTAGAAGCCTTTGACCGGATGCCTGTACGGAAACCCGGCTCAGTTAATTACCGGGTCGCCGTTAATTAGTTTCCAGGACGACACGGACGGGACATCGGACCAATTAACTATCATTCGCCCGCTTTGTTACTACTTGTTCTAAGGGGAAACGTGACGTATAGGTAATTTCAATATTATTAGAATTTACAACGTGAATAGTTTTTAATTCTGTAATGTAAAGCTACACGTATATCACTTCAACAAACAAACAAAGCCGCTTCCTGCTGTCTGTCTGTCCCTATAAATACACTTAGCGCTTTAAAACTAAAACTTTTAAGTCAGGCAGGGCGAATTGGGATCTCCCGTGGGTTTTTCCATTAATATTGGAGCCGCCCGACTGCGGACTGTACCTCCACCTTACAGAATAACACAACTTTGATGTAGTGTTGTGTTTCTGCGGTAAGTAAGGTTGCCAGTGCTCCACGAGGATACGCTGGGCTAGCATTAGACTCCTCAACAACAACATGGTTGGCAACGCGTTAGTGATACCCCTGGTATTGCTAGTGGCTATAAGTTACGGTGATTGCTTACCAGGTGCATATCAGGTGGGCCGTATGCTTGTGTGCCACCTTAGTGGTATAAAAAATGCATATTTACAAACAATCTTAAGGTATCCCGCACTTTACGACACGTGTACGGTAATGGGACATCCACTATCTATAGTATGAAAGCCTTACATTACTTACTTAATTAACTAATGTTTTATATAACATTTCATTATGGACAATTTCATAATAGTTGAATAAGGTATATATTCTTTTCTTTCGCTTCATTACGTCTACGGACAAATACTTACTTACAAGTAATAACTCTTGCCTCATTACTACCAGGTACAAATGTCTACAAGTAAAAAGAAAAATGAGTTTGAGTTACGAACACCACACTACTTACACTGACACGGAAGCAAAAGGGAAATGTCTTCGGAAAAGTTTTGGACTAACAACCGGCAAAGTAAAGAGATAATCCAGACACGGTAATGTCCCACAAACCGCCGGAAGAAGTTAACACAGTTAAATTGGGTGACGGGAAGAAAAGAAATCGTGAGAAATACTCTCTGTGAATGTTTAAATCACACTAGCACCATAAATATTATAGTGTAATATTACATATATGTATGTGAAAATATTATTTGGATGTCAGTCAATATTGCGGCGAACCGGCGGCGTCGGAGTGGGGGACCCGGGAGACGGTGCTTTCGGTCTCCAGTGCCAGTAGCAGGAACATTGTCGACAACGTATTCGGAAACGTAACTCGCGAAATGTCAAAATTGTCATAGTAATTTTTAGTTCCACTTTTCACCGCCGCTGCGCTGTTCATTTTCCAATCCAAAAATAGTCGAAGGCGATACGAAAACGTTGTCGACAATGTTCCTGCTACGCGCACAGACCAGCTATCGAGTGTCTACAGGTTTTAACACTCATCATGACCATAGCGTTCCGAAAGATGTCCCCTGAACCGCATCTTATAGTCATAACTAGATACTTGTATTAATTATTTCATCAGTCCATCCTTATCTGTAAAATTAGAAAATAAGTATCTGCAATTACCCCACTTCTAATGTGAATAAAGATCAATATCACTCATCAATATTGTATTCCCTTTGCGCCGCATTCCTGTTGCGTTCCAGACTGAATATGTATAAGGAGCACACACTTTCATTGGTCTATATCCGAGGCATCGGACGTGCCTCGAATACCTTAGTAATGCAGAGGTAAAACTACTGTGCCTCGCCGCCTCCTTCTGTAATCAGGGTAACGACGGGAGCACTGGAATATCCGTTCTTGTTCTCATGGGAGGGCTTATGTCTACTTCATTAGTAGATAATTTCAATACGAGCGCTATTACCACGGTTAACGATGATTCAGTAATAAAATCGGCAGCTCAGGGAATTATCTAATATGGCTACAGTATCCTTCAATGAACACTAGATTTCATTGAATAACAAATGAAGTTAGCTCTTAGGAGTTATTACTCAACCAGTGATTTGTGAAACTAGCTAACGTGGTCAGTTGTCGGTTGATTGACTGCCTGTTATAGCTGTATATATAGGGAGCAGCCCCTATTCATGGTTGAGGAAAAGTGATGCTACTTAAAGATTTATGTATATATACACATAATATGATGAAATCTTGTTATACACACTCATATTTACAGTAACATATCGCCATTTCACGAGTTTTGCACACTTTAACGAATTTTTAATTCATCAATCTCTACATTTATGACTATTCTATCTAGAAAATCGAAAATCACCATCTTCTTCCACTCTACATTGGCATTGGGTTGAACTGACTAAGATAGCATATATATCATCCATTATATTGTGCATTTTATTGCGCATTGAAGTGCCTTGTGAATGCGCGTGACTTTTGAAGGATACGATAAAAGGCTGTAAAAAAGTCAACTGAAGTGCTATTTGACTGTACTAGTTATCACACTAAGTAAATTGTGGTTCACAAAGCCTTGAGATATGTGTATCATTTTAGTGTTGATATAAAAGGTGCATTTATATTGGCACTAGTGCTTACTCATAAAGGACAACTTGAATCTACATAATTCTGAGTGCAATTCACATATTTTATTCACATAAAGCATAACTGGTATAGTATCACTCGATTTGGGTGCAGAATACTAGCACATCCAAAACTAGTTAATAAAAGTGCGTTAAAAGCGTTGGTAATTCAATTTATGTGATCAATAAAATAAATATTAAAAGAAATGTATAAAGCAAAGTATTAGGGAATATCCGTAGTTACCTAACGTAATGTAGTATTTATTTAAACTGCTAGGGAAAATAAGTTAACCTTATGGTATAACCAAAACAAGCATAAGGGAACAAGTAAATTGAACAGCGGTAACAAGGTCGGTCTATGGCTCCCGCATGGCTGCTCTGCGTCCCTATTAGCCTGCGTGCTAGGGTTGCCACTGCATTTTCCATTCCACAATCCAGTAGGTACACTCTTAGCCTATATCTCAACGTGATCAGGAGAGTGGTTATACGCTCACTATTCGCCTAATTGAGTTTAAGTGTTGATCGTAAAACACCACGTCGTCAACCCTGGGGACAAAGCGCCTCTCTAGCTCGCAACGATCTACAACCACATTTAACGATCCACTGGTGCACTCACACTGCAATTTTGCACTGCGAATTTACGTCTTCCTTGAAAATGTTCTCTTGGTTGAATTTGGCAAAGCAAAATAGTTTAGTAAGTGGTAGTTTGTAAAAACACTGACAAAACACGTTCCTTTCAGAGGAACTTTAATACATTTTATAGTATTTTTTTGTTTGTATCTCACTTTTTAAAATCACATGCACTAATTCACGAGATATAAGCATTGGTGTCGATTCTAAAACTCTTGCTATCCCTTTCTCATGTGCAGGGTTAAATAAGGAAGGCAATACTTTTAGACCTGTCAAATTAGTTTAATTTAATGATTTCGTACAACAGAATTGTCACCATTGTATATCGCGTTTAAGATAAATTGTTACTTCCATGGAAGTTAAATAAGAACCTCGGAATTAAATTTTAATAAAAGATTATTATATGAATGACATTAAAGACAATGAGGAATAAATTTGATGCAAATGTAAGCTTGAGTATTTTCCATATATGGGCAAGAGTATAACAGTAATGAGCCGCTTTTATACTGCCTTCTATTAAAACAACTTCGGAATTTCGTCATATCCCGTTCCATGGACTGGTGACTTTTGGCGAAATATTTATGTACCCGGGTTAGTCCCAGTGAAAAATTGATGCATGAGAACAAAAAAAGCATAGGCATCTCGCCAACTCGCCATCTCGCTCTTAAGAAGTAGACTCTCAAGGACTTCAGTGGGCTTATTATGACGTCAGAATCTATGCAACCGTCGTGCAACGGTCATACGGAATAAGCCCACTGATTGCTGTTTTTTTTTAAATTGGCCTCTTTTATTTTCAAAGCACGTGCATGGCAATTATTATTTTGAATCGGCCATGGTGATTATTTGATAAAAAAATATGTGTTCTTCCTAAACACTATTTTTTTAGGCTCTGAATAGATCTACAATTCATGGACTATGCAGTAATTTGTAATTTGCTTGATTGATTGAAATTGTTTGAATTGGAATTCGTTCCAATATTTTTTTACTAAACATGTAACAAAATTTATAAGCCATAATTTCCCTTGAGTTATTACATCCCAGTACAAGCCAAATAAAATCCCAGATTGTTCTCATACAAACAGAACTTCTTTCGCCCGCTGCGCCGTCAACTTGCTAACTTCCACAATTCGAATGTAACATTTATATTTTCACATGGCAAAGTTTACAATTGCAGCGTCTAGAAGCAACTTTATTTGAGAATATAAAAGTTTGTGACAAGATTATCCCCTCTATTTCTCTTTTGTCTTACCGCCCGGTAAGACAGAGATCTTGTGGTTTGAAGCTCACCTTGATGCCGGTAATGGGCTGTCAACTTTGTCGGTGCTACCGCGGTAATAACATAATGTGGAATATAATACAATATGTCATCACGTCTTCCCGAAAATAATACTTGAAGATAAGAGATGTAACGGCACCCACATTTCACCGAAGATTAAAGCCAGCGAGACACGTAAGTATGTCGCGGTTTTTCAAACACAT
This sequence comes from Falcaria lacertinaria, assembly GCA_951449985.1. Lineage (NCBI taxonomy): Eukaryota > Metazoa > Arthropoda > Insecta > Lepidoptera > Drepanidae > Falcaria > Falcaria lacertinaria. The sequence goes on along the minus strand of OX602111.1, from coordinate 9,107,048 downwards.
TTCTGATCCTGTCCACATATATCTTATGTATTTATAAAACATCTAACGACCCGCCCCAGCTTTCCACGGGTGCAATTTGCTAATTAATCTAAATACACATTTCGCTGGATTTAAAAAAAAAATATAGGTCTTTGTCTCGACAATTACGAACACAGTACTAAAATTCAAATGAGTCGAGCCGTTCTCAAGTAATCGACTTATATATGTTTTTTTTTTTACAAAAAACAACATTGTTAGACCGAGAATCACACCTCAATCTTTGCGCATCTAAAATAAAAAACCGGCCAAGTGCGAGTCGGACTCGCGCACCGAGGGTTCCGTACACACTTGTAGGTAAGATTAAAATAGGCAAACTTCAAATGAGGTAATTATTCGTCGGTGACTCTCGACAGCGCGATTCAGGAATACTTTTTAGTAAATTCGCATTAAAAAAAACCAACTACATATTTACGGTTTTCAGATTTTATCCTTTACTTGTGCTGTAACACTGCTTCCTGGCAAATTTCATGGTTCTAGGTTAACGGGAAGTACCCTGTAAGTTTTGATTCCCTTGTGAAATCGCAAAATATGCGAAATTTTGCGACATAAACGGTAATATCTTTTCTTCATATTGACTTACAGGTTTGATGATTTAACAGCCGAAAGGGACCACAGACCCGGGTATTTCATATTAATTTCAATTTGATATAAACATTCTTGACAGAAAGATAGACAGACATACAGACAGACAGACAGACAGACAGACAGACAGACAGACAACAAAGTGATCCTATAAGGGTTCCTTTTCTCCTTTTAAGGAACGGAACCCTAAAAAGTGCGCATTCTTAAAACTTGAACGGCCATTTGTAACAAAATTCTTTGCCAACTTTGTAAAATAAAGCAAAATTATAATAACAAGAGAGAAAATGCGTTTATGGTATTACACCAAATACGCAATTGTGTTGCTAATGGAAAAGTATACTGTGGAAAAGTCACAAGGAAGAATAATTGCTAGGAGCCGCGTATCAGATATCTTTTATCTTAATGTCGTGCTTCAAACTTTCACAATAATGTTCAGAAGTCGATATTTCCTGTTCTCACGACGTTTGCCGTATAATCTTGATAAAATATCCGCGATTTATTCAACCTAAGCTTTTCTACACAGAAAAATCCCTCTCAGCGGTAATCCGCCGCATTAAGATTAAGTGATGGGTATTACTTGAGATAAAGTATTAAACATTAAAAGGATTCTGTATTTATTTTTTAATGCAGAATTGGCTGGCAATACTCGAGGTTTATTCTTTTGTACAGTAATGTAACTGTCTTTTCTAATGATAAATGACAACATATATTCAAGAGAGGTAGGGCGAATTGGGATCGCCCGTGGGTTTTCCCATTAACAGGGTTGGCAACACGTTAGTGATATCCCTGAATTGCTAGCGGCTATAGGCTTTGCTGACTGCTTACCATCAGGTGGGCCGTATGCTTGTGTGCCAACATAGTGGTATAAAAAAAACCAACGATATTTATTCAGTATCCTCATCTATTTGAACTTAAATATTAATACATATTATGCCTAATTCAATGAAAGATTTTTTTACTTATAATATGGCATCTAGCTCAACAAAAACAATATTGAATTGTTAAAAGCTAGAAATTTTAATTCAAAGTAAATATAATATTTTAATATACTTTATTGTATATTAACATAGTACCACTATAGTAGCAAACAAGCCGGCTGATGGTAAACGGTTACCGTAGCCTATGGGCGCTTGCAACACCAAGGCGCTTGCAACGAATCACGTGTGCCTATAACTTATTAGGGTTGAACATTCTGACGTAATTTTCGACCAACAGAGGAAAAAATTACGGCCTTTGTAAACGAAACCGCCGTTTTTTTGTTGCTACGTCGTCGACGTCGACAAAATTACGTCAGAATGTTAGGAAATACGCCCACCGGTAAATTACTACACATGATTTCATGACAGGGGGGTTGAAAGCTTTATTGGCTATTAACTTTCTTAGTCTCACCTAATCTAAACGAATTTTTGAACTAAGGGGTGCATAAAAATGCCGTAACTCGACTTCGTTGTGGAAAATTTAAAGCAATGACAGTTTGCAGTCCGCGGATTAAGGGATTTGTGATGCTCATAGCGGCACGATTTCCGGGCTTAGATAAAGCCTTCTCGTAAATTAGGGTTGTCAAATATTTATCCATGAAATAAATAATATAATATTGATACTGCTGTCGTAGGACATTATTAATCATATTTTATACCAAATAATTGTAAATATTACATGATATTATTATAAATGTAATAACTATGTCACTCCCACAATCCAGGGTGAAACATACATTTGGAGTAAACTCTAGTCGACTATACTTTAATGATATCTGTTTATTTGGTTTATTAATATTTTAACTAATGTAATTTGTAATTTAAAACGCATGTTTTTCCTCTTACATACTTTATTGTGTCACTGTCACATTTTTTCATAAGTGGACTGTATTAATAATTTATCAACAAGTAGGCGGCTACGAAAAGTCTGTATATAATTAACATTCCGCCCACCAAAAGACGCAGTCTTTTAAAAAGAACAACTCAAACTCATGCATACATAACATAAAAGTAGCATACATTAACAATATGTCTTACTCGTGAACAATAACAGTGGTAATAGATACATCTCTAATTAGTAAATACACATAAAACTCAACACTAAAACTGTAAAACAAAAAAACTCTAACTTTTAAAACTTAAATTCGTTCCAAAGCTGCTCTAAATTTTCTAATCTCGTTTCTAAGTAAAGGCGCTTTATTCTCTCTATCGGGGCCTTTTTGTAGTTTCTCTCAGCTTTCTCTAAATTTTCCAATAGTTCAGTTTGATAAATCAATAGTTCTTCCATTTTGTTTTATGTATGTATGCTCAATTGTTTGACTATTTTACTCAATTTTCAGGTATATATGTATATAGCGTATATATGTATTCAAATGTGTTCGTTTTGTTAGTATATAAACTCGCTTTTTACGTATTGTATAATAACTCACTCTTTTACGTATTGTATTGTATTCACTCTCTTCATATAACGAACACCATTTTCAACATTTTTTTCTCACTCCATTTTGAATACCCGATCATCAGTAATATATAAAGCCATCTCGCTCAATCCGGCTCGTTGCGGACCAAATGTTTATTTGGTTTATTAATATTTTAACTAATGTAATTTGTAATTAAAAACGCATGTTTTTCCTCTTACATACTTTATTGTGTCACTGTCACATTTTTTCATAAGTGGACTGTATTAATAATTTATCAACAAGTAGGCGGCTACGAAAAGTCTGTATATAATTAAACAATAACTCATATATTATGCTACATTATATGCAGTGATTTAGACTACAGGGGGTCAAAGAAATAGTCACTCGTACTCGGTAACAAAATGTAAATAGACAGCTTGACACATCCGTGAGAATCCATTCAATAGAAAATGTACGCTTGAATCAATAAATTGTAGCGCACAGACGGCGGGTTGTATAAACGAGCCATTATCAAAAGGATAGCTAAGCCAAGCCGGAGTAATCTTTCCTGATTCCACGATATCTGCGGCCCGATTCATCTTCCTTTAAATAAATGTCCTTTAATCTTTCCGGACGGGTTCGCTTTGTTATTATTTGTACTATCCTGGCCCGGATAAACAATCTATTGTTTTTTAAATGTCCCGGTCACGTAATTAAGGGGTCACGTAAATAGGTTTTAAAAAAGAAACTGTATTTTTTGTTGTATCCAGTGATGTAATCTTTGTAAAAAAATCTTTAAGACAAAATCTTACAGAAATAAAAGGGGATGCCCGTCTTTGCGGATCAAGCCGATATGACGGCTGCCTCGATTTAATTCAGCCGTTCAGTCAGATAACTGGAGTATCCAAGTAGTTGGCATGTTAAAGTAATAAGCGGGAAGAAAACAAATTTTGCGTGATAACGTAGGATTTCTAACCCTAAATTAAACAGTATTAAAGGCCAGGCACAAATCCCTTGACACCAGTCGGTCATCCATCATGATTCGTGCTCCAACGGCCCGGGGCCAGCTGGTGACGCTTCACAGATTATACACGTGATTTCGTGTTGACGTGTATAATACCAGATGTACAGTGCGGACACAACTGCTGAAAAATTCCGAATAAAGCAATTATTTCCTATTTTTTTAATACTTACTTACGTAGGCACGTAACAAGGACGTAAGCGATGTTATTTTAACGTTGGCTGGTGCATCACCGTATGTGGTATACGCAACGTATAAAATGGCGTAGAGTTTAAAAAAAAACAGCCAGTTAACATTTGATTTTATTCAGAATAATTTGTGTATTAACATCAGCCTAGCTAACATAGTATTGGATAACACATACTTTAACATTAAATCAAAAGGTATGTCACTGCCTAACCAACTACTATTGAAAGCCCAATTCCCATCAATAGGCTTCCGTTGCAAATTCTAGGGACCCGTTACGGCTTATTGGCTGTTAATAAAATGGCTTCACACTCCAGTGAAAGGCTCTCCACATGCTCGCATGAGCGTTCCGCGACGTGGCGGCGTTCATTGAAAATATTGCGCCTATAGTGAATCCGACAGCGGGTAGATGAAGATTTGCATTTTGCAGCATTTACCTCCTTTTGTAGTTCAGTCGTAATCTTGCCGTCGTAGAAGGCACACACGTTACTCTCAAAGGAATTGTTTATTTCAAAAGAGGGACGATTTTAATGACAGAATCCGGTCACGTTGAGTGCACGGGCTGTAAAACATAGTTCGTTTATTACGTGCTGCTCGTAATCCCCTGCGATTTTATCTCATCTTGCTTGCAAGTTTTACAAGCTGTTGTGGTTACAACTTTGACTTACGGTAAGATTACACTGCACGTCGGTTGTGTTTATTTATCTGTGGATACGAGTATGTATTTTATGTGTGTATGTGAGCTTTATCCAAATAATATTGACTATATGTGTTCGAGGTTTAAATAAGCTTAGCTAACAACAAATTGAACTCACTATACCGCAGCGATAAATGTATACGGAATAAACCCATCCATCTGGGACGATGGCTAGCGGTGCCACAGAAGTCAATTGAATATCGAAAACTATTAAAAGCTTCGCCGTCGAGCTAAATGTCAGGAACAAAGTGTTGCCGTCCACGATTTTGTATCGAACGTTGGCTGTCAGTGATTGCGGAGTTGCGACTTGATATTGAATATAAAACACCGGGACGCCTGCTAGGCTTTGTGGAAGTTTGTTTAATAATGTTACCGAAGATTGAGGATTGCTATTTTTGACTTCAATCGATAAGCGAATGTTTTGATGACATTACAACTGGTTGTCTACAAAAAGAGAATACTTTTGATTACAAAGCAGGTCTTTCCACGACAGAATATCGTCTTTTATGAAACTCGGTTCTGCATAATTGGATGGCCGTGGACAATACAATATTTTCTTTTATGTCAAGATGTAGCGCTTGTTCAATTTTTATTTCAAATTGTAGTGATGGGACCGTTCTTGTTTGTTTTTTGATAACATGAAACTTGAAAAATAAGATTTATTTCCTGTTTGTTGCGTTCGTATCTCATCCGTGGTTCAGGGAATTATAGGTATTAAAACTGTGACACACACACACACACGGATATTAGGTACAAAAGTCTTGCCATTTATTAAAAATAACAGATTTTATATTTTTTCAAAAAACATAGTTATAAACAATTGAATTAACAAACTGAAATTTTGGATTATCTCTACTACTACACAAATAATCACAAGGTAAATAAGAAGCATCGTTTAACTGACAACGTATGTCGCAATAGTTCCGGCAGGAGTAAAAAGCTTAAACTCTCGGCTTTAAAAAGAGACTAATGACGTAGATTGTAATAAGCATTCTTTGCCAGTTGGAAGTAGGCTACGGCGGAGGGTAATTTGGCCCCCACGACTCCCCTTCCGAGCACTGACGATCCATTTGGATTATTGTACGCGCACATAAGGCTTTCAATCCAGCCCCACATGATAAGACTTTATGCACAGCGAGTCTCGTTATTCGTGTCATATTGACTAAACAAACAGTGAACTACTGCTTACGTCAGACGTTACATGTTAATAAAATTGGTGAGCAGCCTCTGTGGGTTAGAGTATGTTTTTAGACGGAGAATATTAGGCGTATATAGGTAAATATTGGTCTGTAATATTCAGATATTTCATTTGTTTATCTACTTTATTCGCTCGCGTTTGCGGAGTATTCTTTGGTATTACCTCAGAGTAGATAATATACTACGTTTCTTTCTAGGTATATTTAGGTGATCTATGACATGAACATTTAAATCGTTTCTAACATATTAAAATACTGGGTCCTCACTGTCGCTTAAATTACGATTACCCTCCGCAAGCAAATCGATATTCGGAACAGTTTATGCAAGATCGCGTATTGATTGCTTGAAAATTGGCTCGTGACGTTGCCTCGGCGTCCGGGAATTACGTAAGAAAACACGAGGAAGGAAGTGGTTCGAAATAACCCGGTGCAGGTGCGCAGCCCGACGAACGACCTACTTGAGTGCTTTTCTGCGAAAACTATGGGAACCCTCGATACGTTAAGAGTTTAACTCGATTTAACCAGTAGCCAGCTCTATTGGTTGCAATTTAATTAGCAAAGATCTCTCGTAGTCACGGTACTAACCTTTATTTAGTTAAAGTGCAAAAAAGAAATCAGTATGCCTGAGCTTTAAAGCTAATTACATTGAATTCTTTAAACGATGCGCAAGCTTTATCAATAAGAAGGAAATGTATTCGACAACTCATTCCGCCCTAACACTCAAAACACGCGTAACTGTGTTGACACTCACTAAATAAGGGTTTTTACACGAAAACTTGAATACAAAACGGTAGGCCGACATGTATACGACAATTTTATTGTAAAAGTTCGTAAGTAGAAATAAATTTCTGGTTGTATCACCAAAATACTCAATTTAATTCTACTAATGCATCGGAAACATATCGAGTGAAAGTAATATGATACATTTATTACGTCTACTTACTTAAATGGTAATAGAAACGAAATTTACCGTAATTCGTACATCCGCATGCGTCGTATATTCTGAAAAAAAAACTACTTATTACAGTTTGAAATTCGTCGCATAGACATCAAACGAAAACGGTGTAATATTTATGGGACCTTATACGGCTCTTATACTACTTACGCATCTGTCTATCCGTGGTTCAAAGTTCGAATATTACCTAACAGGCAGCAAAGAAAATTAAAAATACACACATGGTCAGCACTTATGATGCTTTATGTACACTTTTGATCAAACTTGTTATAAATCTTGCAAATTGTAAATCATATTTGATGGGTGTGAAAATTGCTTAGAATAAGGACTTCCTTATTATAAGGAAAATAGAGCCAGAAAATTATTTTCCCTCTCTGTCATGGCGGCAGTTTATCGTGTCGCCAACTGGTAAACAACTAACTCGATCATCCCGATTCTACAAGTTGTCGGTTCTCGGCTATCTGCGGATCAATCATCGCAGTAAACATTGTTCCTGGCGCCGCGCCGTTGCTGCTCTTCTTTGATGTATTGTTGTCTATTTTGTTGGTTTACTGTCGAGGTAGGCTCGATATTCACTGGGGACAGGTATTTATTGTTCCTCATTTTGTGAACGAAAGATAGTGATACAAGTACAATGTTTGTCAATTGTTTTATATTATGCTTTTTGAATTTATGTTCGGATTAAACGAAATACCCCGAGGTTACGCACTGACTGCGTACCTGTGAGGTAAAAAGCACGGATACCTGGTAGGCGATGAAAATATGTCCTTCGATAGTGCACTGAAATCCTGCTGGTTTATTTACTTCACAAGGCACTTTTATTGTTGTTTATTTTATCTTGATTCACACGCGTGGATTCGTGGCCACGAAATCAGCTCTAACCCGATACTTTGGATGGGTGAGCGTGCGGGGTGAGTTAGCGGAGCGGTTTTCTCAATAGCGTATGCGTTGACAGTCTGAGACGGACTACCAGGGAGAGTAGACGCACCAGAGGCGAGAAGAGCGTATGAATGAGTGATTTGACTGATGTGAGTGACAGAATATATTTAATACATGAAGAAATAAGGTTTTACTAAAATGATAATGATCGGCGTATACAGTACCCATTGATATTATTTCAATCATACTAAGTAATATCCTGATTTCTATAACTTTGAGGTCACTATATTTCCATTTTAGTTCTACTAACCGTGCTATTAACTCCTCAAAATAATAACTAGCTGCCCGCCCCGGCTTCGCACGGGTGGACAAAATATTTGATAAATGTCTATATGCTCCGCACCTACTGGACCGAAGTCATTTTTGTTTATTTAGGGCGTTGAAAAATATATGTTGTCCGATTACCCAATATGCACACAAAATTTCATGAGAATCGGTCAAGCCGTTTCGGAGGAGTTTAACTACAAACATCGCGAAACGAGAATTTTATATATAAGATTCTACTCCCTACTTCCTAAATCTCATCATTCTACCATTATTTGTGTACCCGTGACATGAGCATATCATACCTGTTATTCAAATTAATGAACAAACAAATATGTCCATCATAACGTAATGCAAATTGCAATAGTCCAGTTAGTAGACGGAAATATATCGAAAAAAACATTTAATTGTAGATAGTCAAGTGTTAGCATAGAGATTAGTGTCAAGTCGATATTTCACTGAAGCAGCCTCCACAAGTGTCAGGCATTAAGCTCAAGAATAATCCCGTGTCGTGTCCGTGTCTAGGGCATACTGCTCTACGTTGGACGTTTGTTAGGCAGATGTTCACAGAGGATTTAATCTAAATCTAAAGGAATGCTTATTGTCATCCATTTGGCCGAAAAATTGAGATAGCATAAAATATAAATTTAATTAATTTTATTTAACAAGACAAAATTAACAAAACGGTCAGTTTTACGATACACGAGGTAAAGTTGCCAAAACAATTAAAGAAAAAAAATGCTGTCTTTGCTGCTGACTGGAACTGTAACAGTTATGTTAAAATAATTGAAAAGCTTGTGTTATGAAATTTGAATTGAGTTCGAATTGGAAAAAGAAAGTAAATAAAATGTACAAAAAAGCAATGAATATTGAATGGAATCCAGCGCACGTTTACTTCGTGGTAATCATTAATTAATTAAATAGTTGACAATAATTGTGTGACCTTGTCTTCTTCTCTCTTTACATTCAATAGAATGTAAAGAGAAAAGAAGTTTCAGCAGAATACTGCTGAAATTTTTTTACGCTAGTAGACGCGTTCTCCGCTATATCTCAATGCAAAAAAAATATTTATGAAGTATTTATAAAAAAGCAGTAACAACTAAAATTAAATAAAAAATATTTCTAGAATTGACATTGATCCGAAATTAATAAGTAACTTTACTAAATGGGACAAATGTATGAAACTTAAAAAGGTTTACCTCACTTTTAGGTAGGTATACCAAATGGAACGTTTACCAAGTGGTAACCGCGTAAATTGCTCACATGCTTCAGCCTCAGAATAATTACTATGCTGCTTCTTCACTGCTGCTTCAGCAGTCAAGAATGTCATTAATAAATAAAAAGTGCTTCCACCTGTCATGAGCCATATAGTTATCGATATTGAAAAGCTTTTACTTGTAATACAAAAATAATGTATTGTTCAGTTGAGTGACACTCTATTTATTGAACGATATTTGAATATGAGCGATGGAAAATTACTGTAGTTAATGAAATTCTTGAACTTTAGCATTTTCTTGCGACTTTACTTGCGTAGCACAGGATATACTATAAAGATATTAATATAATACTAAAAATTATATGAGAAATAGCTCAGTGTTAATTTATTTATTCAATTGTGAATTTTCTTCTAAATTGGTCCAGCTATTTATATGATTATTCTAGTTTATTTCTTTTAGCCTATTCGTCGAAAAAAACATGTTTAAATAACGCCTGTAATTTTCTCTTAAAGCTCGTTGCAGATTCACTTAATATTTCTCAAAAATTTACAGTATAACGTGATTGCTTTAATAATGAATTGAGGAACATAAAAACTGTATTTATGCGGCAGTGCTCCGAAGCTTTCAATTTAGTCCGGGAGCCTGGGTGCCCAATTTAATGAAGGGTAGAATAGAGGGATCAGGGTGAAATTTATTCAACAAGTGCCCTTTTCAATAAAGTTCACAATGGATAAATATATTTGTAGCAGACAAAAGGAAGGTTCGAATGCGCCGTATCAATGTGTGGGGTTACCTTTTAGTTTCATTATACATTTTATCAGGGCAGGTCCCTTGCGGGTTAGGCAGCAAGTATACAGCGCCATATCACTCTTAACATGCACAATTCTTTGTTTCGTCTACATTCATCAATCTCTTCATATATGTGCGCTGTTTCGGAATACTGCTTTCCGTCATTTTTCAGTCTGTTATCACTCATTCGTTCTGTTTCCAAGCCGATGTAGCATGCTTTTCGTCATTTTTACAATTTACACCCTATTTCACTCTAGTGATTTTACGAATCTCTCAATGTGTATTCGATTGAAAATCGTACTTTCTCACTTATATATGAAACATAATACGGACCTGGTTATATACATATCTACAGGTAGGTACAGGTGTTCACCTAGCTACAGGTGTTAGGTAATGTAATGTTGATATATATATTTCTCTCGGTATGAGTACCTAATGCTTATCTCGCACACCCCTGACCTAGGATTTTCTTAAGTGCTTCCTATTGTACGTATACACATACAGACAACACGGTCATAGGGAGAAAAATTAAACGAACCAAGCCTTTTGAGTTAGTGCAGTGACATACATAAAATAGTGTTAGTGCATTATAATAAGATTTCGTGGTGACTTCTAAGACTTAAGTGTTAGCAGAACCTAACAACCGTCATAGGACATATTATTAGAATAATATTGCAAATTAGTAGATTGAGATATATTTCAATTCATTATTAATAGCTGGTCGGCTCGATTGTAATAAAAAAAAGAATAAGCAAACAAGTTACATCTACAGGCTGTAATCGCTACTCTTGTGGCATTTCCGCTAATTGCAACATTCATTTGAGAAACTTTGAAACCTTATTCGTGTCACTCGATGGGTAACCGTCTACTTCGTGGCCCGAATTACAATCTGAAAAGTAAGTAGTCAGCTAATGGAATGTTTGTTTCCCGACCTTGATTTATTTATGTTGATACAAATATAGATATTTTCTACACGTGCGAAGCGGGGGCGAGTGAATCAATTAGTTGATTAATATAATTCCACGATAGTAGGTGACAGAAGTTATGGAGGCAGAAATAATAGGGTCATGGTATGAGATTTATTTGGCTCCTAATAGTTACGATATTAATACTTACATACTGCGGTGGCAAAAATGAGTTTTGGCTTCCGAAAATAAACGTCTCCACTTTGGTCTTTCTTATTAACACATTCGCTGGGTTACGGCAACTATTTTACCGTATTTATAATATCAGTCAGTGTGGTAGCTCGTTGTCCTTGTTTTTCGTTCCGTTTTCCGTACATGCACAAAAGAGACAGCGATATTTTCAATATTCTTGCTTAAAATATAGTAATATTTTACACTAAGTACGTACGTAAAATTGTTGCCGTAACGCATATAGAGAAGAATATAGATACGGGCAGTAATTGTCTCGTAACGCACTGGCAGATAGGTTACCTCCGGCCGCCGCAGCGAACGTTTTAATAAACTTATAATAATACTAGCGGCCCGCCCCGGCTTCGCACTGGTAGACATTTATATAAAATATTTTGTCTACCCATGCAAAGCCGGGGCGGGCAGCTAGCCTATGTTAATCAGTGATAGTGTATCTTTATAACAGTGAAAGAATTTTTGAAATCGGTCCAGTAGTTTCGGAGCCTTTAGACATTTATCAAATATTTTGTCTACCCGAGCGAAGCCGGGGCGGGAAGCTAGTATAATATATAGCCTATGTTACTCAGCGATGATGAAGCTTTCTAACGGTGAAAGAGTTTTTGAAATCGGTCCAGTAGTTTCGTAGCCTATTCAATACATACAAAAATACAAATCTTTCCTCTTTATAATATTAGTATAGATAATTATACAGTACATGAAGAAGTCTGTATGTTTTGTTTATGGATGTATCGATGTTTGGGTAATGGCCGTATGGTAAAATATCTGACCAGATAACGATGAAATATGTTGGGACTGGAACACCACAAAGGAAACTTTGTGTCCCCCGGGAACATGTCAATTCTACGCAAAATCGAGGGCAGGAAGTTACTGATACAATAAATACAAAAGTTTGAATGTTCTTACAACCTCGCGAATTCGGATGAATAAAAAAACACAATTAAAGAGGTCGAAAATCAGATCTCGGTCTTAATTTATAAAGTTTATTTACGCACGTCGCTAATAAAACTGGAGGCGAATTAATTTGACTGGTATTCTTGTAAAATTTAATAACCATTGTGCATTGTTTGTTTGTATGGAAATTTAACATAGGGCTAAAAGGGATGCTGTCCGATGGGATCCGATATGTTTAACTGGATTAGCTGCCCTTCTACTTCGTTCTTGTTATGTTACGGGCCATTAAGTTAATATTTGAATATTAATATTGCAAATAACAACGAAGTCAGGTGATCTCAGAGTCTATAGTCTCAGTAAAGTAATACTTAGAACGTTCTTTCAATATATCATTTTGAATATACTTCATAAAAATAGAATACAAAGGAATTTATATGGAAATTAAAAACTGTTTACGTCATGTCATGTGGTCAAGTTTTTAATTCTTAAACATTTATTTTCTATAGCGTTAACGATTATATACAGAAGACAAGGCTGCAGGTAAAGCTTATTCTAAATATTGATATTTTAAAATGACGTATAGCATTTTACGAGTCTTTTTGACGCATTTTTTGTTTACGTAGTTACGTGTGTCCACGTCATTGGGTCTGGGTCCGCCCCTCACTGTAGGAACGGCACAGGAGGTAACGGCTCCCTCGAGGAATGATGCCCAGCCCGCCCCTTCTTAACTATTCATTTCGTGTTTCAGAACTGTTCATAAAGACGTAACAGGGACGTGAAAAACAAAATTCCGTGCGCTTTATGTAATTAGATATAGATCGGAGGAGCTGTGTGCCGTGGGATACTAAACATATGAGATATAAGAACACCTGTAGGTACCCATTATTGATAATGATGATGCAGTGAATTTATCCTAACTCAATATGTACCAAAAAGTGCCTACTAGTCCCTTTTTGGATTTTGATGTGACTTTTGAAGCAATATATCTAGGAGCTCGAATTATGTGTGTATGTATGTTTTGATATTTTTTAAAGTAGTTTGATTCAAAGATATTTTCTTAAAGATTCTAGCTAGTAATTTTTTTTAAGTAAATGGTGCTCAAAATGGAAATTGAATCCCGACAAAATCCTCCTTTCAGTAAAAGTTTTGTAAATTCTGTATACATTTACGTTTGAACTTGTGATATAAAAACATCGATTAAATTTCTCATTTACGAGCGAGATACGTTGAAATGAACGTTAAAACATAAATTATTCACCTCGTTCATAATTACGAGCTTTCTCACACAATGTACGCGGCAGGTAGGGTTGGAGAGCACAAACAACAGGGTGACGAAATCTGTATTAGGCTATTAAAAAGTTGCCCGTGTAAAGTCCACCCCAGCAAATATTTGCACGTATTTCTCGCCCCATTTGTTTTAACTGCACGTACATATGCTGTAAATCCAGTTCATACATACGGACCTAACTATGCAGAGATTATGTTATTTTCTTTGCGCTGTTCGTTTGAGTTTTTACAGCTCTTTTTTTTATAAAGGTTTCTTAATGCATCGTATCGTACCGTTTTCACTGGCCGAATAGTCCTGTATCGAACGCGATGTATTTAAATTTTCATATCAGTACCGTAGTAAATTGCCGCCCGCCTTAATTAAGTAGGACAGCAACCGGTCTGAGCCACAGAATACCTAATAGAGCAGGTACAGTGTGCAGGTACCCACGTTTATTATATATTTAAAAGAGGTTTTATGTTCCATCCCAGTAGGCACGCAGTTTAGTCTTTCATGAACCGTAGTTATCTAGATGATCCCAACGGGAATCGGCGTGCTTTACCCGTACCGAACCGATGTCCAATCTGGTACTCTGTACTCGTATCATAAGTGTTGCGACCTGGCATCCATAAGTTAAGCAGAGTGGTAGAAACACCTACCTTACCCATAGGTATATGATGTTCCACTGACCGACTGCTCCACTCATTTGACCAAATTGAGTAGAGCCTTGGGGTAATCGCGGATGAATAAGAATAATTTATTTCTTGTTAGTATTGAGTATGGGAAAAAAACTATTTCGTGTTTTAGTTTGTGTTTCGGCATTTAGATTTAGCAATTGTGTTTTGACGACGGTTTATATTTAAAATTATGCTGAAATATTGTAATATTTTGAGCAGGATCTTAGAGCGCGTAAAAGCGCTGTTTATAGAAAAAACATGTATGTACATGGTTGTTAGTTTGCAACCACCGTATTTAATAAAGGTGTGAATTAAAAGAAAAAAAGTAAGTAAACTAAGCTTATAAAATTCGTGCAAAGGAGTTCTTTTATTAATTTAAATACTTTTTTCTCGAAATTAACTAGGTTGAACTATTCTATGACCTGCATACATAATAATCACTGGCTTAAAACGCAACCAGCATTAAGCTCATGATGGCTTTGCGTGATTTAAAAAATGAAGTACATTACGTTTCTAGTTAAGTAAGGTATCCGTAACGAGTGCTCAGATATCAGACATGTTTTTACTTTTAGATCGTTTGACTGAAATACTTTTGCCACAGATTCTCGAAGGAGGGTGGAAGGGCTCCCCCGATTTTTTTTAAAATTATTTTAGGCAGTTTACAAAATTATGTCCTACATGTTTGAATATAGGTTTGAAAACAAACTTTAATTACTGAAGGGTCGGCAACGCGCAAGTGATACCCCTGGTGTTGCAAACGTCCATGGGCTACGGTAACCGCTTACTATCAGGCGCGGGTCACATGCTTGTTTGCCACCTCAGTGGTATATAAAAAAAGGCAATATTTCAAACTAGCTTTTTCCCGCTGCTTCGCACGCGCGGTAAAAAAGTCAACATATACCTATATCTTAAATTCAAAATGATAGCTTTTGCCCACTGCTACCTATTTTTATAGATTTAACTTCAAAAATGACGGATTTTCATACAAAGCGTTCATCCTCTATTTGACGCCCTTAGGGGTGGAATTTCCAAAAAGCCTGAAATACGTTTTTATTTATCTCTAACTGAAGGGTCAAGTACCAATAATCATGCGTTTATCTTAAAAAATGATAGATTTTAATACAAACTTTCACCCCTTATTTTATGCCTTTGGGGTGGAATTTCCAATAATTCTGAAATACGCATTTATTTATTTTTAGAAAGGCCAAATACAAATTTTCATGCGTTTATCTTAAAAAATGACGGATTTTCATACACAACTTTCATCCCCTAGTTTACCCCTTAGGGGTGGAATTTCCAAAAATCCTGAAAAACGTATTTAATTATTACTAACTGAAAGGCCAAATACCAATTTTCATGCGTTTCTCTTAAAAATGACGGATTTCAATACACGACTTTCATCCCCTAGTGTACCCCTTAGGGGTGGAATTTTCAAAAATCCTGAAATACGTAGTTACTTATTTCTAACTGAAAGGTCAAATACCAATTTTCATGCTTTTAACTTCAAAAATGACGGATTTTCATACAAACGTTCAACCCCTATTTTACCCCCTTAGGGGTGGAATTTCCAAAAATCCTTTCTTAGCGGATGCATACATCATAACATCTACTTGCATGCCAAATTTCAGCCCGATCCGTCCAGTGGTTTGGGCTGTGCGTTGATAGATCACTATGTCAATCATTCACCTTTGAGTTATATATATTTAGATAGCTGAATTATACAGCAAGTTGTTTATGTGTTTTGGGTTTCATGTTTTATTTTTCTTTTCAGTAAGGTGTGCGCGCCGGGGTTTTTCATTTATAAGGTAAGGTCTTTTTTTCAATAATTAATTGAATTACTATTAGTCATTGATTATTATGGAAAGAGGAACAGTGAATAATTTACCAAATACTTGTTATGAATTCCAATACCTTTGAAATTGATTCGAAAACAATATAATAGATAGCCCACTGATAGACAACCCGTAGTTCTAATATTGAAATAGAAAGTAAGCGTTTAGTGTGTATGTAATATTCAATGGCAGAGCGCGGCAGCGGCGAATAATAGCCTTCTAGTTACCAGGGAGGCATGTTTTATTCATGGTTACTGGGGCGTAGAGCAATATTCATCTTAATCTCAGGAAAATTTCTGTTGAGAAAAAATCTCGATTTGAATAAAGTGTTCCGTTACATTATGTTGGAGAGCTCGGCGAGCACAAAAGGTAGGATGGTTGAAAAATGAGAGCTTGTCACCTGTTGCCGTGACGTACGAGCTTTAGTTATACCACTGTACCGTGTTATCAATGTAGGTGGTTAAATATGATCGAACATTAATAGGTCCACTCCAAGATAATTATTATTAAATTATTCAAGTATTTCGTGCAGGTTCGTAGGCCGTATGCTTGTTTGCCACCCTAGTAGTATAAAAAAAGGTTCTGGCGCTCTGAAACTGAGAAGAAATACCGGGAATTGAAAACAAAGAAATAATTCAAAGGACATCATCCATGTTTCATAGAGATTTGGTCCAAATCTGAAAGTGCCAGCCAACGCATTTTTTTGTATATTCTGTCCGTCTGAGCATTTATTACTATGGCAATAAAATTGGAGATTACAGGACATTTCATTTGTTTTAGTTATTTTGTATTCATTATGGCAATATTGTAAATTAACATACAATGTTAGCTACACAATTGAAGACAGAAGTAATCGTACAGAAGTAAGCACTTCTGTATTCTCTGAATACGTTAAAACGTTAAAAATCGGCCAAGTGCGACTTGGACTCGCACACCGGGTGTCGTACTAAAAACACACTAGGTTAAATGACAAACTTAAACTAAAAAATCTTTAGAACATTTATAGCACCAACCGCAAATAATAGGTTTTATATCATAATAAATTTGCTGTTCTTTTTAGAAAATATAGCAATACAAACTCTATGAGTATTTCAAGCGTCTACTTGTTACCATTATAAAGATAGAGCAAAAAATCCCAAAAAACTGGTTTCTAGTAAGGGAGCCCCTTTTATTTTTTAATTTATTTTCATTTTTATTATTGCGGCAACCGAAAAACACACTGAAAAATTCAACTATTTTCCTTTTACGGATCAGTAGATACAGCCCGTTGACAGACAGACGGACAGCGAAGTCCTTAGTAATAGGGTTCCGTAATTTAATGAAACTGTTAGGTTTAAACGGAATGATAATGGACAAAGCGGAAGGTACAGTTGTGTAAAATGTCGTGTAAGCTCAGCCTAATTAGTACCCCAGAATATGGAATGAAATGTACGTTACAGAGCTTGTTTTATTCACTGAATATTCGCTGGAACACTGAACACATTTTATTAAGCAGTTGGGAAATACCTCAGTACTACACATTTTCAAAGAGAATCTATAATTATTACTTTAAATTATATGTCAGAATGAGTACGCCACAGAAGACACGTCGTGGCGTTTACAAAATGCCTGCTTTCATTCACAACTTCGTTATTAAGTATAGAAATCGGAGCCTATGTTACCTTCTCAGGGATATTTTATGAATGAGTTATTAACATTAATTTACTAAATACAGAAATCAACCAACACACAATCAAAGTAAAGTTACATTTTTATAATGTTCGTATAGGAAAGCCTGTAATACTCATCAGTTGAAATCGAACTCTACGTCTGAAACCAACGTTACTTTACAAGGTACGCACTAAATTTGTTCTAAAACGAGAGTATACCACTTACTAGTATACTACAGTATACTACTAAGAAAACCCACGGGAAATCCCAAATCGCCCTACCTCTGTTTTTAAGCTCTTGGTGTGGTTAATTAATCATTGTATTTTTAAGCTTACAAAAACTCATTGGTACAGGCTCGGGTTTGAACCTGGGCGCATCAGATGACAGGCCACAACCACAAGGCCGCCACGGCTAGATGGTGAGTTGTAACCGTTTCTAATGGACGCCAGGGAAATCTCTAGCAAGTTGCCAAAATTGGCAATTTGTTTTTCCTTTATATTTTACCAACTAGATATAAATATAAACGTAAATCGTTTACGCAGAAAAATCTATTCCTCGTATTCCTGCTTGTTTTTATTCAAATGGATCTTAAACCTTGCCCAATGTCGTTTTGTAGAAACTAAAATAATTATACGATATTATATTCAACGTGCCTCTATCGATCTAATAATACCGTTTGAACTTCTAGTGCCATTAATATTTGATGAATAATTAATTGTAAAACGATTAGAATTTGACGTGTTTCTGAAAGATTAATTTTCTGTTGTTGGTTGTCCTCAATTGATTATAAATTATAACTTGGTTTGGAGTGATTACAAAATTAAAGATATTTAACATTTTATTTAAGTTTGGATTTCTGTATTATGTATTTTATGTGATTAACAGAAAATAGAATAATATTCCTAATCTAAAAACACATTTAGTGTCAGGAAGAATATTTATTCCAAATTTTAAAAGATTAGATCAACGCAGCAATTAGCCATCAAAAATATCATAGACGAATTTTTCCGTTTTTTTTTCTATTCATCCATTATTTCTACAGAGCATGTAGTTCAGAATGATGCTCGAATGAAGTATTTGTTCAGAAATGAGGCGTACCTGTTGCGCTTCGCTTGCCTACAATATCCCGAGCTCAACAATAACTACCCCTTTCAAACTATGTTTTTATTCACGTAGATGGAGTAGAGCTTTTTTGTTACAGCCTACAGAAATTCGTTACAGGTGATTGATCGATGTGATACTATTGAAATTCTCTAAAATACTGCACTGGCTAAAGAATGTATTTCAAATACTCTTAAACATACATTATACATACATAGGACATATAATCACGCCGACTCCCTATCGGGGTAGGCAGACAGTATAGAGCGCCGTTAGCTTGCACACGACTGTATTTAACATAAAAGGATTGTGTATTTATCCCTTACAAATTAATTCATGTATAAATATCATATTTTATGTCAAATTCATCGTATCATTTTGTTTGGCACTACGCCATAGTTTTCCAAGCATCCATTGAGTAATAAATTGCGCTTCTAAATTTTCTTCTGCGTTACAAAAAAAATGCGAATACTTCTGAATATACGTATTATTACACTATGTTAGATGCACACTCACAGCGGAATTAGATGAAGACTACACGGAGATCGTGATTGCTAAAAATAAATGATTGAAAAAACGAAGAAAATACTTGTAGAGACAGTAATTTATAAATAAATTAACGAAGGAGATATATTACCACATTTTATTGAACGCTCCCGCATAAAAATTGATTTATAGATTTTCCTCGCTTTTAATCCTTGCGTTCATTCTCGCGGTACCCCGTCTTTATTAAGCTATTTTCCTTCGCTGCGGGGCAGCACTTAATTAAGCCTACTTTGATTATATGATTACAAGAACCCGACTAACAAGACTATAGCGGGGGCGGACTCTGTAGTCTAGCTAGCTATTAATAATATAAATATTATTTTGGGTACACCGCCTTAATTAGAGGATTCATCCTATTTCATTTGCCACTTCTGTTAGCGTAGGGCAAGTGACGGACGCTAAGATGTACATATATATATACAGTAAACAGGCTGTTTATTAACTGGAGCGGAGGATATTACAAGTGGGTAGTTTGCCAGAGGGCCCTCTCATCGCATTTGTAGTAGAAGTTTGGGTAACTAGCAGATTGGAAGGTAATTTTGAAGGTATTAGTGATACGACTCTGAATTTGCTCCTTCCACTTGAGCTCCGATGAGTTGAGCGATTAAATTGTGTATTTGAATTCATATAATGGAATTATGGAAATGGAATGTTTTTGAACGTGAATTCTTTTTATTTCTCTAGATCTAAAGGAGATTCTTAAAATCAGTGCCACAGTTAACATATTCAGCTCATGCATCAAATTTAATCAAATGCAGTGTAATTATTCAAATCACATCCCTAAGAGATGTCAGTCGTGCAAGGGACTTAAAACAACATTTTTCAATGTAATGAAATGGAAAATCTGTACATTGTCTCCACGCAGTTCGAATGGATATAACGGTCTAGTTTCAATCCAGTTGTTGGAAAATGTATGAAATTGTAAAAGTTTTATGGAAAAGCGGCATTCTAAAACTAAGCATAGGAGAGAAGCAACTTTGTCTTGGAGTGTAAAAGTGTAATGTGTGAGTTGTGGCAAGTTAGGCGTTCGCTTGCGGAGCGATTGCCCATTGTGGCTGGTCGGGCGCGGCTCGTAATTACGTTCATTGTTTTCACACAAAGCAACATTTACCGCCACTGTTTAATGATTATATCATGTTAACAATTCGATTATCAGTACATCATGAGAACGGTTGCTTGATTTATTTAAAAGGTATTTCCGTCTAACTAAAACTAAAGAAATGTATTCGGGTTCCGTTTCCGTGCTTAATAATATACCTTGATTAATAGATGCTAAGTTGACTACTTGTTAACAATTCGACTATCGGTATAACACGAGTATCGGCGCTTATTTTATAAAATGTATTTCCGCTTAGAACTAAAATACTGTATTTAATCTTCCTTCATTTCCGTTTTAATATTTTTTTACTTGTCGGCAGTACTTTTTTAAAAACCAAAGCCAGTAATCATTCGATAACTGGACGGGATAACGAAAGGTTGTGTTCTGGTTAATAAATTTACATTTCAAGTGTGAAAGGACCTATATTATTTCCATTACTTAAGAGTATAATTAGAAATCAGTGAAACAGGACAAGTTAATAAAGTCGAAGTTAAATCAAAGTGGGAGCTACAACGTGAGGATTCTACATCTCAGAAGTGGGATTACACCGATTTTCTAAACTAATATTGGTGTAATCCTACTGCCCACATATCTGGAATATAAAAATAACACGTAAGTACAATTTTTTTTTTCCATTTTTATTGTCACTAAGTGGTCAGACAGTGCTTTCAAATAACGATTGTTTTGAATATTATATGTTCAAATTTACCTTTTTTTTTTTTGTCTTTTCTCTGTTCTTTTTCTCTTACTTATTCTCATGTATTCGTTAGAATTTATTTGGTATTTGAATTAATTATTGTTTATATTTGTTTTATTTGTCTTACGACTGAGTAATTAAAACTTAGTTACCATAATTTTATAAATAACTTTAATACCTTATACCTTAATGCTTGAATTCTTACTATCAACGTAAGAGATTTTATAATATTTAGTATTAGAAGGGCATTACACGTGTACGTAACTTATTGTAAACTCCACCTCTATTTTGGAAAGCAAGTAAATAATAATGCAGTGATCGCTAAATATTTTTTTTATTATTAACCATTTCTAATATTTTTTTTGTATTGTGTTTGAGGTATCTGCTATGCCTAGACGAAAGAAAAGAAATGCGTCACCTGGAAGTGACACGTCACGAAGCCCGAGTCGCTCCAGTGATGAGGAGCATCATTCGCGGAGGAAGCACCGGAAGCGGCAGCGCTCAAGGCATCGAACTCACAAGGACAAAAGGCGGCCTAGACGAACTCGATCTCCGCCAATCCAACAAAACGGGCAAGGCACTTCTGGATTGCACCAAGCTACGTCGAGCTTCGAACGCGCCGTTCCAGAGGAAACTAGGAACTTGGGGTATGGCGAATCTCAACAATTATTTTTAGAAAAGTTTATTGATGTCATGCAGGGAATTAGGGCAAACAATGTTAGTGAACGTGACAAATTTCCTGTGCTTAATAACGTTATACCTGAATTTGACCCCCTTTGCAAAGAACAATCGATTCATTCGTGGATACATAAAATAGAAGAGTGTGCGCAAATATACAACTGGGACGACAAACAAAAGATTCATTATGCTTTACCTAAGTTGACAGGGGTTGCAAAATCTTGGTATCAGGGGTTACCATCTCTATTATTCTCGTGGTCCGAGTGGAAGATTAAGTTGAGAGAATCTTTTCCATCACGGGATAATTATGCTGAACTTCTCACTGAAATGTTAGGCAAGAGGGCTCGCTATGGCGAATCATTAGAGATGTACTATTACGCTAAAATGAATCTTCTCAATAGGTGCGAAATTATAGGAAAGCGCGCGGTAGACTGCCTTATATTTGGTTTAGAAGATAGGAGCATTCGCTTAGGAGCACAAGCCGTAGAGTTTACTGAGCCAGAACAAGTTCTAAAATTATTTAAATCTATCAAAATGCCTCATGATAGAAATACTTCAAGTGAACTAAGAAATAGGGATAGGGACAAGCGTAATAATTCTCAAATTAATCTAAACTTACCAAATAACAATAATAGGCCTAATCAACAGTCTAAGCCTGGCTATAGTCATGTTGTTTGTTTTAATTGTAATGAAACTGGACACCCTTTCTTTCACTGTACCAAACCTAAGCTCCAGTGTACTATTTGTAATTTGAGAGGTCATAAGTCGACTGATTGTCCTAAAAAGAGTCAAGAAGAAGGCAAAAAGATTTTACGAATAGAAAGCATTGGAGATACTAGCCTAAAATATAAAATGCCTCTAAAAATTAATGATAAAATGTCCGATTGTTTGGTAGATTTAGGTTGCGAAGGTACATTAATTCGGTTTAGTGATGCTCAAAGATTACAAATAAAGTGGAAACCTGTAGATGGACCTATACTGTCTGGGTTTGGAAACACACGTTTTAAACCAATAGGCTCCGCGTTAGCAACGATTGAAATTCAAGGAGTAGAGGAGAAAGATGTTGAAATATTGATAGTTGATGACTCTCATATTAATACCCCTATAATGTTAGGACATACATTCACTGAAAGACCTACTATAAAAATAACTAAAACTGACAGTGATGTCATTTTTCAAAGAAACGGTGACGGCAAAACTCAAAAATTCCAAAGAATTCAACTCGTTTGTACACATGATGTGACTATAGCTAGTGGCAAAATACAAATTGTTCCAGTGACTAGTAGTGAATGTTACTCAGGTAGAGTATACGTGAATGGTACAATTAGAGGGAGTAAAGACAAGGAAAATTATTTGTTACCGGGAGAATACGACATAAAGGCAGGAGTAGGAAACTTACTTATTCAAAACATTAGCTCGCAATATATTAAATTCAAAACTGGCGATCTTGTTACTCGTGCAATGAAACTCGATGATAGTCTTCAAATCAATCTGCTCAAAATTGACACTAATTATTTTTTAGATGAATCGTTGATAAATATTGGTAATATCTCCCCGGTGGAGGTCAATAGACTTAAATATCTTCTTAATGAATACAGACACTGTTTTTCAAACAATTTAAAGGACCTTGGTTTTACCACTGAGACCAAAATGACGATTCATCTGGAAGATTCTGACCCGGTCGTATATCGCCCCTATAGGCTGTCGTTTTCGG
Source organism: Falcaria lacertinaria (assembly GCA_951449985.1). Lineage (NCBI taxonomy): Eukaryota > Metazoa > Arthropoda > Insecta > Lepidoptera > Drepanidae > Falcaria > Falcaria lacertinaria. The sequence continues at coordinate 9,083,480 of OX602111.1, read as the reverse complement.
AGAGGCAAAATGTCCGGGACATGGTACAAGAAATGTTAGATAGTGGAATTATCCGAGAATCTAGTTCTCCGTACGTAAGTAAGTTCTCAGGGTATAAGACCCGGTACAATTAAAACCGAGGCAGTATCCAAATTCCCAATTCCGCGAAACATCCATGAAGTCCGAAGGTTTTTAGGCCTTGCTAGTTTCTTTAGAAGGTTTGTTAAAGATTTTGCTATATTGGCTCGTCCACTAACTTCTCTCTTAAAGAAAAATTCCCCTTGGCGATGGGGTACCGAAGAGACTAGGGCTTTTGAATCTTTAAAGAAATGCCTCGTTGAACGACCGATATTATCTATTTATAATCCTAATGCTGAAACGCAGCTTCACACAGATGCCAGCAAATTTGGGGTAGCCGGAATACTTATGCAAAAGGATGAAACGGGCTCATTCAAAGTTATCGCATATTATAGTCGGCAAACTACCATTGATGAGCAAGTTGCATTCTTTTGAGCTTGAGACTTTAGCGGTTATAACTTCATTAGCAAAATTTAGGGTGTATCTATTAGGGATCAAGTTCAAGATTATAACCGATTGTAATGCACTTCGTACCTCTTTAACTAAACGAGACGTGGTTCCAAGGATCGCCCGTTGGTGGATACAATTCTTAGAGTTCGACTGCGAGATAGAATATAGGTCAGGTGATAGAATGGCACATGTAGATGCTTTAAGTAGGGGTCCCGTTGATAGTACTATAAATGAAGATCACGTTATAGATGTTCTCGCTATTACTACGGAAGACTGGCTCGTTACAGTACAACAAGCTGATGACGAAATTAAGAATATTTTTAATATATTAAATGACTCTAAAACTAAAGAAGTTGTCGACATTTTTAACAATTATAGATTGAAAAATGGTAGTTTTCCGTATTATTAGCGATAACATCGAACGGTGGGTGGTGCCAAAAGGCGCTCGATGGCAGATCTTAAGGAGTAACCACGACGACATTGGTCACTTCGGTTTTGAAAAGACACTAGCTAGAATTCAGTCAGCGTATTGGTTTCCCAAAATGAGACGGTTTGTTAAAAAGTATGTCTCTGCATGTCTTGAATGCGCTCACCATAAGTTACCAAGTGGGCCCAAGGCTGGTGAATTACATCCCATACCAAAAGTGGAGAAACCCTTCCATACAATCCACGCGGATCATTTGGGTCCGCTTATACGCACAAAACATGGTTATACTTATATTCTCGTCATAATTGATGCATTTACGAAATTCATTAACCTGACTGCCGTACGTAACACGAAATCATCAACTAGTATTAAGGTATTTCGAGAACACTTCAGTTATTTTGGGACACCAACACGCTTGATCACTGACCAGGGAACGAGTTTCACTAGTAAAATGTTTAAATCTTTTATAAAAAACACTGGTATTAAGCATATTTGTAATGCTGTGCCTACACCTCGCGCTAACGGTCAAGTGGAACGATATAATCGCACTATTTTAGCGGCACTCGGTGCCATGAATCATGATAAGCCAAATGGCAAATGGGATGAACACTTACCGGATATACAACTAGGTATTAACACTACCATTAATGCAAGTACTAAGAAAACTCCAACTGAATTACTCTTCGGATGTAACGTCACAAACCCATCGCAAGGAATATTAAATGATGTGATTTTTGACGTAACACCCGAACCGGCTGTTAATGATATGACTAAATTAAGATCAGAAGCTAGTAAGTACATACAGACTCAGCAGGAAAAAGCCAAAAGAAATTTTGATAAGCGTAGAAATATAAAAAAATAAATTTGCTGAGGGCGATCTAGTTCGAGTTATTAGGGCAGTAACTGGTATCGACGGACAGTCAAAGAAACTTGAGCCAAAATGTCAAGGACCGTACCGCATTCTAAAAGTCCTTCCCAATGATAGGTTTGTCATAGAGGATACCCCCATTACCAGGAAAGGTAGGCGTTATGAAGCTATCGTTGCCATCGATAAAATATTTCCATGGTTAAGCTTCTCTCAACCAATGTCTTCAGATGATGAAACCTCTTCAAATAATGAATCTTCCCATGAAATTATCAATTAACAAGGTACAGGCAATGTGTCACGTTAAAAATGGTAAAATGTAATGATAAAGATTAAAACACAATTTATTGCATTTATATATTTGTAATTATGAACTATTTATTATTATACTTAACTCGACTGTTAATTGCGTTATTGAAGTTATCAAAGTCATGGATAATTTAAGGTTAGTCAATGATTATAAAGTGAAGTAAAATTAAGAAGTAAACCCATGTCATGAAGTAATTCATTCACGATAGATAATTGATTAATCAAGATCATGGATTAGTCATTTTTGGTTAGGTATATGATTGGTCAACGTCATGGATCGGTCGTATAAGATTAGGCATATGATTGGTCAAGGTCATGGATCGATCACATAAGATTAGGTATATGATTGGTCAGCGTCATGGATCAGTCATCTAAGATTCGGCATATGATTGGTCAACGTCATGGATCAGTCATATAGACTCTGATATTTAATTGATCAAGGTCATGGATCAGTCATATAGACTCTGATATTTAATTGATCAAGGTCATGGATCAATTGTTCTAGGTTAATTTTAAGCATTTCACGATCAAGGTCATGGATCAGTTATTTTAGAATAAATACCTGATTGATCAATGTCATCATATCTTATTGATCAGCTGTGAATTTAAGTTAAAGTATATTTTTTTATTTAATATAAGATGCAATAATGTGAAAGATCTATACTTGCTTTGGCTTGCCATATTGTATATAAGCCGCAAGCAATTATGTACTGGTGTTGTTATATTTATTATATTTAAGGCGCCTTATTCTTGTACCTGTTTTCTTTACGAGGGACTCGTAAAATTATCGGATGGCCGAGCTGTTAACAATTCGATTATCAGTACATCATGAGAACGGTTGCTTGATTTATTTAAAAGGTATTTCCGTCTAACTTAAACTAAAGAAATGTATTCGGGTTCCGTTTCCGTGCTTAATAATATACCTTGATTAATAGATGCTAAGTTGACTACTTGTTAACAATTCGACTATCGGTATAACACGAGTATCGGCGCTTATTTTATAAAATGTATTTCCGCTTAGAACTAAAATACTGTATTTAATCTTCCTTCATTTCCGTTTTAATATTTTTTTACTTGTCGGCAGTACTTTTTTAAAAACCAAAGCCAGTAATCATTCGATAACTGGACGGGATAACGAAAGGTTGTGTTCTGGTTAATAAATTTACATTTCAAGTGTGAAAGGACCTATATTATTTCCATTACTTAAGAGTATAATTAGAAATCAGTGAAACAGGACAAGTTAATAAAGTCGAAGTTAAATCAAAGTGGGAGCTACAACGTGAGGATTCTACAATCAAGTCTAATATTTGTACCTCTCACGCATATGCTCCTTTCGGCAGGCAGTGAGAGAGTGTCACTTCGTTCAGTATTTATACACATTTTTCTCTTTTTCAAATAGGACTCAATTCGCACAATCTCGTTAGCTATTTGTGTTCTCTTAACGAAAATATATGATAAGCAATTCAAATACTTTTATCGTTTGAGTAAAGAAGGTTTTAATACTCAGAATTCTCTTAGTTACACGAATACGAATAATTTATTTGCGAGAATAATGGTAAAAAAATATATTTTTTAGAACATACATTTGCAAAGCATGACTCTTCGTTAAATAACATAATAAAATTGAAAACGCGTTCTCCTTTACATTTCTTCTTTGATATTGTAAGGACGTATATGCCTAAATGTGGAGTTTCGTTGCTAACGCCGCCGCCTTTCTCGTTTGATCTTTGGACACATTTTAGATTATTCTTTGTGCATGTTTTTGATTAATTATGAGGGGGATTTACGCATGAGTTAGCTTCACTTACACGCACTTTGAGCGAGCTGTGGCGTACCAATCTTGTTCGCGATATGTTACCATTTGCCTGCCTTTTGTTATGTCACGCGATAAGTACGTAACCGACTTACGTTCTTTATGTTCGTGTCTTTGATGTCTTTAACGAAATCATTATTTATTTATATTGTTTATTTACATTTACATTAGATATTTGGTATAAGTTAAAAAAATAATTGTAAATTAATATTGACCTACAAACATTTTTTTGATAACGAGACCTAAACTTAACTTAAAGAGGATTAGAAAAATCTACTCTTACGAAAGCACATATTGCTAATTTTTAATTGTATGCGCAGTTTAATACAAACTTTTCTAAGTACACATCCTCAATTCGCATTACTGTGGCAATCCACAGTAATCCACAGTGCTCCAAAACACTTCTTCAGTTAACAATTTAACTGAAGAAGTGTTTTGGAGCAGCGTTCAGTTCATTAAATATAGATAAAGATTCCAATTACTTTTTGCTCGGCGTTTAATAGGTCTTGTTAAGTAAACTTTCATTTGAAAATGAAATGAATATTGCTTACTTAATAAAGAGCTTCTTTTCATTAATACTGTATTTGCATTTTATACACATCTACATGAATTCTTGTAATACATTGTTTTTAATATTTAGTAGCGTTCACGTAAGATGTCAAACGAATGTCAAAGAACCAATTAAAATAATGAAGAAACAATCGGAATTGACATCAAATTGACACAAATATCAAAAATAACAATACATTGGTGCCAATTCTGTTGTTCAAAATTACTAAACTTAACTAATTTGACAGGTCTAAAAATATTGCCTTTTTTTTACTTTGACTTTTTAGACCTGTCAAATTAGTTAAGTTTAGTAATTTTGAACAACAGAATCGACACCAATGTAATGCAAATAGTGAGTTTAATTTTACCGTCATCCTTATTAACATTAACACGGGTATCAGTTCAAAGTGTATCTTGTTTGGGTCACACGTTGAGCCGTATTAGAGATCTAATCTCCTACCTAACTCGTATGGATTTCCACCTGACTATTAAACAGGCTTTATTGGCTCCCAGTATGATCCTAGTATAGTCAAAGGATCTTACAATACGGTGCAGATAAAGTTGTTGTTTTTTTTTGTGTATATCCATATATTTTCACTTATATGTGGACCGATTTTGAAAATTTGTTTTTTTATATCAAACAAAATTGTATGGTTTCACTTTTTTCCACTGTCTACTTTATTTCTGCTTTCAATTTTTAATTCAAAAACATGTCATGGTTCTGTAAAAAGATAAAACACCGAATATAATACATTTTCCTTAAGAAAACCTCGTAGACCGTAGTCTTTGAAAATATTTTCATTTCTGTAACTTGTAGATTCAAAGCGACCCTAATTTTCAAGATACAGATCTTGGGTAGTCATGACCTTGCATTGCTTGTGAACTAAACGTATAAATTCAAAAGCCGTGGTGGCCTTGTGGTTTAAGCAACGGCCTGTCATCTGATGGGCCCAGGTTCGAATCCCCGCCTGTACCAATGAGTTTTTCTAAGCTTAAGTAAAGTGAATAATCACACCTTGAGCTTTTAAAAAAGAGAGGTAGGGCGATTTGGGATTTCCCGTGGGTTATCCCATTTAAATTGGAGCCGCCCAACTGGGGACTGTACCTCCGCCTTACAGAAGACCGCAGTGAAATAACACTACTTGATGTAGTGTTGTGTTTCTGCGGTAAGTAAGGTTGCCAGTGCTCCACGAGGATACGCTGGGCTAGTAGTATTGCTGCTAGCACAGTGGGTCCTCATCAACAACATGGTTGGCACCCCGTTAGTGATACCCCTGGTATTGCTAGCGGCTATAGGCTACGGTGACTGCTTACCATCAGGTGGGTCGTATGCTTGTGTGACACCGTAGTGGTATAAAAAAAAACCTAAATATTGCCACCAGGAACTTTAAACCATTCAGTCGTGTCACGCATACGACGCGGACTGGTCAAATGATAGTGGGTTATATATAATAATTTGGTTTATATTTTAGTGCTATATAAAATTAGGCGTATTAATTTGAGAAGAGCATACTGAATTACTGATTGAGCGTAGTAGCTGTTTATACGAACGCTATTGTATGATGAGCAGTAACGAAGCGCGTAGCTTTACATTAGTCGAGATGCATCCTGTAAACACCCGCCATGCAATACACATTGATTGCCGCGTCTATGACACCATATACGTAATTTAATTTTGCCCAATCGAATATCAACACTAACTGCGCTTTGAACTGTGTGATAATTATAACAAACATGCTAATTACCATATATTTTTATTTCAAAGGTCTCCTTACGTTGCGAATGGAATTCATTCGGTCGTTACAGTTTGAACAGGGAACAAACACACTCAGACACAATCTTAGTATGATTAAATAAAGAATGCTGTTTCTTCATGCTTATATATATACTTTACTATATTATGATAGTCATGAGGGAAATCGCATCGCGTACAGCAGTTCGGCTATCGATCGACGTAAGAGTCAATTTCCTCTTGGAAAAACACTACAGTTTCAAAACAACATAGTATGCCTCTTCCAACTCTCCGGTGGCATATCTAGTTACGCAAGCCCTATTTACTTTATAAAGTTTTTGACACTGAAACCCTATGCATTAGGTACACATAGCTAGGTTAAGAGCTTTTCTTTTATAAGATAATTTCTAACCTAGAAAATATATTTATGAATAAGTAAAGTTTTGTGGTTTTGACGCTCGATTAATACAATTTACTACTTATGAGGGATACAATCTCCTTTAAGAGGAAGATAATGATTTTAATCCTAGAAATTTAATAGGACTGGATTCGAAGTGACGACAATTTTTTTTGCGAAATAGATTTATAATCTTAATTAAGAGAAAAAAACAGGCTTTTAATTGTAACTACAATCGAAGTAATTCTTTTAATTTATAAAAGGTTTGGACATAAAGCCTTTTCAACGCTCTTTATTATTCATAAATTTGCTAAAAAATATTATTCTAACATTTAATTAATAGAATTCAGAGTTACGTTTGAAAATTCTACATGAATCGAAACCAATAAAAAGTATTTACCTTGCAACTGTAATTAACAAAATACGCACCTGAATGAATTTTACGTTGAGAGTTTTACGAAAGAAGGTTATCGTCGGGAATTCCGACTAAAAGCTTTTGCGTCACAATATTGAACATTCCACTAACAAAAGCTTGGGGGAGAATAACACCGGGCGTTGTAATGTGGTTCCCGTTGACCGGAATAAATCCAATTCCTCGTTCAGTTCATATTCCCGAGGGAACAAGAGTACTAACATATTTAGACGAGGGAACAGATAATTGATTTTGCCTGACACGGGAAATCGAATTATTTCGACGACGTGCTTTGAATTTTTGTGTCATGAGCTTTGGAATTAATTTATTACCACGTTTACGTCACTAATTTTATTTATACACAACTTCTATACAGCTATTTTGTTATATTCATACCAATTAAGGGCCTTTATTAATGACATAAGAACTGTAGGCTTAGTCCGTATGACGGTTGCAATGATTCTGACGTAATTTAGGAAAAAAAAGCGAAATTTTTTTGACACATTAGTAACTGTTGACTTATGTTTCTACATCAAAATGACGTCATAACGCTCACAATCGTCATGCGACCACCATACGGAATAAGCCCTCCAGTCTTGTAAGTACGTGATAAATTATGTTGTTTATTTACCTCGTCGTTTCGACCAAGTTGCATTGGCCGTGGTAGCTAGTAGAGTCAGCGCTCATTATCAAGTGCTCATCAGTGGGATGTAACACACTGACAGTGATAATATCTGGTGTCGTGTTAACTATGTTATTCAAATATAAAAGACCAAACAAATTTTAAGGCAACCAATTTTCTCAATGTGATTTGGCCTTTTTGAGAATGGTTTTATTAAGAATATTGTAAAAAAAAGAACCAAGTTAAGAATATGTACCAGAATATTATACTTTCATGCTTTAGAATTAAGTCATTAGCCGGCAGACGATGTTGGGAAGAAGAAACTAGAAGTAAATACCAATTTTGCACTTTTAACAGAGAATCTTGGAATAATTGAAATGGCGGACCGATAATTAATTTTGTTGCGTATATTTATTGTGAACTAATTTAAAATTCTTAACATAATAATGTTTGTTTCATTATGCTCCGAATGCTTACAAAGCAAATATAGAGTGAAGAATTTTATACGTTATTTCCAATTTCAATGGATAGGTAGACTGGGTAGGCAGCTTATATAAACGGCATATGTATGTTTTAATTGTATCAAAACATTCGAAATTCACGTTCAAATAAGCGAAGAATCAATAATACCGGAAAATAACTAAATCAAAAAACAAATGAACTATAAACTGACACATAGACGAACTAACGCGTTGAAAGAATTTCACGTTAAAAGAAATTCACACTTTATTAACAAAAAGGACGGCGTAGACTAAAAAAGCAGTTTCATATGGAAATGGTACTGGATAAACCAGTTCTGAGCAAAAATGCTTTTGAGATAAAGGATTTTAAAAATGGAGCCATTTTTCTATCGTCTATGTACTTTGTAGTAAAGTTATTACCGTCTGTGGGGAATGCAATGTGTAGAATAAAAATAAAAGGTTAAAATCTACTTTACCCTGTGCACTTATGAGATATAGAATAACACTTACCTTATACTATTACGAATTTGTATGCAAAATATTTTGTAGTCCAAATACAGTGAAGTCGTGTCTCTGCCTTGCACGTCAATAGATCAGCGATTTCAGAAGCTTTGCTGGCGATATAATCCTGGAAGGTTGACCATCATTGCGATTTAATTTAAGACCACGAAGCCTTTAAAATGTACAGAGGGGCTAAGTGACTGAAAATCTGCCAAGTAGTCCCTCAGAGCAAGGAACCCCTACCTCTCATATAAAATACATCCCCCTCCAGAAATATATACATGAACATAGGCTATGCATCATACACAGGCGTCTCTAAAATGTATAGTTCTTTCACATCAAATCTATTATTACGCAACAGGTTGTTCAAGAAAAAAATATTGTCAAGAAGAAATATTTGAAAAACGATCAAAAAAGGAATGTTTATACAATATATATATATATATATATATATATATATATATATATATAATTATCCGTTCTATGTAAAGGTTGATCCAGTAAGATATTAAAATAAATGTTGATTCACCTTTTTGCAGTGTATAATTGGCTCGTTACAAATATAACTGATATACTTTGATCCGAATTTGAAATGGAAGGGTTGTTTGGGGATCTGCATCGGTCGCTTTGCAACATACTTGCCATCAAAAAATACATTAACAAAATGTTTTTGTTGATCCGTAACGGTCGCAAAAATTATACCGACGAGTCAAATGTGCATCCGTTTTATATTAATGCTCATGCGAAATCTTACTAACTTACGTTGATCCGAGGGAATGTATGTATCCATACTACTTAAATATTATAATAACAATTAGAAACAGTCCTTATATCTTCTGTATATACAAGGTGTAACCACAATGTGGTATGTATCTGAAACTATACTAAAGTACCCATGATTACGAACAACTTTTCTATATACGACTTTCCCCAAAAGTCAATAGTTTTTGAGTTATAAGTGTCTAAAGATTTCATGACAAATAAGCTAACGCAACCCTATCATCAGCTGTATGAAACACAGCTGATGATAGGGTTTATGACCGCAACTGCAAAATGGCCGACGGACGCTACCTATCCGCAATACCGACAAAGAAGTCAAAGGCACCGCCGCACGCGCCAACTAGCCTACGCGGCTCTTTCGGCGCATGTCCTTTGATTAATTCGTTTTACCGCCATTGCATAAAAACCTAAAATATTTTTTGTAGACAAAATTAATTTCTATCATGGGCTTCAGTTCAGTCGCTCTAAGCAGCTAAACGCATTCGGGTGTTTATGTCGCTAATTTGCTAACGTGAGTCGTGTGTTTTTGTTCGGATAGTTGTTATTAATCATTCTGTTATTATTATTGCTTATTACTATTGTTTTGTGTCAAAAATGTCGACGAAGACCTACACCAATCAGGAGGACTATTATGTTGTGCATTGGTAGATTTGCGATGGATGTAGGTACGTTTGAGGGCATCGGGGGCTCTCCGCAAGTGTTTCGATACGTGATAAAATCTGTTCATTGTCTGACGTGCCGCTTTGACATATGAACCCTTCTTGTAGTTCTTGTTGGTAGCAGCTCGCAGCAACCGTTGCTTTGACGTCACGACGGTTGCGAGTGCGCCAGCCCTTGCCCTTGAATATTCGTACCCACGTACTCAAACAGTTCGTAATAGTGTAATAGAATCCAACTGCTTCGTGTTTTACAATTTCCAATTACTAACCTTCTTTAAGTGTCCTTCCCTACGGAAAACGATTAATTCTTAAAGTGAACAAATACGTGACGTGTCCGATCAAATAAATCAACATAATCATTAGAACAGGTAAGTTTTAGATAATTTAAAATCAAACAAATAGGTAGACAAAAATGGATGCACAATCCAATGTTACTGAGTAGGTTAATTTCAGCGGGTGCGGCACGTGTAAGGCGCTTTGTAGTTTACCGCCTGCCGCCGCGCGCCTCATTCATCGAATAATGCATAGCTATAGCTCATAAGGGTTGCTACTATTTTGAGATAAATTGCATAAGTTAATTTTAGTATGAAATTTAAAACATACGATCTCCGAGTCGGGACGTCGGCTGTGTAACAATCGCAGGTGATACTTTGTATTGCCTAAATATCAGGACTCCCTTTCCGATAAACCTTGTATAAAAGAAGAAGCTGACTGACTGACATATCAACGCACAGCCTAAACGGCTAGGGTTACAGACTTGAATGTTATACAGTAAGTACCTTTAATGACGTAGGCATCCACTAAGAAAGCATTTTTGGAAATTCCACCCCTAAGGGGGTAAAATAGGGGTTGAAAGTTTGAATGAAAATTCGTCGTTTTTTAAGTTAGACGCATGAAAATTGGTATTTGGACTTTCAGTAAAAAATTAATTAATACGTATTTCAGGATTTTTGGATACTCCACCTCTTTGGGGGTAAAATAGGGGATGAGAGTTTTGTATGAAAATCCGTCATTTTTGAAGATAAACGTATGGAGATTGGTTGTTGACCTTTCAGTTAAAAATAAATAAATATGTATTTCAGGATTTTTGGAAATTCTATCCTTTAGGGGGGTAAAGTAGGGGATGAAAGTTTTATATGAAAATCCGTCATTTTTGAAGATAAACGTATGAAAATTGGTACTTTACGTTTCAGTAAAAAATAAATAAATACGTATTTCAGGATTTTGGAAATTCCACCCTTAAGGGGGTAAAATAGGGGTTGAAAGTTTGTAGGAAAGTACGTCATTTTTGAAGTAAAACGCATGAAAATCAGTACTTAGCCTTTCAGTTAAAAATAGATAAATACGTATTTCCGGATTTTTGGAAATTCCACCCCTATGAGGGTAAATTAAGGGTTGAAAGTTTGTATAAAAAACAGTTATTTTTGAAGTTAAACGTATGAAAATTGGTATTTGGCCTTTCAGTTAAAATAAATAAATATGTATTTCAAGATTTTCAGGAATTCCACCCCTAAGGGGTTTAAATGGGGGATGAAAGTTTTGTATGAAAATCCGTCATTTATGAAGATAAATGCATGGAAATTGATATTTGGCCTTTCCGTTAAAAATAAATAAATACGTATTTCAGGATTTTTTTAAATTCCACCCCTAAGGGGTTATAAAATAGGGGTTGAAAGATTGTATGAAAATCCGTCGTTTATTAAGTTGAGTGCATGAAAATTGGTATTTGGTCCTTACAGTTAAAAAAAAAAATTATAAATTACGTATTTGAGGATTATTGGAAATTCCACCCCAAAATATAAAATAGGGGATGAAAGTTTTGTATGAAAATCCGTAATTTTTGAAGGTAAATCCATAAAAAAATTTAGCAGTGGGCAAAAGCTATCATTTAGAATTTCAGATATAGGTACATGTTGACTTATTTACCACGCGTGCAAAGCCCCGGGCAAAAGCTAGTACGACTATATCTAGTATTGGTAGGACTCTTGCGAGGGTCAGTCTGAGGAATGGCAGTAGCTAATCAACGCTACGGTGTTCCGGGTTGAAGAGCATTGTTTGCGGGGTAATAACAGGGCTTCGAGACTCTAGATCTTATATCTCAGGGTACTGAGTGCGATACAATGTCAGACATTGAGCTGCTGGCATGCATGCAGCTGGGCAAGAAGCTTAACATCGGGTAAGCGACAAGCTCGTGTCGTCAACAAATTTCCTTACCATACATATATCATACCTATAAACATAAAAACTTAATAAATAAAGAAAAGTTAATGATTAGGTGGTCTTGCAATAAATTATAGGAATTAAACCATCCATATACCTAAGGTATGTCCAGTAGGAGGACTTGCTGCCTTCTGATTGGCCCGTTTGAATCGGATCAACAACTATCGGAGTGGATTTGTATATTGGATCAACATTTCGGTTGCGTTTCCTAAACTTCAACGGAGTAAATCGTTGATCCGGCCGGAACCACATTTGTATGAAAAATATTACTTTGGATCAACAAAATCCACCCGGATCAACATAGGTTTTCGGATCAACAAAGTGCTCGCCAGATAGCACGCATGATCAACAATTGACGGATTGGTATAACTATATATATATATAATATTTATACGTAATATATATGGGACAATAATAATACAATCTAAAACTAAAGAAAAAAAAACTAATATAAAAAAAATAGAAAACACTAGTTACAAATCTATTTGTATTAATTCTAAGTACCTATTTCAAATGCCGCTTGTCGATGTAGTTTGATATTTCGCATCAAAAATTCCGTACGGATTCGGGTGCTTATTCAGCAGCTGATATTTGTAGAAGTAATGCTGCTTTACTACGTTTTACGAATAAAACTGGCATTTGAATAGTGTCTATGTACGGTTTAAGTTGCGTTCAAACTTACCTTTCTTCATTAAAACTTTTGTCGTTAGACAGGTAGCTTCTATAAATTCGCCGGCTAGGTGCTATCTAGAAACTTAGCCTCTGATTAGATGTCCGTACTATTCTTACTTAAGACCTCTTTATTTCTCTCTTTAAAAGGTAAATGTTTTCAAAAGTTACATATTTATTTCTTTCTTCTATGTAAATTTTAAACAAATGACGATCATCATTCTCCTTTAGCATAGTAAATTAAATTTAGGATCTCCAACGCGCTTGATACCCCTCGTTACTGCAACTTTCGATACATCAAGGTAACCGTTTACCTAATTTGAAGTGTCTAATCCCATTTTATTGTTCCCTTAATTAGGTAAAATAAAAACTATATCTTACAATTAAGTGGGCGTATATTCTAGTTATTTGTCTTACAAACGTACCTAACAGTATAACAAGAATACACTATCCAGAAAAGCACACACTAAAAAAAAATTGCAAAAAAAAATGGCAGATAAAAATTCACCCCACATAAATGAGTCCCCAAGTACGTGAGCTGAATATTTAACACTACTCAAGACTCTCCTCAGTGAAAATAACGAAGCTCTAATTAAAACTTGAGCGGTAACGTGAAATTTAATAACTTGGACTCACTGCCTCCCAGAGGTAGTAGAACACAAGTTTTGGTTAGTGAACAGCTCACTGGTTCAACCCTTACTTGACAACTGTGTTAAATATGAATCGGACTGTAACGGCTCATTTACATTTGTTGGTCAAGTAGCGCAAGCATGAATAAATGCGACAACGTTTTCGTATCGCCTTCGACTATTTTTGTATTGGAAAACGTACAGCGCTGCGGCGGTGAAAAGTGGAACTAAAAATTACTATGAAAATTTTGACACCCCGCGAGTTACGTTTTCGAATACGTTGTCGACAATGTTCCTGCTACCGGCACAGTACTCTCACAGTACTCTCATCTGTGTGACCTAAAATTAAACCGCTATCGTTTTATTGTTTATTTTAATAGCTATCTCATTTTATTTGGATCTTCTTACGTCTCGCCAATACCACCAATTTCCATACTTAATATTTTAAATTCAAAAGTAACTCTGTTTGTTTGTTTGCTACCTTTTCAGGACTAAGCGGTTGAACGGATCGTAATTAAACTTGCTAAGTTTATGTATATTTACCATATTATATTCATTTACACTACACATGAGCCATCTGTATCGAATGATCATAACGGAACGTTAGTAAAATTACTAAAGCCATCATAAATTTACGCCAAATGGACCCATTACGTTCCTCCGCAGCGAAGGATTTGATATATGACGTCATTTGGGACATACTTTATTCCGGTACTATAGACGGATTATTTTAGTAATTTATCAATGGGTAATAGTGTAATTTCTCTTTACTTTTACTGGTAGTAAATATTTAAAAGGTGATTTTTTACATCCTTATCCAAGTTAATAAATGATGATGTGGGTTTTTAGGGTTCCGTACCCGAAGGATTACCAACAGATCCCTATAACTAAGACTCCGCTGTCCGTTCGTATGTCTGTCAGCAGGCTGTATCTTATGATCCATAAAAGGTAGATCGTAGAAAATTTCACAGAATGTGTATTTCTGTTGCCACTATAACAATACAGATAAATTATAAATTTAATTTAAGGTGCTGCCCAACTTGAAACGTGCTTTTTTGCTCGTTCTTATAAATGTCAACAAGTATATGCTTGTTATGCTCACAGGCTGTTGCAATAGCCGTCTAGGGATCGAACGGAAAAGTTTTTAAAGCAAAAAATTGTTTGTCCTTTAGTACGGAACCCTCGATGACCGATTCCAAGTCACACTTGGCCGATTTTGTTTGTTTGTTACGCTTTCACGCCTTATCTTACGCGTTGTCAGGAGTACAGAAAAGGACTTAAAGAACCGTTTATGTAGACAAGTTAGATGTCACAGAGACAAAGACCGCTTGTCATTATAGTTTGACATGTGGCATCAAAACTTCAGTCTGATATTTTTTGAAACTGATATTAATTTCGAGAATCCAGTAGCTGTAGGTAGAGTATAATGGCAGCCGTTCAGTTTGGCACTTTAAGATACTTATTAAAGCTCTGCGTAGTCGTTTATGTTTTTAAAGGCTGCACGTAGGTTCTATACGAGTCGGGACGAGCGAGGATACGAAGCGGAAACAAAAGTGGTGTTTTGTTCCATGTTTTATTCATTGCTGGTTTTACGACATAGCCGCTTCACCGCGCGATAGCCAACAGAACAAAAATGACATTCGACTCGACGTAGCTTTGTGCTCTTATGTTGCCTTAGGTTATGTTAAACGTCCTGGCACGAGAACAAGACATAAATATTTTTCTGTTAAAACTCTCATGTAAGAAATTACGATGTCACCGTGAGATGGTAAACCTAATAGGTAGAGTTTTTTTAGAATTATATTGCACTAGCTTTTTCCCCGCGACTTCGCCCGCGTACCAAGATAATAGTGTCGATTCTGTTGTTCAAAATTACTAAACTTAACTAATTTGACAGGTCTAAAAGTCTTGCTATCCCTTTCTCATGTGCGGGGTTAAATAAGGATGGCAATATTTTTAGACCTGTCAAATTGGTTATGTTTAGTAATTTTGAACAACAGAATTGGCACTAATATATAGCTTATGTTACTCAGTGATAATGTAGCTTTCGAACGGTGAAATAATTTATGAAATCGGTCTAGTAGTTTCGGAGCCTATTCAACACAAACATACACACAGACAAAATACAAATCTTTCCCTTAGTATAGATAAGTGTGCGTTCATTCAGTTTGCAACTTAACGTTAGTTAATAAATCTGTTTCTGCTATCAAAAATAATCTAAATGAAGCAACTGTCGGGGTCGATTACGAGTAAGCTACGTTACGCCCACGCTACGGTAAGCTTTACGTAGGCCGTACGTAGGTAGGTATTCTTGTTTGCCTCCTTATTGGTGTAAAAAAACACGGCTTGTTTTTCTGAAACGACATTGTATTGATTTAAAATGTTTGGATTTTTATATCTCAGTGGAGTAAATCTTATTTCTCCATGTCGAAGCGTGGAGCGAAATGTGAGCATATTGAGATAAATTAAATCACCAAGCGAAGCAATATTGCAAATACGATATATATCAAATTTGTTTTCCAGAGAAAACACAAAATGCTACCCGTATTTCTTGCCGTAGAAAATGTAAGCAATAATTTCAATAAAAGGTAAATAATAATCCGGACGATAACTGTATAGGTATAACTTATTTGTGTTTTACACCACTCAAATGAGAAATGAAAATAGTTTTTTTTTTATTTGGACCGAGTTAAACACTTATGAAGGTCATGTAAATGTCACTGTTCTCTATGTTGGTGGTATTTATTTATTTATTTATTATGTATTTAAATAAATAAAAAAATAAAATAAATGTGCTACTTTAAGAGACCTTTACTGAGTTTCTTGTCGTTTTCTAAGGTAAGAAATCTAACGGAATTTTTATGGTAGGTATATACTCTTTATAATATAACTAGCGGCCCGCCCCGGCTTCGCACGGGTAGACATAAGTTTCGGAGCATAGACATTTATCAAATATTTTGTCCACCCGTGCGAAGCCAGGGTATACTAGTAATTCTCACTAGCCTTCAATTACACAAAAGTTTAGCTTAGTGCACAAAGTTTTAGCTTAGTGCTGTCAAAATCAAATTAAGTCAATGGTTAAAACGATAAATTATTTTCTTTAGTTTTAGTCTAGTGTGATGAACAAGCTCACCAGTATTTACCTTAATGTCGGTGTGTTTTTAGTGTCGTCACTTAACCTCCGATTAATTTGAGTTTCCACTGAGGTGGTCGTGAGACCAATATCCTTAATGCACTGACCACTATCTAATTAACGAAGGGCCATAAGGTTCCTACTGGCGGAAATTAGTTTACATAATGAAACAACCTATTTTTAATTTTATTGTAAAATTCATAGTATATTTTCAGTGTTTTTGTTGCGTAACCTCTTTTCTGTAATTCTTGGAGAGATTTGGTGAATGGAGACAGGGACGTGTATCAGGAAGTCGAGAAAGGGCACTATTTGATTTGAATAAAGAGCGTACGCGATAGTAGTGCTTTTCCTCAGATGTCAGAGTATACACATCATTATCATGCGACTATTGTAAGGTTCGCTCGTTTTTAGGGTTCCGTATCTTAAAATGAAAAAAGGAACCCTTATAGGATCACTTTGTTGTCCGTCTGTCTGTCAAGATTTTTTATGTCTTAAACCGTAAATATGTAGTTTTTTTATGCGAATTTACTAAACAATATTCCTGAAATGCGCTGTTGAGAGTCACCGACGAATGACCTCATTTGAAGTTCGCCTACTTTTAACCTTACCTAAAAGGGTGTACGGAACCCTCGGTGTGCGAGTCCGACTCGCACTTGGCCAGTATTTTTCAACTTTCCACATGTTCAAAATCATTACTAAATTACTTAAAGTACCTTCCTATGATGACTTCTATTAAACATTTATATACGAAACCGTTTATTTTAATTTACCTATAACCGGTTCTTTAGTTTTAGTCTAATAAGTAAAATACAAACCGTTTAATGTTTAAAACTTAATATTTCAAGTGAAAGCTGAAAGTTTGTGTTTGATCATGATTACAGGCTTCATTAAATTTGCCGTCAATCCTAATTCCAGAAAGGTTTACGCTTTCAATTTTTTTATGATAACACTAAAGCTAGGCTAGTAAACAACAATTTGCGACATAGACCGGTTAGATTATTTTACAGCCGAAAGAGGCCATAGACCCGGGTAATTCATATTAATTTCAATTTGATAACTCCACGCGTTCTTGAGATAAAAAATCTTGACAGACAGATAGACAGACAGATGGACAACAAAGTGATCCTTTTTTCCTTTTAAGGTATGAAACCCTAAAAATGGATTCACAAAACGATGAAAACTATTATATAACTACTTTTGCTATGTCTGTTCACATACTCGTACATAATACGTAGATACTTATAATAACGTAGTGGGTTATCGATACCTCAGATTATTATCGATAGCATCGCCCATAAACGTCCGAACTTGCGCCATAACGACTCCGTAAGTTATTGGTCCATCACATAAATGTAGCCTTTTGTTCATAGTCGACGTAAATAAGTTATAAATTGCTGTGACGGATATATTTCGGAACTAAGCATACCGGAACATGAAGGCGGGGCGAAGTTACCAGAGAATAGCCCTAGAGTATGTATAAAGAGAAAGAAACACGAATAAATAGTGCTCTAAAATACTGTCTAATATAATTTTTCGGTCACATCTTATCCTCAGTTGCCCTTCTATCATCTTTTGCAAGACGTATGATCATTGCTCCTGAGTTCAATATTAACTTGAATGGATATACAAGAAGGTAGAAACGAGAGATGAGAGAGAGATGGATGGAGATAATACTTTTTGATGCCATCACAGTTAATCCTCCAACAACAATAGGGATGTTACTGCTATCCCTGGTATTGCAAGCGTCTATAGGTTACCGTGAGCGCTTATCACCAGGCGGACTTTATGCTTGATTGCCATCTTTGAAGTTTAAAAAATGACACATATGTACTTCGCATAGATCCAAATGCTTGGGCAATGCAATCGTAATTAAATCAAACCGACAGAGTCATGGTATCTAAATTGTATCGTGAAGCAGCTAGGTACTTTTAGGTAATCTGAAATTCCAAATCTATTTAGCTAATATCTAACTTAGAGGGGCTCTAGTGCCGTAATAATATGCCGTTATTATTTTCAGTACAATTTACTTCAGCTGAAAGTATCTCGTGTGTGTTCGCTTAACAGCGTATACTCACATCTAATCTAATGTCGTAATTTCAGAGTGGAGGCCTATTTAGTTCAAGGGTAGGAAAACAGCCGCCGGTCGGCCGGTGTCGCGAGACCCGCAACACGTAACCGGATCGATAGCTAGCTAGACGCATCGCAAAATTTCTGAATTTATTCGGCTCTATTGGCTAAACTCAGTACCCTACATATACCGATAAAACTATAGTCGATTTTTTTATACTACTAGGGTGGCAAGCAAGCATACGGCCCATCTGATGATAAGCGGTCACCGTAGCCTATGGACGCTTGCAACCCAGGGGTATCATTCGCGCGTTGCCGACCCGTTAAAAATCTCTTCACACCCTTCTTGAAGATCGTCATGCTGTACTCCTTTGGGAAAACCTTGGCGCGGAGTTCATTCCACAATTTGATCGTGCCTTATTAGGGCGTAAATAATAAATTCTGATTTGATTTGACACTACCTTATTAAAAGCAATAGATACCTACCTCAGAATAATGACTAAAGCTCGATGAACTTAGCTTAAATTCACAATAATTAGCAATAATAATTATTTTATTTAAGATTTGCAATAGCGATATAATATAATTGAGCTAATGATTATTGTGTAGTTCCCCTTACTTGACCTTCCTTCATGCCCAATTTATAAAGTAGCATTGTATTTTTTGCATCGTACTTAACTACATCACTGGCGATCATGAAGTTTTGGAATGTATATATTGCAGCTAAAAGCTGAGGTGCGCTTACGCCTAATTTTAACCGGATGGAGCTAGGTGCAGCCAAACTTCTTTGGACATAAATAATGTTTGTCATGCTTTAAATGCATTGAAATACAATGATAATAAAATAATTTCTTTCAATCTTTAGTAATTGGTAGTCTTTATTAACCACATCAAATTAATAACGACTATAAATACTAAATACGTCGCACTAATACAAGAATTATTCAATTTGCTTATCTGGACTTTTGCGACATGGGCGTATGTGTGTGTACCGTTCACGGATTGAGTGGATCGGCGGTGATCCGGCATAAAACGATACGATACCACTCCCGCGCACAATGCTGACTTAACGGAGATGGGCCATCAAATAATAGAATGTGATCATCGGAGGGGCCGGGGCAGTACCGCGGAGTTTCTCGACTCGCTCGCGTTCCCAACGAGTGATACAAAAATGCGTTAAAACAAAACTGGGCGCTTTCGTTGTCAGTGTTGAGTGCATCTGACTATAAAATAGAATGGTCGATATCCCCCAGGTTCCAGATAACACTACTCTCCAAGGGTGTTACGTCACTATCCAACTGTTTACGTGTGAACTGTGAAGTGATTTTTCTTTGTTTGTGTACTTTGATTTCCGCTGTGTTTCAATTACGCCTCTTCGATATCGAATGCAAAATGTACTTTGAGAGCTCTTGAATCGTCCTGCAAACGACTGTTATATTCACATCGTCTTCAAATTGAATGGTAAATAAATAACTTTTAATTTGAAATATACATAATGCATCGCGGATGCTTAACTTTTCTCGGCTCCATTTGCCAAGAGCTTGTTTGTTAGGCATAAATGGATGTAAATTGTTGGTTGTGCTTCCGGGTTTGTAAGGGATCAAAGTATTAATAGGTAATCTGTGGGCAGTGCTCCGTTTTTTGGGAATACTTAATTCCTCGAAGCCAAGGGCCTACAGGAGCAAAGTAAATAAAGCGATTCAAATGGAAATCCTTTAAGAGTCAATTTATTTTCCCTATCGAATCTTTTAGGTTGTATTTCAGTTAAAGAGTTTACATCAATCCTGTATTGATTTAAATTATTTTAAACTAAGGTGGCAAGGTGGTGTACGGGCCACCTGACGCTTGCAGTACTAGGGGTATTATTCATACGTTGCATTTCAATCTGCAACATATAAAATAACACACGCTCATTCTGAAAGCACTGCTACGGAATCGATTTCAGTATGTTTATATTCTTCTACGAAAATAAACTTAAAATAATAGTCACGACTTTGCTTCAGCGACAACAAACGGAAATTAGAGATATTATATACGAACTAATTGACACGATAAGGTATTACATTTAATAAATAATACTAGTTTTTTTAATATAATTGAAAATTAAGAAGGATATTCCCATATATGATAAGAAAGCTATGCGTTCGCAATAACAGTAAAAAAATCTTAATAATAATAATTATGCAAAAGTAAATTTAAATAAAAAATATTATTGATTCGTTATATTTTCATTGCAGTAATTGATTGTTCCGTCCTTCCTACTACATGTTATAGTAAAGTATATTTTAAAACAAAGTAAAGATGTATCTATCGGACGTTATAGATGTGAACAAAGATGACGGGACAAAGTTCAAACACTGACCCTTAAAGGTTGAAGGAAGGTTGAAGTGCTATAACTTGACTAGAGTTATGATCATTTTATCGATCTGTTATGTAGGTAATTTCCTCTCCATTCCATAAGGATACTGCCGTTAATACACTTCATCGCGATAGTGAACGTAGCATATTGCTATTTACCTATTAGAAATTGTTTGTGCATCTACATTTCATTTGATGAGAACAACAGGATCATTTTAAAAAACGACTTCACAACGCTTCTTAAAGATAGACGTATTGAGACATAATCTTATCTAAGGACTGATGCAACATATCATAACAGTCGAAATAACCAAAGTATGACAAATTAAACGAAGTTTCAGGATAATAAACAATATTATGTTTAAAGATAATTATTTCTGAGTACACAGGTATTGCTATAGGTACACGTTGTGACAGTGAATTTAAAGCAGTAACTGTAAATGTACGCTACGACGCTAAGATGATTATACCTCCGCTTAATTAAAAAAAACTTTTATAAAATGACATATAACAATGACGGTCACTCAGACATAGGCACTCGTAAAACCACAATACAATATATAGCTGTATTTTTTACCCTAATTAACATTGTTATACTCACAGCTCGCGAAATAATTATCAGGGGTCGGGTCGACCAAGGTCACAGAGCAGGCAGTTTCGGGACCGCCGCCGTAGGATTACTGTGCATATGTACCCCAATAATATATCTAATGGGTAACCTTAGTGTAGGTGTGCGGACCTATAAAGAATTTTCAAGGATCTTTTGTTTCGTGGTATCGTTTTTCGTATCGTTTTTCGCAATCTCTTTGGGGAAACGGTTATGAAGAAGAATAATTTAAATTCAGAATACAGGAAACATAAATGTTAGTATTAAGAATTCAATGTTTCATGTCTGGGAATAAAGACTTATCTTATTAAAAAAGGTTATTAATATCAATGTGTGGGATTCTGTCTTAGTTTTCTAAAGACCATTTGCTTTTTGATTGAACTGTATAAATGAAACTGGAGCAATTTGTACCTATGAGCGTAAGTCGACTAAGTACTTATACAAATAGCAAATAAGTTACACCGTACACACAGTCCTAAGTAAACAAAGCCTTACTCAGGTCATGTGGATGAAAATAGTGCGGTGTCTCCTGAACATGGCGTGGGAATGTACTCAGGTATATACTGACTAAAATCAATATTGCTTAGATTTGAGTTTTACTTTGAAGTTTATGTAATACTAGCGTCTGCCCGGCTTCACACAGGTACATTATACATAAAAACGTCTTGAATCACTCTATCTATTAAAAAAAACCGCATCAAAATCAATTGCGTAGTTTTAAAGATCTAAGTTGTTGTGTTGCTCATAGGAACTTAAAAATGTATATTCCTCGTTTAAATAGGACTTAATTCTATTTTGTTACAAGAAAATTGCCGCTATTATTGGCTTGACTATGGAAACAACACACTTGTCACGTATGCTTCAGGCATCCCGTAAAATTTTTTGAAATAAAACAGTACTGTTTTTTTATTGCGTAAAAATTTTATCCGGTAAATCGGAGGACTATCTTAGATATAATTTTGTTCATCTGAAAATCAGAAAACTTATAAAGAGGTCAGAAAAGTACACTTAATTATCACTTACTTGTAATTATGTCTGTCGTTGAGAGACAAAACACCTAATTCTCGGAGGCATTTGTTTTTCTTTTGTGACACTACAAACGTTCTGTAATTGCCGTAATCTTTACGCCATTGTTAAATATTAGCTTCTTCACCCACTTCCCTTTATTATCCAATTTCTTCCTCGTAGGGTGTGAAATGACAGCCTGTTGCTCGCCATTAACCTCATTTCCACAAGGGAACTAAGCTAAAGAACAATAAATTACAGTAATAATCGATTGTATTATGTTTCAAAGTGCGCTTCAATCGGTGCCTAGTAGTTTTTATGTAAGTAGGTATAGAATATAGTATTTATACTGTTTAAGACTTATGCGGTCTCTTTTAAGATATTTAATCGTTTCTTACCATGCTTATCTATAGTATTTAATTTAGAGCTTTTTAAGCATTATTCCAACCACCATAAACACGAAGGCATATAGATCGAAATATATAGTTTTTTTTTTATAATAATTTTAATTGCAGCGCCCGCAATTTTATTATAGATAGACACCACGATTCACCCTTTAACAAATATTTATGTGGCAAAGTTCCCCGTTCTATACTTTGTCAAAATACCAACATTTAGTAAAATCTACAACAGTCTAACAGACATTAAAATAAATGAACAAATATCTAACCTTTCAAATTTGAAAACAAATCCTCACATAGTGAGAGATAAAATTTTAACGCAAGGAACTTCAATTTTAGATATATTTAAGCTAAACTTTAGAATACATTTAGTAAAATAGCTATTTCTGTCTGTAATTTTACCGTAATTCTAACGACTATATCACCAAAAAGTCGTGATCTATTCCTGGGTTAGACAAAATATGTAGAATTTGCATAAGGGTGCGGTTACTCGTGTGGTGATTACAGTAACACCGCTTCGTCAAAACAAAGGCGTTGTGGGCCATAAAAATACAGGGAGCACAAAACAAATAACACAATGTCACCAATATGTCTGGCGGGGACAAATCTACGATTTCCTCGTTGTGATTTGTGTGTAGAAATAAAGTTAGGAATATGCTTGTCACACGCTATCCCTGGGGACTTGTAATGGTTTTTTGTATTACATCTTGTAGCTCGACACAATGTGCGTTGGAGGCTTAATCGCTTTTGAATTATTTCTTTAAATTTCAGTGGTAATCTTATAGTTTTACTAACATAGGCCGGCCAAGCTTGGCTATGGTAATCCCCTTGTTTCATTTCAAGTATTTTTTATCTAAAACTCGTACAACGCTTAGTCTTACTGTATCGTCGAAGCGTCGAACATCAAAATGAAAAATATATAAAAAAACAGTAAAAATGATAAAGGATCGATTACTTTTCGAGGCACAAATATACGGAAGCTGAAATTTTTATAATAAAGACGGAGAGCTTATTTTTATAGGATGCACATAATCCAAGAGCACATGATGCAAAATGTCGATTGAAATCCGTAATAATTTGACGTTCCTAACAAGTCTTTGTTTATTTCTTTAACGTGTGCCAGTATCTGGGAAGGGGAATATTGGTGAAGTACAATCTGTATAAGTGTTTTTTCATACTATTTATATTTTATAAGTATATTTGTATATGAAAACAAATGAGTGTTACAAGCGTCTAAAGGATTCAGTGATCACTACCCATTTTGCAGGACGCTAGCTTGCCAACTTACTAGTATAAACACATAATAGACCTACGTTCTAGTTGAGTTTTATGACCTGATCATGATACCTTTCCCTGTTATGTCCTTATAAAGGCACTTCGTTTTATCTTTTCTTGTCCCCCAGACGTAACATGGGCCCTTATTATTTCTTCTCAGTCCCAAATAAAATACTTTGACCCCTAGTAAAACTTGCCGTAGGCTATTGTTATTCAACTGTGAAACACGAAAGAAATTTGCCGACCAACCAAGGGGTCTTAACTGTCGCTGGACCGCCCGTTGGATTGCAAGGGATGGCTCCCAGCCCTCGTAGGATAATCGAATCAGAGCATTTTAAATTTCCCTAAGGAGTAAAGTGCCTCCGTTGATTTGATTTTATTTGGAACAAAAATGGCTGTTGCTTTTATAGGCTAACTTGTTATACGTCACTGCGCTATTCAGACATCAAAATTGAATTCTCCAGTAGAAAAAATATCTTAAGGCACTATGGATATTACCACCCATTTTCATTCGGTAGAGAATTTTATTAGGTAAAGAAAACCCCTTTTTGTTATGGGTATATTTTTACAAAAGTGATATACCACTAGGTACCTATTACATGTTAAGATTTTCTGTACCTACGTCACACCAAACCCGGAACTTGAATTGTCGCGACCAATTTGTTAGTAAACGACAGTGACCGCTATTGGGCACTCCAAATAGCCCTCGTCACATTCTTCCTGAGGTAATAGGCTGAATATCAAACTCTAAACAATGGTAATAAAGTGTGTATTTGAACAGGGCGGCTCGGCGAAGTCCTGCGATCATGACCTAGTGCCCCATGACAGCGGCACTCCCCTCACCACCACACCATAATCGCTCGCCGACCTGACACGCACAGAAATACACGTGAGTAGCATGTTCTTTGCCACAAATACATGTATCACACGCTATGCCTTCTGGCTTTTAATGTCATTTCATAAGCCGTTACGGTCCGGAACTTTCGGTTCCTGTCGCAATAGAAAAGTAAATTAATTAAGGCCGGATACACGTAGATTTAGATTAATAAATCAGGACAGAACAATCTCCTGGCATGTACACTATTTTCGCCAAGGCATACTATAATACAGCCTCCACAGATATGCACTGGCTAGATTTTAGGAATTGCTTATACTAATGTTACCAAGCTTACGGCCCGCCTGATGGTAAGCGATCGCGGTAGCCTATAGACGCTTGCAATACTCTCCTTACATTACTTCCCTTTTTACTTCATTAATTGAAATTTAGAAAAAATACTTAATAAATAACTGGGTTCAAGTCTCAATTTAACGAAATATTAAAGCGGTAAAAAAATCTTGAAATATAGTTCATCCAAATTTGAATGCCATATAGTAAACCGAATTGATATAATTTGAGCTGTAATATTCATAGCGGGTCTTAACCATTTACCAACCTAACACGTCCGTAACTTTTTCAACTTTTTAAAGGTCTGTCTTTCCCTATATGAGTGTATTATCTATGGGTCTGTCAGTCAGTTCAATGTTGACTTAACATTCCCTCCCTACTTCAGAAGGATTAGTATTCTATCAGGGTATTCGGTACGATAGAATATTCTAGTGGTCGTGTGTGCCGCCTTATTTTGCAAACTAAATCTATAGGAACAATATATTTTTACAAAAGGATGTGTCGCAGTAGGCATATTTACGTCACGAACGATTCACATTACATATATATGTTATTCTATAAAAAAATACATTTCTTATTAATAATTTTCATATTCATTTAGTTCTTTACGATTGAAGAACATAATAAACTTATTTCATATTTCATTAATACATACTTTTTCGAATATTAAGAAGATACATATAGGTATCGTCAAGCCAACTTCATCACGGGGTAGGCAGATAATATAGAGTGCAATTTTATTCTAGACTTATGCTTCCCCATTCATTATGTATATCTTCATACATGTCCGCTAATTCTGAGTAAGTACACTTTACCATCCATTTTCATTATTAAGCATTTCGGAAATTTGATTAAGAAAGTTCCTTCTTCCACTCACATTCGCAGAAGATAGATTAGATTTATCGCTCTTTGCTGATATTATTCGAAACAATAGATTTCTTAACTTTCGCTGTCGTTTACTAATTTCGCTCCAATAACGTAGACTTTCCAGAGGCTTATCATAACAATTTATTTTTTATTAATTTACATTTTTTATAATCAATATAATTTTGAATATGTTTAAAATTTTTTTTTCTTTAACTTTACTTTTAGTGATAAATAATTCCGATTAATTTAAGGGCTCAAAGCCTCCCTCAAAACGGTAGGTAAATTAAAATAAAATAAAGAAAGTCTACCGATTTAACATTAGACTTAATAAAAAGGAACTTTGGGACCTAGGGCCCGGTCCCCAAAGTCTTCCTAAGAGTTCGGTTGTGGGTATAATGAAAAGTTTGTCTGGGCAGGTACAAGCAAGGATGCTATGTCGCTGGGTGGTGGTGTGGTGCGTGGTTGCGTGCGCGCGGCCCGCGTACCCACAGGGCGCGCAGCAGTGCCCGCCGGCCAACACCATCACTCCCTGCAGCTGTACCGTCAAGAAGAACGGACTCGACATACTCTGCGAATTTACTGAACAACAACATATACAAAAGGTAATTCTTGACGCCTTCCCGAAAGACAAAAGCGTAGGTGTTAACATCATAAAGTAAGTACCTAATGTGATATCAGCTAACATCCGCTTCTCACTGAAGATAGTATAGATACCAACTCTGGTTGTTCGTACAAAAGAAACATATAAATAGCAAATAGTATTCTTCCTTTTCCATATTAGGCTACTGGTACTACAAGGAAGGCAAAAACATGGTAATTTTTTCTATAAATATGCCAGTAACCCTAATTAATCGAAGGATATTTTGACCTAGGAACAATCCTCCTTGACAGAAGTCATTGCTCGTAGAACCATGTTATAAAAAAATTACTTACTGTGTTGGTTATAAATAAAGCTTTCTTGTAACAGGCAATGAACACTCTTCGCTCAAAGCCGATGATAATCTTCTACCTGAAGCTGCGGCACAACAACCTGGCCAAACTGCCCTCGTACATATTCCTGGGGCTGGACATCCGCCACCTGACCGTACACAACAGCAGCCTGGCTGTCATTGAAGACTCCTCGCTTAGTTCCATTGGTGAGTCATTGACCTTTGTTTAAAGGCCCGAGTTTGAGTCTGAGCGTGAGATTTATGAAGCTTTAGACTTTTCTAACATTCAGCTTATGTACGTACTTAGACCTTACTTACACTCAGCTTAGGAGTTTTACTCGCAGTGAAATTTGACATTGCTTGACGCAAACTAAGCTAAGCTTTATCAAGAATTGGCTAAATATATTATATTAGCAACCGGGAACCGAAGGCTCGCGTCTCCGAGGAGCGGAGTAGACTCGGTCCGGTATGGGACATCACTACTCTCTCAACTCATCCAATTGCTAACTAAATATGCTTAGCAGATCGAATAA
Organism: Falcaria lacertinaria; assembly: GCA_951449985.1. Taxonomy (NCBI): domain Eukaryota; kingdom Metazoa; phylum Arthropoda; class Insecta; order Lepidoptera; family Drepanidae; genus Falcaria; species Falcaria lacertinaria. Next base: position 9,055,588 of record OX602111.1, on the reverse strand, counting down.
CATACGCAATAAAAACAGATTCGTCTAAAGTTTAAACAGGCACAAATACATAAAGACTGCTAAAATTCCGGACGAAGAATACCTGACCTGCTTGATTTATAGTATCTAGAGTAGTGATAGCACAGTAGCTTACTAACACAACTAACTCTATCCCTAGGCAACAAGCTAACCCAGTTGGATGTGTCCCAGAATAGCCTAGCTACAATCCCGACGTCCTCGTTCACGCATCTCAACCACCTGCTGATTCTCAACATGAACCATAACAAGGTAGGTTGTATTAATGAGATTTTAATGTCGGTAAATTATGGTACAAGAACTTTCAAGGCAATTATGTGTAGTTACTTAATTGCTACCTTAAATGAAGGTATCCTATATTTTGGATCGAAAAACACGATAAAGGTCGTTCAGGAATTCAGTATATAGATAAATTCATATTTTAACTGAAACAAAGATTTTTCTTGAAACATTTCATCGTAAGTATTTGTATATAAAAGTGGATAAATGTATGTATATCTTATATTTAATTTGCGGTCTAGTTTTAAAACTAACTTCTCACATTGAATTCAATTGACAATTTATAATACACGCATGCATTGGAAAAGATTTCAAAACTTCAATCATAAGTTTAAAACAGATTTCAATTGTAATATCACGATCAAACATAAAAAAACTTTTCCACTTCGAATAAGAAATATACGCAAGAGTCTCTCAACACAATAAACATTGAAATTTATTTTTTAAAGGTGACAGCGGTCCACAACCGAGCTTTTATGGGTCTGGATACACTAGAGATCTTGACGTTGTACGAGAACAGGATATCTGTGGTTGACGGCGAAGCTTTCAAAGGACTCGACAAGTAAGTAAACTCGGTCAAATGCCACTGCTTACATTCTAAACTTAAGCTTCGGATAGCGTAATGGAATATCTCACTTGAAATGCTAACAATAATATATGACAAGAAGATAGCTTGCACCATAAGTTACTATGAAAGATCATTCATCATTCAGAAGAACTTGCCTTTAGAAGGTATATTATTACACTAAATCTTGAGTTGAATAGCTATATTTAAAGGATCGTCAATAAATGTGCTAGAAGTAATCGTGTTTATTTATAACCGCGTGTTTGCTTTTCGCAAAGCCTTTGATGAATTCATTTGGTATGTAAATGGATGAAATATTATTCAGATTCTAATAGAGTTTTCCAAATGTGGGAGTTATGTTTGAAACATGACTGAAATAAATTTAAAATCGACGCTTGGACTTGTAGTTGAAATGGAAAGTTCAATGAAATGTATACTTCTTAATAAATAAACTTTAGTTGAAATTCAAGGTGTCTGTTTACTATACTCCAGCAAATTCATATTGTAAACGACCGTTCTAACGGCACCGAGACTGCTCGAACACAATATAGAAAATTATTGTTCGATAGATAACTTCCTATATACGTGAAAGTTATGGAATAAATTACATGCAATGTATTCGAGTAAATTGCTCTTTGTAATTTCGCATACGCAAATTTTAACTGGAATGGGGAAGATTTCCATAAATAATACGTTTTTATATGCAATATCTGGATAATTAGGATATATTCGTAGACTTTAAAAGTAAAACATTATTAGGTAAATTAACAATCTAAGCTTTGGATGGAAAAAATATTAATGCATCGATGTTGGATTGCAATTTTTAATAATAATCTAAGTTGTTACAAAGAAATTTTAAAATCATATTTCGTTTCTATCAGTACATAAAGTACAATTTTAGTGTTCATACAAAAGGAAATGTTAAGAGCGATACATAATGAAGGTTTTGACTTTAATCCACTGCCGGTCTTTGTTCTAGAAAATTGAAGCGTCTGAATCTCGGCGGAAACGATTTGACAGCTGTACCACAGAAAGCACTCGCACTGTTGGAGAACTTGAAAAAACTCGAGATGCAAGAAAATAGGATTGCTTCCATTTCGGAAGGAGATTTCGCGGGTAATTTTACTTTGAATATTTTAATACAAAATGCAGGTAGGTATATTTACCCGTTGGTTTATAATTGCTACGCATCTTTATTCAAAATTGCGGCAGCTACTTAGTCTATAGCTTCTATCTTATATTTTATAATTTAAGCCTTGGTTGCTTTGCGCTTAAGTAGGTTTTCAATTAGAGCTTTCTTATGCTATGAGCTTTTAAGAGCAGGAAAGAGCAGGAAAGAACCAGTCATGTATTACTTTACTTATCTTCCTACCTAGAGTGTCTAGCTTATGATTGTCAATTAATATAAACTTTGTTGCATTGTTTTCGACAGGTCTTCGCAACCTAGATTCCCTAGGTTTGGCCCACAACCAACTGAGAGAAGTACCAGCTCAGGTATTCTCTCATCTGACGTTCCTCAATTCACTGGAATTGGAAGGCAATCAAATTCAACGCATTGATGAAAAGGCTTTTGCTGGACTTGAAGGTTAGTACAAATATATTTCTAGACTTAAGTTGTAATTCTAGATTATTTCTTTTTAATTAACTTTAAAAAAGGAAGAGATTGTATGTTTGTGAATTTACATTTTATATTACGTTTTGGAGGACTACAGCATTTTGAAAATTTATTCGGAAATGACAATAGGGTTTGAAACGCGTTGGTAATACTCTTGGCGTTCCTAGCGTCTAACTGAAGGCTACGATGATTGCTTACCATCAGATGTGCCGCATGCTTGCGTGTCAGCTTAGTAGATTAAAAAGAAAAACATTAAGAAGTGTTGAATAAAGATTTCGGTCATCTACGTCTTATGCATAGCCTACACTTCTACATTGCCCTTGATTTGGTTGTAGAAAACTTGCAATATCTGCGTCTCGGTGACAACCGCCTCCACGAGATTCCATCCGAAGCGCTTCGTCCTCTACACCGGCTGCGTCATCTGGATCTGCGCTCGAACAACATCACCTCAATCAGTGAGGATGCCTTCTCCAACTACGGCGATTCAATTACCTTTCTCAATTTGCAGAAGAACATGTAAGTATTTGCCGATTTTTTACTCGAATGCCCCAAAAGGGCTTTTTTACAGAGTGCATCACTGTATGTACGTATGTCTGTTTCTATAGCACGCTCTGTAGCGGTCGTTGATTGCATTTCAACGTACAAAGGTCGTCGGATTGTGCTTTACTGTTTTAATTTCTCATTGAATACACTTGTTTATTTCTAAGCCACTTCATCGTACCGCTTATACAAAATATTGTTGCCATACAGTGTAATTCGATATAGCCGGTGGATTATTAGGTTCATATAGAATAAGTAACTGTCAGCTGACTCTATAACTAATTTTCTCTAGTTGTTAGAGTTTCTCAAGAGTTCAGACCTTTGATAGACATTCAAAAATAAATTCATCTTGATTTGACTAGACTTAGTACTTTCAAATCTTTATAGTCTATAACAGTAATTCTAGTAGGTACATGGTAAATCTACTTCCTTATTACCATTACTGGCGTCTGTAAAGCGCAGAGTGGACATGTGTGGTGACGCGGTAAGTATACCACGTACCATTATTCACACTGTGGTACAAAATAAAAGGTATATAAGCTCACTAAAAGATTTACGAAAAAGCTCCGCCGGTCGTTACTCTTTTGTTCAATTTACTCGGATTCAAAACTCACATTTCACCTCCTTTTATTACAAGACGTGTTTTATGTCGGTTTTTGATTAATTCACTGGGGTGTCATCGTATTTTCACCCCAGTATCAACCTTGTGAATTAATATATATGTAATAAATTACTTTACTGAAGGATGGCGTGTAGAAACTACCTACTTAAACAACGGTAGATTTTACCAAGGAGTTGGTTTATATACTTAATATTTTCTTGTGGATATTTTATATCAGGATACACCAGCTGCCGACTATGGGCTTCGACAATCTCAACTCGCTGGAAACTTTGAACCTGCAGAACAACAAACTTCAACATATTCACGAAGAAATTATGGAGCCCATATTGGACACGCTTCGGGTGGTCGATATAATGGGTTAGTTGTTATTGTACACTAACAGTATTAGTCTTTAAGAGAATATATAGAGGCAGCGGTACAGCGATATGGCCAATATATTTGTACGTATAGTATTTTGTTTAAATTCGATTCATTTTAATTCTACATTTCATTTTACCGTTCTGACTTTATTACTTTGATCAAATAAAATTTGTTTGTTAGATAACCCACTAACATGCGACTGCGACCTGGCGTGGTACGAGAGCTGGTTGGCTGGTCTGCGGGACAGAGATGACGAGATGATGCAAAAGAAGCGCACGGTATGTACTATGGCTACTGAGAACCGGGAGTACAGCGTCGCCAAGATGCCCCTCGAGAAAATGAACTGCAAGAGGAAACCGCCATACGGCCGAACCTCTAGCGGAACCCCCTCTTGCCCCATCACGTTTGCAACAAACACGCTAATGATGGTCGCCGTAAGGTGGCTTTAGGATAATTACCAACATATTTTTAACGTCTATTTTTAAGTTGTCCTACTTTATTTGAAGCGAAGGGCTACACTCGAGCTAGCTGTGGCCGGATAGCTCGACGCTAGCACCTTCTCTGACATTGTGATTTTCGTTCAAAATTTCGTAAAGTGATGAATGTGTGCAATAAACTACGATACATATCAATTTTGGGCTGATAGAAGAAGCAAAATTAGTAATATTTATGGAGCGGTAGCTTGTTAAGTGACGATGGAGGTAACTAAATGGTGTCGCGTAAGTAAGTGTGATACAGTATTTTTACAAATTAGAAAGTCTCTTACGTATGCCTTACTAATAGTAATCAAGACGTAGATAACAACATGCTCTTGACACAAGTTCGGCAATCGGAGTATTAGTAGGTGTCACTAGAGAAGTGAATATTTTTGTTGTGTTTTAAACAAACGCTGGTTTCACTCGAATGAAGGTTTTGAAACTTAGAAAGTGTGATTGCACATGAGCCAGCCATACATTTTAATAAACACGTTTCTTTTCTCAAATCCATAAAGTGTTACGGATATTTTATATCATTTACCCCTGCCTTAAGTAAGACGTGTATACACTTTAATGCTTTTATGTATTTACGATGTTGACTATTACGATATTAATCTATATTCTATACATGTAATGAGGTATTCCTTAATATTTATGTACATTTGTACCTATCATATCCGAAGCAAAAGTAACTCGTGGATTTATCTTCAAATATCCGTAAGCTTTTAACAGAACCGATATGATAAATGTACCCTGTTTACTCAATATTATAGTATATAGAGCCCATAAATGTTCGATTTGATGTAGTTTAGGCGTAAGTAGATAAGCGTTAGTTAAAATTTCTTGAGATTTTTTTATTGGAAGCTATTAAATATTTCAATTTTAGTTCATATGTTTTTAAGCGACAATATTTTTTAGAATTATTGTTGCATTTGTAATATTTACTAACTCTTTGATTTAAGCTTTCCTGCATGGTAAAGATGAATTTATTTTATTATTTTAAGCTTGGATTCCATTATTTTATTTTAAATCTTCTATGTTTTTAATAAGGACTATATTATTGTTAGGTAGTGAAGTATTAATAAATGTGACTCTAAGCATTTAAAACGATTTTTTTGCTTTGCATGGATTTTTTTTTCACCTATATCAAATCAAAGGGTTCTATGTTTATTAAAAAAATAAAAATGCTACTTTTTGAGCTAACTTGTGTGAAAGTTGCTTCATGAAAGAAGTGTGTTAAAATTTCGACCTTAAAGCGTGATAAAATTGTAACCAAAAACATATCGTTTAGTCTGACGACATAATAACTAATAAGTATTATATTCATATACCACGAAATTATTCAAAGGATAAATTCCTTTGACCTTGCAATGTGATAATATTTTTGCTTGGAATACACAGCGATTGACCAAAAAATCGCTTCATCATCAATCCAGTGTATTCTTTAACATAAATAAGAAATAAAACTTAACATATAAAATGTGTAAGCTATGTAAGACGCGAAGTTGAGTACAACAATTCTGATAATAATTGTACTCAGCTTACATTCTACACATTTTATAAAACATTAGTATATACACTATAACTTATATTCAAATTATAGTAAATGTTGTCTTATCACAAAAATATTCTTTTTAATGCTCATGAGCACATATTTATAAACATTTTATGCACAAAATTTTCTAAGGGTAAAGTTTAATAGGTATATCGAGTGCATGGTCAGAGTCTAAACAACCTGATTATTTAAGAGCATTGTAATCTCATATATAGGGTATAATGTACTAGCGATGTATAATTAATACATATTTTACTGTCCTTTTCGATATTATATGTCGTGTTTATCTTGATCAAATTTACTAAATATAAAACGCTTTGTCAAAGATCCGACGCGAGTTAATATAATGACAAAGGCGGAAGATAAATACCTTAGTATTTATAAACATACGTAGGTATCACCTTACGTTTTGTCAAAATTACATTGGCATTCGGTATCTATGTCTTAGTATTTTAAATTATATTCATGTATAATCTATCCGTAGGTATTGAATAGTAAAATGAACCAGCAAAGACATATCCGGGAAGTAGGGCTCAGAATTATAATCAGGAGTAGCCCTTCTAACCCAAGACCTTATATAACATATCAGGTAGCATTAAGTCTCTTTACATAATATATAATTCAACGTTTACTGTATCTGTTGGGTGTTGTTTACATATTATATTATAGTAGTTAGGTATCATTGTTAAACTTTCATGTTGCATGGATGGATATTGCTTATTATGTGTGTATTTTAATGACTAAGGCTATTCTCTATTGAATTATGTAAGAAGTTATAAGTGTCATTGCAAACATCAAGTAGCGAAATAGATGAATTTAGCACTTCTTGAAGCAGGCTTAAAATGTTCTTATATGAATCAAGTATGCTTTCTGAGCCGATTTAAAAGTGAAGAAAAAATATATTGTAATAAAAATATTATTTACTTTCTTTTCAGAATTTTTTGCTCAGTGTACTCGCTATTTGCATTTATTTTGAGTAATCGTTTAAAAGTTACTCAATGAATAAATATACTATGAGGATATAAGTTGCCAACTCGTGCTTACAGTCACATTTGTTATGTATATGTTTAATAGTAGTTAATAATATTAGGGATCTAATATTGAAATTTGCTGTAAAGGTGTATTTATTTAAGTTCGGTTCTAAATAAAATAAAAAATATGATTATAATTTATTCTTGTTTTATTGTACTTTATCTGACATGTTCGTATAGGGTGTTTCCCCCTCGATAATAATTGCAGCCAAATAACACTTATTTAATCGCGTGTTACGTTTTTGTGGTCAGTACTGTTCCAAAACTGGATGAATGGTTGAATGAACTTAATAACGTCTACAATTTCTTTCAGTGCGTAGCAGTACGATAAAAACATATTCTTCGCTACCCACGTTAATGTAAGGATAAATTCTGTCAAGAAACTACCTATTAATTTTCTTGTCGCTTAAATATTGATAGTCGATTGTATATTCAGTCAATGTTATATACAGGTAGTGTATCATTTTATTTTCAAGGTTAGGCGGTCGTACATTAAATAGAACATATGTTTTCAAACGTGCCAATATGAAAATATGTAAAAAACATTACAATACGTAGCCCCCTGAATAAATTCATTCAATATTTTTTATGAAGGATCATTCCGTAAAGAAAATCATTAAGGGTAGCTTTGATTGACTGAAATATAATAAAATTCAAGGAGGCCTATTTCGCCTTCAAAGAGGTACTGAGTCGGCGGAAATTCTCGTTCGAGTGACTACGGGCCTCTATTGTTATTATGAAGCATTTTTCCCAAATTGCTCGGCACGAGCGAGGGGCATCTATGACGTAATAACTTGAAAATCTTTACCAGGAATGAGGTAGGATTTTTGAATGGAGCACTTTGATATTAATTAAGGTAAGTTTAATGCTTAAAATATAATATAAAACTTTTTGTATCGTAACGTGTAATCTTCATAATTATATACCAAAACAGCTGACTTTTAAATAAAAAAAGTTATCAACTGATCTTATCCCGGCTTGGAGATAGACCCCGGAACCTCATAGTCTCCAGCCTAGCCCATCAATCAGCACTAAGCCAGAGGGCGATTTGTTAGATTTAATACAATTAATACTTCCAGTTTTACTAGAGTAGAGTAAATGGACAGCAATTCTTCTCGTGTCTCACTGATTATTTTTACATCACGATACTATTTGTCTCAATCATCACGAGCTTTCAGTTCACTAATATAAGAGACAGTTGATGATTTACAATACAAAGATCTCAAGAAAAACTATTCAGCCTACATTGCCTTCAATATCGTGGGTACGTGAGGTATTTGTTCGTAGCGCGCGTTTTACCGATAACTTTAATTGTTTTATAAACATTTAATAATAAAGTAAAATCTATTGTTATTGTATATTTGTATGCCTTAAGGTTGATGATAGCGCATTTTTTTATATTATAATATCTTGTATTTTTTTATGACCTGTGATACACAAATAAATATATTATATTCTATGTTAATCACAAATAAAAGACATCAGATGAATACAGGTTAAGTTTATCAATATGTGGTGGTAACCGCGGGTCGATAGTCCATTAAGTACTACTGTGGTGTACTCCATTTCGATGTTCCAAAATATGATTATAAAAACCACATATTTGGCTACATTTGCCACGTAATTTATAGCGATCGCTGATTGTTGGCTATGATTAATCTTTGCTAGACAATGCTGGCAGTATGCATTGTGTATATCAGGATAATTAATATACATAGATATTGTTTTCCGGTTCAATATTATATTCTTTCCTTACCTATATCTTTTCCGGTAGCCCTCATACCTGTGGTGGAAATTGCCGAATACTTATCGCAATATTTGAGTATGCTAAAATCGTAGACAACAGTGACTGTTTAATATCGAGCGGGCCGTACGGTAGCTTGCTATCTTGAATAACTTCATAGTAAAAAAAAACTTATGAAATACGTTTTCATTCTTATACAGTATTTGTAATTGGGGTTCTTCAAGAAGGGTGTGAAGAGATTTTTGAAGGGTCAGCAACGCGCGAGTGATACCCCTGGTGTTGCAAGCGTCCATAGGCTGCGGTGATTTTGATTTTGTTTTTGTAACCGCTTACCATCAGGCGGGCCGTATGCTTGTTTGCCACCTTAGTAGTATAAAAAAATAAAATAAAAAAAAAATGTATGGGGGGCGCCCTAAGGTTAATAATAGTGTTGCTTTGCGTGACATGTACCAGCTTTCTTCAGGCTTCGATTATAATCATTAATGAATTAAATGTTATGCCTTATATTATGATGCCTATACACGTAGTGCCTGCTTTATGGCATTCAAGAGCGTAGAAGCTTTGTTTATGAAAACTTGTTGCATTTTATTTATTCAAATCAAATAAATATAAGTATGTCGAGGTCTTATTAAAAAATCGCGCTGAAGCCAATTAGATGCATATTACATACACAGAACATGCATGCATTTTCTACGAACACGACCAATCTTTTGTAAATATGACAATTTACAGAAATACCTAATAGACCAAAATTATCTTACAACACCCCCGGGATAATAAATCAAAATTTTGGCATAAAAAGATAGTCTAGAACTGGACATGAAGAATAGTAATGGGATATGTTTATAATGGTGTGCAAGTCAAAAGTGAAATGGCGCCCTATACTCTCTGCTTTCCCGAAAGGGGCTTGAAAGGCATGAACTTTAAGTGTGTTTGTTTCTATCGTTAATAATTACACTGTATTGTACGAAATTAACTAGTCATAACCAACATAACCAAGTATGAAATACATATGGAACCTAAATAGTACATATCTATTAAAATCGGCTAAAGTGGTTTTTCTTTGCCATCCAAAAAGTGAAATATGGACATTATCTAGATTCCAATCTAAAACTCGTAAAGATATTATTTATTTTCCGCCAACGCATAATAATTTATAGAACTAATTTTGTGTTTCTTTTATTATCATATATAACTTATCTAAATTAGAAAAGTGCCTGAACAGGTAAACATGTACCATGTAATTAGGTTTTCTAGGAAACTTCCATTAAAAGTGGAATTAGGTTTCTCATTGGGTTAGGAAAGTTAATTATTTTGTTTCGTTCCTGTGCCTACTGATTGTATATTTTATGGAATGTGCGATGTTATAATTATGTAGGAAAGTTAATTATTGTAATGCAGTATTTGAAAATTCCACCCCTTGGGAGTAAAATAGGGGACGAAAGTTTGTATGAAAATCCATAATTTTTGAAATTATCGTCATATGTCAGATAGTTCCAGTAAAAATCGGGTAGAAACATGAGGTTAGATAGATCGGCTGCCATCTCCTACAATAACTAGCTTATAAACATCCGTTGTCTTAAAACAGTATTTAGCACTAAGGTGACAAAAAATATACGACCAACCATCGTAACCGGTTACCGCCTATGGTCTCTTGCAACACCAGCCAGCTTTTCATAAGTGCGTTGCGACCCCTCTAAAACCTGGGCATTATTGGATCATTGAATTTTCGTCACATCACATCGTCTATTAACATCAGTAAATTTAAACATCATGAATAGAGAATGGAATCATTAGTACACTTCCCATTAATCCACCGACGGTGCGGTGTGCCACGGCTCTGATGAACGCGAATGCGAGGCAAGTAATGCAATATCTCTGGGCGACAGTTGATTTATCGGATTTCCTGTGTGTGCCGTGTGACGGGACCACGGTGGAAGTAATGTTCTTTATATATTGCCTCCGTTGCAGGTTCACTCGTACTTCTTGGGTACGCAAACAATTTCAATATCACTTAACTGAAGCTTATGAAGTAATAGTTGTTATGCTATGGTGATATGAGGTCTGACTGAGGTCTGACTTGATTTTTTCAAGTCTGTTAATATTGCTTCGAGGGAAATCGAACCATTGACACGTAGCGTAGCAGTCAGGTTTACAGATCACTAGAATAATGGTATTGTAAATCGCACAACATACGTTTATTTACATTTATGTATATCGACAAAACGAACTACGACAATTTGAGGCAAACCAGTATGAATATAACAATGTTGGATCAATTAGAAACAAAACCCATTTAAAAGTATTAACATATTTCAACACATCCACCAACATGTTGAAAACAAATAGGTGTGTATGGCCGAGTGTCAAACTAGGTGTTATCGACACCGGCTGATGCCCGGCGGTGTGTGGATTACAGACGAATTTATTGGATAAATAACTTTTGTACGATGCAAATTGAATTGTTTTTTGTACGGTAACAGGAATTGATAATGATGAAACAGATTAATAGACGAAATTAACTTCAATTTATACGAAGTACCTACGTTTTATTTTATTCTATTGCTTCTATTACTTCCGAAAAAAAGATTAAATCTGTTCGACTTTATGATGTAACCTGACGTGCAGTACACCATCACAAATTATGGCTTATGCTATCACAATAAGTGGTTTTAAAAAAAATATCTAATTTAGTGTCACCTGCGTCCATTTAAGTAGCATTTTTTGAGCTTAAAAATTTTAAGTCTAATCGTAAAAATTAAGGGAAATTTAGCATTTAGCATTAGTCTACTTTAGCTATGTAACGGTAGCATCTACTCCAATATATCTCTCCGAGCGCAAAGCCATTGAGATCCAAGTCGCTTTATCCTGTTGAAAAGAGCTATATATTCCTAATTCAGCTGCGCTGCAGACGGAATATTTATAGCAAATACTTTAGCATATATTCTGTGATAGCACATTTACGTAGCGCAATAGTTCATAATTAATGCTCCTAATAAATCACTCACGAGTTCAGTTCACTACTACGATGCATGGTGATTTTAAAATGGTTGCGTCGCGTGCCGACATGCGGAGCCGCGGTTTCATTGGCATAACTTAGGAAGTTAATATTAAACTAAACTTGCCAGAGAAAATAGCTATGCCTTTTAAAATAAATCTATGGAAGTGTTGTACACTAATATTTGTGAATAAGGTTGCCAAAGCTCAAAGAGGATACGCTGCGTTAATAGTAAGGATATGCTGATAGCACTGTGACTCAAAAACAACAGGGTTGGCAACTCGTTAATGATACTCTTGGTAATGCTAGCGCCTATAGGCTATGGTGACTGCTACCATCAGATGGTCCGTATGATTGCGTGCCAACGTGCGTGTAAAATAAATTGTTTTACACAATTTCAATTAATCCAGCTTAAAATTGTTTGTTAAAGTCTCATTCATAGTGTGGCAGAGCATTACTCAGTTCGTGTAATATCGTGCTGAACAGACCGCAATGAAGACAGTAACTTACGAACATAAAAACGACCTCATCGCCTCCAGCTAGTGGCAATTGAAAAAATATGTAACGGGAAAACATATTTTTCATTAGGAGCTTGGGCGCGAGGCGCGTGGCCGTGGCGGCAACCGGCGGGAATATTGCAATCACCGGGTGGGCTCGCGCTCGAATTTCCCACGTTTACCCACATTCTACGTACATATATAATGCATGTGAAAGTTTGTATGTATATTTATTTTACAAAGGCTATCTACAATATACACAAACAAAGCATTTAAAAATAAATTATAAAAATATACCACTTAGGTGGCAAATAAGCATACGGCCCGCCTGATGGTAAGCGGTTCCGCAGCCTATGGACGCTTGCAACACCAGGGGTATCACTGGCGCGTTGTCGACCCGAAATATATTTTTAACTTGTTTGTAACTCAAAAACATCTGAACATATTCTGAGGAAAGGTACTAAAATACTATTTTAGTCATATTATCATGACGTGTATTTACTTTGTCACTACTTAAATATTAGCGCAACGCCCGCTTTCCCACCACGACGATTGACAATCTCGCACCTCCGCGAAACCATTTATTTAAAGTCTGCAGTATACCTTATAAACAGATATAGATAATAAACATGAACATATTATATTCCATGCTTACTGAACACTTCACAATCGGTAGTTTGTTCCAATTTGCATTCACTGTATATTTCACCGGTCTGCATCGTTTTCCCGGTCAATCGAATAGTTCCCGAGGGAAGGATAAGCCGCATATTTCATACACTAGGGTCGCCGCTTTCCATTAACTCTATTGCTGTAACTTTTGTATGGTATTATGTTTTGTTTACATACTTTCATATCCCAAGGGTTGCCTAACTTATTTTACGAGTATGTCGAAACTATAACCAGCTTGTTCGAATTTGTACATAATTATGTTAATTAAGTTTGTATTTAACAATAATATTCATACATGCATCATCACGCCTAGTCTTTATGTGGTAGGCAGAGTATAGAGCGCCATTTCACATCACCATTTGCTTCTTTTACATTCATCAATCAGTTTTAATTTATTTCCATGGAATCGTATTAGCTTACGTATTTAAAAATATGATGGATTTTCAGTTATATCATTTAGAAAAACCTATGTGAGCGATATTAAACACTATAATTATGCTGCCTGATTGGGTGATTCCCGATAGTTACAATCTTGCTGTCTTCAAGTCGCAAATGAATCGATTTCATCATAGACCGCATCATCGCTTAATATCAGGCGAGGTGGTGGACATAAGCAAGAAAATAAAAAAAAAACAGCAAAAAAAAATGTTACCGATAAACAAAAAAAAAACCATTCGTTTCGGTACGTCACCTTACGGCTAACCAAACATGATAAAGCTTTCCAGAAGGATGACAAATATTTTCATAGCATTTTCTTCGAGAGGAGTGAAAAATTAATGCCAACAGAAGGTCGCTTGTGTAAATATTTTAGTACATGCCGGTGTAATATTAAAACCAGCTCTTCTGTTATTCTTCCGGAGACACAGAGAACATTCATGCGAAAACATAGAACAGAATCACGAAGAAGCACAATTTACATAAATTTATGTCAGAATTTTAATTTAGCTGTAATTCATACTGGAAAGAACAAATTATCAATATCTCAATTAATATCTACGGTGAAAATTGGGTGTTGTAACTTTATGGGAAGACGTGAAGATATATATTTATAATAGTTGAAACATTAATAACTTACTTACGAAAGAAAAAGTTGTCAGGAAAATTAATTAAACTAGTTAATAAAGGATTACTAACAAAGGCTTTTTTTCATCCCAAAACGAAAAGGTACTGTAATGAAAAATAGTCATTGGGGCTGCCGACAGAAGTGAACTTTTAAACTTGACAACACGTCACGTTAGCATGTCGCATGTCGATGACGCGAACCCATTTTGCCCCTACAATAATAGCTTAGCGCGGTTAAACCTTTTTCTTGAATAACCTTTATTATGAACGTTGTCGCGTGTAAAAGCTAGGAAATAATATTATGTGTCTTATAACGCACGTAACAAATACTGTAGACGTTACGAAGCCTACGAACATCGTCATAGTATGCAGTATCGTGCATAGCTAGAAAATGTGTCCTGAGAGAGTCGTTTGTTGCTAGCCGCAGGGCTTGTTTACCCTCTTACAAAGGGAATTCTCGGACATCACAAGTTTAGATCTGCGATACCAAGTTACAGGGTTGGAAACCACAATGATAAGACGTTCCGTGGGTAAACTGACGCTGGAGGTATAAATGTGAATATAACTAAGACACAACCTGGTTAGGGAACAAGTTTGCGTCTTAAACGATTTGGGTGTTGTGTTAACACTACAATGGGTGTACAATATACAAGCTGTGAAATTGTTTCATATACATATGAAAGATCTTATATCTCCGATGAATTAATTGCTCTGCTGCCGGTTATTACTTTTCAGTACCAAATAAAAACCTGGCTACTTCACATAAATGAACGTATTCGAATAAATCTGCAGCATTTACGATGTATCTATATTTAATTAATATTAATAGCGGTCGCCTAGTGATCGTAATTCGACCGAAATTTAGAAATATAAACATTATTCTGCGCTTTTTAGTCTATCTTCTTGTTGTTATTGAAGTCGGTTTTATTTTTTTATTAAAAAGTTTTGTTTGTATTCATATGTATTTCTAATGCATGTATTATAAAATATTGGCTTTATGCTTTCCTTTCTGAACTTAATCTGTGCCAAATTTCATACTCCTCCATACATCCGAACAAATGTTTATATTTTTCTTATTTTATGCAAGTGGCCAGTTTCTAATTTTAAATTTCATTTACAGAGATTTATTAGACAAAGGGTCTAATATGAGTTATCAACATGCTACTTCAAATAGGTTTGTCCTGTTAATTGGGCTCTCACAAAATGATTGATTGATGGACTGATGTCACATCATAGCCGATAAAGCTTCGACAATGAGACTGTTTGTGCTGGCTAATTTAAGCTTACATAAGTTACTCAAATACTTCAGATACTTGACCAGGCGGAATTTTTGAGACCTCATGAGTCTCATTGTGGCAGGTGAAATGGAAGAAAAGTGGAGCAGACATCTCAGACCAGACATGACAACACTAATAAAAGTATCTGCTCGCACCAGGGAATCAAATGCGATACCATAGACCAAATGCTGCCTACCCATTGCAGGAAAGGTAAAAGACTCTCAGAGCAAGCATGAGTACAATTAAATAATATTACGTTGAAGTGAAATAAGGTGTGGAAGTCAAGAATAAGAGGGCTCTATATATTCCACCCGAATTGAAAGAAATGTGTCATTAAAGTAAGATATTTGATTATATTACAAACAAGCTTAAGAATTTGTGGTTTCCTTTTTGTAAAAAAAAAGATTATAATAAATAAATTATGTTGCGTCTGTTATTACCTGAATTTAAATTTCGAATACGCGCAGTAATTTTAATATATTCATGACATTTAAATGTAAAATAGACTTGTATTAGGCAGAATAATCCAGATACTAGCGGTTATAACAATAACCCTATACATAATTACATAGTTATATCACATTATTTCAATAGCTAAACGTTTCGCCCTCTAGTAGCAGATAAGATAGATAGCCTTGTCCGTGAAATTACACCGTTCAATCACACAAATGTTTGCTTAAAGCTAATGGCCTGATATAAACGTATTGTTGCTTTATCTCGGTATGGATTATTGTAATAATGAACTGTTATCAGTCAGTGAAAACTGAGCTTTTTATGGTGTTGCCTGTGCTCTCTGATGATCAGTGGTGTACAGATTTTCTTAGAGGTATGCAGTTGGCTCGAATGAAATTTTCGGATAAGAGAAACGCAATTATTACAGCTGTGCGGTAATTAATTTATTTTAATTATACTATTAACAATTATATTACTAGCTTTTCCCCGCACTTCGCCCGCGTAGCGATAGGATAAGATAGGTCAAGAATACGTTTTAGATTGCACTTACGTAAAACCCGTTCTTAGTGAGCATCTTTCTGACAATTTCAAGTTAATCTGGCGTATAGTTTGGAGACATCGTGTGAAGTTAGTCTGTGAGTAAGTTGTAATTCATCATCATCATCATCAGCCGATAGACGCCCACTGTTAAACAAAGGCCTCCCCCAAATACTTCCACATTGACGAATTCAATGCGGTCTGTTATTGGTATTTCGCTAATTTCTATATCTATATAAATAAATAAAAAAAATGTGTCTGTCCCTTTTGTATTTAAAATCAAAACAGTTTTATACTAAATGCGCATGAAAGTAAATACGGCACTGATGACCAAAATTCAAATATAAAACTTTTGGTCCGTCTGCCTGTTTGCGCCGGCTGATCGCCGGAGCAGTCTGACCGATTTTGATAGAATTTTCACTGGCACATAGCTGAAGTAATAATAATAAGGAGCAATCAAGTCTATTTTTATTTCAGAAAAAGAATAAGAGAACCGATAAAAGTTGAACAGCGTACTAAGTTACGTGTACAGCTAGTTAAACAAAACATATTATGTTTTCTAATTAATTTCCGCAATGTGATGACTGATAATTTTTTAATTTTTTCAATTTTATATTTAGTAACTCATCATGCAGCAGCGGGTGGTTACGGCTGGTGGTGCAGACAATATTCGCGGTATTGACCGTTAGCAGCTTCATCCTCATTGTGATGCTGTCATGGCCTCGGAGCTTTCCACCAAACCGACACAATCGCTGCGAAAGCTACAACTGCAAGGTTCTGTGCCGAGGAACTCCTTACTACCAACAGCATGAAGATGACATCGTGTATACTGTGGCGGTAATTCACTCATTTATTTTATTATGACCAGGAGTGATGGCATCCCTTCCCTTTAGTAATAATATTCACACGTCTTGTTTAATAAGTTTTTTTGTAAGTTGAATAAATATGTTTATAATATAATATAAAAATAAAATATAAAACATATTTATAATCGAGGCCAATATCCGTCCAGCTTCAGCACTCTTAAGATCAAATCAAGAGAGTTGTACAAATGTACCGTGAGGGAAAAGTAGAGAACGCTAGGAACTGACATTGATGAATGTGAAGGGAGCAAAAGAGGCGTACAAGTTAAGTTCAAATAGCATTATTTACTCTCTACCTAACATGAAAGGGACTCATCTAGAAGACATGTTTGTATGTGTTTATAGAGAAGTAAATAATGAATTTTAAGGCACCGGTGACCAGTTGCAATCAGTTAGGATGTATGCTACTTTGCTATCTTGTTGGTGTAAGTTTTGATTAATATTTATAAATATCCTGTTTATATTTCAGGAAGCGTATGACAAGTGCAATAGATTGCGTTTGGTATTGGAGCAGCCGATGTTTGTAGATGGCACGATGCCTGTTCATTTCTTATCGCGGCTGCGAGTTTCTATTCGAGCGATGAAAACAATTGGAGGAAATTTAAAGAGGATTCCACCGAACGCATTCATGAGCCAATACGCTGGAAGTATAGAGACTTTAATTTTTCAAAATATAGCCATAGATTACTGGGTACCAGACAGCTTAGTCGGATTATCAAAGCTAAATGAACTTTATATTAAAGATTGCATGTTGTCCAACACCCCAGCCGGTATTCTAAGAGCCGTTGATGATACATTAGAAACCCTGACGATAACATATAGCGGGGCCTGGAATCCTATAGACTTTACTGGAACCACAAACTTTTCTAGACTACACAGAGTAGATTTTTCATCAAATTTCTTTAACGATATCTTGCAGAGGGATAGCTTTAAAGGACTTGCAACTTGTAAATATCTATATTTAAATTCGTGTCGAATAACATCAATCGGTGCTGGTACATTTGACTATTTGAAGAACATTGAAGTAATATTTTTGAACAATAATCATCTTGTAACTATACCTCCTGGATTATTTTCCGTTCAAATGTCACTATCACATCCTAAGCCGAGAATCAACTTGCACGACAATCCTTGGCATTGCGACTGTTCAAACAAAGATTTCAGTCTGCTGGTTCTAAACGACTTATTAATGGTTGAACCAACCTGCAGCTACCCGGAGGAGGTAAAGGGTAAAACTTTCACACAATTTGAAAAACATTGCGACAATATTTCCCTTTCAAAAATGAATACGTTAAATAAATTTAATATTCAATATGTTACATTGCAGGATGATTACATTCAGATGAACGAAGTTTGCAATGACACTCAATCTTTGACCAATGTATCGTTAAGAGTTCTATCTCCAGCGTTTAATAGCAATTGTGTATCGAGTGCCATTTCAAACATTAATATTTTACGTTCATTTGTTGCGGCGAGTCCTCATTATGTGCTCAAGAATCATTGGCTAAGAGTTAAATATTATTTTAACACAGAAACGTATTCAATGGTTCAATTGGACGCAACCACAATGTCTGGCCACGGGCTGTTGTGGTATCAATCCTCGTGCCCGAACGAGGTTTACTGCATTAACATGTTACCTAAATTCCTTAGAGTATACAATGATGATTTATCTACAAATTATACATTTTGTCCTGTTGCATTAGAATCAGGGCTCGTGGAAATTGATCAATGTATTGTATATAATTTTGAAACTCATCACGAAACCTTGTATCCCGAACTATTTCAGTACCAGGTACTTGTGTATCTCACTATTGGAATTATTTGTTTGAGCTTTGGAGCATTTTGTGTATACGCACTGGTTCTAAAACATCCTACGCTTCTGAAAGGCAGTAAGAGAATATTGTTCGTAAAACACAAAGCTGTTGAAGCACTAGTGTTGCCGCCTAAAGTCCCGTTGAGAAATGATATGGTTGACGATGATGAGGCCTTTTACAGCGATAAAAAGATATTCATAATGCCATCTTCGAGGAATTATATGACTCTGAATCAATTTACGAGAAATAAATCGGTGCGGAGCAATAAAAGCAACTCGCCCAGTTATATATCCGCTCTTCAACCGACCGACGATCAACTTGCTGAATGGCGTGGAAGACGTCATTTCGATAACGACTTAACGATCACATCAATGAGGTCCAATTTGTCGATGGTTTCCTGGGTATATTCCGAGGACTCGCTGTTCTATTCACTGGGGGTGGACAGCGAACGAACTTACGAGAGCTTGAAGTAATATCGGTATCATGAATTTAGTAACACGTGTTTCGTAGGAAACGTACCATTTTTCATGTAAGAATATTAGTCACTCGCGGAGCTAGCAAACTGTGGTTAACATTTTAAGTCTATTAGGAGTATGTTAGATGTATTTTGGCATTTTGCGGAGTGGAGCGTCTGAGCCCAGTCGGCGTCCTAACTTGATCAATCCATACAGCTGTTTCCGACATCGCTCGCCAGCGCAGGCGACATGCATTGTCTTTGTGATTGGACGTCTCCTTTCTATTTCTGTACGCATTTAAAAACAACTGTAGCCCTAGTAATTAACTGACTGGTTTACAATGATACATTGACAGTGAATAATGCGCAAACATAAATCGGGATCGCGTAAAATAGTCTTACTAATCAACGACGCTTTATCTAATTAAAATACCTACCAGAAATGCTTGTATACTTTTAAAAACTATATTGTGTAAGATGTGAATTCAGTTTTTCTGTTACATCTTAAATTAGGTATCATTATATATATTTGTAATTATCACATATTTTTATTACAATTTATTATTTTATGACAATTACGTATATTAATCAATTAATTCGATTTATCCGTCATCACTGAATCAAGGACTGCATATGAAATAGGCTGATGACCCATGTATTATAATATTAGCCACATGGGAAGATCATTCATCCATCAAGAAAAAGTTACAAATGTCGTGTGACAGCTTGGATGGGCTAGACTAGAACATTGACTGAATGAGGTATTCGGCTAGATCTGAGATAAAGTTACATTTTATTAAAAGTATTCCTTTTAATTATTTTCGTTGCATACAGTAGTCTTTCTCAAGTCTATAATGTAAGACCGTGCAACTTTTTATTGAATTGAAATTAAATTTAATAAAATATATTTTAAAAATGTTTTATACCACTATGGTGGCACACAAGCTTACGGCCCAAAAACATATTTATCCGTTGTCTAGTACCCATAATACAAACTATGTTTAGCTTGTGACCGGATAATAGTTGTGTGATAATGTCGGAAAAAATTTGCTGCATGTCATACCATCCCACCAAGTCCCTCACGGGGCAGGCAGCGTGTATAGCCATTTCACTCTACTTGCGCACCACGCGATTTATTTACATTCATCAATATTTTAATACATCTGACCAGTTCTGAGTACTGTTTAGCTTTCCATCATTGAGTATTTCAAGGTAATTATTATAAGTAGCGGGCGCCTAGTGATCGAAATTAAACCACATTCAGAAATAAAAGATGTGTCCAACGGATGATAGTGTATGTATATATATATAGCTATGTGCACTCCAGCCCCATTTAAACTCTAACTGTGCCAAGTTTCATACTTTTTTTTATGAAAACGGTACCTAGAAAGTTTTTGAATCACGTTTTAATTTTGATTAAAAAAGTTATACGTTACCTACTAAATATAGCAAAACACAGATAAAATAATAGCAATAGCTAACAATAGTTCGTAAACAGCTACAATAGTATTGGCAGCCTGTTCTTCCGCTAGACAATGCACTTGGCAGTGACTTTGCCTACATCTTAGTCATTTAGCGGACATCAATCACAGCGAGAACTGGCTACGGTTACATATTGAGAACTGTTACTCCCGATTATTTATAAAGTCTTTACTTTTCGGTATAATTCCTGAAATGTTTAAACACATTTTTTACACCACTAAGGTGGCAAACAAGCAGCATGCGGCCTACTGTAGGTAAACGGTACGTAACCGTTTACCTATAAATATTGATAAACGGTACGTAACCGTTAACCTATAGCCTATGGACGTTTGCAACACCAGGAGTATCACTCGTGCGTTGGCGACCCTGCAGAAATCACCTCGCACACTTTAAATAATAAAATTCCATGCGCATGGAGCCGCAGGTAACAGCTTGTGTCAAAAGAAGTAACCCGAAGTAAACCGTCTCATGTAGGTAATGTTCCCTCTTAGGTAGGTAATACACTTAATTAATGAGATTGGATAAAAATTAAATTACTGTTGAACAATTAATACAAAAAAAATGCTTAGACATTATCACTTAGCGCCTTCTGGCCTCAAACTAAGCAAAGCTTGTACTGGGAACCAGCAGCTGATAGAATACTTATATACTTTTTTTTTGTAAATACATACTTATAATACATAGCAAACACCCAAACGCAAGGCAAACACAAATGTTTATCTCATAAATATTTGCCCCGGCTGGAATCGAACCCGCAACCTCTAGCGTAGCAGTCAGGTATACTAACCACTAGACCAGCGGTCTCGTCGCTATAAGTATAACAATCTCAAAGTTTTTTCGTCGCTTTTAGAATGTTATAAATTTTGAATCACGGCATAGGAGCTTTCGAATTTGATAGGTACTCAATTATTAATTAAATTTCGTACAGAAATAGACCTTATTAAGGGTTATTATGAAGATTGCTTGAAGTTTTTCCTTTAATACTTAGGAATTCGATAATCAAGCACAAATTACCTCAATATTTCTTGGAAACAATAATTATATCACAATCATGTAGGCAGTCAGATACGCTTGATATGTTTTTTTTTTATTTATGAGTTGATAGCAATGACAAATATCACACTTGATTTCAACTTCCCGATGAAATCGAGAGGAATGAAACGACGCAACAAAAATATATCGTGGAGTGGTCACCTATTTAAGGGCAACCGAGCGATTAATCACATTAAATATATTATTAAAATGGTGAGTATGAGCTGACAATTAATAAATTGTATGTTTGAGCTATTAATTGCGAGACATCTGTACCGGTGCTTAGGATGCGGGATGAAACATTAATTGGAGCCGGCTCGTGCGCCGGCGCATGCCAACTGCAGCGGTGACATCACAATTTTTCATGGTAATCTTTGGTAAGGAAATAAAGTTGTGGTTAAGGCCAGGGTACAGTTAGGTAGCTGGTGTCCAACAATTGGTTACGGTAACCCCTTAAACTGAGCCAGATCGTCTACTTGATCGTCACAATTGCGAAATTAAAAAGTAGGAATATTTCAGAGAAATTTGGATATCTTCGATGAACCCCTATGCTTAGTACATATAAAAATTGGATTTAATTTTTAAACCGTTAATAAGGTTTTTATTAACACAATGGTGCCAATTCTGTTGTATAAAATCACTAAACTAATTTGACTGTTCTAAAGGTATTGCTATCCTTATTTAACCCCGCACATGAGAAAGGGATGGCAAGACTTTAAGAACTGACAAATTAGTTTAGTAATTTTGTATAACAGAATTGGCACCAATATAATACGTTTGTTAATTTATAATGCAAGCGTTTTGGCCTAATGCTGTAAACTTATATTTCAATAAATAAATGGATTTATCTCCACATAATTAAAATATTGCAGTGATAATACTTCGATAGCTAAAAAACGAGCAAGTCTTACCGTAGTCGTATATGATGTAACATCTGCCATCTGACGGCCAAATTTAATACCGCTCGCGCTCATTGGTAAAAAAATTGTGTGCATTTCTTCGGCTTTCTGTAACAGGAGGTTTATGGGTCGACAACGCGCGAGTGATACCCCTGGTGTTGCAAGCGTCCATAGTCTACGGTGACCGCTTACCATTAGGTGGGCCGTATGCTTGTTTGCCACCTTAGTGGTATAAAACACATTTCCGTCCGTTTTAACAAAATTACTCCAAAATATTGCGGGAAAGCTAGAGGAAAGGTGTTACACATAAGCATACCAGGGAGGCTAAATACTCTTACCCAAAGTTAACGGTAAAACAAATAGGTAATAAGTATAATTTTCTTTTAATAAAAAAAATATGTACAAGTACCGAAGAAATATTTAATACTTACAAATGATCTGAATTGTGAAGCTTCTTGCTGAAGTCTGTTAAAAACAAATTAGGCAGTTGACAAGAACAGATGTCCCTCAAATATATTACGTCTCATAACAAGCGAGCGAAATCTGGTTCTCATATTTCTAAAGAAAAGTTAAACAACTTGAAACTTTTCTGGCAGCTCTGTCCTGTATTACTATTGTTTGCAAAACGTTTTTATTTTAAGATTTGACGTTCTGTAATTATAATAGTTTGATTACTATAGCGAAACATAATTTTGTAATAGACAAAAAAAAAAATCGACAGAAGTTCGAACGTTCATCCAGGAAGAGCTGCAGATAAAGCAACACTTCAGCGGTCAAAGCACAGACACGAAATTTTGTGTACCCAATTTATTATGATCGCCGGTTTTAAGTCTTCATACCACTAAGGTGGCACACAAGGCATACGGCCCACCTGATGGTAAGTAGTCACCGTAGCCTATAGTCGCTAGCAATACCAGGCGTATCAGTAGCGCGTTGCCAACCCTTTTGTTGATGGGGACTCACTGTGCTGTCAGCATTACTGCTATAAGGCGGAGGACGTAGGTACAATTCCCAGTCGGGCGGCTCCAATATTAATGGCAAACCCACGAGAGATCCCAATTCGCCCTACCTCTCTTGTGTTGTCACGACATGGTTGCTGTACTCAGGGTTGAGTCCTGACTAAGGAACTTCTTAATGGTTAGCAGCACAGTCATGAAATGCTACAAAAGACTATTTTAAGAACTGATTTTTTACTAGCTATTATTTGAAATCATTGTTTCCAAACGAATTTCACTTTCTTTGAGACATGCTATGCTATGTGGATATGTTATATACCATAACCGGTGACGACGGTGAGAACGGTGACCGCTTACTATTAGGCGAACCGTATGCCTGTTTGCCAGCTTAATTGTATGAAAAAAGCTTGACCTCAAGGAAAATTATGCCTTCAGCAAATCAGCTAAATATCAAATATCAATGTCACGCTTGAGAAGTTAAGGTATTTTCACTAAAATCCTCTAATAAAGGCAGCCGTTACAACTGCCTTTACATGACCGTGACATACAATGATGACGTACAAAATTATTTACCTTTTTCAGAAACGCATAGCTGTATGCCATTGGCTGAAGCTTACCCAAACTATGTATGAACTAAAATCTGTCGGATTCATAAACATTACCTTAACCTTCACGTAGATATCGTCTAATCCCTACACCCGTTACAGTAATCGCTTAATTTATGCATTATTATTGTTTGCCGAGTAAAAAATACACCACAGAAATGGCGTAGATCCAGCATCAGCCAACCATATTTGAGTTAATGGTGATTAAAATTAATTAATTTACATACATCTATTAATTAATAGTGTGCGTATTTGGCTATTAGTTGGATGATGCAGTTAATGTATTGACCTTAATGATAATAGTTAAAAGCGTTGAGCGGGATATGAGCGAGCGACTTGCGGGTTGAAACGAGAGCCTAGCCGGCCGAGCCAACCTGGGTGGCACCGCGTCGCGGGTGCGATTAGTCGCTCACTCCATTCAGATAAAGGGGCTTGTGTTCCTCTTACTCTGGTTCACCTTAGCGTACTCAATTATTACACAGTTCCTTTGAACATTCTCACAGTAGTGTAGACGAAATGGTGAGAAGCTTTCAATTAAAAGGATATACCGTACCTGTTGTAATTTTAGCTGTGTGATTGTAGTGCTTTAGTTAATATTGTTTAAAGAAAAGCAACTAATATTATTTGGTGAAATTTTCAGGAGGAACTCGGTCAGGAACAGCTTAACAGTAAGTTACAAATTTATATTTTGAAAATTTACTTTACCATTCAAATTCTAAATGATGAATTCTGAAATAACTTTGTTGTGACCATTCACAGTTCTCAAGAAAGCTTTCGAGGCTTTCGACCACGAGAAGAAAGGATGTATAGGCACAGTGATGGTCGGCACCATCCTTGGTATGCTGGGTCACCAAGTCACAGATGAAACACTCAAAGAAATTATAGAGGAGGTGGATGAGGATGGTGAGACACTTTGTATATTTTATGTTAAATATGTATGACTTCTACGATTTTTCTTAGCGGATGATTGCACTGAGTTTTTATCGTAGGCTTCTCTTATTATCTTCGTTAAAAATAATGTTTTTAAGTCTGAATACTCAGAACCCATTAGCAGATAAAAACTATTGAATTATTTGTCTTTCGTAGACACGATTTATATAAAGATAGGTGTTACTTTACATGTAATTAGCAAATAGTTTCTGCAACGTTAAAGTAATGAAATAAAACTGTTTGATATAAATTTCAGTATTCTAGCAACGTATTTGATATTTCAATCGATGGTTGTATTATTTGTAAGTTGAAACATCATTGTGTTTCCGATCGTGACTGAAATGTACAACTACCAACAAGGTTTTATTGTTGCCACATTTATCGGGAATTGTTAACTTAATTAGACATAATGGTAACTTTAACATTTGTTGATCAACACTTTTTTGCAGTAAGCAATATAAAAGCTGCACTATTTAAAACAAACCTACAATTATCGAATTACGATTTTAATTTGTAAAAGGAATTAATGTATAGAAATTACAATCCTTTCAAATGCCACTTAATGAATGCACACGTGCATATCGCCATTCTGGGGCATGAAATCGCTTAATAAAATACTATATATTAGAATATTACTAAAAATATTGGAAATTATATGGGTCAAAGTTTTGTACGCTGAAAGAAAATGAGTTTAGCTTTTCTAATGATTAATGTGTTGTTTATCATAGGAATATAAAATTAATTTGAAAATACGATAATTTTAGGTTCTGGTGAACTGGAGTTCGAAGAATTCGTGACTCTAGCCTCAAGGTTCATGGTTGAGGAAGATGCTGAAGCTATGCAACAAGAGCTAAAAGAGGCGTTCCGGTTATATGACAAAGAAGGTAAGATCCTTAGAAATCTTATAAGAAAATGGTGATGAAGCCACTCGCTATTCTGAATAAGTCTGCGTTCAAATTAGGAATAGAATTTTCTAATAGTGATGTGTTAAAGGCTTAACCTCAGGCTTAATCAACAATTTAATAAGGAATTACAATATTTAGTAGGACCACAGATGATATAAATTTAGAATTAAAAATGAAATGAACAATACAATGATACATTTATCATAATTTAATTATATTTTGTCCATACATGCTTTAAAAACGATAAAGCTTAGCTAGCAAGTCTCGTAATCTATTATACAATAATGATTATTTATTCATCGGTTGATATTTTATCCACTATGCCTATGGAATACTGACTATCATTTCAGCAATTAAAACTTTGCCGGCCTTTGCTGTCGACGGCCGTTCATTACAATTTACAACGCATGTTAGGCAGCATACATCAGTATTATATCAGCTGCTGGTTCCCATAGTACAAGCGTTGCTTAGTTTGGGGCAGATGGCGCTGTGTGATAATGTCCAAACATTATTATTATACGTTAAAGACACTATATCGTCAATGTAAACAATTAATCTTCATAAAACTAAGGGCTTTGCTAATTTTGAGCACCGCAATGTCAAATCATGCTTGGCAGCGCAAACTACAAATAAATCTTTCGCAGAAAATGTAATAATGCGTTTGATATTTTTATCGTGCATCATTAGTATAGCCAATAAATCTAATTGTAGTTATAATAAACCCTACATTATCAAGGGCCGATAAAGGACATCATCCATGTTTCATATCATGATTTGGTCCAAATCTGAAAGTTGAAAGCCGGCCAACGCATTTTTTTGTATATATTCTGTTAGAGCTTGTCCGTGTGAGCATTTATTACATGAAATTATAGGCCATTTCATTTGTTTTGGTAATTTCGAATTCCTATTTTAAGAACTCAAATATAATCGACTACAATGCTCCTACAGGTTTGTTGCCACAGTAAAAAATGTTCAGACGGGCAAGCTCTAACAGAATATAAAAAATGCGTTGGCCGCCACTTTCAGTTTTGGACCATAATGGATGATGTCCTTTGGTTTGAATTTGGTGCTTTAATTGTTTGTTTTGAGCAATCACTGATGATTTGGGTATGAATCTTGATTCCACAGATTTGACGCTAAACAATATCTACTAGAATTCTACAAATAGGTAAATTTTGTTAACTTGTTTGGGTAATCTCTGGGACTTCTGAACCGCTACTAAAAAATATTTCACGGGTGGAAATAAAATGTAAACAAATGTGTGGGATTTCATATGGGCCACGTGTATTGCTTTTTCTAAACTACCTGGTCAAAGTAGCGGACGGACAGTTTTAATTAAAATTTTACCTAACGCTTTAATTTTTAGTGCACCATTTTATTTTAGTATTTATATACTGCAGAATACACTTACGGAATTGTAAAATATATGCTATATCATTCCTGCGAGCTTTTAACTGAATCTTCCTTTTTAAAACATCCTCTGCCTAAATATATTCTTGAGAATGTTGTTCCTCATACATTTAAAGTAGGACCAAATATTCCCGTAGAGCTGAGACATGCCGAGACACGTCATCTGATACCCTTTGAATTATACAGTCAACCTGTTCCACATTATTTTTACATCTCTAGTATAAAATGGAGTGAATTTGAAGCGTGAATATCTAACTGAACTCTTATGTGACGATATATATAAATAGATAGAAAGATTCTTAATAATACATAAATATTGGTACAGTAATGTGATCAACAGTTCAAAAGAATAATATAAGTTTCTATCACGGTATTAATCAATATTATAATGATAAAAATAACAAGAGATTATATTATAATAAAATATTCATTTTAGAATTACTCTATTAGCATTTACGTTTACGTAACGCGATTCTGATATAAAACAAAAAGATTATCTGTATGAAAGTCCGTATGCTGTCGTTCATTGAAACCTGTGATTGAACAATACATTTATCATTTGACGCGACTTCATTTGATTTTGACAGTAGTAAGCAAACATTTTTATAAATTAGTTAGGCTAATGTGTCGGCAAAATAATTGCCACCAGTGTTACAGAAGATTAACATAATATCTAGAACTATCATCATAATATTAATACGTGAAGCAATAACTTTGTAACCCTTTTTACGAATATTACGCGAACGGAGGAGTATGAAACTTAGCACAGTCAACATTCATATCAAGAAGAAGAACGGGATACAAATATTTTTTATAAAATTTGCATTTGACATACATAAAAATAATAAAAATGTATACTATCATGCATTTGAATGTTGACACAAGTCTTACTGTATGTCGTTTGCCACAAGTTTGTTTATACATATTTCAAATTGTGGTCGAATTTCAATCACTCGACGACCGCTAGTTTACTAAAATCCACATGTAAATATTTAGTCAAACAATGGTGCCAATTCTGTTGTACAAAATTCCTAAACTTAACTAATTTGACAGGTCTAAAAGTATTGCCATCCTTATTTAACCACGCACTTGAGAAAGGGATAGCAAGACTTTTCGAACTGTCAAATTAGTTAAGTTTAGTAATTTTGAACAACAGAATCGACACCAATATTTAGATTGTCTTAAATCGCTACAAATTTCTCAAAATCAAATATCGTCAGTCAGAAATGGTGCTGACAGTAATCCTATTAATGCCGTCACAGCCTTATCGATTTGGTAATTGATTTCCAGGTAACGGTTACATCACGACACAGGTACTGAGAGAGATCCTGAGGGAACTAGACGATAAGATCACCGCCGAAGATCTTGACATGATGATTGAGGAGATCGACTCCGACGGTTCCGGCACAGTTGACTTTGATGGTAGGTGATTTACTGTTTACACAGACTGCGCTGTAACCGTCGCACATGTGCACAAAGCTAAATTATACCTTACGTCAAAGTGAATTAAGTCGTCTGTTTAGTGGTAAGGAAACAACAGCTTCGCTGACGTCATCGGCTGCGATATACAAGCTCGTTTCAATTTCGTACAAATCGATATATCCAAATTTCGATTTGGTAAGATCGATATAATATTAGTATCCTTACTTACATCCCACAGTAGAGAATATACTGCGTACAACTAAAATAATCATTTCAAATTACGTGACGGCGAAATTCAAATAGGCGATTAGTTTTTTGTTAAATTTAAGGGTAACGATTTACTATACTACCGACTTTGTTAAGCACAGTAATCCTATAAACGAGTATTTAATTGGTCACGGGTGGAACCCAAGTGTAGTGATTCACGAATTAATGTTCAATTATCAATAAAATTTGAGACTATAAATTCTACTAACGATCTTAATTAATCTTTTGCTCTTTCAACAACTTATTGCTTACAGAATCCGAAGTCTAATATTAGTCTGTAAGATATTGTTCGCCATATTCATCTTTATACATACTTGACGGCTAAATAAACCTGGCTGTCCGTCCGTTCATCTATCTACATTTAAGACTTACTAGAACTCCGCCATCGTAGCAACGAGTCTGATTAATCAAAACGTAACTTTGTATTTTTTTAAATTGAAATACTTACGAACCTCAAAATCGAATGTTTAATGTTTACCCTGACGACCCAGATATTTTCTGTGCTTATTCTAAAAATAGAACTGAATTTACTAGCTTAGTATGTAACAGTAGTTTATTTAAATCTACGTAGCTAACATTTTTAATTGAATTAAAATCAGAATGATGAAAGTATCGAATAAATTGTGTAAATATATTTTCAACATTTTAAAATAACCTTACTACATAGCATTTTTTAAATGTTTTTTATCACGTGTCTTCAAGTACTAATAAAGTGCTAATAAATTATTATTTCTAAATTTGTAATATATCTAATGTTGAAGAACCAAATAAGTGAATACAATCAAACCAATTTCCTGGTCTACAATAATACCAATCGTGGTTCTAGTGTAGGTACTACTCACAATTTATGCTTCTACTTTACAGAATTCATGGAGGTTATGACCGGAGGCGACGACTAGCCGTCAAGAGCATGTCTGTTCCACGCCTCCTCGGATCTCATCAGAGCTGGCCAAACTTGAACAAATGCCACCTGCAGTACTTACTAAGTTATTTATAAGACAATAAATTATTTGAGTAATCTAATTGATAAATATGAATTTCCGCAAAGAAGTAACCTTGATTCCATTTTTATCCAAACGAGATACATTGGTAAAAACATGTGTCAGGCATGTGATTGTTCTCAAATAACACTGCTTTGACGTTATGTTGTGATCCTGCGGTGAATTAGGTTTCCAGAGCTCCACAAGAATACGCAAGTGCTGGAAGTAAGGATATGATGGTAGTTAGTCCTTTCAACAACAATACAGCCACCTGGTGTTGCAGGCGTCTGTAGGATATGGTGACTGCTTACCAGCAGATGGGCGGTACGCTTGCCAGCTTCGTAGTGAAGAAAGGTGCTACGCGTAGGATATGTCTAAGCAATAAAAACGTATACTATTTCGCCTTAACTATCCGTCAAAATGAACATACCCTACATCTAACGTAAATAGATATTGGGTCGCGTACGTATATGGCTAAAGTAATAGTTCCCTATCGCAAAGTAATGCTTATTC
This sequence comes from Falcaria lacertinaria, assembly GCA_951449985.1. NCBI lineage: Eukaryota > Metazoa > Arthropoda > Insecta > Lepidoptera > Drepanidae > Falcaria > Falcaria lacertinaria. The sequence goes on along the minus strand of OX602111.1, from coordinate 9,024,761 downwards.
ACTCACTCTTTTACCAAAAACACATATTTTTGTCTTATTCGCTCTGAAATTAAGAGACTAAACTTATTACCGGTTATTGCTGCTTATAAATTGCCTTGTCGGCATGGTAAAGTTCTGTTTCAATATTCGACATAAAGATTTTTTGTTTGAGGAACAAATGCCTTAAAATGGGTAACTTTTCACCTTAGCTGAAAAGTTATCGTAATCCAGAGACCTAAAAGTAATTTACTGAATTAAATTATGTTCAAGTCCCAAAAGTTGGTAAATGTTTCTTCCATTGTAAGATCTCAAGGGTGATGATCTGTAGGCTTGATATGCAAGAAGTTTCATTATAATGGGATAAGTTTTGTTTTATAGTTGCCGGTCTTTAAATATTAAGCTATTTATGTTCTAAATAGGTGTAAAATGTATTTATGTCTGCTTAATCTTGCATAAAGAAAGCATACGATACCACTGGTGTTCCAAGGGCTTATCAGGCGGGGCCGTTTGGTGGTTTCCCAAAATAGTGAAGAGCTGTCTTTTGACTTAGATTATCTTCACGCTTACACCGATAGCTTCAGGTAATGTCGTTTTTATTTATATATAGAGTATAAGATATTTTTTGTATATTCTGAAAATCTGCATACGTCCGGAAATTCAAGGACGTGCGTTGTGCCTAAGAGACGGCGAAGGACTCACCATCTGTCATGTTGGCACCAAATTATCTTCGGTGGAAAGTGGGTGTTTGAACACCTAAGCCTACCCGTTCGATAACCCTTGTGGGAAGGCGTGAAGATAAAATTATTACACTTTTGATCGTAGAGGAATAATTCTAATTATCATGATTTTTTTCTCTTATATTCTCTTTAATGCGGATGACGGTAACAACAGTCCTCAGAATAATGACTAGCTCGCTAAAACGTCAAATCAATGTGCCTTGGTAAAAGCTTGGTACATTCGGGCAACATTGTAAATTGGGCATAAATAAATATCTACCTCATTTATATACCTACCTCAGCAACAACATGTCAATCGCGATATTAGAAACCTGGTGGCGTCGCGCCCGCATCACACATGCTATATTCCACGAGATGCATTGAAGCAGTTTATAACAAGCTTGCAAATGAGCTATAAATATTGCCGATGCGGCATCTTCACTACAGACGGCAAAGTGAAACTGGCTATATGACAATGTCGGTCGTTCTATTTTAGGTAAGTATCTAATAGAATGTGAGAGTTTATATATTTAGTGGACGATTGAGATGAACTATTCAAACATAACGCTCCTATTTTCTTTCCCAGGACAATTTAAAACAATATGGTTAGCGGATTGGTATGGAAGTGACACACTAATTTTTGTTTTACCTAGACAGCGTTAATAATTATCTCTATTGAATTATGTGCTATATTATATTCAAAATATCAATCAATTAAATTATTCTATTAGTTATTAAATTAATCTCAAGTTTAAAATTCAATAGTGAATTATGACGCATATTTTTAAAATAGCAACTGATGGTGTATCTACCTGCCAATTTTGATATATTATTGAGTTGCGTTGCTCGTGTGTTCATTCAATAAATCCAATGATCGACACTGACACTGGATTTCTGGAATATGATTACCGCTACGCTGATTCATAGCCTGAATCATGTAGATTCCTACAATCCAATATTGTCCTTCTGATACCTTTGTTATTGAGAATAAACAACTATTGTCTCATATAGCAGTTTTCTTGGTATCAATATCGTAGCTTGTAATTCCTTTTCTTAAATACAAGTATATAATCAAGGCAGAAATACAGACATTAAAATAGAATAAGGGACAGTGCAGTTATTTTTTTGTTAAATATTATACAATGTAATCGTGGGCGTATTTCTGAAACAGTATTGACCGTTCAAATAAATAACCTATATCGGAAGACCAACGTTTATATATTACTCATTTGTTATAAGGTAGTTAGATCAAATTGATCTCCATGTAGTGGCAGACAGCAGACACTTGAACAAACTATGTAGGTATACTTAACTATAAACAATGGCGAAGACGTTTCCAAATATACAGTTTAAGTGTTTGGAGGTTTATCTGACTGACTGATGAGTCAACAGCTGTTACTTTATGAAAGACTAGTGGCCCGCCCCGACTTCGCATGGCACTACAAAAAACAAATGAATTATATATAAAAACCTTCCTCTTGAATCACTATATCTATTTAAAAAGCCACATCAAAATCCGTTGCGTAGTTTTAAAGATCTAAGGGATAGACAGACAGTGGGAAGCGACTTTGTTTTATACTATGTAGTGTTACTGATGATCGTAATTTCACGTAGACTGAACATACTTTAATCAGCATTACCGAGGTTATCGAAGGTCATGGTAGCCAATTTGATAATTCTGTTGCACTCTCTACCAGCCTATTTATTCTATGATTCAAAGGTTCCTCTAAAATTGGCAGAAATTACAAGAATACATTTATACGTCTGAAAATATACCCACACAGGTTCCTATTTTCAGTCTCGGGTTAAAATTAAATTGTTATTTATATGAAACGATAATTGAAGTGTATTTACATAATTTCTAAATGACTAGCTTTTTTAATAATATATGTGATTAGACTTCAAAGGTTGCTATTAGTGATCGACGGCCGGCGGTGGTAAGTGGTTACCGTAGGGTCTGATGTGCTTGTGTCAGTCTCTTATACATTTGTAAAACAGATAGACAAGTGCATCCTACGCAACCATCATATTTTCATTTAAAGATGTTTAGCTTTACCAAGCTAATTTTGTGACTTAAATCTATTGTAAGATTTAAGTATTCAGTAAATTAGTTCGAACAAGACTTGAAAATAATTTGTTCATTATTTTGCAAAGGGATTTTGGTTAGTATAATATACTATTACTAATATTATTACTAACTTAGCTCTTGACACTTACGCGAAGAGCTAAAATTGATACGTGAAGGGCTAAAATGGATGCATGATTATTGTACGTGAAGCAGTGTACCTTAACTTGGCAGACCGATAAATATTTGCAATTGACAAATCGAGTCACAAATAATGTTACGAACGCTACAGACTACACTCTATTTTCAATCTCATCTTCAGTGCTATAATGTTATGAAATGCATTTGGCGCGTGGAATCCTGCCTTAAAATATTATATCTGTGCTTCTGCTAGTACCTACCTTTCTAATCTGATTGGAGCCGACATCGGCTATGTTTCATCTAATATGATCTTAGAAGTTTAATACTCAAAGTATTTGATATAAGGCCAGTTTACACAAGGTACACCATAAAAATACTTTTAAAAAAACTTTTAAATAGTTAAGGTACAAAAAATTGGATATGTAATTGAAATATTTATTTAAATAGAAGTACAAAGGTGTATCTTTATAAAAACAATATTTTTCAAAAATAATGTAAATGCAAAAAAGTTTAATAACTATTGCTTCAAATTGACACACCTCATCACATATAGAAGGTATACATATTATAAGTCCATTTTCTATGTCCTTTCACGCTGAGAAAGTTACATTTTACAGGTCACAGGAAATTGTATGACGGCATTAGTCAATGTGCTCCGGGCAGTTACCGCGAACTCTTCTAATAACATCTGAAACAAAGATAAATCCTTCTACTCAAATCTATACTAATATTATAAAAGTAGAGATTTTGTATTTTGTTTGAAATTAATAAACTCATTAACTCGTTTGTGTGTAAACAATATGTCATACATAATGCTGGCACATTAATAACAGCATCAATATGATTTGCTTTGCCTACAGATTTTTGTAGAGAATTGTCTTACTTTGTTGTGTAACTCAGGGATTAGGTATTTAGCGCTACTTGTTTCAGCACAGAAGTTAAATCCCAAAAGGATAACGTCGCCTATATCCGCAATAGATCTAGTTTGTTTTCGTTTCCTATACTGAAATAGACTTATCAATGAAAACAACTATACAATTCATTGAAATAATCAATCAGTGGTAATCACGTAGCAAGTATAATGTTTACATGATATATAATTAGCCAATAAGGCGGCCCCGTCCGTAGCATTGGGCGCCACAAGCCTGGGATTCCTAGCATCTTGCTTCGACTACGATACAGGCGTGAGTTGGAAACATTTTCTTCAATTTAAATGTCAAATTAAAAGTTTACGTCAAGTTTTAGTAGTTAAGTTTTTTAGGGTCGGTAACGCGCGAGTGATACCCCTGGTGTTGCAAGCGTTCATAGGCTACGGTGACCGCTTACCATCAGGTGGGCCGATTGCTTGTTTGTCACCTTAGTGGTAAAAAAAATGTTAATGTCACAATTAAAAACAAAATAGATACAGAAGGGCTTCCTTTTATATTTCTGGATAAGGATATTATTTCCTAGTAATGTGGTTCATAATTGAAGATTTGATTTGTGATTTATTCAATAACAAATACAAATGAAACATTGACGTTAGAATGATCAGAAATAGAAAGTAATGATGTGTTTTAATAATATTCTTTTTGAAATAAACTTTTTTAACAATGCTCATTATTCGCACACAACCTAAACAAATTAAGAAAAAGATATTTATCACATTAGCACACTGAATAATGCATTTGATATATCGTAACAAAAAATATTATAGAATATACATCTACAAAGAAGGTTTTAACGGGTCGAAATAATTATATTATATGGCCATTAGGACCCCGTTTCAAAATGTAATTTACCACACTGAATAATATGCAAATTTTCTTGTCGTCCGTACATGCTTAAATATTTCAGGCAGTACACACTTGCCGGTATACACAAGGGGGATATTAATTACAATGTAAACTGTTTTGCACCCCTGTACTATTCCATCTACCCGGAACACGTCGATGTGAAGACATATAAAACGTCCTACAAACAGAAAATTTAGATCAATCTTCTGATACACGAAGACTTGCAGACCATAGTACTCAGATTTTTGGAATAATCAGTGAAAATGGTGCGTTATTTTATAAGTAAATTCTGGTGATATTATATTAAGTGTTTAATTAGAAAAATGAATTTAGTGATAATATTGCTAAAGTTATTCATTATTTTCTTTTGTTTCATGTGTCGTGCGCAGGATGAGCTTGACAAAACTCAATTGCAGCGTAAGTAGTTATTTCACATACCTACTACTGTTTGTTTATGCCATTGTCTAAAGTTATTTGACTAAGAAACGATATTGCAATGTACGTATTAAGTACACCGCAAGATGCCAGATTATGACACTTTCAAATCACATATTTTCACTATAAATACGCAATGAAAAATAATAACACAAATCCCTTACCTTTATCATGTATCCATATTCACAAATGATATTGTATCAATAGCCTCTGTATATAGGTTGTAGTGTTTGACTGTGGATAGCACCAATAAATTTTGACACTTGATAAGGAATGATTTTTACTCGGTGTTGTGACATAGTAGCTGAGTAGCCAGATTTTAGAGTAGGTACCTACTCTAGACGATGAGGTGTAGCCGAAAAACGATAAAATCTCTTATCATAATTTACAGAAGCCGAATCCAACGTGCCCATTCATTATGTGTTATTTTTGTTTTCAGTTCTCAAAAATGCTTTCGACGCTTTCGACCACGAGAAGAAAGGCATGATTAGCACAGACATGGTCGGTACCATCCTGGAAATGTTAGGTCATGAACTAGATGATGATACTTTGAAAGACATCATAGACGAAGTTGATGAAGATGGTACGTTATCAGAACAGGTTCCAGTTTAAGTTAGTTTCAAAGGTATCCATGGATGGCGACTTATATACCAAGATACAGACATATTGTAAAACTACCAGTTATTTTCTGCAGATGGCGATGCAAGAAAAAGATAAATTTTTGTATGCTGTAGCTCAGAGTAGATAATATACTACGTACAAATTGTAGTAATTGGCTTTATAAGGAAGCAAATGATGAATTAAATCTACAAATATATCTTACATTATAAGCAAAAAAAAATGACGACTTAATATGTATTTCCTACGGTACGGCGTACGGCGATTGCCGTACCAGGATTCGAACCTGCGTTACTAGGGCTACAACGTAGGGTCCTAACCACTAGACGATCACGGATATGGAGACCTGCAAACATATACCGAAATTGATATATTTATAATTTATTCCAGAAAAATATCAGCTTTCAGTCGTTATTTATACCCAGGCTTTGCACGCTTGGATACATAGTATAATGTCCTGCTTCTCTTCCAAAAATCCTAAAATACCAATTAATTATAATAAAATTTAATTTGCAGGTTCTGGACAACTGGCGTTCAAGGAATTTTGTGCCTTAGCTGCAAAGTTCCTTACGGAAGAAGAGGTAGATGATGAAGCTATCGTTAAGGAACTTAAAGAAGCCTTCAGGTTATATGACAAAGAAGGTGAGATCAGAATCGTACTTCACCTTATATCTTACCTGCTCGCTAGGAATCGAGGAATGAGAGCTGTGAGAAAATAGTAAATCTAAAAAATATAACAGTTGCAAATTTGCATCCCATCATTCAAGCACCGTTATCTGATGAATGGTGTTTAACTACAGAACGCAGAGAAGAATAACAAACGAATATCTATGTAAATTACATTACGCCTATAATTTACGAGTAAAATTTGTCTAAGTTTCATCTGCTATCCCGTGTCATTTTTGTAGGCATAATACGGTATTCTCTCTTATTTTTTTTTCTACACTTGCACTGACATAGTTAAAGTTAACATATTTATTAACTGGAACCCATTTGAAGTAAATGTTAATTTACTATCTCAGTCTTTGCGTGTACTTTCGTATGCCTCCATGTAATATCTCATCATTATGGCACACTCCATCCAGCAATGGCACATGTTTATGTTTTTTTTTTTTATTGAATGCAGGAAACGGCTGCATAACGACAGACGTGCTGAAAGAAATCTTCAGGGAGCTAGACAGCACGCTGACTGAAGAAGACTTGGATAACATGATTGAAGAAATTGATGCTGACGGCTCCGGGACAGTAGACTTTGATGGTAATATCATTGTAGATTGTTCTACTACCTTTCTTTTACTCGTCATCATCATAATGTTAATAATTATGTGAGGCAAAACTTTGTACCCAATTTTACAAAAAAAAAAAAACTCTTTTTACAAAAAATGTGTGGACGGTGGTATATGAATTTCATATTCCACCGTCTAGTATAGTATAATCGAAGTTGGGTGCCAAGCGTACATCCCGCCTAATGAAATAATCATGATGGCATCAACGTATACTACGTAAATCGACAGATGCAATGTTTCATTAGCGTATTACCAGCCCTATTATTGAAAGTACAATATACCACTAAGGAGGCACACAAGCATACGGCCCATCTGATGGTAAGCAGTCACCGTAGCCTATAGCCGCTAGCAATACCAGGGGTATCACTAACGGGGTGCCAACCGTGCTGTTGATGAGGACTCACTGTGCTAGCAGCAATACTACTAGCTCAGCGTATCCTCGTGGAGCACTGGCAACCTTACTTACCGCAGAAACACAACACTACATCAAGTAGTGTTATTTTACTGCGGTTTTCTGTAAGGCGGAGGTACAGTCCCCAGTCGGGCGGCTCCAATTTAAATGGGATAACCCACGGGATATCCCAAATCGCCCTACCACTTTTAAAAGTCTTCTAGTGGCATATCCTCGAAAAGCTCAGAAAATGTTACTAGACAGTAGCAACAAATCACCGCATCGTATAATGAGTAAATTTTTCGACAATTTGTATGACTACAAATTACTTACATTCCTATTTTTATTTGCAGAATTCCTGGAGGTAATGACTGGAGAATAATATATATACCTAGTTAGTTACTATTATGTAAATAAGTAAATGCATAGAGTAAGATTAATTTAAGACTACAAATGTACTCCTACGAAAATAACATTTACTTCTCTGGAATATTTTATTTAATATTTTAAGAGAAAAAAATAATGTGTTATCTTCAAACCTAGTCGTAAGTTTAAGAATAACAAAATCTGCGCGCAGTACAAATTTTAAAGATAATAAATTTATTTTATTTATTTGGTTGTATTATTGAGCACTCACTAGCGCCACCTATATTAAAAATGATAAACTATCACTAAGAAACATTTGGTAGAAATGTATGTCGCTTAACCAGTTAGGTACATTAGTAGTAAGAAGAACTTTCGATAGATGGCAGCACTTTTCCCGCTTGAATCACCATTTTTCAATCTTTTTGAAATATACCTGAATATACGCAATACGCAGTATAATTATATAATTATCTACTCTGAGGTATTATGAAACCTTCTCTCCGAGGTGATGTTAATTAGTATTAAATTATGGCTAAATAACTTGTCGTTTTCAACATCTGGCCTCATAAAACTGTTTTTGTTTTTAAATAAATGTAAACAATTTAATAATGCTCTGTCTAAATTGGTGGTAAATTATTTCGTCAGAAAAGAAAAATACTTGGTACGAGCGACATAATTGCAATCTGCTACACTTACGAGACTTGCTTGACCTGCATACACCTGGCCGCCCAAAAAAAATAAGCTTACACACAAATAAGTATTTTACTGCAGTCTGGAACACGGTCATCACCACGAAATTTACTTTCAACATCTAGCAAACGACAACTATGAAGTTAACTATACTTTCAAGCCTGTTTTCAGACTTTTTGGAGCTGAACGAGAAGATCCCCAAACAGTCGTTGAAATTACATGAACATCTAGGAAACGGTGCTTCATTTCCTAGCAGGAGTGAAAGCATGACAGCATCGCATTATAAATCATTTTAATAGCGAGCTTTCATGCGATATTAGGGCGATTTTGTGGTCAACACCGTAGGAGTAGTACCTAATGCTTCCTGTATCATAGGATTCGAGGTTTGATAATTGAAATCATAGCGGTACGGCTGTAACTAATGGCCCGTCGAAATTAGAACCCATAATGGCTTGTGCTTATTGACGGAGTACCGCAACTTTGTATCGACCACATTGGACATTGCACTATTTCTAATAATGGTAAAACCACAAGAATGTAAATAAGATAAAATAAACTTGATTAGATTTCTAGCTGAGGTTTAGGATTTTCTCATTAAAATAGATTACGAAGGTCAGGTGGCGATTGCTTTGTGTCAATTCTGGTAGGTCGCTATGTCTGGCAGCTAACAGCATGTTATGAACAGATCGATTGCGGACTCCCACAATATTGCCAGATCAAGGCCAGGGTAGTAATGAAATTAATCAGTATATGAAATCCCGAAACAAGTAAAGCAAATTTATCTCATCTAGGATTAGCTTACGGAGCTTATTTGTAGTTAGAAGTAATAAACATATAAAATACGATATGTCTAAATCTCTATTTTTCGCTCCCTATTTGCAAATTGGAATTTGAATACATTCTACACAAGTTTCAATAAAACTTGGTCACGCCGCTGCGCTGGACCTTAAACCGGGGCCACCTGAAATAGCAAATTGTCTTTTAAGCCCAACGGCCACCACAGCATAAATTTTTGCTCATTTTTACATACCACTTAAGTGGAATACAAGCGTACGGCCCACCTGATGATAAGCAGTCATTGTAACCTATAGCCACTAGCAATACCAGGGGTATGAGTAATGCGTTGCCAACCCTGTTGTTAATGGGGACTTACTGTGTTCGCAGCATTTCTACTAGCGCAGCGTAGCCTCGTGGAGCACCGCAACTTTACTTACTGCAGAATCACAGCACTACATCAAAGTAGTGTTATTTGATCGGGGTCTTCTGTAAGGTGGAGGTTCAGTCCCCAGTCAGGCTCTAATTTGAATGGGAAAACCATGGAAAATCCCATTTCGCTCTACCTCAGTTGTTAAAATTCGTATACCTACTAAAATAATTGTTTCTAAGCACCATCATGAATCTATGTGTGCTATATCGTCGTGTTGGCTTAGCGACAGGCTACGCACGACCAGCGACTAGCTAATGACAATTACCAAGGTCACTAGTTGCAAATAGACTGTAAGATGTATGAAAATGACACAAAAACTAATAAATTAAAATACAATAAAACATTTATAGCGTAAGTCTTTCTAGGTTAATCCGTTAAGTTTTAAAACGACACCAGACAGGTAATCAACAGATAAGTTCATAATAACAATTGATAACGCGATCGAGTAAACAAGGTTGGTTGTTTTAAAGTTGGTGAAAGTGAGTAGGTAATTTTATTACCTACGTATACACAATTAATGACACAATGTTCAATGATCTCTCGATTGAAGTGTTATGTGACATATACTAATATTGACGCTGTCCAGTTTATCGCATGATTATGATTAAATGATTTACGACCCATGCGGAAGCCGTTACATCTTTAAAATCAGAAACTTGCTAGCGAGGGGGGGTCTACACTTGCTCGTACGCAGCATGTTATGAAGAAATTGTTGAGAGTAGAAGAAACGTAAGATATGTAATATGAGTCTCACTCAAGTGAAAAAGCCTGTCTAACTGTCTGCGAAACTTCAGCGACAAGATACAAGATATAAATATTTTTTTTAAATACGGTATGACTGAACTGAAGGATTTGCGAGACACAGAGTACGCCTCTGTGTCACGTACTAGTTGTAGCCTGGAACATAGACCGATGAGGAGACTTTATCGGAGGCCAAGACTCACTTTGGGTCACGCCAGTAGTAAGTAAGTTCGTATCCATTTGTATTAAAGCTTCTTCTCAGCTCCCACAGACTAGCTTCGAAATAAATTAAATACGCTGAAGTTCCATCAAAAGAAACCGTCAAAAGGAGTAAAAACTTCTCAAATTTAGTGACTCATAGCAATTTACACCAACACATATACGGGAGGACTGTAGTTAGACATTCGCAATTATAATACGACATAGTTGAATCATATCTGAAGTGCAAATATGTTGCTAACTTCATTTTTCTCGACTATTATAATTACTGTGCATTTAATAAAAATGAACATTTTTATCTAACTTAAAAATGCTGCTAAATATTCATTCTAAAAAAGGTGCCTGCAGGCTAAATTACTTCAGTTTGTGTACCTGTTTTTTTTAATTACTTTCTTTAACATAACATGTCTTAATCAGTAACGGAAAAGTAAAGAGCGCTTGGAAGCGGTGGATATATATTATGAAGAGATTAATTAATGAAGATTATGCAACAGAGGTATGAAAAGAGAATCAGCGTAAAGAATGTATGTTTATATAAATGTATCACAATTTCTAATCGTAGATCATATTGATATTATCCCCAAAATTAAGAGCCATACTTAGACCTCCGCCTGACTATAAAATAACTCAATTCGTCGTCAGATCAATACCTAACAAAACTGTTCATTTAAGAACCTGTCACTTTAAGACCAACTTTGGACATTGTCCCGTATGCCAACTTTGTCTTTAACAAATCTACTGCTTAATCAAAATCATAATCAACTACCTAATTAAATACCTAGAGATTTTGTATAAAAAAGAATCCTAAAAACGTATACATTCCTTACCTATACTTTAAAAGTTATTTTGTATTCGTTTCCCTTACTTTATTTTTAGTTGATTTAATTTAACATGTTTTAATTATTTATAATTGAGCAGGGTTACCGGGTCGTCAGGCTCAAAAGGGCAATAACTTTTCCAATTTCAAGGAAATCCCACAAGGCAAGGTTGTCATAATTACGTTACATAGTGGGAAAGTACCTAACGATAACCTTAAAAATAGCGCCAGCTGAATGACATCTGATCTTTAAACGAAGGATAAAGAATATTTTACCTTCGTGGTGAATTTGGATCTGTCACTGGAAATCTGGAAAGTACTCAGAATATTTTTATTTTATTATTATGATAAACCCATAACATTGACTTTTACATCTTAAAATTGACAAGAAACCTCGACGTCTGTATCACCATCTAACTACATACTCAGCAGGTAAAGACTACTCGGAACCGATGGCATGTATGAAGCCATTATAACGTGAAACATGGCATGTTACTTTGCCGTAAGAATAAGTAATAACTGAGTTATAACTTATTCTTATGACTCTGCCTCGGCGTGATAATAATAATAGTTGGTAGCCGTGGTGTGGTGGCCTTACAGTTGGAGCATAAGCCTGTCATCTGACGGGCCTAGGTTCGAACCCCGGCCTGTACCAATGAGTTGTTCTAAGCTTAAATACAGTGATTAATCACACCATAAGCTTGAAAAAGAGAGGTAGGTCAAATTGGGTTTTCCCGTGGGTTTTCCAATTAAAATTGGAGCCGCCCGACTGGGGACTGTACCTTACAGAAGACCGCAGTCAAACAACACTACTTTGATGTAGCGTTGTGTTTCTGCGGTGAGTAAGGTTGTCAGTGTCCCACGACGTTATGCTATGCTAGTAGTAAGCTACTAGCACAGTCAGTCCTCATCAACAACTTAATGATAGAAAGGTAAAGGGAACTCGGAAATGGCGGGCGTGTATGAAAGGATTAATGAATGTAGAATAATCTTGTGTACCACCTTAGTGTTATAAAAAAGATCAAGAATTGTGCAAATAAAGAGTGGCGCTCTTTACTTTCTGCCTACCACAAAGAGGATGGTGTGATGTTGTCGGTATGTAGTTTACATATTTCTGATACAGTGCGCAAATATTAATAAATGCTCCAAAGACTTCCTCCAGAAAAGTATTTCGTAACTGTGAAAGGTAGGTACGTTCATTCAGTGGTTTTCTAGATTTGTGCGTTGATATAAACAGACAGATGCGCGCTGAGGCCTTACTTACTATTTACAATGTAAGTAAGATTCAGTAATGCTCTGTGCTTTTACTTTCGGTAAACGTGGGCAATATAATACGATTGAAATACATTTAAAACGGTACTAGCCTGTTACTCTGTACCGTTACTACTGTTACCGTGTTACTCGAGAACAGTGTACCTTTAATAACTAGAGCTACAAACCATCCAAAATACAAAGATAACTGTCAAACCGCTTCATCACCAACATCATCAACAGCCTTTATCATCCCACTGTTGGGTACAGGCCTTTCTTTACTAATACCATTCGCCTTGGACCTGCATCAAATTTATCAAGGTTCGACCTGTAACTTTGTAATGTAATCTGTTATCGGCCCATCTAGCTGTTGGGCGGCCAAATTGCCTTCTCTCCAACCGCTTAGGAGGATAATAATTACGAACACGCACACCATAATTTTCTTCATAAATATAAGTCACAATCAATTTTCGGATCTAACATCTAAAGCATATGGCTGCCGTCTGATTAATCACTGTCCAACAATTAGTTTTAAACGTAAACGTTCTATATCCATCAAATATTTGACCCAAGTATGTCAAACCGAAGGCTGTATGTCGAAGGTCAAGAGATAAGGCCTGTCAACGAAACACGACCACACCACACCATGACAAGGTTATGCCACAACCAAACCCCTCCTTATAACATGGTAATACGGTTTAAATTAACTACAAAGTAAAGCTGTCATAACTCGCCTGCAGCTATGACAGACAAGTTCATTACAAGCTTGGTAAGGCTACTAATATTTATTCAAATAAATGGTAGAATTGTTTTGATCTAATCGGTGGGCAGACTTCAGTGTTAAATACCTCCAATTAACTTGCAATTAATCATTCGCTGATGGGAGATAATAATCGAGAACATGTTAACATTTTTAACAAATTAATTTAATTCGTATCCGTTGTTTGTATACAATGGAGTTATTAGCTATCCTTATGTTTTGGCACCTTTGGTGACGCCCTTCCTGTAATTGTCTTGAGGGCGCAATAATTTAACTCATTATCATTTTTTTTTTTTATTTAATTTCACTCGAGTGTTTCCTCACAACTATTTGTAAATGTTTTTTACTGTCTTTATTCTCGCAGTTGGTAGAAATAACGGTGGTTTTCTTTTCCCCATGCCCCTGGGTGGTTATTATGGGTATCAAATTTGTCAAGAGACTCCGCGGGTGAACATTAGTATAAGTAGCTCTGAAATATACACTATCTAAAACATTGCTTTGACCTATATATTTTGATAGTTAAATAAGTAGGTATGTTTACCTACAGGTAAGACAAGTGAGGAATGTTAATAATCTTAAGTAATGTCTCAGGTAGTTAAATATAGTAATGGAATGCATAATCTCATGATATACTTAAATATTTTTACGACCAATTTGATAAGTGACCTCGAAATAAGGTTTAATTTCGTAAGATTGTTCTAGTCACCCGGTGCACAGATTTCATACAAGGCGTAAATTGTACCTGCAATATTGCTATTTAATTGAAGTAAATATAGCATTATGAAGGGTGTAATTTGACCTATACATGATTAGCAATTGTTAAAGAAAATCCTAGAATCATATTATAATTCTGGCTGTGTAGTAAATATTACGATTACAAACGCAGATACGCATATGTATATCTCTCATCACATTTTTTGGTTCCACCTCCTCTATAAAATAAATATAAACAAAAAGTACATATCCGCCTTTCCAAAATAAGTTCCAAAAATTGTGCAACCACACCTAACTGGTTATTTCATCAAATATGTACAACCAATTACTTTCCAATGCTTACTTAGTATGCAATTAAGTAAGCCATTCTGGTGACAACACAACTGCGCCTTATGTGCCGCGTGTGTGTTCCCGCAGTCAGTCATCTATTCAAAATTATCTTGTCTACAATCGAGATAAGATCTTCCAAGTCGTGTCAGGGGCTTAGTCACTGAACTCGTTTCGTGTCACACATAACCTGGGTCACGAGTTTATTTAAATGGTATTTTTCGCACAGCGGGTTGCTCATTCAAGCCACACGGACTTTGATGACCAGCCAACTGGAAACTGAATTAATTATATTAAAATTTCATCTTGTCATGATTATAAAATGACTAGATACTTTTTGGGTTTTATAAAACAGGGCCTAGTCCCCCTGAACTGAACTACTTACATTCTTGATAGTTCTAAGAAAAATATGCAGCTATTGATTGATGTTGTTTATTCCGAGTCTGGGTCAAAGAAAATGTGTGTAGCACATAAAGATTTAACAGCAAGGTTCAGAAAAATTAACTGTTGGATCTATTAATTTCTCTGTATCACGGTTTCGAAGGACAAACTTTGACGGGAGTCTCGCCTTGCAGTGGAAGACTTGCTGACCAATGTAATTAATTTCATTTTAAGAACGCATTCAACGAACTAGGTGAATAAATTGTGAAAAAGGTGCATGGCGAACAATAATAATAGTTTGTATACTAATGGAAGTTTTGTCATGCTTTTTGTATACAATTTGGGGGAGGTGATGAAACGGCCCACTGGAGACCATGCCACTGCCTCGCTTCACAGGGTATTAATGTTAGTGGGATTCGAGAACAATGCTCTTCGATAATAGAAATATATTACTTTTTTTTAATAGGATCGCCAACAAGTGACACAAAAACTTAAATATATTAACAAATTAAAAACATGAGATACTGCTCACTTAATTATACACAATCACAACTAACCTCAGTAATGCACCGGACATAATATAAAAAGTACAAAATTAAAAAACACAAAATTAAAAAACACAAAATATATACACAAATATTTGGAAGAAAATAAAAAATAACTATAAGAAAAAACAACAACACTCCTTTTCTATAAATATATGATACTTTAATCGGTTAAAACAACTACATTAATTTTTAAGGTGTACCCAGGCAAATAAAACCAACCATATTATGAGACTTAAGCCATATTAGAGTGATAAATTATAGAGTTTCAAAATAAGCGCAGTGAAACCAAGAGTACTACTTTTTTGGTACTACTTTGAAACAGCAAAAGGATTATCCCTATCGCTTAGGCCATTAAATTTCGAAATCAAATTAATTATTCGAAAGTGTTCTATGATTGCATGTCTGGTACCTTGCTTCACAGGTGTGGGCGGCATAAGTGGAGACAAATTAATTAGTACTAAGTTTGTCAACATTTCGTCTAATCAAAGCATTAGCTGTGTTATAAACACTACTGCTTATCCGGAGTTATGTAACACATACGGCCAAATACTGAAACAACATTCAAAGTTTGAAGGCCCAAGTAACTGTCTGAAGCGTTGTCAAAATACAATTTCGCATGTAGAATCGGGGGTTGCTCCTGTACTGGTAGCAAGAATATCTTTCTACTATGTTTCGAAAACGTAACTCTCAAAATTCATCGGCTGCACCGACAAGAGTAAAACTCTTAAATGAGAAGAAGAACCCTCAATGGTAAAAAAAAAACATACGCATTTTAGTTCCACGTTTCGCCGGCGTAGCCGAAAGTTTATCTTTCTAAGGCTACTGATGTGACTGTTTCAGTCTTCGGCTAATGCTGCCTCATATGTAACTTAAAAAAATGAAACTTATATTTATACAATATTTTAAAACATTGCTTTTTCTGATCACGTCACTGCAAGTATAAAAGAATTAAAAAGAGAGGAAAAAAGGTGAAGGTTAAAAGTAATAAAAAGAGAGGTAGGGTGATTTGGGTTTTCCCATTAAAATTGGAGCCGCCCGATTCAGTAAGGTTGCCAGTGCTCCACCAGGATCGTTTCTTCATCAACAACATGGTTGGCTACTAGCTACGGAGAATGCTTACCATCAGGTTTGCTGTAAGTAAGTGTGCCCTTAGTGGCATAAAAAAAAGTATTCGAACAAGGATGTAAGTAATTTGCAAAAACATTCTATTAAGAAATGGAACATCAGGACTTTCCGATAGACGATAGTAAATTTGGTATTACTTTTGATTCAATTTAATGTTGATCTGACCGCTTATCAAAGCCAGGTTCTGATACCACTTGACAACCGGTAACCTAAGATAGACAGCAACTGTGTAACTTTTGGCCTGTATCTATTGGTAAATGACAAACGGGACCGACTGCTTATCATTGTGTAAATATGCACTTTTGTTACTGTTAGGCGACAGACTTATGAGTAATACCCGCAGTATTTCGCCTATTGTAACACCATAGGTATTAGGGATCTCTCGTGTACTGCTACCGTCTCGTTTGTTAACTAATTCTTGAGATTTCTATCCCTAAAGTGGTCTCCCTAAAATGCCTAGAAAGCGACTCAAGGAGTGGTTCTTCTTCTTCACCGAAGGGACCTAGCACTATCTTTATATCTTTACTAATGAACTTTTGCACACTGTGTGGTCCAACTTGAGAGATAATGCTTTTTTATTATATTAAATCAACGTATTATAACTGATCTCCTAATAAATAAAATAGTAGAAAAGCAGGAAGTCAAGCTTGAAAGTTATTTTGAACAACATGACAATCTTGACTTTATATTTTTAAATCACATAAACAACAATTTTACTATGTACGATTTAGCTTCTAGCCCGAGGCATGTGCACATTTTGGCAAAACATATATCAATCGACTAGATAGTGTAGCTATACATATTTATCCAAAACTTACATTGGTTATGTGTTATGTATTGGTATAATATATTTGTAACGTGGGGTAAGCAGAGACTGCAGTGTCATTCACCTCATCATATGAGCACCACAAATGTAATAGAAATTATAATGTAGTTAGTAACTCATTTAAATTCATTTCTTTGTTAAAATAATAAAATACTGAATGAGTCTCCAGCGCAAACTTATAAGACTTGACGGCTCCTTTCAATGATGCGACCATATGAAATATCGCATACACTGACATGCGTTCGAATTTGTATCACAAACGTATACAAATCAAACATACATTCGATTTACAACTCGAGTCGCGTTTACACACCTCCACCCTGGTCAATCTGTATTTCTACAACTTTATTATTACTAATATAAAAATAATTTAAACAAATGTAAACCTTAGGAAGCAATATTAAAGTCGACGATAATTCAGCTGCCAGCAAGAGTTGTTTGTAATCTCAAGCCCTACATATAGGATATACAAGTAAAGTATCGTTATTGGTATAATCGAATGATTGTAGATGTTGTGAAAGAGCTAACAATCGTATTGTTATATGAATAGGTCAATATAATGCCTTGTCTTGTACAAATAAAGGTCTATTAGGAATTGACACTGTATTATGTAATACCTAAGGTCACATTTGAAGTAGCCCTACATGATTTTCCAATGAATGGAAATCGCTTAATCGATATATTTTGTCTATCTGCGTATGTGATTTGTTGGCTTGTATTAACCAGTTACAAAATCGATATTGCTGCTCGGTCGCAATAAAAATGTGATCAAATTCAATCTCGATAGGTAGTTTACGATTTCGCTGATTTATTAAGAACACTGTCTAGATATATATCAGTTATAACACTGGTTTCACGATTTCTTTATCAGTACGCGATTGTATTCCACAATAAGTATTACTTGTAAATAAGGTTTTTATCACGTTTATTATTTGTTCCGGGCCTCTCTATGAAACCGCATGCACTACTAAATAATATGGTACTCTTGTAGTGACACCGATTGGATTGGAGGTGTTAAGAAGTTTGGACAGAAGTAGAGTATCAAAACTTATCACTAGGTTAATAACTAGCTCATCTCGTCACCTAGTTGTCGGTATATCTTATGAATTTAAATCTAAATTTATTTTATTTTTATTTTATTTTATTTTGTTTTATTCGGAAAACTTACAGCTAGACAACTACATATTAAATAGAATTAGAAGATTAAGGCCAATTACAAGTTTTCACATATAGAATTTAGAATATAAGGACATAGGTAGATTCACTAATAATACAAAACATCCAGAACATAATCTAAGCTCTAAAGAAAGCATAGCTGATTTTTCGCTTCAGTTGATGAATATCCGAATGAAATATATCGATATCGTGATCCCAATGTAGTTTGTTGATATAATTACTTGCTCTTAGTAAGAATGAGTTTTGCCGGTAAGTCGTTCTAACAATTGGTACATGGAGTATGTTAGGTTTTCTGAGTGAGAAGGCAGGGGTACACAAACCCAACCTACTCAGCAGCTCAGGACAGTCGATAGTGGCTTTAGCTAATTGAGTAAGATAGGTTATGTCGGCAATTTTCCTTCGTTCGTAAAGTGGTAAGAAATGAAAGTGTTTACATCGAGCTGGGTAGTTAGGTAAATATTTGTGAGCGCGGTACTGTAAGTAACGCAAGAAACGCTTTTGTATACGTTCGATGCGTGTAATATATGTATCGTAAACGGGGTTCCATACTTGAGACGCGTATTCCAAATGGCTGCGGACAAAAGCACAGTAAAGAATTTTGAGGGTCTTTATGGATTTGAATTCGGATGATAGCCTCAAAACGAAGCCAAGTGCTTTTGAGGCCTTATTGACCATATTATCAATATGCTCATTGAAAAGTAGTTTTTCATCAAAAATTATACCCAGGTCTTTTATATTCTGCACCCTTTTTATCACGGTATTTTTTAATAGATACGAATGGTTAAGTATGTTGAGTTTGCGAGTAAATGAGCATACATAACATTTTGAGACATTCAAATCTAACTTATGTGCGGTGCAATAATGTTCAAATCTGGTTAGATCATCTTGAAGGCTTTTAATATTGGCATCATTTCGTATAGGACAGATAATTTTCATGTCATCAGCATATAGTAAGATTTTAGAATGGAGGAAACAAGAACTGATGTCATTGATAAATATAATGAATAGCAGAGGTCCAAGCAATGAGCCCTGCGGAACACCTGATGTAATATTCATAGATGCAGAATTATAGCCATTCAAAACAATAATTTGACTGCGATTTTTTACATAGGACGAGAACCATCTATGCAAGCTTCCTCTAATTCCCACAGACTGCAATTTACGTAGCAAAATGACGTGATCTATCCGATCGAACGCTTTGCTGTAGTCCGTGTAAATAATGTCAACTTGCGTTGACTCAGTCATATGTTTCGTCAGAATATCGTGGCAAAGAACTAGATTCGAGGTAGTAGATCTCCCTCTGAGAAAACCATGTTGATCTTCATTGAGGATTTGCTTCATTGCTGAGTATAACTGGTTATATATAATTTTCTCTAAGACTTTGGCAAATAGACAAAGCTTAGAGATGGGTCTATAGTTTTCAACTATATTCTTAGGTCCTTTTTTATGAATTGGCGTAACATAAGCTGATTTCCATATCGTTGGAACTTCGCCCTCTGAAAGGGACCGTTTAAACAGATACGAAAGAGGAACAGTGGAACTTTTGGCACAGTTAACGATTAATATAGCAGGCACGTTGTCGGGACCTGCGGATTTGTTAGGGTCCAGGGATTTCAGTAGCTTATAGACTTCCTCTTTGTCAACAGTGACCGAACTGATGTCAATATGCGTATCAAATAGTGAATTCTGAGTTACGTCGTCGGCTTGGGTGTTCGTTAGGAAAGTGGAATGAAAATATTCAGCAAACATATTACTAATGTCCTCCCCATTATTTGAAGAGCGTTGGCCAAATTTGAATGTAGCAGGGTAGTTATTGCATTGCTTTTTATTTTTTATATAGGACCAAAAAGCTTTAGGACATTTTGCAATAGAATTTTCAATACAATTAATATATTAGGTCCTTACATATGAAATTGGCGTTTTTCGTACTGGCCACTTTAATCACGAATTTCTCCTCTTTGGTAAGGAATTCCAAATTCAAATTTGTACAGCTATAGACTCATGTATTTGTGCTTCGATGATCGTCATTCATTTGTTTTTTTTCTTCTGTTTTTTTCTGTTTGCGTCACTCATTTTACAAAATGGAAAACCTTAAATATCGCATTATTTACGAGTACGAGTTCCGCCGTGGCACTAGTGCTGCGGAAACAACTCGAAGGGTGAATGATGTGTATGGCGGTCGTGTTGCAAAAGAAAACACAGTTCGTTTTTGGTTCCAACGTTTTCGTTCTGGAAATTTCGACCTGCAGAACAAGCCCCGTGGACGGCCTGAGACTCAAGTTGATAATGAAGAGTTGAAGGCTATTGTGGAAGCGGATCCATCGCAAACCACGTCCGAGTTAGCTGCAGGCTGCAATGTTAGTGATAAAACTGTTTTAATTCACTTGAAGCAAATTGGGAAGATTAAAAAGCTTGAAAGGTGGGTACCTCACGAATTGACTGAAACAAACCGGCAAACGCGCGTCGACTGCTGCGTTACATTACTAAACCGGCACAATAATGAAGGTATTTTAAACCGAATCATTACCTGTGATGAAAAATGGGTTCTTTACGATAATCGGAAGCGCTCAGCGCAATGGTTAGATCCTGGCCAGCCAGCCAAATCCTGCCCCAAGCGAAAATTAACCCCAAAAAAGTTACTTGTAAGCGTTTGGTGGACTAGTGCCGGTATTGTTCATTACAGTTTTTTCAAATCTGGCCAGACTATTACGGCTGATGTCTATTGTCAGGAATTGCAAACCATGATGGAAAAGCTAGCGGCTAAACAACCTAGGCTGGTCAATCGCTCCACGCCACTGCTGCTTCACGACAACGCTAGACCACACACTGCGCTACAGACGGCTACTAAATTAGAAGAGCTTCAATTGGAAAGTCTAAGACATCCTCCGTACTCCCCGGACCTTGCTCCAACAGATTACCATTTTTTTCGAAATTTGGATAACTTCTTGCAAGGGAAAAAATTCAACTCCGATGGGGCAGTCCAAATCGCCTTCAAAGATTTTATTGATTCCCGTCCGACTGGTTTTTTTAGTAAAGGGATCAATGAACTACCTATGAGATGGCAAAAGTGCATAGAAAATAATGGTTCATACTTTGATTAATTAAATATATTATATTAAAAAATATTCGACTTTTTGTTCCTCCCATACAAAACGCCAATTTCATATGTAAGGACCTAATATTCATTGAACATTGAGGCCTCTAAGTTTTTCACACGTTCCCTTAATATTGAGAATGAGTTGTGGTCCGATACATTATTGTAAACCTTATATTTGGTATGGTATTTGTGTTTTTCTTTTAGCATTTTAATTAAGGGGGCCTTGTACCATATGGGATATTTCTTATTTGGCCGTACAATTTATCATACTACATGGTATACCTATATACCTACGTACTATGTGTGTTAATACCATCACAAACTACTGTATTTAATTACGCTCACGGTTATTACTGCATGTCTCATTTTCTTGTTCCCAAAATGTAAAGCACCATTGTTGGACAATGGCAAAATGAAACCATGAAATTATGTCAAGAACTCTTTAGCTGACTTAATCTGTTCGACCATGTACCTTCATACAATAGAAACTGAGTTATATCGAAAAAACAATTCCTTTGCACAATGTGGATGACAATTACTTTGGCTGCATTACGAAATACCATTCATTGGTTGAGTAAAATGTTGGATGAACTGAATAATTTGCATTTGCGACGAGTAGTGAAAAATGCGGTTGCTCTTAATTTTAAATGTGATATAGCTACTATACATTCTTGTATAATAATTCTGACAAAAAGTAGGTTAAACTGTGTAGATTCAGAAACTACCAATAAAATGATAAGATGTTTAAGGAACAGCGTCGTTGCTTTGTCGTACAGTCGTCAAACTGGCCTGTTATTAATTAATGAAAATATGAGCAGGTACTGACCATGCCTTCAGTATTCAAAATTATTATCACTTGCATGGGTAATAGCCACACTTCAAGTCATTTCGGACGATGTACACATCTGTCAAATATCAGCTTGCAACACCCGACGCGCTTGAGCGCGGAGCCAAAAAGCTCATCGGTGATAAATCTGTGGTCGAAACCAAACTCAGCAAAGGACCTGGGACTCTTTGAGACTAGAGTGAATAGGGTAAGCTACGGACAAGCGAGCTCTTCGTGCACATGTTTTACTTACCATCAGGTGAGATCGTGGTCAATCGCTGACCCGTAATTAATAGAAAAAAACATTATACCTAATTTTTGCTGAGTATAGATGTACAGTACATATAAGTTTCTATTTCTTTCAGCTTCTGCTACTCTAAAGTTTAGGTTAAGGCTAAATCGACTAAATTGCCTGCAACTGCATTTTGGTATACATTAAGCCTGAACACCTTATGGGATTTACACTTAGCTAGAACATAAGAAATGTATTTGTACGGACCTTTATTGATTTTAGCCATTTACTTATTATAACCTTGCCTGTGTAATTATTTCAACCATATGTAACATTGATTTCTAAATCATGCGTAGCTATGAAATAATTTCGGTCCCTACCAATTAATGTTTTTTAAATCTTTCGTAATATCGGCTTATCTTGTGAAAATTATGGAGTGTAACGTAATTGTGGCCACGAAAAATCAGTTGGAACTGGGCCATTGGCTTCCGGGCATTTTGCTCGATCACGACGGGTTGCACAAGCGCGTCCTGCGAGCCTTATGTCATCGTTGTATGAAACTAGATCATGTCATTATAAAGGCTTATTCCCTTTCGAAATGTTCGCAAACTAACTGTAAATCATGCCGAAATCCAACAGCTTCCTACACAAAGTTAATGTTACTACTGACAGTATGCTTGTTCAAGAGCTCATGCCTATGTTTTTGAAACATATACATAATTAAGAAATGTTATCATAGTATTTATTGCTAATGCTTAAACTTTACTTAGTAAAAATCAATTAGGTTTTGTAAAATAGGCACTGAAAAAAACGATATTAAATTGAATTGCGGTACTTTTTATGTGTAAAAAATGATAACGAGGCTTAAATTTAATTGACGAGAGACCTATGGACACCTAACAGAAACGACACACCGTCACTTTATTCGATACTAGCGACCCACCCGGCTTCACACGTCATAAAAGTTAAATACCTAGAAAAATCAAATGAACTATAGTTCATTTGATTTTTCTAGGTATTTAACTTTATGTATACATAAAAACCTTTTTCTTGAATCACTCTATCCATTAAAAAAACCACATCAAAATCCGTTGCATAGTTTTAAATATCTAGGCATACATAATGACAGACAGACAGCGGGAAGCAACTTTGTTTTATACTATGTAGTGAAGAATGTTTGTGATTGCCTGATGATTTAGGCTACCTAAAGATATAAGAAGCAAGATTGCATATATCTCTGCGACCTGTGTATGCAGTTCCTCACCCGGCAGTATTGTTCACGGTTGTCTTCCATACAATGCCGTGTTGCCATATCAAGTTCCCGTGTGCCGTGATCTTCACGCTTTCTCCCTCACCAACGCATTATGCATGCATTTTATGAAAACTAATCTATTGATCAAAGAAAGTAGCCTTATTATTACTGTTGTGATGCGACCCATGAGTAAAGACCGTGATTTGATAAGGACGTAAGTATAAAGTATTTTTGCAGCCGATTATTCTAATCTTAGCTACTAATAATATATGGCATAAAAATTAAATTAATTAATTTAATGAGAAGGAAAGCGTATAAAATATTTAAGGATGAATTCAAAAGTTGTTTTGCTACATTTAGCAATCCGACCTAAACATGGATGTTGACGCATTATTATTTTGTTTGTGCGCGTGTGTGTGTGATTTCACTCCGTAATATTACACAACTAGCTTTTTCGCAGCGACTTCGCCCGCGTAGCAATATTATAATTATATAGCCTGCTACTCCGTAATAATATATAATAGCAGTCTGTTGGTGAAATAATTTTCAAAATCGGTTCGGTAGTTTGAGTTTATTCATTACAAACAAAAATACGAAACTTTTCTCTTTAGAATTAGGTACATAATGTCATTTTCATTGTGACCATTGTCAATGAATGACACACCCCAGAGAGCAAGATCAGTTAAAGATACCTTCTTCAATATTTACTTCTTATAATATGTTTAGAAAGTAGACGTAATAAGATAATAAGGCTTGGATATTTTTATGCCACTAAGGTGACAAACAAGCATACGGCTCGCCTGATAGTAAGCGGTTACCATAGAATATGGGCGCTTGCAACAGGGGTATCATTCACGCTTTGCCAACCATGTTTTTGGGATACCGCAGATGAGTTATTCAAAACACAGTACTCCGCAGACCCAACAGATGCATATATATTCACGTTTAAAGTTATAATATTATAGTGTCATTGTCAAATTATTTCATCATGGCTATGCAACTACATACTTCCTAGTTAAACTTACGTTGAATTTCCCCGCAAGAAACTTTCAATAGTTGTTTGAATGATATTCATGATTAACTTTTGCATGATTGACACATTAATTATTACTTGAGAAAGTTATTAGCTCAGTTATTAGTAAATTGTACTTTTTGTACAATAACTTTGCATTATAAATTGAAAATAGGAATAAATTAAAGGTTCACAATTTTATGAAATACTAGCGATGAGACTTGGCTTCGCACGGGTAGCGAAGCATTTATAAACCTACTTTTTATAATTGTCGTATATATGAGGCTGTTACGTCGAGTGGGTTAGATTTAAATGTAACGGATGTTCATCCTCCATTAAACCTTCATCATTATATTATATATATCTTCTTCTTCTTCTTCTTCTTCCTAAGATGGCAATCAATCCCTTCAGGGACTATTTTTGCCAGTGTCGAGTGTTAGAGAATTTTCATGTTGCAAAATTTCTCGTGTTTGCCGCATTAAAATGCCTAGTGTCATGCATTCTAACGCCCAATGGAGTTTCTGGAGACAACCCACGGCAGTAGCAGATCGTAACACGCCTTTAGATTAGAGGTAACCTATTGACCAAAATGATAAATCACTTAACCCAAAAGTCGTATTATAGCATTATTTCCAATGCTCCTATAAATCAGTCACTAAATGAAACTTTACTGCACATATCGACACCAAAAATACACATTAAAGATCACTATAACACAATTTACGACACACTGGAAAAAATCTCAACCGCTCCGCCTGATTCCCGCCAAAAACTCCCTATTATATATATCCTTATACTAACTTGCAACTAACGCACAGAATTTAGTTCTTACATATAACTTAGTTGTGCGCAGATTAAAAAGAAAAATAACTTGATGTTCACATGCCATTATTGAAAAAAAAAACAACAATTATAATCTTATAACTCAATGATATTTAAGTAAAATTAGGCGTGGCACTCGGAGACTGCCGCGGTAAAGCTATTGCATAGCATTTTTTATCAACTTATGCAATTATAATTATTTATTTATTTTATTAATGCAGTATTTTTTATATACCTATATACTTTCTCACAAACAGCTGATTACGGTAGTTTTCCAATACAACCAATGCCACCTAAAGGCGGGTTGCTGAACTAAAGAGACAAGCGTGATATTTCAAAAAGTCAGTAAAAGTTCTGGTATTTATCGATAGATGGAACTAAAAAGTATCACCGCTGTGCCGGTCGGGGTGGGGGTGTTAGGTTTTTTTCGTTACGGAATTTCTGGATTCGGTCCCCACGCTCAAGGCCCGCGATAAAAGCTATGCAATAGCTTAAAAATTTTACACATATATCATTATTGTAATTAATGTAGTTCGCATTTTACGCCTCTTCAGAGTGAAGCTAGTAAGATCTTCTATATTGGTTTAGACAGCTGCGTCATTGCTCTGTAGAGACGAAATAAAGAGAAATTTTCTGACATGCCCGCTATTATTAAGTGCGAACAATCTAAGCTGTTTGCCCGTCCACATAATAGAGACGGTGTAGCATAACATAACACGCCTCAATTATTCCAAGATGTTTCTTTCGACACCTAGGTATGAAGGCTCTGACAATGAGTCGCCAAATCTAGAGTTCAATTCGTTTAATATATTAAAGTATGACTTGAAACTATGTGTTACTAAATTGAATTGGGTCTAAATTTTGAACTAGTTTTTATGTTTGATTTTCGGCAATTTTTACGAAAACTACTTTTACTTATATAAGTGATAAATTATACAAAAATATTCATAATACGTATTTAAAATATATTTAAAATAGATCAATATAATGATTATTTATGTTATTGGAACCGACCGACGACAGCTTTCGTCAAATTCTTGCTAAAATGTGGACAATTTCAGTGAACAAGTTATCGTTGGATAACGGTACAAGCCTAAAACTTTTTTTCCCCATTTTATTAAACGTTTTGAAATGGAATTGTATACAAGATAATCTTTAACGTTCCACAAAACACTTAAAATATCGTTTGGCCCGATTAGAAATATTTGTCGATTAGCCAAGTTTAATTAAGTGGGTGATTGCGTTAGTTATTTTTAACTACTCAGCCTACTAGTTGAGACCTAGAGAGTCAACTGCCTTGGCCCGCGCGAGATGCTGGGATCGGAAACGGATGTCGTCACTTACCTACCTCTACAAATTTCTGGTAATTTAATTAGGCCTAATAAGTCACAAAACGATTTCCTATTTTGAAAGTGGTTTAATTCACAAGTCACTCTCAAGTTGAGAATTTATCGAGCTAGTTATTTATATACATATGGAAACAACCAGGTTTTGATAGGTAAGGCGAAATGGGATCTTCTGATGGTTTTGGCATTGAAATTGGAGTCGCCGACTGGTGACTATAACTCCACACGAACGAAGACCGCATTCAAATAAGGGCCAGCTAAGTAAAATAAAAAACCCGGCCAAGTGAGAGTTGAAATAGCACACCGAGGATTCCGTACTTACTAAAAGAGAAAAAGCACGTTTCTAGTAGAAGACTCCCGTTGAATTTTAAAATTATATGTATTGTAATAGAGGCAACAGAAATTAAAAAAAGTAAACTGTCTACCTATTACGGTTCATGAGATATAGCCTGCTGACAGACAGACGGACAAACGCGGACGGAGGTTACGGACAGACAGACTGAAGGAAGGACAGCGAAGTCTTGGTACCTAATTGGGTTCCGTTGATCACTCTTCAGGTACGGAACCCTTAAAAAACGGCAAGTGCATTCAAGATAAACTAGGTATTGTGGCGTGAGCGCCGGGTTCAACTATAAAGAAAACTGTTTTTATAATATTTCTTATAGCACTTTTTCTTATACCAACAAGCCTTACAGTACCATTTCCAAACTAACAATAGTTGTAAAAGCTTTTAACTTAACTAAGACACGACGAGTAACTCGAAGGTTTAAGATCGCTTAATTATACAGTACTTACGTTATCTGATCCTCTTTGTTATCTGTATTCAAGAGCGTGTATTTAAGTCCATTATTGGTCTATTGTTGAGTGGGATTTTAGGCTTGTATTACCTACAGATGAAAAAATTTAAGCCCAATTAAACGACAGTTGATACCATTTCACACGCTCGTTACTACTATCAAAGAACAGTGTCAATGTCACTGACTGTTCCCAGTGATAATCAAGTTATTTACTAACTAGTAAATAACGAGTACGTAACTACGTACTCGTTACTTTACTACGATGTATTGTATAGTACTTCAATAAGAAATCCGGTCAAGTGCAATTTAAAGCCAGCATTCCAATATGTAAGCTATGCATTAAGTATCAAGAAAACTAAAACAGTTGCTAAATTTACGAGAGTTCGAGATAGAACAAGAAAACTTTTGCACCAGCGTCTATCATCATCATAATTAATACATGCAGCAAAAATCTTCACTAAAATGCGTGGGCAGACGGACGGCTGAATATCGATTGACACAAGTTTTTCATATTTCGAATTGTGGTCGAATTTCGATCACTAGCATCAAAATATAGTATGTAAAATGTAGAAGTGTTAAAATTCCAACTTTATTATAATATTTAGTAGTATTTCCCAGTATCCGTGTCTCCATAGATTATAAATGTCAACTTCTAACATACCACTGCCAAGTGCCAGCATTACAGGAAATTATGGCATTATCAAAATTATTGGTAAATTTTGCAGTGGTCAATGTGAATTAAAGTCTATTTAGTTTGTCCAAATCGTCGCCACTGGCAACGGAGCTGTTTAGATGTTCACTATAAACTGCAAAATGTCATGCAGTTTATAGTGTCAATACTGGGACCATTAGCAATGATATTTAAGTTACCTTAAGGCATATTTGTATCTATTTAAATTAACAATGTTATAGAATTTTATTGGAATTAAGAGTTCTGCTAACCTCTCACTCTGTCTCATAAATACTTTCAACGACCGACGGTATTGGGCATTAAAAGGAAATGAAATTGAAATCTATTTGTTCATGTTCTGCTGTAATGGTAAATGTTTAAAAAATATACACTCACTACTGATGAAATAGGGATATGTAATATTTTGAAATTATTTTATTTAATACGATAATAATTGCAGTTAGTATTTTAAGTAAGATTTTCAAAAGAGCAATACGAAATAAAAAAAAAATGTTTGTAGTAATAATCGATGAAAATTCAACCAACAGTTCACCAAATGAATGACCTTTGACCTTTACACGTGATAATGCAGGCAGTCGGGATTGCACTATTCCGACGTAAAATAAGTCATGTGGGGAAATTCATTGGTGATGGAAATTTTGAATATGCTGCTAAAGCGCACTCATAGGCGTCGCAAAGTCCAACACTAGTACGAAAAAAAATCTTATGAAAAGAACTAGGAAGAAATTCTCGAAACTTAATTCTATCGTTCGTAAATTCTCATGAATGACAATCAAAACCCTTTTCCAAAGATTTGCTTGAATGATAATTAGAGCACCCATATCCGAGAAGCTTGCAACATCAGTGGTACTCGTATATTCATTAGATTAATGAATTTAAACTAAATCAATTTACCGCTGACATCATAGATAGGTATACTAGCGTTTAGATAATTAAATTACCTTAAGACTATGTAATGGCCAATATTTAGCATTAGGAAGTTTTAAGCTATAAATCATTGTAATGGTCTCGATACGTCGATACTAATAATGTTCGGTTAGGGAGTCTCTTTATAGCTGCGGTTGGTGTTGTTGGTCCCTATATAGTCTCTATATAACTTGGTGAAGTGTTTGTTCTGGTACTTTCATAAATTAACTATAAAACGTTAGATAGATACAAAGAGGTAGTGTCGGCAACACTCGAGTGATGAGCCTGGTGTTGCAAGCTTCCATAAGTTACGGTAACCTTCCATCGGGCGGGCCGTATGTTTGTATAGGTACCACCTTAGCGGCATAAAAATATTGGCCACGTGCGAGTTGGACTCGCACACCGAGGGTTCCGTACTCAAAACAAACTAGTTGAAATGGCAAACTTAATTAAGCGGTTCGATCCCTAGACACTGCTATTACACCAACCGCAAATAATAAACAAAAAAAATATTAACTGTTTTAGTAAATAGATACTTGCAAAACCAGGGGTATCACAAGCGCATTGCAAACGTTTTTGTTGAGTAAACCTAACGCCACCGTATCTCACAAACTTAAGAATGACGCATTCGTGTGTTAAGCCTACTCTCTAAGCTGAAGTATTAGGTATTCTATGGCTGTGGATTAGATTACTCGTCCATAATAGCACTTAAATATATGAAGCGCATTTACTCCACTTTAGGTTAATATATAGAACCTAAACTGTATCGTGGTCACTTGAATTTTGCAATTGCGGGCTAAATATTACCCCGTAAAAAGAGACCATATTTTTTACTGCACGTTCATTTAACTATATTATTATGCAAACACACGGTAAGTAAATTTATAAAAAATACGGCGTAGAAAGTTATATTTCAGGTAAGCCTAGGTGCCGCCGCATTTTAAATTACCCACTAAAATATTTTAAGCGATTTTTTTATGTACACATCTACAATATAAAAGAGAAATTAAAAAGCGAGGAACCTACTTGTATATTTTATACTTAGTAGAGAATAATATATTATCTTACGAAGACATTCGTCCTTCAGCCTGTTTTTACAATTTCAACACCCTGTAGTTGAAGCAACGGCCTGTCATCTGATGGGCCCACGTTCGTTTGAAAGTGGGCCCCCGGCCTGTACCAATGATGGGTTCTAAACTTAAGTGCAATGATTTATTCAAATGAGCTTAAAAAGAGAGGTGGGGCAAACTGGGATCTCCCGTGGGTTTTCCCATTAAAATTGGAGCCCGGCTGGGGACTGTTCACTGTCAAATAACACTACTTCGATGTAGTGTTGTGTTTTTGCGGTGAGTAACGTTACCAGTGCTCCACGAAGATAAACTGCGCTAGTAGTAATGCTGCTAGCACAGTAAGTTCTCATCAACAACAGGGTGGGCAACGTGTTAGTGATACCCTTGGTATTGCTAGCGGCTATAGGCTACGATGACTGCTTACCGCTACGTGGGCCGTACGACGCTCAGTGATAGTTGTCAGTGATTTTAATTTAATAAATTAAGAATTATGAGGCTATTACTACCTTAGATAGACCAATTTAAATTCCGGGTTTTAGCACGTTTAATGTTAAAAATTAAAAATAAAAAGTTAAAATTTTTGGACGTATGATATTCAGTTTACCAACTGGCATGAAGACTGACTACTAATTTCTAACGATTAGATGTGTATAATTTAAAGTCAGACGTATTTGTCTACAGCTGTCACCTCAATGAAATACATACCCACGTAAATACTTTAAAAGACACAAATTATACATTTTCAAAATAATGCAGTCTATTAAAACCGGCAGCTTACATAGTTAAATCTATCAAACTCAATTCCTTTTGCAGCTGTCCCTTTGCTTACGAAACGGAATATTTAGCATAACACTTATCTCAGTGAATGCTGTACTGGCTGTAGAGTAATTAATAAGTCCAACTCAACGAATGTTATTTTATCGTAACATGGCGGAAGAGTCAGACAAAGTAAACCTTACCGATCTGGCAAATCTTTCACAATAAACAGTGTTACCCTAGGATCATTAAATAAACAGCTATTTGTTCACGCTTACCCAATGGGAACGTCAAACGATTGTGACGTGTGAGCGAGATAGGACACAAAAAATATTTGTATATTTATCTGCGCAATGTAATGTATCTTTCACGCTTGCACAGCTTACCGGTAGTTGTAATTTTGACATCTCGTATTAAAAACGCTTTAATTTTAGTAGGTACTTAGCGGGCTTTTTAACCGACTAATAAAGGAGGAGGTTCTATTTTCGTCTGAACGCCTATGGAGAGCTTGTATTTTAAATTCAAATGCATATTACGTATCAGTAAAAATTTCAGGTACATATGATAAAGCTCCTCATAATATAGTATATCGCTATCATAATATAATATGTTTTACAATATACACATCCTAGTTCCAACTTTACAATGCACTGAATTCCAAAGCCTACGCTAAACTATCGCAAACATGAACACTTTCAATTTATTGTCTAGTCATTGCGTACCTATGCACTATTGAACGTAATCTTACAGTGAATCAAAATGCCTATTGAAACTACTGAATAGAAATCCCACGTCAATAAATAGCTTATACGAGTCCTTATCGGAGTGCGATTTTTAATTTAGAGGTAATATAAAACTGAGAAAGAGACAAGATATATGGCTTACCATAGATTTCTACGTCAACTGCATTATGTATCCCATATCGTCTATCATATCTGTGCCGGTAGCAGGAACATTGTCGACAACGTATTCGAAAACGTAACTCGCGAAATGTAAAAAAAATCATACTAATTTTTAGGTCCACTTTTTACCGCCGCAGCGCTGTTCATTTTTTAATACAAAAATAGTCGAAGGCGATACGAAAACGTTGTCGAAAAGGTTCATGCTACCGGCACAGATCATATAATGAATACTTACTGATAAGGGGATGATTTTATCTTTTACCTTTATATAATGGGCTTTTTAAAATGTTGTGAACTCCGATTGGTTTCTAATCTAGACAGATCGTTAGAGAATTCAAAACTCTATCAAGCTGCATATGAAACTTATATTCGGCTAAACCATATTATTATGGTATTGATGTATGCACATGTACCTGCAATGCAATCCAGAATGTTACTAAATATTAAAAAAAATTGTGGCTCCTAGGTTTAGACTTACAAAAGTAAACAAATCATTTATGGGAAACTGCGTCCGCTTTTACAATAAAATCCCACAATCTATTACCGAATTGAATTACGATAAGTGTAAGACTCATGTCAAAAGAGTTTTGATAAATAAAGCCTATTATAAAATTAATGATTATGTAAATGGAAAAAAAATGCTTGGAATATATAGACTCACTCTGCACAAGTGGCTCCCCGCTCCTGGTAATTGTAATAGTTGGAATATGTATTTCATGAAAGCAGTGACAAAACCAACTTGGTAGCTTTCATTTTGATATTTGTAATTTCATACCAATGTCTAGAAGAATTTTGTTACAAATTGTTATATAATGATTGTTAAATGCAAAAAAAGACAGAGCACTGAGTTTCTTGCCGGTTCTTCTCAGGTGGCTTTTTTCCGAACCGGTGGTAATTTAGACCTTCATAAGAGCCTTATTAGGGCCTAAACTGAATAAATGATTTTTGATTTTGATTTTGATTATTTTGATCTGTATTTTTTCTGATTGTAATCTGTTTTGTGACGTATCTTAA
Source organism: Falcaria lacertinaria (assembly GCA_951449985.1). Classification (NCBI taxonomy): domain Eukaryota; kingdom Metazoa; phylum Arthropoda; class Insecta; order Lepidoptera; family Drepanidae; genus Falcaria; species Falcaria lacertinaria. The sequence goes on along the minus strand of OX602111.1, from coordinate 8,991,484 downwards.
CAAAAAAAAACTGCTGCCTTCCTAGAAACATCAAAATAAAATAAAAACATTCAAAGGCTAGGAAAGAGAGTAAAAAAACTACATATATATATTTTTGAGCTCTAACATTACAACGTGAATATGGCGCGGTAGCAAAACAACTTTTTTTAGTTAGACATTTTTTATCGCGTTGCTTTCCCAGTCTATGGGGTAGCGTGTTTATGGACCTCAAATAAAAATGGTAACCGTGATTAAGATCCAGGTAGACCGTATTTGCTTACGAAGCAAATTCACAGCGGAACGTTAAAGCGCCGTGCGCGCTGGACCGTACCGTAAAGATTACTGCCGTTGCGCAGACGACAGTAGGCTACTCACTTAAAATGATTAAAATGAGGGCATTTTAAGTGAGTAGTTCGAAAATATCGCATATCATTCAAAATCATTCTACCCTACATAGCATTTTTTTATTTCGTATGCTTGATTAAAAAGAAAATGAGCATAGACCAAATAGCGATGGTAGAAGATATTGTTATATAATTGCTGTGGTATTGTCAAAACATTCATCAGTACCAATATTTTAGGAAAGGTAGGATGTCATGAGGTTTCTCATGTAAACACTGGACTGGAGCCAAATGCCTGGGGTTTGTGCTTCCACCTTACAGAAGATCGCAATCAAATAACACTACTCTCATGTAGTGTTTGGTGTCTGCGGTGAGTAAGCATGGCTGATGGCAAACAAAGCGCTAGTAATACGACTAGTATTACACGCGTATGTAGCTACGGTGACCGCTTACCAACAGGGGGCATACGCTTCCTATAGTATAAAAAAACGTTGGTGAAACCACAGAGAATAGTTAGTCAGAGAATGGTGTCTATTCTGTTGTTCAAAATTACTAAACTTAACTAATTTGACAGGTCTAAAAGTCTTGCTATCCCTTTCTCATGTGCGGAGTTAAATAAGGATGGCAATATTTTAGACCTGTCAAATTAGTTAACCTTAGTAATTTTGAACAACAGAATTGGCACCAATATCCTACAATATTATATATTATATTTATAATCAATAGGACTTTATTCAAAACAGATTAAATTAAACCATGGAAAGCAATACTGATTCTCTGAGTGAGATATGTTCCAGCACGCCTGAGTCAACCAGCCGACGTGAGACCTCCTTAAAAAGCTGAAGAGCTCAGGGTCTAAGGACCCAGAGGTTCAACCGCAAATGCAGAAAATATGTGCCCCGGACCATGACTACTACTACTACTATATGGCCTATGTGGTATATGGCTACTACTTTAACTATGGCCAATATAATATAATACAATGTAATTAAATTTAATGTAATATAATATTATATTATAAATGCGGAAGTTTGTAAGTATGGTTGTATGGATAAATGTTTGTTACTCTTTCACGCAAAAACTAATGAACGCATTTGGATAAAATTGGGAACACGTATACAGTTTATAACCCTGATTAACACATAGAGTACCTTTTATCCCGGTAAATGTGTTTATCCCGAGAAAATGTTAGGTTCATCTGGAATTCTAAACTCAACGCCAACGAAGTCGCGGGCGGAAGCTAGTTCTAGAACAAATTTAAAAAGTCGTAGCGCCCTCGCTGTTTCCGTCCACTCTCAAATATTCCGAAGCCATATTTTTTTCCTTCTCCCAGCATTTAAAATTCCTAGGTCCCAAAAGTCATTATCTTAATGTGAGAAGGTTAAGAGTACTTAATCCGAGTTCCTGCACTATTTGTTTATGAAACCTTAAGCATTTGGAAGCTGGCGCAAGTAGACTACTTCTAGACGTGATTTGTATTTGTGAGATACACAATGCTACGTTTAAATTGACGCTCGGTATATTGAAATGTGGTTCCTTGTTGAATTACTAGCGCCAAAAAAAAAAACTGCTGCCTTCCTAGAAACATCAAAATAAAATAAAAACATTCAAAGGCTAGGAAAGAGAGTAAAAAAACTACATATATATATTTTTGAGCTCTAACATTACAACGTGAATATGGCGCGGTAGCAAAACAACTTTTTTTAGTTAGACATTTTTTATCGCGTTGCTTTCCCAGTCTATGGGGTAGCGTGTTTATGGACCTCAAATAAAAATGGTAACCGTGATTAAGATCCAGGTAGACCGTATTTGCTTACGAAGCAAATTCACAGCGGAACGTTAAAGCGCCGTGCGCGCTGGACCGTACCGTAAAGATTACTGCCGTTGCGCAGACGACAGTAGGCTACTCACTTAAAATGATTAAAATGAGGGCATTTTAAGTGAGTAGTTCGAAAATATCGCATATCATTCAAAATCATTCTACCCTACATAGCATTTTTTTATTTCGTATGCTTGATTAAAAAGAAAATGAGCATAGACCAAATAGCGATGGTAGAAGATATTGTTATATAATTGCTGTGGTATTGTCAAAACATTCATCAGTACCAATATTTTAGGAAAGGTAGGATGTCATGAGGTTTCTCATGTAAACACTGGACTGGAGCCAAATGCCTGGGGTTTGTGCTTCCACCTTACAGAAGATCGCAATCAAATAACACTACTCTCATGTAGTGTTTGGTGTCTGCGGTGAGTAAGCATGGCTGATGGCAAACAAAGCGCTAGTAATACGACTAGTATTACACGCGTATGTAGCTACGGTGACCGCTTACCAACAGGGGGCATACGCTTCCTATAGTATAAAAAAACGTTGGTGAAACTGTAATGTATGTGGCAACACTGATTATGGCGGGCTGTCACTTAATAAATGTCAATACGTACGGACGTGGTTTGATTTCTATAAAATATTACAGTGGCGAACGAGGCTGATTATACGCGTGTGAACTTAATTTATTAAACAATCAGTGTATTAACTATTGACAAATTTGAAAATGTCTGTCGGAAAAGTTAGTGAGTTCGATGTAGGAAGCGGCGCCTGGTCGTCGTACGTGGAGAGGTTAGAGATGTATTTCTTGGTTAACCACGTAAAAGAGGAGCTTAAACTGCCGACACTTATCGCTGTGATGGGCAATGATGCCTATGAGTTGTTAGCAAACCTGGCTAGTCCCAAAAAACCAGCGGAGTTGTCTTATAAAGACGCAGTGGAATTTCTACGTCAGCATCTGCAACCGACACCGTCCGTACTCGCTGAGAGATATCGGTTTAGACAGCGAAGGCAAGCTAGCGAGGAAAATATTGCTCACTATATAGCGGAACTACAGAGACTGGCTCGGAATTGCAAGTTTGGCGGGACACTTAGTGAGAACCTTCGAGACCAGTTCGTGTGCGGGTTGCGAAGCGATGTCATAAGGCAGCGGTTATTCGCAGAAGACGACACGCTGACCTACGCTAGTGCAGTGAAGATTGCGAATTCCCTCGAGGCGGCAGAGCGGGATGCGGCCGCGGTGGAGTTGAATGCATCGACAGGGTGTAAGGAAAACAGTTCCAGGGCCGTGGAATCTACGGCATTACATGCGTTAGCACATGGCAACGCGGGAGTGCGTTCAGTGCGGGGATGGCGCGGGAACGGATCGAGAGCATCGAGAGCTCGGGGAGCGGGAAGACAGGCGCGGGGAGCGGCGGTCGAGGAGATCAGCACTGCGCGAAAAAGCGGCAGTGGTAATGCAAAGGGGGATGGAGGAGGCCACCTGTATAATTGTGAAGGCTGCGGAGCGACCACACATAGTTATTCTCAGTGTCGTTTCCGGGATTATGTGTGTAGCATGTGTAAACGCACTGGGCATCTGCGACGCGTGTGCCCGGGATTTGGCGGTAGGGCATCCGGCGGGGCTGCTTCGGCCCCGTTTCACTATGGTGGGGCGGAGGAGACCCTTCATGAGGACGAAATTCTGGAGGAGGACTTCCACCACATGTGTTTGAATGATTATCGGCCGGTAAGTTTATCCGTCGAGATAGATAATAAAACCATTAACATGGAAGTGGATACGGGCACAGCAGTGTCATGCATAAATAATGAAACTTTTAAGAGGTACTTTAATCATCATCTTATAAAAAAATGTGCAATTGTGTTAAATTGTTATGACGGGTCTAAAATAAAGCCTTTGGGTATTATAAGTCCCCGTGTCCGCTATGGAAATAGAGTAAAAACTTTGGATTTGTTGGTCATTGAGGGAGGAACTACGTCGTTAATTGGCAGGCAATGGTTAACGGAACTGAATATTAGGATTCCGGTTTTTAACACAAATTGTCACCAGTTAGCTAATGATAAAGTAAAAATGTCCACTGAAATTAATAAATTGGTTTCTAGGTATAAGGAGCTATTTAACGTCGGGCTCGGGCGCTTCACGGGCGGAAAGGCAACGTTGCGAGTGCGAGACGGGGCTGTGCCGGTGTTCCATCGCGCGCGCCCGGTGCCATACGCGTTGCGCGAGCGTATTGACGCAGAGTTGGACGCCATGCTGCGCGATAAGATCATTGAACCCGTCGACTGCTCCGACTGGGCTTCTCCGCTAGTACCGGTAAATAAGGCGGACGGCTCCCTGAGAATTTGTGCTGACTATAAGGCGACGGTAAACCCAGTATTGCTAATTGATAGGTATCCTTTGCCTCGGATTGACGACCTTATGGTAAAACTGAGTGGGGCACGCTATTTTTCTAAAATTGACTTTTCCCAGGCTTATAATCAGATTGAGCTCGATGATACGAAGAAGTATACGGTAATTAACACACACAGAGGACTATATAGGTACAATAGATTGGTCTACGGCTTAGCATCGAGCCCGGGCATATTCCAACGCATAATGTGCAATTTACTACAGGGTATCCCTAACGTAGAAATATTCCTTGATGACGTCATCATAGGGGGAATTACCGAAACTGACCATTTAGAGGCCCTAGAGGAGGTCTTAAGTAGGTTACATAAGTCGGGCTTGAAATTGAAAAGCAGCAAGTGTGTGTTTCTGGTCGACGAGGTACGGTACTTAGGATATATAATCAGTAGCAAAGGCATTCAAACCGACCCAGCAAAAGTAGAAGCTATTTTAGGTATACCTCCACCAACAAACATAACGGAACTGCGATCTTTCTTAGGTATATTAAATTTCTACGGCAAATTTGTTAGAAATATGAGTGAGAGGCTAGTCCCGCTATACGAATTACTCAAGAAAGATAAACAATGGTACTGGTCCTCAGACTGCGAAAATTCATTTAACCAAATTAAAAAAATATTATCTAGTGCAGTGGTGTTAGCGCATTATGACCCTAAGAAGTCGTTGATAGTGACGTGCGACGCGAGCGCGCGCGGCGTCGGGGGGGTGCTGTCCCAGGTGGTCGACGACGGCCGCGGCGGCGGCGGCGAGCGCCCGGTTGCTTACGCGTCGCGCACTTTGAACGATGCTGAGAAAAACTACTCGCAAATTCATCGAGAGGCGCTGGCTATTATTTTTTGTATGAATAAGTTTCATCAATATTTATATGGTAGGCACTTTACTTTGAGAACGGACCACAAGCCTTTAGTGTCAATTTTTGGGCCGAATACGGGAATACCGACTATGGTGGCTAGCCGTATGCAGAGATGGGCTATTATTTTATCGGCATATTCATTCGACATAGAGTATGTCCGTACCAACGAGAATGGGGCGGACGGTCTCTCGCGGCTGCCGCTCAATGATACTAAACACAGTGGGGTGACCGCACCGGAGCAAACGTATTTACACTTTGTGCAACAAGCTTTGTCATTAAATTATAACGATATTAAACGGGAGACAATGCGAGACCCAATATTATCGAAAGTTATGTGCTACATTCGCGACGGTTGGCCAGAGCAATGTGAAATTACGAATTTACAGCCGTATTGGAATAGGCGGAAGGAATTATATGAGGAGTTAAACTGTATAATGTGGGGTCATAGATTAGTTGTACCGGAAAGTTGTCGGGATAAAATTTTGGCGATGATTCATGAACCTCACATGGGAATAGTTAAATCGAAGGCACTAGCTCGGAGCTACGTATGGTGGGCAGGCCTGGACGAGGCGGTGGAGCGGGCGTGCCGGCAGTGTGCGGCGTGCGCCGCGCAGGCGGACGCGCCGCCGCGCCACGCGCCGCGCATGTGGCCCTGGCCCGCGCGCCCGTGGTCGCGGCTGCACTTGGACTTCATGGGGCCCATCGCAGGGAAAACATATTTGGTCGTAGTGGACGCCATGTCCAAGTGGATAGAGGTGTTCAGTATGACAAATATCACCGCCAATTGTTTAATTGATCGACTGAATGAATTATTCAGCAGATGGGGTCTACCTCGGCAAATCGTTACGGACAATGGAGCGCAATTCTCTTCGAAAGAATTTGAATTTTATAATAAGCACAACGGCATAGAACACGTTTTCACGGCTCCTTACCACCCATCTTCCAATGGTCTGGCCGAAAACGCAGTCAGAACGCTGAAAAGGGTTATAAAAAAGGCGATACAAGAAAAACAAAATATAGATAGGGCATTATGGGCGTTTTTAATATACTACAGGAATGTCGAACACTCAACGACGGGAGAAAGCCCGGCGATGCTGTTGTTAGGCCGGCGCATACGAACACGATTGGATGTCATTAAACCAGACAGGGAAGGTCAGGTGCGTCGCGCCCAGCAGCGCCAACAGGACGCAGCGGGGGGAGTCAGTAGGAATCTGGAAAGGCAGGAAGAGGTATGGTATCGGCAATACTTAAAGGGGGAAAAATGGGTTCCAGGTTGCGTTGTTGACGTGTTGGGGTCCGGGAATTTTAAAGTGTTAGGTCAGGATGGGGAACTGATACATAGGCACATCGATCAGCTACGTAAACGGTTAAGTGACGGAAGGTTATCGCTCGCGTCAACTACATCTAATCTAGGTCGGCAGTCAAGCACAGATTCTCTAAAAGACGTTCCGTCGGGTGGGGAGGTCAGTCCCGAGCGGGTGTCCGAGGAGTCGGCGGGGGAGATGGGGTCGCCGTGCTCAGCGGTGGAACACCCGGCACCAGCAGAGGCCACTCCGGCTACCCCGGGGGAGCAATACTTATCGCCTCAATTCAATACGCCCGTGGCCCGTGCCCGACCGGTTCGACAATGTCGGTTAATAAATAAGCCGGCTTATAAACTGTAAATATTATGTTATTGGTAGTGTCAGTACTCATATCTTCAATATAAAATGTCAATGCTTTCATACATATTGTTTATACTTGTTGTGTTTAGAATAAGGTTTTTAGTATAGTTCCTAATAAATATAAAAGTAGATTAAGTTTAGCATAAGTATTAATTTAGTGAGGAGGAGTGTAATGTATGTGGCAACACTGATTATGGCGGGCTGTCACTTAATAAATGTCAATACGTACGGACGTGGTTTGATTTCTATAAAATATTACAGAAACCACAGAGAATAGTTAGTCAGAGAATGGTGTCTATTCTGTTGTTCAAAATTACTAAACTTAACTAATTTGACAGGTCTAAAAGTCTTGCTATCCCTTTCTCATGTGCGGAGTTAAATAAGGATGGCAATATTTTAGACCTGTCAAATTAGTTAACCTTAGTAATTTTGAACAACAGAATTGGCACCAATATCCTACAATATTATATATTATATTTATAATCAATAGGACTTTATTCAAAACAGATTAAATTAAACCATGGAAAGCAATACTGATTCTCTGAGTGAGATATGTTCCAGCACGCCTGAGTCAACCAGCCGACGTGAGACCTCCTTAAAAAGCTGAAGAGCTCAGGGTCTAAGGACCCAGAGGTTCAACCGCAAATGCAGAAAATATGTGCCCCGGACCATGACTACTACTACTACTATATGGCCTATGTGGTATATGGCTACTACTTTAACTATGGCCAATATAATATAATACAATGTAATTAAATTTAATGTAATATAATATTATATTATAAATGCGGAAGTTTGTAAGTATGGTTGTATGGATAAATGTTTGTTACTCTTTCACGCAAAAACTAATGAACGCATTTGGATAAAATTGGGAACACGTATACAGTTTATAACCCTGATTAACACATAGAGTACCTTTTATCCCGGTAAATGTGTTTATCCCGAGAAAATGTTAGGTTCATCTGGAATTCTAAACTCAACGCCAACGAAGTCGCGGGCGGAAGCTAGTTCTAGAACAAATTTAAAAAGTCGTAGCGCCCTCGCTGTTTCCGTCCACTCTCAAATATTCCGAAGCCATATTTTTTTCCTTCTCCCAGCATTTAAAATTCCTAGGTCCCAAAAGTCATTATCTTAATGTGAGAAGGTTAAGAGTACTTAATCCGAGTTCCTGCACTATTTGTTTATGAAACCTTAAGCATTTGGAAGCTGGCGCAAGTAGACTACTTCTAGACGTGATTTGTATTTGTGAGATACACAATGCTACGTTTAAATTGACGCTCGGTATATTGAAATGTGGTTCCTTGTTGAATTACTAGCGCCAAAAAAATTATTGAGTGTTTAGTAAGCAAATACATTTTGTAAGTCACTACTAATTTCAACTAAGAAAAAGTATAAGTACTCATCTAGTACAAGCTAGGGTTCCTGTATCATAATCTACTGTGTAGTCAGTCTCCATTACTAAATCCACCTGCTAAGGGTGATTATCCCCCGCAGTGCTAATAAGTCGCCCACTCACGTTTTGCGACCATCAATCAAACGCCAGCTTTCGTTGTGTTACATTGATGGATTTTTATACGATCGTAACCTCATGTAGAAAATACTATTCTTATCGCTTAGTAAAATATGTTTAATTTAGTAAAATAAAAAAGTGACTGATGACATTAATACACAGTACATTTTATATTTTAATATCCGTGATTTTTGCTTATAAGTAACTTTATGGTAACGGCAGAAGAATAATCTTGGTTGGTTAACCTTGGGTGTACAAAAAATATGTGTGACAAGAAAATATTATTTGATAAATGTCTATAGGCTCCTAAATTACTGGACCGATTTCAAAAATTATTTCACCGTTAGAAAGCTACATACATCACTGAATTACATAGGCTATATTTTATACTAGCTGCCCGCCCCGGCTTCGCACGGGTAGACAAGACAAATACTACCCTAAACTCTACCCGTGCGAAGCCGGGCCGGGCCGCTAGTCTTTTATATGTTAGCGTATTCGAGGTTTTAAGGCCCATTTCGCATTAATAGGCTCGGTTAATCAACGTCATAAAAAAACTCAGTTGGTCAAATTGTGTTTACCGCAATACCCACTAGGTTGGTTTTTGTTACAACTAATTGTATTGTGTAATATTTGAGAAACAATGATTTATTTAGACTAATCTGGCTGTAGTTAGTGTTACTAGTGTTTCATAAAACGGTCAAGTGCGCTTTTTTCATTAATTACTACCCAGGTTGATTATAGTCTATTTGTAATCTAAAGTTATGTAAAGCGTTTATGTCGACTTAGTGGCAGAAGTTCTAAAAAGCTGATAATGCATTTTATACATTTAATGAACAAAATTCTTGGTAGTTTCAATGGTTGGTTCCACACATTTCTTAACTTAATGAGTATTTCAAAGACGAGAAGATAGAGTGTTTATGTATTCAGTTTGATTAAACTAAGTAAATAAAGTAAAACAAAATAAAGCTCAAAGATTCTCTGCACGATTGTACCTTAAGTTCATTGTGTGTACGAGTCACCGTGGGCGTGCGCACGCGAACATGCGCCGCCCTTGAACTGATTATTCCATTGATTATTATTTATCGATTTTCGGCAACCACTATTTAGATAAATAATTGAGATTAACCGGATATATATGTCTGCCCGTGTTACAAAATGAACTTGAAAATAAAATCGTTCTTATGGGCGCCTTGGCCCGGTGTTTACGGATTGCGCAAACGAAAGCAGTTAGATATAGTTTAACTTGCCATAACTGCTAGTAGCTATATATTTAAACTGTTTTGTACATATAATATTGGCTGTACAAGGAATAAAAGATCTAATCAATGTCATACGAAAGGAATGAATGCAAAAATATGAAAATTATCATGATGCAGATTGGGTGATATTCAAAATGTGTTACTGATCATCACTCGAGCATTTTCAAAAAAAAAATTGGAGTCGGCATTAAATCCTACCCGATATCCATACAGTTACGGTAAAGCTCAATGACATGAACAATATTGGGAGCTTAGACTATATTATATTCCCGCCTTAAGAATATATATACTCTAAGAAGGGGCAATAGAACTGCAATTGATAGAAATCGGTAGCTTGGTCGAGGATACAATAATTAAATTTACATAAAATTTATTTAATTACCATCTTCAATGAGACGTCGTAAATAAAACATTAAATTTAACATTCGAACACTAATTATTTTGTCTTAATATTTTCATTCTTTTTTTCCTTTCGGCCAGATGGCACTATTAAAAAAATCTGTCAAGTGCGATTAGACTAGCAAACCAAAGGTTACGTACTTAAAACAAACTAGGTTAAATGACAAACTTAACCGTGCTGTTCTATCCCTAGACAAGGCTATTGCATCAACCGCAAATAATATGTGTGATAGTAAATTTGCTCTTTTTTTAGAAAATATAGCAATACACACTCTATGAGCATTTCAAGCGTCTATTTGTTTCCATTATTAAGATAGAGCAAAAAATATTTTCATTTTTTTTAGCTATAGCGGCAACAGAAATACCCATACTGTTAAAATTTCACTGTCTACCTATTACGGATCATGAGATAATGAGATAAAGCTCGCTGACAGACAGACGGACGGACGGACAGCGAAATCTTAGTAAAAGGGTTCCGTTGCTTACCCTTCGGATAGGAAATCCTAAAATCTACTTACCAGTGACTTCGAAGTCTGAAACCAGACTCCTGACAAGACGGTCCGTGACTCATCATTTATGGCCATTGAAACTGTGAACGAGTTGATTCCGTGCCTAATCAGAACTCCTAGCATTAGCGAGTAATTACGGGGTTTGCCGGGAAAGTTGTTACCCTTAGGTAGGTTCACGCAAAGACATTTTAAGTACCTGTTATTATTCCGCAACATTTTTGTAAGGCCATTCGTAAAATTGAACTACATACGATAATTACCTATGGATATTTTTACTTGTCTCTTTCATTTTAGCTTGTGCAACCGGTTAGCCATGACAAAAAGAGTCACAAAAGTGCGTACTTTGAAAGTTACTGTCTAGCCACCCTTTATGGCAAAATCCGTAAATGTATGCATCGTTTAGCCTAACTAAGTTAATTAATTACATTCGAAAACAGTTATGTAACGCCATTTTAACGAAAGCTCTGGGCTGTCACGTAGCTAAGTTAGATAGAGAAACCTGTTATTGCAGAAATGTGGTCTAAAGAAGTTGAATGAATTTATTTTATGTCATTAGGTTCGAATATATTAAGTCTTATAGTAAAAAAACCGGCCAAATGCGAGTTGGACTCGCGCACCGAGGGTTCCGTACACACTTTAAGGTAAGTTAAAAGTAGGCGAACTTCAAATGATCGGTGACTCTCAACAGCGCGATGCAGGATTTTTTTTGTAGTTAATTCGCATTCATATTTATTAGATATTTACGGTTTCAGATTTTTTATTTACTTGTGCTGTAAGACACTGCTTCTTGTCAAATTTCATAATTCTAGGTCAACGGGAAATACTCTATAGGTTTTCATATCTTTTCTTCATATTGACTTACAGGTTTGATTATTTTACAGCTAAAAGAGACCATAGCCCCGGGTATTTTATATTAATTTCAACTTTATAAATCCACGCGTTCTAGAGAAAAAAGGTCTTGACAGAAAGACAAACACAGACAGCAAAGTGATCCTATAAGGGTTCCTTTTTTTCCTTTAACCTTAAAGGATCTACTTCCGTACCTACGGAACCCTAAAAATTGCAAAATAATACGATATTTTGCCGACACATGTATGGTATTGACGCAGAGAATAAAAAAAGAGATTTCTGATCATATGGATGAGACAAACTTTATAGATAATTAGGTCGATACATACATTCGGGAATGAAATGGCGCTCTTTACTCTCTGCCTACCCCGTATGGTCAAAGGCGTGATGATTATGTGTTTGTAAGTACATTGCATAACCAATATGTAGGTATTTATTAAGCGCTTTAACATTTTAACTAAATGCTAATTTTGCATTTGTACTCGAGCTTAAGTGCAATAATTATGCCGTTGTCCACTTTATGGTAATAGGCATTGGTTTACCGGAAGAAGCACTTTCAATATTAATTATAAGAGGTGTTTAGCTCCGCCCTTGCCGAGCCCGTCAGTGGATTAGGTAGTCCATAAAGTTACGGTAACCTTGTTGAATTACTCTTTATAAACACTGAATGTGTGTGGTCAAAACATAAAATCATACACACCTATTATAGCAAAGATTATATACATAAAAAAAGCGATTTTTATTATTAATGAAAAATTGCGAATTGTAATACAAAATTAATTAAAAAAGATTTTTATCACTCGCTTTTTAATTCTTCGTAGATTTGATGTTTCTTTGATTATGTACTGGATCTATTTTGTTATAATTCATGTCATGAACGATTTGTTGTCGAAGATAGTTTGCTAGACGACTCAATAAATTCTAACAAAATATCTGAAGAGAGATTTGTCAACATGTTGATCATCTTTAAAAGTGAGGTACCCAAGCAATAACGACGTCCATAAATGCAATTTTAGCCTTGATTCCTTGTAATGTCTTGCCTGCACAGCTAAATAAACAGATCATGTTTGGGTTAAAAAATCAGTATAGGTTTCAGTTGATGACATAATTTATTTACTGGTAATGGTCATCGGTATGTTAAAGGACGGTACTCATGTAAGTACACGACAGATGTCTAAAAACGTAGTCTAAGTGTTCTTGATAGAGATTTTCCAATGAAAACCAAGATTGAAGAACGAATCACTGCTAATAGTTCAAAGTTTAAAAAATAGCAGATATATAGAAAATCAACATAGTTTGATCTTACAGTATCTTAGAGGTTAAGACCACCTTTCTAGCGCGTTATAAAATACATCCCGCGACATCTAGTGGCAGAAAAGTGAAAACTAATGAGAGTCAAATCAGATGAACATCTAAAAGAGCGACCACGTGGTCGAATACAGTCTACTTTGCCAATAATTACTAGCTCCTTTGGGCTCAAATTTGGGCTTTGCTATGGCCAATGAGAGGATTATTTGAAGGTAAATCTTCTAACAAACAGGATATAATAAAAAATGGTAACGACCACTTTCACAAATTTATAATATGTATTCTGTACACATAAACACCTACATACACACTCATGGTTAACATTATTCAGTTCAGATTCCGTAAGAATTTTATATCCCACATTAATTCCGTTATTGTAATAGCATATCTTAAAATAAGGTAGTGGTTATAACACATAGTTAATTATGTCTGTAAAGTATAATATTAAAGCGCAGGAAATAAGATATCACTTTTGATTACATATAAACAAAGTAAGAAGGTAACAATTGGATGTAATTTTTAATACTACAACTAAAGTGGTATAAATCCTACGGCCTACCCGATGATAAGCTGTTACATATATAGCCTATGGACCCTTGTAACACCAATGGAATCACACGTGCTTTTCTGACCCTGTATAAAATCGAGTCAGACAAAGTTAAATTTCTTTAGGTCCTTAACAAATATAAAATAAAATATTACGCATGAAAAAGTTTTATGTGATCTAAGGCCCCATAAAGCCTAATGACACACTCGTCCACTTTATGCTCTTGCTCTATGTATGGAGATATAATGTGTGCTCTAGAACTATCATCTGGCGGATCAATTATCTTCAATCATAATGCAATACATGTACGAATGATTTAATTCTCTCGAATGCGGTCATTACCAAATAAAACGAGAACGTTACATACCACCCACAAAGTGTCGCTGTTACAGTATCTTGTAATATGTATTATGGGTGCCCTGGTTATGGTCCTCACCAAATAAGTTGGGGTCAGCACATTATAGAGACGAGTTGAGTTTGGACTGGGTTCGGACACCAGTCCTGTCTAGAATATTATTAATGCTTGGAAAGGGTACCTTTAGTCATTGTGCATAATAAAAAGATTATTGAACAATGCTATGTTTATAAGATTAAAACGCATACAAATGAGAACGATTTAGGAGAAGTATTTCATTCAATTTTCATTTCATTTTAGTTTTTTTCTGTGCTAAGTGCGTATTTCAGCAACACATTCTTGTCACAGAATACCCTGTTAAATAAGATAAATACATGATAAAACTCAACACAAATTCTTTTAATTAACCATTCAGGTCACACTAATAGTAATAAAGTAGTTATAATGAGTGACTATAAAATGTTTACACATAGCACTAAAGTGTTATTCTACAAAATCATTGTGTTACTTACATTATTTTTTCGTTTGAAACGTAATAAATAATTCAATAGCTAATTAAGATGCTGTAGAGAATTTCATAGAGAGCTATAATACATATTTTTTTATATACCACTAAGGTGGCACACAAGCATACGGCCCACCTGATGGTAAGCAGTCACCGTAGTCTATAGCTGCTAGCAATACCGGGGACATCCCTAACGAGTTGCCAACCATGTTATTGATGAGGAGTTACTGTGCTACCAGCACTACTACTAGCCCAGCGTATCCTCGTGGAGCACTGGCAACCTTACTTACCGCAGAAACACAACACTACCATTTAAGTAGTTATTTCACTGCGGTCTTCTGTAAGGTGGAGGTACAGACTCCAGTCAGGCGGCTCCAATATTAATGGGAAAACCCACGGGATATCCCAATTCGACCTACCTCCCTTTTTAAAAGTTCATGGTGTGATTAATCACTGTACTTAAGCTTAGGAAAGCTCATTGGTATAGGTTAGGATTTGAACTTGGGCCCATCAGATGACAGGCCGTTGCTTCAACCACAAGGCCACCAAGGCTTCATAATATCGAACGTCCTTAACAACTACCTCCTATTCTTGTTTGTAAAACCCTCAGAACAATAACTAGAATGTAACTAAAGCTCACTGAAGTAAAGCCATGCACACACGCTTAAATGGATTGATTGCAGGAACAAAGGAATTTTGGTTTAAAAAATATGGTATAGGAAAACGCGTCGGCTCCAAAGTTAACTTTATGCATTGTGCTTATTAACAGACTTCAAACAAAGGAGGAGGTTCTATACGTCTTTACGTTTCAGCTTGAGAAATTAAAGTCTTGGCTGGAGGTATACTTACTTTTAATAAAATTTATATTTGTTCCTAATTTTGGTCGATTGTGTTACCTATACTTAGTTAAGTGTTGTGTAAGATTTTACATAATTACTATAAAATGTAATTGTTGTAATGTTGAAACGACGTAAACATAAATCAATAGGGATGTAACTTATTACGTTCACCTGCACCCTCATTATTAACTTTGGCAAGTTAAGTTTGTTTGTCAATTAAGTTTAGGTTAGGTTTTCATTTTAACGATATAATTTTGAGTATGACAGACGGACCCCGAAACGAGACCATGATTTTATGTTCCTACATTTTATGTATGAAACTCAAACCTGTACTTCAAAGGTATTTTTCGGAGCTTCTATTTCTTTCAGTGATGGGAATAATTTTTTTACGGTTCAAAAGCTAAAGGTAGCTCAAAAGGAAAAAGGAATACTTCCAAAATACCAAAATAAATTTTCAGACTCAAAGCATGGGATGAAATAGTATCTATTATATTTTTGCAAAATATTGGGTGAAAGGTTGTTCGCATTCTTTTTTGGTAAAAAAAACTTTTTTAGTTTAAATTCCTGTCTTAGAATTTACATAATAATATTAAAATCTCATAAAAAATACCTACTCACCTTAACTCAAGCCCGAATAGAATTGCAAAAGCTGAAACACAAAGTGCATAAGTTAAAATCATTGAAAAAATAGGTTAAGTGTGAATTGTGATAAATACAGTCAACATTATCTAGTACTATATCTGCCTGCTAAGAACACTTCCACACATAACAGCACTTAAACACACTATTTAGATCGAGAGGCCCGATAATACTTTTATTGTTCGTAGCCCGATAATTATGTAAAATAGTTTTCAGTATAAATACCGCTTCCAATCGTACTACCAATGACAATCCTCCTCCTCGCGTCGTGTTCCTCATTACTGAGGGTCGTGACCCCCTCCACGGATCACTTTCTTTTGTACGATGTCGCGCCATCTAGGTCTATCTTCAGCGGCATGCATGGCATTGTGTACGGTTGTGTCGAGTGCGGTGCGGATTTGGTCAGACCATCGCAGAGGACTTCGGCCTCTGGGTCTCTTTCCTTCTATCTTGCCGGTCACGACAAGCCTTTCAAGGTTGTCGCCTCTCTTCCGGGAAACATGACCGAAGTAGTCCAGGACTCGCTTTAAACAGATTGATGTTAGTCTGGTGGTCACACCGAGTTCTTTGAGTATTGATGCATTCGTCCTCATGGCTGTCCAAGGGATGCGCACCATCCTCCTCCAGCACCACATCTCAAATGCGTCAACTCGCCTTCGGTCATTCGCTTTGAGCGTCCAGGTCTCTGCACCGTAAAGGAATATGGAAAACACCAGGCATCTAACGAGTCTTATTTTAGTGTGCTTTTTGATCGATCGGTTTTTCCATATCCCTGTTAACTGACTCATCGCGCTCTTAGCCATGCCCACACGTCTTCGCACTTCAATGTCGCAGGAGCTAGTGTTGGAAATGGTGGAGCCCAGGTAATTGAAGTTATTGACAGTTTCCAGTTTCAGCGTCCCATTGAGCTGCAGTTTGTTGGAGCGATCCACGATCATCACTTTTGTCTTTGCCTTGTTAATTTAAAAACAATTATAAACCAATGACAATAGTGAACAATAAATAATGACATTAGAAGGTATTTTTGTTAAATGATTTTATGTCTCTGGATACAAGTCCTTTTGAGACAGAGTAACATTAATTATTTTGCAATCGAATGAAGATTTTGCATAAAATATGCACCAAAAGTACACATTAATTATTATTTGTACGTAGTATATTATCTACCATCAGATATTATTTATACAAAATTTACGAGGCACTGAAAAATACCAACCGCTCAGCCCAAGGGTGGTTTTATAGTCTTTGGCTCAGCCTGATTCGTGCAAAAAAAGTCAATTTGAAATATTTTTTTTAATGCTTTAAAAACCCTCACCACATTCAGACTATTATAAATCAATGAAATATAGACGTAACTAATCAATTTCCAAACCCTCCAATTATAATAGGTATAACTATAAAAAAATATATAATAAAAGCATGAGCTGTTACAATAGTATTATAAAAGAGTCCACGTTGGTTTTTTTAACCCCCGACGCAAACACGACGAGTTTTATAAGTTTGTAGTGTGTATCTGTGTGTCTGTTTAGGAGCTACGGAACTGTTTTGGAACCGACTTTGATATTGTTTTTTTTTGTTTGAAAGGTGAAATGATCGAGAGTGTTCTTATTTTATTTTATTTTATTTTATTTTATTCGGAAAACAAACAGTTATCTTTAGCTGAATACAATAATAATGAAAGCTTAGCTATACTTAAAAAAAATTCACCAGCTGCTTGAAGAGCAGCACTCTCAACTCCTCACTTACTTACAGCAAATATATCGTGCTTGGATTCATTGCAAAGGTCTGAATTAAAACAAGGACATGGTGACCTGGACCTGATGCTGCAGACATTTTGAATGTAGGTATATGTTTTTATTATTTGAAGGTAACAGTAAACTAAAGGCTTTCGTCTTGACAATAGTGTCAACACTACAAAATTTAAGACTAAATTAATTTTAAAAATATATATACCAACACGTAGGTACTAATAAATCTAAACACTTGAATTTAGAACTAAGACGCGTGTTGTGCCTGCGGCGATTGAGTTTGCAACAGATACAGAAATCTCGATGATATAACAACTTCTCTTAATAGAATGATTTATTGACTGCAAATATATGTATACATTTAATAGGTTTATTTATTCCACAACATTATATTACATTGATTGACAGATTAATTGTTCGTAAAAGATGTATCTTTCATTTTGCAACTGATGACATAACTCGATAGCTACTTGGTATTAATGTGCGTACCAAGTTCGTATTGAGATATTGTTGTGACTTAACCAAATAGGTATTGTTTATTGTTTTTATTTTTATTCAATACTAGCTGTCCGCCCGCGACTTCGTACGCGTGGAATGCATATTTTTCATTGTTTTTTTTTTACGAGGTACCCTAATTATTTTCTCATACTAAAAATAACACATAGATAACAGATGCTATAAGGCGACACTTAGGTCGCCTTATAGCATCTGTTATCTACCCGTGAAAGTTGCGTTCAAATTGGTCCTCGCTTGTGGATTATGTTCGCAATTACATGTGTTTTTTATTTGTTGCGCGGAACCCTAACTATTCTTCCAAAATAAATTAAGCCTTAGCTACCGCCTTATAACATCAGCTACCTGCGAGTGAATAAATCGGTCCCACTGTTTAGCTGAACAGTGGGACCGATTATTCACAATTTCATGTGTTAATTTATTTGTTGCGCGGAACCCTAATTATTTTTCCAAAATAAATGTGGCCTTATTTACGTCTTATAGCATCAGCTACCTGCCAGTGGAAGTCCTGTTCATATCGGTCTTGCCGTTCGGATATTGTTTACAATTTCATGGGTTTTTATTTGCTACGCGGAACCCTAATTATTTTACCAAAATAAATATAGCCTAGGTGATGCCTTAGGATCACATCAGCTTCCTACCAGTGAAACTCCTGTTCAAATCGGTCCAGCTGTTTCAGAGTTACAGCCAGGTATACATTTTGACTTTTTCCCCTATCCCAGGGTAACCGTGCTGAATTTCGGGATTAAAAGTATCCTATGTTATACCTCGTAGTATCAACTCATATCATGCTAAGTTTCATTTGAATCTGTTCAGTAGTTTCGGCGTGATGCGCAGCCTAGAAACAGACAGACAGTCAAAAATTAAAATAATTACAGTTTTTGGTTCAGTATCGAATATAGAGTGCCTTCCTTTTTTTAAATATCTTCAATGTACAGAATTGTATCTGTTACAGTTTTATTTATTTATACATACAGGTATAAGTATAGAAAACATAATACAAAACAAGACATAATAAATATTCATGTTATTCCATAGGCGTTTGCTTGAAATTCCGGATTAGTTCTAAGTGAGTTAACGTTTTTATATAAAAATCGATCTATAATTTACCCGGACACATCGTTAGCAATTTGAAATGTCGTTGGTTCGTTTTGAGGATCCAAATTTCGAACATACTCGTGGCAGCCCAGTATAAAAATGGCCAGTCACTCCTTTGAAAGTAATAATTTGTTATGAAATAGGATCAAATCGGATTTCGATACAGAAACTATAAGTTACAACATTGAAAATGTTTTTATTACAGTACTCTTAATTGCAACAGTAAGAAGTGACAAATACGTTCACTATTTAATTGTATTGATAAGACTATCGAAAGCAATTTAGATCTCATTGCGATTCCAAACGAATTCGACTGAAAAGGCGAAACATAAAAACCGTAAAATTGTCTAATTCAAAGTACACTGGTTAAAATATCTTTGCTAATCTGTACTTAGTACGAGCAAAAAGAAAATAATACCAACTAATGATTCGGATATCTTAATTTGCGCAAGATACATTTATACTAATTTCGTCAAGATACACAACATGCGTTTCGCTATTGGGAATTTTAGCTTGAAGGTGAATATTTATTTTATCGACTGCCACAAATGCCACAGTACTACATAATAACCGTTAGATCATCCGATAACGATGATGTCCCCAATTCAAACCAGTTGTGACGTAAGTTTGACAAATTTCTTCATTCTGGCCAGTGACAAATAAAACAATTTTTTTGAATGATTTTATAGCAGTTCATTAGCTATTCCGCTCTTTTATCGTGGGAAAATATAAAATTATGTGTAAAGGTAATACAAAGAGAAGTAATTCATACAAGTTATTTTTATTACGATCAATAAATTTCAATTTCTAGGGCGTTTCGTGTTCACTCCAATCACTTCACGCGCTATTCACTAATGAAGTGTATTAACATACACAACGATGTCCATAACAAATTTGAATGACTGATCTAGTTTTGACAAAATCGAAGTCATTCATAACATTTAAGATTAGGAATTTAACTCAAAGTGTGGCAAATTGGCCATGTATGGCTTTCGGAAATGTGACGATATTTACTTTTATTATGTGAGAAATTTCATTTCTAAAGTTGGTATTCTTCACTGTATTCCTTATCAATAAGAATATATTTCATTATAATTATATTACGGCATTCACAAACTTCATGAAACTTTTTGGGAAATTAATTGATTATGAGCATAATTATCTAAAATAAATTTTAAACCCAAATACATTATTCATATTTATGTCGTAGTACTATAATATTTGATTCACTATCAATAATACAATGTTTAAAAGATACGTAAGCTCATTTTCATATTTTTAATACTTTAATATTCTTATCATGCATGTCTTCTTAGTATCTGTCTTTGTGTTGTAGGTACTTATTTGCATTGAGCGATGCCTAGCATTTTATCTAAAAAAAATATATAATCTTTTCATCACTTGATGCGAAAACATATATTTCTTCGTTCTTAAAATATGAGAAGTACATTTTATGTTTACAATTTATCAATATAGTAATAATGTTTTAAAATGAAGCCGTACATCTAATATATAAAATTCTCGTGTCACAGTTTTCGTTGCCATACTCCTCCGAAACGGTTTGACCGATTTTGATGAATTTTTTTGTGCTTATTCGGTATCTATGAGAATCGGCCAACATCTATTTTTCATCCCCCTAAATGTTAGGGGTAGTCCACCCCTAATTTATTTTTTATTTTTTTAGACCGATTTCAAAAATTCTTTCACCGTTAGAAAGCTACATCATCACTGAGTAACATAGGCTATATATTATACTACCTGCCCGCCCCGGCTTTGCACGGGTAGACAAAATATATTTGATATAAAAGTCTACCCGTGCGAAGCCGGGGCGGGCCGCTAGTATATATCTAAATATAGATTAAAACAATCGGACACAAACCATAATCACGCGGGAACGTGCGCCAAGAATACTGGCAGCTTCGCCACGCTGCATAGCAATGCTGATTTTGCTAGTACATTATGCCAGAAGTACGTTGTGTAAAACAATTTGTTTTTATCACGTGATGTTACTAAACAAATCAAACATACTTTCATGTTCATCATAATTAAATTCCAAACCATACCAAAGAGTAGAGATTTAAAAACCTACGTCCAGTTCCTAATCTCTAAAACTGTTTTAGTATTAACACTTTCTCTGCGCAGGATGTGCAGTAATATCTTCACTTAATTAAGTAATTAAGCTCAAGTAATTGATGTGTAAGACCAGTAGGTCCAATTAATTCACGCATGCGCGTTATAACTGGTTACGAAACAGATGATCTTTATATTCCAAATCAGAAAGTATAAGATTTAAAAAATGAGGGCACGGTTTTTATATACATACATATACTACAAAACAGGCACGCAAGCGTTCAGTCCGCCTGGCGCTAAGCTGTCACCGTAAACTATTAGACGCTTGCATTATTAGTGGTATTATTAGTGTGTTTCCATACCTATTGTAGAAAAGACTCTCTGTGCTAGCTATATAATTTTATTTACTAGCTGTAAGGGAAACCTATACTCGAGCAGTTTTGGAAATCTCAGATACTCACCGCAGAACGCAAAATCTACATCAGACTAGTCTTGGTTGACTGCGATCTTCAACGTGGAAGCACAGTCCTCAGTCGGGCGGCTCGAATTGTTTGGATCGGAAATACCACTACGCTCGCCTCTCATGTTGATGAAATGCTGTTAGGGTATCAGTCTATCAGTCTATCAGTCAATCTAGTTAGTTTCGCTTGAACCTACTGCCATCTGACATTCGCAACATATTCACTAGGTAACCCGGTTACTTAAAGACCAGTTTTCAGACTTTCTGAGGTTTCTGACAGGCCTGTAACTCATTGCAAAAGACGTTCAATCGTGACTATGGTTGTAATATTTTTAATGTTATATTAACAATCATTAATAATCCTCTTGCAATGCGATAAATAAGATGTATGTACTTATTTCCCATCCCGCTAGCCTGTTGTTCAGTCTGTCTAATCCTATTAAAGCTACAGTAGTAGTTGTTTTGTGAATAATATTTCAATTGTGTTTGACTCAAAACGAATGATTTATTTAATTACTATAAATTATTTCAAATTAATTACATAAATTCCTGTAAATAAGAATATTTATAACTTATTTGTAAATTGATAATTTATTTGTGAATTTCTTGCAGTTTCTTCTCAAGTGCTTTTTTCAGAATCGGTGCTGGTTGTAATTTACGCCTTCTAAAATAAGGGCCTTTTCTGTTTTCTGATTATTTTATTTTATTTCTATATGCCAAATTATACATATAGCCGCGTCTGTAGCACACTAAATTCCTATGTCGAATGAAATTGTCTTCATTTTCTTAAGAAAACCACTAACCCTGAATAAAACATATATACCAATTTTCATACAAATATGCATCGAATAAAATCTTTCCTGTATCAGAGGTAAGGTGTAAAGCTATAAGATTTAGTAGATGACTAGGGTTGTCACAAGCAATATATTTAAATCTGTTATCTAACTTTATCCACAAATTGTGGATGAATTAATTACCTTAATTTATTAATTAATAATGTTTTCATTTGGGTTTTACGACCGGTGATGAGGGAATAGAACAACGGTTGACGGCAAATCATTCGTATATTTATTTCGATACGGTGTAGTCTGTATTATACCTGACCATAAGTAAATGCTTTAATTATACTTAGCTCTAACTACTAATGCAATAAATATACAGTTACCTATATGACACAGTCCACAAACTTTACCATCTATAAGGACCAAACGGACTGTACGTATCAATCAGGCATAAAGTTAGGTGCACGGTGGTGGTAAAATGATAACAATTGTATATTTTTAAATTAAAAATGCACACCAATACTAAGTTACTATACGAAAGACATACTTGTACAAAATGTTAAAAGAAAAAATATTGATAATAAAAATAAAACAGGCCTATATTCTCCAGCCTGTCAGCAACATTACTATATCGGCATTGGGCAGCACGCCTGTGATACGCACGACTTCCTACCGGTATGCGCACAAAAGCCTCCACTTACACTGTAGTAGCCCACACTTAATCCAATTAACGCGTTACTTACTACATTCTGCATTCACAATACGGCGTTATGATGTATATTATACAGGGCCAAGTCACGAATAAAGAGGCCCTATTAGAACTATTGTGGTATTTATATCAAGGCTATGGGAAACCGCAAACCGAACATTTGTCTTGAAAACAGCGATATTTTCATTAGTGAAAGAGTATGTATATTTCAGTTGTGTTTCCAGATATTATCGTAAAATACAAACCTCTATATGATAATACGAGTAGTACAAATCGAGTCTCCGCGACTTCAGCATCACCCATCCGCTAATTGTTGCAAATACACCCAACTTGCAAGCGATACACTTCATTCGCCTCGAAAATGGGCTATGCACACCTATTGGGTAAAAATAAAGTAATTCACTTAAAAAATTACGCCACAAGCATAAATGCTGATCATAATCTCAATACGAGGAGCTCGTAAACAACCGTCGCTAATTAATTCTTTGTGAAACAATTTAAGTACATAGTTAACGAACTAAGACTGGAACTAAGCGATTACCTTAGAGTTTTTATCTTGTCCTAAAAACTGTTTAATGGGAACGTCAGTGGAGAGTTGAGGAAAAAGTATTGATTGGCGAATAGAAGTATATTAAAACAAGGTAAATATCACTTAAAAGCTGTGTACATCTGTAATTTCTGACTATGACACTCCATTTCACCTTATCTAGGGGTTGATTTCAGGATGGTCTGATGACTATCCAGCTACAAATCTAAGTTCCCTAAATCAATTTGGACTGTAGTTTCAGCTTAAATGCCTCTAGCAAGGAATTCACAGTAGTCGGATATGGTGACTACATCACCAGGGTACAACCCTAGTAGTTTTTATTATATTTCGTTTTTGATGTAAACTTTTGCATGTGTAACAACTTTTCTTTCGCTTTCCTGCAATATGTGGGAGTGATTTCGTGAAAAGGGATGGAAGAAGAAGGAAGTGGAAGAAGACAGGGCGCCGGCGAAGCGCGCGCTCTTTGATTTGAGCCCAATGAGCGGGCGTGGTGATGGAGTTGGCCGACAGGTGTCGGATGTTACACAACATAATATGCGACTACTGTTAAGAATCGCTTGTTTATTTTTATTCCACATAGAGGGTCGGGTCGGATTTGGGTCTTAGGGTCGGCAACGCGCGAGTGATGTTACAAGAGTCCATTGGCTACAGTACCCGGTTACCATCTGCCGGACCATTTGCTTCTTTGCGACCTGTAAAAAAAATCGTTATTTATAGAATTTTCTATCAGCCTTTAAGATTCTGTCATAATGAGAGTTCCTAACAAATAGCCAGATTTTGTCACAACTCACAGGGTATTACTACTATCTACTAACTAAACTAAATACTAAACTAGTCACTGGTTAGTGGCAACCCTAATTCGCGGTGAAGGCTTGAAGTTTACTGAGTACTTGTTGACGGCGTATAATTTATCATTCGCGCTAGAGGCAAAGCAGTATAGTTATTTCAAATTCATGTTATTTGTCCTATTTCATTACGATGTTTATATAATACCAGATGGTATCTAATTTGTAAATTCTTTACTGATACGTACATAAAATCATTAGTCACATTGTCATAAATGTACATATCACAGCTTTTACACGCGCCCAAGTTAAAATGATGTATAGCCCTTCTACTTAATGACAGAGTAAGTTTTAATCCATGAAAGAAGTTTTAGAATCACTGCAATAAGTTTATTACGAATAAATGTTACCTCTTCAATATTATGAAGAACTACGACAATAGAAAATAAAATATAAGCGATAAAAAATATGAACCAATAAATAATTTCAATAATTAAACACTTCAAGGCAATAATGCATTATTAAATTCTTAGTAATTTAAAAATTTTATTGCCATAAGCAAAATTGATAACAAAAAATATAATAAAACTTATTAGGTATCTATGCAATTTGTGGAATCGATTCAATAACGCATACGTGGTACGTTGGGAGTCGTGTCTATTAAATTAGATTGACATTTGAATCATGTATGAATTGCACGTATGTCATTTATACATTCATAGCATGTATGGTTTACACCTGTTCTGGTACCTATTATAAATAAGGGGTGCGAATGACATATTTTCAATACATTAGTTAGTGAATGAGCACGTATAAACCTCAAATTGGGCGAGAACTAAATTTTGACAAAAATAAAGTTGACGGAAAATGTAAAGATGCTGCGAATATGATAAGCCTTCTTGACTATAATGCACATGTGTTTTTATAAGTCTACTATCAAACTGACTGTACCAAAAAGTTATGTTATTTGGCCGCGAACTGTAAAGTTGAAGGACTATATCATATTCAAGACAAGCAGCGGTCTAAAAGGATGATCCTCTAGTGAACTTCCGCTCTCCTACCATTGATAAATTTAAATGATTAAATACATCCTTAAAATATGAAAAACTGAGAACATGAAAATTCTACATATTCGTCAACAATTAATCTAAATTCCCTAAACACAATTCGTTTCTACAAGTATACTAAAAAGTTACAGATTAGGCATTTCATTGATTAAATGAGCATAATCGATCTAGTTTGTCATTGAACAACTGTTTATGCTTCTAGTTTATCCTAATCAAAGTCAACAAGTAGATATTAGGTATTTCGAGTCCCGTAAATGTTCGTGTCACACCATATTTAGCTCTGGGTAGGTTACACTCGATTACGTAAAGACATAATCGGATCAACTGCACGATTAAAGGTAATGTTATCACATGCTCGGCTTTTGTTAACACATGTTGTACAATGTGTCGACGCTGCCCAACGACCTTATAGTTGTATTTTCACTTCATTTCGAGGACTAAAGTGAACTCTGTTTTATAATTTGAAAAAGATAGCATACATAACACAGAACACGAAATTCGTATAACAGGTCTGTTTTAGGCAGGGAAAATTCTGTATGAAAATTTCAATCACCATGTCGTCGCCGTAGCAACAACATAAAAAGTGACGGTTTTGGTTACTAATATTAGAACTTTTATCTAAAAATCAAAACAACGACATACAGATTGAAATATCATCAGAAAAGGGAGGCTGAATTCCGTGTTATGCGGATCATAGAAAATACAGTCAATATGGTGCAGCCTTAAATTTAATATGTATTTGTTAATATTAGGTCCTTACATATGAAATTGGCGTTTTGTATGGGAGGAACAAAAAGTCGAATATTTTTTAATATAATATATTTAATTAATCAAAGTATGAACCATTATTTTCTATGCACTTTTGCCATCTCATAGGTAGTTCATTGATCCCTTTACTAAAAAAACCAGTCGGACGGGAATCAATAAAATCTTTGAAGGCGATTTGGACTGCCCCATCGGAGTTGAATTTTTTCCCTTGCAAGAAGTTATCCAAATTTCGAAAAAAATGGTAATCTGTTGGAGCAAGGTCCGGGGAGTACGGAGGATGTCTTAGACTTTCCAATTGAAGCTCTTCTAATTTAGTAGCCGTCTGTAGCGCAGTGTGTGGTCTAGCGTTGTCGTGAAGCAGCAGTGGCGTGGAGCGATTGACCAGCCTAGGTTGTTTAGCCGCTAGCTTTTCCATCATGGTTTGCAATTCCTGACAATAGACATCAGCCGTAATAGTCTGGCCAGATTTGAAAAAACTGTAATGAACAATACCGGCACTAGTCCACCAAACGCTTACAAGTAACTTTTTTGGGGTTAATTTTCGCTTGGGGCAGGATTTGGCTGGCTGGCCAGGATCTAACCATTGCGCTGAGCGCTTCCGATTATCGTAAAGAACCCATTTTTCATCACAGGTAATGATTCGGTTTAAAATACCTTCATTATTGTGCCGGTTTAATAATGTAACGCAGCAGTCGACGCGCGTTTGCCGGTTTGTTTCAGTCAATTCGTGAGGTACCCACCTTTCAAGCTTTTTAATCTTCCCAATTTGCTTCAAGTGAATTAAAACAGTTTTATCACTAACATTGCAGCCTGCAGCTAACTCGGACGTGGTTTGCGATGGATCCGCTTCCACAATAGCCTTCAACTCTTCATTATCAACTTGAGTCTCAGGCCGTCCACGGGGCTTGTTCTGCAGGTCGAAATTTCCAGAACGAAAACGTTGGAACCAAAAACGAACTGTGTTTTCTTTTGCAACACGACCGCCATACACATCATTCACCCTTCGAGTTGTTTCCGCAGCACTAGTGCCACGGCGGAACTCGTACTCGTAAATAATGCGATATTTAAGGTTTTCCATTTTGTAAAATGAGTGACGCAAACAGAAAAAAACAGAAGAAAAAAAACAAATGAATGACGATCATCGAAGCACAAATACATGAGTCTATAGCTGTACAAATTTGAATTTGGAATTCCTTACCAAAGAGGAGAAATTCGTGATTAAAGTGGCCAGTACGAAAAACGCCAATTTCATATGTAAGGACCTTAATATATTTCATTGAGTGATATTTATTAGACGATAGAAATATTTTCTACATTTTTGGCAGTACCTACTCAATGACAACTAAACCGTACGGTACTAAACTAAATGCATTGGATCAATAAATATTATATTATATATTTGTTGCTCATTAACTGAAAGTGTTCGCTGAGTTCCAAGCAAGGGCGTAATACCGAACCTTGGAGGCAGGCAGTATCAATATGTTTCTTAAATGTGCGATAATAATAACCGCTCACCGGACTTGATATTGCATAAGTATTTATTTAAAGAACTATATCACTTGCAAAAAGGTTACATGTCTTTGAAATGCATTATTGTTATGTGAAAAAAGACTGAGTTTCTTGCCGGTTCTTCTCAAGTGGCTTTTTTTCCGAACCGATGGCAAAGTTGACATTCATAAGTGCCTTGTTAGGGCTTACATTTGGTAAACGATTTTGATCTGATTCGCAATAAATATGTATAATTTAAAATGATCAATTAATACTAAAATGTGGAACAAATCGCCATAAAATTATTGATAATATGGGTCCGCCCATTTTGTAGCACGTTCATAAAATATGAATTACGTAAATTTTGTGTGATATTCCCACGATTTGATGGCGCGGTCATAAATCTTGTGCTATTGGCGCGTTTGTACGATCATATAAGTTGCCTAATATATGCTTGGTGTTGTATAATGGGATGACTCACTATTATGTCAGTATCGCTGTATCAGGTGGCAGGTCTTTTGATGCAAGATACCAGCTAGGTGGTTTCATTCAGTACAGTTACTGCCACATATTTTACAAAAATGTGTAAGTAAGTATTCATTTGGGTTCTGGGTTACAACGCACCTCTTAACAGACTTACTAGAAAATTTAATGCATTGGCGAAAGATAATCTGTTAGATATTTTTACAAGTAGCTTAAATTCATTTAAATGCAGAGTGCTCAATGCATTTAAACTGCATGCACACTGCATTTAATGTTAGGACCATTTTATTATTATTTTTTTTTTTTTTTTTGTGCTTTGTTAATTAATTTGATGTATATCCTTAACTTATAAGAACTAGCGAAATAAGTTGTTCTGTATTACGCATGCTGTCGCTGCCTGTAATTGTAGTGACACTTAACTATTATAATATATTGTAATAATGTGTCTGTGTGATTGTTACAGTGTTGACAATGTTGGTGGCCTAATAAAATAAATAAATAAATAAATAAATTTGTTTCAAAGAGTAACTATTGTAATACAAAAAGCGCATGGCTCAACTCCACCATACAGAAAATAGCAGTGAAACAAGTGAGTTATTGAAACAAAAACATAAGCTGACTTCGTGAAAAGTAGTGATACACCCAGTGTCACTTTCATAATTAAGACGAATCTTACGGCGGCACCTCGTAACCTTAAAATCCATGAACCTGTGGTTACAGACCGTTCCAAAGAAATATATATATATAGGTACACAGATACTCTCGAAAAACATAACCCTCGCACTGCTACTATCGGCATCCAGACCTCATCGTGGCATCGCGGCGGCACCCAGATGATGGGACGTGCAGGTCCTGAAACAAGTGTCGGAAGAAATCACAACCTGGGAGGAATTATGGTTTCAGCGGTAAGTAAGGTTGCCAGTGCTCCATGAGGATACGCTGGGCTAGTAGTAATGCTGCTAGCACAGTGAGTCCTCAACAACAAAATGGTTGGCAACCCGTTAGTGATAACCCGGGAATTAGGCTACGGTGACTGCTTACCATCAGGTGGGCCGTATGTTTGTGTACCACCTTAGTGGTATAAAAAAAATATACCTGGGCACACGCTGTTTGATGAATCGAAAAGAAAAGAAACGAACAATACTTTGAAGTAAGGTTTCCAGCGTCCTTAAAGGTAAGTTGTTGACCATATTCTGCTAGCTGAGTCCTTTAAACAAATAGGTTGACAAGGCAACGTGCTAGTGATACCCCTAATATTGCAAGCGGCTGCGATGACCGATTAGCGTCAGGTGGATTGTGTATTTGGTTCATACCTTCTAAGTTTAACAAAAAAACTGTCTCAAAAAATCACATCAAATAATACGGCTTCACTCCTAGATCAACCAGATCGACCCCCCGAATTAATCGTAAAGAAAAAAAACATCCTCATTTAATTCCTCTTGTTTTTTTTTCTTTGCGTCGCGTTTTATGTGACATTTCTTTTACCATCTAATTTTCTTCGTTTATTATATTTTAATCAAAAATAATAATATAATTACTCCCGCAACACATTTACACCACACACACAAAGCCTTATATACCTTTACTACCTACCATCACATAAGTACACAATCACATAATTACAATTGTGCTGAGATAATTATTTGGGTAATTGGTAGAATGTAAGCCCTCATTATTTCCTACGAATCCCGTATATACGCGCACGTAAACGGCCACAGGTTAAACCCGTGCCTGGCGCGATTAAAGCCTTTAACTTTATTTTTCTACACTTTAAATGAAGAATTATTTTTAATTAATTACATTTTAGTGTCTGCGTTGAACATAATTATGTCAGTCAGAATTGATTTCATTATTTTTTATCTATAGATATAAGATAAATATGTATAGATTGTAGAAAGATTAGCACGTATAATGATTTAGTGGCCCAACAGAGGTTGTAGCAGGTACTACTGCTTAATGGCTATAATGTACTAGCAGTCGGAATCGAAGGCCGAAATCAACAAGCTCAGATTTTGGGTGGGCGTCGTAATCAATAACGGGGCTTTCGAAATTTTAATTCAAATTAATTTCAACAGCAGTTCAATTATAAGCATACTAGCGACCCGCCCCGGTACACACGGGTAGACTTTTATCAGACATTTATAAGTACAAATCTTTCCTCTTTATAATATAATATTAGTATAGATATAGATATGAGTATGGATATTATGATCAGTAATAATGTGTGAAAATGGATGTGCTACGTTGCTATGGTCAAATAGAACGATAATGAGTGATGAGACGGACCAAGAGATTCTAGATCAAATGATAGCGAACTCAATGATAGAAAGGTAAAGAATTCTCGGCACGGTACGGGACTATGGGCATGCAAGAGATTGTTTAATGTAGAAGAATTAAGAAATATGTTTAAGTAAAGAGTGAAATATGTGTATACCTTATACTCAGAGGAGATAAATTATTTGGTGACTACTTTGTACCTCTAATGACGATGTAAAAAGAACAGCATATTTTTGCATGTGTAGTCCAACAATCCAATAAATTAAACATTTATTTCAATTAAACACTAAACCTAAAACTAAAAACCTTAAAAAATATAATATAATTATTAAAATATATTATTAAAAGGAGTCCCTTTAGGCACTGGCAGCGATCTCCCTCTGAATAGCTAGACTAATTAGTACAATCCAATAAGGACCCCCTTAATGAACACTTAGTAAAAACTTTCGAATTCAATTTAATTATTCTTATTTTTTTGTAATAATTGCCAGCCTATTATTTTCACGCCCTACCTGCTTGGGGAGTTTCATAACAATGGGTATTTGTCGAAGCGGTAGATAACGCAACAGTGCATATTCGGCCAAAACAATACAATAAACGTGCTTCCTATCTGCCTTGCCCTAACACGGATTTGTTGGCCGGGGAACAGTTCTTGCCCAATTGGTGATATTGGCGATTTGAACACGACCTGTTGGGTAAGCTTTTACAAAGCAATAAATTACGATTTAACCGGCTTCGAAAAAGGAGGCGATATTTTGACAGGAAATTATTAATTTAGTATCTCGACACTTAGTTATAAAAAAGTTCTAAACATACTTGTATATAATTGAACTTATTGATTGATTTGAAGGTTAAATGGTTTAATAGTTTTAAATAAGCGCTTTGATTTATTCTTTAATGATTGTGACACAGCATTAGTAAATACCTATGTATTGCCAAACGCCTTTTCGTAATTAAAGTTTAAATAAATTATAAAATTTATTGATATCTGATTCAGAAGTAATTGCTCGTAAATCGTTTCACAAATATCGTAATGGACTTTATTTACAATTAGCTAAAATAGTAATGAACATTTGTCACATGTTTCTGATAAGGCAACACCGTCAGAGCTTACTTGATAGCTCTTATTCGGTTCTCAATTGTTTCCAATGAAATATTATTTCAGTATCGTTACTTTGCGTGATAATAAATCATCTAGCGTAAGCGTACGGAATGATTATATATATATTCACCACAGTAAAGTAAAGATGTGTAGCCAAGTATATGAAAATGGATATAGTGAGTTCCTTAAAAAATATTACTAATCATCATAAGTGAAAGCAGACAGAGTTTAATAAGTTTTAAATATAAAACTAGAATCTTCTTGATTAGAATATTTAGAACCTGATAAAATGACCTCAGGGATTTTAAATTAATACAGTGTTAAATTAAAATCCCTCTCTAAATATTCTTTTTATATACTTTTATTGGTGGTACACTAAGGTGGCACACAAGCATACGGGCCACCTGATGGTAAACATTCACCGTAGCCTATAGCCGCTAGCAATACCAGGGACATCACTAAGAGTTGCCAACGCTGTTGTTGATGAGGAACATTATTACTAGCCCAGCGTATCCTCGTGGAGCGCTGGCAACCTTACTTACCTCAGAAACACAACACTACATCAAAGTACAGTTATTTCACTGCGGTCTTCTGTAAGGCGGAGGCACAGTCCCCAGTCAGGCGGCCATATTAATGGGAATATCTACGGGAGATCCTAATTCGTCCTACCTCTCTTAAATTTATACCAGTAAGATGGCAAAGAAGCATACGGCCCACCTAATGGTAAGCGGTCATCGTAGCCTATGGACGCGTACATTGGGTATCACTTGCGCGTTGCCGACCCTAAAATTACATATGTACCTACCGTAGGTATGTTCTGTAAATATTGTATGTTATTTATACTATCGGTAGTAGGTAAATACACTACATTGAATATCTTATGCATTTGTCTGTTTTCTTAGTTCTGCTTGGCGTTAGAACAGCACGTTGACACTTGGGTCAGAATACATATTGTATGATTTATTTTAATTAAATATAAATATTATATTTTAATTTAAAACACTATAACGATTACCTATACATGTACAAACTTCATTACAAGTAGAATAAATGTCCCAAATCACCGCCATGAGGGGAAGCGCGCCAAGGAGGCTGGCGGCTTTGCCACGCTGTATTACAATACTTCTTTGAGCCAGATATCCGCCAGCCCTTTTTCCACTTTTTCGAATATTTTTAGTGAGATCTTCTTAAGATTTAATAATAAAAATAATATACTTACCTCATAGGTACTGAAATGACATAGAACAACATAACTGAATGGGCTTTGTAATTGATAACTGCTGACGTGGTACAATATTCCTGGCAAAATTTGGAAAGACGGGTGGGGCATACTGTACTGCAATAATTTTCAACCAGCAGACCACTGCTGGGACCGAGACCACGTTCACGGTTGTTTTCGACAAGTTATGAACCCGTGATCTCTAGACCGCGTGACCAATTCTTAACGACTGAGCTATTAAGGTCTGATCGATGGATCACGGTATTCACAGTGTCATTGTGTAACCTCACAATAACCGACTCGCTATCGATAATTCAATATGAACACTTTCAAGACGCACTCACATACCTACAGCATATTTTATTTGAGGTCACCATTTGGTTACTACAAAGCTAGGGTTCGATCCCTACAGTAGGGCAAAAAATTTAATCTACATTTTGGGTCAGCCTTCAGTCTGGGTATCTTGCTGTGTACTAAAGTACATATATACTTTTTTATTATATAATTCTCATTTTTTTAAATACAGTCCTTATAGTTCTTCATTAATGTATAAATATATTTTTTTAGATAGACAAAAAATGAAATACTATGAAAAATTAACTACAATTTAAATTAATAAAAACACTTGTCCTAAATTAGTGTCACGGGGGAGGGTGCCAAAGAGGCTGGAAGCATTGCCCCGCTGTACTGTACACTTAAGCCTACCATCCACACTCACACATATTTTTATGCCCGTCCTATTCGTAGGCCATTTACATAAACCATCAACGAATACTTATACAACTAATTTAAATAAAAATATCAAGGAAAATACATAAAAACCCTAACTTATTACATTGACATAGTAAAAGTAGTATAATTTATTATATTGGCCGAGTCAAAGTTACACATATTTTTGTTAATGGCTACAATATTATAATAAATTGGAAAGTATGGGCCAATCGATGGCATTGAAAAACTAACCTAACCCACCACACCACATACAACCGTGTGTGAAGTTATATAATGCTTAGATGATGGAAATATTCATAACACTACAACATATTTGATGTAATATGGCTGCGAGCTTCTGTGAGGTGTACAAGTACTGTCCCTGTAGCAAAAGAATGAGTTATTATATATTATATATACTTATTCTTAATCCTGTAGGTCGACCGACACTGAATGGTAAATTGATTTGCGCTTAATAATGCGTCCTACCTACTCATTCTACTCATTGGAACTTCCTTAAAAATGGAATGAAAGAAAAAAGCAAATTGCAACATAATAACGTAATAGGGCCGTAGTGGTATAACAGGGTTTATGGTAAGCGTTGTAGATCTGGGCCTTCTTACTACGAAACTGGAGGACATATTATGGGTTACCCTATTTATGCTTCAAATTTGGGCTCAAAGTTTCTGAGTATGATAAGATGCTGAGGTCCCATAAAATAACTAATGCAACAAAAAAGGGATACATGAATACTGCCAAAGTGATACAGTCAGTTATTGTAACTACAGATAAATATAAAAATAGGTGTGGCACTCGGAGACTGCCGCGGTAAAGCTATTGCATAACATTTTTTATAAACTTATGCAATTATAATTATTTTATTAATGCAGTATTTTTTTATATACCTATATACTTTCTCACAAACAGCTAATTACGGTAGTTTTCCAATACAACCAATGCCACTTAAAGGCGGGTTGCTGAACTAAAGAGACAAGTGTGATATTTCAAAAAGTCATTAAAAGTTCTGGTATTTATCGATAGATGGCGGAGTGGGGGGTGTTAGGTGTTTTTCGTTACGGAATTTCTGGATTCGGTTCCCACGCTCAAGGCCCGCGATAAAAGCTATGCAATAGCTTAATAAAGTTTTGTGACGATGGAGACAGTCTGCAGAACATTGTGTGGCTTTCAAAATTGTAACACGACCTACGCCTTAGGCTAAATTGCTTTCTTCATTGTGCGAAGGACACAGATTTATGATAATTACAAATAATGATATGGAAAGCACACCTCCTCCTTTCAT
The DNA here is from genome assembly GCA_951449985.1 of Falcaria lacertinaria. NCBI lineage: Eukaryota > Metazoa > Arthropoda > Insecta > Lepidoptera > Drepanidae > Falcaria > Falcaria lacertinaria. The sequence goes on along the minus strand of OX602111.1, from coordinate 8,956,575 downwards.
TACGTTATTCTTTATGTTGGATATCATCAGCTCCTTTAAAATATATTTAATTCTCTAAACACTCCGCGGCAGACTTCGCTGTTGTTTCCGTCGATCCGAAAATATCAAAAAACGATTATAATAGGTACAGTATTCTACTATTACAAACCAAACATTATGGTAAACATTGCATTCACGATCAAAAGAATGCTTATTCATACACTCAATGCAACGCTCTGATTAACGATTCAAACAATGCAAAAGAAATTTTAATCTATTTCCTATGTGGTCAGAATGGACATGGTTACATACAAGTCATGGAAATCCCTCTATGACTTTAAGTTTTTGGTATGCAATTTATGGTAATGGTGATTCATAGGCAATTTAGTTCACAAACCTACTGAACACGTAACTAAGATTATTTTGTTAATTGTCTTGTTCTGTGAATACGAGAATCCATGTTTGATAAATTGAGTTCATGTTACTCAATTGTGAAATTGTTATAAAAAGAAAAAAATTATACTTTGAAGTATAATTATGAAAGTGCTCCTTATTACACTTGAGCCTTTACATATATTGGGTTAAGGAACTGTACGAGCCAAACAATATCAGTTAATAATTTATTATCATTCGCGAGCAAATTGATAACGATAATGCTTTCGTTGCTTTTGTTGCAATTAGTCCAAGGACCAAAGTAATTGTTCCACAGATGTATGGTTATAGTTTACAATTATTTGATATAAGCATATTATCTTCTCTGTGGTATAGGTATAGTATGGTATGTACTAGATATTTGGTTCTCTGCCTGTGACTAATTGGTTCAAATTCAGAATGTAGCAAAAAACTAAAAAAGGTGACAGATCTGACGGCCAACTCTACCACTGCGCGCGCTCATTGGTCAAATCAAATAGTGTCAATTAAATTTGTGTGTTCCACGGATTCCTGTAAAATATAAACTTCATTGAGAGAAAATTTTATGATTGCCTATTTTATCTACCAACTATAGCCTTCTTGAATAAAGATTAATCATTAAGATGATAATGGTGATGGTAAGTGATGAACTTTGAGATGACCATTATGTAAATTTGGACTATGGTTAAACAGAAGTGTCTGAATATTATGGTGTAGGAATGCATAGCACGTGCCTTCTACGTGTTACAATGTGTGCACGTGTATTATTATGCTTGATATGGAATCATTATGCATTCAGTTGCAGTACAAATTTATGGCTTATCAGGCGTTTTACTTGAAATTTATGACTGGATATGACGATACTTTTTGATGTTACACACTAACTAGTTTAAGCGACATTGCAAACGGCATTATTATTCAAAGAGTTCCGAATGTTCATCCAAATGATTGTTGTAGATTATCTTCATGTTATGTTACGGTTGAATTGAATATTTGTTAGCAAATTTTTAATCCATAAAACATTAGCTTATTGTATCTATAGTGCATTACAATATAATTTTTTAAATCTCAGCGAAATTTAAGTCACCGATCAGTATTTTTTTGTATATTCTGATAGAGCTTGCCCGAACATTTTTAACAGGCACCTATTATTACATTTTTAATGTGGCACCAAATCTGTAGGACCATTCTAGTTGATTTTATTTGAGTTCGTAAATCTGAATTTTCATATTTTTTTGTTGACAACAGGAATTCAAAATAGCTAAAACAAATGAATGTCCTGTTATGTCCACCTATGGTGCCACAGTACTAAATGCTCAGACGTACAAGCAGACTAACAGAATATACAAAAAAAATGCGTTGGCCGGCACTTTCAGATTTGGACCAAATCTCTATGAAACATGGATGATGTCCTTATATAATCCATCAATTCATTAGCATTGCAAAAACTAAATTAAAATTGATACGAAGCCTACTTTAAAACGGAAACATATCTTATAAATAATCAATTATAGCTCAAATGATTTTAAGCTATATATACGTCGATACAGTCTAAATTTTACGCATGTTCGAAGCAACTGATGGCGATACGGTGAAGCAAACAGCTCAATCACAAAACGCGTAGCAACTATTGTTCCGACCAAAACAATGATTATAATCGTGACTCCGATTGTGAAATGAAACGTTCAACTGATCAAATTTCCGTTGATATGGACGGCAATGTCACGAGAGTCTAATGCAATAGTAAATTAAGATCAAAACAATTTATAGAAAGATATTTCCCTGAGAAATGTATGATTGCAGTTATGGAATAATGACACGGCTTAATGAGAGAATCTGGAGTCATTAAGTAAATTTATTTGCAAGGCGTCTACAACTTGCATTAAACAGAATTTGCAAAAAAAACAGCAGAATACATCTTACGCATAGTTGATCTTCACTTTATTCTTTTCATCTATATCTCTTTACTTTATTCAGTTTAAACTTACCCACTCTTTCTCATAGAAGAGCAACAGCGAGCAAGTTGCTGGTTGGCACCTCTTGTGACAGGCTGGCTTGAACATATCCTGCTGAAAATCAGTAATACTTGTACGTAGTATATTATCTACTCTGAGCTAATACCATCTAGCGTGGCAATGCTGCCATCATTCTTGACAGGTTTTTTTGTCTTTGTTGACAATTTGAAAATAAGTAGTTTATTAATTTCCTTTGTTTGTAAATAGTATAATATGCTTAAAATATATTAAAAAATATTGATTTTATTATTATTTAGAATATAATTTTTAATCCACTACACATAGATCCTACTACTTTGCATACATATTAGTAAATTACCCGCGTATATAGATCCGTTAGAACTTTCGTTTGCTATTCTGGATTGCGATCACGATTGCACTCTATTGATTAGAAATTGCCACAGACGACGTGAGCTGATGTCACTGACACGCAATGGTAGGCAGATGAGGTGCTGAATACATGACAAAGGGGTCCGTGGATGAGACAGATAGCCACACAGCGTGCCGGATGTGACAATAGTTGCGCAGTATTATTGCTAATGAGTTGCGTCTAGTTATTCAACTTACGAATGAAATTTAAAGTATTGTAATCTAAAGAACTCAAAGATAACAGAGAAAGAGCGAGAAGCTAAAGAGAGAGAGATTACTAAGTAAATTTATTTTAACTATGTAAGCCTATGAAATATTGTGCATTACACATTTCTGTGTCCGTAGAAGCTTTGTACCGTTAAATTAAACCTGTTATATATGTTGTGTAATTGGGTGTCGAATTCAAAAATAACCATTTTACATTACATTACAATAATAAAAAAATGTTTTCCTTTCGTGAATATATAATTAGTACAAATTATTTAAACTAATTGCGTGAAATTCAGGCTTGTTTGGTGTCTGTATTTAAATTAAAGTAAAGTTATCAAGAACTCAAAATGAGGACGACAAACACAAGAATCGTAAGGTCTTGCAATAAAACATTATGTAAAATACGGCTTGTAATTGTGTTAAGTAATTAAGACTTAAAAGTAAAAGGAGTTAGGTGCTTTATTTAATTACAATTTAAGAAATTATTAGGTAAAGATATAATCGGGAAACATGTAATTTACTCAATCTCAAGGGTAGGAGACGCGAAATAACGATACATTTAAACGTAATTTTAAACAAAAAGAAAAGCGATTTAAAATATTTTAAATTTGGATATACTTCGATTTGAAATTAATTAATATTTGGATTTGAAGATCCGTCTGAGAACAAATTCAAGGATATGACATGTAGTGTTAGACGGACTCACCATCTGCTACGTTGGCACCATATTAGCTAAGGTGAAAACACTCTTGCCTACCTCTTCAGTGACCTCTGGGAAGGCGTGAAGATACATTATTATAAAATTATTGTTGCTGCTTTATAGTTTTTGCACGCAATTTCGCTTTACTTCAATTTCGTAAAGTACTTTACAAAATTTTCGTGCAAGCTAACAAAATAAAATTTTACCTCTTTATTATTTAGTATAGATATCACATGCTATGCAATTTTGACCTCTACTGGCCAAATATGGAAGTGAGGTAGTAGAAGTGAATGGATTTTTTTATCGGTTGTATGACTTCAAAATATGACAGTAATATTTCAATGAGCAATTAATTTAACGTCGCCGGGTCAATATTTCGGGTGTATGTAAAAAATACGGTTTTTGTATTACAGTACATAGATAGCAAAATATAGGTAATGTTTTATAGTGTTTAGTCCTTATTTATTGCATACATAAGGAATATAAATATTATCTCACGACTTATGGATTTCTATCTCTCCTTGCATAAAAAAAACAAACACTGATAAACCCGATACATTAACCACTTTTTTTAAATTTAGAATATGATAATATTAGTAATGCCGAAATCATTTTTCAAATACAAAAGAAATGCTTTATTTTAATACGCACCTTAAAGATTTCTGGACTGCTTCCGCTTTCTACTTAAAATTCCAAATTGGTAGGTAAATTATTCCAAATATTTTATCAGGTGCCCACTGACATAGAACAGGTTAACTCAATGGTGACCTTAAGCAATTGCTTCCTACACTTTCAAATTTTTCTGATACCGCAAGCTTGCGTAAACACAAAATAAGTCAATCACATATGATATGACACCGTGGCGACGCATTTGAATAATAGACCTTATTTGTGGTCATTTTAGGCAAATTGTTATTTGATACGAATTGACTGCAGCTAAAACTAGTCTGAATTAATTAATATTGAGATAAAATATTACCGCATTTTTTTATTAAGATCCGTTTCTTTGAAGGGATTAAGAGAACGTAATTTTGTGACAGTAGATAATTTATTAATTCCTTTCTGAATTTATTGCCGAAGTCGAAGAATATTAAATATTTTTTAATAACTTAAATAAGATTTCCAAAGTATCCGAAATTATATAGAACGGGATCTGTGATTGGGTCAAATGGAAATCATCATCATTTTCAACATTTTCCAATTTGACTCTTTTCACGATTTTTATAAACAACTATCTATCTGCGCATGGCCTGTTTAATTTTGTAATACTAGGTAATGAATGGTCGCCAGTTGGGAAACAACTGTCTTTATATGTTTCTTCTGCAATGAACTTTTTCTAGCATGCGATCATCACCTCACAGTGCCCAAGCTTATATGTTTAATGTTTATATCTAATTTAATGACAATATAATAGCTGTTTTAGTTTCAAGTTATCGTCAAGCTATCGGCTCTGGCATCAAGTTTGTTATATTTGCTTCCTATTAACGGATAAGCATCTATTTGGTTCGGTCTAGGAAAAAATAAATCCAAGGCCTCGTACTACCAAGCTTTGGTGCGATATCCGTAAAGCAGAATAAGATTGATACGGGTGTCAATCATAAATAACAACAGTTTCTGGTCGTTGCCAGTGACGCCTAATTGTTGTATTATAACAAATTATAATATGTCAAATCCAAAAATATATTATACGGAAAATATACATAAAAAATTACGCGTTACATACAAAACAATGAAGTAGGCCGCACATCCGACATCAAAATATGTATCATTACAATGTACAACGGGGACAGTTACACAGTAGTTTTATATAGACTTGATCCCCTTGTGTCAAACTGACATATCAATCACCGTCATCGTCATTGTCCTGTCCTTATCCCATGATATTTTGAGTCGGCGCGATCTAGTCATGACATTTTTTACACAGCCCATCCATCTTTTCTTAGGTCTGCCTCGGCCCATCCTCATTTATACCCAAACTCATACAGGTATGAATATTGCTAACAAACTACTTATACTATACCCAACGTAGTATACCTGGCGCGTAGTAAGCAAAGCAATATATCTAATCATCGATCATCTAAAAATCGAACTTTTTAAAACGTATATCATTGATTTTATGCTAATTTTGAATTTTATTTTCAGACTTTTTTATTTTGATAATATAATCAATAAAAGATATAACGCGAGATAGCTGGTGTTACGGCTATTAGGTTAGCACTTGGCATCGAAGTATTGCAATATCCTGGTGTCCTATGTGTGTTACCTCAATACACAGCAGGGCACCTTGTCGAAAATTGTCTCCGTATCTTATGCAGGCTGACAATATACACCTGTCTCAAACTCCAGTCACTACCCAGGTTGTCTGGGAGAGATCACATTTTGTGATAAGGCCGCCAATTGTACCGATATGCTTTGTATAATTAATGTTTGTTTTTGTTGTTACTTATCCTGGTGTAAAATAAAGAGTTATTTATCTTATTTATCTTATATACGTGCAAACTCATTAGAAGCGCAGCAACATCAATAATATCATTATCATCATATTATTGATACCGATGCAAACTTGTCTCGCTTTGTGAATCAACATAGCTATCCAAAAATACAGAAATCCAAATAACTAGTAAAATGGGTACGGTGGAAATGCTGACAGCTTTCCTTTATTTTTTACACCAAGCATACATGTTTAAATTTTTACTTTGAAGTTTCTTAATGACTGGCAATTAGGCGAATATATTATTTGATATAAAATATAATGACGTCTTAATTATGATCACATTGTAACATATCATTATCATCACATATTTATCATTATATCATCATATTATTATAAATTATGCACATACCTTCATTTAGAAAAAAAAAAGTGTTTTAAATAATACCCCCCGTTAGAATGCCTGCAATAAATTTCAATTACTCACGGAGTTACGTAATTCCGCTAAGCTAATATACAAAAAATCTTATTTATGAATGTTCGTTCGTTTTCGAATTACTTCAATACTCTCCATCCGTTTACGATAAACTTTGATGGGTGTACTTACATATGAAGGACTTCTCAATCTCAACTCAATTGAACTCAATCTCAGCCACCGACGGCCATTCCATTAATGGTAAAGAAGATTTAGGAATTTTGATTGTTTAGTACTTAAAAAGAAAGAGACATTGCAAAGCATGCTAGTGTTGGTTTAAAAAATAAAACACTTTTCAACAATTAGAATAAATTTTATGCTACTTAATATTCCACAAACTTCAAACAGTATCTATTAAAAAGTTTATTTTATGTGTAGGTATAATGTTACGATGATTATTTAAAAAATGAAATTCACCAGCATTTGGCAGCCTTATCAGCAAGGGTAATTAATTAAGTTAAGAAAGCACTTAATTGTTACACACAATAAAAACAATTTTTATCACTGTTAGCTCAGAGCATTCTACGTTACATAAAGAATGAAATTACAATTATAGTTTAAGTATAAAACAAATATTTATAGGGCTGGCGAATATTTGGCCCAAAGGATAAGCATTGCAATTCAGCGTGGCAATGCCGCCAGCCTTCTTGGCACACTTCCCCGTGACAGTGGTTCGGGACATTTATTTTACGTTTAGGTTAGTTTTGTACTTCTTAGTTTAGTTTATTTTAAGTTTTTAATTTAAGTTTAAACAAATATTTATTTTATATTTTTGAATAAAAGAGATTACATAATATATTAATGTGTTAATATGTATCCTTCGTAAGCAATGCCTTTGGATAACGTTGCTTTATTTAGCCAACGTTATGCTACCAATCCTTATATTATAAATGTAAATGTTTGTGAGGATGGATGTTTGTTACTCAATTACGCAAAAATGGCTCAACGAATTTGTTTTAAATTTGTCACACGTATAGTTTATAGTCAGGATTAACACACAGGATGCTTTTATCCCGGGAAATGTGGAATTCTAAGCTCAACACGGACGTAGTCGACTGTAAAAACAAATTTATTTTATTATATTTTTTACTCCTACTTCTGAGCTACCAATGTACTAAATTGTTTATACAAAAATGTTACATGCCACAATTTCCCACTTTGAGGTAACATCGGACGTATTGCATTTAAATTAGATGATAATAAATATGTAATTTATTTAAAATATACATATTTTATGAATATAATTTCACAATTTATTCAAAAACTGTTAGATAAGCAGGGCTTTTATTAATATGACATGAGGTTTAGTCATAATCATTCCACATATTAGGTTAGGTCAGTACCTATTTCAAATATTTCAAATTTGGTAAGAGTTGCAATCAAAGACCTTGATTGCTACATTTTGGAGCCAGTTTAAAACCAGATACTGAGCATAAATTATCATGTATCAAACATGACAGTTTACGGTATAACCGGAAACCGCCTCTTGCATAAAAACTTTGCGTTTGAGCCCCACATGTCGCCTATAGGAGGCCCAAATGCCAAAATGATAATTACGTTCCTTAGGTATATAGGTGCTATTTCTGTTATACGCAGTCATTAAACTAAACTAATGTGACAGGACTTAAAGTATTGCCATCCCTATTTAACATCGCACATAAGAAAGGGATAGCGTGACTTTAAGTCAAATTATTTTATTTTAGTGATTTTGCACAACAGAATCGACTCCATCACTTGGCTATTATATATATATTATGACTTATGATCAAACAAGACACAAAGTTCCTCAAACCTACGTTTTGTTGGCAGTAAGGAGACCATATGCTACACGGTAAGTCTTCTCGAACCAAAAGGGCACCTATAATTTGCAGAAAAATATTCTTATCGTTCTTATGATAAGAAGCGTAAGCGAAGCGATGTCCTTATTCTAAGGTATCGTTAACGTAAACATATCCTATCGTTGCCTATCTTTGTTTTATGTATGGCCGGAATTTTTATACAAAACGCCCCTTTCGCGCGGAAAAGGAACTAAACCTCGTAATGTATGATCACAAGGGAACGTCGTTGCGTTTGTACTCATGATGTTTTGTATCAAAATTCCGGACATACATAAACAAACAGAGGACCATGACCATGACATGACCGTGGAAATGTTTACGTTAACGATACGAATACGTTTTCGCAAATTTATTGGGGTTGGGGTACCGGTATTACAACCATCTATAGGCCTATACCTGAAAAGAAGCGGTCATAGCGCTTCTTTTCAAGTAGGCCGTACGATTGCTCATATATTCGTTGCTTAATATAACCTGTTTGTAACTTGCAATATTATCATAAAGTAAACAAACATTCGCTCCCATGCATCGATTTAGTCAATATATTTTTTATTTCTTCGACCCTAAAATAAAAGCAAATGTGTCCATGATATGTAAAAGTTAATAGAAAATTAAATAAATAAATATTAATTTTCGAGTTATGTCACATGAACGGCAAGAACTTTAAGTACATAATGCAATATATATTACAAAATTATGTTAATACTGGGGTAGAGTAGGCGCTGTTTAAAAATGATCGAGATTACACAATTCTGTCATAGGTTTTTAGTACAACCTTTTTACATACGTACCTAAATGCAAATTGAGAATATAAATGTGAAATATTCCGAATGTGGACCCGAGTTTCTAAATTCTAATGGCACAGGTACTAAGTTAGGTAATTCGTAATAAATTAAATTAATAATAGTGGCAAAAATAATATCTCAAGTCATAAGTGAAGAGCGGGGTAAGATATAAAGATAGGTAGGGCGAAATGATATTCCCGTGTGTTTTCCAACAAGAATTGGATCCGCCCGACTGGGGACTGTACCTTGTACACCTTACAGAAGACCGCAGTCAAATATTTACTTTGTGAGAAATACTACTTTGGTATTTCTGCAGTAATTAAGGTTGCCGGTGCTCTACGAGGATACACTGCGTTAGTAGTTTAGTAGTAAGATATGCTACTAGCACAGTGAGTCCTCAACAACAACAACCGGATGGGAAAGCGTTAGTGATACTCCTGGTGGGACTAGCTGCTATAGGCTACGGTGAATGCTTACCATCAGGTGGGTTACGCTTGTGTGCCACCTGATTGGTATAAAATAGGGAACTGGGCCATTTACAAATTGATACGACTTTGGTCTAACAGACAAATACAAATGTATTTTATGAGGTTGTAAATATAGCCGTATGTTGTACGAGAACTGACATTCTCAATCTTAAACGTATTATTACTACAGAGTACACGTCACCAGACGGAGGCTATTGACCTATTTAGGACAGCCTCTGACATCTTATTAGTGTATCTTGCTAAATTAATAAATTATTTACATTAATCAATAAACAGGTATGCACAGCACGCACGCGTTTCCTTTTCCGGCTTTGGACTTGCTTTCATACTCTATGTACTTGCTCAATGTTTGGCCATTGAGCAAAAATATTTCCGGGGAACGTATGGATAATCTATTAACGATACAAGGGGCTATTCTTCTTCTCCGTCGGTACGCTCTTGTCAGAGCGATCGTGGTCATCAAGTAGGTAGTGTTGTCAGGGGCGGATGTAGCTTGCTTTACGATCCTTCGCCATTTAATTCTGTTCTCCACCATTCGTGAGCATTGGTGCAATGGGCCGCCCACCGCCGATTTCACCTGATCGGTCCATCGCATAGGAGTTCTTGCGCGTGCTCTGGTACCTTCTATTTTGCCCTGTACGACTAAGCGCTCTATGGACGTATTATTCCGCCGCGATATGTGACCAAAGACCTTTAAAATGCGAGTTTTAATTAAGGACGATAGACGCGTTTGTATGCAAGGGGCTACGCGAATAAAATAACATGACCAAACCACATTATTTTTGAGAGAAGTACATTTTTAAATGTATTAATTAATTTCAAGAACTTCGAATATTTTGCGGGAACTGGCCATAGCAAAGGAAAAGAATAGAATAGCAAAAGTTTTAGGGCTTGTTCCTAGTGTTATTTTGGAACCGTGGACACCTACAAAAGATATCCGATTATTCGATTGAGAGCTGAAATAACCACGCCTCGCTATAAATTCGCGAATTCAGACTTCACCTTGCAAGTTTATTGTATAATTGTGTCCAATCACTCACAATTATGTCCAAGTGTGTCGTAATGAGTTTTTTGCTCGCAGCCAGTCTATGTTTTCAAAAACGACTTTTCGATAAGTTTTTCTGTTGAAAGTTTTTTACATTACAGTCAATATACAGCAATGTTTTATAACATACAGGTATTTCACAACAAAATTAATGATCATTCAATAATGGACTCGATATGTCTGATAATTTAATTCAAAACAAATATTTGTCTTTCACTTACCAAATAACATTTCGTAGTCGCAATTTATCGCCGTGACAGGTTATTGTGTGTAACAACAAACATATAAATATTATCTAATAAATGTAGGTACGTTTCAAAGCGCCGAAACATTTGAATACAATGTTGAGCGGAACACGGCATCAGACTTCACTTGTTTTGGAGCGCAGATACAATCAGCCGTATATTTTTATTAACACACAATACGTTAGAACGATGTGTAAATAAAGAGAGTACCTAAAATACGCTTTGTCGTTTCGTGGGAAAAGCAGGTACACGTCACACAATGTAAACCATGGTGTATATTGCAGAAACTGAATGGAATGTTATGAGCACGAATTTATACGACATCGCCTGTTGTAATAGCGACAATTTACGTATTTGTACCGAGTCACCTTAAGATGCTGTTATGCAATTTTTGATACACGTCATAAGATAAAATATTGAATATATAATGTATGCTAAATACTTAACCCATTAGATTTTAGTTACTGCGTGTGAGGTCTCCCTCGATAGCATTTTGTTTTAAAAAGCGTGTTGTTTACAGGAATGACAATCTTATATCATTATTTTTATTTCTTAATAATTTATTAATGGGCGACCTTTTCTTTTCTTACGAATATTTAGATGTTATATTTATAGCAATATTCAATTAAATTAAAAATGTTAAAAGAATTTATAAGACTTAAAAACACGTGTTTTTAAACGTATACAATAACGTTCTAACTAGTTGATTGATTGAGATAAAATCCCACGCAGGTTAAGTTATTTCAAGACTAATGACGTTATAAAAAAACACGCGTGTTAAGACAATTTGAAGCAGGAACAGGATATGACACTGCTTAAGTTGCAGGCAATGTGTAATGTACAGCAATCCATCATGTCTCTCCACGCGTCGTTGAAACACTAGTTAATATATGTTTAACTAATTAATAATAGCGTGCACTATGATCGATTAAGCTCGCTCACACTATAGTATGCGGTATTCGGTACATTTATTAAACCATGTAGGTGTTCATACCAGATAGATATGGATATATTATAAAGCAGACTTATAAGGTAGAAGTCTAATATCATGACAGTCTTGCTTGGTTAAAAGCTGCGGTAAATGTGTGATGTAAAATTATTTGATCTAACAAGAAACTACGTAGTAGCCTCGGCGTTTTGACAAATAGCAAATAACACATTTCAAATAGGGCTATCTGTATGTTTATGTAAAAGAAGAAACATATTTCAGTATTTTTTTAATTTCACCCTTAAGGAGGTATGAAAATCCGTCATTTTTGAACGAAATTCCATGAAAATTGTTATTTATATCATAAGCCGCGGGCAAAAGCTATGTGATTTATATGAAAAAATACATGTTGTCTTATTAACTTTACCACGCGCTAGTGTTTAAAAAACCTTTCGATATTTAAAATTAAGCATATATTCCCTCATTTCAATATGTAGACATTATGAAGACTCATAATAGTATAACACTGCATAAAGATTGCAATATTAAAAGATAAATGTCTTAGCAAATTATTACAATTATTTGGCAACCTTCAAAAGAATTTGCTCGTTAGTGTCACATGATAAATAATAGTCTATGTAATAGCGTGTCTGTTTCTTAATTACGTTATGACTCAAAACTACCTAAGTACGTGTAAATACTATGTATAATTCGCAGCGCACACTAGTAAGTCTAATAATTATCTGAATAGATACATTCAATCTACCCAATTATGCAAGACCAAATTGGGACGCTGTTGAATATACTATGTTTTTTTTTTAATCACACAGCGCCATCTGGCCCCAAAGTAAGCAAAGCTTATACTACGGGAACAAGCAGCTGATACAATCTACTATATAAAAATAAGTCGGGTTTTCCTTCCTGACGCTATAACTCCAGAACGCACGAACCGATTTCCACGATTTTGGAAAGATTCGTTGGAAAGGTCTCGGGCTCCGTGAGGTTTATAGCAAAGAAAATTCAGGAAAAAATCGGACGGGTAGGCAAAATGAATGTCTACCCGTGCGAAGCCGGGGCGGGCCGCTAGTACTTATATATTTTTTCTTGGAAATACATACTTATAATACATACCAAACACCCAGACGCAAGGCAAACATGTTTGACACATAAATTTTTGTCCCGGAGGGAATCGAACCCGCAACCTCAGGTTAGCAGTCAGGTATACTACCCACTAGACCAGTGGTCTCGTCGAACCATTACCATCACCGTTGGTCAAGTGGTTAGTAAGACTCGCTGCACCACATGATACATGTAATGGGCAATATTCTACTACGCCAGGTGTCACGGGTTTGATTCCTGAATCAGGACAAACATTTGTAGGAATTGAGTTTGAGTAGGTATGTCATTGCCCTCGCCTCATCTGAAACTCGTTTTGGTCAACATTAGATTAGCTGATTACAAGGTTTACATTCAAAGCAACTTACTAACTACCTATCTGACCTTTTTACAAGCTTTTAGTATCTAAGTTAAATTATTTTGACCCACTTCCCAGTGTCCAATTGAACAAAGTTTGGCATACACGTTTGGGGTTCCGTGACAATGTACGATTACCTAAAAGCTATTTTTAATACAATACAGCGGACCTCACAAAATTAAAGTTTTAAAATTGTTTGATGATCGAATCATCAGTTTTCTAAATAAAAACAAATAATCGCTTGGCTGAAATGTATGTATGAGAATTTACTTACGAAGAAAAATACTGAATAGGCTGAATGTCATCTGGCCTAATTCCATATATCCTATCTTAGATAATATCTAAGGCCAAATAGCTATTTAAACTAAATCTTGATGGTTGTAAGTCTTGTCGATATTTGAAAACTAATATTTCTGCATCATTCTCAATCCCACACCATATATTGTAATTTCGTTACTCATTACCTTACACAGTGTAAACTTGGAAGTGGTTACGTGATATTTCAGCAGTCTGATACACTTAGTACAACCTTTGCTTAGTGTGAGACCACGGACTCATCTTTTATTTCTATACGTTGGCGTACACGTTCAAATTCAACTAGAGAGTTTTCGAGCTGCGATCACTGCGATGAGACGGGCAAACAGGCGACTTTAAATCATAGTTAGCTTAACTCTTAACTACATGTGCGATTGAATAAATTTACATATTAAATTACCTATAAAAAGTGGTACCATAATTACTAAAAGCTTATTTACTGACATAAAATTTTATTGAAATTACACTTTAATTGTACCCTTGGGCATAATGGTAGACGCGTAGACACTACTTTATAATCGACGTTAACGAAAACCTTGTTACAAAGAAATGTAACGCGAAACAAGTAATAAAATTGCTTAAGCAAATTAAAACACTCTTCGTGAATAGATAATAGATGGAGACAATCCGCTGAGAAATGAAGATGAATAAAACTAATCGTAGCGATTGCTAAGCTTGATTGATATAGAAATGGCGCTTAATTCGTTTTATTTTTTTATTTTAACCTCTCTGTTAAGTCGAGGAGCACTGGCAACCTTATATTCCGCAGAAATACAACACTACATCAAAGTAGTGTTATATAAGCTTAGAAAAACTCATTGGCACAGGCCGAGATTTGAACCTGGGCCCATCCACTAAGCCACCACGGCTATAAATACATTTATCGACTAACATTATTAAAAACAGAAATATATAAAGACCCGACTACTTAAGTATTTATTGGTGTAACACAAAACATGTGTATAAGGGTAAAGCGAGGAAGCGAAAGAGGCGTGTAACTCGTGTAAGATGATCACAGAACACGGAAATTATAAGGCGCTCTATAACTCTCTTCACGCCTATAAACTAAGTCAGCATTATTTTAAACGACCAAATAATACCTCCAAGTATTACTGAATTGTTGTGCAACCACAAAGGAACTAAATGTAGAAATCCTAAAGTAATTGTCATTTATAGCAGTTATTTAAATATGGTATTACGTTTATATTTTAACGTCCGCATGACCTCCACCTAACCTTGCCCGGATACTTTCCAACGGCCGTTAACGAGGCACTTGCGAACTGTGAAGTTGGTAAAAAAGGCCGTGGCGTGTCAAGCTAAGCCTAGATTACGATGCTTATTACTTGAAGCCCAAACTATCGCTTATACTAGCACCTTGTTTGAGAATGCATTTTGGGTCGGTATTAAGCTTGAGGGGCATCACTCAACTAAGTATTAACTATATATAAAATAATATATATACAACTTCATCTAGTTCATCAACTTAAATATTATTGTGTACTCGGAATTACAAGCTTATAGCAATTGCCATGCCGTTGACGAAATAAGAGACGTCCAGAAGGTATTCCGTATTTTCCCGAGATATAATTTTGTATTTCTGCGGGGAGTAAGATTTACACTGCTCCGCCACGTATCGTTGCTTCTGCGCTGATAGTAATGATAATGTGCTCAATAATAATGGGGACAGCACCCCGGTGGGTATTGTGCTACCCCTCCCCTGATATTAGAAGCGTCTATAGCCTACGGTGACCACTTACTATCAGGCGGACGTACGGTCCGCTAGCTTGCCAGCATCATAGTATAAAAAATGTTTTCGCTTTATTATTTTACCAAAATACACGTACAGATTTATTAAAAAAAGTTTTATCGTGAATCTATATTTTTATTACAATTGAACAAATAATCCATATTGAGATGGTCCACTAAGGAACTGAGCTCAAGTAATAGAATAAGTATTATGTAGATTAATAGACGTAACTATTACTGGTAATGCAATAATGTATCCGCAACCGCACTCGTCGTTTACAATGAGTGCTTACATCATTGATTCATAGCATGTTTGTACTAGCGATAATAATAGTATGAGTTAAATGGGTGATATTAAATTTTTACTCCCATTTTATTATGTAAATTGTAAGCGTTATACAACTGTCCCGCGTTACCTAACCGCCGATACTTACAACAATTGTTACTTTACTACTTTCAATTTTACTTCCAATTTCAATTCACAATTGGAATATTATTTTGTTTTTTATTTTGCCGCATACCTTTACTACCTGATATACTTTCCTAAGAACTTTATTTCAACCTATACATATATCACTATCACTATCGCTACATAGTATAAATCAAAGTCGCTTCCCGTGTCTGTCTGTCTGTCCCTATGTATGCTTAAATCTTTGAAAATACGCAAACGGATTTTGATGCGGTTTTTTTAATAGATAGAGTGATTCAAGAGGAAGGTTTTTATGTATAATTCATTTGTGTTTTGTAGGTATTTAACTTATATAGCTAACGCTGGCCGTGCGAAGCCGGGGCGGGTCGCTATCGTATACTTATAAGAATTAAGAATCTAAAGTTGAGAATATTTTCCTGCTGTTAGTTAGTAGTCCATTGACGACATTAGCTATGTATTTTTTTTAATTCTTACTATCTTAATTCCTACCACCATTTTTAGGGTTCCGTACCTTAAAAGGAAAAAAGTAACCCTTATAGGATCACTTTGTTATCCATCTGTCTATCAAGAATTTTTATTCAATTTCATTTTCACATTATTCAAATTTTTCAATGCGAATTTACTAAAAAATATTCTTGAATCACGCTGTTGTGAGTCACCGACGAATAACGACCTTATTAGAAGTTCGTCTACTTTTAAACTGACCTATATTATAATATTTATAGAAATAAATATAATAAAAACTGTAAGGTTTAATTTTTTTTATGATTAAAATTCGCAAAATCCAATGCGCCCGTCCCAGAATAAATTACGGGAAGTGTCTGCATACGGAAGGCGGAAGGCCTGATAGCTAATAGTACTTATTATCTATATTGAATTCTGATTACCGCTTAATTATGTTCAAATTCAAGATATTAACTCATTATAATAATAAAAGCAGTACTTTAGGCAATCAAACACATACTAGCATAATGAAAATTGTAATACCTACCTTAGTTCAGATTTAAAAATAAAACATTACGTCTTTAACTTCGAATAAAAATTAAGCAATTAAAATAATTACTTTTTATAAAATAAAAACTGCAAACGTGGTAGTAATTATGTTGTAATCGGGTAATTAGTCTCTTCCTCGCCTTGTAATTTACGCTCCAACGTAAAGCTAAAGTGAGATTGATAACTGCAAATTTTGCTTCGATAACAGACATCCATAAGAAGCCAACTAGCACGAAATGGCTATAATGATATATGACACGAAGCATAACGCGCTCAACGAGCCACTTATACAGTGCACTCGGACGATATTTAGTTACAATTTATTTATGAAGTCCCGCAGCTACGAAACAGGAGATATGGCGAAAATTATAACTGAGTGCTTCTTTTATTCATATTCAGAACTTTTCATCTTACGAGGAGTTCTGAAAAATAAGTATCATCACAATTTTAACGATCTTACTAAGCGAACAAAGAATTTTTAGCAACATAAAAAAGTCGTGTGAATCACTTAAAATCACATTTTGCGATAAAATTTAAAAAATTAATCATGCTACAGACGCTACGTACAGGAAAACTGCTGCGCAAACGGTCATTGAACACAAGTATAATCTTTATTCGATCTTATAAGACGTGGAACGTTATTTCGTTCTTAACTCAACGTCAGCTGCAATTTGGTGAATTCAGTCACCATTACAGAGCTGGAAGAAATTTATCACTACCGCCTGTAGTTATTTAAATCGCATGGAATTACCTCCGATACAGTTCATTGGGAAATACGTGTTGAGTTTTACATTTTCTTCTGAGTTGTATTACTTGTTTTTGTTGCCGCATAATTGGAAACACGATTATATTATGACACTTTTTAGTTTAACTTAGCGTGATATTGCTGACACCAATGGGACTTGTGTATTAGCACTTACTTCAATTTGCTTTTATCCTAAGTAGCTTAGTACTTCACTTTTTAAAGAACTCACAAAGATAAAGATGTTGGTTTCTTTTTGGGTCTTAGAATTTCCTGAATAAGCTTAATTTAAACATAAGCTCGAGAATGCCTCAAGTAAGTAATCCTATGAGACGGGTGTGAGTGCTATTTTTAATAATTGTCCAGCGTTGATAGGTAATACAGGTAGGTGGCAAATTTATACGGCCGCCTGACGCCTAAGGGCCAGCGCGTTGACAAGCGTCAACGAACACAGTACCTTTTCCCTCTCAGTGCCTTCTGAAGGACTCCTAGAAACCTTACATACAACACAAGGCTATTTATAGGGGTCGTTTGAAAGCGATTTTGACTAAGTTTGCAACCTACTCCAGTCAGGAAATACTAATTTGCACGATAAGCCATTCCTTTTCTCATTTATTGAATACCACAAGCACAGTTTACAACGGTGATATTGTAATACTTAGTTAGTTCTACAATCATGATGGTGGTAATCGGCCACGATTTATTTATGCAGCTTGTCAGGTGTGTTATATGTGTTATATGGTAAGCTTCATAAAGTAGGAAGGAATCCTTCAAATTGTTTCTCATTAATGGGTACACGTGAGATGTTTCCTTAACTCTCGGTACTGCAAAGGCTGTACTTTACTCCTGGGTAGCTTAATTTGTAGCTCGACTTGTCATTTACACTAAGTATTTAAACTTAATGCCGAAGTATTTCATTAAGATATCTCAATTTTGCAGCTCGGTATATCCAGCACGCATACCGACAAAGTTAACGTCCGTTTTAAATGTAAGTGATTAATGTATTTACGAAGACCGTACAAAATATTTTGATATTTAAAAACTCCTATTAGGTGTAGTACTAAATTGGGCACCGGTTGCATAATTTAGGATTTATAAGATATGTTATTAAGCATATTTGATGCATCGTTTATTTATAAAAAAATGCCTTCGAGGAATTTGTATACAAACGGAAATAGATCAATCACATTTTATGGTTTATGGCTTCATAATTAAAAATTTATCGTTACTTAGGTATTTATACATACCTACGAGTATGTAGTATGTTTGAGTTAATATAAGCCATGGTGGCCGTGGTTTAATTCACCGCCTGTCATTTGGTCATCAGGTTCAATCCTCAGCGGCCAGTAGGTACCAATAAGATTTCCTAAGCATAGAAATTTGATGGGCTAGCTAGTTAGTGACTTAGTGGTGCATTTAATCAGTAAATACGCTGGGTGTACTTTGACTTTTCTTGAAGTAAATTATTCCTCTGCTATTTAAAAATTAAAGTCTGATAAAAAGTAATATTTTCAAGAACCTAGTGATACCCCTGGTGTTGCTAGCGTCCATAGGCTATTGTAACCGCTTGCCGTCAGCCGGGCTTGTTTACCACCTTAGTGGTACAAAAAAACAATAACCAGATCTATAAGATCAAAAATCAAAATCAAAAATCATTTATTCCGTTTAGGCCCTAATAAGGCTCTTATGAAGGTCTAAATTACCACAAGATGAAAAGGTATGTAGCGACCTCACGGCTACATAAACCAACGTTAGAAATCGACTAACTAGCAGGACAACATTCAACGAATGACGTCACAATCCTGCCACGCGCTAGCGAAGTTTTCTACGCAATTCAAGATATATACAAGTTTCCGACTAGAACAGTCGGAGCCGCGGTTCCCCAGGCACAACACCCGCCTGGCTGGAAGATCTTCCCTTTGCGGTGGCTGAGCATGATCACCTCGCTCGCCCCACAGGTACATACATAACATTGACATCACCATCCGCACGGCATCGTATGTTGTATCGGTAGCAAAACTTGTACCAGTCTTGTAAGAAATGCATCAGGTTTCAAGGTGACTTTAAAGCGTGACTCATGCGCAAATTAGTATGCGAATTTCAGTTTAGCATATTTTGAACTTTGCTTTGACCGCAGACTGAACGATGACCTTTTTAGGCAGGTAATGCTAAGAAATAAACCTAAATATTTCTTGATCTCGATATCAAATTAACAAAATAAAAACACGTGATTTGACTCGCGTTCTGGTGTTAAAAATCGTGATATTTTTTAACTAATGTAATATAAATGATGATAATTTATTTTTTCTTATTTACGTTGTTACCTAGCTATTTAGATGTAATACTAATGTGCTACTGGAATACATAATAGAAGCTTCAGAAAATAGTGGACCTATTATGAAAAAAAAATCCAAAGCAAATAATTACATATTTGTTTGGCTATTTAAGTAATAGTTTAAAAATAATACCCATCTAGGAACTTATTATATTACGAACCATTTTTTGAAACATCTTTTTCCCAACAGCGTGACTAAATGTTGAAGACGTAGTTTTCATAAGCACAGCAGCGCCTGTGTTTAATATCGCTAGCAGTTTCGTCAAATATGATTTCGCGCTTTAATGTCGCACACTTTCGTGACGCCGACGCAAAGCGTATCAAGGCCGATATAATAAAAGCGGAATCGACGAAAAAATGTAGCAATCGTTACGTAAAGTGCAGCGAGAAAGTTGCGTGTGAGTTTGAGAAGGGAATAATCCACATACAGTCAGCCCCATTAACCGGCCAAGTGGAATGACCAGCGGCCGCTTGAAACAATACACCGGATAGCCAGCCATTTAAACACATAGCACTGTACCGACCACAGAATAATGAAACACACAACGTTGTTCTCTGAAACCCACATTCCTCACTAAGCCAGTTACACAGTGGAAACTTTAATTTATACTTTTGTGTAAACTCTAAATTAAATTATATTTTTACTACAAGAGTGGTAGCCAAGCAAGAGTACCACCCACGTGATACTATGCAATAACCTTAGCTTATAGTGGGTTGCAATACTAGGGATATCACTAGTGCGATATCAACCTCATTTTATAAAGATCCAAATACGTCCTAAGTCCGCATAATTTGTAGAAACCTTAGATCCTCAGAGCACTATTCTGCTGGCTGAAACAATTTTGTTTGCAGCGTCGATTATATTTGTACCCAGAATTAGAATGTGTTTAGTTTTCATTAAGCATAAATAAACAGCAAAGAAAGCGTAACCAATCAATCGTTAGAACCAAGGATAGTGTACAACAGACAACAATAGTTGTCTACAATTTAGATCTAGGAAACAAAATGTACCTAGGTTCAATAGAGTCAGTCATTATAATTGGACACGTAAAACCGCAATGGCTGACCGTTCTAGTTAAGTAAATGAACTCGTTATAGAAATTTTCCCTTGTAGATTAAAATCGTGTGATTACGAAGTAATCATTTGTTTTTTTAAATAAGCTATAGCGCTATTAATCAATTATATGAAGAGATATTAGCAATGGAAATGAAAAACATAAATATACAATAATTCTTAGTCGAAAGATCTTTTTAACGCAAACGATTTAGATTTTAGATTAATAATCTCTTTTGTGAGTGAGACCTTTTGTGAGTGAATTGTACGTCTAATGGGTCTAATGGTAGGTGTGCGTCACCTATGTGTCACGGCTGCAACTAAATCAGTCTTATACAACAAAAAAATAAAATACAGCACAACAGTCATTCTCAAATACAACTTTATGGTCAGACTGCAAGGTTCATTTCATGGTTAGCGATATGTCTTCCCGTATATTCATATTTTTAGAGACACCCAGTCTTTTTTCTGCTATAGATAAGCAAGCATACGGCCTTTTCATGTACGCGTAAATTATCAAATTGCACCTGCAACTATGAAATTGTAGGGATTCACACACTGATTTTATTATATTATATCCTTTACTATATTCATTGCAGTAAATGAGTTCGTACGAAACTAAGTCGTATTTCTTTAGATCACAACTAGTTTTCCGTTATCAATGAAATGACCAATTAACCGTTTACTACAAGTAACTAATTTTTTGCTTAATTAACTAAACAAGCAACTCGATAAAAAATACATGGCTTAAACTCCTGACATGAGTAATATCCTTTTACGAATAAGTTGACACAAATTGGTTCAATATTTACAAAAACATCAGTGTAAGCAAGCACTTAAATATTATTGGCAATACGGTACTAACGTTTAGTGTTATTTTATAATTAGGTAGCTAAAAACGGGACTACGTTTTCGTTTGCATAAATATCAATAACACATATTAAGCTCGTGAATGCTATATTTCACTAGATCTAGTTATTATAATGTATATATTTACTTGCTTAATATACCTAGTATTTTCGAAACAGTTAAATTATTCTATCCTGCGCAATCGGGCGTGCGGTTGTCTTAAAAATGTAACATAATTAAATCAATGCCACACATCGCTTGCTCCTCTGGTTTGGTGATACTTGTCATTATGTCAAAATTACGTCTACACTTGGAGTGCATTAATAAGCTCCAGTATGTCAACTTAATTAGAGTTGAGCAGAGTGAAGGATGGAGGAGGGTCGAATAAAGATAAATTCTTAGTCCCCTTCGTGTTAAATATGATGTATCTGCAGTGCGCAGCGATCACAGCGGTCCATGTTTAACACAAGTGGCAAATAATTTTCTATGCCTGATTGTACAGTTACCAGGCAAGGTAACCGCTTCCCTTTTATAACAACAATAATCAAAAGTACAATAAAATTCATAAAACCTACGTGTTATGCTTCAAAACAGTGAAACAAGGTTCCGAATTCCAATTAAGTGCAATACGTGTAGTTTCAGTAGTTCCTGAAGGTATTTCAAACATACGAACTTTGTACATCTTTATACTAATTAAATTATTTTGTTTTTACATTTTTTGTTTAAATTCCGTCCCGTAATAATTTGTGGCTTCTATGCTAATCAAACTGCTCATACGTTAACCTCTCGTTATCTGAGTAAAGAACATTAGCACCGCATTTATTTACCGCGAGCAATTACAATGCAGCGGTGAAAACCCGTTATCTTTTTACTAAAGGGAAATTTTGACTATAAGAGCGTTTTATTTGGTGTTGTCTATGCATGGGTGACTTAACATCTAAGAAGATCTCCAAATTAAATTTCTTTATATATTACATATATTTGTGATTAGTCGCTCATCATGATTTCACCAGTGATGTAACACGTTTAGGGGCTGCATTTCGGTATAAAAACTTCATATGTCACGCCACATGTCGTAGTAGTCTCATTACAAAGAAATTCATAAAAAAATCACAGATGACTTGGTTGATTAACTAACAAACATCCAATCATTAGCATTTATAATAAGTACTTGCATATATTTTAAATATTACATAATAATCTAAAAAGTATGGCCTTCTAATGCTTTGTTATGTCTATCTCCCCCTTACGGGACTCGATCTGGAACATTAAAATATTCATATGGTTTATTGAATATTTTTATGGCACTCATGGCCTGATAGAAATTAATAATAAAATAATTATTGTTAACTCTGTTTCTCATGTATAACCTACGGAGATCTGTGAAACTTTCATATCCATTACATAATTTACAAATATATACAATATCAATTAGGAAACAAACATGAATAAAAATTTAATGTATTTCAGCCAAAGTAGGAAGAAAAGGAAAGTTGGTATTAATTACCGATTCCGATAAAATACAAGCTAGACCACGTGCAAGTTGCGTGTTGTAACTTATTTATAATTAGTTATAATTATAGTTATAATTATAGTTGTTTAATTATTTATATATCAGTAATTTATTAATGTATGAATAACAATAATATCATCAAGCCTTCCAACAAGGGTCCCCGAAGAATTGGCAGAATGCTACAACATCCATTTTAAACCGAAGATAAGTTGATGCCAATGTGAAAAATGGTGTGTCTGTCGCCGTCTCTTGGGTACTACCATAAGAATAAGTACATACGTGCCTACATAAGCATGCCGCGGCAGCTAAACCGAAATTGTATTACCAAGCCGTCTTGCTCTCGCGTTGCTTTCGCAGTCGACGGATGGCGTGTATCAATCCGCAAATAAAGTTGGTAATTGCTGTTAAATTCCACTGGAAACAGGCATAGGACCGGTTTATATCTATATGCCAGGCCGTTTGTCTAACGCTGATTAAATAAATCACTTCATAGATAATTTACACTATTAATTTACAGTATACTTCTAGTGTACCTACTTAATTATTTAAAAAAACTAACAAATTACCCACGCAACTAACGTATGATATAAACGTTGAGAACTATGTAACTTTGTAGACAATCGTAACTCATATCCAATTAGTTGTAATTTCCTTAAAAAGAAAGACTTTTCATAACTCTTCAGATCGTACGCATGTTTCTCGGAATAAAAACGCGTGCAAGACTGTCCCACGATTTGAATAGATTCACTCTCAGCAGATAAATCATTTAAAATTTAAATTATTCAGTAAAAGTATGAATGTTATGAGGAATTTTAATGCATTGTTAGTATAATGACAACCAACTCATTATTCGTGCACACGTTATTGTGTCATTGTTTTCATTCTCTACTACGGTTAATATTAATCATAGCTGTTATACTGCCGCCACTTCTACCCAATCAGAGAATACATATTTTAATATCAACCTATTTCTGTATTTAAAACAATAAAATCATATAATATAATATTCGACGAGACCGCTGGTCTAGTGGTTAGTACACCTAACTACTACGCTAGAGGTCGTGGGTTCCATTCCCGAGGGGGAAACATTTATGTGACAAATATGTTTGTCTTGCGCCTGGGTGTTTGGTATGTATTATTAGTATGCATTTACAAAAAAAAAAGTTATATAAGTATTGTATCAGCTACTGGGTCCCATAGTACAAGCTTTGCTTAGTTTGGGGCCAGATGGCGCTGTGTAATAATGTCCAAACATTATTATTATTATTATTATTATTATGTCTCTCGGAAATTCACGGAGCCTCATAAGCAATACCCATAAGGTCCGGTCCTTTGTCTAGGCTTGCGTGGGGATATATATCCAACACGTAGAGGCCCATTCGAGAATTTTCATATATTTGGTAAGGGATACACGTGGCGAGTATCATCCCCGGAATGCATAGTGATGCACCCGGGGATGATCCTCGCCAAGTGCAGAGACTATGTCATGGGGATGGAAAACTAAAATTGGGCTATTATGGTGAACTGTTAATGGATACTGGGCTATGGGATGAGACTACGGACGTCTGCAATGCAATATGTTCAATCTCTCAATATTGGATAAAAATTGGCAGACGGTGACTCGCCACCTGCTAGATGGGCGTTTGATTTTGGTTCACCAATGTCACGTGGTTATGGTTAAAAGCATAAAAAAAACAATATCAATTATGATACCTTTTTGCGTGCTTAGTTGTATATAATAAATGTTATCTGCATGTGTATTTCAAGCGTTACAAATGTTTTGTGTGAGAGCGATCTCACACGAAAACACAATGTACCTTTGTTTTAGTAAAAAGTTCACAATTAATACATTAACTAAATATGGAGATAGTGACAATGAAGCTTTTCTAGTGAAATGATTCGGACATCAGTTTTTATGTGGGATTCTTCGCTAGGTTTGCCTAACGGACTTTTAATTAACATTTATATTAATCAAGTAGAAGTAGAAAAATAAAAGAAAGTAGGTTCTTGTATAACATTTCTTTACAAATAATGACTGGGTGTTTGGTATGTTATAAGTATGAATTTACAATAAAAGAATATAAGTATTCTATTAGCTGCTGGTTCCCATAGTACAAGCTTTGCTTAATTTGGGGCCAGAGTGCGCTGTGTGATAATGTCCAAGCATTATTATTATATGCACACGGATAATTTTATTAATATATTAGAAAGTAACTCATCACACAACTATTCAGCCTAAAGGTGCAGACAATCACAGTCAAGAATGACATCGTTCTTGTTACAGCGACATTCCTTCGTTCTTAATTCCAATCTTTTAAGACGATTAAATAATGATACACTTATTAAGCTTGGTAATAACTGGCTGTCCACACAAATGATCAGATAACCGCAATCAAATGTCAATAAGAGCTCAGGCACGTCTCTAGTCATAAGAATCAAACGCGTAATCCTCGCCACACATTTTGAACCCGACCGCAAGTGTTCGAGAAAGCAGTGGTGTAATACAGTTTTGATTGAAAGTCATTGAAAGTTTAACAGTCCCTCGCAGCGGGACATTGAGTGGCTGGTAGGATTACGGTAATAAGGGGTGTTGCATATTTATGGCAGGGAAAGACATGGCAAATAACTAACTTTAGTTTAAACTGAATTGCACTTCCAGACGTTCGATCACCCGATAACTTACGTTGCTTTCAGACAGCACTGCGCACTACTGCACAGATTGCCTACTCGTAAAATATTTAAAGTTTTATTTTTATTTTAGAGAAAATTATATTCAAATTTAAGGTATATAATTTTTACGGGCTTGGATTTTTTTTTTTGTACTTGGATTTTTATTTACAATTTGTATTATGATAATTTCTACATTTCAAAGGAAGATGAATAGTCAGATCGATACAAAGAACTTTTTTACGACCCAGATGGAAAAAAGCAACTGTCGGGATGATGGTAAGAGGTCACCGTAGTCTAAATTGGCTGTGATCGTCTGTATTGTGGATGTAGTGACCTAGTCGGACTGCTTCATGTTTAAATGGGAAATTCGATAAAGAACTTCTGTAGAATCGTCGTCACGACCATCCGCAAAGCAATAGACTCAACAATAACTTATAAAGGTTGTATAAAATAGCCTAGAATTCACTACACCGGGCAAATAAATCTATGAAAAAACACACCTATTGTTGTGCAAAGTGAAACGGTTACCAAAGTTATTAATATCGACTTCCAAAACTAGATCATGACCACAATACCTAAAAAATACTAATCTTGAACTTGACGGTCGATTGTTTCTTAAAACTTGAACTTTCGTTATGTGTATAATAATTTGAATTAATTTATAAGTCTGTGAGATGATTTATAGCAATGTCTGTAGTTCTTGGACAAAGCCTTGAATACACGATCCGATGAACCGTTAGATAATGACTAATGATTAGAGTTCTCCTCGGAAATGCATACTTCTTGTTTTATTTTAAGCATTAATTACATTAACGAATATTATAATTTTAATCTTCATGAGATGATATAAATATTATACCGACCTGCTATGAAAACTTAACGAGATAATTAATGTTTAGATATTTTGATATACAGCGTTCCTTCCACTAATTCCTTGCCCATCAAAATCACAAATTTTTCGCCGTTTATTCTTCTGTCAGTTTTGAATTTGGAAGCATACTCATGACGTCGACCCCTTTTCTTTTGCTTCTTCCTAACTATAGTAATCAATCCTCTTCAATAACTATTTTACCCGTGTTAAGTGTTAGAGAATTATCAAGTTTATCAAATATTCGTGTTTGTTGCGTTAAATGCCGACTGCATTTGAAAGTTTATTTAAGTGTCTGGAGACAATCCACGGCAGTTGCAGATCATAGCATCATCATGCCTTTAGGCCAAAATGATAAATCACTTCACCTAAAATCCTTATTACATTATTGGTAGCCTTTTGACCAAAATGATAAACCACCCAAAATTAAAAATCCGTATAACATTATTTCCAATGTTCCTATAAATCAGTCACTAAGTGAAACTTTTGTGCACATAATGACACCGAAAATACACACTAAAGATCACTTTAACTCATTTACGATAAACTGGAATAATCTCAAACACTGATGCCCTGCAAAACCTACATCCCACAGGTTTTTAGTAAGCAATTCTAAGATAAGCTATACAAAACATACCAAATTTCCCAAACAAATATCAACTCAACCAGGCTGCAAAGAGGGTTGCATTTAACTGGAATAAATAACATAATGGTACTTTTTGTCATTAATTAAATATGTTTACATAAAACCCACCATGCGTATATTTTGAAATAAGATACAGGCCATGCGCAAATTCATTTAATTTTTTATTCGAAATAAACGATAGTCTATTGTTTTTTTCACAACATTTAAATGCGCTGAATTTAGGATATTGAAGAAATTGTACGCATTGCAATAATGTAAAATTTTATATTAACATTATCTGAATATATATATACTTAATAAGAAAACTAGTAAGCGTCTGCACTGCGATAGTAATCTTAAGCTAACGAAAATCTAAGGATTTTACAGCTTGTACAATACAACTTGTAATTGGTCCAATGCGCCATTGAATGGTACCTACTATATATTATTTGACCCCATATAATTGTTTCTTTCCAGCTTCGAGAATGAAATATCAACGCGTAACAATAATGACCTCCAATCATCTCGTCATTCTATACTTATAGGTACCTACTTACGGAATTTAGTAAGGAAGTTATTAGAACAGAGAATAGCTACTTAGTGCTAATAAGGTTCGTAGGTAAGTACCTTTACCTTACCGTTCTTAATTAAGTCTGTATATTGGGTATCTTTGGACTCATAGCCTGCTGCTTTCGTGGACAGTAGTACCAGATATTATCTACTCTGAGGTAGTACTGTAGGTTATCGCTCATATTTATTTAAGGATTGCCAACATGACATGTATTACACATTACATAGTTTTAATTTAACAATTAGCCATAACTAAATGCTGCCACAATTATAGGCAATCACGGCATGCGTTATCTATAAATAGAATTACAATAAATTGCCATTCATAATATGTAGTCCATGGATAGCGCGTTAAACTGTCGTTTCCAGCTGTCAATTGAACATCTTTGTCAATTGTTACAAGTTCTAATAAGTAATCTACAGAAATCTAGCAACTATCGTGTAAAATTGATTAAGTAGGTCAGATAGCAGTCGCTCTGTGCAATAAGTAAATTAAAGAAATAGGTACATACTCAATATTTAAATGCACACAGTTCCATCAAGCCGCTAAGGCTGCAAAGCTTACCGAAGAAAAATCCCAACATACCGTATTTGAAAAACATTATCGTTAGTCTGGGGTAGTCGGGTAAAAATGTGGTTACATAGAAGAATAATTAAGTATCTTTATTTTTATTAGGATTGGTCCCGGTCGATAATGATAAATTAAATGACTATTTATTTTGATAGGCTGTTTATTGACACAAAACAGATTAAACTATTTACAAAAACATTTGATTATAAAATAAACAAAGGCAGCTAAACTAATATGACGAGACCTCTGGTCTAGTGGTTAGTATACCTGACTGCTACGCTGGGGTCGCGGGTTCGATTCCCGCCGGAGCAAACATTTATGTGACAAATATGTTTGCCTTGCGTCTGGGTGTTGAGTATGTATTATAAGTATGTATTTACAAAAAAAAAAGTATATAAGTTTTATATCAGCTGCTGGTTCCCATAGTACAAGCTTTGCTTAGTTTGTGGCCAGATTGCGCTGTGTGATAATGTCCAAGCATTATTATTATTATTATAATAATCCTAGAGATAGTAGAAGGCGACCAACTAACTTAATTTTCTCAAACTCAAATCTGTTCTCAAACATATTTATTTCCGTTATAAGTGTGCACGAATCGTACATTATAATATTAACATATCGTCATGATTTTATTACCACTGTGCACGTGTTTCATTACAGGTAATGGAAAACAATTATTTTTAGGATTCCGTACCTGAAGGGTAACCAACGGAACCCTATTACTAAGACTTCGCTGTCCGTCCTTCCGTCCGTGCGTCCGTCCTTCTATCTGTAAGCGGAAGGTATGAAATTAAAAATTTCACAGAATGCGTATTTCTGTTGCTGCTATAACAAAAACTAATAAAAATTAAAAAATATGGGAGCTGACCCACTAGAAACGTGTTATTTTTTGCTTTTTAAAGATAGGGCATAGGGCATCTCAATAATGGCAACAAGTAGACGCTCGAAATCCTCATAGACCTTGTATTGCTACATTTAAAAAAAAAGAGTGAATTCTGTATTGCAAACGTATTTGCGGTTGGACAAAAGTCGTGTCTAGACAGCGAACGACAAAGTTCAGTTGTCATTTAACCTAGTGTGTGTTTTAGTACGGAAACCTTGGAATGCGAGTCCAACTCGAACTTGGCCAATTTTTTATTCATTTTAAGTTGTCATAACCGCAATATGAGAAGTATAAATTGTATCATCAAATTTACCTAAACCAATTTTTATTAACAAATCTACTATGTTTCGAATTTCATTATAATAATATTTTTTATGTAGGTATATAGTGCTATGTAGTACAGTGTGTAGCATTAACAAAGATATGAGCTCTATTTATGTATAAGTATGCATTTTTAACATTTATTCGTATATATTGTCACTTTAATGTAGGTACTGTGTAGACATCGGAATAGTTTCCAAAAAATATTTCGGATTAAGCATGTGAATGAAAGTAAACAGAATCTGGAACAAGTTGTTTCATAAATTAGCAAGTCAAGGCAAACGGCGGCGGTAGGTTTCGTATAAATTATTGCTTATTTAATATTTTTCCAACAGCTCCATTAATACATTTATCTTTCCCCTCATTATCTTAAATTTACATGTGGAAAGTTTTTGTCTGACATTTGTAGCCTCAAATAGGCGTAAAAACTTTTTGGTATTCTCCGAACCTGAACCTCAAATAGTATCGGCCAGTGGTATGAGTACAAGTATATCTAGTTAAAGAAATGTACAATTTATCAATATAATATATGTATCAGGAATGGAGACTAAATAACGATAATGTTCTCTGATGCTGTAATATTCCAATCCAAGTATCACAAGGCATATTTGCTTTAGACGATGCAAATACTATTTAGGATTACCTAGCTTTGTTTAGTCAAAGTAAGGTATGCTATCATTGCGCCGTGTATCTTTTGTGGCTGAGAATAGGTATACAGCGCCATTTCACTCCCGCCTTGCATTCCTCTATTGCTTCTTCTTACTAAATAATGATCCCGCCTTATTTTACATTTTACTTAGAAAATATTAAAATAATAAATTTATAAATATATTTATAAATTTCTGAATCATGGTTACTTTTCCAACGGCCACACTTTTTAAAATCGGTGCGCTCCGCGAGCCTCGTTGAAAAGTTAAAAAGAGGTTGTTTATGCGTTGCATATACAACTGAAAACATTTTAGTCTGAAATGTTCCGCAAGCCTCCCACATTAGCATCGACATAACTACATCACTAAATACCTGACAAAGGTCCTGAGGCATAACCGACAACAATACAGACAGTAGGTACCACGATAAAACGCAGGTGAAACACGATATCAACAAATGTCAACGTTTGACCCTTGATATGACCCCTGAATAAGATTACGGAGCAAAAACGGGGCACGGATTTGATAATAGAACTTTAACGAATTGACTTTATTTCCTGCATGATTAAGTGCAAATTGCTTCATTTTCAAAATACCCGGGGTTTTTATGGTAGCAATCAATGGTGGCCTGATGCCAGCATGAGATAACGTAGGTTGAATGTTTCTCCAACTATTAGAAATATGTAATAAAAGTGTGAAAACTATTAAGTTCAGTTACATCATAATTTATATTCATTCATTCAAGATATTAAATAAACGTAACGCGTTATCTTTTTATGTCACTTACGCCAGCATCTATAATATTTGATTCCAATTGACCGAGTTGAAACTCTCAGTCAAATAAAATTTTCCATTCACATCAACTATATAATTTTATGTATGCGAAATATGTTACATTTAGTTGACGTGTGGAAATAATATCAATCCAGATGACTCGTGTGTAATCAAATAAAAACCTCTGAAATTTCGCAAGCGGAAGTGGTTAAGACTCATTCATATATTATTAATACAGTAAATATCATAGCCTAATAGAATTAAGAACCATGAGAGTCAAATACCTACATCCATGCCAATCTCCATAACATAACGCCTTGTTATATGTATATCAATAATAATTTTAGAGGTTGTTCGGTTTAGCGATGTCATGTTAATGGACTTCAGAAACTTCACCATTTTCTTTCAAGTTTGACTCAATTATTATGTTATTTTACATTATACGGCTAATTTGTGTGGAATATCTAAACTAGTGTAAATTGTCTAAATAGGAAAAAAATATATTCTGTTATCCTTTACACAGGTAATTCAGAGCACTTTATTGTCTTCCATAAAGTGCTTTTGCAACATTTGGTAGGTTCTCTTGTACCAACCAAATGTTCAGAGAATATAAAAACGAAGTATATCAAAAAAGATCTGAAACGTTGTTATTGTGTAAAATATACATTTCGCAAGAAATAATACTTTCATGAAATTTTGAACAAAGCAGCCGCTTTACTACATAAAATCCTCTAGAAACGAAGTCTAAAGTTGATGAACAACAGCGTCTTACTCAATCAAAACATCCACACAATCGAAGCCCGAAACATGACTTTTGATTTATTTATTACATTGTTATTACATCGACGTTATTGGATTACAGTCATTACGTATGTAACCCATTATTGGCGGGACTAACATTGAACGACACGAGGAAACAATGTGTACACAATTTCCTCGGCATGCACGCACAAATTCTGTCAGGATGAGGTCATGATCAAACCACAGACTGTTAATCACTAGTTAGGTAAATCTGATCGCGCATAGGTAGGCGACGGCCTTTATTCCTTGCAAACGCATTGTTCTACTTCACGCAACGCGCCGTCATAACGCTGTTACCGCCGCTATTGAGTTGGTAACCTTAACAAAATTAAGAGCACGACATTCGCCTCTGGGGCGATAGGTCGCCGTTTCCATTGGACGAGGAAATTCGGTAGTTAGAGGTGAAGATTGGAAGACAATATTAAAAAGTTATAATCTAAAAAGAGAATAGCTTCTGTAGGTGCCTTAAACGAGAAAGTCAGTGAAAATATGATTAATAAGTTTCATCGGTACATGGCGAATTTACTGAATATCAACTTAATTTAAAATATGTCATTAAATATTTCTATACATTTTTTTATACAACCTACCAAACACGCAGACGCTAGGCAATGTACTATCAAAACAAATGCAATTGCCACCGGTCCCAAACAAGAGTTCGGTCCCGTTCGAAGAAGACTTGAAAAAACTATTCTGTAAATAAATAAATTAAACTTTCTACACGTCTTACTTAGACTAAGCTTTCCTTAAACAAGCTGCCCAAACGGGTGACAATGGAAACTAGTACGGATCTAACCGCGGTCAACTATCTAAAGCACGAGATCAAATACTTGAGTTATTTACCTTGAAATTTTAATAGAGTAACTACCCGAGCGCGCATTGGACAATGACGTCCACAAACATACCGGTCGACATGTGGATCGACGATGGAAACCAATTCATTGATACTAATGGTCATCGGGGTACTATTAACTGCTGTTTCGTGACATTAATTACCATTTTTACCATTCAAAACTCATATATATCTCAGTAGACACCTGCAATAGCGCCTTAATTGTCGTGCCTTACCCGTGGCCTTCAGATAACAATAAATCGAAATGGTGCCTTTGAAAGCTATGAGTAACCTCCTACGAACATTATCAATTAGTAATTAATAGGCCCGGACTTTGTCGAGGTTATGTGGATACCTATAATTCTTCAGCTATATGTAGACTGTTACATTAGGTGTTACATTAGATTTTATTGTTTTAAATCACTATATTAAGTCCCTCCTAAGGAAGTGGTAGCTACGTACATAGGTACTTTGTTCGATACTTCTATACATATAAAAAAAGTAAAGTACGTCTAGACATAGTGCTGATAGATTGATTCACAATTTCTTCCTCTTTTAACGCGGGTGTGCATTCTATAACTACCTCTGAAGGAACTCAGTGTGAAGATAAGATCTCGTATGAATTTATTTCTTCTTTCGAAACAAAAAAATATATTTGAATTATTGTTATTTTAATTAATTAAAAAAAGTATACGTCAAAATTAGATACATAACCGAGCTGTGTAGATTCTAAAATTTATGATAATCCCATGGTATATGGCCCGCTTCTTATTGCAAGGACCGACAGGGTAGGTACTGCAGTGACATATTACTAATGTACCTATATACTACTGCTACCGTGCGCCCAAGGTAGTGAATACTGGGCGTTAGTAGCTCAGTTAAGTTAGTAACAGTAGTCTATGTTCGTAGTTATATCAAACATCTCTTCGTAAACTATGTAAGTCATGCATGCCACACCCGTGTAATATGTTACGCTATAAGAACTGTATAAATGACGTAAAACAATTATCTGAATTTCACTCGCCTTTTCCTGTTTGTATATAACCGAAAAACTCTGTAAACGGCACGGGCGCGTCCTTCCGGCGAACATCGCCATAATAAGACGCAATTATCAATAATTACCTTATGTTCATTGAATGAACAACTAGCATTGAATATAATTGATTACTAGGTAGTTGTTTATACAGCAGAGAAATAGAATTTGTTTCACTGCATTTAGGGACGGTTTTCTGGTGGAAAAGAGTTCGACCCTTATTCGTTACTCGTTCGTCCCATGTGCTACTAATTGTCTTAACATAAGCTCAGACTTGATAATAATTATACTACGTACAATATAAGGTTGGCAACGTGATGGTGATAACCCTAGTTATACAAGCTTCCATGAGCTGCATCATGTGACTATTAGTAAATTTGCTACTTAAGTATAAAACATCTTTGATTTCTGTTCTCAATATGTGATCTACCCACCACTTATTAATCAGATAGCAACAGTAGGCGATTCCGCGGGAGGTAAAGATATAATAAGAATATAATTATGTATTTTTCATACATAACACCACCCTATACACCACATACACTACTTGTTTATGATTAAAACAGTAAAAGCCAATGAAAGGGTAATCACCGTATTCTTTTGTAAAGACACTGCCATATCAGCTAAGCCGTCCAACTAAATCTTATCAAGGCTCTGTGAAGTAAATTATTTTATTTTAATAGACGTAAGGGAAGGGGCTACGCGTTTTAAAACAAAAATTATTTCCTTAAAGAACAAACATTACGTTCTGAATTGGTCTGAAGATTTCATTTGGCAACAATTTTAGGTGATCTTAAGTGAAATCTAGCGTATTCAGAATAGAAATCGATTCGTGTCTTTTACAATGGAGTTGATTATTTTTATTATTGAAGTATACAAGTAATTCTGTAACGATAACCAATGTTGCGTTACAATTTTAGAGGAAACCTTTATTGTTTGCAGAATATAATATTATTTATTATAAACAGCTTTTGTCCCTGATATCATGGAATCAAGCTCTTAACTCCGACTCTTTTAGCAGATACTTTCTGCCAGACGTTATCACTAACCGGCCATGAAATTGCATTTTTCCTTTGTTGTTGGCATTTGGAGAAAGGTTTCGTAGTATTTAATAGAAGCGCTTTTGTTTTCTTATACTACTAAGGTGACAAAGAAGCATACGGCTCGCCTGAGGGTAAACGCTAACCGAAGCCTATAGACGCAATTCCAGGAGTACCTGTCACTAACTCTGTCAAAAGATATAATTTTCATAATGATAGGTGATAGTGTAACAAATAAAACACGGATCAGTTTTCGAAGTCGTCCCAATATCGTATTCGTTCCATGAAGTCTTATAAAATGTTAGGGTCAGCAAGGCGCGAGTGATACCCCTGGCGTTGCAAGCGTCCATAGGCTACGGTGACCGATTACCATCGGGTGGGCCGTATGCTTGATTACCAACTTAGTGGTATAAAAAAAAAAACAAATTTGCTAAAAAAGTTAATTATTTTACGGTATATATATCCTTATACATCTATCATTCTTTATGTGTGTATATCCCTGAAGTTACTCTCAGATACTGGACGAAATTTGATGTATATTATGTTTGCTTCAGTACTCAAACAGTTCCAGGTTTCTGGTATCCCTTGGATGGTTTAGATTCATAACTTGACTCGGTAGATGGGGCTGTTGTCGAAACACCGATTCTTATACGGGCGAAGTCGCAGGAAAAATATATTTCATTTTAATATGTATTTGCAAAATAGGTGTGTTATTTTATGAGAACAAAAGAAGTCAACTGCGATAAAACAATGTGCATACACAGTAGGTACACAATTAATTATAAACGTCATTTCTGTTACTGTTGAAAAACATCTGTATATCTATCATAACAGAATTTTCCTACCGTAAGGTAAATAAATAGAATCTCATTATTGCAATTGAATAAACAGCAAAATTTATTACTATGTTTATTATTCTAGTTATCTTAAACAAATATTATACCAACGTTCTGTATAACCCTATTTTTTATTTCTATTCTATTTTTTATAACCTTATTATGTATTATATATCTGTATATAAATTCGTAATGTATAAATGTACTATTTTTTATTATATTGAATTCAGAAATTAAAACCTGATTCTATCTAATATTTTGAGACTCTTCGAAAATCATCAACTTTTAAACCGCTTACATAGAGTCTATTGATTAGCGACAACCCGTAGGTAACTAAATTCAAACAATATACCTATATAATGTTATCTGTAATATCATTTATCAACTATGTTATCTACACACCCACTGTTCGTAAACCTCACCTTAACACCATTATTTCAAGTACTACCTATGCTGCAACTACTTTTTATGTAATTCAAATTCTTGTAGTAAAAAGTAGTTCTTATAACTGCACCTAATTTGGAAATGCCCGCCATATATGGATATCAAAAATATTTTTGGGTGACGGATGGAAAGTAGTCACGACGCCTTACATCACATTTGTGCGCAGGAGCCTAGACACAACGTATTCTGGTGTCATATTCTTCAAGTGCATACAAATAATGCCTCACTAAACAATTTTGGACAGCTATATATCTTTGAGATGATGTTTATGGATAATTGAGTAGATTTGACTAAATATGCTATTCAAAATCATGTCACATACAGTTTGTATACTTATATTAATCCGTATTTTGAATTTAACCTACTCGCGTAAAGTTATACCCTTGAGAAACCTGGGTGAGCGTTATTCCTGGGTGGTACTTATAAAGATGGGGTAGGAGTATGAGGTAAGGTGCAAATTTCTAAATTACGCGATCTAAATGTAATAACATAATTTAAACGGGTATTTGAAGCGATATTAGCTTGTTTATTTACTTTAAAGTATCAACCTAGTTTTTATGATTCTAAATTTGAGCTCCTGAACTGAAGAAGTACCTGAAATTCTGTACCTTATGTGCCATATACCTTAAAGAAAATTTTGTCTTATGTTTTTTAGCATCGTGCAAGTAATAGACCGTGTGTTACAAACGTATATATGCTACTGTAACCGCTTGCTGTAGGGAACTGCACGCTATTATGCCATCTTTCTGATATGAATAATAATACTGGCTTAGATAGCACGTCTGTAGGCCGTCGATCACATTGGCTGGGCGTGAGGTCATATAAAAAGTTTACAACGTTTCCTCTATTGCTCAACAGAATCCGAACGTCGGAACAATGCGCACGCGATGCTACTACTACTACTACTCACATAGATCGCTACTTTTCAGATGTTAGACTAGAGTCGAATTCACGTCGTAGTACCTGTATGTAATACACATAAGAAGTAATGGCTAATTCGCTTATTGCGTAAGAGCTCACTCTTAGGTGACAAAAATGGTAATACACATTAAATTAATCTTCCTTCAATTTCTTCGTTCTTATTCAATGCGTTTTCATTCCAGTATTAGCTTTTTCATCCGTAATTACTGCATTTCATTAAATTGATGAGGAGGAGGAAAAACACACTTTTTCATTTATCAAGACTTACCTGTACTTTCCTCGTTAATCTAATGAATCATTGTCATCAAAGGTATGTCCCCTATTAATATACCAAGGTCACAAGAACTATGAATCATTAAGTTTGGATGTGAACGGTCACACTTTCCTTCCTAGGTCCGTGTTTGATTTTTAAGTTTTCGAACCGGATCTTAAAATGAAGATAGTAATTGTCTATTGTCATTGACCTCTCTAATTTACTTGACCGAGACGGAGCAAAGCTAATCAACAGAAACGTATCGACTGCGCAAAAGTGGGTATTTTTTTTCGAAAAAAAAAAAAACTACTTCAAACAAAAACCAAACAGTTGAATCTTACTTAATAATAATAATAGTTTAATTCAGTCGCACAATAGGTAACCATATAATACATAAGACATGTATTATGTAAAAAAGTTGGTGTTTCTAGAGTTTGTAGTTGCCAAGGAAATTTGGGTAGGTATCAGGCATCTAATTCCAAAAAATACTATATTAAATATGTATTGAGAAAAAGATATCTTGTAACGAAATATCGATATGTTTTTATAAAAATATCGATTCGATAAAAATCGATATAAAAATGTCGAACCGATAAATAACGATACGACAAATATCAATCCCAAAATATCGATATAAAATATCGACAAAATATTTTCCCCCAGAGCAAGATAATCTATTTTGCCCCGCTCTAGTACGCTACAAAGACGGACTTTATGAGCAAGTGGAAAGAAATTTTTTTTTTTTTTTTAGTGTGTATTAATTTTAAAAAACATAAGTAGGTAAGTGGTTAGGCTCAATGAACACCTTATCGTGTAAATAATTACACAAGCAACTAACAATGAGACAGTCTCGAAAGCTACTCTTATTGAGTAAAAAATATATAAAATTACTAACAATCGGCGAAGATATCGCGTATCGTACGAGCAAAAAAGATGCAGATGAGTAAACACATCCACTGTGTTTTGAAGTCGATTAAAAAACACTAGGTAATGTAATATAGATTACACGTTAAAGTAATCCATAAGTGATACTTCAACACTTATAATGGTTGAATTATCGCGCGATTATCTTCAATGTTCATTCCTCGTATTGCTCACTCGATTAAAAATATTACAAAGCACTGACCGGTTGGCCACAAAAAAGAAAAATGAGATTCAAACCAGACACCACCTCCTCTCCAAAGAAATTCAAGTCCTTTGAGGAGACTTACTCATTATGTGCGTTTTCATTGGCTATTGCATTCTTATACCCCAATAGAACGAATGTCGTCAAAAGAACAATTCTCATTTCAATCATCATTGCCTTCAACAGCGGTCAACTATTCTGGTTTATCACGTACACGTTCAAATGTCTCTATACGTTAGACATTTACAATTTCTCGAGGAACATGACCTTAGCTGTCGTTGTAATGCTATTTTTCTTCAAAACCTACTACGTGATTTATGCCACTCACAGATTTGCCCCGATACTTCACAGAATGACTAAGGATCTACTACAAGGCAATGAGCTAGAAGAAGATTATCAGGACATAATTAAAGATTATGTAAAACAAGGTACTACCGGCCAAATATCTTGGCTATTGATCCCGATAATATTGAGCGCACAATTTCCAATATACGCTGGAGTTTGCATGTCGATCGAAAGCATCGAAACTGATGACTACCGCAGATACATGGTGCATGATATGGAGTTGATGTTCGTCAAAGACATTCAAAGTGAAACGCCTTTCTTTCAATGTATGTTCTTGTACAATTGCATACAGTGTATTGTAATAGTGCCCAATTACTGCGGAATCGACGGCTCATTCTGCATCGCCACTACGCATCTTTGTCTCAAATTAAAATTAATGACGCATAAAGTTCATAGAGCATTCAAGGATGCCAAAAATCTACTAGAACTTCGTAAGATGATGAATGAAGCTATTCAGGATCACCAGGATGCTTTAGAGTTTCATCAAAATATCCAAAATGTATACGGTCCATGGTTGTTTACCGTCTTCATGTTGACTTCTTTCATGATATCGTTTAACCTCTACCAGATATATCTGCTAAAGCGAGTGGACCCGAAGTATACCCTGTTCGGAGTGGTAGGCGTGCTACACATATACTTGCCTTGTCACTACGCCAGCACCTTGACTAAGGTAACGTGATTAATTTCTTATGTTTTTAATTAGTTCAAGTCCTGGTTGTACAATTGCCTGCAGGTATCATTACAGTTTTAATCGACGGAGTATTTTTAATGATTTCAACTTTTTCCTTTTGTAATTATATACAAGGACAACGCTATGTTTTATTTTGTCTATGATTTATGAAATATTACGTTTCAAGTAAGGTTTCAAGTATTAAAAATGGCAATCTGTCAATTGTACAATGTGCAGAAGAGTCAACGCTTTTACAGAGCCTCCATATAGGTGACACATGATGTTACCATTTCTTATTTAATGTAAAATGAAGCACAGATCGAATAATAGTGACTAGCAGATACGGCATTGATTTGATTATATCTAAATTAGGATATGTTCACTGTACAGTTCGTAATTTACCAATACTTTTTACAGGTTGGTAAGGAAACAGCTTCGGATCTTTACTCCGTACAATGGGAGACTTGGGCAGACCCTATCGTGAAGAAATCTCTCATATTTATGATCGAAAGAGCTCAGAAGACTCTCATCATCACGGGACGCGGACTTGTCGTCTTCAATATGGAGCTGTTCAAGTCTATCTTGCAAACTTCTTATTCTTTCTTTACACTTATTACTAGAAATAAAGACGAGGCGTAAATATTCTACTCAAGATCTTTTAAATATTAATATATAATTGACTTTTGTATTATTTTTTGTATTAGAATTTTAATTTAAAAGATGTCAATATCAATTTGCATAGGTCATAGTTCCATAGTTTGAAAGTATTTTCAAAAGCCCTGTCGCCGTGTTAAAACCTACATGTTTCGCAAATAACGAGAGAATAAGTAATCAACACTAAGTACACTTAGTAATTGCACGCAATATCCGACACGTTTTACAATCATTTTAATGTGGGAGTTGAGAAACATACCACTCAAACCCTTGTTTTAAAATAACTGTGTCACCTCATTACATTATATGTATTTCGTAATACGAAATTCTTGTCAAAAATCTCGAGCACTCACATCGAAAGTGCCCGTGGGTTCATGATCATGACGTAAAACGTGGCTCTTAAATACTTTTACTTACATTTTGCATAATTTTAATCGCATAGTATCGTATAATCAACTTTATAACATAAAACACTGGACGATATCGCTCTCATTAATCTTCGGCATTGAAATTTGAGAAATTTATTACATCATGCCAGTCAACTTGTTCATAATAGATACCTGGATAGATATGGCAACATAAGCCGGTAGAATTTGGCTCCTCTAGTTATGGGACTTTAAAAGTCCCATATTAACGGTCCCTAATTGTATCGATATAAATATAAAATCAGATTCTAATTTAGGCATTGACGAATGTAGAAGAAGCAAAAATGTTTTGCAAGTCAAAGGTGAAATGGGCTCTATACTCTCTGCCTATCGTAAATTGGAGTCAGCGTGACAATATATATGTATGTGGATTGTAAGGGTTTGAAATTCAAGAAGACTAATGAAATTACGATTTTGAAGATAGTCAAAAATTCTTTAGCCGCGTTGAGCGACTTTTAGTATTATGGTTTCGCGAAATGCGACATGTTATGCCAGAGTTATATTTTCACGCAGTCACTGTGACTGCCTATTTTTATTTATTTACATTTTAATTTGAAATATTTTTGTGATATTGGCACCGAGTACATAAGTAAACATAATTTACTTTAATAACAATTCATCGTTCAAGAACTGGACTGAACTTCTCCCACGATCCTAAATACAGGTAATTCAACTGCAATGCAAAAAATATAATCTATGCATTCATGCGAACCAATACCTACTATTTTTATAAAACATAAATTATTATAAATATAAATTTCAAAATTCATTGAACGCGTGCATATCTTCGAAGATTATAGGTTATAAGCGCATATGCTATAATTTAGCTCTACAAAATGAAATGTTAAAACCTAATTATTGTCATTACACACCACACAAAACTATTCACTTCATTTAGCTGGAATCAACGCGAGGAGCAATACGCAAAAAGTGAAATCGTAAAAATGGAAATAGCAATGGATGAGCCACCTAAGAAAAAGTTTAAGTCTTTTGAAGAAACTTACGAGCTATGTTCTACCTCGTTGGCTATAGCTTTTTTGTATCCAAACAGAACCAATGTTTTGAAAAGGGCTATTATCATCACTTTGATAATTACCTTCAACGGTGGTCAGTTATTTTGGTTCTTCACGTACACTTACAAATGCCTACGAATATTAGATATATACAACTTCTCGAGGAATATGACCCTTGCTGTTATTCTCGTCTTATTCTTCTTTAAGACTTATTACGTCATTTATTCTACTCACAAATTTGCTCCAGTACTACACAGAATGTCTAAAGACCTTTTATATGCAAACCAGTTGGAAGAGGACTATCAAGAAATATACGAGCATTATATAAAGTTAGCCAAACTTAGCATGAAATGTTGGATTCCGTTTATAATTTTAAGCTTCGAATTTCCAATCTACGCTGGCATTTGTATGACCATTGAATACCTCCAAACAGATGACTATCGCAGATACATGGTGCATGACATGGAGTTATTGTATGTGGAACACATACAGAACGAAACACCGTTCTTCCAATGTATGTTTGCCTATAATTGCATTCAATGTGTGGTCCTAGTTCCAAATTATAGCGGTTTTGATGGATCATTTTGCATCGCAACAACACACCTCTGCATGAAACTGAAATTGATGACACATAAAGTCCGCAGAGCCTTTGAAGGTGCCAAAAATCGTGCCCAGCTGAGGAAGATGTTGAACGAAGCTACGTTAGATCATCAGGAAGCCCTGACGTTTTATCAAGAGCTACAGGATGTGTACGGTCCGTGGCTGTTTGCTGTCTTCATGCTGACATCCATCATGATATCTTTTAACGTGTACCAATTATATTTGTTGAAGCGCCTCGACCCAAAGTACACAGTATTCGGCTTAGTCAGCATCCTGCACATATTCTTACCATGCTACCATGCAAGTAATTTGACTAAGGTAAGTTTTATATTAGTAACACCGACAGACAATAACCTGGTCTTTCCAATTTAATCAATAAACAAGGATACAGTGATACTTGATTGTAAAGTATTTATACCGGATCTAATGTTCAATGGGCATACGAAACCGCTGCTTATGCTTTGTATATTTAATGGTGCTAGCTTTATTGACTATACATAATTCCTTTCTAATTGGCTGTGTATCACAACAAAATATGTATCAATCTTATAAGATACTTGTCCGTCTTCATCATTTAATGAAAATACAATTACAGGTGAGCGAGGAATTGTGTTCGGAACTGTACTCAGTGCCATGGGAAACTTGGGCAGATCCTGTAGCGAGCAAGTCACTCTTGTTTATGATGAGTAAGGCTCAACAGAGTCTCGTCATGTCCGGTAACGGTGTGGTAATCTTCAACATGGAGCTATTCAAATCAATTTTACAGACATCCTACTCCTTCTTCACATTGATTACTAGTAATAAGGATGATGCTTAAATAACTGCCCATGTAGTTTTGGTCTTAGCGTGTTGGCTACCCTGAATTTTAAATGTAAGATAAATGCCCTCGTAGTTGCTTTATTGATTACGGAACATCATGTTTCGTTATGATTTTTTTTTAATAATTTGTGTTTTTTTTTGTTATATTCCATTAGTTGGTATTACATTCACATCTTCTAACTGTTTCTCCTTTAAATTTTGACGGACAGAAAGTTTGTTTGTAGGAGCATTCGACATTTGCGCGTTCTAAACTTCTGTGACAATTTAGTTAAATATATGAATGGATTTCCGCATTCGTTTCCTGTTGCGGTGAAATAAAATTAAGATATATTCAAATAGCTTCATCTTTTACGTGTTCAAATCATTTAATATTCTCCTATTTTAAATTCACGCAAATAGTTTTAAGACCTAATTAAATATATTATAAGCACTTTTTCTCTCACGCTAATTTATTTAGATAATGGCTGCCAGTTGTAGATGAATTAAATAAAAAAGTTCAAATAAAACATATTTTTCTGTGCCCCTTTTCGGGTTTCCTATTTCTCCTCTGTAATATTTATGTTTTTATTATAAATCTGTGTCACGGTTGACACGATTGAAAGGTACTTTCAGCCAAAAGAACAAACATTTTTGCATTTTACCACATTTTTAACCATAGTTCTTGATATCGGCCCAAGACATATTACTAATCGAATGGAAGCTTATAAAATGTAAAATGTATTTTGCAATACTAATATTTTAACCATAATATTTATTTATAACATAGAACTATTTAAGTAACTGTCAGATATTCCACCATAGGAGAAAAAAAAGATTTACCTACGATAGAACTCATTTCAAAGACCATTAATTTCAAATAAATATTAAGGTGCTAAAATTCTAATTAGCAATAAATATTATGATATCAAGTTCTTTGACATTAACTACAGGAGCTCAGTAACCAAGCGTCAAGTACACGGGTAACGATGAAATTACTGAGCATAATATTATACTGATGCGCATGTAATGTATTTCAGATTTTAAATTGCCGAACGATTAAAGAGCTGTAACTCACATATTGTATAATAAAACAATTTCGCTCTACCTCCAATTTCTCAATGAGTGAGCAAGAGAGCAGTGACGGAATAATGTAGCATTGAATTCTAGTAGCTTTTACTCTAAGCTCTCACGTGATTTGAATCGTTTTTGGAGAAAACGTGGATCGTGTCACTAACAATGAGAAACTGTACTTCTGACTGACTAGTAAGAAGCTTATTATGAGATACAGATGAATGTATGCGGAATATATTATAGAAGCCGTGGTGGCCTTGTGGTTGAAGCAACGGCCGGTCATCTGAAGGGCCCAGGTTCAAATCCAGGCCTGTACCAATGAGTTTTTCTAAGCTTAAGTACCTACAGTGATTAACCACACCATGAGCTTTTAAAAAGAGAGGTAGGGCGATTTG
Organism: Falcaria lacertinaria; assembly: GCA_951449985.1. Taxonomy (NCBI): domain Eukaryota; kingdom Metazoa; phylum Arthropoda; class Insecta; order Lepidoptera; family Drepanidae; genus Falcaria; species Falcaria lacertinaria. Next base: position 8,912,022 of record OX602111.1, on the reverse strand, counting down.
GGATTTTCCGTGGGTTTTCCCATTTAAATTGGAGCCGTTCGACGGGGACTGTACCTCCACCTTACAGAAGACCGCAGTGAAAGAACCCTACTTGATGTAGTGTTGTGTTTCTGCGGTAAGTAAGGTTGCCAGTGCTCCACGGGGATACATACTACGCTGGGCTAGTAGTAATGCTGCTAGCACAGTGAGTCCTCATCAACAACATGGTTGGTAACCTGTTAGTGATACCCCCGGTATTGCTAGCGGCTATAGGCTACAGTGACTGCTTACCATCAGGAGGGCCTTTGTATGTTTGTGTGCCACCTTAGTCGTATAAAAAAAATCTTTTAATTCTAAGAATGCCGCTAAGTCAACTCTACCTGAGTAGAGCGCCTCTTAACACAATGTATTACCATAATTCGTATAACTTCACTGCCGAACTTTATACCGCAACCCTATACGCGGATGATGCAATAAGCGATTAGGCTTGATTCATATTTGTGTAGCTAACGGCTGAAAACTGAAACGAAATGTAATTTCGAAGTAACGTGGGTACTACTTGAAGCGTCATTAAAATCAAATTGCGAATCAAAACTTATGTGGCATCTGATTTGACTGGCATTTCAGTGTTCAACCAGAAGTTGTGTAGAAATGTACCAAATAGTGATTTGTTGATCAACTCCTTCGATGGGCTAATTATTACCCACAGCGATTTGCCTAAGTCTAGTATATAGACTGCTGTCGATTACAACGTGTAATTATTCAAATCTCTTACCTGGAGTAAGATTTATGTCATGTTGAAATATATTTCATTATTATGATAACTTTTATTGCATAGATAATACCGACGGAAACAATTAAAATACTCTAGATTCCGTGAAACTGCGTTTTATACATACACAATTACGAATTTGAACCATATATAAATGTCACAAAATTATTGCTTATAACTTTTTTTATACCACTAAGGTGGCAAACAAGCATATGGTCCCGGCTGAGACGGTACACGGTTACCTTAGCCTATGGATACTTTTTCGGCAAAACGCGTTGCCAACCCTCTTTCTCTTAAATTATCATACATTTTTATGCAGCGATGAAAATTGATTTAAGGAAGTGAAATTATATTGTGTAATCGATTACAGACATCGTAAAACAGTAATATTATAACATAGCTGAGTGAGATAATTCCAATTTAATTAACCGATCATAATAGGTATATAAAGTATGCAATCTGCCAGTACTTTATTTACTTTTTTCCTTCAAAGTTCAATATATGTAACAATGTATTATATTGTTATAATTAATTTCGTAATTAGCATATAATTTAAATTATATTAATATAATTAATAATTTTGATAAAATTACGAATTAAGATATCATTTAAATTACAAAAATAACAGTTAAGCTGAAAAGTAATCAACATAGATATTCCGCAGCGGATTTACCGCATAGAAAATAAAACGAAGCGGTGATGCGAATTGGATCGCGTAAAGCGGCGGGTGCGCATGTGACGTAAGCCTCGAGCAACGGCACGGCCTACGGAGCATGATAGCTATCGCACGCTGTCGATAGCAAAAGTGTCTGCCGACCCTGGCCCCCCCTAAAGTAGAGGGGCTGCCACCTCCATCTCCCTTCACCTTCGCCGCACGCCTCGCGCGACCAATGACCGCCCGCTCCGAGCCGGCGAAAGGTTTTATATACAAGTGGAATTCGCACTGCCAAATTGCTATAAGTCAAAATATAGGGTAGTCGGGCGGTTCAGTCGCTCGTTGTCTGCTCACCGGTCGCGCGGTTGTCGTCAACGCAATAGTGCTCGCGCGCGTGTTTCATGCGAATTAACAATAAACTAATCCCAAACACACGTGCCATTGGGCAAATGCGCCGTTGGAGGCCTATATAATATATTTTCATCGCATAGAGGCATTAGACTTTGTGTGCTAACATGGGGTGCAGTGGAAGATACTGTTTACTGACTCTGTTGTTGTGTCTTGTGACTGAACTAGCGATTGGTGTTCGAGTGGTGCCCAAGAGAAAGAAAGGTAACATAACCAATATATTATTTATTTTGTTTTATCATTATTAATCCACTATAAGTTCCATAAGCAGCATTGCGAGCAAAACTCAGGGATGCTCGTTAAGGATTAATTAGGGATGAAAAATAGATTGAAACATTAAACTTTAAATTTACCTGTTTAATCCCGCAATAAGCATGCGTAAAATATGTGTAAAGCGAAGAGTTAAATAGCTCTCTATACCTTCCATTCTGGCTAACCCGATAGGATCGTGGCGAGATAAAAATAATATATACATTATGACATTTGATCCCATATTATGCAGCGTCTTCACTATAATGGTAATTTTGACATAAGTGCCTTGCCTCATTAGGGCCTAAAATGAATTTAAAAAAAAACATATATATACACTACGGTAACCAATTACCGTCAGAGAATGTATATAACAGATACTGAACAAATTAATCTTATTTACACAAAATATATTTGAGCATCGGGCTGAGCGGAAATCGAACCCGTGACCTCACGCACAGAAGGTAGACTACTGCCAACTGTGTCAAACGGACATTGTTTTGTGTGAAATTGTTTGTGTATTTAAGGTGATGTATGATTAGCAATTAATGTACCTATTACAATTTGCGGGATTCATAACTAATTCTTCACTTTTGTTGGTACATCTTCTACTTCTCGTATTTGCTATAAAAGTAGGCAAAGTTTAATTGAGTAATGTTAGCATATTTGTGGACATTTAACAGCCAAACAACTAGTAATTGAAGTTATCGATACGCAAGATGGTCTTGCTGATCATATGTATTTTTTATGAATAATAGAAAAAAACAGCCTATTGAAGATATTGACGAATGAAGCACTGAAATTATCTTTTACTTCCTAACTCAAAATGCTCATATGAAATCTCAACCGTACGGGAATAATTATCAATGGAAATCAGTAAAATAATTATTTATTTCATCATCATCATCATCAGCCGATAGATACTGCTGAACAAGAGCCTCCCCCATAGGTTTATTAATTTATTATAATTAAAACAATTTTAATTAAATTACTACAGGCTTAACGTCATTAACCATTCATAGACAAAAAAATGAATCCGTTTAAGAAGTCTTTATTTATTAATAATTAAAAATAATCATTATTCAACTCTTCTGAATGATATATAAAACACACAACTTAATCCGGCCTGAGGTTCTCAAAGCATCTAATTTTGTACTAGGTACATGGAAAATATTTTTTTAATTATTCACCTTACGTTTTTACACATTATAAAAAACCATTTAAGTAAGCAACCACTTTATATTTACTCAAAGTAATTAAATGCCGAACCAGATCTTACTAAAACTAAAGAACACCGCTATAAGTACGAAATTAAAGATGCTCGTGTTCACCTTGACGAGTAACGTTATATTTTTAATTTAATCCAAGAAATGCCTTAAGAACTTCAAAATATAACACTCTTAAGATGAACTACTTTGCTAATAGAACTAGTCCGATGGATAGGACAAAAAATTGGGCCAAGACTTTTATAAACTGAAGAAAAAAGATTGTTTATGAAGTTATCTTCACCAGCATATATCTATCATCTAAATTCGACGTGGGTCAGTAATCACGAAATCAATAACCATCAATATTATTAATTATTATGACGCCAATATAAATCAATTTAAATTTAAGGGTAACTTTTAAGCATACTTAGTATTTTTTTATTAAATTGATATGTAACAGCGGAAAATCAGTTAATGAAATGCCACACATACCTGATTCTTTCAAATACTCTAATATGTTTTTTTTTACCCGAGCCCAATTGTATATTGCTCGAATAACTTATAAGAAAATCTGCCACTTGACAGGCAAAAAAATCTAACTTAGAATGCGCTCAAAGTTACACAGAATATCAAAAACACAGGAAACGCACTACCGAATTAGTCGTCGAGAAATGCCTTTAAGTGCTAGATTTGTTTTTCTACCGTACTAGATGTGGATTCTTGGAGTCGCTCCCAATTTATTACTTAGCAATTAACAGCTTCTGAGGCAAGGTTGGGTTTCGTAATTGATTTCTTAACTGCCAAGTTCCTAACCTAACTCAAGCGTCCTATTACCAATCATATTGGGTTGCAATCGCCTAGGTGATATACATACATGATAATAAATCTTCGATTAAACAGCCGTAAAATACACTTCAAGCGTCAATATCTTGTGCAGTAATATAAATCAATCATCGACTGATGCATTCATTGGTCTAATCGCTTGAATAACAGGCTTCTTACAAGAGATTACAGATTTGATTTCCACACGCAATGCTTGTTGGACTATCATTGCGAGCAACAACGTGCCTTTAGATCATATTTGCGTCTGAATTAGGACTTTATAGTTATAGTCATTCGATTTTCATGGTCTTAAGAAGTCGTATTGTATTTTTGATAAGATCTACATACTCTTGATAATTTTTCCGATCATTCAATTTAAATCTTCTTTATTGTCCCAGTATTCTTCGGCAACAAAAAGCATTCAGTGAATCCCACAGAATGCTTTATAATGTCAGTCTCATAGAAATTCATTTTCACGGTTTTGAAGCGAAGCTCTGATCAAACCACGAAGGTCGAACCGAATCGAATCTCGTTATTTTTTCCCAACATAAGTTTGAGTCCTGACTTTCTCCAGTCTCTCAATATGAATGCAACAATATATCATGGGAAGGAAACGCAACTGTCAGTTGCGGACGTCTGCCGGTTTCTACCAGTTTCTAGAATAGGATCCATTTCCGTCGCCAATCAATAAGTAATCTATGTTATAAAAACTGACTCTATAAGACAGTCGGACTGGTTAGAGACCGCTACGCAGAAGTATATTTACCAAGATTTCCAAATAATTACCATCAATTTCAACGTTACACGTATTATTGGTAGTAGCATTAATAGTTTTAACTTTAAGCTTAGCGCAGGTACAGAACAAAAATCTAGAAAGCGATCCGTTAAAAATTACCGTAAACATTAGCGCGGGTAAAAAAGACGACCGGTTTTTGTACGGTATAAAGGTTTATGCCGCTCCACAGATGTTCAAGTGTCAAACTGGATTGGGCATTACGGTATTGTATGCTTTACGAGTTAAATAGAACACGCAAATGTTTTTTATTACCTAAATCATCGCATGGTCATTGCTCAATAAAATGTAGGTTCCCTAAAAGTACCTATACATAATACACTTTTATTCTTGACTGAACATCATGTAATATTGTCGTAAGAATATAACACAATGAATTTTAACATAATTTAGAATATTAACATAAGTGAAAATGAAAGAAAATTGTCGTTAGCTAAGAAAGTGTTTCTAACATAATCTCGGTAATAACCAGCGGTTAGATCTTACCAGCGCCATATTACCTATGCGTGTTTACACTTTTAATAATCATATACTCAAATACATACTTCTAAGATATCTACGTGGCTGTAGGATTTATGTTCTCACAAAATTATACCTAATTTAATTACGTAATTATAACCTTTTCTTATTATATGTGCCTACAAGACACCTAATAATCGCACAAGTCACGCCACATATTTATTAAATATACAAAGTTATTCTAGAACCAACGGAATTAAAATTTAAGCTAGCCTAGTTATTCGCAAACAGAACCCTGAAAACATATGGGACCTTAATTCAGCAGTGGCCATTCTCCAACTGTGATGAAGAATTACGATTCTCACGCTATAGGAACCACGCAATCCTTGAATTCATTATCACCATTCATAATCCACAAGTCAAATCACTGAAGCGTCCGAAACAAATAGCTCTATAATTTGCACAAAGCGTACCTAAGTAATTTAATTTTAATATCATATTCAGATACATGCATTTTTTGGTCTTAGGTATGTCGCAATAATGCAGGTGAACATTATCTAAGTTAGGCACATTAGAGAGTGGCCGAATTTGCTTCTTAAAACCACCTGCATGCATGCGTAACCTGCATCGAATTGACGAATTACGTACCTGCTTTTGTTTGACGTATAAAAACTTTGACATCAACTTTAATGATGTGATTTTCTTAGTTTGCCCAACTTCAGACTTTAAATTTCCGTTCTTAAATTTTCATCAGCTGTCTTGCTATTCTGAAAAGCTCACTTGCAAAATCACTTCTGAATCCGCGGAGATGAGATGATGATTAAGATTAATATATTTCTATTCTCAAAACTTTGTCACTTCACAAAGAAAAGATCACAAACGACAAGCACAATGGGTAGGTTTCAATAGTGAGGTGACTTGTCGAATGACTTTCTCCCGAGACAGGCGTGCTGGAACATGTCTCGCTCAGAGAATCAGCATTGCTATCCAGCGTGGCAATGCTGCCAGCATTCCTGGCACGCTCCCGCATGATTCCGGTTTGGGTCAGATCTTTTATCTATAAGTATAAGGTATGTTTTTGTAATACTTTCGAAGTGATTTTATGTTATTCAGAATTATATAGCACAGCTGATTGCTCACCCACAGGCTCAGCAACATAGAATTTCATGGAGGCTACATTATCATCCTGCTTACAAAGTTAAAACACACTTGTTAAGTCGCGGTTAAGAAAGTCTAGCGTAACAGTAATTTAATTAGATATGTTGATGTTAGTACGGCTGTTCGCGAGCAAACAATCATACAATACTATAAAATAATTTAATTTCACCACAGAATACCTAATAAGATTTCACTTAGCACTTTTTATAATATGAACATAAAGTAAACTATCTCATATTATTTAACGTATTTTATATTACGACACTAGTTTCAGGAACTTACTATTGTACTATGACTTTGCCTGCAGTAATTTATAAGCTAACACTACTACACCATGACGATAAAACTAACAATATCCCACTCTTCATAATATGAGATAAAAAAATTTAGCTGTCCAACAAATTAAACAACACTTTGTACATTGATCAAATAGAAACCTACATATTCCTCCAGTCTTATGTCTTTCTTTTTTTTTTGTCTGTCTTTCTCATAATACATTCGCCTAAGGTGTCTCCTCTGTCGATACGGAAATATCTTCTTATTATGCATCCAATAAAACACAAACACGTGGCCAAAATAAATACTTTTATTCTAATCACATTTAAATTTCACTTAAAATTTCTCCAAAGACTTAAAATTCGAGCTAGCTCTCTAAATTTCTTTCTGTTAGGCATAATGCTAGTCTAATGACGTTTTATACATATTTAACAAATGATCCAGTTCAACCTAGATATCTCATTAAACTAATTTCTAGGTAAACAAAAATATTTGAATTTGGTTTCTCCGCCATAACTTTATTTTTCATAAATGAAAATAATAATAAAATATCCGTATAATAATGACAAAGTAGTGTTGAATACTTCCATAATAAAAAATGGTAAGTCAGGGAAACACAAATGCACTGCTCTTTTTTACTACTCAGGGTTGGCATCGTGCGAGTGATACCCCTGGTGTAGCAAGCGTCCATAGGCTATGGTGAGCGCTTACCATCAGGCGGGTCGTATGCTTGTTTGCCATCATTTAATAAAGGCGTCGTGGGTCAATTCCCATGACTTTTTCTACCGATTTACATTACATAATGCCATGAGCCTGACTAACGGATTTTCATGGTCACCCAGGATGAGTCAGCAAATTTTCTTTATTTCCTGCTGCCTATACGCATAAAATATGATAAATGTTTATCCTCGCTATCTCAATTATCTATTTTGCTAAGCTTTACATTCTATTTAGCTCGTAATAGAATTGCTAAACAAAATGCCAACTGTAGGTCTTCAATCCATATAAAGGCCACGTTCTATACCACTAGCCAGTAATTAACCCTCACTTAGCCCATTGTTTCGACTCTGCATGACTGAGATTAAGCTATTCTCTGAATCAATATGTATGGGAATATCATTCTAGGTCACCTTTATTATTCTGAACTTCTCCGCTTTTGATTCATCAAAACCAGTTAATGGACATCATTAAACTACATACAGTGTCATAAACATATATATATAATGTCTCTCAGCTTCTTTTTCACCATTGTGTAATTTTATTGCACCCCTAGGGTAGCGTACGGTACAGCCCACCTTACGGTAAGCAGTCCCCGTAGCCTATAGCCCCTAACAATACTAGGGGTATCCCTAACGTTAGGTATATGCTCGCCGCAGTTTATAATTCATCACCTTGCCATCACAGAGATCGGTCATATGATCACACACACACACAAATGTTTTCATTAATATTTCTATTATTCGTTTGATTCTTTATTTTACTCTTTTAAGTAATTCTACATTTAGATTTAAACACTTAATTTTAATGGAAGTAAAATTATTATACTATAATATTATTAGTCCTTTCTTAATTAAAAAAGCAAAATGTTATGTAACAAATATTGTTCTTATAACTCGTTAACTATCTTACCAAGTTAGTAACCATTTTGTTCTCTCATTTCTAACCTAATGTAGTTCTAACACTTGTCATATGATCACTCAACTCAAACTCTCATATCACAGGCCCGCCTAGTTTGAGAGTCATAGAATTATCTCACGTGTGTTGTATTTTTAAGAAATAAATTTTATTATTTCTTTTAAATTCACGGAGCCTCGTGAGCAATACTCATATACTAAGTATTATTATTGTTATCTAGTTAGCCAGACCATGTACTTCCTCAACTTCTTACTCATGATCAATGATAATTAAGGTTCTATAGTTGCAGCGAACAATGTTGTCGAAAATACAGACAATACCTGTCAGCAGCAAGTTTTACCGGTAGCCTCTTGCATAACAATCTTATGCCGTAATCTGCACAACACGTGAACTTATAGATATAGCATTGATAGATTGATAGCCAAACCTACGGAACTGGAAGTGATTAATCTATCCATTTAATTTCAACTTCAATATTTGGTACGTGTTTCTACAACCTGTCTTGTTCGTTGCTTTGAAGAATTTTGCAGCTTTGAACAAACGCTTACGTGTCTAATTATCTCTGTTCTAGCCTTTATAATAATATAATAATAATAATGCTTGGACATCACACAACGCCATCTGGCCCCAAACTAAGCAAAGCTTGTGCTATGGGAACCAGCGGCTGATACAATACTTTCTTTTTGGAAATACATACATACTTATAATACAATATATCAAACACCCAGATTCAAAACAAACACAAATGCTTGCCCGGGCGGAAATCGAACCCGCAACCCCAGCGTAGCAGTCAGGTATACTAACCACTAGACAAGCGGCCTCGTCGAATATAGTCTTACCAATTTGATAATATCCTCAATATTGTTAGAACATCATTAACAATGCCTTATTCCCAATTATTTGGGGTCGGCTTCTTACCTTCTCTGCCCGCAACTTGGTCCGAATGAAACATACATTGGGATTTCTAACTATTAAAACGGGATCTCATTAGTAACTTAACACTGTCTGTAGCCTGTCTATAACCAAGGAAATTGTCCCAGACTATCTACATCTACACTAATATTACAAAGAGGAAAGATTTTATTGTTTGGTTCTTTGTATTGTATAGCCTCCGAAACTACTGAACCGATTTGAAAAACTCTTTTACCACCAGAAGCCGAAATTATCACTGATGAACATAGGCTACTTTTAATTGCGGGAAAATGATTAATTCCTACGGGAAAACGGGTAATAGTATACTATATTGCTAGGCGAGCGAAGTCGCGGGGAACAAGCCAGTTTGTTAACTGAACCCACGGTGAACGAATCCGATTCGTAATTGATTGTTTTTATAATATTAGCACAGTCTAAATTATAAGACGCAAGCTATTAAGTTAACGGTGCGAACATTACAAATATGGAATTCGGTATTTTGCAATACAATGCTTGCTAATAACACTGTTATAAAATAAATACTGCAATCTAACACTTGTATGTATGTACATAACGTACATATATCACGCTAAGTCCTTTTTGAGATATGCAGAGAGCATAGAGCACTAGTACACTCTCTTTTGCTTCTTTTACATCGTCAATCCCTTAATAGTATAAAGTTCTTACAAGACCGCTGGTTCCGAGTACTCTTTACGTTTGTAATAATAATATGTGTGAATTCTTAGAATATGTTTGTTGTTTATTATTAAATGCTCTCTACGGTCTTCAAGTGTCGTTGGTTCGAGTATTATAAAGTGTTCGCATGAAAAGTTCATTTACCCACCTATCTGTTAATGTCTGAAGCAGCTGTTTATATATCATTTTATCTTGTTATTGTATTTATTGTAGAATTTATTTTAAATTTTGAAAACGATTTCAATTCTGTCTGAAGTTTAGGTTGGTGTAGCAATATGGAAACCTCAGTCAGTTACAGATATTTTGTTTTTATTGAGTATAGTCTAACTCTTGAGTAGAGTATAGACCGCAGTGAAATAACACTACTTGATGTAGTGTTGTGTTTCTGCGGTAAGTAAGGTTGCCAGTGCTCGACGAGGATACGCTGGGCTAGAAGTATTGCTGCTAGCACAGTGAGTCCTCATCAACAACATGGTTGGCACCCCGTTAGTGATACTCCTGGTATTGCTAGCGGCTATAGGCTACGGTGACTGCTTACCATCAGGTGGGCCGTATGCTTGTGTGCCACCTAAGTGGTATAAAAAAAAAAAAGTTCAATAAGTACATAATATAATTACGAGGTATACCTCACATTATGATAATTAGGACGAATCTAACGAAAACTCATTATCTTTAGTGAAAATCCGCTTAGTAAGAAGCATGCTTAATAAATAAAATATAACTTAGATAAATATATTAGAAAAACATGACTCTCCCTCTGTCATATCTATTTATTATTTATTTTATTTATTTAAAACTTTATTGTACAACACCAAGGAATACAATACAAGAATACAGTGTGACATAGTATAGTACAAATGGCGGCCTTATCACACTCGGCGATCTCTTCCAGGCAACCGTGGGATGGAATGGATTTAGGATACATATTAACGGGCAGTTGGTGATGTAACTAATAAGGCTTAAAACAAGAAACAATATTATACTAATTGGTATTAAAAATAAATACATAATAAATATTTATAAGTACATATTATACGCATACATAAAACAACAGGATATCATAGAGTATAAGGATGGTACCACGCAAAACAGGATAATTTTCTTGAATCTGCTCATTCAGCTAGTTAAGTAATTGTCTTTAAGGAACCTTTATGAATGCTTGCAAAGTTTTAGCCTGTCTAATGAATAGTGGCAATCCATTCCACAGGCGGACAGCCTGCACTGAGAAGGATTTGTCCATGAATCTTGTGGAATGGATCGGTGTCCGTAGCTTTAAGTCTTCCGATGACCTCAACCGTAAAGAATGTGTGGCATGAAGGTATTCGAACCGCTCTTTCAAATAAGAAGGGGAAGAAGGAGAGAAAAGTATATTTTAGAGTAATGAAAGAATATGAGTATTCCGACGAAGCCGGATTGGTAACCACTTGAGCTTAGTACGAAATTCTGACTCTCAATCATATTTGCGCAAGCCAAATATGAATCTTATACAAAAATTTTGGAGACGCTCAAGCTTATTAAGTTGGTTTTCAGTTAAATCTAGATAGATGGCATCTGCATAGTCAAGGATTGGAAGAAGGAGGGATTGGACAAGCGCAGTTTTCGTAGAAATTGGTAAAAGGTTACGTAGTCTTCGCATGCAACCGGCTGCAGCAAAGATTTTGCGGCTGAGTTCCTGCAGGTGTGGATCCCACGAAAATTTCTTATCTATGACAATACCCAAGTTTTTGACTTTGTCGTCAAAAGGAGTAATGGATCCATCGCAAAAAACTTGGGGAAGTCTCGGCCATTCGATTTTGCTGCTAATTCTGGGACTGCCAACCACTATCGCCTGAGTTTTTTTAGGGTTCACAATAAGTCCGTGTGCCCTGCTCCAGTCACAGATAGTGGACAGATCTTTGTTAATGGAGTTGATTGCATCTGTCAAGCCATCTATTGGTACCTGTGTATATATTTGAAGATCATCTGCATAAAGGTGGTAGGAAGAAAGAAGTTTATTAGAGATGGAGTTTATGAAAATAGCGAAGAGTAAAGGAGATATAACGCCGCCCTGTGGTACGCCAGCAGAAATATTGCACCATGACGAGGATTTATCGTCGATATAGATCCGCTGCCGACGACCATACAGGTAACTATGAAACCAATCAATCGCACCAAGAGATACATTAAGAGAGCACAATATGACAAGCATGACGTCAAAGTCGACTGTGTTAAATGCATTACTGAAATCCAGTAATGCAAGAACTGTCACCTTACCTTCTTCCATGCCTGACCTTATGTCGTCCGTAATATGAACCAGGGCTGTGGTTGTACTATGACCGGGTCGGAAATCGGATTGGAATGGATTTAGGAGACAGTTTATGGTAAGGAATGTACTAAGTTGGTGATGGACAAGGCGTTCGAGGACTTTAGAGAGGAATGGTAAAATAGAAATGGGGCGGTATTCGGAAAAGGATATGGGATCACACTTTTTTGGTACTGGAGTTATCTTTGCTTCTTTCCATGCAGATGGAAAATTGCCTGCCTTTCTAGTACATAATATTTCAATTACTTCCATATCCAATAATATAAGCAGACCAATCAACCATATTTCGTTCACTCAACGGTTGTCCTATCATATATCACTGTGGGCTTTCACGCGCATTCTCAACACGGATAAATGCGACCATCTATCAAAATCAACTCCCAATATTGCGCAACGAAGTCAATAGCACGTTAAGTTACACGCAGACACCTAAACGCCTAATTAGCATACCGATTGACATGACATAACTCAACTTATGGGAGTCAGTGTCGACTTACACGCACTAAATTGCATAACTCGTAATCTTCACTTTCGCCTGTGCGTAGTGGTGACTCCGCAATAGCACGCGTCCACCGATCTACCGTAGCTGTCAATGTTACCAGTTTACTTACGTATAATTTAAAACTTTCTCTGTAAGACCGATGCTTTAGCTCCGAACCGCTTTGCCTTAGATTTCCCTCTCTTCTTGACGCTTCAATGAACGTTAGAGATCGTAGTCTTTACAAGAACAAAAATATTCGATTCGATGTGTTTAATTTCAATACATATCAATAGTGTATCGAATGGATAAGTTAATACTGCAATTTATTTATAGATGTCTATCTAATGTAGTGGAGATAAGGTCATTTATCACTCGTTCCTTTGCCATTCAGCCCTTTGCATATAAAAATAACAATTTAACTATCATAAATTTCAGAAAATTTACATGTCTTTTTGTACGAACCATAACCAAATTTGATTTACTAATAATTTTGAACAGAATATATCTAATTGAAACCAGTGTTGATACCATATAAAATTAATACCGCCAAGTCTCCTTTACAACACTCCCATAAATATTTCAAAACATCAAATGCCATTTCAAAAGCCGATTCAATATTTATAAAAAATTAGAAAGTATGTGACACTTCATGCTGTAATCGGTTATAGAATTGGATGTAAGTAGGTAATCGAATCGCTGATGGTATTATTTGTAGGTGGGTTGGTACCTACGCATCGGCGCGGGCACTGCCGGCCTAGGTCAAGAGCGACCGCTTGGCCGTGGCACCGAATCGTTATACTTCTCGTCTTCACTGTCATCGAACTGGAATTGACAGCTTAATTGCTATTACGAATACTAATCGCCGAATTACCAATATCCACCGGCCGATAATCGATTGTTATGTACGATGATTATAAAATAGAAACCGTGTTCGAATTTTGAATAAATCGAGGATCACGGAAAATTGAAGTAATAATCTCTCAAGTATATTATTTTACTTTTGTAAAGATAATTTTGAATCTTCTTACAAAGCATATTTCCAGTATTAACAAAATACTTTTAGTAGTTGATTAGGTAATTGTATATATTATGCTATATGTACTACATAAAACGAAAGGTTAAAAACAATATCTGAACAATTCAAAATGTATATTTATGTATACTATAACTACAATTAAAAATATAATAGTCCTTTTATTTTCATAATCACATAAATTCATTAAATAAAAACGTCAAATGTTACACTTGATGGATTTATAATTAAAAAACTGCTTCTGGTACATAGCCAGTAGGTACGTTTATTTCGTAACTGGCATCTAGTCGAGGCATAAAAGGTAATAAATTCAATTCAGAAATGCGATTTGGTATTTATTAGGCCGATCTAGTTGCCTTAGAATATCTAGAGCAGCTGGTGGCACACTGTTCCCATGGCTATGAGTCGATATAATGTTTCATACAATGCCTTGAAGTCTTACGCAAGTTGATAACTTAGACCATTTGTAACCAAAGAGCTTAATTGCTATTACTTTGCTTTAAAATCACTGGCACAATATCCTCTAAAAATCATAGGTCACGATTAAGCTCTTTAAAAAAAAAAATTGGTTCATATTAGTAATAGCTACGTTGCCACAGATATACATAGTACAGGTACACAAGTACTCACAAAAACAACAACAACAACTTTAACACCCCTCTTTTTGCTTGGGGAGATTAATTCTTAAAGAAGAAACAAGAGGTCTGCCAGCCAAGAGTGAAATTCCGCAACATACTCTCTCTCTCTTTATACCTTGAAAGGGACTGTATGAAATACATTGTTGATAGAAGTTACATTCAACACACTATCACAAAAATTCGTAGACAGGTAATAGTCTCATGTAAATGGACATTAACTACACAGCTAATGCTAAGTTCCAGTATACTTTATAAATTGTTTCTCTGCACCTAAGAAGATGACCATTGATTTCGTGACCATTTTAAGCAAATCAAGATATCTTTATATTTTTCAGTTGACGTAAATTATTATAGAAGTCAATAGTTTTATGTATAAAATTATACCCGATAAACGAGCCAAAGGGTATTGAATGAATCCTTCACAAGAACCTAGCTGTCAAAATTAAGAGCAATCTTTTTCCGCATTAAAGCATGATAGCATTTAGTGTGTTCTTATTCCAGTACGTGGAAAGGATTCCACAATATAAATGGGATTGTTATATAAGAGGCTACATAGACTGGCGTGGATGACGTCATGGCCGCAACATTGTTACTGAGTTGACATCGATAAATACAATGTAAGAGAGGTTAATACGCTTCATCGATTCTCGTTTAATGAAGAAACCGTTTTAAAGAGGCCGATCACTTATCCAATGACAAACCTAACAATGGCTGAAACTGAAAACTTTTCCGCAGCAATCGTAACCATTGCAAAATCTTGTAGCTTACGCAAGCAACAGAATAACTTAAAAAAAGTTTACTATGTAACGGAAACATAATTGGAAAAGGATTCGATTTGGCTGTTTTTGAAAGTTTACGATGAGAGCGGTATGAAGCGCTTTTTCTTTTTAATAGTTTTCGTGACATTAATGATGATGTTTTAATGTTATTGATATGTTTTTAGTTACAGTACGTTGCTTCGAGCATTTTAAAGGCAAAATATTCAAACAAATATTAGGTCCTTACATATGAAATTGGCGTTTTTCGTACTGGCCACTTTAATCACGAATTTCTCCTCTTTGGTAAGGAATTCCAAATTCAAATTTGTACAGCTATAGACTCATGTATTTGTGCTTCGATGATCGTCATTCATTTGTTTTTTTTCTTCTGTTTTTTTCTGTTTGCGTCACTCATTTTACAAAATGGAAAACCATAAATATCGCATTATTTACGAGTACGAGTTCCGCCGTGGCACTAGTGCTGCGGAAACAACTCGAAGGGTGAATGATGTGTATGGCGGTCGTGTTGCAAAAGAAAACACAGTTCGTTTTTGGTTCCAACGTTTTCGTTCTGGAAATTTCGACCTGCAGAACAAGCCCCGTGGACGGCCTGAGACTCAAGTTGATAATGAAGAGTTGAAGGCTATTGTGGAAGCGGATCCATCGCAAACCACGTCCGAGTTAGCTGCAGGCTGCAATGTTAGTGATAAAACTGTTTTAATTCACTTGAAGCAAATTGGGAAGATTAAAAAGCTTGAAAGGTGGGTACCTCACGAATTGACTGAAACAAACCGGCAAACGCGCGTCGACTGCTGCGTTACATTACTAAACCGGCACAATAATGAAGGTATTTTAAACCGAATCATTACCTGTGATGAAAAATGGGTTCTTTACGATAATCGGAAGCGCTCAGCGCAATGGTTAGATCCTGGCCAGCCAGCCAAATCCTGCCCCAAGCGAAAATTAACCCCAAAAAAGTTACTTGTAAGCGTTTGGTGGACTAGTGCCGGTATTGTTCATTACAGTTTTTTCAAATCTGGCCAGACTATTACGGCTGATGTCTATTGTCAGGAATTGCAAACCATGATGGAAAAGCTAGCGGCTAAACAACCTAGGCTGGTCAATCGCTCCACGCCACTGCTGCTTCACGACAACGCTAGACCACACACTGCGCTACAGACGGCTACTAAATTAGAAGAGCTTCAATTGGAAAGTCTAAGACATCCTCCGTACTCCCCGGACCTTGCTCCAACAGATTACCATTTTTTTCGAAATTTGGATAACTTCTTGCAAGGGAAAAAATTCAACTCCGATGGGGCAGTCCAAATCGCCTTCAAAGATTTTATTGATTCCCGTCCGACTGGTTTTTTTTAGTAAAGGGATCTATGAACTACCTATGAGATGGCAAAAGTGCATAGAAAATAATGGTTCATACTTTGATTAATTAAATATATTATATTAAAAAATATTCGACTTTTTGTTTCTCCCATACAAAACGCCAATTTCATATGTAAGGACCTAATATTTTGTAAGGAAAACGTAAAAAGTTTTTTTTAATAAACCTTTTTCGTACATACAAGCCTTCTAAATAAATCTTTCTTACAAAATTAGAAATTTCTCTTAAATTTCACGGTGCGTCTCATAAATTCTAAACGTGCAAGGCTTTTCGTAATCGTCATGATTTTCTATTACCGATACTCTAAATGAATGTGAAATGTAGTGAAAGTGTTTCAATTACTTTACATTTTAATGTATTTAACGAAAAACTCTATAGGATTTGGAGATTTAGAATTCTGGCAAAAAACTATTGTATTAATATTGCTATAAATCATGTTTAAAAAAATTCTTAATACATTCAAATTTATTAAACTCAATTATTTTGTATTTGTAATCTGAAAACAATATTGCTGATAAAATAAGTCTTTTTATTTTTGTATACTAGAACATGATAAAGCTGAATAAGTACTTCATATAAACTGGAAAGTCTCAATTAAATACTAATAAAAAAAAAAGTCTGTATATGAAACAAAGACTTTGCCGTATAGTCACGTA
Organism: Falcaria lacertinaria; assembly: GCA_951449985.1. NCBI lineage: Eukaryota > Metazoa > Arthropoda > Insecta > Lepidoptera > Drepanidae > Falcaria > Falcaria lacertinaria. The sequence goes on along the minus strand of OX602111.1, from coordinate 8,894,736 downwards.
TTCAAAAGACACCTGTCCACGTCATTGAAACCTCACTGTAGCCTCATTACACTTCCCTAGAACCGGGACGAAAGTGTCTAATTGAGTTGTTTCGTTAGTTTTTATTTATCTCTGTCTATGGGCACTTCCAGCCTTCGCAAGTTCTGGGTAACCTATTAGCTGTAACCCGCCACCTCATCAATCAACAACTTTCATAATTATATTTAGTATGGATCTTCATGTCTCCAGTACCATATACTTTAACTGCGTGGTTTTACAAAATAGCTGAACTGGTCTGTCTGTATACTGGTTCAAGAATTAGTGTTGTCTGTGACTTTTACTTTCGCCAAAGTGGTGCAGGGAGTGCGTTGACTGGTGGTGCAACGGGTTTGCGCACGCGCACTGGAGCACCAGTGACAAGGTTGAGAAATACGGAATACCCAACCAACTGGTATTACGCGCTTATGATACCATACTTTTAGCTTCGCGAAATATTGGCGCAATTCTCAGAAATTAAACTCACTTTAGTATTACTTTTTCATTCCACAAACGTATTATTTGGTACGCACCAGTTATTTTTAATGATCTAGTAAGTAAGCCATTAACAAACGTAACCTAATTTGATGGATGGTAAATCAGCCTTCAATCAAACTGAATAAAGAGTTCTTGAAATAAATTTAATACATAATTAATGTAATGTATCCGATATTGGGCAACAAATAAATTATTATATTAATAAGTACGCATAAGGCACTTGAACGAAATGTAACACAATTAATCCCCACGTTACGAAATCGAGTGTGTTGAGCCTATCCGATTTCGAAGCGGCAATGCGGGCGGGGGATAACCGCAGAACGCAAACCAAATCCATAAAACAGGGCAAAAGCTTTATACTTTCCGGACCATTTAAAGGTGCACCTCTGCTGTGGACAAGGCCAGACAGCGTGAATGTGCCAGCACCAGTCGCGGTTCACGACAATTGCATTCCATATTACTTCTGCTCGATTGAATTTAGCAACTCGGCCTCAGGTGTTAAAGTTAATTTTATTACGACAACAGTGAAACCTTTCGTTGTATGACAATTTTAAAAGCGGATCTAATCGATTTCAAATCGCAAACAAATGTAAGAGACGGATGTCGACAACGCCCTTGTCATAAATCGATAAGTTTCTCGATTGATATCTATTCAATTGATGAACTGACTTCGTTTTGTTATCATTGCAAGCGAACGAATAATGTTGCAATTTTATTAATCCTCGACCTCATTGCCTTAGAAATAATTTTACGAATTTAAAATTCAAACTTAATAAGATTATTAAAAGGTTAATTTGTTTCAGGTAAGTGCCACTGAAATGTTCCTTTCAAGGGAAAGCTAATATACGGCTCATAAGAATAAACAGTCACTTGAACATAAAACGAATGCTATTCATCACCATCACGTCAGCATATGTACGTAAAGTGTACGTATTGAAATCGTACACTTGTCAACCCAACCCAGACGTTAAGACGGATGACGAATGAGGTGTCAAAAAACCACGTGTTGTTATATCGGCACCTGTAATTGTGTTGAACAAGCATAATTAGCAATTAACTGGAAAACCGGAGGTTCATTGTTAATAATACCGATTAATTATGGAAACGGAACGTTAACTGAATCATTAAATGCACTGCCCACCTCTATTTGAATCCTTATTCATAGACAAGCTTACCGGTCTGTGCCTTATATAAATAAATTACACACTGATTTAGACACAGCTATTGTTTTCAATGAAACACGCAGGGAATGTTAGTTTTGTTCGCCTTGCTATTTACTTATTAGAATTAATTACAATTATCTGGCATATCTATGTAATCCGTCTTATGGAGGCGTGTCGCAAATGCGTGATTTTAAAAGCGAAAGGCAATGACTAACATTGGTCGTGACAAAAATAACACGACTTCTTTTAATTTATAACATGAATCAGATGGAATAACTTCTATAACAGCTGTACATTTCAAAGGTCGAATTATAGATACCTATGAATTATAGTTATAATAAATAAACAAAACAACAAATAAGGCTCTTCCAGAAACCTTCAAGGCAACTAATTATATAATTATACAAAAAATGGCAAAGATTCATAGAAATTAGTGAATAGAGCAGTATCAAGGTCAGTCTACCACCGACCAGTGAAGAACCTGACAAGAACAATTGTATATATTATTTGGCACCATCCTATAAACTGTTTCATGTAACTTATCGTATGACTTCGTCCGTGCAAATAAATGTTTACAATGCAAATTGTGCGTGTATACAAAAAACATAGGTCTATAGCCTCATGGTACCGTTAGAGTACAATGAACGTTCGTACCCTTCCTGGCTGTTAACTTGGACATCTGTATGGCAAAGCAAACAACCAAAATATTAATAAGAATACGCACCTTCAAAGAAACAATATGACAGCTGTGCTTTCTATGTAATTTCGCATAATAATAACACCAATTCATACAGTATATTTTTTCCCAATGCAAATACAATGACGTGGTGTAATTTAATTTGTTTGCATTCTACTAAGCACGTAAATGGATGGAGGTTAATCAATTTCGAACGTGCTATTATGGGTCTAGACTGATGCAGTTACTTCTTGTAAGGAATCAGTCATCGTTTAAAATATTTCTCCTCACTAAAGTTCTACTAAATATGGATATATTTGGCATGGGGACGTCTTACCTAGATTTTTAAAACTACGAGTATTAAAAAAATATTAATGAATCTATTTCCATCATACGAGATAGATATCAAATTCGCAGTACTTAATATTTTGGCAGAAGCTTAAGGTTATCTCTAGCCTTTAGCGATGCCATCTTATCCCCTGAAATTATCTAGAAAGTTACTCATAACATTTGTGTAGACTTTCATTTAGTTAAATCATCATCAAACGAGCTATGATCGACGATCGTAATAAAATAAAAGTCAACGATATATCTAATGACGCCGCTACCGTATTAAAAAAAATGTGTAGGATTTGATGCAGACTTTTAATCTTTTTGAGTGTCAAATGCTACTGCAAAAGAATAAAATTATAGTTTAAACAAATCGGACGTGCTGGACTCGCACACCGAGGGTTCCGTACTAAAAAACAAGCTAGGTTAAATGACAATCTTAACTTTGCTGTTCAATAGACTTACACTGTTATTGCATCAACCGCAAACAACAGGTTTGTAATAGTTAATTCGCTCTTATTTTAGGACATATAAGAATGCACACTCTATGAGCATAACAAGCCTCTACTTGTTGCCATTATTAAGATAGATCAAAAAACAAAAAATACGTTTCTAGTAGGGGGACCCTTATTATTTTTTTATATATGGATTTCACATAAAACAAAATGTCTAATGAATTTCTTGACGACAACAGAGCTTATTAGATACATAGAAAACTGTCTCATTATCATTATTATCATAATACTGGCGCTAGATGTATTATTATTGCTGTGGTCAGACATCGTAAATTCATTATAATTCCGATCTATTTAATTTAATTTATGGGACCATTTAATTTAATTAACAGCTAGAAGATGTAACTTTAAATGATGATGTATTATATTGAGAACACGTTCACAAGCTCTGGGCACTAGTTAATTAATAATCAAACTGTCTAGACTAATTATTGCTGAAACAAATTAATGCAATGCAACTAATATTTACATATAAATATAGACACGTTATATACAAAATCCTGTCAGTGTGCGAAGCAAAACGACCCGACTATTTCTACATATGTACTAGTTTTTCCTCGCGATTTCGTCTACTTAGCAATAAAATATATGATGTTATACAGCCTAAAGCCTTCCTCGATAAATGGACACCAAAATTCCAACAAGTTGTTCCTAAGATAAACGTGTTCAAGCAAACAAAGAAACTCTTCAGCTTTATAATTTTCGTTTAGATTTAATTATATTTAAACTTTTTAACAATAAAACAGTAAATAAGGAAAAAATTGACACTGGAATTACACGTCACATTATCATGTCGCATGTAGGTGAACTGATAAGTGAAACAATGTATCGAATTAACAGCACGGACATGTCGGTAAAAATAGACTCATCGTCGTTTGCGACTGTTTCAGATCCGTTATAAACCTACAAGTGATCTAGGAACAACTTTTACTGCTGCTATAACCAGTTTAAAAAGTGTCAACCTAACAACATACACTATCACCTTGAATAGTCGCCTTACCAATTATTTATTCTGCAACCGTACTTATTAGCGCTACTAAAATAACAAGTAGAGTGATTTTTTTTTAAATATTTATTTGCATTTCAATCACGACATCATTTTTAAATAAATCTGACATTAGTAACCAAAACTGCAGTAACCAAAAAAAACCGCAATTTTTATGTTGCTGCTACGCGCTACGTCAAATTTCGAAATTTTCACACGTAATACGGGCCCTGATAACATAATAATTATTTAATATAGGCTCAAAATCGTATTTTTATTAGCCAATCGCCAAATTCATTAAACATATTTTCCTAGTAAAGTTTTTTTAAGTGGGTGCCCTTGTCATAGGTGATAGCAGATATCACTTGCCATAAGGTAAGTTTAATGCCAATTTGAAGTCTCGGTCTAAAATACATATAAAACCTATAATAATGATATTTTTTATATCTGCTTCAGGATTTCATTTACACACTCTTGTTCTAAAGTTCTAAACCCTAGCGGATACTGTACTTTGGAAAAAGTACATTACGCTAATACTATGTTAGAGGCGGGAGGTGTTTTGTCTGCCAAATAACGCATAATTTATAATCACAATTTTAAGCTTTCTTGAAACAGCTTAATACTTGAAGTGCAAAACTAGTTTAATATATGCTAATAAATTATAAGCTGCAAAATGTTATTTCTTACACGATATGCAAATTTCTTCACGTAATTATTTATCTTCTAAGTTTAATTAAATTATATTAGTTGGTAGAGTGAGCACAATAATTCAGATCGAGGCTATTCAGCCAACACCTAAAACAGGCCCAGAAATATTTATTGTATAATGTGCAATATGTAATGCTGTAAATTATATATCTAGATAGAGATAGCACATAGATATACTCTCTATACATACAAATAAATAAAATTAAGTGTCTGTTCTCAATGTCAAAATAAAAGATTTTTCCAAATGCATATGGAAGTAAATACAATACAAATAACAAAACCAATTTCAACTGTTTGTTTCGGCTGACATCCGAAACGGCTAAATCGATTTTAGCTGGCAGATATCTAATGTTATAATGAGGAACGGTACTTTTATTTTAGTAAAATAATTAGGGTTCCACACAAAATGAACCATGGAATTGTGAACAAAATAGGGTTTCACGCGTACGAAGTCGCGGAGACAACAGCTAGTCTCCAATAAAACTATAGTTCCGGACAAAGCAATAGAAAACTTAATTCTTTTTCAACACAATGTTATGGCACAATAACGTCGCAAGACGCGTGAGAGCAATTCAGAGTGTCGTAGACGGGAAAATATATTACTTAAGGAAATATTAAACCTAGTTATATGTGTATGTACAAAATGGCAACGATAATTTACAGGCTTGCTAACATTCTCATTTAATGTAATTACTGAATACTTACACACACAAACACGGAAATTAATCAAAATATGTCATTAAATATTTGTGATTACTTGTTCTATTAATGAAATCTAACTTTATTCGGTACTAGCATTTGACGATTTATATTGATTTTGATTAGGAAAAATATCCGGTCTTGAACCTGTAGGTATGAATAAAGATATGGATACTGCCCGCCCCGAAAAGGACTAGGCGCTATACGTATTTAAGTATATACTGTGAGTTTTCTGCAGATAATGTAGTGATAGGAATACAATAAAAAATACGAAATATATTATAACGCCTTCCTGCAAGGGTACCCGCAGAGGTAGGCAGAGGTGTTACAACACCCATCTTACACTGAAGATAATTTGATGTCAATGTAACAGATGGTGAGTTACCGACTCTGAGGCACTACTACATGCATCTTGGAATTCCTTCTCAGACGTATGCAGGTTTCCTCACGATGTTTTCCTTCACCGTGAAGCTCTTGGTGTCACTAATGACTGCACTTTCAGACTAACTCATTGGTACAGACAGACCGGTGGATTTCAAATTTCGTCGCTAGATTTGTAGGCAACGCTTCATATCACACAGCCATCAAGGCTCTAATATTTTTATCCACTAATTTAGTAGTTGCGTCGTAACAATAAGAAATGATTCACTGTCAAACCTAGCCTTAGCATTAAAATGCTAGCAGCACTGCCCATTTCATTCACAAGTATGCAAGTCTCATTCATTCATTCCATATGCAATTACAACACTTCTACTATCACTTTAAGACATTATCTTTAATCTTGTCAACTGATTTCTTAATATTGGACCCACCCTGGTTTTAGGCAATAGTTATTTGGGTCAAGGTTCATTTTTGGTTTAGATTTTTTAGAAAGCATGTTTCTTTTGTTGTACACTTTGTGTTTGTTTCGATTCTCAGTGGTGGCTTGTGGATGCGTCAGGAAGGTGGAAATTAAAACTGTTGCACTGATATAAGTTTATTCTAAAATCACTTTTCACATTTCGCGGTCTTGTCGACTTCGGATATAATGGAAGTGTTGCCACATGGCAGAAACTTAAATATTACTTTTTTTATACATTAATGTTGCCAACATAGTCGTTTGGTGGGGACATTCGTATTATTTATACTATCTACATAATTGAGTAGTTAGGACAAAGTCAATTAATATCTTATCAGTTTACATAGAACTAAATTTAGATTAGTTAAATGTTCGTAGGTCGATAGAACATCTATAAAGTATACTGTTAAGAAAATGTGCAGAAAATATTATTATGAACACACTGAAGTAACCATAGTATAAAGTTAGTTTCAATAAAATGTATAAATCAGTTTAATTTTAATTAATCGCTCCCGGATACACGGAGCACTTTCGAAAAGCAATATTAATATCCTTAAGCGAAAACTAACAAATTAGACCGCCCTAAAATAAAATTTCTCGCTATGAAGAGGGGCGCCAAGGCGTGAATCTGTAACTAGATAGGAATCAAAGCGGCTGCAGTGCAAAACAAAAAAGGGTCGACACGTGAGTCTACGAAAAAAAAAGTCACTCGAAGCGAAAGTTGGTACTCGACAGCTCGGTCCAGATACAAAAATAATGTACCTATCTATTGAACAGTGAAACGACTTCAAGTGAAATACGCGTTCGGAAATTAAAGTGTTTATCTACAGTGTGGCGAGTCACGTCCGACCAAACATGGGATCGTGTGAACGCACGTACCTAAATTTGTTTACGAAGCTCATGTCTCAAGAAAAAATAGATAAAAGTAAGTGATTCTGCCCTTAAGTTTGTGGAGCGAGTTCATTTGTGGCTTGATATTGCATCACAATAAACTTAAATCATATTTGGAAAACCAATCTTTTTGTCTTTGGTATTCGATGTAGGTAGTTAAGTGATAAATGTTTCTCATCAGCGAGTACCCACGCGCCTACAAACCGATGTTTGTCAGGGAGTATTGTTTCTTTGAACGTATTATTTAGCTAGTTAACCAACGAAACGTATCATAATGTAACATGATAGGATCAAAAGACTCGGCGCAGATGGAAGTAAGCGATGTCGTGTGGCAACCCAGGCGTGAAACGTTCATTATTTCGAGTTAAGTAATATTAATTGCTATCTGAGTTTATAAAGGAAAGATTTTGTTGCCAGTTGCAACCGATTAGTCTGACACTCGCGCTCGTTAACCCCCAATTGATGCAACGCCACCGTTCGATGTTGCGAAAACCCTAATTGGCAATGTTAGAAAAATTGCTCGGCGCAGATTCCACTGTGGTTGATTGATGAGCTCAGTTTTTTTGATGCGTATGATGTACCAGTTTTCCTTCGACAGCCTGCCGCTTTAATAACGGTGTCAAAGAACACGTCGGTGTATCAATCATCATTACGCACGTGATGCAACACGGCGTAACAACATTAGCCGCTCACAACCGCTACGTCTGCCGTCTCCCACTGACGTGAGCAAGGTTTTGTATTGTGTTCCATGGCATACTGGAGCTCGGATTACACTATTTTGGCAATTGTAGTAAACAAAGGAAGTACGACTGATGACCTCAGACACAAATTGAACATTTGATTAGCTGTTTGTTACAGCATCCGTATATTATTTTAAGTACATATCTTGTTTCGGATATCATTATAGTACGACACATGTTTGATCTCTACATGTATATGTATAACCTGTTTTCTGTATAGAATCTTGCTATACAAAACCTAATAGGTTTTTAATGGCATCCGGACCGGACGTCGTAAAGCATGATGTCGACACTAAGGATCTCACGTGGTGCAACAGATAAATAATTAAAGCGGATTACGGAATGGCGATGAATTAAGAAGTGTAAAATTACAGTTTCCGTAACACGCACATGTACACGCGAAGATATCGGACCATCTCACGACACGTACCACGTTCCACTGATTTGAAGTATTTTAAAACAACTTATAATGGGTAGAAGATGGGCTAATCATGGCTATCATATAGAGAAAATTAAAAAAAGATAAAACGAAATAGATTTCCAGTAAGCTCTCTCTTCGAGTAGTTTTTTCTTATTTTGCTGATCTTTTCAATTTAGCCTCGCGTTTTAATAAGATAATTTCAACATTAGCTATTTCGATTTCAATCTTTTACTCAAAAGCTTAGTTACCCGACTACAGCGAAGCAAAAAGGAGGGTTTTGATTTTGAACTTACTTTTTGCTACAAGGCTTATCAAATGTCGTTATTAATGTTCTGTCTGTGTGTACCAATGTTATTAAGAACTGGCTTTGAGCGCTCACACAGCCCCTTGAAACAATCAGAAATACAATAACTATAATGGTCAATTACCGTAAGTAATTTGGTCAACTAATAAAATTGGCCTGTGCAGTCTGGCCTTTAGCCGTGGCCTTCAGAGTGCACAAATTATGGTCTCTTTGTTGCTTTTGTTTGTTATTTTTATATCATAATGTGTGAACTCTGTTGTAACGAGTGTTATTGTCTGCCAGTCAGACGTCGATAACTTATTACATGTAATTCCTTTACAATGGAACGTAAATTTGGTATCCTCAACTAATGCTGGAGTTATGAAAGAAGAAAAACTTAATCTGGCTAAGGTAGTCGATAGGCCTCATTGTGATGAAGATAAAGCATACAGGAAAATGACAGCAGTAGATTTTGATATAATTAGAGTGTTGAACTTGCGTTATATATTTAATTATAGATTAATAAATTTTAACTTAATTAATTAGTCTGTTAGCCTTCTTAAGCCCACTAAATGAATAGACTGATTTCAGATATTTTAGGGTTCCTGGTGAGAATGAACAGAAGATTGTGTGATTGTGAAATGAAACTTAATTAAACCAATTTAACAGCCGATATCGGGAAATAAAGAAAAGATTCTAATAATTCAGGAATAATCATAAAATTCCATAAAAAAAAGTCTTTTCATGAAAAGGGGTATCACTATAAATGGTTTAAATTTTTCAACAAAAACCTAAGGCACGAACGTTAAAACCTATGAATGAATGAATTAGCTTTATTTCAGACAAATAACAGTCCATACATCTATATCAATCTTTTCCGGCTAGTTTTATAAGAAACTAACTGAGTCATTTTTGTTCAGAAAAAAACCCTCTCTAATTTAAGTTTAGTGTAACTAAAGTCATAACATAATAAATTATATTATTTACGTTTTTGTGCATACCATATTGACATTGTAAAAACAAATCGAAACGAGTGTCCGGCTTCGAGCTACGAGCAACCAGTGTCCGGTACAAAGAAAAAACCAGAGCGGATCCAACCATTAAGGCTTTATATCAGACGAATAAATCTTAGATTAATAAAACAGCTCATTGTTTTTATATACAATATTAGTGATGTATAACTACTACAATTTATTACGAGCATTCTGTAGTGTTGATTTCATTTCACACGCCAAGCACTTAAGATCTATTACCCTAGATTAATTTGTTATGATCCTTAATGTGTACATGAATTTAAAAACTTTATCCAAAGAACTGTTTTTTTTTTCTTATACCACACGTACAAGTATTAAGTACAGTGTCAAATCACTATTAATATTTATGATTTGCCTGCCCTTAATAAACAAAAATATAGTTTTTATTGGCTGTAGCCTGTGGCCCGATAATTATATCGAGCAAGTTATTTTAAGCAATATATGACTAGGAAACGTGAACCGGAAGTCTGGTTTTATAAAAATAGACAAAACTGAGCAGGATGTTGGTCAACAGAATAGAGTGCAACACGATTGCGGAAGCCCGCCCAATACAATTTACCGCCCAATGTTCGCCCTCGGCTTGGAACCTACTTTATTACCGACTATGACTCATTCGAACAAAACGCTTCAAGTCAATAGGGGTGTCCCGTTTTCTTCAAGGGTCTAATAAATAGGAGAAACTCAGTCCGAAGTCATGGATATGTATAACATGTTGCAAAAACAATTACTGTGCTAGTAGCATTACTACTAGCGCAGCGTATCCTCGTGGAGCACTGGCAACATTACTACACCACAGAAACACAACACTACACCAAAGTTGTGTTCTTTACTGCGGTCTTCTGTAAGGTGGGGGTACAGTCCCCAGCCCGGCTCCAATTTTAATGGGAAATCTCAAGGGAGATCACATTTCATCCCATCTTTTAAAATGGTGTGATTAATCACTGTACTTAAGCTTAGAAAACATATTGGTACAGACATCAGATGTCAGGTCGTTGCTTCAACCATAAAGCCACCATGGCTATGAAATAGGTAGATGGTAGCCCTGTGCCAAACATGCAATTGTAGGAGGCCTGCAAGGCGTAATCGTGTGAACCTGAGTCCTGAGCGACGCCTGTCTCTATTACGTCGTAGTGCCAACCTACCATTATTATATTATCGCAGCTACAATTTATATCGACTGTCGATACGGTGACGTTAATTTGATATCGACTTATCACGACTGTATTTAAATATTTCGCCCTGGGCGTGTCGCTAAAACGCTCACTTTAATTTAAAATGGACCGAGAAGGCTGATTCAGATTTCTGATAATGATTTCTGGTGAACTTTAAATTAATGTTGTTTCCTAAACACTGAACGAAATGACTTGTTCCAAATGTTTGCATATTACATAAGTCGAGTTGTTATTTATCCATTGTTACGGTTTTATTTCATCCATAGGCCTAGACAATATTAGATTATCTTGCTAGGAGAAGCTGTAATAACAATAATGTGTTATATAGATACACAAACATTATCAACAGTTTTTTTTTCTGTCTAGACTCTTACGACTAAAATTTAACATCGTGATACAAGTTCTCAACCAAAATTTCACTTAGCTCGCAACAAAGGAAAAGGCTGACAGATAGATGCATATCTCTGTGATTGAATATCACTTTGGATTGAATCGAGAATTTATAGACATCAATCAATTACAAATCACTTTTGGAATAAATCGATAAAATCGGCATGAGAACGATTTACTTCGCCGCTATTAAAAAAAAACGTGTTAATTGGATTTTTTTGAGCTTTAATAGGACTTGCAAGGGCATTTAATGCACTAAAAGTATTTATTATTGGGCATTAATAATAACCATACCTGTAACTGGTGCAAAGTTATAAGTCGGGGGTGACCATGAGTTGCAAAAGCGTGAGTAATGGGCGCGATGTCAAGGCCCCGCAATCGATACAATCTAATGACAAACGACCGATATCGAAAGAGATTTTGATGAGATATTAATCGTAAACGCTTAAGTATATTAAAGGTCATTGGACTATATGTATAAATTGCTATGCGATACTTTATAAAATCTACAGCGGATCTGCCTGTTTCTTCCGACCATAACTATAAATAACAATTTTTTCGTCCACGTAGGAATAAAAAAAATCTGGATCTGGAAAACAGCGCCACCAACTAAATCCAATCCAACGAAGAATAATCCAGAAGACCACTTTATTTAAAACCTACAACTAAACCTACACCACACTATTAAACCTACCGACATTATTAAAAGCCTACTAACTACATACTTATAATGCATACAAATACCCAGATGCTAGGCCAACATGTTTCTCTCATAAATATTTGCCTCGGCGGGAATCGAGCCCGCGACCCCTAGCGTAGCAGTCAGGTATACTAACCACTAGACCAGCGATCTCCTCAAATTGTAATAACTACCACTGAGTTATTTAGTTATTTCTATTGTAATAACTATAACCAATTACCTGTAAATAATCAATTACTGGTCCTACCTAACGACAGAACGAATAAGGAATTATGCAACGGAAAACAGAGTAAACAATGCAAGTAGAATGCAACTTAAATTGCGAGCACATTTTATCGCAACACTCGAATTACCCAGCCTTATTTGCATAACCCAGTGTAGCACATTAGTACTGAGTGTCAGCCATGCGATTGTCTTCTTTGAGACCAACATAACCCATTTACATGAACAACTTATCCCATCTACACAAAAGTCAAATTAAGGCTGAGGACATTAACGATCGAATTGCGAAATTTTTCGCTAGTTGTTTTCTTTGTAAAAAGCCGTTGGCCTTACTTCACTGCTACTGTTATTACTTTACATGAATTTTTACATGAACCTTGCTACACTTTCACAAAGTAGCCCGACATTTGCTTTAATTAAACAGTCTGTTTAAGTCGCATATTTATAAATCTAATATAGTAAGGTATTAAAAAGGAATGATTACAGTATTTTTATATGCATCTATATTTGCATACTGTTTGTCGAACTGTCTAATGTTTATATCTGTTTGTAACCTTTCCATAGCTAAGCCGAAAATAAGTTTAAAAATAAGGACGCAATTAAAAAAATATAAGGATGTAGAGAAAAAATAGGGATTAGATAACCCTAATGTTAAAAACTAATTCCACTCGTATTAAATTGTGGGCAATAAATATTTTGGTTATAGGACGTTTTTGTTATATGACCTTAAAAATAAATGCGAGCATCGCAACAACTAGAGCAGTAAATTGCTCTTTAGTACAAACAATGTTGGCGCTTTTAAACATTACGAAGCAGTTTTTAATTCTCTTATTATGGCATAATGACGCCGCGAGGGACATGCTTCAAGCAACACTCACATTATAATATGCGGCTAAATATTGCTTATTTTAGTATTGATATCTACCTGTCTTACAATAAATTTATTCCTTTATCATTAAAATTCCGATGTCTAGCATTGTCAATTAAATTGAGTCCAATTTAAACTAGGCGTCGTAAATAACTTAGCGAAATAGTCGTCCACGATCCCTGACAAAATCGTTCCCTTTAGAACGATAGAATATTCACGCTCTTGCTAATAGATATAGTATTTTTAATTTCAGAAAATTGAACTGATCTGCACAACTCCTCTAGTTAGGAAGCTACAAGCACATAATTTAGCGTATTTACATTACAATTATCAAAAGAAAATCGTGTCATATTGGGAATCTCCATTTTTTAAAGTCAGTTAAAACAGGCACGGTTGACGATGTGCACGTGAATGATCCATTGTATGTTTTAGTTTCTCAAATCACATACATAGTTGGTAGCACAAGTTGGTAGGCCTCGGTAGGCTTCGGTGCGATGGCCATTACACTTGGATTACACATAAACGCAACGTTACCCCATTTCAGTTGCGATATACAATATATTTAACGTCTATTATAATAATATCTGCTTTTAAATATGGTGTAACAGACCTTCGTCCACAATTAAAATTGCGCTTGAGACTGTTCTCAAACAAAGATACCTTTAGCTCGGACAATAGCAGATCAATTATTTAGGTTCACTACGAGATTTTGGATTAATATGAGGAAATAAACGCTTAGAACAACAGCCATTTGGACAATATACCTATGTATTATGGCAATGAGTTGATCGTATCTAACATGGCATAATGGAAATGGTGTTTTGAATTTTACTACCGTAAAAGTATTCATTAGAGCGAGTACATCTCAAACATCTGTATGATGTATACAAATATTGTAGTTTGTTTTAAAAGTAGTTGTTACACAAAATTAAAGAGTTTCGTTAACATTTCCTTGATTGCTGAATCGTAACTTACGAGTAGTTTCTTGGGTAATTTTGCTCGTGACTTTTTGATACTTTTTATGGAAACTAATCACGTTTGAAAAAAAACATAAAATAACTTTTGTAAAAGCCAATTTTTTACTCTTTATTACTTAGAAATATGTCCGTCCATCTCTTAGTATCTAAATCAAAATGTCAATAAAACTAATAATTTATTCTTTTATTTTCAGGTAACATTTGACGTTTTTAAATTAAGGCGATAAGGAATGGGTAAGCTTAAAACGGTACCGCTACAGTACAGTGTTTATCTTAGTCAAGTAAGTTATAAGAGAAGCAAGTTATAACTTGAAGCGAGCAGATAATTGCTTTATTAGCAGCACTATCGACTTTTTAATTGAAATCAACTTGTATATAAATAGGTCCTACCTTAAAAAGTGTACGTACTCTAAGCCCGCAAGCTTACATGAAAACGAAAAAGTGTGTTAAAGAATTTCGTTAGTTGACTAACTACACAAATTCAAAATATCTCCAGATCATGGTCTGTATGCCACTTCCTTTAAAATTGGCCAACTGTTTTGACGTGATTGAGTAACAAAATAAAAACTCCACATTGATTTATGGTACATATTAGTAGGAAGCATTATACAAAATCAGCTAAGTATGTCGCTGGCAATGGAAAATAAAGGTAATTTCTCAATTCACAGACACGCTCGCGCTAAAACATGGTAGTTTCTTGATAATAAACGGTTCTTTCATTGTAATGAGCGGTTTTAACAGTTTTCTTAATAATCCTCAACGCACAAGTGCTCGCTAATTATGGAGCCCGTGAGAAGCTAACGTTTAAGGAACTAGAATATTTAATTTACGCCAATTTCGTAAATGAAAACACCAAAGCCAGTGCTGCCAACATGCTCTCAATTTGAAACGGAATATTAGATTTAATGGGCGCTAGTTTTGATTCCAGAGACAAACTGGATTGCGAACCAATTCAAAAAGTAATTAGTGTTCCATAATTACAACTTCTAAGGAAAAATAAAGTACCTACCTAGCCTTAGACAGAGAAACTATAAATATGAAACGGGAACTAAACTAACAAATACAATTTATCGACTGATATAACATATATAATAAGAAACATTTAAAACGGAAAAAATGAAATATCCCTCTTTATACGTTTTATTACACAACAGCGCATAATACTACAAAATTCCAAGCGGAACTCTTCCGATCACACGCCTCGCTATAATTGCATCGATGCAATAAAGCTGTCAATAAAGCCATATTCATAAAATGTAACTTCCAGTACACAAATTTAAAGATTGAGACACATCTACCACACGCAACATAACGTGTCGTGTGTAGGTATAGCGTGTGTATGGCAATTAAGACCTTCATAACTGCCTTATTAAGGCCTAAACTGAATAAATGATTTTGATTTTAGCAGAGAATTTTGCAGAGAACTTTTTGTGTTATATAAACTATACAGGGCCCATTCTGTTGTTCAAAATGACTAAACTTACAAAAAAAATTACTAAACTTAACTAATTTGACAGTTCTAAAAAAATTGCCATCCTTATTTAGCCCCGCACATGAGAAAGGGATAGCAAGACATTTAAAACTGTCAAATTAGTTAAGTTTAGTAATTTTGTACAACAGAATTGGCACCATTGTCAACATTGTTAATAGATAATAACCATTAAGCTGATGCTTTTAAGGTAGTCATAGAAAAAAGCGACCCAAATGACATACGATCAATGAAATAGGGTATATTACTCAAAGATTTGGAAGTCTGTACAACTTTGTCTCGGCAATTCAGGGTTTCGGAACCCTATGTAGTAACTATGTGAACATCTTTCATCAAACCTTTCATCACACATAACATTTTATCCATATGTTTGTGTGTGTGGACACAATAATGATTATGACAATAACCACAGCCGGCTAAATTGCACACGTTATAGAGTAAACGGATTAATTTAGTTGGTAGTTGAACAAATGATTAAATATTAGGGTACATTAGGCGCTAGGTAGCATATTAATAAGAAGGTACAATATTTATTGCTACCGCTATTTTGGTTTTTAAAAGAGTAATTGCTGAGTTTCTTGCCGGATTCTTCTCAGCAAAACCGACCTTCCGAATCCGGTGGTAGATTCTGACGATTTGAAAGTGCTTGCCTGTAAAGTCTAATCAAATAAAGATCTTTTTGAATTAAATTGAATTGAATATATTACATTTTTCAACAATTTAATGAAAAGTTCGGTAACCGTCACAATATATTTTTGGCTGTAGATATTTATAGTCAAGCTGCTATCTATATATTGCACTTTAAATAAATTAAATATATTATAAACATATAAATTCAAACATTTATTATCCGTACTTTCAACTACCCAAGGTTAGTAACAGCTCAGAGTAGAAAATATATACTGGTAACAGTTATTAATGACAATTTACTGTCAATGAATAGTTTTAAATTATTTCAACTTATATAATTTTATTACAAATTATATACAAGTTTGCATTAATCAATCAACTAGGGACCTTGAAGCCCAGAAACAGTTCCCGGCTCAACTCTCTATGCAAAAAAATTTAGTCTCAAAGGCAACTTCTCACGGTTGGTTACAATACAATGATCATACGTATGGTAATTGTTCAAGAAAAAACGTCCACACACTTGATTCATTCACAGTAGCAGCCATATTTTCAGGTGAGGTAAATAACGAAACAGAATTCAATGCAACACACTCACAAATCATCATTTCATCAAATCAAATCAGATACGCAGACATTTTTGCTACGTTAGTCCTTCGTTGGAATTTCGTTTGGTTTAAGTTCCTTCATTATACATATTTCACGTAGTTTAAATACCACACACATACAATATAAAAGCAAAGACGATGTCACGGTAAACCACGAAGCAGATGGTGAGACGAACAGGACAACACTAGTGTGGAGACAGACATTCTTGGAGTTTATGGACCTGCGCTCAGCAGTGGGATGTACCAGACTGACAGTACCACATACAATTTTCATAACACCCAGAGAATCTGCGGTGCTCAGGGATAAGCTCTTAGCAAATACCTGTAGGTAATTTCAATATTCCGTCGTACCTGAGTTCATCTAAGAACCCAAGTTCGGCCTAAACATGGCACTCAACTGGTTATCAGATAAACAAGATCATCAATAAATCATAAGTATATACGTGGTAAGAGAATAGCGAGGTGATCTTCCTTAGCAGCCACAAAGGAAAGATCTTCAAGCTAGGCGGGTATCGCGCCAAAGGAACTGCGAGATTTGTATATAAGAAAACTCCCGCGCGCATAGCGGGTGGTAGGATTGTGTCTTTGAATGGAATGTACACAAATCGTAAATAACGCCATCTTATGTGTGATAAGTAAATTTCAAGGTTTTCTTATTGTAACCAGAGGGCAGAAGTTAAGTCGTGATAGATACACGTAAATATATGTTCACCAATGTTTAATTCAACTTGTACTCTAAAATAGTGCGGTAATAGTTGCCTTTTTATTGCATTCCTTAACAAGTTGCGTGTACGCATCAGAATATTAATGAAAGTATCTACATCAGTCAGACATGATAGAGCAACTCTTTAACTATTCCACTCTCAATTTAAATTAAATAAAGACATAAATATGTAGTTTATAATTAGGATAATAGTGGAAGGTAACGTGAATTTACTGCAAATGACTACATTTATTTCCTCAAAGGAGGAGAGTTAGAGCAGATGTTTCCTTAACGCCATTCGGTTTGCTGCACACGTTTTATTGGGTAGCAATGTTATTTTAATTGGTTGAAGATAACGCACTATATATTCATATACAGTCCTTTATTAGTAATGAAGTGAATACTTACACTCTAGATACTTGCTTCAACTTGTATAGCAAAGAATACAGTTGATCATAGAAACAATTGAATGAAAAATATGCTGTTATAATTTTAAACTACTTGTAACGAGATCCAGTGGTGCCCATTGGATGAGTGTATGCACCAGTCGCCTACTATAACCACATAAAAAATCGAGACACTTCTGCACTAATATGATAAAGAATAAATATTTGATTGTTTGTTTTTTTATGTTGAATAGGCTCCGAAACTACTGGACCGATTAGGAAAATTCTTTTCTATTGGAAGCTAACATTACCTGATGAACATAGGCTACATTTTACCGCGGGAAAATGCTTTATTCCTACGGGAAAACGGTTAATGTATACTATATTGCTACGCGGGCGAGGTCGTGAGGAAAAAGATAGTTTAAATAATATACGTTTTTTTCACTTCAAAAATATTTTAAATAAAACCTTCATATGTTCATTCCATATACGTAACTTGTATGAATACAATTTAAAAATTGAATAAATACGTCAAGATTTCAATACATATTATGCAAATATTGCCCAATAAAGGCACTGGACTAAGAAACTGGTGCTTAGTCATATTCGGAACTCAATGGTACTAGCAATATCTAGACACGCGGTAGCGTGTCAAACCAAGTTCAATTATTTTTCCAAAAACCTTTATCATGTTTGAACCTTACGTAATGTGAAGGAACAATGCGCTAACTAGACTAGAAGCTCGCAGTGAAAGTGATGCGAAGATAGACGTTGGAGGCACGCACCTGTGCGTCAGAACGTAATTATGCGAGCGTTGTGTATTCATTATACTACTTGATGATATACTAACCTAATGGCGTAATAGTATGGGTGTGGTATTAGTTGTAATTTGTTCACGATTTCAAGAACACATGAGTCATAAAAGATATATCAACACATGCATCATTCGTAAGCTCATTGGCATAGTTATGCACAATTATGAATTAAAATTAGCTATATAAGGTAGGATAGGACATACCTCCTAGAGTTAGCCTGTGGCAATATTAAACATTCGTTCACTAAGACAAAATGCCAGGTCTCTTGAACATAGTTACGTAAAAAAAATCGTTAAGTATCGCTGTACCCTATAGCGATACTTAACGATTTTTTTTACGTATTTTGTAACATTAAACTATGTAGATTTTTTTGATGTTACTGTATGCAATTTGATAAAAGTACGTAGGTACTCTATTTATAGAACATAAATGGACATATTCGTAAAAATATCATGTTTTGGAATTGTTAGGCACGTCATCTGTCCCATACAGTTTACATTTTATCATAGTATAGTATATAGAGCGCCATTTCACTCTTGACTTGCACACCTCTTTTGCTTATTTTAGATTCATCAATCTCTACATACATGCTCGCCAACTCCAAGTACTTTTCCATTATACACTTGAATAATTTATAATTGATATACTATGATAGATAATTTCCTAATAATGTAACTGATATTTGATTCAGTGTTTTTCACCCCAAACGTCAATCATCAGGGACATAAATAATACACGACCACATGTCACTATGAAAACTGTATTTAATTACTTTATGTATAAGCTCAGTGTAGATAATATACTACGTTTCCCACGCAAGTAGGCGTAGATACAACTTCAAGTAATCTGAACAATTTTATTAATAAAGTTATTTATTAACTGCTTTAACTTCGGTAGTCAGTAATTACGGTCAGTTAACACTGAAAGGTTTTCTTCGATTAAATCTTAAGTTTGTGTAACCTTAATAACGCCGAACCGTAACCGCCGTATTTTAATGTTTTTTTTTTTTAAACTATAAAAATTATTCGCTTTCATTAAATTGTTAAATATAACTGGCGCACAATATTCACATCGAAATACCGTCTTTTCATAGCTCAATAAAAAGCGATGCGACCCGCAAAGGATGTTAATATGATATACATGCCTTTTGCATATAGGTATATTTAATATATTTTAAGGGTCGGCAACGCGCAAGTGATACCCCTGGTGTTGCAAGCGTCCATAGGCTACGGTGACCGCTTACCATCAGGTGGGTCGTATGCTTGTTTGCCACCTAAGTGGTATAAAAAAAGTAACACAATGTTTATGCTTCTTCCCAGAGTCTATTTGAATTTGTTTTTTATTTGTTTCCAAGAATTATGATTTTTTTCTATACCAGTAAGTTGGCACAAAAGCATACGGCTCACCTGATGAAAACCCACGGGAGATCCCAATTCGCCCTTCCTGTCTTTTTGTGATTATTCACTGTAGTTAAGTTTAGAAAAACTCATTGGTACAGGTCGGGATTTGAACCTGGGCCCGTCAGATGACAGGCCGTTGCTTCAACCACAAGGCCACCACGGCTTTAAAATGGTTGACAAACTGTTATAAATTTAATGTAGTTATCATATTTAATCAATTTTTGATATTCGTTAGACATCGGCAATATTGATTAAATTCATGGTGGCTTTTGGGACCGTGGTCCCGGTCACAAAAGCCTCACGACTCGGCACATGGTGGTGTGTATTCCCGAGTTAACTTAATGTATGTAGATAAATGCGGTCACCGAATATGGGATCTGACTAAAACATCTTAATTTCGCTATTCATTTTACAATTCTCCTTATAAGTCTTTAAAAATTGTGACACAATTTAAAAGCCAGTCTGAATGTGTCATGATCCCAATAAGGTTGTGTTGCTCTCATATCTGCTTTTACACGATAAGTATAGATGTAACAACATGTTGTATTTAATGTAAAATACATAATTTTATAGTTATTCTTAAAAATATACTTTCACTTAGAAAATGTAAAACTTGTTCTGAATATTACCTTCTTTGGACAACTATACTCTCCACATTCTTACGTATGTCTTCTAAGACACAGAATTGTCAAATCTCCTACGGCTAATTCAATTATTTCATAATCATAATTTGCAAACAACTTTCTTATTGCGCCAAAATAAACGAATGGCGTCGGTCTGTTCCAATTGACCTTACAAAAAGACAGCAAAATCCCATCACTGGTAATTATACACATAATTAGTTTCACTCTTTTTTTCTTTAAAAGCCAATTTAGATCAAATTAACTTTCTCCGTCAACTCATTTCGATGGGATTGTTAGATCAAAATCAATTTTGTTGTCACAAGAGTAAAGTACATTGTTCTTTACGCAATAGGAAATTCTGTATAGTTTCACTTGTAGCGTATATTTGGTAGGTAGAGAGGTGCTAATTACATGCAAAATGTGTAACACTGTTAAGTCATATTTGTTTTGCTTTTACATCGCGAACAGGCCTTGGTACAAATTGACGTGCGAACGAGATCACTTACTAGGTTGTATATACGGAGGTAATTTTTTTAATATTAAAACCAGCTCGTATGTTTAATCATTCGCGTAAAATGAAAAAGACACTTGTTACAAAATACTTTTACTTTTACTTTTTTGTTTTATAAAATCCTATGACAGGCATTATGTATGTTTTAACAATAAAAGTATATAACACAAAACAGGTCAGTCCACAAAACAGATTAAGCCGCCAAGAATGCTGGTAGCATTTTCACACTGGATAGCAATGCTGATTCTCTAAACGAGATTAAATGACCAAAGTACTCCGAATTGGCGGGAATATATGAAAATATTGATGATTGTAAAAAGGACGGTGTAAGTCATGAGTTTAATAGCGTTATATACTCTCTGCCTACCCCGTGAGGGACCTGGCGTGATGATATGTATGTATGTAATTTATAAGTTGTCTCTCACCTAAATATTTATTAGCATGCTAAGTTTTATACCATTATAAATATTATGTTTTATTATGATATGCTATAAGCACCCGAATTTAACAGAATGATGAAAATCTGAAACTAAATTTGAATAATTTCCCCCACATAAGTCACCCACTTATGTGGAGGAAATTCTTCAAATAAATTTTGGAACACAGATAAATCTATAACATGGATTAACACATAGGATACTTTTTATCCCGGAAAAATGTTTTATCCTGGGAAATTTTAGGATCCTCTGAGATTCTAAGCTCAACGCGGACGTAGTCGCGGGCAGAAGCTAGTATTCTATACCGTAGGCTTTACACCGTAAAAATGTACCAGGTAAACTAAGGAATTTATTAATATTATAATTTAAGTACGGTCTAGTATGCTATATAATTACATGAATTAAATATCATACATTCGAATCTAAGTGTGTATAATATATCATTATTACATAAATATGCTTAGATTATTTATACGTTAATTGTTAATAATTTCGCTCCACTTATCATGGTCCGGTGGCCAGTAACGCAAGCATGTATTCTTGATAGGTTTATAACTCTAAAATCAGATACTTATATGATAATAACATAACCAGCGCTAAGAATGTTCATATTGTATTACATAAATGCAATCTAAATAGGTACAGATAATCGCCTACCTACATAATACATAGTATCACTGTTGAAATGTATTTTTAATTGTTGAATTTCATTCGTTCCTACTAAGGGCTGTCAGCGAATTCACAATAAAAAATTAACAATATCTACTTACAATTTATGTAAATTAATAATTTGATAGTGAATATCTTTGAGATGCAATTAGTGCTACCTTAGTCGTCATCATAATTAAGTAATAAACAGAAAAACAGATCAATATTTAAGTTTGTTCGTCTGTTTTCCGGAGTGCAAGAATGGAATGCCATTTATTGTATAATACTAGCGGCCCGCCCCGGCTTCGCACGGGTAGACATTTATATCAAATATTTTGTCTACCCGTGTAAAGCCGGGGCGGGCGGCTAGCCTATGTTAATCAGTGATAGTGCAGCTTTCTAACGGTGAAAGAATTTTTGAAATCGGTCCAGTAGTTTCGGAGCCTATAGACATTTATCAAATATTTTGTCTACCCGAGCGAAGCCGGGGCGGGAAGCTAGTATAATATATAGCCTATGTTACTCAGTGATGATGTAGCTTTCTAACGGTGAAAGAATTTTTGAAATCGGTCCAGTAGTTTCGGAGCTTATTCAATACATACAAAAATACAAATCTTTCCTCTTTATAATATTAGTATAGAAGTATAGATTATTTGTGCGAATTCAAATTTTATTCCCATTAGGGGATATTATTGTATTTCAAAACATTGTAACACATTACATAGTAGGAAAAGTTAAAAAGTCAATATAGTACGGACAGACAAGGTAACCCTACCGGCTTTGGCATGGCACAGTGAACACTTATATTAATTACTCTTCTTGGCGTCACTTAGTCTGTCTTAGTCTTAATTCGAGTGCAAAATGTCTGTTAAACTAGACTTTCACCCGTTTCCGCTTCATTGCTAACACCAAACCATTGTCCATTTCAGTGCTAAGTCCTGTCACATTTTCTAGTAAATGTCGTTAAGATCTTACGAGAAGTGTTCAAGCTGTTTTCTAAAAAAATACTGGCCATTAAAGCGATTTTATAAACTATCGTGAGTAAGTTTATATTCTACTCATGATAAGCTGTAATTTTATCGTTAAGATCTGTGTTTAGATGAGCTCGGATACCGGTCTATTGAGCAACAATTTGCTTTCTATAATAGAGAGATATCAAAGGTGATAGATACATAATAATCAATAAAGTGTCTGGGTAATTTTATTTCTACCCACAATTGAACTCGTCTTGCGGGTCAAAATGTCACCATCCAAAAAGTATACCTATGTAATTTAGGAGTAACTAGTAATTTTACCCACCCATTAATAAAATAGAACAAAATTTCTAGGTACACGATCCGCGAGTCGTTGAACTCCTAATATTAAGATGTAAAATTTCTAAATGACTATTTGAAAATATTCTTTTCGAAGCCTAATAAATATATTTTTGTGTTTATAATCCAAACAACAACCAAATGAAGAATATGATTTGTATAATTTGCCTTGTAAACATATTTAATTATAGTTTTGTAGACAGACTTGAAAACTCCTTCTGGTCATTCAATACCAGAAAGACAGTTGTCGAGCCTCGTAATTTTAGTTTAGATCAGATCTAAAGTATTCATTTATCAACATAATAACACATATTGTTCAAGGTGTAATAGTATTGCAAGGTGAATCTGAAAATATGATAACATTCCGCCACAATTTTCCAGTGAACGAGCAAATGCACGAATCGTCAATTTGATAAAAACGAAACAACGCGGTGTTGAAGCCGGGACGAATCGCAAACAACCTAATTGAATGCAAACACGATTCTATGAATATGCCATTGAATATTAAGCCGAATATGCCAACGTTTAACCTATGCCAGTTTATTTAACATTTTATGATTACAATTTTAAAGAGGTATTCAGTTCGTCCAATGTGGGTTTGGCTTTTATTCATCAATTAAATCATTGTGAAAAAGGCATTCTTTAGCTAGAATCTTTCTGCAATGAGTATAAAAGGATATAATAATAAATTTGAATAATATCATAAATCGTACATTGATTCTCACCTTTTTACTACATTAAGCATGAGGTCATAAACAGATAAAAAATATGCAATTTTCCTCGAATGTAATCCAAAACAGTTAAAGCATTCAAAGGAAACTAATTTGTTGAAAGGTTTACAAATGCGTAGTTCAATCAAGCCAGTAGCGAGTAAAACCTTGACCCACCATGGGAATAATATGCCGCAACCCAAGTGGAACAGTGTTACTATTATGACGAACAAATTCGTGATAAACTCACCTACGTGAAGCTGACAAGCTTCGTAAAGATTAGATTAAGTCTCGCTAGTATTAGGATTTACAAAGCAAGTACGTTTTGAAATGGTAATTCTAAACGCACGCATAGAACTTTGTCTGACCGAGATACAAAAATGGTATTACAGTGCAAGATATAAAGTAGACCTGGAACATCGTTGCTTTGTGTAACCAACACGAATATTTAAGGAAATATTTATCTCAAGATACGATACGATATATTTTTTAATCATTGCTTTAAACACAACACACATCGAATCGCATAAAACTAAAAGAGTAGGAAGGAAATGTAACTATTAACTGTATGATAAACGCAGCGACCTCCCAGCTCTAATTACCAATTTGTTATCTATGATTGGATAGTGGCCATTTATAAAACTGCCTACCCAATAGCCCTTGCGGTAATAGGTGGACAGCCAATCTTATGGCTGGCATGTTTATAAGTACCACTAATGATCGGGTTTTGTACAAAGTGAGTAATGGCTTTTGACAAAATTAGCATTTTTATGTAAATACTGATCTAAGTATTTGTGTCAGAGCAATATGTTGGATATAAATATAATTTTTGTGCAAAAAGTTATATGCGACGGCAGACTAGTTTTTGCAGTCCGTAGGTATATTTTTTAAACAGCTGATAATAATTTGATTAAAATCTTAGACAGCGTGCCAAATCATGGTCGCTGACCAATGCTAACAGAATTTACCAACGAGGAAATAAAAGTAAAGTTGGTTCAAGGTCCAATCCTAAACTGGCCCAAGTTGAACAAACTGTAAAAACCAATATTATGGTCGATTCAAAGATTGAGTAACTAATTATGATTATGTTGAAAGGTAACCGATCATATCGGACTGCATAATGTTCAATTAATTAATATTACCTTCCAGTGAAAACTCAACCAGGCTTACTAACGAGGAAGTAAAAGTCCTTTAATTTAAAGGACCGTCGTTCCCATTCTGTTGCGAAAATAGTCGTGACAACACGTTGTTGTACCTAAGTTGTTATTGAGCAGAGAATTTGCATTAACGCACCTGCCGACCACAAAGCGGCGACATATCTAATAAGCTAATCGGGTCCATAGATTAGCCAGCGAGCTGCCACTGTTAGACGACTTGGGAAAATGTAGCAGATTACAGATACTTCTTGTTGTTTGTTAGGCAGCTAGTTCGTTAGCGTATTTTGTACCAGTAATGTATGTTAGTTCTATCTTTATAGCGAATCTCACGTATTTATGCCATTTATCGTTGTTATTCCTGTATCGGCGTTATGGGCTATTGTATTATATTGATATTGCTTAGAATATGAACAATGTCTATGTGGAATCAATGACCCGCGAGTTACGTTTCTCACTTTATAATATCCAGGTAAAGAGGTGATCGTCGCCTAATCAGAGCGAGACGACCTCCGTTATTGAGCCTTGGTGTCAACGATAGGCCAAGATCTAATTATTTTCTCCCAGCAAAGTTATTTAAAAGTATTTTCTATTTATTTTACAGAAGCAATAAACGCACCAGAAGACCAGTCGACGTCAGCGTCATGGTGGTCTTCGGGCACAGCGGCACCATTCAGAGATAGTTCGAGTAGCAACGCATTTTCGACACATGAATTGGTTCAGACCCACCCAACAAGTAGTGATGCCTTCGGAACCTTTGGAAGCACTTCTGGGTTGTCAAACCCCTTTGCCAAAAGCGGCAGCGGTCCGCTAAGTGGTGGCGTGAGGGATAACCCCCTGCCATCTCTGGCGAGAAACGCCAATGGAAAGCCTTCGTTGAAACATTTGGACTTCACAAGCAGCGCCACCGCTGAGTTGAGGAGGAATCCAGCGCTGTCTGCCCCGGACGAGTGCGCGAGAGCTTGCAGAGAAAACGAGCCGCCCAGGATCTGTTATTACCACTTTACTCTGGAACTGTACACTGTTTTAGGAGCGTGAGTAGCACTTTCAATTTTTCTACACCATAATATTAATAGCGTTACTGCGTAGATGTAGTTTTTTAGACTATTTACGTTAGCCGATTGTAAGACACCATCTGCTTCTAAACAACGATTTTGTACACATTGGGAAAACCCAATCGAATTTGAGGTAAATTTAAACAGCATTTTTATAGTTGCAAAAAGTAATTTTGTAAAGCATGTTTCCGCTGTAAAAACGTTTTCATTAAAGTGTCTGTATTGTGTTCAGTCATCGGTGACCGAGCAGATGACGATACTCGAGGCACATAATTACAACAGATCATCTAGTGACATTGGGCACGGAATGAGCCTCTATTTCATAACTTTAATAGTAACCCTTCATCCGGAAGTCTATTCAATAGAACCACGATAACTATTGCATAGAGCACTTTCTGTACAATCACCAGTTTCGATATCAAATCCCAGAATCACTGCAAAATTTAGCAATACACGACTCAATTCTACAACAAATCTATTAAACTTAAATTAAGAAATTCTGTGATCTCAGTTCTCAGTTGAAGTCTTTTCAAAGTCCAAAGTAAAGGAGCTACTTGACAGCTGACTTAATCATTACACACATTTCACGCTTTGCTTCACACGTTTCAATGCCGTAAGTTGGTATACGCCAATTGATCCAAATTCCCTAAGGCACGTAATTGATAGGTGACGACAGAACTTATGCAAACAGTTTCGCGACAGCTAACGAATAGACCTAAGAAATAGTGGTGTAATGAAACCACGTTTATAGGGAAATAGAAGGCGTTTCCCCTTGATGTCACTGTATTGCATTTTGTGACTGAAATATCATGATTACAGGGCTTGCCAGGTTTGCACACCGAACGCAACCAACGTCGTTTGGTCACACTGCCAGTGCGTGTTAGCTGATGGAGTGGAGAGAGGTATCCTGACCGCGAACAGAATGCTGCCTGGACCGTCTATTCAAGTCTGTGAGAACGACAAGGTGGTTATTGACGTGGAGAACCACATGGAGGGCATGGAAGTGACCATCCACTGGCACGGAATATGGCAGAGAGGATCTCAGTACTACGACGGTGTGCCGTTTGTCACTCAATGTCCGATCCAACAAGGAAATACTTTCAGGTATTAATGTTTTATCATATAATAATTAATCAACGAAATACCGGTTTTAATGAATATTTGTTTTAATATTATTTCATATTGAAATTAATTTATAACACCTATAATTTCAGGTATCAATGGCAAGGTAACGCCGGTACTCACTTCTGGCACGCCCATACTGGTCTTCAGAAACTCGACGGCTTATACGGCAGCATTGTCGTGCGTCAGCCTCCTTCCAAGGACCCGAACAGCCACCTTTACGATTACGATTTGACCACTCACGTCATGCTAATCAGCGATTGGTTGCACGAGGACGCCGCTGAGAGGTACCCTGGCCGTCTGGCTGTCAACACTGGTCAAGACCCTGAGTCCGTACTGATTAACGGTAAAGGGCAGTTCAGAGATCCTAACACTGGCTTCATGACCAACACGCCACTCGAAGTGTTCACGATCACACCAGGAAGAAGATACAGATTCAGAATGATAAACGCTTTCGCGTCCGTATGCCCTGCCCAAGTTACTTTTGAGGGCCACAACTTAACTGTAATTGCGACCGACGGAGAGCCGGTGCAACCGGTGCAAGTAAACACCATCATCTCGTTCTCAGGTAACCTTAACAAAATAATATTCGAATACCGTTTTAATTATTCCAAGATTGAAATGTAACAAATTCCTGTAAATTCTACTTAAACTATTTCTAGATTTGTACTATTATTTTATTCCGGGTCATCGATATACATGTTTAACTTTCTTGGAAACGGTTATGGTTATCCAACAGCATAATCGCGATAATCGAGCGTAAATTTTATAAAAGACACGCCTCTGTTATGTTGTAATAATGTGTTCGGTAAACTAGTGCACCCAGTCAAGCGTATACAATTGTATAACACCGTTGTACATGCTTCCTCTTTTACAACGATCATTAATTTTCTACAAGCTAATAAGACTGTTCAGCACCAGCGGAAAGACGAACAACTCACACGTTTACTATAAATATTTCAGGCGAACGATACGACTTTGTAATTGAAGCTAATAATGTCCCTGGAGCGTACTGGATACAAGTACGTGGACTTGGAGAGTGCGGTGTCAAGAGGGCCCAACAGTTGGGCATCCTCAGGTACGCGCGGGGGCCCTACCAGCCCTCGTCGCAGGCACCCACATACGACGTCGGAATCCCACAAGGAGTCGTAAGTATTATAGCGAGTAGTGTAAATATACATTATATTAAGTGTATTATATTCCAACGCCAGTAGATCCAGTAGATATACTAGTAGGTATATACATTAATTGTACTGTATATAAGTCTATTTTGATGATTGTGTCTGCCCTTACGTTAGCTTCCACAAGAGTCGACCAGTCTCAGTTAAATGGATATCAATCACATCATGACGCGTGATACTTCCTTCGAGGACCGATAACATTAGTTTTATGGTACAAGCAAGAATAGTAGGTTTGAGATTGTTAAGAAGCGAATATTGCATACAGAATTCTGCGAGTCAACGCGGCAGCCTCGATTAAAATTTGTTCAAAGTAGTTACTTTGCAGAGTAACATTGTTGCAAGCAACTGACCCAACAATACATGTACATCGAGTCTTGAACAAAATTCACGAAAACGTTTCCGAACTTGAATGTAGATTATGCTATAAATCCAAAACACTAGTCCAATTTCATTTATTAAATGTTGCTTGCAATTCAGCTCAAGACAGTCGACCTATCGAGACCGTCGCATTGGCTTTATAGAGTGTTCACACTTATGACCGCAAACCATGTATTGTTAGGTCAGTGACAAGTAAAAACAATCTTTCAATAAAAACAATAGATTTGGTGCTCAACTGTTGATGACGACATACCTACTAATTAAAATAATTATGTGGTGCTAACTTGTAAATATATTGAAAGTAATTTTATAAATTTTAGTAACATAGTACAGTTATATTGTTAAAATTAAGGTCGCATAATGTAGATTAAATCCAGAATAGATGCCCCGGTGAGATTGGTGCAAGAAATACAAGAATTATTATTTATTTTCGTTATATTGTAAAAATGGTTATATTTCCATACCATTAAAGCTTGTTCTGTCAATCCCATACTGAATAATAACGTAATTTATTCATTTATAATCTAGGACATTATCGCAACGCGCCATCTGGTTCCTAACCTAACTAAGCCGAGCTTGTAGTATGGATACCAACCTTGAATAAAAGACTCTTTTTGTAGTAAAGATATAACACCAAATATATTGACTGGGGGTATAGAACTCGTTTGCGATACTGACTCGCACTTGACCGATATTTTAAATAATTCCGATTTTTAAATATTAATAACATACTTAATCGACCCGTGTCACCTATTCTGGACCTTACCCTATTACTATAATTTTAATAGTTACAAACAAATGCACCGTATCAACCCGAATTAATTCGTAGGTAGTCATTAAAATAGTAGTGAATTTATACAATAGTGAGTAGTGTATAAAACGCACGTTGTATTAGTAATTTGCACGTACCTTTCTCCCACTAACTATCCAGGTAATGAACCCCTTGGATGCAAGATGTAATATATCAAGGAATGATGCCATATGCGTCAGCCAGTTGAAGAACGCAAAGAACATTGACCCGGCCATACTTCAAGAGAGGCCCGATGTTAAGATTTTCTTGCCATTCCGTTTCTTCGTGTACAGACCAGAAATGTTGTTCCAACCTAACACTTATAACAGATACTTGGGTAAGAAGCGTTACATATTAAATGAAATAGCCATGAAATTGTTCATTGCCATAATTACTTTAAAGAGAGTTATCACAACAAAAACAATAAAATAAACTATCACACAATTCACACACATAATAATCAACCTTTATGTTATTCAGAAATAGAAACTTGATTTTTAAGTAATAATAGATAATCAGGTTCATGATCTTGGTTGAATTTACAATATAATCATGACATTAAATGCATTTAAATATTCACAGTGGCCCCACAAGGAGACCATGTTATCAGTTTGATAGACGAGATATCGTACATGTCGCCACCGGCACCTCTGATCAGTCAGTACGATGATATCAATCCGGAACAATTCTGTAATGGTGACAACAGACCAGCTAACTGCGGACAGAACTGTATGTGCACACACAAAGTTGATATACCATTGAATGCTGTCGTAGAAATCGTACTTGTAGACGAGGGTAAGTACAACAATGTTTTTTAATGCTTCGAATTTATTATCTGTATCATTGAATGCATCTACAGATACGTTCGGTACGTATAATGTGGTATCCATAGTTTTGTTGCATTAACTTAAAAAAATGCGTTGTCCAAATACTCAACAACACTTTGCATTGCAGTTCAAATAGCGAACTTATCGCATCCGTTCCATCTCCATGGATATTCTTACAATGTCATCGGTATCGGACGCTCCCCCGACCAGAACGTGAAGAAAATCAACTTGAAACACGCTCTCGACCTCGATAGGAGAGGTTTGCTCGAGCGCCATCTCAAGCAGGGTGACTTGCCCCCAGCAAAGGACACCATAGCGGTGCCTAACAACGGCTACGTTATCCTTCGATTCAGAGCGAATAACCCCGGCTTTTGGCTCCTCCATTGCCACTTCCTCTTCCACATCGTCATCGGCATGAGCCTGGTGCTCCAAGTGGGCACCCAGGCTGACCTCCCACCCGTGCCCCCCAACTTCCCAACCTGTGGGGACCATCTCCCTCCCATAACATTTAACTAATTCGGTTCCTAGACCATCTAGAACATTACCCAGTTCATATGTGTGAATATCTTAGAACATCACCTTTGATTTATGTTAACTAAGTGTAAATTTATGTTTGTTTTGTGTGATGTGTCCGGTAGATTCGAAGTGCTCGGTTCTACCCTTTGTGTTTATTTTGTATTAGAATGATTCCATGGGAGTTTATGATGGTTTGTGTTTTTATTTAACGATGTAACTCTGTCTTTGAGTTGACTTCAGTTTTTATGCCATATTCGGTGATATTTACTTAATTATTAATTGTATCGCCAATAATATGAACTTGGAGGCTCATTCGCAATATCCTCGTTATACAATGATGTCGTTTCCTCAATAACGTTCATCTCGTACTGTACGTTCTTAACTAACAACTTGCCATTATCTTTTCACCAAGGATAGCTATTTATTACTTGTATATATTCTTTAAAATTAATTAGAAATACCTACCTGCTTAGAATTTTAAGATTTTCGATTCATTATCTATCTTTATGCATGGAATACAATTCATTTATGGTAAATGTACATAACTGATACCTTTCTTATTTGTAAATATCTCATACCCTTCACTACATTGCACTTTCCATAAACAGAGGATGACTGTATATACAAATACATACGATATAGAAATAGATGAACATCTTAAATACAAATAACTGCATTACCATAATTATAAAGTTATCTATAAGACGATTTGTATTGTATAATTGCTAAATTATGATATTTATATATTATGCCAACGAAAATGCTAAAATATATGTTAAAAAATATTGTATTGGCGTACCCTAGTCCACGCAAAATATTTATACATATAACGGTAACCAAGCGATCATCAAAATCGTACAACGAAGTTGTTTGGCATCGCGAATGCTAGAGGCATTAGCAAAATTAACAAATATATCATAATAAAATTATTGTAAGAAATGTGTAAATTTTTATACCATTTAATAAACTATTGAAAAATGAAATTGTATTTTATTTCATTTTATTTCAGAAATTTTAATTTATATTATTTAGTTACGTAGTTTGATTGAAATTGCACCAACTGTACATAAATTTGTAAATATTCCCATTGAATGTGTCAAGAAAAGACTTAGTAAGATGAAATAATTACTGACGAACACGAAACTATTTTTAAGTCCGTTCTTGGCATGTACAAACATTCCAACCCTAAATTGCACAACGGTTTTGTTCTAGAGTATTTAATTATTTTCGGAGTTAAAAGGGAAACCCAGTAGCAGATAGAACCTGCACGAGAAGTTTGTACATTTCTACTTTATATTTCGCTTGTACATAATATATGGCTACTAGTTTTTTTTATTTAAAAAAAAGCCTAAATACTTTGTAATTAAGTGTATTTTGAACAGATTATGAATCCTTTGGACGCAATTTGTAACAAGAAACGTAACGACGCGGTATGCGTGAGTAACCTTAAGTCGGCGAAGGCTATAGACAAGGCTATACTGCAGGAGAGGCCGGATGTCAAGATCTTCCTGCCTTTTCGGTTCCACTTTTACAAGCCTAAGGAACTATTCCAGGAAAACACTTACAGGAATTACTTAGGTTAGTACATTTAATTCAATATGGTATTTGGGGGTCCAAAGCTACTACATATATAACTAAAAAGAAACGCCAAGAAACTTGAAAGGAGATATGTTTCGGTAACATTATCTTATTGAATAATTCATGAAATTATCTGATGTAAAAGCATGTCATGTCATGTATAAGCAAGTCGAAGATTGGTTGGTGGGTGTTTTACTTTCTATAAAATAAAAATCAGTTCAATCATTATTTGAACACAGTAAGATCACACAATCTATACACATTTTTGATGTAAAGTACGGCTCTTAGGCGCGACGATTAACATACGTAATTTTTCATAATACAATAATTTTGGTATGTTTTTGAAATTGTTCAGAGGATCCTCAAGCTAAGCTCATAAAGATACTTTTCAATTCCAGTGGCTCCCGGCGGCGACCACGTGCTAAGTTTAGTGGATGAGATCTCATACAGCGCGCCGCCCGCGCCCCCATTGTCGCAGATGCACGAGCTGTCACCCGAACGATTCTGCAACGGTGACAACCGGCCGGCCAACTGCCCTGTCGATTGCCGCTGCACGCACATGATTGATGTGCCACTCAACTCTATTGTCGAGATTGTCCTCGTTGATGAAGGTAAGCTGTTCTCACATACTCTCAATAACAATTGGCAGCAAACAGATATCCTGATTAGTTACAAAATGTACGTCATTTGTGATATCACCGAAAGGATTTAAAAGGGAAATTTATGTCTACTACTTTCTTTTTTATACGATAGAAAGAAGTAGGTATAATTAATGGCGCGCGCGCAGGGCACGAAAACGCTGGCCCGAATATGAATTGTTTAAAAGCAAATGTTTAATTCTTTAGGAGAATAAGAAACGTTCTTCCACTGTTAACAAAAATTGAGTCTCAGAAAAATATGTATTTTCTTTCAGTCCAATCTCCAAATCTATCGCATCCGTTCCATCTCCACGGCACATCGTACAACGTGATCGGTATGGGTCGATCTCCGGACAAGAATATCAAGAAGATCAACCTGAAACACGCTCTGGATCTTGACAGAAAGGGTCTTCTAGAACGACAGTACAACTTCCCACCACTAAAAGACACCCTTGCCGTACCCAACAATGGCTACGTTGTACTTAGGCTGAAAGCTGATAACCCAGGTAATTAATTTCCAAAGTACTTTGGTAGTTATTTTGAAAATATAATAAATACCTACTACTCGATATAGGGAATCCAGAAATGATATTTGATATTAGAAGGTGACCCCCTGCCAGGGGGCAGGGGGTCACCCTCAGCAAGGGTGGTGTGACAGATAGCAGGAAACAAAATTCTTTTGCAGCCAGAATATTTTTTGTCACAGTTATTTTAATTTTAAATAAATAAAAATATCTAAAAAATAAATAATTTATAACATTAAATTTCGAATGAACTCAATAGTCAATTTTAAATTTGGAATTAAATTTATTATTTTGTTTCTCTCCAGGATATTGGTTGTTCCACTGCCACTTCATCTACCACATAGTAATAGGAATGAACCTTATCCTGCACATCGGCACACAAGGCGACCTGCCCCCCGTGCCGCCTAACTTCCCGCGCTGCGGTCACCACCTGCCGACCATAACACCACCGTATTTCCCAATACATCACTAGAATCGAGACATTTACTCGATAAAGGTCTCTTACTCGAAGCACGAGTGAATATTGCACACAAGCGTTGCATACTGCCATATTTGATTCAGTTGTTGAAATATGAACAACGTGCAAATGAATGAAGAATAAATAATATTATTGAGGTTATTACTGTACATAATCGTTTTAAAGGTGCTCCTGAACATCTTAAATATTAAATTAGTTTATTAGAGGTGACCAAAGTTTTTGACAGCTGTCCAATATTTATAAGGTAGACTTGTTCGAGCTATGGTACTTATATGAGAATAATAGCTGATAAGCTGTTTCATACTATCTTAGCTTAGAATAAGCATGTTTTATATAGCGATAATTTTAGATTGTAAGCTAATAATTTTGTTATTTGTTTTTTATACTTTTGTAAATAATACATTTTATGTGAAGAAGCCAAGGCTATGAAATACATATGTACAATAACTAAGGAAACAAATGTATATTTATAGTTTGATACGACGTTTTAAATGAATTTTTCAAAAGTCACATCGAGTATAGTGTAGCTATAGTATAGTGTATTCGGTGATCATTTGATTCAGTTTTCAATTTACTTATGCCAATCACCATCGTTATTATTGAGATTTCACAAGGAAAATTTTACTTTTAAAATTTAAGTTAAGGAAATGGCAAGATTTAATTAGTTAAAATAAAATACAAAGGTTAAATATTAGCTAAGAGTTAGAAATATATTTCAACCTATTTATTTTTCATAAATAGGTACCTAGTATTTTTTTATTATTATTATGTTGGTATTCCTGTAAACTTTTTTTATTATTATCGTTTGGAAATATTGTTAACTGAAGTTTAATAACTATAAATCGTAATAAATATGAGATCATTCTACCTTTATACAAATACCTATATACTCGTTTAATAACTGTATATATAACATTTTGAAACAAAAACTATCTTATATAACTCTTTTGCTGGTGCAAAGCATCTTATGGTAGTTCTTCGCCTGAGGTTCGTATCTATTTCTATGTGAATGCGTAAGAATAGTGTGGCATCAAAAAACTATGAAGGTTAGAATTTTAAATTGGTTAAAACAAATAATATTTGACATCTTTCGATGGCATCTTGTTTTGACGCGACAGAAAAAAGGACTTGTTAGTCTCAGACCAAATAAAACATAAATAGATAGGTTAAGACTAAGCGGTTGAAACCAGACGTCATTTCGATGCCACAAAGTTCCATCTACCTTCTTTATTACCGGGCTACGACGAAGCCAAAAGAAAGTGTAAAGTTTTTGAAATTAGCTTGCTAATAAAAATGTTTTTTGGTACTGTGTCACGCTCACAATGTAAGCACGATGTGTTATTGAAGCGCAAATGCATTCACAAATGCAACTGGAATGAGGTTTGCGTAAATTCATGCGAATTAATTAAAACGTGTTTTTAAAAGATCACTTAGTTCAACCTCTTGTCAAAAGCTGCCTAAAGTTGTACTTTAAAATGACACAGGGTATAATTTTATCGTAAAATACATACACCTGTGACAGGCTCGCAACATGGAAGGGACTTGTTTTTCAAATCATTTAAGTTCTGTATTTATGTTATGCCTGTCAGTCTGTCACTTATCATTGACATTTTACAAACTTATGTATACTACATCAATTTTGCCTAAAACTAAAGAAACATAGTCATGGAAAGAATAAATTGTTTTTATAAATATGTTTTTTTTTATTATATATACCTCCTTAAAATGAAAATAATATCTTTCTCAAGAAAACCCGAAGATAGTAAAGATTTGTGTGACCTACTTTTCGCACGCTGAAGGTTGCAGATAAATTTGTATATTATTATCTCAAATGCTACATCGTATAATGAGGTCTGCATAATGTCAGATGCCAAAAGAAAAAACCCAAATATATAAAAGATAAGCAATTATTCTCATACTGTTCTGGGTTTATTCCATTCCCATGCCTTCCCGAAAGGGAAAAAAAGGGAAAGGGTCCTTAAATGGTAGACAAAGAAAGAGAAGGATAGCACTACCCCTCAGAGTCATACTAAAGCTCGCTAACTTTGTTATTGATTAGTACGTGCTCTAATATATCTGCTGCCCTATTTTGCTGAAGCAATTCAGACCCATGATTTGTATTACAATGGTGATGAGGTTACACACTCTTAGAGACACAACGACTTTGAATTCTGAGTTTTTTTATTATGTCCATTAGTTGCTGAGTCGGTAGCGTTCGGCAAGCGTCTATGGGCTTCGATAACCGCTGACCTACGATTAGTCAGGCCATACGCACCCCACAACTTTAAGTGGTATTTCTACAGGCTTCGGTTACCGTTTACCACCAGGCTAGTCGTAGATTTATCTCCACCCTAGTGATATAATAAAATTGATGCATGTATATTATTTTCTGTATACCAAACCTCAGAGTAGATAGTATACAACGTACAACATAAAATTTGATCATCTCGACCTAAGCCTATTTTGGGTTAATCAACTTATCCCCATCGTTATTGTAAATAATGGGTATTAGTGGACAAAAGTTCTCAATCCCCATCAATGGGGAGAATCAATGCGACTTTTGGAGGCTGAACCACCATATCACACTTAAAATTAAGGCATTTAAGACCCTGGTAATTCAAATAGTAATTGAGTGTCCTACTTCAATATTGTAATTACCCGCATATGACATACCTATGCGTTCAGATGCCAGATGTCGTCAACTATCTGGTATAGTATTTAATTTAATTTAGTTCTTTGCATAACTTGCCTGACTCAATACTTAAATTAACAATATTTTTTACAATTGTACATTTTCGCTCAGTCGCAATTATTATCTAATTGGATAAAATGCTAAGTCTGTAACTATGGTGGCAATTCCTTTATTCACATTCTCTCTAAAATATTTATTGCTCATTCGTTACCGTTCCATGGCTTATAAGGTAAGGTATACGGTTACGGCACAGAAATTTTCTGAGGCACTACTTAGCTTACTTATGTAATAGTTACCCTATTCTATTGTATTCATATTATATTTTGACAGGACTTAATTATTTGATGTTCACTCACAGCCCAAGGCTATAGTGTAATTTATACTACTGTGTGACAAGAGAATTGGCACCAATATCTGACTAGAATTTGCAATCTTTACCACATTTTTACAATAAAATTTTCAGTAGGATCACGTATTTTAAAAGTTATTCAATGCAAAATTCGCCTTGTGTTAAAAATAAACGTTGCATTTTAAATATATTTTAAGAACACGAAAAAAAATCCTTTATTAATTATTCACAAAGCAGAGTTTTTGCCAAAAGTTTAGGGCACCTGTAAGTATTTGCAGAGATAAAAAACCACATCTCAATTTAATAATATATATTACGAAATCGAGTCAAAAATACGAACATTTCAAGTGCCAACTAACATGATGAACTTATCACTGACATTCATACTTATTGCGGCTACCAGCACATTTCTCTCGGCTGGTAAATTTCCAAGTAGTGTAAATACAAACTAATATATTAAAGTGTTTACTAATTCACTTTTAAACTATCGCGCTGCATGATAATATAATTATAAAAACTGGAAATTAACGCGAATTTACCTATTAAATAAATAATAATATAATACTTGCCATCGACAATTGAGTAAAAAGAACATAATTAATGATTGGATTAAATATATTTTTCAGAGTTAGCAAATTTTCCTTCAGTTGCTACAGGCAGAATCGTAGGCGGTCATGAAGCTAAACCCCATTCTCATCCTTATATCGTCTCATTGCAACTGAGATTCCTATGGATGCGGTTGCCTATATGCGCTGGAACCATTCTGAACGAAAATTGGGTGAGTACTAAAATTTCATACATGCGTTAAAAGTATCAAAGTGATAGGCCAGTGCTTAACGTCACTCATAAAATTTTCGGTAAAAGGATATTCGACGGTGAAGATGAAGAACCTGGCGGCTGAAGTGATTCATGTTAAACTACAATGTTTTTTTTTATAATAAAAATTTGTTGGTACATGGCGGGATTTGAACCTTGGCCCATCAGATGACAGGCCGTTGCTTCAGCCGCAAGGCCACCACGGCTAATGGAAACGAATTGTTAATACATTACGTCAAAACGTTCCTGCATGTCATCATCATCACTATCACACGAATCATCTATGCTACTAAGTCCCAAAATCATAAGATTCGCATCCTAAAAACTCGAAGAGGTTTGCTTAATTTCTTGGTGCCGGCCGCGAAATCATTCAATCATGAGTCACCAATCTCCAAAGCCTTAGTTAAGGTAAGCATTTATAGGCGATAGTTCGCTTTCTACGTAGTGATAGCAAATGTTGAATCGTAGATAGTTCACAAGCCAGATACAAGGATTCACGCTCTGTGGAGCACCGACACACACGTGGTTCATCGATTGGTCTATTTTCAAAAAAGGTGATCAATTGGTAGGGTGTTCGAGCGTTGTGGTTGAAATACACCCGATTTGCTTAGCTTACTCCGCAGTGGATGACAGCTAACAAAAGACTGCGTTTTGCTACTGCAGAAGAAAAAAAACTACAGAAATATAATAAAATTATGGACTGTATTACTTAACGCTATGAATTTAAACCATCTACAATTTATTTAGGTACAAAAATAAAATAAAATCAAATCTTTAATACTTACTCAGTATACTTGTCTTTTTCACTAGCGAATAACAAGAGAGAGAATAATCCTTATTGTATACTAGCTTTTTCTGGATTTCGACAACGGCACCACCTACCGGGTATAGCTAAGAAGCCCAGAAGACCCCATAAGTATACAACAAATACATTGAGTTTTGCCGAGAAAAATTACAGGCACATACACACCAGAGACCAGAAATCTAAACTTATTATTATAAAGCTGAAGAGTTTGTTTGGTTGAACGCGCTAATCTCAGGATTCAGGATCTACTGGTTGGAATTGAAAACGTATATTTGTGTTGGATAATCCTTTATGAAGGAAAGCTTTAGGCTATTGTATAACATCATGTAATTTTGCTCCGCGGGCGAAGTCTGAACTATTTTTCTTTAGGTACTGTCCGCTGGCCACTGCCTCATTCAGTCTTGGCCAATGTCCTGGCTGCCGATGGATGCCGTGGCAGGAGCTCACGACATCTACAACTTCGGACCAACTGCACAAGTAAACCAAATTGAGAAGCGCGTGCCGCATCCTAAATACGCTGGGTAATAACTCCCAATACAGTCTATTAATTTTCTTACTTACTTATTTATTGAATTGAAATCAAAAGAAATTAGGAGGAAACCAACTTTATAGTTTACAAGGAATAAAGAAACGCTCACTGACTCATAACGAATCTCGGTAAGTTTATTAAATGTTTCTAGTTTGGCTATTACAGAGGGCGAGAAAGCGATACGAAGTTGAAAGTTGTACTTGCTAAGGCTATACTGATCAGCGCTAATTGATATTTTTTACCCGTGACAGATCGAACACGTGCGATGTTAGTAGAACAGTTAATAATAACAAGCGTAGCGAAAAAAATCCTAAGACTTTGATAATAACATACTTAGGTGACATATTTGTTATTGTTTTCAGTGACATTGGTCCATATGACATAGCAGTGCTCAAAACAAAGAACCGATTTGTATTTAGCAAAGAGGTAAAACCAATTCAGTTACCTTACGACACGACTGCTAGTAAGAAAAACCTCATCGTTCCTGGTTGGGGTGCTTTACGGACGACTGCATTTATACCTGACCTGCCTTCAAGGTTGCAAGAAGTCAAAGTGACTTATATTCCAATTGATGGTAAGGTTATGGGCCAAATTATTAAAGGTTCAAAGATATTGATAACGAAGTTGTTAAGCATACCATACGCCCACCTAAAGGTAAGCGATCACCGTAGCCTCTCGACGCTTGCAATAACTAGGATATCACAAACAACATTACCATCTTATATTTAAATAAAACCACATCTTATAATAAAATACGTTCTGATATTTCAGAATAGACAAGTAGGTAGCATTATTGCGAACGCCTGATTTCATACACATAAGTCACATTTCGCCATTAGTGTTGTTGCAGGCGTTTTGTTCCCTTCTATGAGTATTCTCTAATCTAATTTCCAAATTTTTCCTAAGATCTATTTAAAATTTATCAAAACTCAAACATGTTTACTTAACCATTTTTGTCTGTTAGCCTAATTACCGCAATGGAAGAACTGCAATCATGCGGGGAACATCGTAACGAAATTGTCTACGTGAGCAACGCACATATTATAAAACTATTTTACATACATTTTATTTTAACAGATTGTTCTAAAGCTATTGACGAAATAAATGAGGACGGTGAAGCAAATCCTCTGGACAAAGACGCAAATATTTGTACTGGACCTCTCAGTGGGGGTGTAGCGGCTTGCAGCGGTGATTCTGGCGGCCCTTTGGTTCACTATGTCACATACGATGGTATACATGAAGAAACCACACAACTTGAAGAAAATAATGAAACAGTTTCGCAGGCTAAAACTAATTCCGAAAGGAAAAGTGGTCAATATGACGACGACAATGCAGTTGTGCTAGGAATTGTATCTTGGGGAATATCCCCGTGTGGGGAAGAAGGAGCCCCAACTGTGTACACCAATGTTTCCAATTATATGGATTTCATTACTCAACATATTTACCAATAAACGATTTAACACACAAAAGTTTTGTAAATTTTATTGTTTAATATAAATATATAAATTAACAATCACATATTATTTACATTGACAAATCACTGTAGCAATTACAATCAAAGAAGCTGAAAATGTATTTTCAACAGTCATGTTTACAATTCTGGCGCAAAAGCTAGGATTATTCGTACTTCTAACGGCGCAAGGTATAGAGGGATGCTTTTACTTCCAACATAATTTATAGAACCGTAAAATAGCAAGAGCTGGATGTTGAGCAAGCTATGACACCCAAATTTCATAAACATGTTTTCCATGGTTTACTTTTCTGGATTTATTTGTATAATGCTCAATTAGGCATTAATTTTAACATGCTTCTTTTCGAAAATAATTTTATTGTTTTGCTTCTCCTATGCTATGCGGTGAATCGCCATGTTTGTCGCATACATAGTTAATCTACCATAAATCTACTACCTAAGTATCAGAATCCATCAGTTTAGTTCTATTACCATGAGTATCATTTTAATCTTACACTTGACTTAACATTACCTTACATTACCTCCGAATAAAATCAGTCTATCAATTGAGCAACACATCTGGGGGCCTATAGTTCCCGCACTTTGGTAACGTGTCAAGTACGGGCTTTGGTAGTGATTGAGGGACGTTGATGACGACAGCTGTTGGAAGAGAGGAGAGAGCACACGACCTGCATTCGAGAAGCCATGCACCTCCACGGTCTATCGCCACTCGAGATATCACGTAGCCTTTGTTGGGTACTGTGATTGTGTCCTTTGATGGTGGATTGCGCAGATTTCTGGAATGTCAACAAACATTTCGAAATTAATTAATGTGAGAAATATCTATTACACTTGTAGTTTTCATCACTAAGGCCCTTTATTGCACTTACCTTACAATTTTCTCGTCTGTATCAAGCTTTCT
This sequence comes from Falcaria lacertinaria, assembly GCA_951449985.1. Taxonomy (NCBI): domain Eukaryota; kingdom Metazoa; phylum Arthropoda; class Insecta; order Lepidoptera; family Drepanidae; genus Falcaria; species Falcaria lacertinaria. Next base: position 8,852,537 of record OX602111.1, on the reverse strand, counting down.
GAATTCCTCAGTAGAAATAGGTTTGTTGTTTGGATCTTGCCACGTCGCCACAATTTGCATGTTCAGCCCATGAAGGTGGAAAGTGAAGGAATCGTTACTACCGAACCCTGAAATACAGAATGTACCATTTTACATGAAGTACCTACATTTTTGTAAAAAAAAAGTTATGTGTACCATTTCCCACCCACCACAAGATGAACTTACTACAATTTAACTGTATTGGATAGAACGCTAATGCAGCGACAATGGCATTGTCGTACCCTATATTTGCAAAGGATAACAAGCCAAAGTCTCAATAGACTGACAGACTTGAAGTGAGTAATGAATTAAAATAGAAGATATTTAATATTTTTTATAGCACCCGTCAATCTGATGGTAAGATCTTTGACGCCTGCAATACTACAGCCATGACTCTTGAAACCTCATTCACCACAGGAAATCATCACAACGGTAGGAGCAACATAATTATAGTGCGATATTCTGCAGATGGAGTAGCCCAGCTTTCAACTACACATTTACTTCATTATAATGTGTACACTTCAGATTGGATACTTTTATGTGATTACAAAAATACCTTCATTGACAAGGACAAGCTCCAAGACGTCTCCTTCAACAGCGTTCAGTATCTGAACACATTGTGTCTCAGCATTCTTACTTTCTTCTCCAACTTCACAAATCATGTCCTCACGGAGGTCATTAGATCTTAATAACAGCGGTGCATTGGGATAGAGGAAACTCTTGTTGTTTATTTGGACCACTCCCTTCTCTTGTAGGGCTGAAATTCAAAGTAAATTCTCTGAGTATATTGAAGAACCATTTCATTACAAAACAATAACCATTTCTAAATACTAAAACAAATTTAATTTGCAAACCACCAAATGGTACATATCTGTCAGAATGGAACCTATTATAGTTCCGGTGGACACACAATTAGAGATCAAAGTAAACAGACATAGAAGAAAACTTTTCCAGAAAACAGATAATTTTGTGTTCTGTCGGAAAGAGAGTAATTAAATGGAATTAATGTTGTCCTCAAGCTAGTTATCGACGAAGTAATCGGATGAGTAAAAATAACTAGACCGATAGGATAAGGAATTATTGATACGTACGTAGTGAACCTTATAAAAAAATATTATTGAGAAAATCCTACTTGGACCATTAAATTGAGATTTAAGTTGATTGATATTTCTATATCTCTAGCATAATTAATTATTTAACTTATAAAAAATACTCACACAAGGAGGCGGGGAAGAAATGTTTCTTTGGAATCGCGTCACTGATGTAACGAAAATCGAGGTCACTATCCTTGAACTTAACTACATTCCTGTCAATTGACAGATACACCGGCTTTGCTTCTGTCGCTTGTGACACGTCTTGAAGGGACTCCAACGTTTGTCCGTACACGAGGGGCTCTGATTCTGCTGGCACCTCCGTCTGTCAGTCAATATGATATTTATCAAAAATTAACTTGGCATGATGACGACAATAAAGTACAATTCTATTCTATTCTTTATTGCACACCACGGAAGATATATGTGACAAACAAAAAAAAATTATAGAGTAAACAATAGGCGGTTAGGTGACAAGGACTTGATATGGCCGATAAGCGAATATGTCCATTGTCCAAATGTTACGTGTAATATTACATCGAACCCGGAACTGTTCATGCTACCGGCACTGGTAAAAAGAACATCTTTTGATTTCGTATTCGAAAAAAAAATGTCAAAAATGTATACTAATTTTAGTTCCACTTTTCGCCAATAAAAAATTGTCAAAGGCGATACGTAAACGTCGTCGCAAATTATTCAAACTTGCGCTACATTACTGAATATCACCATGCACCAAAACTAGTTAAGCCCGTCTACTTCTGCCCGTCGCCAAATACGAATGAATAAGAATGGAATTGAAATCTACATTAGCAAAAATACATTCGTGTTTATATTAGCTTAGCTTCTATACTTCATCACCCATACCTGTGCGTCAAGGAGCATGGACGTGTAGTTGAAACCAGAGTAGATCAACATTGCGTTAGTCGCTAGATCCGCGCAAGCGTTTCCACCGTGCATTCTTATCCAGTAGCCGCTGCTTTCCTGCGTAGCTCGGACGACTAGGTCCATTCGTTCACCTAGAAAAGTATAAAAAATATTGTTGAAATAAATCTAAAATCTTTACAATCACGGCTGTAGATGCAGACAAGTTTTTATGCGCTGTTTCCTAAATTGCGAAAGCAGGCTTTGCCAAGACTGAAGTTATTTCAAGGTAGAATGGAAGAATTAATGTAGTTTAAAGTGTATTTCTGTTAGGCTTAGTAAAGTGCTATATTCATATACTCATGAATTTAAAATTGTCTATAATAGGTGTTTGTATGCTTACATGGAACTTTCTAAGTAATTGCGCTTGCGCGTGTCTAACATTACCATTATTAAAAAACTTGTAAGTTTTATAACTAGTTACGTTACACACTTTTTTATTGATTGGTAAAGATATAATCTTTCTATGCACCCATCAATTAAATGAATAGAATGTCTCTTTTTACTTTCACAGCCACTAGTTATTTTCTAAATTTGTGTAACAGCCTTACATACATATCATCACGCCAAGTCCTTCACGGAGTCGAACAGAGAATATAGAGCGCCATATGATTCTTGACATGCACACCTTATTTGTTAATTTCCACTCATCAATATATGTATATCTTTACCCATATGTTTTTTTTTTTTTGTTATGTTTGAAGTGATTTCTAGAACAACTAATTTTACAAATTACCTCCTAATTAAAAGCGACCTATTATAAATATGATATAAACATTTAAAAAGTAAAAGTTTACCTACATTATCACTGGCTACATGCAAATTTCGCATAGGTACATAAAGTAACAAAAGAAAGTAAAATGGAAACAATCTTGCCGACCTTAAACTCAAAGTGTGCTGTGAACCAGACACCTTTCTCCGCTCTCTCGCGGTGAAAACGAAACAAGATCCACGTCAAGTTACATTACATTAACTACTTTCTTCTAGTTATAGTGCAATTAGAAGGGATCTTACGTGCAGAATGGACGAAAAATTCAATAGAACTGATAATTCTTAAAATGCTTAAATATTATTAATGAGTGATGAAAGGCTGAAAAATACTAATTACAATGCGAATGAAAGATTCTAGATTCAATTGCCAAAGTATATATACATTATAGTACATACATTATAATATATTTTATATTCTATACATCTGCGTATGTTCAGTCAGGTCTGCAATAATGAAAAGTCCTCGATTAGCCTAATGTTTCATATGTGATGATGTTATATTATGATGAAATGACTTCAAATGAAGTGGAGCTGAGAATCATTTAGAATTTAGTTATTCTGAATTCCTATTTTTAACGAAAATTTAATAAAATTCTGATTTTCGAACTCAAATAAAATCGAGAACAAAGGTCCTACAGCTTTGGTGCTATAACAATATATGTTCAGACGGGCAAGCTCTAATAGAATATAGAAAAAAATTGCGTTGGAAGGCACTTTTAGATTTGGACCAAAATGGATGATGTCCTTTGAAGTCATGAGCATGAAATAATTTGATTCTTACGTGAATTTAGCATTCAATAGGGTGTCTATTATTAACTTACCCTCTGCCTACCCCGAAACGATCTTGACGCGGTGAATGGTTTTAACATTATTATTGAACGAATTCTAAGGATCGGTTCAGGAGTTACATATTTCCTACTACACATAATATACAATAAAAAGTAGTTAATGTAATACCTTCCTAGTTCACAGCAGTTATTATTACGTGTCGAGATGACTATCGAAGGAAATCCAACGATGGTCGCAACACCACCACCATAAACACCAATACCTACGTCTCTCCTTAATTAGTTTACTTAATTAATCCTTAGTTATATAATTATTGTTACATGAAAAAAAAAGACAGAGCACTGAGTTTCTTGCCGGTTCTTCTCAGGTGGCTTTTTTTTCCGAACCGGTGGTAATTTAGACCTTCATAAGTGCCTTATTAGGGCCTAAACTGATTAATGATTTTTGATTTTGAAAAATTCTACATCTTTCCAATAGTCTATAGAGTCCATGATCGTTGGAATGCTTCCGAAATTTTAGAAAGTCAATAATAAATACTACAAGATAATGATCTATCTGTAATGTAAAGTAAATAGTGCCCGCGTAAGTCTTGTAAAGGAAATAATTATTTAAGAAAATTGTATAATGCACATGCATCCTCCGTTCCGTCATATAATTTTAGGTAAATAACTACAATTATTTTCCGCAGCAGACTTTCACATTTAAACTCGTAATACAATTCCAAACTGCTTATTGAGAGTTCTACTACCTTTTAGAATGTAGACAGGAAATAGATTATATCTGCTGTGCAAAAGAAATAATGTGGTCTAAGCTATTTTTTTGTAGAATTGTAAGAATTCCCACACTGCATTGCAGTCAGCATAACCTCATAATTTTAGTTTTCCAATAGTTACATGAGCAATTAATCAATTAGTTACATTGTCATTGTTTTGTTTACTGAGACTGACAAAATCTTAGTTTTTTTTATACCACTAAGGTGGCACACAAGCATACGGCCCACCTGATGGTAAGCAGTCACCGTAGGTAGCCTATAGCCGCTAGCAATACCAGGGATATCACTATCGGGTTGCCAACCATGTTGTTGATGAGGACTCACTGTGCTAGCAGCATTACTACTAGCCCAGCGTATCCTCGTGGAGCACTGGCAACCTTACTTACTGTATATTCCAAACCAAAGATGGTATAACCAAAGTCTTACCTGGATACAGTCGAACCGTCTTCGCTGCCATCGGCTTGACAGGCCTACCATCAGTAGCTATCACCACCACGTCGTGGCTGTCGATGGTCACAACCACCGGACACTCCACAGCTGCTGCGTTAATCAACCTCAACCTATACGCAAACCCTTGCATCACAAAAATCCTGCAACAGATAAAAGTAATATGGTGATGATGTACCGTAATATATGGCAGTTGTGTAAAAATCAGGTGACAGGTCACATCGGGTTAGATCTAGTGTCGATCACACTACTGTTTGGGATAAGGCCAGATATTCACCTGATGATATAACGAAATGGTTACATGCAAAGCAATATCTTTGTAGGTGACTTGAAGAACTGGTGGCGAGAAGTAATAAATGGAAGACAAATATCTAAAACTTAAAAAATTAAAAACCAAAATAAGGCATTGTAGATACAACAAGATTATAAGCAATATTTATTTTATAATAGTAAAATAGATTGTATGTAAATAGAGTTGAACCGTGTTTACTTTGGCGAACGAACGAAATGGTAATAACTTTGTGAGTACGTATATTCCTAAGTAAATTCTATAATCTACCCACGTCAATATCCCTGTTTATTTTAGTCACTCTCCAACAGCTCTACATAGCAGAATAGTCCAGTTGTACCATCAACAAGTTGTTTTTGACTTTGTTCCAAGCCTTCATCGCTCATTTCAAATACAAATTAATGCATACACAATATGCAAATTTACATTATGTTACTTAATTAAGTATAAGTTTTAATAAAATTACGTACAAAGTAATCAGTGGCATAGATGACCTTATCCAAATAGTAGGTGGGCCTTGATCTAGCTCGATGGGGGTGTTGCCTGAGTTTTACATAAAACGACTGCCATCTGTGCCCGTAGCAGGAACATTGTCGACAACGTATACGAAAACGTAACTCGCGAAATATCAAAATTATCATACTCATTTTTAGTTCCACTTTTCACCGCCGCAGCGCTGTTCATTTTCCAATACAAAAATAGTCGAAGGCGATACGAAAACGTCGTCGACAATGTTCCTGCTACCGGCACTGACCTTCCCGGATCATTTTACAGAGAATATATGCTACCTGGGTTATAATGTAAGACTTTCTGCTTCTGGAAGATCGCTAACGATTTCCAAGGATATTAAATTAGCAACAGAGACTGAAGCACGGAAGCCACACAACAGTGTCAAGTATAGTCGAGATATTGCTATTAAGTGTGCTTGTCTCATACACGCATGCTAAGAGTTTAATTGTATAGAATCTGTTACCATCACGCTACGTACATCGCGTCGCTACCATTTTCATAATAACACTATTCGACTATCGATATCGAATAACTCTCTCTAAGATATAAATGTACATTCAAATAGAAAAGTTTTTGTACTTTTGAACTTCATAACTACTTATGTTTTTGTAAAATGTTATGGCAAACACTTACTTCAGATATTCTTCTTCGCCATTGACTACGAGATTTGTTGGTTTCAAAGTATTCAGGTCTTCAAGACTGCCGGTGAAGAGTTGTGGAAATCTCGGAGCAATTAGCAGAGTGTATTCATTGCTTCTATCATAATCGTAGAGGGAGGAGTGAGGCTCTAATGGTTGCGGCTGATTTACTACCAGGGCACCATAAACTCCATCACTCTGATGAGAAACTGAAAACAAATTGCATTCTTAGAGCCACAGAACTGCGTTAGCCACCGCAATAACATTGAGTTTCTATACCACTAAGGTGGCACACAAGCATTAGGCCCACCTGATGGTAAACAGTCACTGAAGCCTGTAGCCGCTAGCAATACCAGGGATATCACTAACGAGTTGCTAACCCTGTTCTTGATGAGGTGAGGACTCCCTGTGCTAGTATATTCACCCCACCTCTCTTTTTTACCTCATGATGTGATTAATCACTTTATTTAATATCTACAACGATGTTTGGTATAAACCTAAACCAAGGAAAATTAGCGTTTATAAAGTAAAAAGTATTTTGCGCTATCAAAGTAATAGAGTTAGTTATTCTAAACAATGTGCAAGAAAATGATCGTAACCGGATCCGGAAAGAGTGAAGGTAAATTTGTAAACAGTATTAACGGTCTACAAAGCTTCAGTGGTCATTGTTATCGAATGGAATTATAAAGTTACCTGAATCAGAATGGTAGAAGAACGTTCCCGGAAAAGATGCCTTGAATGCATATTTGTAAATAGATCCATATGAGATTGGACACTGCGTCACCATCGGAACTCCATCCATGTAAGGGGTTCCATTCTGTTCAAGTCCATGCCAATGTATCGTTACGTCTTGATCTGGAATCTTATTCTGAACTTCAACGACTATAATATCATTGACGCACACATTAATAGGAGGCCCCGGAGTCATTCCATTAACAGTAATTGCTGTTCTCCCATTTTCTTGCAATGTTGGCTCTATTTTGAAATTGTAATAACAACGTCGTGGTTTCACGTTGAATTTGCAAGGTCGGTAGCATGATTGGTCTGCAAAATAATGTAATTGTATTCAAGGTCAATGCATATGTTACAATATAAATTTAAACCTTGGAATAAACACGTAAATCTACATTTGTTTATGTATATAAACAATTTGATTGTGGAAACGGTAAGAATGTTTTATAGCTATTTATGTTGTAAAAGTACTTTGGTGTTTGTTTTCAATTACCTATATCATATATATAGTATATAACTAGAAAAAGGTACATGATCGTTTGTTCGATTATATGACTGGATCAACAAAGCTGATAAAAAAATCTGAGTAACAAGTGCTACATTTCATATTAGTTCGCGGGCGAAATCCCAGGGAAATACTAGCTATTTATTAAAAAAGAAAGGCACTAAAGGCTGAATCATTTCGCAACCAGTATTATTACCATCGGAATATTTTTGTGCCCACGTTTATTATTAAACATGTACATATAAACAGTGGCGGAGGGCTAGACGGGGCAGTGCCCCCAAGCTCAGGGGGCCCTTCGGACTCTGTCTTACAAACGATAAATTGATACTTTACGATTTACGACAATACTGGAGTATTTAATACTTCGAATTCACAGAATGACGAATACAGAACAAACGATTTTAAATAGTTTAGTTGGGGCCCTAGTTCATTTTTAGCCCCGGCCTTTGGTTACCTAGCTACGCCACTGTGTAAAAATTACCCACCTGAGCTCCTAGTAGTATCCTCGAGCAGTAAATTAGCACTAGCCGGCGCGAAACTCTCAAGCGAAGCTTTACCATTATTGCTGATATTGACGATGATAAACAAAGAACAAACTAAAACTTTCATTGTCACTTAGTATTTGTAACTTTCTAAGAAAAAACAAACGAATTATACTTCACGAACATAACATAATGATTACAAATTTGAAGTCTGCGCGAGCGAAGCGCGGTCCCAACGATGTTTGGCACGCAACTGGACTGGCAAGGCTAGGCAAACAAAGGTGTTGGTGGCAACATATGCGCAGACCCTGTACCACGATTGGAAATTCTTTAGCGATAGTCGCTATTGCTTTAAGCTGTTCAAGTCTTTGTTGAGTAGCTTGACCTGTGACTGTGAGTAGTAGGCTTGACCTGAAATCATTTCGAAGTCAAATAATGAGACATTGAATTTAAAATGAAAGTATATATTTACGTTATCATATTGGCTCTTTGACGGGAATTCAAAACTTTTAACGGATAATGTTTGGCGAGTATTAACGTTTAACAGGGATGTTTGGATGGGATGATGAAAATGGTAAGCAGTCGTAAGTGAGTAGGCGGTATCTCTTGCAATACCGATTACCAGAGACCGCTAAAGTTCTTTGTAAAATCGTTCCGTTTACTGACTGCGACGTTGATCCAACATGCATCTTGTTGCTTAATTGAACACGATTGCCAACCTGCCTACCTGTCCTAAAGTATATTCCTGCTCTTAAAGTATGTCGATGATTTTTAAGAACTTCTAAGTTCGTACTTCCGCAGCCGGCGCAGGCATTCCTCTAGTACCTTTGAAGGCACTAGTGAGACCAAAAATTATCAGTAGATTCTACCACATAAAACGTGAAATTACTGTATCATCGCCATAATTGTTTTATATAAGAAAATATTTTTGATGTTTTAGCAGTCTTCGTTTTTTCCGAAGGACTTGTTCCATAAGTTTTTGTACATTCAAGTTATTTAGTTAGTAAGTTATTTAAACTACAAGGTTAATACGTAGTGATTATGTACTCTGTGGTTTTTGTTTGCTAGGAGTCGCTGTATATTATCCATTCTGAGTTCAGTAGACCCAGCAAGAATAATTTGCGACTACGGATTCGAAAACGTAACTCGAGAAATGTCAAAATATTCAGTAAGTAAAAGGCACATAACTTACGTGATACATTAGTTCAATTAAGACGTCCACAGGTGATGTTGTGTCACAGAGGGAAGGAAATCTAGATTTATAATATACTAGCTCTTACCTGCGGCTTCTCCCGCGTGATTCTAGGCAGAGATAGCCTCTATCCTTTCCCAGATTGTACTATATCTTATTGCCAAATTTCACTACGATCCGTTCAGCCATTTAGTCGTGGAAAGGTAGCAAACAAACAAACAAACAGAGTTACTTTCGCATTAATAATATTACTATGGATTAGGACATCTGGATTTAAGGGATAGCTAAGGGATAACTCAGTTCCCTAGCAGCCTTCATATTAACGCTCATTAAACTTCTCTCTATCACAGCAGTTTTTCATGACTACAATTAGATGTAGCTTGAGGTAGGTGCACTGCCTGCTAAATATCTCGAACAAATTTCTCAGTCTATACTTAATTTTATTGTTTGTGTCTCGTAATATTGTAATTGAAAAGGATCGAGTGCGTAATATTTCATCCAAGGAAACACGGGCATACGTTTAAAATAATAATTTTACGTGTATTTCATTAAGAAATTGACAAAAATAATATAATTGTTATTTTTATAAATATTAGGTCCTTACATATGAAATTGGCGTTTTTCGTACTGGCCACTTTAATCACGAATTTCTCCTCTTTGGTAAGGAATTCCAAATTCAAATTTGTACAGCTATAGACTCATGTATTTGTGCTTCGATGATCGTCATTCATTTGTTTTTTTTCTTCTGTTTTTTTCTGTTTGAGTCACTCATTTTACAAAATGGAAAACCTTAAATATCGCATTATTTACGAGTACGAGTTCCGCCGTGGCACTAGTGCTGCGGAAACAACTCGAAGGGTGAATGATGTGTATGGCGGTCGTGTTGCAAAAGAAAACACAGTTCGTTTTTGGTTCCAACGTTTTCGTTCTGGAAATTTCGACCTGTAGAACAAGCCCCGTGGACGGCCTGAGACTCAAGTTGATAATGAAGAGTTGAAGGCTATTGTGGAAGCGGATCCATCGCAAACCACGTCCGAGTTAGCTGCAGGCTGCAATGTTAGTGATAAAACTGTTTTAATTCACTTGAAGCAAATTGGGAAGATTAAAAAGCTTGAAAGGTGGGTACCTCACGAATTGACTGAAACAAACCGGCAAACGCGCGTCGACTGCTGCGTTACATTACTAAACCGGCACAATAATGAAGGTATTTTAAACCGAATCATTACCTGTGATGAAAAATGGGTTCTTTACGATAATCGGAAGCGCTCAGCGCAATGGTTAGATCCTGGCCAGCCAGCCAAATCCTGCCCCAAGCGAAAATTAACCCCAAAAAAGTTACTTGTAAGCGTTTGGTGGACTAGTGCCGGTATTGTTCATTACAGTTTTTTCAAATCTGGCCAGACTATTACGGCTGATGTCTATTGTCAGGAATTGCAAACCATGATGGAAAAGCTAGCGGCTAAACAACCTAGGCTGGTCAATCGCTCCACGCCACTGCTGCTTCACGACAACGCTAGACCACACACTGCGCTACAGACGGCTACTAAATTAGAAGAGCTTCAATTGGAAAGTCTAAGACATCCTCCGTACTCCCCGGACCTTGCTCCAACAGATTACCATTTTTTTCGAAATTTGGATAACTTCTTGCAAGGGAAAAAATTCAACTCCGATGGGGCAGTCCAAATCGCCTTCAAAGATTTTATTGATTCCCGTCCGACTGGTTTTTTTAGTAAAGGGATCAATGAACTACCTATGAGATGGCAAAAGTGCATAGAAAATAATGGTTCATACTTTGATTAATTAAATATATTATATTAAAAAATATTCGACTTTTTGTTCCTCCCATACAAAACGCCAATTTCATATGTAAGGACCTAATATATAACTTAGTATAATCTTTTAGTTTCGCTTTAACAAATTATGTACGATTAGAATTAAACCCCAGTAAATATTGCAAACAACCAAATTACCCATCTATGCCTTAACTACTGTCACAAATTTATACATTGCTTGTAGTGTTGTAGCGAAAGTGGAAATATTGACAGGTATTATATAGGCCGCTAAAATCTCGACCGGTTTTTGCGCCTGTTTCAACATCACATAGATCATTTTCTTTTCCCTTAAGTTAAAGTTTTCCCATCCACAGCTATAGATCGCCCTTTCAAACTCTTCGGATGAATTAATCAATTGCTGACAAAGAAAACAATACAGAAAGAATACTAAGAAACAATAAATAAGAATGGGGCTAAACTTTAACCATTCCTGAAGTGGTAAGTAGAAGAACAGAGAAATACAAACGGCATTGGACCCAAAATTGATCCCAATAGGCATACTATAAAGAGCCTTTAACTTATCTATAACATCTAATGTCAGTACATGGCGCTCAATCAGGAATGGCAATTTTTCTCTAACATTGGCATTGTGTTCGAGAATATCGTCGTATCTGTTGAAGTCCATTATCTCTTGTGTGAGTATCTGGTATATGATCGCGGTGTGGGCGATCAAGAAGAGGAGTAGAGCTTGGTAATTAAGTACCACGGTCATTATTGACAGCTCCTGTGCACAGAGGATTAGGAGGCAGATCTCGCGGTTTGGAGACGAATCCAATGGTTCTAAGCCTGTAACATAAATTGTGTTTATAGAACATACATATATATGATCACGCCAAGTCCCTCACGAGGTAGTCAGAGAGCTTAGAGCGCCGTTTCACTTTTGAATCAGAGTAGATAATAAACTACGTGCAACTTTTGACTTACGATATATATCTATAATACAACTACCCATGTGTATAGGTTACAACGTACTATATATGAAGTTAAACAACTTACATAATGAATAATACAGTGAATAGTAAAGCAAAATCTTCGAGAAAAGGTGTGGAAGGAACTAAAGATAGGCAGGTGTGATTGGAACCTATATGCGCTTACTTTTAATCTGACTATATATTTTAATTGCTATTTTACAAGCCTTATGTAGGTACCTGTCCGGCGTGTGTAAACAAATCTTGCAAGTTACATTGTACCCACTTCCCTATTAAGGCTGAAATTTGGCACACAGGTTTGGTTCCCGTGACAATGCACGATAACCCAAATACCACACACCACTTTTAATCCAATATGGCGGATATGGGTATCAAATGAAAGGACTTGATAAGCTCAAAGTATTTGTTTGACAACGAAAAAGTTTGTTTGAGATTATTGTTATATATTTATTAACTTCTCTATCTACCTATCTATCAGTTAGTTCGGTATGAACATAATAGTACGGTTCACTCACCAACACAAGGTGTCATGGAGAAGTCATTGCGGACGTCGACTCTATTAGGCAAGTATATGAATGAAGCGTCAAAGATGTTAAACATGTAGAATATGATAATTATTATTTTGATTTTATTCATCATCTTCTTATGTATTTCTTGAAGGATGGCAGAATGTCGCGCCCGTCTGTCTGTTTCCATAGCACTCTTCAGGATCGATTTCAGTAGAGGTCTGGGGGAATACTTGTTATACAATGGTAAGATCAAATCTTCATAACTATACATAAAGAGTGCTAGAAGTCTGAGAGCGTGATTTTAAAAAAATAGTAAATAACATAATCGTCAATTTCATAAAGCACCTAACAATAATATACGAATACATTTTTTTATCAACAATCATAGCCTTCTGTTGGTCAAAAAGAATTTTCTTAGCTAATATTACTTTTAGCTTATAGGTACGAATAACATAATAAATATTTGTAATACCTTTTCGTCAAAAACCAGTAGCTATTGTTAGTTATCAGGATCAGGAGGGTCACGTTGACGATACTCTTGATGTAGTCTTCAACTTCTTGAGCATATTTCGCCATGTACACCACATTGCCGACCCCATACACGTAAAACAACATTGATATGTGAACAATCCAGAAAGGAGCTGCAACATGCCGCGATAAAAAATGGTGAAAGAACAGTTGCGAGATAGTTTTTTTCTATACCACTATTTTTACTAGCGCAGTGTATCCTGGAGCACTGGTAACCTTACGATATGTTATATGTGTCATTCGACTGCGATTTTCTTTAAGGTGGAGGTACAGTCGGCCTTCTCCAATTTTAATGGGAAATCGCGCCATTCCATTTTGTTTACCTCTCGTAAATTTCTAGGTAATAATCTCTGCGGAGGATTCCCCAAAAGGTAGGCAGAAGTGTGACAAGAGTACACAAGACCACACTGAGTATCTCCCGAAAGATATTTATACATTTTCACAAATTGAAGATAAAATAGCTAATACATTGTTTTACAAGGGATAGAGTGGGATAAGGTTTTCAAAATCTTTCACCGAATATGTTTTTAACTAACCAGCCATTTTATCCTCCTGAATAGAGAATCCAGCAAGACTGGGAACGATATTCACAAGCCATACTAAACTATCAAAACTGTTCTCTGATAGGCGACTCTTAGTATTTCCTACCGTATCCCTTACATAAATTATTATATTCATTTTAAGGATATTTCGATGGTCGACTTCTCCGCGGCAAATATGGAATGAAAATGTTAATATTTTTAAAACGATAAAAGTGATAATAAGATGACACTTTAATTAAACTATACTGTATACTATGATTTGGTCTGAAAATATTTTTCTTAAGATTTCGAACATCTAATAACGGATTACAATTATAATACATACTCGTATTACTTGGGCTATTTCTTTTGAAATGTAATACAATAGACAATGGTATCGATTCTGTTGTATAAAATCACTAAACTAAACTAATAAGACAGGACTACTAGGAAAAGTATTGCTATCCTTATTTAACTCCGCACATGAAAAAGGGATTCAAATTTATTTAACCTGATGATCCTGGTCAGGATATTAGGATAAAGTTATGAAATTACTGGCTTGTGATCGGTCCAAAGTTCATCATAGCAGGAACATTTTTCGACTACGTATTCGAAAACGTAATGTTCGCGAAATGTCAAAATTGTCATACTCATTTTAGTTCCACTTTTCACCGCCGCAGCGCTGTTCCTGTTTCAATACAAATATAATTGAAGGCGATATGAAATCATTGTCACAATTTATTTATGCTCGCGTTACTGACGTCTTCAAATCGGTAAGTTAAGTTAGTAGATGCATACAGGTGAAGCAAATAAAAACGTTTTAATAAAAGATAAAACACACACAAACTGACAAAGCTTATAAGTAGGTATCGCAAAAGAATCGCGTCATGTGTGGAATGACCCCGTAGTGTTAATTATTGTGCCAAGACCATAATTAAATTCACACCCTAATTATCACTTTTTCAATTACATACATTTCTTTTTGATAAATTTACAGCGGCCATTATAGCATGTACAATGGTAATATTTGTAATTAAAACGTTGAAGTTAGAATTAAATACAGATTAAGATTATTTAGTTTACTCATTATATTAACCTAAAGTAACTTTTTCTTTTTTACTTTACCGCGACTTAACCATTGTACAAGCCTGCACAGTGAAGTTTGGTCCTAAATTTTATGAATTGATTTTCGATACCTCATTTATTTAGACAGCTAGTGCAGTGCAGTCGGTTGTTAGTCTTCACAGTTTAATATAACCACAATATTATTGAATACTTTAAAAATACATTAAAACATTTTTAAATAGACCCAAGACTTTTACTTTACAATAAGTACAACCATTCGTTTTTTGTCGGTCGACGCGAATACAATTACAGTATAGTTACAATCTAAAAACAGTAACAAACTTGTAAATTGACCGCATAGTATTTGCAAAAGTGCGCATCCGTAGCGGTATTACACCCACTGCTAAAATGATGACAGGCTTTTGGGCTTGCTTCAGCAACAAAAGTACAGAGCTACGCTCCTTCTGACCAAACCTCTGCCATCCACAGTAATACACAGCTATTTCAAACTTCTCCGAAGCAGTAGTAAGCATTTGTCCTTGAAAACAATAAAGAAAAAATACAAAAAGGCCATGTGATATCAAAGGGGCGAAGTTAAGGCACACGTCAAGAGGAAGTACAAAGAATAGACATAAAGATATCGCGTTGAGGCCCAATCCAATACCAATTGCGGCGCTGTATATATTCTGAAGCCTTTTCACAGTATGCAGTATCAATGAATGTCTGTTGATCAAATTCTTAAGACGCGCCCCAATCATATCTGACTTCGCTGCTTCTGCGTCAGGCATATCGTTCAAGCTCCTCATATCCATGTATAGGATTTTAAACATGGTTGTGGTATGGGAGAAGAGAAATAGTAGAGTGACGTCATAGCTACACACAGTGATGATAGCGGTTAGTTCTTGAACAGTCAAGATCACCATGCAGAACTCTTTATTAGGGCTCTTCGTTAGAGGTTCCAAGCCTGGGAAAAATAATTTTAAAGTCATTCATGTTTAGCGGATGATCTTTTCCATCCATATGATAAAGATTAAAATCACAAGACAAGTAAGAATGTATAGACTACTAGGTAAAGACTACGAGCTATTTATTGTTCATGATGTAACTAAGTTAGGGGAAATCCTGCTCTGCATTACAATATCCGCGGAAAAAGATAAACGATATGACAACGCAGCCTCAGAGTAGATAATATACTAAGTACAAACGCAACTTACCAAAACAAGATACGGTGGAAAACTCATTCATACTGCTGATTCTGGTCGGTATATATATAATGACGTTGTTGACAAAGTGAAATACGTAACATATTAAAATTATTACTTTTATTTTTTTCAGTGATCTCTCGTGGTAATTTAGACACATTCCAGATTTCTTTACTTGACCATCGTTCTTGCGCACCAGATCCAAAAGTTCTTTTAGGTCATTCCTTGAAAAGTGTACAATTGCAGTTAAAATATATAATAATAGTTGCAGTAACATACCTTGTATTTGTTTTGCAATGATATTATATTTTAAATGTATTCTAAATCATCAATTCCTGTCCCAAGTGTGGACCCACGTGTTTACAAAACGGGACGTCTTATACATCCTTCAACACATCCATCCACCCTTTTTCCAGTATCAAATTATAGTTTACTAGTTTAGACTAGTAGTCAGTTTTATTTCCTGCCATCAAGAGAGGTAGGCCGATTTGGGATTTACCGTGGGTTATCCCATTTAAATTGGAGCCGCCCGACTGGGGACTGTACCTCCGCCTTACAGAAGACCGCAGTGAAATAACACTACTTGATGTAGTGTTGTTTCTGCGGTAAGAAGGGTTGCCAGTGTTCCACGAGGATACGCTGGGCTAGTAGTATTGCTGCTAGCACAGTGAGTCCTCATCAACAATATGGTTGGCACCCCGTTAGTGATACCCCTGGTATTGCTAGCGGCTATAGGCTACGGTGACTGCTTACCATAGGTGGGCCGTATGCTTGTGTGCCAACTTAGTGGTATAAAAAAAACATGTTTCTAAGTAGAAGCAGTTACCAAAAATTTTAAGTTTACAACTGGGTCCAACACTGTTACCAAGCGGATCCTATTCATCTGCTAATAATAGCAGTTATAATAGTCAAAACAAAGCTTACCTTTTGAGGAGCACCCACCAGCTGCTGTTGAAAATCACGACGAATATTGATATGTTGAAGAAGCTATTAATGGAGTCGATGAATCCAACAGCGAAATACAACTGATAGACTACAGTGCCCAATATACACACGTAGAAAAGCAGGAGTGTGTGGATGAGCCAAAACGTTACTGGGACAGAATAAATAATCAATAAAGTTTTCATTTTGATATTTGTGAATATAATGTACCTACTACCACTACTTATGTCTCGAAGAATATTGTTATATCATGATTGTTACATGAAAAAAGACAGAGCATGAGTATCTTGGCGGTTCTTCTCAGATGGCTTTTTTCGAACCGGTGGTAATTTAGACCTATTTTTATAATTATTTTTGATTTGATTTCGAAAGTAAATATTTTAACTTGTTCATTTGATTGGCATATCATTTGATTCGGATCCAACAGTAATTTTATAACATAATGTACCTATACTACAAAAGTATGATAGCTTTGACCTAACAGCTAAACCGATTCTATTGTTAACTTTAAGAATAAATGTGACAGGCATCAGAATCTGGTTAATCCAATATCAGTTTCTGCCCGGTAAGGAGTATTATCATATGTTTAATGTATTCTTGAATTAATTAACATTATTTACGTACATATAGTATTAGTAGTATGTTTCTTACATCTTTATAGTTATTTTAATTCAAATTTAATTTATTTAAATTAGATGAAAGAATGACACCCACGTACCATTTATTTCCGTATTAAGCAAAGAAAAGCCTGCCATGCGTGGTAAAAAATTTATCAGCCATATTAAGTTCAAGCACGAATTTTCTTTCAAACGCCTCTTTACGCCTTTAAAATATGTTTTTAGCAAAATCATATTTATGGTCATATCTCCACTTTTCAACCGAATGAGGTTGTAACTACTAAATAAAGCAGCGCTACAATGTTAGAAGTGTTAGAACCCTTCACTTATGGAACAAAAACAATTAGACGGAATATTAATTTGATGAGACATCGTTAGGTGTTGGTAATTGCTACCTTAATATTACGTCGAACATAATGTATGCAATCAATATAGATTTTGCGATCTACGAAAGTAACATTGGAATTTCAAGTTTTTTTTTGTGCCAGTATTTAAATGTAAATATCTAAGTATTTTAATCCTGACTGAGTCATTAGAAATTAGTGGTTCCTTTGTCGTGAAAATGTTTTATCACAATGTTTAAATTACCTGCCAGTTGTTGTATTTTTTGTGTATTCTATTTAAATATTATAAAAAAGTTTTCAAATATTATTACATTCATAATAATATACACAGTATTTAAATAAGTAGCTGTACCATGAGCATTATTCTATGGGGGTTCAAGGTCAGTGAAGCAAAATAAATAAAATGAATTAGCCCAGAGATTGGTAATCATAAATACAACAGCGACATCCGTCGAATTCCTAAGAAACTATATTAATTACTATATAGCTGTGATGAGAACCGTAAAATTCGAAAGTGGAAAAGTAACGTAGTCCGAGTATAAGTATTACTTGTACGTAGTATATTATCTATTCTGAGGTAGATAATATACGTATTACCTTAGAGTAGACAATATGTATTACTTGTACGTACCTAGTATATTATCTACTCTGAGGTATTACATACAAGTACATGGTCTTACCTCAGAGTAGATAATCTCTTACATTCAGAACTAAGTCATTAAACTGGCGCTATCTGTTAAACAAGTATGGTACTTATTGTTTCTACATTTGATGTACAGATGGCGCTAAGTCACGCCATAGGCAGTCACATGATCCGAGAGAGGTCGACTGTTCTACCAAAAACTTGTTCTTGTACAATTTTATTATGTACTAGGTATTTATAGGTATTGTTGTTCACTGTTGAAGTGTATGACTGCATTACATTTACGTTATCGCAAGGATACAATTAAAACTCCATCTTTTTGCAATGCATACTCGAACAAAACTTCTTTAAACATATACGTGTATACGTCCAGACTCCAAATCTAGGTCAGGCAAATAATAATCTTCGAATTCTAGTTTAAAATCTCAATTCGAGCGTAATTGTAAAACTTTTCATAATAAAAATAATTTTTAGTTAGTAAGTACTTCAAGAGAAACTGTTGTTGGCGGGAAGCAGCTTTCACTACCGCGTAAATCCACGGCCATGATGTCCAATCGTCATAAACTGTGTTCTCAACTGAATCTACTGAGCGAATTCATCAATTGATTAATTAATCAATAAAGTTTCGTGACACTCCTTGACGAACTAGTCAATTCTACCAATGTTTTTTTTTGTTTTGTCCTCAGACAGTCTTGATATTGATAAAATGATAGATAAGTATAATTATTTGGATAATCTTCACATCTACAATAAGTTTTAGTGCTAACGTGTGTTTCTGTGTATGTTATTTCGTTGTCGAATATTAAACGATAATATTGACTCTAATAAAAGACAAGCAATTTATAATAAATCGCTAGGAAGTATTTCATTCACATACGAACAAATTCGCGTGCACCCTTAATAATGTTAAGTTCTTCCCAGAGCGTCACCTATTTATTGATTGTATTCAAAGTATATTATATGTATCACTAGTCTAGACTATTTGCATGGATGTGCTTTAAAAAACCGCTTAGATTTTGTATCTTGCACAAATTAAACATCATTATTATCACCGGTCTAGTATAATTGCAGGTAGCTTATAAACATTGTTGTGGTCGGCACTAGACGTAACTAGGAGTGGCTGATTTTTACACAAAGCGACTTTCATCTGATCTTCGCCACCTATGTACTGGTAAAATCGGGTACTTGTGTTAAAACAGTTGTTGTGTGTTACTTTCTGCTTCTGACAGACTGCAAAATATATTAATTGACAACCGGGATCTAAGGCTTAACGTCCTCTATAAGTAAGGGACGAATATAATAAAACATCATATAGGTAGATAAATTTGCGCGTTATATTTCACCAAGCAACAATCAAAATTATCTTGCGCGTCCACCTAGACTAATAAGCAACAATGACCAAGTAGCGTCTTACGTACATTTATTTAAAAATATTAATCTCATTGAAAATGCTATTCATCTAGATTAAACTAATTTAAGAATATATTTTTACAAAGATGAATGTAAGTCTGTTTTGTGTTGGCTGACATTTTCCTATCCTTATACTGATTGAGATGATGAATTTGAATCTTTCGATATCGGATCCAACGATGAAACTACAAGAAATCGCTAAGTCAACCAACAATATAAAAAAAACTGATATAACTTTCTCAATACAGTTCTTAACTGCTGAGGATACTAAATTACTCCTTTCAACCTGATTAAAGACTTAAACAATCAAGATTTCATTCGCTTGTATCGAACCACCTTCATCAATTATAACTACATCCAATCCACAGAAGTCTAAAAGAATAACAATAATATCTGCTGCTACTGTGGTATCGCAAACCTTAAGATTTTTCTCGCCATCTCCCGGGAATGTGTAAGCATTTAAAGCTGATCAAGTGACACTATAAGCCGGGTATCCCCGGCTTGCCTCGTGTCAGCTGTGGTCACCGCTCACGCTCCGCACCCTCCTGATCAACTCTTCCACCTTTTTGTACGGACTCTGACACCTTTCTTGGCTATTTTCTATGAGGTAAGGACCTGCCTCACTTTCGCGACATTCAGGTGTATGACACCCGCTGGAGCCGTCTGTCCCCACCTTTTTTATGAACGGCTCCAAGTCAGGCATCTGTGGGGCTGAGTCGATCGCAACATGTTCTTCCACAGTGCTGTGTTCTTGTTCACGCTGACGTAGCCAGATAGGTGAATCTACATAAATCTTTGGTCTTTCTCGTAGTGCATTGCTCCGTTCCAAAGCTGTTCTCCGGACTGGAACAGGTGGCCTGTAACCAGCTGGTGTCGGTACTCCTCGTCCTACCACAGAGCAGATGAGACCTTTCAATGCAGCTCGGAAGTCTTTCAAGTGGTAAGCGTAGAGTAGTGGGTTGATAGCAGAATTTAAGTGAGACACAATTATGCAGACATAAGTGAGTGGATTAGGGATGTCTAGTTCGGGCATGAAGGCTTTGATGGCGTTTATAGTGTAGAGCGGGATCCAGCAAATGATGAAGAAGAAGACGATGATAGCCAGGTTCTGGGTGGCTTTGACTTCACGCTTCTGAGCAGCTCCAAGGACGCGCAGCATGGTGCCGCCGCCGGTCAGTCGCCCGCGACCTCCGTCCACAGTCATCACTGCGCTTAGCTGTAACAATATTTGTTGAGTAAAGTGATGTATGAGAGGAACAAATATTTTGTTGCACTAAACACGTCCCGGTCCGGTGTTTGATGTCATATAATTCTAAGCCAATAAAAGACAAGCAATTGGTATAGTTTTATATTTGTATTCGTGTCACTCAATTATCATCTTTATAATGGCTAAAAACAGATCGATGAAGTTTTTTTATACCACAAAGGTGGATTTGGAGGGTCGTTTTTAAAAGAAAAATCCGGCTCTATACTCAGTAATTACTCTTTTCAAGTTCAAGTTGGCCTAGATCTCTAGTTAGTAAGATCCATTCAACTCACGTACCGACGTCATCATACGCGGATATTCCGGTAAGAGGTGACTTGAAACGAAGTTAGTAAGGGAGAAACCTCGAGTACGATGCACGCACAGCTTACTGACGCAATTGCTTACGACGATATTTCTACTGGGTTGTTTGGTACGTGGACTACCAATATTCGGCATTTTAGCTTGACTAATTGAAGAACCGAAGCTACGTCAGTCGTGTTACTACCATATAGCGACAACCGCACCGCAGAAAACAATAGCCAATAACTGGTGTTTTATTTTCCTTTGTTAAAGTCTCATACTAGGTTTTTCCCGCGACTACGCCCGCGTAAGAATCTGGATCTTGACAAAAGTGCCACCTACCGAGTCCATTTACGAATCTTAACCATGCAGGGTATCCACTTTAAAATCACCCCTGCCGTCTGGGAGAAGTTCAGTGACATACAGGTGTAGTTACGGAAGAATTTAATATATAAAAATAAACTGCGCACACGTTTATCTCACCGCAACAGTCCGCTATGTAGCCATGGAGGTAATAAAGGGAACGCATTCTATATCTTTGTATCTGTGGTCAGTGCTGGCTCAGCTCAAAGATACACGGGTAGTATATATTTTTACATGACATCATTCCAAGGCTACCCGATGAATTCATATATAATATTTTACTAGCATTGTAATCTGTCGAGATGTTTTCTGACTACGCTTGAAGGGCTTGGAAGTAGGTTCATTTATGGTACGCTTTTATGAATACAAAAATACATAGTTCTTTGATTTGGTCAAAATTTGTGTTCCATCATCGCGATGGTCAAGTGTCAAGTAAGACGCCACGACGAAGCGTAACTTTGATTATTTTCCTTAACGTATTACTGCTACTGATAAAAAATTCTGAATCGTTTACTGCTCTGGGGATGTTAAGTTAAGATTAATTGCTACCTTTGTTGTATAAAAAACCTAACATTCCTTTAATTTCTTTCTTTGTGTATAAATATAATGTATGTAGCCGATACCGAAGACTTACTTTTTAATCGTCTGAAATTCGTTTTGAAATTCATTCCTATAAAATCAAGCTTTCTTCCATCTTTCATGCCATAAAACATAAGTAGATAGTTTCAGTGTTTTGCCGTGAAATTGTCACGAACAGACAATTTACTTGTCATCTCAGTTTACTATTTACAGTACCTACCAGATAGAAGTATGAATGAATTAAGTAGGTACCTGCTTAACGACAACTCGGTATATATGCGCGTACGACGCAGCTAGAAGGACGCTAGGGGTGACGATGGTAGCGAAGTAGAGGAACAACAGGTAGTTGTAGTCCATCACCTCGACGAAGTAGCAGCCGGGAATGTCGCGTCCTGCCGCGTGCCACCCGAACAGCGGGAGCAGCCCTACCCCAGCGCCGGACACCCAGCACACTGCGATTATCACTGAAACAAGATACAAATATATAACACGGCTGCGTTATAAAAGCTAAGCCGTATTTAAATATACCCTATGACACTCCCACAAATTAAAACGACACCCAGTTTGCTAATATCACATAATTAATTATACTAGGTGCGGCTCCGACCGTTCAATGCTCTTATACTCAAGCTTCTATACTCGTTGTACCTCATTCAAATTAGGAACGGTTTTTTTATTAGTCACTAGTCAGCTGCCAAAAGTTTTTTGTTGTTAAAATTTGATTTTTCGAACAAAAATTCAATTTCGAATTCGCACGCTGATATTCAAAAGAATCGCAATGGACGGAGCACTTACACATAAGTTGTATGGATAATCGACGTCAATGTTGCTTCGGCAGCATATCGTATCTATTCTGATTTTTTTATTGAGGTTTTGTGTATTATTTATGGTTTTGTGAAAGCGACAAAACAACTGTGGTGATTAACTGCTACTGTTATTATGGAGTTCTATGGTTCAATGTATTGTACCTGCGCATTGCACAAGAGTTACTGTAGCGAAAAGGGTAATGTTTCGTAGGTACATTTGTTTTTTTTTATAGCTTTGAGTTATTATGTGATGTACAAAAGTACATCACAAAACAATATACTTTTGTATTTGAAAGCTGGGTAACTAGGAGTAATTAAGAAAATAATCAACAAAATCCTACTTCAATTCACAAATTACAATGGTCTTTCAATGATCTGGATATTTAATATTAGAAACATTTTGGGACTTTTATTTTTGTCAAATCAAATCAAATTAAAAATAATTTATTCAGTTTAGGCCCTAATAAGGTCTAAATCTTTTTTTTTGTATTTTTCAACCATTTGTGTTGCTATACCTTCTAAAGGTCTACACTGCCTTTCTATGTAAAAATTGACTCTTTAGTACACAAATTATGACTTTATAACAAAACATGCCATATTACCATTCTGAGAAGAACCTCAAAATCAAAATTAAAAATCATTTATTCATTTTATGCCCTAATAAGGCACTTATGGAGGTCTAATCTACCACCGCTTCGGAAAAAAATAGCCATCTGAGAAGAACCGGCAAGAAACTCAGTGCCCTGTCTTTTTTTCATGTAACAATCATGTTTATTAAAATTCTTCTAGTCATAAGTAGGTATTTACAAATTTCAGAATGAAAGCTACCAAGTTGTTTTTGTCACTGTTCTGTCACTTCAATAACCTTATCACATAATTTTCATTTGATTTTCATAGACAGTTACAAAGACGTTACTGGCTTTATCGAAAAACAATTTGAAAACAATTACTAAACTGTACCCCGGACATACCCATTAACTCATCACTGATATTGTAGTGGCCACTGGTTCTGTGCGCAGTGCGTGGTACGGTACCAAGTGTAGGTACTAGCTTTAGATTACACACGGTTCTACGAACGAACATATTTTACTGGATAGGATAAACTACGGCGTGAACAATGGAAATTATTTAATTAAGTTATAATTTATAATTTAATAAAATAATTTCCTTCCTCGTTTATGATTTACAAGCTCATACATAAACGATGTATAACTCATCAGCTAACTAAATTTCCTTGATTAGTGTACATACGGGATATCATAGTAGAAAACAAAAGTACTTGATGAAATACACATTCTGTGAAAATTTTAACTGTATACCTATTACCATTATTAAGATAGAGCTAAAAAACATGTTTCTTTTATAGGAGCTCCCTTTTTTTTCATTTTTAGTATGTGTTGTTAATAGCAGCAACATACTTATTTTTTCTTTCGGTGTATCTTTATTTATTTTATATAAACACACATTCACAGAATATTAGTTTACAAGTACTGAAAGACAAACTAGTAACAGAAAGGTAATGAGGTAATGCATATTTATAAAAAATATGTAATTGAAACGGTGAATGATGTGAAGGAAGGATGATAGAAATACCAGAGGTTCTCAAATTAGGCGAGGCCTGTATCTTGAGAAACCAATTCAATATGAAATAAAGAATTAATTAGGTGTGTGTGCTTGAGAATTGCAGTGGGAAATACACATTCTGTGAAAATTTCAACTGTCTACCTATTACGGATCATGAAATACAGCCCGCTGACAGACAGACGGATGGACAGACGGACGGACTGCGATGTCTTAGTCATAGGGTTCCGTTGGTTACCCTTTGGGTACGGAACCCTAAAAAGAAGCAAAAGAGGTATGAAGAGTGAAATGGCGGTACATATATGTATATACCATTTTTTTGCTGTCAAGGGGGATACCTTGAAAAGGTGCCCGCCTGCTTAAAGGGGAGCAGACGGGGTATGTAAGATTTTTACTCGCTAGAACCCCCCGGTGACCATCCTCATACCTTTTCTCTACCTGCCCCAGGCAGTGAGGGACTTGGCGTGAAGATCTATATGTATATAAAATATGTATAATTTTATAATAATGGACTTCAAATTTTAGGATACTGAAAATATTTTAAACAAATATCCCACTAAAATAATAGGAGATAAGTTATCGTATGGCCTACCTGATGGTAAGTGGTCACCGTAGGCTATAGACGCTGCGAAAAAACGTCGTAGAGTTTTTGGATAGAATAAACTGCATGCAACGTGTCATATCTAACAGCGAATGTTTAGACATGCGTATACCTCGTTCTCAATAGCACACAATAAAAATACCTTACATACATATTTACGAATCCTTTATCGACAGTTATTGTAATATCTACTTACTGTAAGTAGCAATAGCTACTTAAATCAATTAACCCAACTTGTTCTGAAAGCATACTAGCGTGGATAACGCAGGTAGTGTATTCATCTTCAGACCAACCATTTATAAATATTTTTCACGCATCGTTATCGAATGACTCAACTTGTTTGGTCAAACACTATCGCCTGGTTTATAAAACATTCTGGACTCCACGTCATTATGGGAAAAGGCATATTGTGTACCGTCTATAAACAAGCTGGTTCGCCCGGCTTCACACGTGTGGAAACAAGATACCTTTATATTTTTGCCAAACACAGAAAAAGTTCAAGACCTTAATATTTTATGAGATTATTTTATGGGCGTAAATGGCAAATTAAATTAAAAATAGGACGTAATGGGATTTCCCATAAAAAAATTAGAGCCACCCGACTGGGGAACTGTACCTCCACCATATAGGAATGAGGTCAAATAACACTACTCAAACTACGTAAACATGTGATTCGTAGTGTGTTAGTAGTAAGGTTAACATATGCTGCTAGCACAGTTTTCTCCTACAATATGGTTAGCAACACGCTTATGGTACGCCTGGTAAGCCTTGCAATAGCAAGGCTAAGGTCAGTTTTTTTTTTTTTTTATCTTAATATTTTAAGATGAAAGTCCCCGTGATGGATACGGGCGGCTAAGGTCCGATTAGGAAAGCCAAATGTTTGCTTTGATTCCGCCTTCGTGGCCTAAAAAGAAAAAGTTGATTCTTTTTCAAAAAAACGTGTGCGGTCAAGGGACCCCCGGTAGAACGAATTCCTTAACATACAAATTTGAACAAAATTTCCTTGCGTTCAGCATTGAGGTTATATAACCGGCGAGTACTCGGCCGCTTTTTCGTTACGTGACGATTTCTACTCTATTATTTCTTACCTCTGAGTTGAATAAACGAACCTACATCTATTTAGTTTTGTAAAAAGGACACACACATACGCGCAACTCTCGGCATCGGCATACGTCTGGTGATAAATCGCCACGCGACTATTTTCCCATTACTGGATTCCAAGAAGTACCGAGAGATAACTTAAAAATCCGGCCAAGTAGGAGTCTGACTCACGCAACGAGTGTTCTGTAATCAATATTATAATACAATCAGCAAAAAATCGCACCGAGACGCTATTAAGTATTGCTGATTTGATGATAAAAAATATGTAGGTACATGTTAAAATTAAGCAGGTTTCGTAATAGAATCCCAGACGGAAACCTTGTGCTTACAATATTTCAAACAAAAGGTAATCACTTGAATGGCTTAATGGAGTTGTGTTCTTAAGTTTCCTTCGAGGAAGACATTGCGTAGAACCAAAGACTATAAAACTATATTCTCCTTGCGTAGAACGTAGCTACCACTGGATTTTCCTTCCTTCTATAGCGATAGTCACAGTTGTCTGTGTGTTACTCATTATCACAAACAGTTTTAAGGTATCAATGGGCCGATAATATGTGTGTGAGAATAGTTACCAAACATCAATGTAACTTTTATTTAAACTTGCAATGTTTGTGTATTGTTTATTTAGGTCAAATCTTGCAAGCTGAATTCGATTCTTCCTCTTATCCTACGGACTTGAATTTATACATGATTGTTGAGATTCAGTTTCGATGAAAATACGTTTTTATTCTACGGATGGCCTGAATGGATATCCTGGAAGAGCTTCAGATAAAGGAACTCTTCAACGGTCAACAGCAAAGACATGAGTTTGTGTACTCATATTATTATGATAGCCGGCTTTAAGATTTACCATGAGAATAAGTAAAATTTATTCTTATGGTTTTACCATGATATGGTAGCAGCACTCAGGTTTGGGTCTCGACTACGGAACTCCTCAATGGTGAGGAAGTAACACGTGAAAGTTTGTCATAAAAAATATGTTTTACTATTCATTTATCTATTTTAAATCGTGCTTATAAATCAAATTTATTTGCTTGCCAACGGCAAATCATAAACATCTACATGTCCGGATTTGCTCTAGTCTGATAAGCTATCAATAAATAAATATTATATTTAAAATAATGTTTGACATAAATTCATTAAGCTGGTAGGTACGTAATAAAACATTCACATTCACATGTCACATTTCTAATTAGTGCAATTGGCTCTGTCGTTCTAATTAATGTAATCCATACTAATATTGTAAACGCGTAGCTCTGTTTGTTTGTTTGTTTGATTGCTACCTTTTCAGGACTAAAGAGCTGAACGGATCATAATAAAAATTGATCTTGGGGAAGTACACAGAAAAACAGGCTACTTTTGTCTTCAAACAAATGCAGACGTAGAGGCGGGTAACAGCTAGTCAATACATATATAAACAAACACTAGAAGGTGGTCAGAACACAACTGACCAGCGTATCAGTGAGCATATTTAAAACACGAATAAGCTATTCATAATAAGATATTTTATAGATAAAATAGTATCAGTTTGATATATGAACTGATTTACTTGTTGTTAGTGTAGATACCTTTTGGGTAACGAAATTATACCTATGAAGTAGTTAATAATAAAATAAATAAATATCTTCAATTATTATCCTTATCTTTATCTTTATTAAGCCTTCCCACAAGGGTCCCCGAAAAGGTAGACAGGTGTTACAACACTCATTTTGCACCGAAGATTATTTGAACTCACCATCTCGCGCGCACTACAATGCGTCTTTGAATAGCTTCTCAGACGTATGCAGGCTTCCTCACGATATTTTCCTTCACCGTATAGCTCGTGGTGTAACTAATCACTGCACTTATGTTTTAGAGAAACTCATTGGTACAGACCTGCGGGATTCGAACTTGCGTCGCTAGAATACCTGGCAACGCTTCAGACGGCACGCATGGCCACAACGGCTTTTTTGATGACGTAGTTTCTGCCCTTTATTCGTTAGTAGTTACGATGAGTAACTTACTCAATTAATTCTGCTAATAACAAAACGAGCGACTGGCAGAGTTTTGGTATTTCCACTCGGTAAACATGGTAGATGTTACTTATACGTGTTTATACTGTTATTATTCACGTTTCGTTACTACTTCTTTGTTTTTTTCTAAGGAACATGGAATAAATTACGGAATTATATTATTTTCATTTGTATGGGATTATAATTCCATACAGGAACCAACTAACAATCATGTTACTCGGATAATGGTTAATAAATAATCAAATAAATTTAATTTACTTCATATTAGGGTAGTTAATTTTTTACTGCTGGTTAAAATGGTGCTTATCTTTGTTTCATTTGACAATTACCAACAAAACAATATCAATTTGATTGATAACTTTAATAATAAATTTACTATCACAAATGTATTTACTTACATACAAAACTGGTATATCGAAGACAGGTAAATTAAGTGTACAGATTTTCCTTATACGAACAACATGTGGAGTTCCCTGTTATACGATATAATGGTAAAATATTAGTAATATCAATAGCTGGTGTAAGTGAAGCCTCACCTCTTCCTATTAACTAGTAGCTATTCCAACAAAAATCAGTATTCACGTTCGGTACAGATTTTTGCCTGTCTAGACATTCGTCAAATTAGTTTTTGGTCACGTCCTTGCGTGTCGCCTCAAATTCTATTCTCTACGCTGATAAAATATTTTTGAGCATCACATAGCTAAGCAGGTAAGTAAGTAAACAAAGTAAATATTTCCTCGAGGTCTCTCTAAATACGGCATTGCTCGTATTTACTTATTCGATTTGCTTAAAGCATCTTACATCAATATTGTGATGAGAAAATGAATAACTAAGACATTTGAGAATAAACTATTGAAATTGTCTTTTTATATATATAAGTCAGATATGTCTGGTAAGTGAAATTTTGTGTTGAGCTAAATTTAAATTGTAGATGACGCGTATTAAATAATTTAATTTCAAAAATCTAGTAACGTAACTTCAAATTAAGTAGTGGATATAAATTCAATTCTTAGATTTTAACTTAAAATATAATTATAAATAAAAGGCCACACGTTTGCAGTCAAATATGCAGTTAATACACCACGAATTCAGCAGCGAAGTAATATGGTCATACATCACTTGGTTTTAATTTTGTTTTCCCTTAGGATATTTTTATGGATTAGAATTCTGCCAGCCGAGACGCGTTAATTAATAACTGCACGTGGTATGTAGTTTGCATAATCGTATAGTTTGGCGATACATAGGTAGGTACCATATTATGATGTGACTACATAATTCAAACATAATATTTTTCTTGCAATCTTATTATCTATGCACGCTAAGCATGAAAAACAAAGGCAGTCGAAAACAATCACAGGTCATATGACGACAAAGAAATTTAGTTTTCTTATCCCACTATAACCTAACTTCAAATTCAATTCCATGCTTATAATAAGCTCAAAGATAACATTTGATTAAGTAGAGAAACATATAAAAGTCGTATCAGATCTCAATATAAGATAAACGCTACAATGGCTGCCATTATCGTGAAAACGGGTGTATGTCGCGCTGCAGAGTTGGGGCGTATAGACTTGTCTGCATACGTCTGCAGAAGGCCGCACTCCACAGTCTTTCGCATATTGGATGTCGGACTCAATCGAATCACGTAGCACTTCATGCCTGGAGTGACTTGAACTGGGCTGCCTTTCACACTCAGTGCATCCGTAACTGTTGTGTTTGTCGTGGTGGTTGTCACAGTCACTGACGATGCCACTGGATTGCTAGATGCTTCGGGTGCAGTAGCATTTGTAACATTTGTAGCATTCGCATTAGTCATATTGAACGGCACAAGCGTACCATTAGGGAACATTGTGTAGACAGTGCTGCCAACTGTTGCATCGGCCGGCGCGGGCGGCGGCGCGGGCTCCCCGTTCGTTGTGTTAACAACAGTAACATTCGTCACAGTTGTTGTCGTCGTCACACTGCCTGCGTTGCTTGTGGCATTTTGCTGTTTCGCGTGTTGGTCTTGCAATATGAAACTGCTTATTAGTTGACAATCAATTTTGGTTTCCTCATAGTCGCCATTATCTTTTCTGATAGCGAACTTGCATATCTCGCCTGGTTGGGCTTTGTACCCGGTACCAGAGCTACCAGAGCCGCCATGACTATGTGTGACGGCATACGCTGTTCCTGCCCCGGCGAGGGCTCCGAGGTTAAGCAATGCGAGGCCGGTTAACAGAGTACCGTATTTGCTTCCTGAGTTCTTGTATTGGTAGACGTAAGAAGGTGGCGGACCGTGGTAGACAGGGTAGTTGACCGGTGCTCTCCCGTGAACTGGTGTGTAACTTATCTGCCGAGGTGGGCTGTATTTGTAGTTCTGTCCTGACGTTGGATACCTAACAGACGGCTGCGTGTTTCCTGATAGCCCCTTCCCAGCCGGATAGCCGTGTCCTCCACTTGACATGCCTCCAGAATTGGGGTAGCCATGACTTCCACCAGACATGCCTCCAGAATTGGGGTAGCCGTGTGCCCCTCCCGACGTGCCTCCAGAATTAGGGTAGCCGTGTGTCCCTCCTGACGTGCCTCCAGAATTAGGGTAGCCGTGTGCCCCTACTGACGTCCCTCCAGAATTAGGGTAGCCGTGTGCCCCTCCTGATGTGCCTCCAGAATTAGGGTAGCCGTGTCCCCCACCCGACATGCCTCCATGACCGCCACCGGATTGCGGGTAGCCATGGCCGCCGCCAGAAAGACCACCAGACTTAGGATAACTGTGGCCCCTACCACCACCGTAACTTCTTTTTCCCACCGTAGAGTGAAGTACGGCAAACACAGCCAGTGTGCATAATAGCACACGCAAATTTAAAATCATTATGAAATAATTAACTCGGATTCATCAAGCATTAACACACAACACAACTACTTTCCACACTCACGCGCACTGAACTGAAGTAAGCAGCACGCGTTTGCATAGCTACGTCAAGGAGTGCGCCATTGGTATTACCACCTAAAAAATCTTCCCCAAACAGATGAGAGATCAGAATAAATTATTAAAGGAAACAGCAAATTAAAGTGAAAAACTAAATGAAATGCCGAAATAAATATTAAAAGAACAACAAACAAAAAAGTATGTAGGTTCTTTTTTATAATCTATATCTATACTAATAATATTATAAAGAGGAAAGATTTGTATTTATGGATTTTTTTATACTTATGCTTATACTATACTAATATACTAATACTATACTAATAAAAAATTAGGTGTGGCACTCGGAGACTGCCGCGGTAAAGCTATTGCATAGCATGTTTTTTCAACATATGCAATTGTAATTATTTATTTATTTTATTAATGCAGTATTTTTTTATATACCTATATACTTTCTCACAAACAGCTGATTACGGTAGTTTTCCAATACAACCAATGCCACCTAAAGATGGGTTGCTGAACTAAAGAGACAAGCGTGATATTTCAAAAAGTCATTAAAAGTTCTGGTATTTATCGATAGATGGAACTAAAAAGTATCACCGCTGTGCCGGTCGGAGTGGGGGGTGTTAGGTTTTTTTCGTTACGGAATTTCTGGATTCGGTCCCCACGCTCAAGGCCCGCGATAAAAGCTATGCAATAGCTTAAAATATTCTAAAGAGGAAAGATTTGTATTTTCGTTTTTGTATTTTTGTGGGTTTGTATTGAATAGGCTCCGAAACTACTGGACCGATGCCAAAAATTCTTTGACCGTTAGAAAGCTACATTATCACCGAGAAACATATTATACTAGCTGCCCGCCCCGGCTTCGCACGGGTAGCCAAAATATTTGATAAATATCTACCCGTGCGAAGCCGGGGCGGGCCGCTAGTCTTGTATAAAACCAATACCTATTTTTTATGAATACTTACTACACAAAGACGACCGCTGTTCCGTCCTCGCCGGCGAGGCTCGACCCCCCCCCCCCCCCCCCTACTACTGTACCTCAGTAGGTACCTATACCATGTATCAACAGGATCTATTCTGTCGAAGAAGCGGGCTTCGGTTCATGAAATAGAGTCATATAGATTAGTGGACATCTCATGCAATGTTGATATTAAAATAAATACAAGATTTTTTTATTAATATTCCATAATTCAAAAATAATCTGGTTTAAAATATTAATTTCAGTGCGGCAACATTGGGCAAATACAGAAAAACGTAATTAAAACAAGGTGGCGGCCCCAGCGTGTTTACTGAACGGCCATATTGCATTGATAATAATTATTTGTTTCATGAGAGGGGCGTATTAACGCTTCACCAACAGGCAGTCACCATAACATTGTGTTCGTTCGTGTTTCTGTATAGAATCAGCTGTATAAATGTTTACCATGAATCAACGTTGACGTCATCCCTTGTAGTGGCGCTAGTATCGGATGAAAGACAATATCTGTGAACAGCGACATCTCACCATATACTGTTGAACTATTTGTGCCCTATAGTATGTTCGACACGACCACACGGTTGGTCCAGCATAACTCATATAACATGACTACGCAGATATATATGAGTCGCGGGTTCGATCTACAGGGCAAACGCAAAGGTTTGCCCCATAGACACACATAGACATACAAAGTACCCAAACACGGGGCAAACGCCGTGTCGTATGCATAATTTTCTATCATTTTGTAATACCCACACTTGTACATCTACTCTGAGATAATACAATACTACAGGTTTGCTTAGTTAGGAACCAGATGGCGCTGTTTGACAATGTCGAAGAACTGTTTTTTAAGTTTAAAAAACATCTTTCTAATCATTTACTTTCAATAATCAATCTAAGAGCGAAATTAGATACAAGATCTGAAAAGAGATAAGGAACATTGCTCTGTCTCACTGTACTTAAAACATGTTTCAGGTCGGACATTGTAAAAAAATCATACATCGAAAACTCTCAAAACATACTGTACAATATAGCCTGTATAACTTAAATAAAAAAGTTACATATGTCCTATTTGTGTGTCGACTAAATTGGAGATTTTGGAATTTCCCGTATTTTTGGTATTATATATTATTATATAATATATATATTTGGTATTTATACCATTTTCTGGTCTGTATGTCAATCGCTTCTTTTTATTTAGATTCAGTCTGTTATAATTCCGTATACCTACATACTTGAACTTTAACTCGGAGTAGATAATATCCTATAGAACTAAAAGGGAAGGCAAATAAAGAATATGCGGTATCTATAAAACTGTTACATCATTTTATTTTCATGCGTAAATTAAGACCGCGTTAAGGTCTCAGTGACCGATAACCTCGTCGTAATACCGATCACATTATTGTTGTGACGGCGATATCTATCCCCAACTTAACTAAAACATATATGTATAATATAAATATACTCGATTTATATAATAATAATAATAATAGTAAAATGCATTATTAAAATATGATTCATTATTCCTTGTCAAAGTACACCACAGACCACAGATGAAGTTACAATGTACAAGGCAATTTACAATATAAACAAATACCTACTTACAACAATTGTTTCATTAAAATATACCTATATTTTCTGACTAACGAAATGCAATTCTTACAGGCTATGAAGATGGTCTCAGTGTAAGGCTTTTCTCGTGTGACTAGGTACCTAGCTACTTCATAAGAGTATTCAAAGTATTGTTAGTACGAACGTATCTAAACATTTTTTTTATTTGACACTATAACTTAACTCTTAGTATAGTTTTTGGCATATTTTACCCAACAATGTTAGATGTACTTATAAGTATTCTGTGACAAAACGAATACAAACTAATCTCTAAGCAGCGATGAACGTAGAGAGCCACCAGGGCGGTTTCGACACCCAGGACTTCAGCTTCTCCCTAGATGGTAAAATACCAGTGTCCTTCGCAGGTTCCTTCAGCTTAGAATAATGCACTAATGTACTGCAATCAACTTTCTTGCTGTAATACGTCTCCTTCGTCCTAATATTGACTTCGCACTCCATATTCGCTGTGTTCGCCGCGGGACCTTTGACTTTCAGTGGATCCGTTGCATTTGTTGTGGTCATTGTCGTGTTGCACACAGTCACATTGATTGTACTAAGCTTTACGTTATCATTTACCAAACTGTTCGCAGATGACGATGTGGAATTTACAGCCGATGTGCCGTTTGACACTGTTACATTGGATGATCCTGCAATGCTACTATGGTCATTCGTGGAATTTAACATTGAAATACTGGGCGAAACTATACCTGCGATCGGCATCCCTTCAGTTGTATTACTGGAAATGGTTGTAAAGTTTGTTGGTATAGTTGAGATTACTGTAGCTTGTATTTGAGCTGTTGTGTTTACTGGTACTGTTGTATTGTTAACAATAACAGTTTTTGTTGTACATACTGTGGTATTCACTTGTTTCTGTGTTATATTTACTTTGGTGCTATCTTCAGTAAATGTAGACACAATCTCACATGGGATTTTTAATACTTCAACGTTATTGCTTTCTTTTATTTTTAAGGTACAGGTAGCTTCGCCTTTAGCAACATATTGGGGATTCTGTGTATTGCTGGGGTAACGGTGTCTGTAGTAATCATCGTTATAGTAATGATCATGATAGTGACTGTGCGATCGACCCATGTTATATAATGCTAATCCGGTCAGCAGATCACCGTAACGGCTACCTGAATTTCTGTACTCAGTTACATACACGTGTTGAGGCGCTGTGTAGTAGGTTGGGTGCTGAAACGTTTGTCTATGCAATCCGTAACCATTATTATTGGTAGAGTAGGTCCTGGTGGGATGATATGACGTATCGTACGTAGGCCTGCTGTTGGTCGACCACGTATTGCCTGGCAAATAGCTCTTCGGGGTTGATGCTGGATATGAATGACCTCTATTGTTTAATATTCCAGAAAATGATGGAGGGCTTGTTGATTTAGATATCGATCCAGGGGATACAGATAATCTTGAGGGTGAAGATCCAGATCCCGATAGACCCGACATTGAGGTAGGGTAACCATAGGGATTCTTTTGAGTTCCAGATCCTGATAGACCCGACATTGAGGTAGGGTAACCATAGGAATTCTTTTGAGTTCCAGATCCTGATAAACCCGACGGTGAGGTAGGGTAACCATAGTGATTCTTTTGTGTTCTAGATCCTGAGAGACCCGACGGTGAAGAAGGATAGCTGTACGTGTTAGGCCTTGATCTAGATGAACTATACGAAGTCGATGGATGATGGTGCGAACTCGAAGTTGTTCTTCTTCCAGCTGAACTGGATCTATGTCCACCACCGAATCCTCTTCCTCCAAATCTTCCACAATCGATTAAACTCACAAAACAATTCACAAATAACAGGCACAACAGTATTTTACTATTGGCCATTTTGAACGGTGGCGAATGCGCTGACGCTGTCAACTGGATGGGAGTCCAAACGCGTTTGATATGCGGCGCTTCGGTTCTGTTAATATAAAACGCTTAGTCCATTAATATGTGTGTGACACATCAATTAACACAACGAACTTTGATATTTCCCTCCCGCTCTGTTCTGCGGTCACTGGCTAAATGTGGCAAACAGATGGAGTAAACAAGTTCCCACTTTTATTTACGTGCTGTCGAGCGATAAGAGAGTATACTTATCTTGAAACTTAGAATTCCCCTTACTGTACACTGAATCAGTTTGGGTTTCTCGGGGGTTTTTTTTATAATATTGTAATCCATTACATAATTTTGTGTTGCGTTTGTTCGGATATTCTAGCTAGAGAGCTAGTTAGTGTTAAAACATACATGAAAAAACTTCATGTATGTTTTAAATATATTACGTATAGCAAATCCAGGTTTGGAACCTCATATACCTTCGTATGGATTAAGATGTGATAAAACATTTCTTTCGCAGATTGCAATGAAATAAAACATCTGTATATATTTTTATTTTTACTTAAATATATACCACCAAAAGTTGCGGAACTCTCAGTGCTCGAGACACACATGCTCTAAGCCGTTTTTATATATCTAAGTACTACGCCCTATTACCTAGTGTTTAAACTTGCTCATTATGATAACATTTTATTGGAAACTACATAATATGTCAATTTGGTAATCATTCATCTACCATAACTGTCATAAGCTACTAATGTCATGTCATTTACCATAGATGTTGAGAATTTACAAAAGAAATCCAATTAGTTTTCTCGGCGACTTTGCTTATCATTAAAGAACGCGCTTTGGGGGTAAATTTGCTACCCTGCAAAATCATTTCGCTTCAGTGTCTTGGCCTTGGGAAGGTCAGATAAAGAGACGGACATATGTGTATCCATACTAATATTATGAATGCGAAAGTAACTATCATTGTTTGTTTGTTTGACGACTAAACGTCTGAAATTAGGCGATGAAATAAATTATTACCTGGGGAAGCATATAATATAATAGGCTATCTTTATCTAGAACCACGCGGGCGAAGACGCGGGTAAAAGCTAGTTTTTAATATTTCATTCCATGTCGCAGCAATAAACAGCAGGAATGCTAGTCCCCAGTGCTTATAAATATCGTAGGTGTAAAGTATGACCATAACCTTGATATAAGTGCCTCCGGAACGGCAACTGGACATGAATGATAGTAAAAAAATACTATAAACTATGTGGTCTATTCACTCAGTCACGTGTGTAGGCGCTAGGTAGATATCGTAACAATGAGTAGTTGCAATCTAATAATATTTTTCAACCTGTAATCGTCTCTTGTGAAGGCAACTCGCTATTCTGCAATACTCTTTGTAGCGGCGATACAAGAGACATTCGTTTAGTTTCAATCATGACGTCGCTACAATAGCACATTTAAAATGTTACTCGGTGTTGTTATATCGACTGTGTTGGTCGTGGTAAGCAGTCAAGGAGCCGTGAAGGAGGTTAAGCCCATAGCGTTCCCCGTTCCGTTCGAGCTGCCAAGCCGCAACGATCGCGCCGAGCAATGCTGGCTGCGAATCGAAGACCTTGAACTCACCGAAACGCTCGCCATATACTGCTACATCGCAAACGCCTTCCTCCGAAACTACATACACGATTACAACTCAAAGAAGATGGTAGATGACAAAGTCGAAGTCAGCCTCTGGATCGAGAAGCCTCGCAATCAGGATGATCTCACATACAACAGGATTCCAAAAGATCACGACTCGATCAAGGGTTGGAAGGCCACCACCGTATTGGATCCCATAACACACATGAGACTGTACGTCACCAAGAATGCAGTGTGCAGGATAGTAATGTACAACAGGGAAGCCACTAGCAACTACCAGGTGGATTGTGAAATGATTCTATATTTCCTGAATGACCGCATGGCTGCGAATGCTGGTCCATTCAGTGCACAACGGTTATTAGTAGCTCTGTGTATTTTCCTCATTTGTGCAAATATAGTAGTAAGTTGAGGATTTATTTGCAACGGCAGTGTCCTGTAATTAAATAGGTATTTATTTAGATATTAATATAGTAAAAATTGCTAATAACTGGTCGTTTGATTCGTCGTGAGACAAAAACGTACGATTTCGCACCTGAAGGTCACATTTGCAACAATTAGTTCCGTTTCATGGAATCTTTACAGTTTAAACGACAGACATAAATTATACAGTGTCTTTCCAAACAACAGTTTTCCAATATCTTGACAAATTTTAGCTCATCTATACTAATATTATAAAGAGACAAGATTTGAATATTCGTTTGTTATGAATAAACTCAAAAACTACTGTGCCGATTTGGAAAATTCTGTCACCAATAGAATGCTATATTATTACTGAGGAACATAGTCAAAGTGGAAAATCATGGGAATACAGCTAGTTTTATATGTAATCGTTTATTAGACCGTGACTATTGGAGAGAACATTTTGCAACGCCTGGGTTGGGCCAAATGTGCAGATTACTAGTTCTTGCAGAAGAGGTAACATTGCATTAGGCTCATAATTGACCCCCTGTTAAACAAGCATCTACTTAATGCATAAAATATTAAGCAAGAATTTTTACCATCATACAGTTAGTAGTTATTATTCTTCTTCCTAACTAAGGCAATCTTCTTCAAGGTAAATTTTTGCCAGTGTCGAGTTTTAATTTTCAAGTTACTAAATTATTAGTGTTTGTTGCATAAAAATGCCTAGTGTCATGAATTCTAATGCCCATTAGCATTGTTGTGGAGACAATCCACGGCAGTAGCAGGCCTCAACATGCCTTTAGGTCAGAGATAACCTATTGACCAAAATGATAAATCACTTCACACAAAAGCCGTATTACAGCGTTATTTCCAATATTCGTATAAATCTATCACTAGATTAAATTTACTGCGTACCTGACACTGAAAATATAAACTAAAG
This sequence comes from Falcaria lacertinaria, assembly GCA_951449985.1. NCBI lineage: Eukaryota > Metazoa > Arthropoda > Insecta > Lepidoptera > Drepanidae > Falcaria > Falcaria lacertinaria. Next base: position 8,813,956 of record OX602111.1, on the reverse strand, counting down.
ATGACTATAACCCAATTTACGAGACACTAGAAAAATTTACCACTGCCTGATTCCCGCCAAAAACACCACTTAGTACTTTGATCTTATATACCTACATTAAGAACTAAAGTAAACAAGTATAAATAAAGTATTCAAATATAAATAAAGCCTGGCTATCAGTCATGTCATGAGAAAAATACTGGTGACTGGTGTATCATGTAGTTAAAAGTGTTCACAGTTTTATTGAATAGGTAGCTTGTCAGAGAACTTAAACTTTACTCATATTATGTACAGGTACATTTTGTTGTATGTATGTGTGAGGTAATTAATCGCTAGAAATACGGTGATAAGCTTTATCATCTCTGAGTTGCAAAAGATTTATATCGTATTGATATGCGGGTGAAGTCGCGGAAAAAGCTAGTAGATAATAATTATGTATGTTAGTGTAGTATCAAACTACAGTTTTTTTTTAAATTTTATGTATTTCTAATGAATTATGAGGTATATAAAATGTTATCTTTCGGTTCAAATTTCAAACTCCTCAATCCGCGCACTTGTCGTTAAAAGGAGTACAAAGTTTTAGCTTCACATATTAATATTATAATTCCTTTCCACCTCACAGTATATAAACTTGTGTGTTGCATAAAGGTGCGAGAACATTTATTATATTGCCAACATAGTAATATGTAGTTATAATTTTATTTACTCTTCCAACAGCTGTCCATAAATTATGGCAAATTAATGTCTTAATGGTAAAATGATGTCATTTATACCTTTAATATTCTAGGTACTTATCTTTGATGATGCTTTTTGACAGGTCTTTTTTTCTTTACAACCTATTTATGTTGATTATCTGTTGCATAGCCTAGGTACACTTTGTTTAAAGCTTTTATTCAACTTAGAATGTTTGTTTAGGTCAAATCTTGCAAGCTGAATTAGAACCACTTATTTCAATTCAGAATATTGTTTTCGCAGTAATAATGAATAGGTATATAAACCAAAAACCAGTCCGTAAGAAAATGACCTGTACCCTGAAGGTGCTGGACCCTAATATTTACGTCTAATCTTTTTTGAAAAACTAAAGAAATACATCTTCAACAAACTTACCGTTCTTCTTCTTCTTCTTCTTCCTAAGTATGGCAATCAATCCCTTCAGGGACTATTTTTGCCAGTGTCGAGTGTTAGAGAATTTTCATGTTGCAAAATTTCTCGTGTTTGCCGCATTAAAATGCCTAGTGTCATGCATTCTAACGCCCAATGGAGTTTCTGGAGACAACCCACGGCAGTAGCAGATCGTAACACGCCTTTAGATTAGAGGTAACCTATTGACCAAAATGATAAATCACTTAACCCAAAAGTCGTATTATGGCATTATTTCCAATGCTCCTATAAATCAGTCACTAAATGAAACTTTACTGCACATATCGACACCAAAAATACACATTAAAGATCACTATAACACAATTTACGACACACTGAAAAAAATCTCAACCGCTCCGCCTGATTCCCGCCAAAAACTCCAAACTTACCGTTATTGTCTATACCTATTGTACTGCGGCACTGAATGCGTCGAAATTACGATAAAACTCATTTTGGAAGAAATTTGTTCCTAACGGAGTTTCCCCGGCCGCGCTGTTTTTTTCCCGCTAGATAATATCAATAGTGCGACTTCTGAGAAATGGCGCGTGCTCTGATTATTCCACTTATCATTAAAAACTAATACTAATATTAAATTTGAAATACCATTAAAATATGGAATGAGTCATGAAAGTGATTATATCGCCTTTTTAATCATGATCATCCTTGAAAATTTCACGATTTCATAATAAAGTCAAGACAAAGGGAGTAATATAAACCTAAAAGGTATTGTTTTCAAGCCTTTTGTTCCTATAAAACAATGAATCTTATAGGATTCCCAAAATAATTTACTTTCAATCCCTTTAACCGACATCGACAGTGTGTATTTATTTATATGTGATGATAAATTTTGTTAATATAATAGATACCTACTTTTGGTAACACATTTATGCACAAACTAGCTTATTCCCCGTGACTTCGCCCGCGTAGGAATATAATATTATAGACTATGTTACTTAGCAATTATATATCACTCTGATGGTATTTAGTTAAATCGGTCCAGTAAAATTTGACTTTATTCATTACAAAAAAAAATACAAATCTTTTCTCTCTACAATGTTAGTGTGTGTAGACAACATACAAGTGTAGTTTAGACAACACTATTCCGATGTAGGTAGTGCTAAGTTACTGAGGCGATGGTTTCGAGAGCTCCTGGAGGATAACATTATTATGCTGTACAGTAAGTCCTGTTGAACAACAGTGTTGGCAACCAACGCGTTAGTGATACCCAGTATTTTAACCGTAAGTAGGCTTTGGTAAACGCTTATTATCAGATGGGTTGTATGCTTGCTTGCCACTTGGTCAGTTAGTCGCAAATGTAATGTAACATCCGACTTCTGACGGCCAACTCTAGCACGACGCGTTTTCATTGGCCAGATCAAATACCGCGTGCTTCCCCGGCTTACTATTACAAACTTCCGTCCCTTTTCACAAAATTACTCTCACGGATTGTAGAAAAGCGAGAGGAAAGATTTTTACTCATCATTACATATAAAAAAATATTTTCGTGAGGCACAGCGTGGATTCGCAAATAAGCAATATTAATTATTGTATGTTTGGAAAAAGGCTCCCTTATTATCCCATATGACGCCTTCCAGACACGTTCGCTGGTAGAAGTAAACGAGTAGGTACATTTATTCCGCACAATGATGTTTATTTCATTAACAAATATCGCATTTGATCCGTGACTTGACATTGCCTTGTAACCAAACCAACCAACTGGCAATTCACTGCAGGACCGGCCTGTGTTTGCTTCATTTTATTTTTCTTAGGTTTTTATATATCGAGTGGATAAATTAATGTGTTCTTGATATTAAAATTAATAGTTGATTCTATTAAGCCCTAAATGGATTTATGATCGGAAGTATTGGAACATTATACTATCGGTTCGTTTCGGTATATCCCATCTGAAATTTATATGTAGAAATTTATACCAGTCAAAATAAACCAAACTGATTATTTAAAGAAGGAATGCAAGATGTTTTTTTTATTTGGAAGAATGTTTTTGGGGACAATCTCTCTACGCTATCCCTGAGTAACATAGACTATATTATCATATTTTAACGCGGACGAAGTTACGGGAGGAAGATTCTATTCATTTGAATCTGTGATATTTTCGCCATAAGAATATGCTTAATTATATAACTAAATAACACTAGCGGTCACTAACAGTCTTTAACGAACTAACAAACAGAGATAAACCGCACAGATAAGGAAACCAATGATATTTTTTACATAAGATATTCTGCAAAATATTCCCAACTATTGTCTTCCTATCATAAATATTAAACTTGAAAATATTTCATTCATAATTAGTTAGCTTTTTCATCGCGACTTCGTCCGCGTCGCCATATATGTATTATATGGCAAGCGTTGCAAAATATTATCTCCAATTGTCACGGTATAATAAACGATTACATATAACACTAGCTGTTTCCACATGGCTTTGCCTGTTTAGTATTGTAATATATAAACTATGTTACTCAGTGATAACAAAGCTTTCTATTGGTGAAAGAATTTTCCAAATCGGTAATGTAGTTTTGAGTTTATGAATTACAAACAAAAGTACAAATATTTTCTTTTTATAATATTAATGTAGATATGCACTCATTTAAAACGTGACAAGTCTATGAAGAATACCTACGAAAACATTATAAAAAGGTGGGTATGTTCAAGCATCACTAAGACAAAATTATTTTCATAATAAGGAGAAGCTCATTATGAAAATCATTTTGTCTTAAAATTACTGAAGCTATTATGTTTGCCATACATTGTTAGCCAGCCATGCTATGTATACAAACATGATACACATATATGTAATAATATTTCCGCTATACTAACGAGAGGTCGTCGAGTAAGTCTGTCTTGTTTACTTTAACTGCAGTTTTAAGAACGAACAATATATATAAATATGTGTGTACAAGTCATTCTCATGATGGTTATTTATCCTGCCTTCCTTTGAATGTAATGTATTTTTTATACCACTAAAGTAGCATATACCAGCATAAGGCCTACCCGATGGCAAGCAGTCACCGTAGCCTATAGCCGAGATATCTGTCCAAGCGCAATTCATTCAAAAACTGATTTTCGTTAAGTTTTCACCAATGATATTATAAGTTTTTACACTATATGTATAATAGCATTGGTTTACACAAATGGATGAAGCGATTGAGACAACGGTTGTTGGAAGTCCAACCTTGAAGCAGTGGGTGAAGCGAGCGCGTGCATGGGTCGTAACCCTAATAAAACCATACAGCGCGGAAAAAACTGTGCGAGCAACCGGGCTTTACGCAACCGAAAATACAACAGAAGAAAACAAGTATAAGCGTATATTCTCTGCAACCCGTGCGAAGCCGGGGGAGTCGCTAGAGTTATGTAATTATCAACATTTCTTATAAAATCAAGGTCTGCAATTACTTCGTTAACTGACTGATAACAAGGACAAATGATTTATTAACGTTTTAATTATTGGAATTTTCTAGAGAATGAAGCCTTTTATACTTGCAGAATTTATTAAATACCATACCGGACACCTTTAATTCTAAAACTGATAATTTTACCAGAGCAACAGATCAATATCAATTTTTTGCTGTTCAAAATCAGTAGGCACACTTTAATTAGTATAAGAATTAAATTATAATATGACATTATCAATAACCTTGTTTCTTGAATTTAATAGACATTACACAATTTATATAAGGGAAAACCACACCACCCATAGACTGCGAAATTATGTTCAATTTTTTTTCTTGCTGCGCCACGCTCACAACGCGGCAACATAGACACGATGCGTTATTGAACCGCAAATATATTTGTAACAATCGCTAGTAAACTGTATCAACTTATATTATTCTGAGGGCTAGACCGGTTGTCAGACTGTCTTAGTCATAGTGTCGTTGACCCTGAACTACGTCAAGTAAACGTTTATTAGCAACGGGATAAAAGTATATTTTGATATACTTTGCACCCCCGCAGCAGCTATTCATAAAGAAGTTGAAGTTGAAATTATATGAAGAGAAAATTTCTTACATTTGTAGCAATCTGTTGAATATAATAAAAGCTTATCATGCCATAGCGCCGTGGGCGGAGACATTCAGGGAGAGAGAGGGCTTCCTAAGGGCATTTCAAGGAGACAAGAACAACGACATGTAGAAAACAGGGAAAATCTTATAACACTCAATATTATAAATATGCAGATTGCATGCGGTTTATTTTATGTATTAAGGAGGGATAACATTATCGTCAATGGGTATTATTTATATCTTCCTACATATTGTACGATCTCAAACTCAGTAACGTCTACAAAAACAGTGATTTATCGACACTAGCCTCCGCCGTCGTCTTGAGCAATGCGATTTTGGCGATAAATTTAGAAAACCGGATCAATACGTCAAATGAAAACACATATCTATATCCACTATCAACTATCCTACTAAAATAATGTTATTTTTTTGTTATTTTTTTTTATAAATATATTTGCCTATTATTGAGAGATGGAAAATTAAATATTGTCATAGGGAAACTACAGAGTACACAAACAAAAAAGCTGGTAATAAATTAAATAATTACTTACCCTATGGTGGACCGTATGCTTGTTTGCCGACTTAGTGGTATAAAAAATATCATAATACCAACTGAATCAGTAACAGTTTTGATGCCTGACCTCCTGCAGCAAATCAACTCTACAATCTTATAATTTGCAGTTATCAATACAACTATTTGCTAATACAACGAAGAACATCCTCAAGGGACGATGCAATAGGGTACGGATCGACTGTCGCGACAAGCCTTTTGAGTAAATTACTGCGACAATTCCAAGTAGGTAGATAATAGAAGTTTAGCTAATACATTAGAATGAACGAGATGGTTTGTTTCCGATTCAATTAACTTATGGGGCAGCATTTCGTTTAGTTAGTTAACTAGCGGCCCGCCCCGGCTTCGCACGAGTATACATTAGTTTCGGAGCATAGACATTTATCAAATATTTTGTCCACCCGTGCGGAGCCGGGGTGGGCAGCTAGTATAATATATAGCTTATGTTACTCAGTGATAATGTAGCTTTCTAACGGTGAAAGAATTTTTGAAATTGGTCCATTAGTTTCAGAGCCTATTCAATACAAACCCACAAAAATACAAAAGTACAAATCTTTCTTCTTTATAATATTAGTGTAGATTAGTGTAGGTAGATGTAGATGTAGATAGAGTAGATGTAGAAGTGTAGATAGTGTAGATCAGTGACTTTAAATTTCTATTGCTAAGGCTTTTGAGTTCAAACAGACCTGTAACGCTTGGGCCGGGACGCTGATATTCGTAGCACGGAGAGGACTCGGCACAGAATTGGCAGACAAACATCCATCAAGCTACTGTCCACATTCTTTAGAATGTGGACAGATTTATCTAATATGGCAGCCGCCGCAAGATGGAGATTATAACTTCCACAATAATCCCAATGATATGGGTATCAAGTAAAAATGCTGGATGACCGAATAAAAGCTTATATGAAAAAAACCGGCCAAGTGCGAGTCGGACTCGCGCACCGAGGGTTCCGTACACACTTTTAGGTAAGGTTAAAGTAGGCGCAGACATACGGACAACAAAGTGATCTTATAAGGGTTCCTTTTTTCCTTTAAAGGTACGGAACCCTAAAAATGTTCAGATGGGAAAACTCTAACAGAATATACAAAAAAAATGAGTTGGGCGGCTTTCGAACTGTCAGATTTGGACGAAAATGGTTGATGTCCCTTGTAATCACTGATTAGGGTTTATATAGAATGTTTCAAATAACATCTGCAAAGTGATACAAATGAATCGTTATTTAATAACCTAAAACTGAGCAGGTTCCTAATAAATTGATGTTTACCCCGACAGGGCCAGGGTCACACGGCAGTGTTATTAATTAACTTTATTCGCGTTCTCACGTGACAGGACCATTAGACCAACCAGTTTAAAGTAATAGCTGATTGTGTAGATGGTGTGAAAGTGAGCTGGAACGAATTCCAAGTGTATGATTTTTTGAGTGATGTCCATACATCAGTTAAAAAATCACTAACTCACTGACAGACTTATCACGAGATCTCCAAAACTATACGCCCGACTGACTTGAATTTAGCATAGTTACTCTGTTCGCGATATAGATGCCCACGTCACGTTGAAGTCATTTTACTCAAATCCTATATTAAACTGATTATTGGCATATGTTTGTACTTATTATAACCTTATAGCTACGAGGCTGAAATAGCAGGAAAAATGCAAAAAAAAAAACAACTTATTTTATTGCAATAATGCTTGGGTATAATTTTAATTATATTTTGTGCTTACTATAAAATCCAATATCTTAAATTTTACCTAGAAATACCATGGACGTATTAGGTACGTCCTATACATACATACAAGATACATTCGTCTAAGAAACCTAGAGATACCATATAAACATGAAATAACGAGACGAAGGGTAAAACAGTATTGTAAACTACATAATGGAGTAAATACTTCCCAGCCAGGATCCTATGACGCAATAAAGGTCGTGATTTTAGAAAATGACCTTTACACACAGCGTGCAAGGTCACGGGATCTTTATGAGTCCGGCCTAACATTTATCCCGCGTGTATCCCGTACACTGCTTAGTGCGGCGACTAAATTCTAATTTTAAATTTTAATTATTTAGAAGAATTTAATTTAGCCTTATAATATAAATGTCACCGGAACATAACAAGAACCGCAAATTTATAAATTTCCTAGGAAATTTATCAACCTTCGTAGGATTCTAAACGAGAGATTAATTGTATTAATTTACGCCCACATTTTCGCAAATTAATAAACTTACCGAAAAAAAAAAACAACCAACGTCGGCTAAGGCCTTAGCCTTCCAACCTATCACGGCCATGTCGGACTACAATGTTACAAACGGTGAACGTAAAATAGATTTTCCTAGGAAATTTATAAATTTGCGGTTCTTATTATCTTCCGGTGACATATATATGTTATATACTTACAACAAATGACACAAAATTCTCTAAAATCATAGCTAAGAAGACTCTCCCTCCTTAAGTTACCTTATAAATAAAAATGTAAGCCAACATCGGTTCATCCGTTTGGGATGTACAGATAGATACACAGATACACGTTTAAACTTATAACACCACACTTTTTTGCGTCGGGGTTTACAAATATTTCATAATTATATGCATATAATGATGCCGTGTTTGGTATCAAATGAAAGGGCTTAATGAGTACATAAAAAAACATAAAAAATTACAATGTATCCAATAACTGTGAATCACGCATCATATGTGAGCCATACATATTTTCTCTCCGAACGTACTCAAACTCTGTACAAATTTAAAATAACAGCGTCTGTTTGTTATGTCAAATAGTGTCAAATAACAGCTTATTACTAAATTCATATGAAAAGAAACACGATACTGAAAACAAAAAACTAATTGTAAAATTTAAAGCTAGTGAATTAGTAAAAGCACACTTTAATAAAAACTTTCGTTACTGCGCCCGCGTGTATATGTATACTCGAGAACTTGAGAAACCACAAAATTTGCACTATATTCACAACACACTATGTAAGTACTCAAATTCAATTTACCTATAAAAATCTCAGAGATTCACTTGATAATCGTAAAATAATAAAACCACTGACTCACCCTATGAAAGATCACAAGAACATGTAATAACTTTAAAGATTATTAAATGTACGACCATACTCACAGTTTTTCAATAGATATACGTGATTTCGGTAACACGTAAGCTTAAGATACATTTATATTTGTAATATTTTATGAATTCTTATGAATTGTAAGTCAATAAAATGGCCGCCCAGCGTGCTGGGTGAAAACAACTGAGGATTAAAATTCAAAAACAGAACATGGAGTTCTCGGTTTAAATGTTTTTTTCTCGTCGTCTTCTTCCTAACGATGTCAATCAATCCCCTTTAGGGACTATTTTTGCCAGTGTCAAGTATTAGAGAATTTTCAAGTTTCTTAAATTTTCATGTTTGTTGCATTAAAATGCCTTGGGTAATGCATTTTAATGCTTATTGGAATTTCTGAAGACAATCCACAGCATAAGCAGATCGTAACACGCCTTTTGGTCAGAGGTAACCTATTGACCAAAATGATAAATCCAAAAGTTATATTATAGCTTTATTTCCAATGTTCATATGAAAAATACACATTTAAGTTCACTATAACATAATTTACGAGGCACTGGAAAAAATATCAATCGCTGCGCCTGATTCCCGCCAAAAACTCCTACGCTAGAATTTATTCTAGCACCTCACCTTCTGTGTTGCCGACAGTCAATATGTCATCCTAATAAATCCTACATGTATGTGTAATGGTTGAACACTACCGGCTGAGGCCTGGAATAATAGTTACAATAAAACCCAATGTGTAATTCAAACGCTCGATTTACTTACAATTTAGTCCGAATTCTCTATACAGACGGAGACAAATCCGAACGATTTAAATTCCGGCCCTGACTAAATACAACAGAATCAACCGGGAATCACATCCCTAATTGAAAAGGGTCTGTTAAAGGCTGTTCTGAAAAATCTTTATTAAATAAGGTACAAATATTCTAGAAAAATCCTAGTTTAATTTACGTAGAAATAATGTAACTAATACATTGTATTCGAAAATCAAAAAGTTTAATAATATTTATAAATAGATAAATGCTTAAATAATTGAGCTATTTTAACAGAATTTATACTTCAACAGGGTATAAATATCCAATGAGTCTTACATGTGTAATATGTAAGTACACTGTAAACATAACAGTCAAACTATCTTTAATATAAAAATGAATCGCTGAATGTGTTGCGAAGCGCAAATCTCGAGAGCAGCTGAACCGATTTCGCTAATTCCTTGATACTTCAAGGAGGATGGTTCTTACGGAGAAAAATAGCCTGAAAAAGTCAGTAAAAACAGGTAGACAAAATATTTGATGAATGTCTAACCATGCGAAGCGACCGCTAGTTGATTATAAAAACAATACTAACGTTATTTCCTTTAAAAATTCAGAAAGAAAAATGTTATCTTAATCCGGCCATCGTCACCCCGAAGAAAATTCATGCAAAGCACGAAACGAGTGTCAAATATTGGGTGCCATATTCATTACACGTTTTATTTTATTACATTTTAAACGTCACACTTCCTAATCTAGGTTATACATTCAAGGAGGTCTTAGAGCAAAACCATAGTTATCAAAATAAAATGCATTATGCCTGATAAAGTTCCGTAAAGTTTATTGTAAAAGGTTACCATCCTTTTACTTGAAGGGACTCGCCCTTGAAAGTTGAAAGGAGCTACTGAGCCAGTACTTAATATGGAGGTACCTGTGTACTTTTAGCGCCTACGTTACACACCTACAGCTTGAGCTGTCATACGTGATCACAAAAAAGTAACCACCAGTGGTTTTACATAATAAGCGCGCCCGTGAATATTTTATTAGGGACCTCACTTGCAGTAAACGAGTATTCATGGCATTGTAGTTAAAAGTGTGTTTTGCTCTCAGTATTGTACGCATATAAATATTCTGATACTATAATTTCATCTTATATTATAACTGAAACGAGCAATTCCGCTCTATAAGCACATTTCATGTATTTCGGAAACGGCTCTAACTTTTTGTAACAAACTAGTAGATAAGGTTTTTCTTTTTAGCGTTCCGTAGTCAACAAGGAATCCTTATAGTTTCGCGATGACGGCGGCTTAGCTCATATAATATTAGCACTAGAAAGCTATAGTTTGGCATGAGTATACAGGCTAAAATAAAACGCTGAAAATCAAAAAAAACGAGCTCCTTGACTCGTTTAATTGTACAAGTTTAATTAGCAACACTAACGCCTGGTGGACAAATAAGAGCTATTTGATTATAAAGATTTCATGGTAGGAGTAGGGTACATACATAATACAACATATCTGTATAGTGATTATATTAAAAATGTTCCGCGTTCTTTATCCAGACAAAGACCGCTAAAAGTGTTATATGCTTAACCCATTAACATTAACATTGGCAAATTTTAAAAGCCCTGTTAAAAACTGCGCCATTAAAAATAATCACAATGTATTCGCATGAAATAAAAAAAAAATACTTAGATTACTCACGTAATTGCAATGTTTATTCACAAAATAAACAACACACTATTACTAAAAATTGCAAAATACTCTGCGTAAGCCACAAAGCCTTTGGATCTTAAAATATTAATTTATTAAGATAATGCCCTTACGTAAGTAAGGGCATTATCTTAATGACATCGAACTCGTAGTCGTTCAGAAAGGGTTAGATCACGATCAAGATAATGGTAACACACAGACGTAGAAACAATTATTCCGCTTGGTTATTGATTTGTACCTATGTTTTTCATATCTAACTAACCCTGATAAAGGCTGAAGATACTTTGAATAATTTTGTTACTTACTCCGAAATTAGGAAAGTGAAAAACAAATGACAACAGGACTGAATCATAGATTAAATAAAACTTAAGGCTTACTTGATGGTAATAGTACTTAAATTATGAATGACGTAGATTATTAGACTGTTTTATTGTAGTGCGATGGACCATCAACCTCCGCTTCGTAGCAAATAGGCGTGTGATTATTTGCCACCTTAGTGGTGTTTGTACTCTGTATATTATCTATTCTGAGGTGGCACTAAATATTGGCACATTTTCTAGGACAGCGTAGGCGTAGATCAAAATGTAAAATGTTTCGAAAATTCGCGTTTATTTCTCAATCCTTTACCTTTATAGCAATATCTCAGAATATTTTTGAGTGATAAATCACTGTACTTAAGTTCTGTTCGTATTAGTATAGGTCTGGGTATATGAACCCGTGTCACATCGATCAAAATCACATTAGCTACGTGATATACATTCTGACAATTCAATCCATTTTTATTTAAAAGATGAGTTAAACTAGTTTTACTTATATGTACTGCATGTTTAAATATATAGAGAGGTCACACGTGAACTAAATTAAGGAGGAAAGGTCGCTGTCACGGCATACGTATTTGTGTAGGGAGGTCAAAGGAATTGCGCTTGACAGTAACAAATGGAAGGAGATGCATTTGTTGCACCGACAGGCGCAAGGCGCAGGATTTTGCTATAATATAAAGATAGTATATAATGTCCGCAGAAACACGGCAACCTTACTTACCGCAGAAACACAACACTACATCAAAGTAGTGGTATTTCACTGCGGTCTTCAGGAAGATGGAGGGACAGTCCCCAGTCGGGTGGCTCTAATATTAATGGGAACACCCACAAGGGATCCCAATTATTATGAAACAAAAAATAGTAGTAATATCTAGCGCTAGGTTCGAAATTGATGCCTGCTTCGGCTAGCTTTACAATATTGACTCAGCTCCACTAGTAAGGATACAAAATATTTCCCTGTTATTCTGTCTAAGTCATTGGTAATATGGTAATTTAAAAAGAAAGAAAAACAGATCTGCACCTACGCTTTACTATATACGTTCGTAAAAAGGTCAACATTTAATAAAACCCCTTATATCCCTTCGTCAGTTTCCGCATTCCCTTTTCGTATAAGATTACAATAAAGCCTGGCAACACTTTTTCCATGACCAATTTGATTCCGGACACAAATAAGTAGGATGACAACACAATGAGGGCATATCCTGCGAGATATTTCAGCGTTTCCTTGCTTGTTAGTAAATGTGACAGGTACTAAGAATATTGTATCAGATAGGGATGATAGCTAGTCTTTCTGTAAAGGACAAAGATATCCAGTATCTACTCTGAGCCGTAAGGAAAGTGAGGATACATAAAGTTACTTAACGGCGACAGGTAAGAGTTTCATGTTGAAACAAATGCGACGCGTAGGTAATACCTAAGTAAAATGGGAAATAAAAAACCAAACATGCAACGTGTAACACCTAAGTGAAATAAGCAGTAAAAACCCAGTATGACAGAGATGCGACCTTGTAATTCAATATAAAATCCCTGAAACGAAAATACGTCTGTAGACGCAGAAATATCTTCTTCTTCTTCTCCGTCGGTACGCTCTTGTCAGAGCGGTCGTGGTCATCAAGTGTTGTCAGGGGCGGATGTAGCTTGCTTCACGATACTTCGCCATTTAATTCTGTTCTCCGCCATTCGTGAGCATTTATGCAATGGGCCGCCCACCGCCGATTTGACCTGATCGGTCCATCGCATAGGAGATCTTCCGCGTCCTCTGGTACCTTCTATTTTGCCCTGTACGACTAAGCGCTCTATGCACGTGTTATTCCGCCACAGAAATATATTGCACCGTTAGTAGGTACTCCTAAGCCTGGTTTAAATAGACTAAGGAAATATAACTAACTTTATTTTTCAAAAAGACGCTACTTATAGATTACGCGAGCAACGCCAAGCGTGAAACCATGTGCAATTATGTGAAAATTATGGATTATTTTTTTACGTGAGCTAAGCCGTATTATTTCTTTGTCATAACTTATTCAGAGGTCAAGGTAATACGACCTATTTGACCTGACACCAAATGCAATTGTCATTAACCCCCTGCCCCCTCATCAACTAAGTCAATATTTACTTGTTAGTTTTGGCTTGAGTGTAAGTTATAGTGATACCAAATGATATTTATTGTCAGGGTCATAATTTTGTGTGTGACCTCTTAATTGTATTAAAGGTACGACAGAATTTATTTTATATCGCTTCTATATATATAACTAGCGGCCCGCCCCGGCTTCGCACGGGTAGACATTTATATCAAATATTTTGTCTACCCGTGCAAAGCCGGGGCGGGCAGCTAGCCTATGTTAATCAGTGATAGTGTAGCTTTCTAACGGTGAAAGAAATTTTGAAATCGGTCCAGTAGTTTCGGAGCCTATAGACATTTATCAAATATTTTGTCTACCCGAGCGAAGCCGGGGCGGGAAGCTAGTATAATATATAGCCTATGTTACTCAGTGATGATGTAGCTTTCTAACGGTGAAAGAATTTTTGATATAGGTCCAGTAGTTTCGGAGCCTATTCAATACATACAAAAATACAAATCTTTCCTCTTTATAATATTAGTATAGATGTATAAAATGTAAGTGCAATAAGAATCGCAGGTTTCGGTTTGTATGTAGAATAAAACAATTCTGGAGTTAAAACAACGTATCATGAGAAATCTTTAAGTGTCATAGGAGGAGAAAGAAATAGAATACGTGATGTAAAAACGTTTTATTACATTTCCGATAGTCGAAGACTTAGCGACCGCTGCTAGTTATAATAAAATCTGTCTTCAGTGATATTGATACTGTGGAAGCAGACAATTTGGATTAGTCGGCTGTGGATACCAATTCTTTTATTAGATCACATTGGTTTTTTTTTTCGGTAATTTTTAGATACAATACTCGACAATCGTAGGAAAATTTATTAAAATTTAGTTTCATACAAGTATAATTTATTGCATAGTAAATAAGTGGATATCGTACTTGTGAAATTGTCGGGCTCTTAAATTTTGGTCACATACGGCCCCTTAGCTTCGAACTACTATGTACCATCGTAAAAGAAATTTGCTCTGTGGCCAACTAATAAAAGGCGCCGCCTGTGCCATATAAAAACATAATTTGGGAACCTTGGGCCAAAATGTCACTTGTACCATGGAACTTTAACAAAACGTGACGTGTTTCTATTTTTGAATACAACAATACTGAATAATACATTAGTGTGCATAGACATTGATCAATGTAATAGAAGATAAAGAGAAATGCATATCAAGTGAAGAGTGAAGTAGTATCTGTTGTATTTTGTTTGCTCAAGTGACGTTGGTTACTCGGAGGAATGTTTATTTCGTCATAGATTTTGCGTTCCGATATTTTCTTTTCGCTACTTCAAAGGATTTATGTTCTGATTTTGTTGATGGAAATTAAACTGAAGCAAATTTCACGCAATACAATAAGTAAATTAAACAAAAAATATAATAAGAACTGGTAAAATAAGATACATTTCACACCAGCTTCTAGTAGCATGGAAAGTGTGTCAAGATTTTACATATAATGAAACATATTTAAAGAAATCCGCTTTGTTTTATCATACAGTACGTATCCAGAAATATAACATATCAATATTTTAACTTCGTGCAATACCTTATAAGTAACTTAGTATACTTAAGTTAATGTGATGCTAAGTGCCTTGTGGTGTAGACACTTAGAAAAGCTTCAAAGCTTTTATTTTCCTAACCTATTTTATTGACCTTAAGTACAAAAAACATAGGTACATTATTTTGCGTTACGATTATTGATAAAATCATTATTCAATTTCCATTGTTTAATTCAGCACAGACATCGTGAATAAAGTGCTGTATTTATAATTAAATTTATAGTCGTTTTCCTGGTTGGTTAAAAAACTTATCAATAATATTCATGTTTTTGGATAACACTGTACAATTTTGTTACGAAAAGTATTTCTTAATTGGAATACATTTCCACCCAGGAGCCAAATAAATTAGATCTTATTACATCGCAGTGTACAGTGACATACTGAGGTCGGAAGCTTAGTGCGATACAGTTACAGAAAAATAACATAAATGTTTCTACGAAATAACCATCGTTAACAAATAGAAATGGCGCAGTTTCTCCTGCCTACATCGATCGACCTGCAAAATTCATCAAACTTGATAGAATATGTGAAGATTATCTTACATTTCTTATTAGCCAGCAGGCTAGATTGCTAAATAACAAAGATTTCAAGAAACGTTAGATGCGATACTGCCCATTAGTGCCAATCCATATCATACCGAATTTTGTATCAGTTTTGGCCAGAGGTTTTGGCACATGCTTTGTCAGAAATGTAATTAAGTCTGACATCATGTCTTGCTTAGGTTTACCCCACACAGAGACATGTAATTATTCTTAATCAAAGACCCCACAGTACACTTATAGTTACGATATAAGCAGCCATCTCGGCTAATAAACAGACTGAAAAAAAACAGTTTTTTTTTTAAGATCCGCATCTCATTTCATGTGCACTTAGTAAAAACCTGTTATTATAACATTACAACAGACACTTAAATTTTAATTATTTGTATATAGAATATATATATAAATACGTCTAAAATTATGTTAATGTCAAACGAGATTCTTAAATTGATATATTACAACAGCTGTAACTGTTGATTTACTGAGTATTTCATTATTCATTCCACTTTTGAGGCTATGAGGATATGACTACGGGTCATGATTAATTAGTATCAACGATAATAGTCTTGGCGTGTGAATTCAGTTAAATAATATACCTAATTTACAGTACATCTGCGGATACGCGCTTCAGCTCTTTAAAAAAGTAATCGCATATTAATATGTACCTACAACGCCGGTAGCAGGAAAAAAAATCGACTACGTAAGCGAAAACGTAACTCGCAAAATGTAAAAAAAAACATACTCATTTTTAGTTCCACTTTTCACCGCCGCAGCGCTGTTCATTTTCAATATAAAAGTAGTCGAATGCGATACGAAAATTTTGTCGCAAATTATTAATTGTTGCGCTACAGAAGTACCTACTTCATGATTATGTCTGAAAATTACGATGATTATTTTCTTTGCAGAGCTTTGGTATGTTATTCGTTTCAATCACCGAGGAAAAGATCACAACAACGAAACCTCTGGTTTGAAACTCAATCCATTAGTGAGTTCAATTAATTGCTTGACCTTTAACAGAAAACAAATATCAAATTTTATTTTGTTTTCGGGTCTGTATTACGCTATCCAATCGATTTTCCTTTGTTTATTATGATTGCCCTCAAATCTGTTTTCTTAATAAGAAGTATCAATCTTATTTACAAAGTATAGTGTGAATTTGAACTTATTATACCTAGCTTTGAGAACACTAGATCTTACTAGAAAATTTCATCATTATAACAAAACGCCAAGTCCCTTACGAGGTAGGCAGCGAGTGATTTAGTGAGTGAGCCATTTCCCTTTTGTTTTTTTTAAGTTTATTGAATTATATAGGTATAATAGAACAAAACTTACCTCTATATAATATAGATTCAAAATAACTGTTGAATAAAGCTGATGATTTGTACTAAAAGACTTCGGTTGATCGATGGTCTTGTTACTTGAAGCTGTTATCAGGGGAAATTCACCCAAATTGACCTTCACGCAATAGGCGTTTGGAAACAAGCATTAATCTTTTGCGTGAACGCGATACAAGACCAAACTATGCTACGTGTTGAACGACTTGCTTTTCATTTCCCATTGCTGTTAGCGCAACTGTAGCGCAATGATAATTTAAAGTACAAGTAAAAGATAATTTAAAGTAAACCCACTTTTGAACTCTTTGGCCAAACGAAGCGCAGGATCGAGGCGATTGACAAAAGGGAAAAGTGATCTGCATGATACCGTTGCCCAGCCGTGGGAAACCAACGGATAAATACTATAAACTTAGCATTATTTATTTTCTTTCGGCTGTGTGTAAAATGTATGTATACGTTTCCCATTCTATAGTGTTTAATCTGGTACTCGTACTCTCAATAATAAGTGTGTCCAACTATAGATTAATTCGTTGCATATTTCACTAAAGTTGCAGCAAACTGCTGACCTGAACCTAAGCGGTTACCATAGCATAATGTACTTGTTGTATAGATTTACTAAATCGTGAAATTTTAATATTTATTATGACAGCATATATCCTATGTTACAGGATATGTCTAAATTATATTTTTTTTGCCCAATCTCCTCTTCATTATCATCTTACAAAAATGGCAAATTATTTATAGCTTAGATTGAAAATTTATTAAAAAAATAAATGCCAATTTATTCAATGAAAATTTAAGTGATCTGCATGAACTAAACTTCTCTTGAAGAACCTTTCAAATTTAGGTGTAATCTTGTTTGTAAAATAAGCTAAAAGAAGTGGCAGACACTGATTAATCAATAATCATATAAAATCATAAACAAAATAAATAAACATTAGAGCAATAAAATACTTTGTTTTTACCAGAAAACCCATAAAGGTCGCTTGCGTGAAAGTTTTGTGATACATCGAAAGGGAATTGGGCAAAGTTAGCGACTTTCATGAGACATTCATGTGACTCAGTATAACTTATTTATTGCTGTTTGGCAGTTCAGCAATCATGTAGTTAATGATGTAAATTAATTGTTGTTTAGATTCTCCAATGGTATCCTATAAACATGTGAGCATTTAAACAGCCACGATTAGAAAATTATACATTGCTATTATTGTAAGATGAAATATAATAAATTATATAATGTAGTTATAATACAATTATATGATATAATGAAATAGACTTCTTGAAAGTTCAAGAATTAGTAAAAAGTTTCTAAATTGTATGCTAGACTCCGAAGTATGCTTCGGCTAGAAGCCACAGTTTTCTATGAAATATATTAGAAGTTATTTTATTTTTATGTAAACTGTAACATAAGTTATTCATAGGGTAAAAGACAACGTAAGCACGACATGGTCACGTTCACTTAAATCCTTTTTCAACTTGCAAAGCCTCGGAATACTGCCCTACTTTTCCTAATTTGCGTCTTGAAACAGTTTCTCTCCAGATTATTGTGAAGAAAACAATTTCTAAAATGTCATGAGTCGCGGAAACAATATCGAACGTGATGCGACCAGCAATAGGGCCCTTGGTCGTGGTCCCAATATTAATTAACACCTCCCATGCCCCGAACCTGATAACCTCTTATCACTTTTAAACTTCGATACTTTTATACTTATAGACTACAGCTACAATGTACAAATAATAATAATGCTTGGACATTATCACTCAGCGCCATCGGAGCCCGACCTAAGCAAAGCTTGTACTGTAGAAACTAGCACCTGATCGTACAATTATATATTTTTTATTACGAAAATATACTTATAATACATAGAAAACACCCAGATGCAAGGCAAACATGTTTGTCACATAAACGTTTTCCCCGGCGGAAATCGAACCCACAACCCCTAGCGTAGTAGTCAGGTATACCAACCACAAGACCAGCGGTCTTGCCGAATGCTCGAATAGTCCGTAAATAACTACCATTATAGGTATCCTCAATCCCATAGAAAAACTACTTACGCTTATATTTCCTAGGTAAAAATCTATATGCTAGTGAAAAATGTACTATCTCAGTCTCAATCCCGTAGAAAAACTACTTACACGTATATCTATATGCTAGTGAATTAACTCATTTTTTTTTCTTTTAGTGTAGCTCTGAATGTTTCTATCAAGATCAGAAGGAAAGCGATGCTAAGGAAAGGAAGTGGATTTTTGTATACGTACTGATTTACGTACAGAAACTTTTCCTCTCAGTAATAGATCACGCCGAACAGATATACTTATAATAGAAGATAAACAACATTTATTTATTTATTTATTAAGAAAGACCAACAGTATACATATTAAGAAATATTAAGGAAACACTCTTAATCAAACAAGTTCTGATATGTAAACCCATTACAGGTGTTTACAACATTCGCCATTATGAGTGGTGGTAGGAAAAAAAAGGGTTAAAAACAGAAAAAAACTTTACAAATACCTATCTGTAAAACTAAACTAATTAAAATTGTAAAACTATAATAACTAAAAAAATATTTCAATGGTCTTAATGTTAGTAAAAATATTTATACCTTTACTTGTTAAGTAACATGCCTTAATAATAAGTCTAATTACTAATAATAAAAATATGGCTATAATCAAGCAATAACAGTAGTAAATAAGGATATACAAAAAAAATGCTTATGGGTAGTGCCAGAACATTAATCATTTGATTCAACATTATTCTAATATCTCCAAAATATCTACAAATATAGGAATAAAGGTACAAAAATTATATCACTATATTTTTTCCAGAGTCGCATCGTCATATCTTTAAATCTAATAAAGATGATTTTGATTTCTTCGATATTACGTATGACCAGACAGGATCTACTCTTGTATTCTAATATAACGGAAAACTACTTCAATGCAGTGCTATTAATAACCATATTATGACTTGATTTCCATATCTACCCCGTAAGTGATCGATGCGGGTCCGGCGGAGGTCAATAGCATTATTGCGTAGGCGCGTAGCGGTGCTACGATCGTCTACGAAGACAAAGAAAAGTATGTAGTACAGTACTCTCATATAAAGTACATCGATATTTTTAGTCTGAGATGTTATCGCTGTTTATATTATCAAAATACTGTATTTGCTCAGTTCTATATAATAGTGAAGTTCTCTAAAAACCGTGAGCATTATATCTATGTATGGGAATTCAACACTTATATAACAGGAGTCCGTAATGAAGTAAACTTATTTTTTACAAAGGACTATTGATCATTGTGATCATTATGTTTGTATAATTGAATTCCAAGGCACCTGAAACTTCGGCTACTTCTCGAATTATTTCTATAAGGCTTTACTTTGGCCAAATATTTACTTTTAAATGATCTCATTGATATAAGATTCATATTGGCAAGGGAACATAAAAAGGCGTTTATCAGTGTGCGTATACGTACGAGTATACTTTACGTGAAACGACCGAAGTAATATCTACTAAATTAATTGTAGTAGGCCTAAGGGAACTGAGATGTTACTCTGAACATTAAGTTGTGTTTATCTAAATAATATTTGGCACAGATCCGCTTATAAAAATAAAGCTTGAAACAATACTGCGACTTTATAAAATTATTTATAGTATGAATATTTACCTGCCGTAAGAAGGTGGAAGTTTCGTACTCCTTGGGATATCGATCATATCACATCTGTCTCCGTGGGCATATTCCGTATGACGCCTGCAAAGATTCTGACGTCATTTTGACGTAGCAGCAAAATAAAAAATGCGGGGTTTGATTTTTCGCGTTTTATTTAAAATTACATCAGAATCTTTGCAACGGTCGTGCAAAAGTGTCATACGTAGCGGTTGTATTCTTTTGGGGTCAAACAGATTAAGAACACATAATGATTGTTAGTAGATTTTTAAATTCGTTCGAAATATCACTACACCACCTGTATGTAAAGGGATCAAGGGAACGAATAAAAAAACACGTTTAGTCGATACAGTAAAAAAAAATTAAATAAAAAATAAATAAAATAATTCTAACCTAGAAACTATAGGCTACGGTGCTTACCATCAGGCGGGCCTACGCTTTTGTGCCCCCTTACTCAATGGTGGCACAAAAGCGTAGGCCGTAACCATTTACCAATTAATAAGTCAAGTAAAAAGCTAGAAACAGTCCAAAAAAAAGAATATTACAATAGCAAAATCAAGATTATTACAAAATGTATACCATCGTCAATCTGCCTCGTCGATTAGCACCAAAGTCATACACCAACCCCTACGGGCCTGACACCCGGTCGGGTGGCGCCTTCAAAGTTGTATAATTTATCGTGTATTCACTAACTGATAGTTATAAATGTTTTAATAGCCGTTACTAACCACAGCCATCTTAGATGGTCTCCCTCAGAGATGACGCGCGCACATTAAACCTACGTCAGTTGTGGGAGCAGGAACATCTACGTTTCTAAAGCGTAAAATCTTTTTTAGTGTTAGGTATAATTTCGTGAGTATCATGTACAAATTAATGTTCAAGTGTTCTTCATTCGAATTTTTAGTTCCACTTTTCGCCGCCGCGGCGCTATTCATTTTTCCATGCAAAAAAAGCGATATTAATACGCAGTCCAAAGCAATTTATTGACATAAAATAATACTATTGAAGAAAAATCCTCCGGACACCGAGATAGTTGAAATAATATAACCGAGTAATGCAAAGTTTTTATGCAATCCATCCATCGCAATGTGGGCATGTGTTGAAGCGCATATAAATTTGTAATCGTTCATGAATTTATCTGCAAGGCAGTATATTATCTACTCTGAGTGCAACGTTTAGTAAGTACATGTTTTCCTTTTGTTTCCAATGCTGGAGTTTTATTATGAGGAACAAATTAGATAATATACACCTAAGACATAATATAAAACGCGATCAAATAACAAGTTATTCATAAAATTATTTTCGAGACTATAAAGAATTAATGACCTTGCAGCCAAAACAAATAAAGGGTTTATGAGCTCGTGAATGTGACACAGTGAATTATATTAAATTTACAACTGATGGCGTCATATATAAGAAATCGTTCCAAATTCTTTATTAGAGGCGTAAAAAAATATGTCAACATACACTGCTGGATAGCAGCCAAGGAGTGATGCCATGTTTATGACACTCGCTAATACATACAATAAAATATTTATTTATTTGTTGGTCACCCTAATCGTTTAAGATTTAAAATATTTAAAGGGTAGTTTTACTTATTGCAAATTACAAAACTGATGTTTTGATGCGAAATGTCAAAGAGGAGAGACATGTGAGGTTGAGATGACGATCTATATGATTCGTAGCCACCTTAGTGGCTTCAACTAATCTACATAAAACTATAAAAAATCACGATGAACTTTTGTCTCTTATCGTACAGACTAAGTTCCGCGTCTACTCACATAGTAAAAAAAACTAAATTCAAATATTTTAGGTGGTATGCCTTTCTACAAACATCAGTCAATGAAATCTGTATCACGTGACGTCATCTTATCTCAAAATATTGTTATATGGCTTATAAGTAGAGTTATATGGCCTCATTAGTCCACTGGAGGTTAAGGAAACGCTAGGTTCCCATTTAAATTGGAGCCGCCCCACTGGGGACTGTACCTCCGCCTTACAGAAGACCGCAGTGAAATAACACTACTTGATGTAGTGTTGTGTTTCTGCGGTAAGTAAGGTTACCAGTGCTCCACGAGGATACGCTGGGCTAGTTGTATTGCTGCTAGCACAGTGAGTCCTCATCAACAAAATGGTTGGCACCCCGTTAGTGATACCCCTGGCATTGCTAGCGGCTATAGGCTACGGTGACTGCATACCATCAGGTGGGCCGTATGCTGGTGTGCCACCTTAGTGGTATAAAAAAAAAGTAAAAACACAGTCAATGTGTCAGATCTCTCTCACATAATGCCATAGATCACATACGACCTGAATCGGCCTTACAATTGGCAAAAAAAATACGTATTTTATATTATAATTAGTATCAAAATAAATAAATGTTATAAATACTTGGAAATGCAAACAGATGTGCCGTAAGCTAACAAAGCGGCAACGTACACGTTGCGCATGAATACTTGGTTCGTATAAACAGAGTAATAGATCCATTCCATCCATTCCATTTGGAAAAAAATACAGAGGTTCTATAAGATAAATATAACTGCTTCTTCGAATTGCATAACTGTTTTGTCAAATTGTGTTAATTATAGTAGAGGTTTGCCCCCTAACTACTGAGCCTCGACTCACCAAGAACCAAGAAAGCTGTTCTCATCTCATCAAATCTACAGCCTATTAGTACGCTTCTTTCTTACCTTGCTACAGACGTGATTACTCTAGTATAAATTATAGCGGCCCGCCCCGGCTTCGCACGGGTAGACATTTATCAAATATTTTGTCTACCCGTGCGAAGCCGGGGCGGGCAGATAGTATAATAGCGTATTTACTTATTGATAATGTAGCTTTCTAAGGGTGAAAGATTTTTTTAAATCGGTCCTGTATATTCGGAGCCTATTCAATACAAACATACACACAAAAATACAATTCTTTTCTCTTTATAATATTATTAATATATTAGTATTAGTATAGAAGTATAGATAGATAACACACTACTGCTTTGACACCAGAATATACAGCACTATTATAGTATCTTTTACCTTATTAACTCTATCTCCACCTTAAAAGGCCTATAAATCCATACATATAAGCTAAGCTCGTATAGGTTTCATAATGCTACAACTATTCTCTAACTTCTCTAAGTAAACAGAAAACACAACGAGGTGACAACAAAATATTTACGACGCAGATACAGCACAACTATTACCACGAACGACTCGCTTTGTCGAGGAGCTATGCTAATTAGAAGGGGCTAATGAAGGAACACGAAGGACGCTTAGATTATAAACTGGCCTGAATTTTCTTTGTAGTCTTCCGTAACACGAAAATTAAACTGAATGAAACACCGCCGCAATCATTTAAACAACTCATATTATATGTGCAATTCAACAAAAATAAGAATGCTTAGTAGCAATTGTATCCTAAATAAACCAAAAAAATAAACAAAAGCCTATTCACAATATCTCAAGTCCTTGTTGTTGTAGGTTCCTCTAAAGTTTTATAATAACCCAGATACTTATTTGCGAAACTACAAAACCCAAGAAAGTTTTTATTAAAGATCGCGCAAGTTTCCTTCTAAAGGTTTATCTTGCAAAGGCCGTAATTCTAAATTGGTACAATCAAACTTCAAGTAATTTAACTCTGCCGTTACGACTACATCCTTTTGGTTCTAGCGTAGCGTTTGTATTCTCTTGGTTTCCCGCAACGCAACTCTGGTAAACCACCGACTAAAATAGCTCGTCTATTTATTAATGCGAGATGTCAAAGATGTGGTATATTACGTATAAAATAGTTATCATGTCTAGACACGACATAGCAAAACAACCAACCCGTGTAATAGATAATAGGCAGGTACCTGTGTAACAAACAGCCCATCATCTGCAATATTGCTACGATAAATGACGCAAGAGCTCTATCACAGAGTACAGTTGAGCTCTATCATCAATATTAATCTGTATTAGGGGACGTGTGCGTCGTATGACCGCGGTGGGGCCAGCCCAATGCAGGTATTGAAAATCGATAATGTTATCAGTGGAAAGAAATATAATTTGTAAATATCGATTTGAAGACACTTGTGACTACTACTATTTTAAATGTATGACGAATAAAACAAAGGTACGTAGTTAATAAGTTTATTAACTACGTACCTTTATTAGTTACGTAGGTAATAAGTTTACACCGTAAGTTCCTAATTTTATCGCAATTAACTATCCGGTAAGAAAACATCGTAAGGAAACATGAATCCATGAGTGTTTTAACCTGCCAAATTGCCAAATACTGTTTTAAGTGAGTAACTACAGACGGAGTGTGTAAAAGAGAAACAAATTCTCGACTGACCCACCACTATGAATAAACCGGAGTTTAATATACAACGACGGTATTATACGGGATACATTGAATTAGAACGTTATTGGTAAACAAAATGCTACGTTTGTTAACGGACGTGGACAAAAACACTTATAAAATAACAATTTCGCGTGAAAAATGATCCGTGTTGTTAATGACGTGTCCGGAGTTAAGGGTGTCAAGATCATAATCCGTTAAAATTGATGACGATATTTTATCGAAGTTGGGTTATTTTGACCGTCGGCTAATCTGCTGCTGAAATCATACTTCCTCTATCTCTCGTTCTCTCACTATAGTCACGCTAGTCCTTACTCTAAGAGTTAACTATACTCTTGGGTAGAGTTACATAAAGAAAACCCAAGCAAGAACCAAGGTCATCTCTAATTAATTGATATTACCATAAGATCCTGTGTATAGGGACAGTTAATTATTTTTACTAATTACCTCTAACACTTGAGGGTTATATCCTCCATCTTAGAATATACTAGCTGTGCCCGCGACTTCGTACGCGTGGAATTTATTTTTAACTTGTAAACCTGACGAAGCGTCTTAGTTTCTTTTTTCTACCTACTCTACTAAGCCGATTAGACTCCTAAACATTAAAGTAAGTTGATTTTCCTAAGATTATTTTAATGGAATAAAGCCTTACAATAAATATATTAGCAGCTTTACAAAAAAAAACCTTTAGAAAAAAATAATTACATATTTAATGCTTTTTACATTGATATCAGAAATAAACAAAACACTATTTTAAAGTTTGCATGTTTATTGGATATGAGAGAGAATTCTCGTTTTATTATCAACGTTGTTATTACTCTTTTAAAAGTAAATTAAGTAATTGTGGCGTAGACAGACAGACCTATTGTATATTGGGCAGGCTTTCGCTTGTGAACTGAAACGAAATTAAATAAACTAGTTTATTTCTGTCTTTGGCTGTCGCAAAGAATCTTTGACGACACCATAGGTCTATTACTAAGCTTAATTAATTCTACTATAACGTAATTCTTTTGGTTTTTAAAAGAGTAATTGCTGAGTTTCTTGCCGGATTCTTCTCAGCAAAACCGACCTTCCGAATCCGGTGGTAGATTCTGACGATTTGAAAGTGCTTGCCTGTAAAGTCTAGTCAAATAAAGATCATTTTGAATTTGAATTTGAATCAAAACTGGTACGCCGAGTGTCGTAGGTTCGTTCTGTATAAGCTTTTTGGGAGCAGATGGGGATGTTCTGATTTTGAAATTTGCGTAAGTTAGTGAAATCATTCAATTATTTTTTCAAATGTATCGCTCCACAATAGTACCAAAGATTACTCCATAGAAATCCATACTTAATATTTTAAATGCGAAATTAAACTTTGTTTGTTTGTTTTGTTTGCTAACTTTTCAGGACTAAGCGGCCGAACGGAAAATTTGAGGAGATAGATTACATGTTGGAGAAGAATATAGGCTACTTTTGTCTTTCGAAGTCACTAGTAACAGCTAGTACATTACAAACAAACAAAATTATATATCAGTACAGCTATGGATAAAACCAGCCATAGCGGATAATGCGTCATGTCCGGTGCGTAAAACTATGGTGCTTTAGATATCGCCAAATCATAATCCCGTGCGTAGTCCTATAGTATTTTTTGTTGTGACTCGTAGGCTATAGTGTATGGATTGCTTTCGATCAATAACTGCAATCTCGTCTGCAATGACGCATTAAAAAGATGAGCGATTGGTGAGGGTCATAAATAAACAATCAAATCAATTGTCCCCAAATAAAGTGCAATTAAGTTTTTATCTGCGTTGGTTTGTACAAGGTGATGTTCCATAATCAAGGTTGCTTTGTATACTTTATTGACGTAGTAATATTTAGTATACTTTGACCCTGACGGGCATATCACTACATAGTATAAAACAAAGCCGCTCGCGCTGTCTGTCTGTCCCTATGTATACTTGATATTTTAAACTACGAAATGGATTTTGATGCGGTGTTTTAATAGGTAGAGTGATTAAGGAGGAAGCTTTTATGTATAATTCATTTGTATTGTAGGTATATAACTTATGTGGCTAACGCCGGCCGAGCGAAGCCGGGGCGGGTCACTAGCTTTAATTACATATATATAATAAATTATATAATAGGGTTGACAATGCGTTAGTAATACCTCAGAGTAGATAATATACTACGTAATAGTAATACAATTGGTATTGATAACGTCAATAAACTATGGTGACTGTTTACCATCAGGTAGGCCACACGCTTACGTGCTAACTTAGTAGAATAAAATAAATATATAGGGTGAGTCACATTAATTGAATTTTTGCAACAATATAGTAGTTTAGGTATACTTACTTTTAACTACGAGAAGCTATCTTGGAATTGCTATGAGGACCGTGAATATAATCAATGTTGACACAATATACTTGGCTGCAAAATACTTGGCTACACTATACTTGGCAGCTATGGACCACTTTTTTCATATCCGCTTAAGGCTTTGCCACCCAACATCGCATTTCCTCTTACATGACGTCCATTAAGATGTACTTATTTGTATCCCTGCTCATAACACTCAGATCATTAATCTTCATCAGAAAATAAAATAAAATATGCGACTTATTTTATTTTAATTATACTTGTATTATCACGACATCATCTTATATAATGTATAAAGAACTAAAATAAGTTGTACGCTTAAAATTATATTCATAGAAGATTCATAGGTACTAATAGTAAGTCTCATAAATACAGGCGTTAACATTATTCTACAGTTCGAGGAATTTCCTTTTAACACAATCAAAACACTTGTCTTATTTTAATAACATCAACATAGGCAAAGTCAAATATTTTACACAACACTTACGTGCATACTTCTTTATAGAATTCGCATTATTGCGCATCTCAAGAGCAATCGACCGATTCTTACATCAAATCGTACAAACTTACTTTACGAACATAAATAACGTACGCTTTGATCTCTTCCAATTGAAAATGACTGCAAAAACCACCATACTTCGCACTAAATATGTCAATAATTGGAACAATACCCTATTACTGGTGTATGTCCGAGTGGTGCGATCTCAGATGACATCTTCTTTCTCCTATGACAACACTGACAACACAGTGTGATGAAAAGCACGGTCGCTATCAACACTGGAAACCAAATGTATACAGGTAACCCCGAAGGCTTCATGGTTGCAGCGTATTCCTTCAAAAGGGCACAAGGCACGCTGTTCCTCTCCTTATACGTGGTCATATTGTGCCACAACACACATTCCTGGTCTATATGTACCTCTATAGGTGACTCAGAACCTTGCACGAAGGATTTGACATCGTTTTGTGAAGAAGTTATGTCAACGAGATGAGTGGTCGTGTCCGTACGGCGAACTGAATTTGTTTGTTGTAAAAATGAAGACATCATGAAGCATGGAATTGCTGTTTCCTCCAAGTGCAGATGATCGACGACTTGCATAGAGCACTTCTCGCCAGGTCGAGGCGCGTAGTAGTGAGTAGATTGCCAATCATTATCGGTCACAGCCTTCCCTAAGTTGAGAAGCGCGAGTCCTGTTAGTAGGTCGCCTAATCTGCTCCCGGATTCTTTGTACTTGTACACGTAAGTAGGTGGTAGGCCGTGGTAGACAGGGTGGCTGGACGGAGTCTGGCAGAAACGGCACATGAACTTGATAGCACTGGGTGGGTGATACGAGTAGTGGGCGTGATGTGCACTCACATGGTGATGGTTGGTGTTAAGACGACCGCTATCGAAACGTCCTCGTGGACCACCATTGATTTTTGCACTCGCACAAAAAATGTACATCACAAAAGTGTAAAGGAACAACGTATGGGATGGCTTCATATTGCAGCGCAAAGGGCGGGTCCCGGCGCACGACTGCCGTCGTCGTTCAGGAGATGAGATGGCATGGCGCCATGTAGACTTAGTGGCGCCGGCCTGGCGCCCGCCGTATAGGGGATGGCTTCGGGGAAATTAATGAATGGAAGCCTTTTAATGGACAGGGGTTGGGGTGAATAATAGGCAATTTATGACGAATACTGTACAGTGTACACACATGTAATGGTATCACTCAACATGCAGATTGAGGCCAGTAAATTAGACCATTAATCGATCTCTCAGTTTTTTATAACCAGTTGTTAAAACTGTCTTAAAAATAATTTAGGATATTAAAACTTAATCTTAGTCCTCGGACCTCATGATCCTGGATACTATACGTATCTACTACGTTGATTTTCGTCTACGTAGTACGTATAGAGGTCACAATTGTCACAAACTCAATGAAATCAACTTGTCATGTAACTAATTCCGACACTTAGTAGACCACGTAGATGAATGTAACAATAAGACGCCAACGCGCGCGTCCCGCGACATCGCAGATCAACCACTTCCTGACCATTGTCGGGACACTGAGAGCGCTATCACACCACAGCGTTCGTCCACTTTACATCTTCACTACGCTCTTCAATGGCACCTTAATTTGACTGCACCATTGGTTACTTAGACGTCATCATCGACTCTACTGTGAGCTTAGACTAACTATACGCACCCACTCTTCACTGTGGTAACCAATTTTAAAAAATATACTAAACTACATTTAAGTCTCTTATAATTTTATTAAAAAAACGATTCAAAAACAGAAAATAAATAGTACTTAAATATTTTGTCGTCTTAAAGAGTAGTGACTACATGTGTTCATTATATAAAAAAGCTGAACTGAAGTTGTATGAAATTTAAAAAAAAAAGTGAGTCAGCATTATTTAATAACAGAGACTCCAGTGCAAATTTCACAACGTCAATCAATGGGGAGAGCTCTGTACGTTTTTCTAAAACATAAAATAAGCACTGTAAATATCAACAATCAAGACAGGTGTAATGTATTTCGTGATTGGTAGCCAATCACTCGCCGAGAACAGTTAAAGGAATCATGCTGGCGTAATGCTAGCCCGCCTACGTTTCAACGTCCAGAACGAATCACGATATAATTATTTATTTTAACCATTAGATTGATGTTCTGCATTGAAATTCTAGATTCAGTTGACAGCTAGTGACAGCCTTTCTAATGCGCGGGATTAAATAAGGGTGGCAATATTTTTAGACCTGTCAAATTAGTTAAGTTTAGTAATTTTGAACAACATAATTGGCACCAAAGGCGTTACTTCTAAGCGCATTTTGATACCACCAACAAACACGGTCATGGGTGGACTTAGATTTTGGTCTGGAGGGGGAATTCATTGACATTCCTGATGTCAGTAATATTTGGGAAGTAGAAATAGACCAGGGAAGCTAGCCCAGGCTTAGGGGTGGGCTACTGAACCCTGCCCCTCCCCAACGCAAACTCGGTCCATCTATGCACACGGCCCATGCGAGGTCCGAGCCCCACTATGGGGCGCCCTTAGCTGTGTTGCTTAGCATCTAATAGTGCCTGGCTGGAGGTTACCTTGGTCTCGCCTTTGTCCGGTTAAGTAGCAAAAGTTCCCGGAACTCACGCTACGAGAGACAATTCAGAAAAAAAAAAAACACGGCCCATGTTGCTAAGCGACGTAGACATTAAGGTATTACTTGCAACAGCACGAATATCGATGTTGGTTTTATATGTAGGGTTGGCAAAATAAAAACTTTTGATATTTTCGAACTTTATACCTTGAGAAATGCCTAGTCTAGCTACTCTCCACGATCTACTCAATACATAACGTCGAAAACAACGTCTTACATCGTTAACGGTCGATTATTAGCAGAATTGCTACTAGATATATGTACATTTTGTTAGTAGAAACCATTCGCTTAATTGGATTAGCGTAGTTTGTAGGCCATCATTGTACCTGTTAATTGTTTATGTGACAGTTTCACAAGAATCTTCCTGTGTTCAGTATTACGTATATTATATGTATATGTCACCGGAAGAACCGCAAATTAATAAATTTCCTAGGAAATTTATCAACCTTCGTAGGATTCTAAGCGAGATTAATTGTTTTAATTTACGCCCACATTTTCGCAAATTAATAAACTTACCGAACAAAAAAAACAACCAACGACACCCAACAACCAACAAAATTAATACAATTATCTCTCGTTTAGAGTCCTACGAAGGTTGATAAATTTCCAAGAATTTCCTAGGAAATTTATAAATTTGCGGTTCTTGTTATCTTCCGGTGACATATATATTCATTAGCTTATAAGCCTTTTTTAACGTTGTATGTGGTATCCATAAAATGTCAAATAAGTAGCAAAGACGTTTCTGTAAGCATTTTTGCAAAAGGCACATCAATATTAGCTGACGTATTATACTAGCTAAATACTAAAAGGGCAGTCAAAACTGATGCCACATAAATTTTGAGTGGCCTCCCAATTTACCTGCGATTTCATTGACTTTGACGACGGTTCAAAGTTCAAACAGTTACGTGGGCCTTCCAACTTTGAATGTCGTTTCAGTATTCAGCGAGTAGTGTCAAAAGGCAGTCGAAGGCTCTTAAACACGTCAGTGACTGAAAATCTTTTACTTGGCTTATAATATCTGACTTTCCGAAAGCTATAGATGGATAAAGTTATTCAATAATACAATTTTGATGTAATTATAATAAAACAAAAATACACTATTATAATAATATTGTTCGAAAAATCTTATTTAAACACGGTGTTTCGTGGTAATCTAACACTTGTGCAAACTAACCATTCATGATGAGTATACGGCAATAGGTCCACTTCAAGGAAATTCTTGTTACCACTATGGATGAACTAATAAGTAGAATTCCATCTCATAACCTCCTATACGATCTTTTTTTTATTCTGCGACAACCCTGTCTCTTATTTAAAAGCGTATAAACGATACATTTTTTTAGACATCTATTAAATTTTAATTGATATCTCTGGTTTTGAAATAACTCTACAACTAGTATTTTAAACACCAAATCCAATAACACATTTTTAAAAGTGTTTCGTTGTCCGTCAATTTGCGAAAGGCTAACTAACATTCATGTAACTGTCACGGGATCTCTAAATGAATAATTTCGAGCTCTATGTTATCATTTAGTAGCCTGATATAAGTAGTTTACCTATAGATATTTGATAAAGCATATTAATAATGACTGCGATACGATATGGCCTCGTATACGATCAGTATCAACAACGGACGGTAGTTTCAGTAGCTGACTAAATAGCAATGCGATATTTTTTATATCCTGAAAATGGATATTTGATTTATGAATGAAGTTAGTATATTTTTTCTGTTTTATATTTTACTAAAACAATATTTTAGATATATCTGTTGACCTAGCCATACTAGACGGACATATATGTCCGTTATACTAGATGTTCTCTACATCAGGGATTTAATCCACACATAAACTATTGTGTAGCTAAAATGTATTTTTTCTCAACCGAGCCCAAACAATAATTAATAATCGATTAAGTATTAATATAGTTTATGTTATATAAATTAAAATCTATCAACATAGGCAGGTAGTATTAATTTTGAAACGAACCGACCAGTGACACAAATATTGCTAAGAGGATAATCTTAACTAAAACATGCTAAAACATACCAACAACCTTCTGCAAAATCTTCTTATAGCATCAAACGGATTAGTGCAAGCAAAGCAATTATTCATCGAACTTATTCATCAGTCTCAATATTCTTTGATCAAAAGTCATGGATATGGCGCTATGAAATTTGTTTGCCTCGGAATGTCGGAATCTCAGAATCTCGTCGGAATGTTTGAATATTTGGAATGAATGTTTTTTTTCGCGAATTTAATCGATTGGTTGCTGTGGAGCTTAGCCTAATTTTCTAAAAAGTAGGACATATAGGAATAATCTACTGACTTCCTTAATGTCTTCGTTGTCATATAATACGTTGCCGGTTACCGCAAGTCGTTGCCTGCGGCCTTTGATTGTGATGCGGCATTGTCTCACTTATTTATTGAGACATTACGATTGAAGTTCTCTCCTCACGACGTGCCCGTACTCACAGATGATTCTATTAGTTATTAGTGGACTGGCTTGTTTGAACGTTTGCTTATGCGGATTATGTTAGTAATTTGTAAGTATATATTTCATTTCAGGTTCCAAAACTACCTGCTATACTGACTTTACTGGCTGACTAGATTTAATAAATCAATGCACTTATATTTTGGGGATGTTTGGAATCACCGCCTTATTCTTTTTTCAAATTTGACATACAAATTATAAAGTGATAGTATGAGGATACGAAAAAAAAATGCATTTCCCGACGTCAGTTTTCTTGTCAACTCATATGTACTTAGAAAGTAGATCGTACCTACCCTGTAATGTAGATACCCTACTTTTAGTGAGTTTTAAATAAACATGCAGTCTGACAAACCGGCTCTGAATTACTCATTATATTTTCATTCATCACAGCGATGAGTAAACTACATAAATATGTATTTATACTGAGTTATGAATTACGTACCTATTAGTATTCGATTAAGGTATGAAATGTTCCAAACGGTATTGTAAGCTTTTGAAGATAGCACAAGTTTATATAGTTCAATTTCTACGTTAGACCGGTAACATAAATATATGTTTGGGTTTACGCAAAATTAATCTCAATAGGACGAATTTTAACAGTAGTTAATGTCAAGGTAAAGGGTAATCGTGTACCGACGGTGGGTGGTTCTCTATGTTACCATTAGTATCCTACGTCGCATTCGCCGGAAACGACTTGAGGGAAGCGAAGTGGCACTTTGAGGGAGTAATTGTAACAAATCATCACCCAGCTACTGTTGAAATATTTATAGGGAACCAATCACGGTTTTACATGGTTTTCTTTTCCTTTTTACGTGAAGAATGAAGAACTTCAAATTATGAAGAAATATATTTTGAATTTAAAAAGAAAAGCAGGATTATATTATACCTTTTTTACTTAATATTTTTAAAAGGGTTTTACTATTTACTTACCAATAGCAGTTCTGGTGCGCACATTCCTCGAGTAGCACATCGGATGCAGGATGGCCCAGTAGCGGTCGGCGGACACGGCCACCAGGCAGAAGATACTGGTGGTGCACAGCATCACGAGCAGAGACACCGTGAACAGACACGCGTGAAGGTTCCGGGGCAGCCCCACCGATGCCAGTATCGCGAAAGGTATCCCCAGAAGACCGACCAGCAAGTCCGCAGTGGCCAAGGAAATTATGTAGTAGTTCGTCCGTCTCCTAAGCCTGCGGTCCCGCCGGAACACATGGATGACCATGGCATTCCCCACAATGGCCATTAGCGCAACCAGGATCTCCAAGGTGGTGTACGTAGCGTGCAGTTCCGGTGTCGGCGACCGATGCGGCGTCGGTGCGACCGTCGAAGCCTCCGTCGTCATCTCCTCACCCATATCCAAAAACTTTTACACAACTTTTCGGGTTAAGCATAATTCGACAAACTCCAATAAACGTAAATAAAAAATTCGCACATACATTACTGCACCGAATTTTGCACTCAAGTGGTTTGCAAAAAGTGACACATCGGTATCAGGTTTGGAATTTAAAATAGTCATATTGTTTGAAAGTTAGTTCGTAAAAATTCTTAATGTCATTGTTAAACTTTCGAGTCGACAACAAATTAGCGGGTGTCGGCATTCGACGCACGGGCGCGGGTGCGGCGAGCGTGTCCCGCCCGCGAGGCGCGTCCCATCACTGCGGGTAGTGCGGGTTGGATGGCTTGGCGCGAAACAGCGGCGTCACCGGCGTCCCGACGCACGCCTGCCGACGTCGCACTAGCCACTTGTTGCGATTGCTGTCGGTTGATCGGTAGGAATTCTCAAGACACAGGTATACCTATTCCAGATTTTTCCTGGTTTCCCGTTCTGTTAGCGCGGGAGCCTCACAAACTTGCGTTTGTGATATTATGAAAAACATTACTTCTCGAAGCAGAGAACAGCTATGCTATTCTCTGCAAATCGGCCAGGTGCGAGTTGGACTCGGTTAAATGACGGACGGACGGACAGCAGTCTTCCGTTGTTACCCTTCGGGTACGGATACCTAAAAATCAGCGAGGATGTACGCAGGTGTTTCGTCAAACCGCAAATGTCAAGGAAACGATTGTGACATGCTAATGAGATAGGACTCACACCATTTTTTTTATATAAAGAATATTCATTGCGTTCGCAGCGCAGAAATTAGTAATAAAAACCAATTTTAATTGCGATCCAAAAACTCAACTAGAATGATTGAGTAGTTTTGACATCTGGCATCAAATAACAAAATCTAATTGTAAAGTGTAAAGTAAAGGCTGCTGCTTATATAATAATCGTTCATAAATATAAGAGACCTTAACGAAGTGTAGGCTACCAACAATGTTCTATATATGTGAAGCAAAGCAGCCAAAGGAGCACTAAGAAATACCAGCGAAATTGCTTAATATTGGTATGGATTTTAACGGTTGAAATTAAAACATGAGATGACATTATGAAAATTGTATTAAAAAAACCTGATAATTTTACTACAAAAGAAATGTCAATTATTGGAAACAAAACACGATTGCAAACACATTAAACAGATGTTGTATTGTATGAATGGATATTTATTGCACATTAAATACATAAATAAGAACACAATATTGCTGGGACAAGAGCTTCACTGAGAATGTACTCTATTTACAAAATGCATAGGAATGCCAACATTCAACAGGGTTCTTCTATCTAGATGCTCCAAGTTAGAGTGGTATTGCTGCATAGCCTCCCAGCATATTTCACTTAACTTAGGTATGCACAACCACACTTTATACATAATGTTGTTTCTACTGGTAGCATCATCTTTGGGTTCAATCCCACCAAATACATACATACATCCATGTGATGTAACTGCCGATGAATGAAAATATAATGGATGTGGTAATACAGTTTTTTGCATGATTGTCCATTGTAGATCATTCATTGTCAACCTCCATATGTCTTCAAACACTGCTTGACCATCTGAGCCGCCAGCTACAAATACTTGTACTCCACTAGGAGTGTCAATCTGCACTGCACTGTGACATTTCCTAGGCAAGGGTGTTACTGTGTCCTTACCACTGTCATCAGCTTTAGCATTAAGTATAGTCCAAGACTTGCTGTCCAGGTCAAACATTGGTATCTCCATGAGCTCAAACGCCCACTCTCCTGTGCCCCCTCCAATTATATACAGTTTGTTGTCAATCCTGGCCACTTCATGCCTATATCTACCAATAGGCTCCCCCTCTTGACCAGTGCCTACAAATACTGCCTCCCACACTAATGTTCGAAGATCTAACCTGTAAAAATATTAACAGACTTAAGAAATCACAAAAAAATACAATCATATACACTATTTGGTTTGTACTAATTCTTTCTGCAATATTCCTATGATACATTACAAGTATTCAATAAACATAAAAATTAATATGAAACCCATTTCAAGTAGTCTAGCTTATATGCTCAAAGCTTACCTATAGATATCACAGTTGTAAGCAAAGCCATTGGTGCCACCAATTGTATAAAAACAACCGTCATGGCACAAAATTGATTGTCCATACTGTCCAGGGGGCCTCGTTCCTGTAACATCTAAGATTTGGAACCTGGCATCATCTGTACCTGAACGCCAGACAATCACGTCGTTGCTACATTTGTTACCAAACGGTGCCCCTGTGCCACCGAATATCTACGAAAGTAAAGCACATTAGTACATAGTTTTATATCTCCAAATATGTCCCGTTCTATAACAAAAACCACACACCATCAAATACCTGCCGTTCATACACATAGCATTGGATGCCAATTCGTCCGGCATATTTTCAATGACTCTATGTTGTTTCCATTTTCGACTTGCAATACAAAAACTCCACAGTTCTCTAAACAAGGGCCGCGTCGGCGTCCACGTCGGGTTTTCCAACTGAATGTTGGTGTGTGGCAGCGAAGGGTTATACCCACCAAAACAATAAATGTTCTTATCGTCACAAACAATCCTATGTCCACTGCGAGGCCGCGGACTTTCAAAACCGCGACATTTGACTTCAGTAACCTTAAACGGCTCAAAAACATATTCGTTTCTTGGAGACGACATAGCGCCAAGTATATTGATATGTAAAAAACACAGTATTCAATTTATCATTAACGACAGGACATTCCATCTAATAGAAATCTACCTTAGTTTTAATTTATGAAATGATAATCCTCTGAAGGAAACAATTTACATTTGAGTGACAGAACGTAACATGTTGTTTAAAATGAAATGGCGAAAATAAAATTGACTTTTGACGACTTTTGACAGACACAGTGGTGTCAAAAAATACGTCTGTATTGTTTCCGTAGACTACGCGTAGACTGGTTACTTAATCCCATTACGATTATTTTATGCTAATCTGGATTTGCGCGTCAATAGAAAGGTATAGCGAGCTTTAGTTATTATTCTGAGGATTTACGAGAGCCGCTGAGAACGGAAATTATAACAGAACTGGAAGGAAGAGACTAAAACGTAGTGGTTATGTACTCTGTAGAAGAGACCGCCCTAGTGTTAACTCTATCTAGGGTGAACTTTTACTTATAAATACATTTTCAGCCGTTTTTTTCCGTTTCATAAACTCTTGTTTATGCTGCGCGAGTCGCTGATTCAGTCGCTGAACAATTTATTATTTACGCCAGTGACGATACTTCTCCAGCGACGAGAGTGACGAGTTATTTTGAGGATGAGCCAACTTCTAGCAGCAGCTTAAATACTAACATCAATTTAATTCCAGGAGGGGTAGTACTTTTAGAAAATGATTGCGATGATGACGAAAATTGTTAATATGAAATATAATAAATTTCTCAACGTTTAACTGCATAATTATATTTTATTTTTAACACTTAATTAACTTCACGAATTCATCGACTTTCTTTCACTTTAAACTGAACATTTTTAAAATTCATTGCAAGTCATAGTTACCAATGAGAAGCAATAAACGTGAAGATTTTTTTTTTGCATTATGTGCAGTTGTGCACTATACCTGAACTCATCCCCACTACGCCAAATTGTGGCAAAGTTATATGCCGGAGATTTATAGTCAATTATGTGGTTCTGATATAAGTTTTTCGTTTCAGATTTGGATTACCTATATATTTCCCACAACTTAAAAGGAATTTAATATACTGGCAGAACTCGCTGAGGGATTTAAAAGACGAAAAATATTTTTGTTCTAATAATTTTATTACTCTGAAATCAATTTTTTGCGTTACACGAGTAACATTTTGGTACACGGAAACTGTTACACATCATTGGTACATATATAATTTAACGTAATTTTTAGTCATAAAGAGCAACAAACCATAGACATAATTTATCTGTCATTAAACTACACACACAATAAATTCTTGAATACAAAAGAAGCAAATCTATTTGTTATATATAGTTTTATCACCACCAAATTAATGATCTATTAGAAACTATAGATAGGATAGAATATATATAGCATTAACAAGAACGTTACCTCTATTATATAAAAGTACAGATATTATATTTTGCAGTTTGAACTGAACTCAGCGGTATAACAAGCCATTGGGCAAATACCTACAATTAATTAACAAAATAAAAAGTTAGGGGGCGCGTTGCATGCCTGTAGCAAAGAGGACTTTTTGCTTAGATTTCTTGCTTTTTTTGTTAGAAGGTGAAGGAGAAGGTGCGGCCTGTAGCGCGGCTTCAATGGCCTCGCTCAATCGCAGAGCGCGCGGCGCCCCATCCTCCATCTCCTCCTCCTCCGGCGCTGGAGGGGCGCTAGTCTTGCGCACGCGCCAGGTACCACTCGTACTCGCCATCTGTACAAATAAGCACATGACCCAGTGAATTGTGTATTTGCGCAAAGCCGTATATACCACATTTACCCAATACATGCTACATATAACATTTTATTCACATGACAAGGAATTGGTGTTACTGTAATCTTAGTTTTTAAATATATGTCCATGGCTTTATATAAGTTTTTATTGACATGTAGCTTTTGTACTATTTTCAGTTCACTATCGCGAGCAACATTAAAGCCGCAAAGTGCAATAAGTACTTACTGTTGCACCCTGAGTAATATTTAACCTGTGTAACAGTACATAAGCAATGACAGTAGTGTAATTACCTTTGCAAAAGAAGGTCCGGATGTGGGGGCAGAACTGCTGGTGGAAGGAGAGTCTGGGTGGAAGGTGGCTGGCGGTTGGTGTGGCGGGGATGGGGGCCTGGCGGGCGGGAAGAGTAAAGGCGAAGTGAGGTCGGGGCGAGGCGGTCCCTCCAGCGCTCTCCTCGCAGCCCGCTCGCGACGATTCTCTTCACGCGATGCACGAGCGCGAGCTCGACCACGGCGATCCAGCTCCTCTGGAAAATTTAATATTTTTTTGTACCAATAAAGTGGCACACACGCCTACGGCCCACCCACCTGATAGTAAGCAGTAACCGTAGCCTATAGCCGCTAGCAATACCAGGAATATCACTAACGAGTTCCGAACCCTGTTGTTCATGAGGATCACAGTCTTTTTTACTTCTTCGATGCACATATGTATTTGCTATTTGGATCAAATCCAAATCAAGTAACTAATATGTACCTTCATCATGGAAATAAATAAATAATTGGGCAGCGTACCAGTGGGCCTGCACTTTATATAGAGTTGAATAAATAAGACTGACCTAATCTATTAATTTTACTGATGCTTATAAATTATGTTTGATGTTTTATAGTATGTTTTAATTTTTTGAAACTATAATTTCTATTTGTGACAGGAAGTTTGTGTTAAAACAATAATTCTTCAAAACCAACAGTCTAAAGTCTAAAGTAACAGTACCCATGCAGATCTTAACAATCCTTCCTTCCTTACCTGCAAAGCTCTGTAAAGCAGCGACAGTCACGTAAGGTGGTTGTAGTTCTATTTCCACGATATCAAAACAGCAGTATAGAGGCAAGTGTGCAGTGTACGGCATATGTTTTCTTGTCTGGAAATAAAGACAAAGTTGAAATCAAATATAAATAAGCAGTCACAGTACTGTTGGGGAAATAAACTCAAATTCAACGTCATAATATAATATACAATCTTAGTAATATTTAATAATAATCACCTGTTCAATGAGTGGCATAGTCTCCCGATGTAAGACTCTTCCGCGAATAACTGGAGGCGCCGCTGCTAATGCTCCCCACGATGCATTCAGAATACGGATATTCAAACTGTTTAGGAATACTTGCTGGCCATCATCAGCTACAAAAGGCAATGTTACAAATAATTCACTATATGTACATATAAATCTGACACATAAAACAAAATTTGACTAACAGATAAAACAAATTAATGTCTTACTAATAAATAAATGCACAAGTTACTTAATCACGGCAAAATGGCTGAACGAGACTATGACCTGGAGTCAAAACATAGGGCGCCTGTTTTCCCAGAAAAAGAAAGGCATTTATAGGATTTTACAAATAGTTATTTTTTCCTTTCTCCACGCAGACGGTGTCATGGGTAAAAGCTAGTGCCCAAACGTAATTACCTTGATAAAAGTAGAAATATTTGGCCTGGTTCTGTTTATCAATATCTGTAACCGTAACTGTGTCTTCGATTTGTTCTGGCAAACATTCATTCAGGGGGAAATCTTCAGGTTGTTCGTTATCAACAGAGAACACTGGCGCTTCTGGGTTGAGGTTCGAATCAACTTTAATGTCTAGTTCTTCCATTTGTTCTTGTATTATCTCAACACATGCAGCACCTTCCTCAGTGATGTCAAACCAATCCATGCGGTGCTCATTTGCAACTTGTTTCTCATAGACAGTTGGGACTGTGTCTACAAATTTCTCCTCAACTATATTAGGTTCATCATATAGTGAGTTTACCCTTTCCTCCTTTGTCTTCAACATTCGCAATGCATCCTCCAAGAAAACAATTTCAGTTGTGTCAATTTCCTCTAGTATTTGAGCTTTTATTTCCCTTCTTTCTCTTTCTAGTATATCACGCACCTAAAGACACAGGACAGCACATTAATAGAAATCTATTTCTTAAAATAACTGAAACATTGCTTTGTTTGTATTGTTCTTTTAGACATACCACACATCAAATGCTGCTTTTCATATCACTACATAGTATAAAATAACGTCGCTTCCTGCTGTCTGTCTGTCCCTATGTATGCTTAGATCTTTAAAATTATGCAACGGATTTTGATGCGTTTTTATAATAAATAGAGTGATTCAGGTGGAAAGTTTTTATGTATAATTCATTTAGATTTTATCTAAGCCCGTGCGAAGCCAGGGCGGGTCGCTAGTAATAAATATATGTAATTTCATGATAAATTAATTATCTTTCTGTTTTGATATTTTCCTTAATTAAATATGTACTTCAGTGCTAATCACAACAATTATAACCACTGTCTATGGTCCTTACCTGTTGCTTGTTAGCAGTAAACATTTTACAGAAAGGTGCATCAATATTATTATTCAGGGGCAGAATAGGGACTGGATCATTATCTGCCAGAAGTCCACGAGGTGGAGCGATCTCCACAGTTGTGGAACCACGAAGACGACGCACCAAACGCATTGTAACCTGGAAAATAAAAGTAAAACATAGCAGCAATGTTGGTAAAATTAAAATAATATTTGTTTTGGTTTCAACATTTGAGTTTATGGCAAGAAACAAATATTTAAAAGAATGTTTCTGTAGGCTATACAGATCCCCTTTAGGATATGCTGTCCTGGCAGTAAGAAAACCACATGCTACTACTAGCAGTGATTCCTCCCAACAACAAGGTTTAAAACTAGCTACAGACACTAACGCTGATATTGCGAGCGTCTATACGTGATGGTGGTTTACCATCAGACCATATGGGTGCTTGCTACCTTTGTAGTATGTATATAAGAAAGTAAATGAACCTCTTCAGGCAGAGACTCCCACTGCACCATTCTGGTGGGCTTCATATCATTGACGGGCAGCGGGGTAGTGCATACGGGGCAGGGCGGCGGCTGGCGGTCGTGCGCCGCCGCGTAGTGCAATACGCAGCCCCAACAATAAACGTGGCCGCACGGGCCCACGCGTCCCGCCGCCGGCGGGCCCAAGCAGATCGGACATTCAGAACGACCAGTGCTCCTCACCACCTAAACAGGTTGATCAAATTAATCCAATTACATGTATAGATGTATGTACATATATAAGATATAGAAAAAAGAACAAGTTTTAAAACTTTAATCTCTCAGTAAAATGGTAAATAGTAAAAAAAGGGAGAAATCACTACACTTAAGTTAGAAAATCACATTGGTGCATACTGTAAAGACCATGTGATTCAAACTTGCATTGCTAGAATAGCAGGTACCCTTCATACCACTCACAAGACCACAGCTTTTTATTATATATTAGGTCCTTACATATGAAATTGGCGTTTTTCGTACTGGCCACTTTAATCACGAATTTCTCCTCTTTGGTAAGGAATTCCAAATTCAAATTTGTACAGCTATAGATTCATGTATTTGTGCTTCGATGATCGTCATTCATTTGTTTTTTTTCTTCTGTTTTTTTCTGTTTGCGTCACTCATTTTACAAAATGGAAAACCTTAAATATCGCATTATTTACGAGTACGAGTTCCGCCGTGGCACTAGTGCTGCGGAAACAACTCGAAGGGTGAATGATGTGTATGGCGGTCGTGTTGCAAAAGAAAACACAGTTCGTTTTTGGTTCCAACGTTTTCGTTCTGGAAATTTCGACCTGCAGAACAAGCCCCGTGGACGGCCTGAGACTCAAGTTGATAATGAAGAGTTGAAGGCTATTGTGGGAGCGGATCCATCGCAAACCACGTCCGAGTTAGCTGCAGGCTGCAATGTTAGTGATAAAACTGTTTTAATTCACTTGAAGCAAATTGGGAAGATTAAAAAGCTTGAAAGGTGGGTACCTCACGAATTGACTGAAACAAACCGGCAAACGCGCGTCGACTGCTGCGTTACATTACTAAACCGGCACAATAATGAAGGTATTTTAAACCGAATCATTACCTGTGATGAAAAATGGGTTCTTTACGATAATCGGAAGCGCTCAGCGCAATGGTTAGATCCTGGCCAGCCAGCCAAATCCTGCCCCAAGCGAAAATTAACCCCAAAAAAGTTACTTGTAAGCGTTTGGTGGACTAGTGCCGGTATTGTTCATTACAGTTTTTTCAAATCTGGCCAGACTATTACGGCTGATGTCTATTGTCAGGAATTGCAAACCATGATGGAAAAGCTAGCGGCTAAACAACCTAGGCTGGTCAATCGCTCCACGCCACTGCTGCTTCACGACAACGCTAGACCACACACTGCGCTACAGACGGCTACTAAATTAGAAGAGCTTCAATTGGAAAGTCTAAGACATCCTCCGTACTCCCCGGACCTTGCTCCAACAGATTACCATTTTTTTCGAAATTTGGATAACTTCTTGCAAGGGAAAAAATTCAACTCCGATGGGGCAGTCCAAATCGCCTTCAAAGATTTTATTGATTCCCGTCCGACTGGTTTTTTTAGTAAAGGGATCAATGAACTACCTATGAGATGGCAAAAGTGCATAGAAAATAATGGTTCATACTTTGATTAATTAAATATATTATATTAAAAAATATTCGACTTTTTGTTCCTCCCATACAAAACGCCAATTTCATATGTAAGGACCTAATATTAAATTTGTAATGGTATTGATTCTGACTTTCACATTTATAAAATGAAAACAATTAATAAATTACATCATGAGTGTTTTTGTGTAGGTATAAGAATGGAACTCACTATTTCCTCAATTTGCTCCCACTTGATAGGTATATCAGGGTCCAACAAATTCGCCTTATAGTCTCCATCTTCCTTCACCACAAACTGGCAACTATTAGGAGAAACATTTTCTATAATAATATATTATCATCTATTATGATAGGATATGTCTCTTTTTAATTTCCATTATAGGTTAAAAACTTATCAAATAAAGAAAATAGAGGCTTTGTTGGCAAGCATGCTTGCGACCACAAACTCTTTAGGTCATGAAAGGGGGAAATTTCATATAGATTGTTTTCTTTGATATCTGTTTGTTTTTAATTATTCTTATACTAGCTTTTGCCCGCGAATATGTTCGCGTTGAGCTTAGAATCTCAGAGGAACCTAATATTTTTCCAGGATAAAAAGTACCATATGTGTTAATCCAGGTTATAAATTATGTGTGTTCCAAATTTCATCTTAAAATCCGTTGAGAAGTTTTTGCGTGAAAGTGTAACAATCATCCAACCATTCTGACACTTATAATATTAACTTTCACATTTATAATATTATATAGTAGGAAGTAGGATAAAACATTATTTTCTATATAATTAAAACATTAATGAATTGACTTTAAAATATTCATACTATGCCCGCAAGTAGAGATCATGTTCATGACGATGAGACACACGCTGTTGATTGTAGCGACGCGGCTGTGGACCCTTACGCTCTGCACCCCGAGAGGGATACATGAAGTTAAGCAAATGATTCAAGTTTTGCTTCTTTATTCCAGGCACAAAAACTGAGCCAATCTCTGGCTCATCATCATCTTCTATCCTGTGAAAGACAAAAACAATATGTTATCAGAATGACACCATAGATTTAGTACACTAGTAAATTACATCATAGTATTATTATTATCATCAAATCAAATCTAGTTTTACATGTAATTATGTTACATCTTACCCGGTG
Source organism: Falcaria lacertinaria (assembly GCA_951449985.1). Lineage (NCBI taxonomy): Eukaryota > Metazoa > Arthropoda > Insecta > Lepidoptera > Drepanidae > Falcaria > Falcaria lacertinaria. Next base: position 8,769,240 of record OX602111.1, on the reverse strand, counting down.
TTCTGCGTTCCACCCACAGGGTAACTGGAAGGACCTCGAGGGTGGGATCTCCTGTCAACTTGTCCTCTACCCCGCTGGGCAGGCACATTCCTTCTGAACGGTTCATTCTTGGGGGCACTGCCGGATCCTTCGCGTTTCTTATTATTTCTAGGTGCAGGTTTATGCGTCAATTCTGAACAAAATAAACAGAAGTTCTGTTTTCAAAACACAGCACCCGGGCATCGACACCTCATAGCAATTTTAGTTATAAACCTAACTCAAACATGTTCTAGCAGTGGTTCATTAGATTTACACAATATAAGTGCAAACTTATGTGCGGTCTGTGACCTTCACCGAGTGCCTCACCTGTATTTTTTTTACAGTCGAAGGCGGAGGCCCTCGACTGTGGTTGAGTAGATCGGTTTAAAGATTTCTTGTCCATTTTGGAGTCCTCCAACATCCACAAATCCGGCTAAGCGGGCTACTCCGCAAGGAGATAACGATATTACGTACAAGGACGACATTTTAGAATGCCATGTTTGATACAAAACAAAGAAAAATCTCAATTTTCTTTACAAATAACTTTTACCTAGCGGTAATTGCACAAATGAACACTTAACACACAAAAAAGGGAGTATAGCTACTCCCTTTCGTCGATAACGACGAAAACGCAGAATCACGAAAACCTTTCTGTTGCCACAAATATGGCGACCGACCAGCCGGCGGCAGCTAGCCTAATATCAGATGCGCACTTCCGTTAAAAAAATAAATAAGATTTTGTTAGATATTTATAATTATTTTTTTCTAAATGACTTGAGGTAAATATTTTTTATGTACAATTTTCTTTTTTATACCTATTTATTGACTGCCTATAGGTATTTTACAATTTGAAAAGTATTTGACATGACTATATTTTGGGTCTTTTCAGTAGGCTGATGTGTGAGCGAATTTTTTTGATGTAATTACAATTTTCATTTCCCAAACATTCCATAATTATCTGTCCAAAGAACTACGATTAAAATACTGCTATGTCAAGCCTATATTAAAATTATACTTTAATTAACTTATATGTTTACTAAAGGGTATAAAAATTAAAACCGCCTTGGTCAAATTTAATGACAAGAATAATTACATTAATAAAAACTCTTCTACCGAATCTGGATTGGTTGGACCTGGGTTTGAGTATTGGCGCCTGGCGACTTGGCGCTCTTTTCAATTGCTTCATAGTTCGACGTTCGACATTGTGTCATTTGCATTTATTCGTTCGGCCTCCGGGTTCCTTTCATAACAAATTAACCATGAAAAAGGCGAATTTACCCACTGAAAATGCTTTTGAACCTAACGAACAAGCGCGACAACCACTGGTATGTAAATCAGTTATTGCATAATCTATAAGTATTATGATCTTTGGGTATTTTTAATATTTATTGAAAACTGACTACCTATTTACCAAAAACTGATATTTATAATAACGATATACCCAAACTTTAGGCTTATCGTTAAAGATATAAATGAATGCAACTGATTCTCTCATAAATCATTACATTGCAACTTCCACAATATCACACAGCCTACCAACTTAGACAAAAGGCAGATAAATAACACATACTTATCCCTGTATTTAGGTTAATGGTGGGAATAATATGACTCCCCCATTAGAAAGGAGCAACACAAGGAAACGTTTTATAACATTTGCTAACAATGGTGACGAGGCTGAAAAATCTGCTTCCCAAAAGAGCAGGTATGACACACTACTGTTTTCTTTGTACATATAGCTAACTTAAAAAAGCAGGCTATTTGCTTACTTAGACTTGTACTTAGTATATTATCTACTCTGAGGTTAGACTAACTAACAGAATGATGTAGTTGGTATATTAACCAATGCGCTGGCCCTTCAAAAATCTGCTCCCCGCATTTACAAATGTTCAAAGAGAGCCGATGGACCAAATAACAAGAAAAGCGCTTAATATTCTCTTAAACCGCTACCGCGTAGTCGTATATTATATAGCATGCAAGCGTGAACGATCCACTATTAGAGCTCCCTGTGGTAGGTAATTTTAACCCCTGTATTCGTTAATCATCTAGACCGTCCACTAGTAGCAGTATATTAGCTGTAGTATAGCTAGTATTATTTAAATGCATAGGTTTCCCCTGTTTATTTAAAGTACTCTCGTAGTGATAATGTACTTTCTAAAGTAATTAATACCCAATTAATTCTACTGATACGACCTACGATAGGGCTCAAATATTATATACGTGTATTTTATTAAAAAAAACTATTAAATCTATGCCCTATTATTTCTCTATTAAGATCATTATATCTAGTTATCTTCCACCGCTGTCTCGGAAGCCTTTTGAAAAAAGCCGACAAGAACTCTGCAAGGATTCATTTAATTTTACATCCCATGGTTATGCCTGCCTTGTCCATCTAGCTGTTCGTCGAAGAGTCATGGCCGTGTGGTATGGAGCGTTGCCTGCTATTCTAGCGACGCAAGTTAGAATCCCGACCAATGAGTTTTCTAACTTAGGTGCAGTGATTAGTCATACCACGAGCTTTACGGTGAAGGAAAACATCGTAAGGAAACCTATACAATGATGTTTGTTGGAGCTAAGAGACGGCGCAGCGGCGTCGCACCGTTTGTCACATTGGTGTCAAATTATCTTCGGTGGAATGTAGGTGTACCACTATGGTGGCACAAGCAAAAGGCCCACCTGATGGTAAGCAGTCACCGTACCCTATAGCCGCTAGCAAAACCAGGGGTATCACCAATGGGGTGCCAACCATGTTGTTGATGAGGACTTACTGTGCTAGCAGCATTACTACTAGCCCAGCGTATCCTCGTGGAGCACTGGCAACCTTACTTACCGCTGTAACACCTCTGCCTACCCCTTCAGGGACCCTTGTGGGAAGGCGTGAAGATATATTCCTTCTTTCTAGCTGTTCATACAAGGAAGCTCTGAGTCAACCTCCGCCGGGGGTGTCTCACCGGCAACGCTTGCAATGGATGCAAAGGCGTCGGGCGCCAGGCCTGTGGGCGCAGTGCGAAGACTGCGCCCGCTGGCGGTACTTGCCCACTGTCATCGATAGCCATGAGCTGCCTAAGCATTGGTATTGTCGGCTCAATCCAGGTTTGTATATTGTTATTTTAACTCATTTAAAAAAGGAGGAGGTTCTTTTTTTGGCTGTATGTATTTTGTTTTAAGGCGCCACGATTTGGAGATTTGATCAAAGCGAGTTTTCGAAAAAAAATTATATAAAAAAATATTTTTCGTTTCCTATTACAAGAATAGAAAAAGAACTACTTTTGAGTATCGACATCGTTAAATCTAAGTGAGATATCTATGATTTTTATTCTTACGTTTCGTCGAGTTCTAGTATTCAAATCGTGGCGCCGTTGGAACCGTAGTATAAACAAGTATACACATCATCAACGATGTTAAAAGGTTACCGTAGCCTATGAACGCTTGTAACAGGTCATCATACGCACGTTGTCGACGATATTATCACACTGCGCCACCTGGATCTGTTCAATACTAAGCAAGGCTTGTACGACGGGTGACTAGCAACTAATTAATACTTATAAGTTATGCTGTGGTTGTAAATACTCATCAAAACCCATTTAATTTAACCACACATTACATAAAAGTCCCTATATGCAAGCTGTACAACTGAACTAGTGGGAATAAACCGCATTTATATGTTACGGTGACTGCTAACCATCAACCGGAAGTGTGTAACGAAATTGTGGAATGAACTCCCCGCCGTCCGTTTCCCAAAGGAGTACAGCATGGGGTTCTAGGGTCAACAACTCGCGAGTGATACCCTTGCCGGTGTTGCAAGCGTCCATAGGCTACGGTGACCTTACCTACCTGACTTACCAACAAGTGGGCCGTATGATTGTTTGTCACCTTAAGTGGTATAAAAATTCCCCGTACACTTGAGCTGCCATCGCGATCGTTTTGCCATGGCTCTACATGTTTGTAAAAATGCCATAGATAAAACAGCAGCGGATTGCTCCGTGGCTGAAGCGCCAATCTGCGTGCGCCAGGAGGAAGACCTGATCCACAGCGAGTATTCGGCGGGGTCGGTAGTGTGGGCGCGGCTGGCGGGCTGGCCCTGGTGGCCTGCTATGGTGGACGACTGCCCTGACGCCGAGCAGTTCTACTGGCTTGACGGCTTCTCCGACATTCCGGTACGTCACATTATGTTCCTTCCTTGATCGCTCGGGTTTTACAACAAGCTAGCGTTCTCAATGAAGAACGTGGAAAGTTTTTTCAGGATCGGCAATGCGCAAATGTAAGCACGTGTTGTTGAAATGTTGTAAGCGTCAGAAACTCCTAACTCACTATCATAGGCCGTAAGGTTGTTTATCAACTCATCTCAGTAGTATAAAAAATGGTACAAAACCTGAAGGTTGTCTGGAAGAGGTCGCTTTAAAGATAATTGTCGTTTGTACACTGTATGCATACTTCATAGCAGACTACATCGACAAAATAATTACAATGAGATTAATCAGTAAGCGTGTTAAGAGTATCAAATACCGTATGCAACTTAATGTATATTTCCGTTTCAGACCCACTATAATGTCGTATTTTTCGACACTTTTGACGTGACTAGAGCCTGGGTAGCTCCTGAACACTTAAAACCGTTTACAACCAACAAAAGCTTATTGAATCGTCAATCCAAACTCAAGAAGTATAACAAGCGCCTTGAGGTAGCTGTGACCCAAGCTGATGACGCGGTAAGCTTGACTCTTAGTAACCGCCTCGTCAAGTATAGCTTTGTTACAAGATACAAGGGAAACATCGGCAGTCCAAAGAAAGTAAGCCGAAAGGACTTAATTAAATATCAAAAACAGTTGAAGCGAAAGTTTAACATTGAGTTTCCTATAGAAAATTCTGACTCTGACGAAGATGATTTATTGTTAGATGAAGTAAATCCAAAAAGGATGAACTTAAATAACGCATCTGCTACGTTGAGTGAAAAGGATAAGCAACAGAATGTGATTGTGGCTGCTCCCGAATTCCGAATGCCAATTACAGAAGATCCGGTAGGGAAAACCAACGTCGCCTCTGATAATAATATTTTCAAGCAACCTGATTCGATGGCAGTTCAGATAGGAAGCACTTATGATTCAGCGGGGGCGAACATTGATGACGGTAAAGTATTAGATTACACCCACAATAATTTATTCATGAATGCCTCTATTACGCTCAGTACCTGGGTTAGGGCTATTGACGCCCGGGCAACAGTATTGTTGTGCCCTTAGGAAATCTTTATCGCGTGTAAAGTGCTTACGCCCACCAATCCCAATTATAAATGTACCTTTTAACTTAAGACTATAAGATAATGTATTCATATTAATTTGTTCTGTTTCTAGATTCCTCAAAGACGTACATTCCAGAAAACGAAATTACTGGAACACAAACAGAGTCGCAAGAAACTAGAATCTCTGGAATGGCTACACCTAGCAGTGACGATTTAGATTTTTAATGGACGATATTTTTTTAAATCCCTTCTAGACCTCCTTTCTATTAATTTAAGTTTGTTTTCGAAATATGATTTTTTTTTTTTTTATTTTTTTTTATACCACTAAGGTTGCAAACAAGCATACGGCCCGCCTGATGGTAAGCGGTTACCGCAGCCTATGGACGCTTGCAACACCAGGGGTAACGCTCGCGCGTTGCCGACCCTTCAAAAATCTCTTCACACCCTTCTTGAAGAACCCCATGCTGTACTCCTTTGGGAAAACCACGGCGGGGAGTTCATTCCACAGTTTAATTGTGCGCGGGAGGAAGCTCTTTTGGAACCGCGCAGTTCGGGACCATTTTGGTTCCAACTTGTGGGGATGAATTCCCCGCCGGTGGCGAGAAGTGCGATGGTAAAATGTTGCCGTGGGCATCATGTCAAACAATTCCTCGGAACACTGTCCGTTATACAAGCGGTAGAACACACACAGGGAGGCAAAATCTCTCCTATGATATGATTTAAGTTTACTGAGACACTTGAATGTACTTGTGTCTTTTTAATATTGGTAATAGATTTTAAGCTTAAGCTTCAAACTTAGTAACTGGGACACTGGTGCCAATTCTGTAGTTCAAATTACTAAACATAACTAATTTGACAGGTCTAAAAATATTGCCCTCCTCATTTAACCCCGCACATGAGAGAGGGATAGCAAGACTTTTAGACCTGTCAAATTAGTTATGTTTAGTAATTTTGAACAACAGAATCGACATCAAAGGGCGATCGCCCTGAGATAAGATAAGTGGCAAATATTAAAGTACAGTACTTTACATACATATTCCTACTTTATTAGTTTAATTTTGAATACATAAACTTAGTAATAAATACATTATCATTAAGCTTATTATGACCATTGCCCAAACTAAAAATAATAGTTTTGTTGTAGCGGTCCAAGAGCACAGAGTACATAACCACTACGTTTTAGTCCAAGAGAATACAACCACTCTGTAGCGGTTGTATTCTCTTGGACAACCACTACGCTAGAGTAGCGGTTGTATTCTTTTTTAATTGAATAGTATACGGCGTGCATATCATATCGTGCATATGTTATAGGGTCTCCAAAGGAAAGGTTTTTAAAAAAAAGATATTATTAATTATAAGAAGGGCAGCCGTCTAACTCAGATGAAGGATGGATGGAGACTGAACTACGGTAGTACCGGGGTAGACTAAACTTCGGGGAGGAGTTTTTGGCGGGAATCAGGCGGAGCGGTTGAGATTTTTTCCAGTGTGTCGTAAATTGTGTTATAGTGATCTTTAATGTGTATTTTTAGTGTCGATATGTGCAGTAAAGTTTCATTTAGTGACTGATTTATAGGAGCATTGGAAATAATGCCATAATACGACTTTTGGGTTAAGTGATTTATCATTTTGGTCAATAGGTTACCTCTAATCTAAAGGCGTGTTACGATCTGCTACTGCCGTGGGTTGTCTCCAGAAACTCCATTGGGCGTTAGAATGCATGACACTAGGCATTTTAATGCGGCAAACACGAGAAATTTTGCAACATGAAAATTCTCTAACACTCGACACTGGCAAAAATAGTCCCTGAAGGAATTGATTGCCATACTTAGGAAGAAGAAGAAGAAGAAAACTTCGGGGATGAAATTGCGAAGTTTGGGAAAATTTACAAATTAATTACACATTGATTCTGATACTGGGACTTGGGATTTCCGAAGTAGATTGGCGTTTATTATTGACTTTAACACGAGGAATTGTATCAGGAGTCGAACCCTGATCAATAGAGACTTCAGGTGAACTAACGGGAATTGTTCTTTGAAAGTAGGAAGAGGGATGAATTAACCGGCTGCGCGATTTAATAATAAAAAAGGATTTAGAAATACAGAATACAATAATGAACAAAGAAATTAAAATTAAAATAATGGAGTAATGAGCCTGGTATTGTATGATAGGTATGTCATTAATGATTTTTTCCGCTTCGGCGGTCATTGAAACTAATTTTGATTTTGTTTCAAGATTGAAGTTTTCAAGATCTATATTCTTTAATTTTAAACGAGGTTCATTACTCATGATGTTGAATTTAGGTAGATTACAGCATGAATCATTTATAATATTGAAATCAGAATGATGACTGATAGTGACGTTTATTTTTAAGTTATAAAATTTAGGAATTAACTTGGTACTTTTGCAGAAGGCAATACAATTATTAGGGATATTTATAATTCCCGTACCAATAATATTTAGTTCTTGAACCTTTTGGTTTGGACATTCAACATATAACTTAGTATTTTGAAATTGTACATATAACCAAATGTTACTAGAAATCGATTTCCATAAATCTATATTTCCGTGGATAAAATCGGTTTCACATTGTCCTGGCATAACACTTATTACACTTGACAATAATTCACTTTCACAAATGGGATTCGCACTAGTCGGGAACACGGTCATGACGTCACAGATGTACTCTCGTGGGCTCATCGCTCTACATTCTTTCAGTGAATCAAGAGTACAATATTCCGACTTATCTTTGGTCATTGCGATATACTTACAACTAGGCATGATGAAACTAAAAGAATTAGGTTTTACATTGTTATGCGGAGTGGGCAGTGCTATATTATGGAATAGAGTATATTCCTTGGGAGACACTAAAGGTATTCTTAATATAAAAACAATCTTATTGTTTATACTGTAACAAAGTACAGTTGACACATTCATTAATAAATGAATTTGGCTTAACTCTAGATTAATAGGTAATTTTAGATCTACAGGTAAGTACCTATAGTTATCGATAAGCTCTTTATATAAGTGAGTGGGTGGCAATACAGCCGGATGTAGAATGTTTTGACTACTGAACATGATGGCATTTGTTATGTCTTCCAGCTGGAATGATAAGGTGAGTATTGCAGCTTCTAAGCTGTTTAAGATTGAATTAATATTTGTTTTAATATTTAAATCAGTTGAAATTACTGAAAGGTTTTTTAAGTTTAGAGAGAGCTTGTCGATAGCTTCTTTAAGGTTGGCTTAATTAAATTGGTTTTGTGCAAAGTATTATTATATTTGGATAACATAGAAGTTGTAATTAAAATATTTTCTTTCATTAGTGAACCCAGCCTTTTTTCATTATTTTGGATACTTAGAATAGCGTTATCATATTTGACGGCATCGTCTTCGTCTAGGGTCCCAAATATAGTTTTAGAAAGGGTACCTATGCCACCTATCCATGCTCCTCGCTTGAATCTATTATTACTTATAAGGTGAGCGATGGAAGAATACTGGGAAACAATGTCATTATACCTAACCGTCAGAGGTTCTAGAACATTATGACATTCTAAATTACTTGACGTTTCGATTTGGATTTGTTGGCATAAGAAACGTATTGTATTTAATACTGAATTAATATTTTGAACATGTGGTTCAATATAAGAGATATCGAATGGAGTAACTATGTCTAAGTGACCAGTATCTATTTTGAGTTCTCCGATTGGATCAAAATATATGCCGGAACTCGAGTTGATTGGATGAACATACTCTTGTTGAGCTTGGGCCAGTACGCTGTAAGGAAGAGAGACGAATGAGAGATAACAAAAATATCATATACTAGGCTTTGCTAATGATATAGTAGGATGGATTAAATAACCTTAGTTATATGTATAGAACTTGTATAAAGTTTGTTGTATAAAGTTATAAAGTTGGATTTAGTAAAATGTATATAAAATATAAAAGTGTATAAAAGGGGTATATAAAAATGTTTGTGTTAAAACAAAATAAGATATAGGATTTATATCTTGGATAATAGTACACGATTATTTTGTTTCTCGAACAAAATAGGATATAGAATGTTTATCAAGCATATAGTAGGATAATTGTTTTTTCTTTAAACAAAATAGGATATAGAATGTATATCACGTACTTCTACGTGTTTGACTTGATCGTAATGGTGTTTTACATGGCGTCTGTTTATAAGTAAAGATAAGGTATGATTGCCATGTATTTTTACTACTTTGTATGGACCTTTCCATACAGGTGATAAGGCTTTGCGCATTCTAAGATGGTTCTTTAATAGAACATAATCGCCAACTTTGTATTCGGCGGGACGAGTATGTGAGTCATAATAAGTTTTAGAATTGACTTTGGACTTATTGATGTATTCTAGGGCCTTGTCTCGCGAATGTTTCATGCGATGTTGTAGCATTTTTACATACTCGGGATAAGTAGTACTGGAAGTGTCATTATAGACTGAGTCAGGAATATTCGGCTTATGTCCGAATAATAATTCGAATGGTGAGTAATGTGTTGTTGTATGAACAGCGGTATTATATGCTAGCATAGATGTGTAAACGTAACTAGGCCAGTTATCTTGGTGTTCATTAACATATGATTTTAAGTATTCTTTTAATGTGGAATGTGATCTCTCTAAGGCGCCTTGCGTCTGTGGATGATAAGGGGAGGACCACAATTGTTTGACCTTTAAGAACTCGCATGTTTTCTTGAAAATATCGGCCGTGAAGTTAGTGCCTTGATCGGTGAGTATTTGCTTAGGAATACCGAACAGAGATACAAAGTGTAATAAACAATCGCTAGTTTCTTCCGCTGTGGTACTGCGGATTGGATATGCAATCGAGAATTTTGTGAGGTCGTCTTGCATAGTCAGGATGTACTTGAGTTTGGCTGTGCCAGACTCGGGTAAAGGACCTACGATGTCTAAGGATAGTCTCACGAATGGAGCTGTAGAGGTTGATGTTATTACCATCGGCGCTCTATTTATTTTGCGCAGTGCTTTATTGGTTTGACACGATTGGCAATTTTTAATATAATTTTCTATATCGCTACGCATGTTTTTCCAATAGAATCTTTCTTTAACGCGGTTTAACATTCTGGCGGAGCCTAAGTGTCCAGCAATTGGGATATCGTGATTTTCTTTAAGGATTTTAGGAATTTCACTAAGTGAAGGATAAATTATATTGTTGTGGTAGATATGAACTACGATATTAGTTCCGTCAAAGAGATAAGAGAACATATTATATATTTTAACGAAAGAGTGTCTGTCGAAAGGATTTTTAAAATCGGATGTGCTAATTTCATTTACCGTGGGATAAGTCATTATTATCTCGTCGCGTGCGTATTTTAAAGATTTAAAAATATCTGGATATGAGCAATCATCGAAGTGATGTACTTTTGTAAATAATAAAAGGTAAGTTTTATTTTCGATTGTAAGAGGCAAGCATGTATATAAGGATCTTTCTAATTTCAAGAATTCGTCACGCTCGGGATTTGGACAGTTATTAAGCACTTCTTGGACATAGGGCATGGACTCATCCATGTCTATAGAGGTAGGTATTAATATTATTTTTTGTGCTCCTTTAAGCAGGTTTTCGTTGTGTTCTGTAATGTAAGTATTACAGGATTTAGTATTTGCTTTAATAAATTCTTTATAGGTTACGTCATCGGATAAAGGTAAGTTTTCAGGTGCTGAAGGAGTTACTGGATCATCATAAGGAGATACAGGTAAGATTTCAGAATTAGAAGGTGGATCTCCTGGATTAGGGTAAGTAGATGAAGGTAAGGTTTCAGGATTTTGCCAACTAGTCGAAGGCTGAGGATTTAGAACTTCTTCTGGAAGTTGATCAGATCTCACAATAGGAAGATCTACTGGAATTGGATGATTCAGAGGGTTAAAATCAAAGTCTTTGTCATCTAGTGGACTGAAGTCAACTGTTATTAGTTCGTCAAGGGTATCTTGAGGAATTTCAGGTAATGATGATTCTAATGGGGCTTCAATATTAGGGTTAGTATCCTTATTAGGATTCAAGATAAGATTGTCGTCATTTTCAGGATAAATAGGATTTACAGGATATCGAGAAAGAGCGTCAGCTGCAGAGTTTAATTTGCCTTTACGGTAAACGATTTCGTAATCATACTCTTCTAGCTTTAATCGCCAACGTTGTAGCTTACTACCGGGATCTTTATGATTAAACAGCCATTTTAATGGTCTGTGATCGGTTACAATTTGGAACTTATGTCCATAGAGATAAGGGCGAAAGGTTTTACAACCGTATATAATGGCTAACAACTCCTTTTCGGTTGTGCTATAATTTGTTTCGCTTTTATTAAGAGTTCGTGAAGCGAAGGCTTCGGGTTGATCTTTACCAACAGCTCCCTGCGACAGGACGGCACCTACGGCATAGTTCGAGGCGTCACAAGTAAGGATAAAGGGTTTAGAAAAATCAGGATATATAAGAAGTGGAGCAGTTGTCAATTTTCGTTTAAGGGTTTCGAATGCAACTTGTTGTTGATTTTCTCATTTAAAGGGTATATCTTTTTAAAGAAGATTAGTAAGACTTTTAGCAGTCTTGGAAAAGTCAGGGATAAAACGGCGATAATATGAAACTAGTCCAAGGAAAGATTTTATATCTTTAGGGGATTTAGGAACTGGAAATTCAGTAACGGATATGATTTTATCCGGGTTAGGTTTCACTCCTTGTTCAGTGATTACATGACCTAGGTAACAGACTTCACGTCTTAGGAACTTGCACTTATCAGGCTGTAGTTTTAGATTGAAGTCTCTAAGTCTTTGGAAAATTGAATTTAAATTAAGGATATGAGACCGGATATCATGGGAATAGCAGACAACATCATCAAGGTACACAAAGCACCGGATACCCTGGAGGCCGGATAATGCAGAATTCATTAGTCTCTGAAAGGTAGAAGGGGTATTTTTAAGCCCAAAAGGCATTCGAAGAAATCGGAAGTGTCCTTCAGGAACATTGAAGGCTGTTTTGGCTTTATCCGGATCATTTAACAGGATTTGATGAAATCCGGATGCCAAATCTAGCGTTGAGAAATACTTGCTGTTGCCAAGTTGATCTAGGATCTCTGCGATCTGAGGTATAGGATATGTGTCATCGATTGTGACATCATTGAGTTTTCTGTAGTCGATGACCACTCTCCATTTTTGGATATTAGAAGCATCAAGCTTTTTAGGAACTACCCATATGGGTGAAGACCAGGGGGAATCGGAAGGCTCAATAATATTTTGCTTTAACATTTTATCAATTTGATTACGAACTTCAGTCTTATGGACTTCTGGAAATCGATATGTTTTAGTATGAATTGGGATGTCTGTCGTCGTTTTGATCTCGTGTTTGAGAGCATTAGTATAAGTTAAATTTTCATCAGGTAGATGGAATATATCTGAGTAATCAGAACATAATTGAATAAGAGCTTCTTTCTCTTCGTTATTAAGATGAGAAATGCGTAATTGTTTTAAGACTTCTTGAGTTCGTGTTAAATTATTACTTGTAGCGCGTATATGATTTACAGCACTAGGAGAATTTTCATGGAATTCTAGAGGATCAATAGAGGTAAGTTTTAGGTTTAGATTAGATTTTAATGTTATAGGTTCTTCTGAAGTATTAATAACGGATATATTGATTCGATTATTTTCTTTAACACAGACTAACGAATTTGCAACTAATAAAGATTTAGAAAGGTTTTGATCTAGAATTAATCCTTCTTTTATTTCAGGATTTTGGACAGAACATTCGATAATGGTTTCAGTCCTTGCAGGAATAATGTATGCAGGATCATGAAAATACAATTTTAAGGAAGCTTTACCGAGATGAAGTAAGTTATTGTTGTAATCGATATTACAACTAAGGGCATTAAGCATATCGGAACCTATGATACCATCATAAGGTAAATGGATTTTATCAATCACATGAAATTTGTGCGATACGCTAGCTTTTGGAAGTAGTAGTTTTAATTGAAAGTGACCTCGAGTTTGTATAGCTTCTTCTGACGAGTCTATACCTTTTAATTGAATTGTTTCTCTTGTGAGTTTAGGATGTTTTCCTATACAAGAGTGTTTTAATAGGCTTACAGAGGATCCTGAGTCAACAAGCAAGGATAAAGGAATATCAGAAATAGAAGATTCGACAAGCACATGAGGTAAGAGCATTATTGCAGGATTATTTGTAATTTCAAAAATATTAGATTTAGAAGGTTCCGGAAGTTTAACTTCTTGTGCGGATAAAGAGGATTGTGTCGAACCAGGTATAGTGGGGTGTGAAGAACCAGCATCGTTATGTGGTTTCACGGATATAGAAGAATGTGACAAACCACCGTCTTTATGTGGATGCACGGATATAGAAGGTTGTGACAGACTATGATCTTTGCGTAGCTGCACGGATATAGTAGGGTGTGACAGACCGTCATTTTTGTGTGGCTGCACGGATTTAGAAGTTTGTGACAGACTACGATCTTTGCGTAGCTGCACGGATATAGTAGGGTGTGACAGACCGACATTTTTGTGTGGCTGCACGGATTTAGAAGTTTGTGACAGACTACGGTCTTTATGTAGCTGCACGGATATAGAAGTTGGATTTAGGGTGTCGATTTTAAAATCGCGAGGTCCCGTACGACACCGGGACGAGACGTTTAATCGTTTTTTGGTTGAGTAGTATCATAACCCTCTTCAAAGTTAATTGGGTATTCCTCTTCGTGGGAATCAGACACGAAATTGACACGTTGTGGTGTCCTTGATGGGTTTTGATTAAAGGTTTTAAACCGATTATTATTGTATTCTCGTTTGCGACACTGCTCTAGGGTATGACCCGGTGTTTTGCAGTATCTGCAAATTGGAATAGGATTCGGATTTAGCCTTGGTTTGAATTGTTTTTGATTCGGATTTGAGGAGAAGGATTTTGGCCTTTCATTTCGTGATGAGTTAGACGGACTCCGGAATAAGAATTGTTGGATTTTCTCCTCAGATATGGCGATATCGATTGCTTCATTGAGCGTTTTAGGTGATTTACACCTGACGATATTACATAGACGGGGTATTAAGCCCATTTGGAAGTGATGGAGGGCTAGTTCCTCCATCGCTGCTGTACGACCTATCATCTCTCTACTCTTGTGTCCATGTGAAAAAGAAGTTTCCGTGAGTAGTTGGGAGAGGCAAGTTTCAATTTTTAAGGCGTACTGGCTCACAGGTTCATTGACTTGTTGCCTACAGTCTTGTAGGTCTGTGAGCAAGTGGCCATAGTGTTTCTGTTCACTAAATTGTGTTTTGAGAAATTCTTTTAGCTGAACCCAATTGGAGAATTCTTTAATAGAGCAGGCGGTTTCTGCTTTACCTGATAATTGACAAAAAATGTATTTGAAAAGAATGTCTTTCTGTTGCTCTGACGCTAGTTCATAAGCGTTATTACAGTTCACTAAAAATGAGTTTAACGTCTCTCTGCAACCATCGTATGGTTTAATAAATTTTAATAATGTGGAGAGGTCCACATCAATTTTGTTAGAGATGGTTGCGGCTTTCTGTTTCGAGAGTGATCTCGTAGCGGGTCCCGAAGGGGGTGGACAATAGCTTTGAGCATCGTCTTCTGTATCTGTGATAGCTATTTCGGGTTTATCTAATTTAGGACTTGGGGCTCTATTCTCAGACATTTTGAAAATATTCTGTACAGTAAAAACACAATAAAAACACAATAGAAACACAGTGAAAACACAATAAAAAGACAATAGAAACACAGTGAAAACACAATAAAAAGACAATAGAAACACAGTGAAAACACAATTGAATTATTTGAGATTGATTAAAATTATTATAATATTATTATAATAAAACGATTATAAAAAACCAAGAATATAGAAATTCGTATTCAAAAAACAACGTTATAGCAATATGTGTTGAAACATATGGATTACAAAAATATTCGCAATGACCAATTAACAAACAACAAAATATAAAATCACTTACTTGAATGCAAAGAAAGCGATAAGGATTGAAGTACTCATTGTTCGGGTTGTAGTCGCGTAGTCTCAGTGGGGCTTAGTGAGAATGGGCAGGTGCGGATGAACCTCGGGTCGTCGTGTTGGCTGGGGTCTACCGGTCACAGCACTGGCTTGTGCGTGACAGTGGGTATGACCGCGATGAGAAGACCGGCTACAGCACGAGCAGTGCGCAGCAGTGGGCCTTTCCAGAACACAGGCGTCCAAGTAGGCCTGATCGTAACTCTGTGCACTGAACTGTGATGCACTATAGAGTACTAGCACGGCACTTGCACTGACTTTAGGGTCGCGACTAGGGAGACGGACCGGGGACTTTTTAAAATCCCTTTACGCTGCCATCAATTTGTTATAGGGTCTCCAAAGGAAAGGTTTTAAAAAAAAATATATTATTAATTATAAGAAGGGCAGCCGTCTAACTCAGATGAAGGATGGATGGAGACTGAACTACTAACTGGGAGAGATTGGAAGCTTTAATATGAATGTGCTTAGTTAGCGAGAAAGGTAATAGAGTGTGCAAGAAAGGGTGCATATAATATCTATAACAGCCCGATCAATCGCTGCAATTAAATCCTCGATTACTCACCGGTCATTTGGGTTAACTCGAATGAAATAGTTGGGTAGAGATTTCATCCATGTCTCCTTCCTAACTATGGCAATCAATCCTCTTAGGGTCAACCTGCTCGCACGCTCTCCAATCAATACTCTCTAATTCTCTATTACCTACATCTTGTCTATGCTTACTTTCCGTAAGTCAGTCAAAAATAAATTCAAGAAAATTGGTACCTCAACTCAGGGTACTGGCGTGCATTTAATTCAAATAGTTTAATTTTTTATCGTAATATCACTCATTCAAAAAGCAGAATAGTGCGTATTCGATAATTCAAACAAATCAGCCCGTTTGATTGGTGCCGTTTCATTCCAAAAATGGCTACGATATCATTTGCTAAAAGTTTGGTTAACCCAGGTAAGGTAACCATTTTTCATATCTAAATTTTATTGAATCGTTTATGTTAATGTCTATTGCATTTGAGTAGTATTTTTATAATATTTCATAAGTCGATTTTTTACACTTACCTTGGTCAAAAGCTTGGTCGGTACTGTGGATGAATGATAACTATGGATTATGTAAAAGCCTATTTTGTTAGTCTGCATGTAAAAGAAACAATTTCGGTGTTTATAGTTTACACACTAAAAGGGTAGCCAATGTTGATCCAGACAATATGCCTTAGGAAGATAACATTAAATATGGAAAACAAATTGATAAATAGACAAATACCCATCATTACTTCCATTCATTATTCTAATAGAAATAATTTTAGTGTAATAAGTAGTGAGGATAATTTCAGACTTGTGTGACCATTCATAGCTATTAGATGTAAGAATAATTACTAGTATATGTGTTATTGATTGGATATTTTTCTATGATACAATTTGTATTTTTAGGTTATGTTATTGATATTTTGTAATTACTGAATTCCAGCTCTCAAACTGGTTTTGAAACAGAGCACATGCTCACAAGTAAGATGTACGAGCTTGCCAGGATTGACACCATTAAGTATTGTCCTGAGGAGGAATTATGCCGAGAAGCAAATATTTGAGAGGAACAAACCTCACTGCAATGTTGGCACCATTGGACATGTTGATCATGGAAAGACCACCCTAACAGCAGCCATCACCAAAGGTACACTTATTTTATTGTATATTTTTTTACAATCTTTGTTTTGAATAAGATTATTAAGTAAACTTTTATATACATTCCTAAAATATTATTCTCTAATAACTGTCTCCTGTTTCCAGTATTATCAGATCTCGACTTAGCTCAGTCGAAAGGCTATGCAGACATTGACAACGCGCCAGAAGAGAAGGCCCGTGGTATTACCATCAATGTTGCCCATGTTGAATACCAGACAGAGCAGCGCCATTATGGACACACAGATTGCCCTGGACATGCTGATTATATCAAGGTAATATAGCTCTCAGCTGTTACTTGAATCTAAGCATACATAGTGACAGACAGTGGGAAGTTTATACTATCTAGTGGTTGTCATATTTATGTACATGTATGAAAAACAAGCAAATGGTTGAGTAAAATGGTGCTCTATTTTCTGCCTACCTTGTTAGGATGGTGTGATGATATCAAATTGTTCAGTTCTTGGAAGGTTGCTCTTAACTTTGTAACATATGTTACTTAATATAAAGAATATTTATTTCCAGAACATGATCACTGGAACAGCTCAAATGGATGGTGCAATACTTGTTGTGGCTGCTACTGATGGTGTCATGCCACAAACCCGGGAGCACTTGCTTCTTGCCAAACAGATTGGGATCCAACATGTGGTAGTGTTCATCAATAAAGTTGATGCTGCTGACCAGGAAATGGTGGAACTTGTTGAAATGGAAATCAGGGAGCTGATGACTGAGATGGGGTATGATGGTGACAAAATACCTGTTATTAAAGGTAATTGCATACATAATTACATACCATAAATTGTACAGGGTATAGATACATAATGGAATTCACTTGATATTAAGTATACCATTGTCTTCACTTATACAACTAGCTGACAAGACAAGCAAATCTTCAAGCCTTTGTATTTCTTCTATTTCCTTCATAGTCATAGTATAGTATCAAATAATTAACAATAACCTAATATGTGTGACTTGATCTTTCAGGATCAGCTTTATGTGCTCTGGAAGGCAAGAGCCCAGAAATAGGTGCTGAAGCTATCACCAAACTTCTACAAGAGGTTGATTCATTCATCCCTACTCCAATTCGTGAGTTAGACAAGCCATTCCTCTTGCCTGTTGAGTCTGTCCACTCAATCCCTGGGCGAGGCACTGTTCTTACTGGACGTTTGCACAGAGGTTTGTATGATACATACAATTTAGCATTTTTAAGCTATTGCATAGCTTTTATCGCGGGCCTTGAGCGTGGGGACCGAATCCAGAAATTCCGTAACGAAAAAAACCTAACACCGCCCACTCCGACCGGCACAGCGGTGATACTTTTTAGTTCCATCTATCAATACATACCAGAACTTTTAATGACTTTTTGAAATATCACGCTTGTCTCTTTAGTTCAGCAACCCGCCTTTAGGTGGCATTGGTTGTATTGGAAAACTACCGTAATCAGCTGTTTGTGAGAAAGTATATAGGTATATAAAAAAATACTGCATTTTAAAATAAATAAATAATTATAATTGCATAAGTTGATAAAAAATGCTATGCAATAGCTTTACCGCGGCAGTCTCCGAGTGCCACATCTATTTTTTTATATAGAATATTGTTGCTAGTTTACTAATTTAACATTTACCTATTACAGGTGTGTTGAAAAAGGGTACCGAATGTGAAATTGTTGGTCATGGCAAAGTTATGAAGACAACTGTTACTGGAGTGGAAATGTTCCACAAGACTTTAGAGGAAGCCCAGGCTGGAGACCAACTGGGTGCACTGGTGCGTGCCGTGAAGAGAGAGCAAATCAGACGTGGCATGGTGATGGCTAAGCCAGGAACAGTTAAGGCTCACGATAATGTAGAAGCTGCCGTTTATATCTTAAGCAAAGACGAAGGTGGTCGATCAAAGCCTTTCACATCCTTCATTCAACTGCAGATGTTCTCTATGACCTGGGACTGTGCTACTCAAGTCACTATTCCTGATAAGGAGATGGTGATGCCTGGTGAAGATGCCAAGTATGTTTTGTGTTGCATATTACAAGAAAATCGAGCTATTTTTGCTCAATTCGATTGACGATTTTTCACAGCTCATTTGCTCATGCAATTGTATTATGCAATTTATGCACTTTTGTTTTTTTATTTTACAGATTATCCTTGAAACTTCTGAAACCCATGGTTTGTGAAACGGGACAAAGGTTTACATTGCGTCTGGGAGATATCACACTCGGCACTGGTGTTATTACTAAAATAAACAACAACTTGTCTGAAGAAGATAGAATAAAGCTGTTGGAAGGCAAGAGGGCACGGGAAAGGGCATCGGCCAAGAAGTAAATCTAGTAATTTATAAATATAAGTAGTAGTTCAGGAATGTTGTAATGCATTTAATGTAAAATTTACAAAATAAACTGTAAACAATATTAATTATTCCTTTCCTTTCATAGTATACCTACATACAAGAGCGATTCATCTATTGCTGATTGCAGAGTTACTGTTACAGAGTAGTTATTATTATTACCTATGATAGTACCATGTCCTTTCCGAATCTCTGCTAGATTGCTTGAGACAAGCCGTAAAATTACTCTCATTTATGTTTGTGACAGTTTGTTGGAAGAGATTTCTTGCAATTAAAGAACTTGATTCAACTCCCAGTGTTTACCAACCAATCATAACAAATTTTAAATTATTAATCACAACACGAGTGCACAGTTGAGCAGTTCACTTTAGAGATCTCAATATTAGCTGATTTTATTTATTAGATAAACGTTAATTGTTAAAAAACAATCGATATTTTAAATGGGTGAAAATATTAGTTAATATTTTATTCTTCTTCTTCTTCTTCCTAAGTATGGCAATCAATCCCTTCTGGGACTATTTTTGCCAGTGTCGAGTGTCTGAGAATTTTCAAGTTTCAAAATTTCTCGTGTTTGCCGCATTAAAACGCATTGTAATGCTTAATGGAGTTTCTGGAGTCAATCCCCTGCAATATACCACAATTTACGAGACACTGGAAAAAATCTCAATCGCTTCGCCTGATTCCCGCCAAAAACTCCAATATTTTATTCAGGATTTGATATTAATTCGTATCGTTAATCACGTGCACCAAAATATCACATGCATAAAAATAGCACATGCATAAAATATATTTGGCATTAAAACATCTTGTATCACGTCAACGATAAAATATCATGTATCGCGTCAACGGTAACAATATTGCGTAATTTGATTTGATATTGTTATGCGAAAACATTATTTTTGTTTATCGAATATAATGATTACTTTTCATTATTGGTTGATTGGCTACTTATTATATTAGACATCTCTAGTTCACTTGTTCCCACTTGCCATTGAGTATTCAGTCCGTGCGCGCACTGCGTTACGTTTATTTGTTTACGTTTACGTGATGGAGTTTCATAGAAGTGCGTGCACTGCGGTGAGTTAAACATATGTGCTTCTACGTGCATGTTCACGTTGTCATCTCTTTAAGTAAGAATTTTTTGATTAGAAACAAAAAAGTCGCCGCCACATTTACAACCTTTTGCGATAACTCACACTCGCGCAAACGCCAGGCGGTCAATGTGAACACCTTCACCCTAGACCACCGCGCTCTCTACCACCACCGCGCCCGCGCATTAACATTATTTATTTATTTAATGGCAACACAAAAAAATACATTTCGTATTTTGCCAATGTCATGTAGATAATAGAGAGGATCCTCTTGGCAACGTCGTACGGTGGGATAACCACCAAGAAGGTTGGCAACGTCCTATCTGTCAGTCTATGGACTTCATTTCACCAATCACCAGAAAAAAATCTTCATTTTGATAATTCACAATATTATTTGATTTACTTTTGTTGAACACGTCGTGGAATATTTATCACATTACACGTTGCCTATATAATAAAGTAAACACTACTGTACCTCACATAATAAATTAAACAATATCAAGACAAAATTTTCCTTTGATTGTCAAAAGTGAAGTTCCGCCCGCGCATTGTATGTGAACAAGCACTATGTCAGTGACACTCCATACATCATAGAATGTGCGGCAGATAAACGCAAAGCAGTACGCGCTCATAGTTAAACAAACGATTTTAAAATGAATACCAAATCTAAACAAGAACATCATCCAGGAGAATTTCGAACTCGATCTGTTTCAAACCAAGCACATTACAAAGACTACTATACAGTACAGACTAAAGCAACAAGAGATTCAAATATTAAAAAGAATCCATAAAGTAATGCAATCGATAGCCTTCAGTAGTCCTAGCAACAATAACTTTCGACTAGGTACGTAGGCGTATCGCTTTTGATTATTTTTGTATGAACTAAAAATTAGTATGAGAATTTTGACATTTCGCGTGTTACGTTTTCGAATACGTAGTCACAAGTTATTCTTGCTCGGGCTACTGAACTTATCTTGTAGTTCCAAAATTATCAATGTGTTCCAATAGAATAGACATGTCTTCAAGCTCAGAGTAGATAATATACTAGGTACAGCTAAGTACGAGGTATCAAGGAGTAAAGTAAAATAAAGCATTTTCTTTCGAATCTTTATTAAAAAGTATCACCACAATTTTACAGTGAAAATATTGTCAGTCCTTATGTGTAACCAATGACTCGGAAATAATAGTGGTTATGTACTCTGTTTATGTGTACATAAGCTACCAATTAAATAGTGAATTGATGACAAATTACATAATATATTTTAACTCCCGATGAATAAGTTATGTTTCAGTTCACATGGGTATGTCTGTCTGTGGCATTGTAGCTCCTTAATGGATGCACGGCTTATAATTTAGTTTTTTGTTGTACAAAGGTGACTTAATAGTGTTCTTAGCTATGACCTTAAGGATTTTAAATCAGGGGCATTTATTTAATATTTAGGTTATTACAGTCATGCAAGGCACAGTGCAGATGACAACAAATTACATAAATTTATACACTGGTATATTTCTAGACATTATATCAAATCATTTGTTAAAACAAATGCTTACAATTTCTACACAACAGATTTAATTAACACAATAATACTTTATGAGCTGATGACATTTCAATTAATATCTCTGGGTAGTTACTCCATGAAAAAATGTAAACAATATCCCTAATAAAACAGAAGTGTCACATGTTCTTTCACATATTTCGACAGAAAAGGAGAAATAAAAAGAATATCAAATATACCTAGAAAATCTGTTATGACAAAAGGACAAAGATATTGATGATTCAATAAGTTAACTTCACATAATATAATGTATTCATCACCTGAAACCTAATGGAATGAAATTTTATGACACATTGTGAGCATAGTGTGTTATTCAACTGCTTGATCAATCACAATGAGTGTTCTGGGTTTATCATTTTTTTCTTATAAGTCTTCATCTTCCTCAGGCAAAGCAGTATCCTGTGCTTCTTTGAGATCTTTTTCAATTTGGTTTTGCCATTGTGGGTCCATAGTGACTTCAGGCGGCAGCAGGGCAGGCATGGCAACAAACTCTAGGTTACCATCTCCAATCAGTTTCCTAGCTAACCACAGGAAGGGTTTCTCGAAGTTGTAATTCGACTTGGCAGAGATGTCATAGTACTGTAAAAAAAATGCTTACATCAGTACCTAATCTGCAGTTTTTTAATTCATTCAAGTATACTTTGTAAAACTAAGATCAGGTAAATTTAGTAAATCTACCACCACTATTTATTTCCACATAAACAATGAGTCATCTGTTATTATTAAAAGATAATAGACAGACATAAGAACAGGCTCATCAACTGCCCAAGATTACCTGTCTAGATATCTTATAAAACAACAGCCTTACCTGAAGGTTCTTTTTCCTGTGGAACACAATTGTTTTTGCTTTGACTTTTCTGTCCTTGATGTCTACTTTATTGCCGCAAAGAACGATAGGAATGCCTTCACACACGCGGACCAAGTCTCTATGCCAGTTCGGGACATTTTTATACGTGACTCGAGACGTTACGTCGAACATGATGATGGCACATTGACCTTGAATGTAATACCCATCTCGTAGACCACCAAACTTTTCTTGACCTGCAGTATCCCACACGTTAAATCTGATCGGGCCTCGGTTTGTGTGGAAAACTAAGGGATGTACTTCGACACCCAAAGTAGCAACGTATTTTTTCTCGAACTCTCCAGTCAAATGTCTCTTGACAAACGTAGTTTTGCCAGTACCACCGTCGCCAACGAGCACGCACTTGAATGTGGGCATATCATCTGCCATTGTTGCTAGATTTTATATTGTTCTAATCCTGTAAAGTTGAAAGAAGGGTATAAGATCTAAATGTTGGTAGGAAATCAAGCTAATTTATTATTTGACCATGTAAACAATAACGTTACTGTAATATGTTTCGAAAGGCGATGAGTATTTTTAAACTAAGGTTAGTTATAGAAGAATAACACAAAACAAACGGCGCTGACAAGTTAAATTTGATTAAATTTTTCACCGAATGGCGCTCAATCAGGCTCACAGGAATTTAGCTCAATGGTACCGAACTTCAAGCAGAATTGTGGCCAAAATACACAAGAGACACATTAAATATATTTCGAAAAAGTTTGCATTTAACACATAGGATTGATTCACTAAATATATAAGCACTAATTACCAAGATTGTATAAGAAAATCAAGATTAAACTTGTTACAGCTAAAAGTCGTTACGGCTCACAATGGCGTCACTTGACTAAACGGAAGATCTTTTGACAACGACCATGACAACGACAAGCGCAATGACTTTAGCCATCAAATTAGCGACTATTAATTTCTTTAAGTTAGATTAATACATACTCAATAGGCAACTGTAATATTGGTTTAATCTTATAATATTTTATTAATTTATTATCAATATAGTAATATTTACAAATACTCTATATCATATTTTTTTACCTTAATAGTCCGTTCATATAATACAGTTCCGGCTACTGTTTTATCGACATTCTAATGACGTCACATTGCGTGCAAAACAACCACGCCATCTACAATTTTCTGAAGTAGTCTCAGATCGAGATTGAGACAACTGAGACGGGTACAGTGAAGTTTTATCCGTTTCGTTTCGTGTGTATCGATTTTTTGAGTGAAGTGAACGTAGTGTTCGTGTCCTGTAGTTTAGTGACGTTTGTTAGAAAAATATCTGTGAATGGGATTGTGTAACAAGATAAAACGTTTATTTGGTGTGTGATTCTCTGTTCATAATGACGAAGGACAGGTTAGCGGCGCTGCAAGCGGTAAGTTTCTTTTCCTCACTTCTTCACTACTGTTATCCAAAGGTCTCAATGATGACCTCGAATTCACAAAGAAATAGCATTGAAATCGCACTCCATACATGCAGGCGTCGGTGTATTCCCTGGGGTGGGTGGAAGCAGGAACTTCATTATCAAAATGAATTCCAATAGGATTTAAATTTCTGGTCGCCCCACCCCAGTCTTGTCACCACACCACAGAATGATTGCTGGCTGTCATTCAAGCGAGACAATTTTATTTGTTGCGTTCCGCAATTTCAGTAACCAGGCTGTACCTACTTGCATTCTTCTATTGTTTTTGGTTAGTCACAAGACACTTTACACTTGGATAACCTCTGAATGCTTTCCTACTCAATATCTTACATTAAATTCCCATTCTTTTCAGCATTATGCAAACCCTACAAAAGAACTAATTTTATTTTTTCATCTAGGCAAATTGATAGAGAAAATAAGTGTTTCGTTACCTGACCAAATTACTCTTGACTTTTGTTAAAATTCAAAATAACTTCTATAAAATACTTTCACAGTCTAGTCTAGTATACCAGAATGTAATGAAATGGCTTGTCTCATTCAAAATAATCATACAACCAATTCTATGATACATATACCTATGTTTACATTGTAAATTATAATTATTAAAACAATAAGATTGAAATGACAACTGTATAAAAAGTGTGTTAACTAAAACACTGGGCTGATATAAATGGAGAACGGTTAGGCAGTGTTTGAAAAATCTATTATGTCAAGTTACAGCAAATAAGCAAAGAACTTTTTTTTTTATTAATAGATCCTTTGATTTGTTGCTGTCACAATTCTTGATGCAACAAAACTACTTAAAGGCTGATGAAATCATTTCAATTAAAAGTAAATTTGGCTAATATATAATATGGCTATGAACAGTGATCCATCTTGGCCCTAATATGTTGTATTTTTTTGTACAGAAAAAGACATCCTGAAGTTTGCTGTTAGTCAAAAATAAATTTGCTGTAACATGTTTTTGTATAAGTATACAAATCAAATATGCTTGAGGATTTTACTTTTAAGTTAATGATGAAAGGTATGGAAGATGTGAAGCCTATCTGATTACAAGAAATTGGCCCTCAGATAATTAGTTATAAATACCTACATTTTGTCCTTTCCTAACTAACAGCAGTATCAATAAATGATGTACTTAATAGCAGTCCCTTAGTTTATAGTTAATTATCAATTTTGAACAAAGAACATTTCAGATAATGTAGGTACATATTACACACTTGCCTTCTTATTTGTAAAATGTTTATAAATAAACTATTATAAATAAATAAATTACCACATACAATATAAAATATAAGTCTTAAATACAAACTTATATTTTTTTTTATAAATAAAATTTGCATAAAAAAAAAAGATATACAACCATATTGAAATGCATTCTTATATATAATATAGAACTTATTTGCTACTAGCACAGAGACAGCAATAGCTGCCAGTAGGTTTTATTAGGCTTATCTTTGTGTCTTGGTTGGGGACCAAACATATCCAGACTCATCCTAAGGTATACATAGAAACAATTAAAGTCAAACCTATTTATTCTGCCATAAAGACTGACCTACTGCCTTAAAGCAAATGTTTTGTGTTGTACACAGTCCTGCAAGTACCCAGTAAGAATGACACATCATATCCTATTGTCCTATCTTATTCCTATTCCTATGCCTAGGAAATAATATATCTCAGTCAGTTTACCTACTGTACTCTACAGGCTTTAAGCTGAAAAATTTCACCTACCCTAGGTCCAGGTGTGTGGAACCCGGCTCATTTTACGTAAAATCGGCGGTGTCGGATTACCCCCGACACTTAACCTGTTGACCCTAATTAAGCGCCAGAGATCGTGAATTTTACCAAATAATCTCCAAATAACACAGTTGGTAGCTACCAGCTTATGTGATTTGGTTACATCATAGTAATATTGACATAATATGTAATTTATTTAGTATTAGTTATTTTCAACTTGTAAATATTAATAACGAATAGGTACAAGAGGTAGATTTAATCTATATATATATATATATATATATATATATATATAAATGAATCCCTATTTCCCTTGGTCACGGCGTCACGCGTGAATGGCTGGACCGATTGCGGTAATTCTTTTTTATTTGTGATTTGTTATTGCCAGGAGAAGATTCATATGAAAAGAAACAAATAAAAACAAACCGGAATCTTTTTAATTTCGCGATAAACGAAAGGATATTTTTTGCAATTATTTTGGTGCATTTGACATATGAATTCATAGCTAAGACAAGACCGCTAGTAATATATACAATGATACTGATTTCAACTATCAAATTAGATTAAGACTTCGAATGATACTGTCTGGTACTGGATACTCCTAGTACAGCAAAAAACAAAACGACCGTAATAAGAAACTAAATGACTGATTTCAATAATCAAAGATGGTTAGTTTGTACTTGGTAAGTATTACGAGTATGTATCTACTCAGTTCGTTGGTCTGGCGACTGTGGCGACCGAACGTCACCTGCTTTCAAATTTGCGACCTCAGACCTGACTTACCTCACTTCAATCTGATTGATTGATCTCTGCCGCGTTCACAATTTGTATAGATTTCGCAAACGTTTGAGTTTAGTAGCTGGCCAGCTGGGTACTTTGGTACTTGCCAAACATTTGCTTAATCAATTTACTTGTAATTCCGCCAATACCAACTGATTTGTAAGTAAAATGGCCACACAATACTGGTAGCCGTCCGGTGGCCTTCTGTAACGAAAATGGAAAACAGGGTAGATAGATACACTAACAGAGGCTTATCTGAATGTCGTGTGGAGTGTACGTGTGCCAACTACGAATTCTTTGTAAAGTCTTATTGTACTTAATTTAATCTTCTACTTAAGGGTTCCCAACCCATGGTTTGCCTATTGGCTTTATCCGTCGATATACCTATATCCTTTGATATATAATTTAAGTGGACAATCGATGCTTCAATTGTTGAGTTCCGTTTCGTGTGGGACGCCTACTACGAGTAGGTAGGGACCTACCTAAGCCGTCTATCTGTCTGTTCCTATTATGACGGATATCCTAACAAATAACTCAAGTAAGAAATAAGGAATCCTTATACAAAAAGCCTGTAAGGAAAACTAGTGAGTTGAAAATGTTTTTTTCATACAAGCTTTTATTCGGTCATCGAGCCCATTTTCATTTGATACTCATATCATAGGGGTTAATATGGAAATGATAAATCTCCATTTTGTGACGTCCGCCATATTGGATATTTAGGATAAAAAGCTTGTAAAAAAACAAAATGTCATCATCGACGATTTCATTGCTTTATCTTGGTAGATAGGTACCTACCTCCCTTCCTACCTGGATAAAAAAATTTAGCATTTAATTTCTGACCGCGTCTTTATGATTACTTGTAACAAACAATATTATATGATGTTTTTTCCTTATCCTCGTGTCAATTTGTCGAAGAAAATCGGGGGTAGTACGACTGGGGGACACAGCTAATATTTATTATTTACATCGTCAAACGAATCATATTATTTCAAAGTAAAGCACGCCATTAACCAACTATAAGTAATGCTCTCATCGAGGCTCAAATATTGGGCTCCTACGCAAAAGCCCACGTGACACGTTTACCTACCTTTATACAATTTGCATGCAAAAATACTTAATCGACCCGAAATATCGTTTGATTCGGTATTCTAATGTGTACAGTTAATTACGTTAGTTGGTGCTGTTATCAGCTGACGAGGCATCCGGCGCGTGGCCTTCAGCACTCAAAGCTGATTCATACAAACACCCGTTGCTCGTCATTATTTGTATTATCAATCTTTACTTAAAGCGAACTATACTTTCGACTGTCAGTTACCCACTTAATTAATATCATAATTACTTCTCTTTCAATCTGTTAAACGAAACGCTAATTACCTACATATATGATTAGCTAATTTAATTTTACCAACTTATCCGTATCTCGTACCTTGTTTCCGACACTGACAATATTATGTTCGTTTAATTTTGAAATTACTCATATCTCGCTTTAAGTACTTTTCTCTCCCGAAACCATTTCGACGAAATTCATATTTTGACCGTCTCCTCCATTATTCCTGGTTCGGAACTTTTAACAGAAAATGGACTCCGCTAAGTACCTACTTTGAAAAACCTAATAATTAAATTTATTGTACTTCATATTCCTTTTTTCTAAAATTGTTAATTTTTTCGTCAAATCTGTACACTTTTGTAATTTACCTACTAAGAACAGTCGGCGATGTGACGTCACAGCTTACATGCACTCGCTACAGCTGATTCACGATCTATGTCGAGTCTATTTTTAGCATCTGTCTCACGTGTTGTCTCAATGAACGAAGCTCTAACTTGAAGCACAACGTGGGGCGTTAAAGTTTTGATAATTACATCATTTAAACTGTTATCGGAAGATATCTAGCTAAACGGATATTTTTATATATATGTTTATGTACTTATATGATATGATACTTTGAAAACAAAAAATGCTGTTACTGTACACTGTCCACGTCACTTCTTAGTCTGTGGTAGTTTGAAATTACTGGTTAGTTTAATCTATGTCTTATTTATTATATGACTACTGTAAAACATCATAGCGAAAACAAAAGGTACATATATGACAATTTGTATGAGCTTGAGCGTGCTATTGACAGAAAAACGCAATGAAACGAGGACATAATATCGATCAAAGCTTCCAGTATTCTGTTCACGATTCAACGGAACGCACTTCATGATATTCAATTTGTGTCTAGATGTTTGTGCATTTTCATTGCACGTAGCATAGCATCGCGTGGTGCAAGCCGCTCTTCGTGTCTAGTCTGAGCTGAATATTTGTGTTAATGTCACTGGATACAAGCCAAATAAAGCCTCCTACCGACCGACGGACGAGTGGCTTGAGGTCGCCCAGACGTTAGCTGTTATTGTATAACAAACTGAAATATCCTATTCGGATTTATTGATATCGAGAACGTCGCCGCTCGCTTCGTATTAATTTGTAGTTTAGCTTGTTTCACTAATACTTAAAATGTAGGGTTACCTAAACCACTGAAGCTTCTACCATAAGAATAAGGAATCTTCTACCTTATCTATTGAACAGATTTCAAAGCTTCACAAGTTTTATTCTAATAAATCGTAAAGTATCTGTGACTGCTTAATATAGTATGTGTAATCATAGCACATGAATGTCTCATGAATTCATGGCAGACATATTCCACAGAATTCCGCTCCATCCAAATCGTCGTCGTCGCGTCGAACACTAATTTGATGCATTTCCATCTCAGACCAGTGTATAAGCGACTCGACTATAATTTCTATTCTGTGAGTTCTATTTTGGAATGAGTTGCCATCTACTTAATTAAATTCCAACTCTGACCAAAAGACAGATAATGCACACAAAATGTAACATAGTATAAAACAATGTCGTTTCCTGCCGATTGTACGATTAGAACTTCAAGTACGCAACGGATTTAAGATTTTTATATATATACATAATTAATTTAGGTTTTGTGTAAAACGGTGAGAAGGGCGGGTTGCTAATCAGATAGAAATGTATGAATTTTCTCTTAAAATGTTGTGGTGTAAAATGAATAGCTAGTCGATACATTTAATTCGACTTTCTGCGGAGCGTTATTAATGTTCTCTGATTAAAAACTTCGGATAATAACTGTGGTGCCTCTAAATTTATTCTAATAAACTACGCAGATTGAAAGATGTTTTTTTTGCAGTTTGTAGTAAGAATGCTAAGCTCTATGAGGTAGTATTACTCTGTTTTTCAAAAAGTCGTGGTTAACTTATGACCTGACGTTTGTGCATAATGCTATGTCATATCTTCTTTTATATCACGTAGGTTGAACTATGACAAATTTATTATTATTAGTTTCGGGTTTGTTTCCGTTGAACTACCAACATCAGTTCTATGAAAATATCTTATTAATTTTAGTGTCAAATCAGTAATTGGAATTTCAATATAGCTTGAGTTTTTTCCCCGTTTCCGAATCTAAATAAAGTGGGATATGTTCATCTATGTGCTTCAGCTATGTGCTTCAGCGGTCGTTAATGTCGCTTAATGAACTAAATATACGAACTAATTGCAAAGTCGTTCAGTGGTCTTACGTAGTTATTGCCTCGTCAAAATTTGAGATGGCGTTATAAGATGTGGATTTACTCATGAAAGCAGCATAGCAGGAAGATAATAATATGGTCCTAATGTAACATTTAGACTTTTTGAATTTTATAAATATAATATAAAAAGCGGCCAGATCTGCTGTTTAAGAATGATATTACTAAATTTATAATATTTCGTACCTACAAGAAACATTTTCAGTTATGGCAGCGGAAGACCAAGCATGAGTTTCCCTAAGGAACTTAAGAATAAATAGGATACAACAAACTATACGTTTTATCCTAATTTATTCAGTATTGGTCAGGAGGTCAAAGAAGCAGGTTTGACAGGTACAAGTTGACTAACAAGAGTAGCATTTTAGAGTATAACTCTAAAATGATAACAAGCTATTTATAAAATTGATCAGTAATAATTCTACATTTTTTTTGTAGCCCTTGCGTTTCCTATGTTTCGATGTCTAATAAAATAATAGCTTATTACATAAATAAAATAGTGAAGCAAATATTATCCACGCTATTCCGTTGGCAAAGTATTGAAACTTATAGTGGTTTTCAGGGAGGCTTTGCGGCCTTACTTTGTCGTTCCCTATTTTCCTTTGTTGTTGTGCCACATTCG
Organism: Falcaria lacertinaria; assembly: GCA_951449985.1. NCBI lineage: Eukaryota > Metazoa > Arthropoda > Insecta > Lepidoptera > Drepanidae > Falcaria > Falcaria lacertinaria. The sequence goes on along the minus strand of OX602111.1, from coordinate 8,738,304 downwards.
CCACGATACCACTGAAGTGAACTTAATAAATATACACTTCAGGGTTTAATGTGTGTCCTTGTTATTATTTTAGTTTTTTATTGTGATTTGGTTTCTCTCTCTTATTGAAAAATTTCAACTGACTGATGAATATAGACTTTAAGTACTGTCATCAGTTGGCAAATGTTATCTATATAATTTAATTTATCCATAAAAAATATTCTACTAATCTATATTAGCCCTCAAATTTTAATTTGTGTAACATTTAATGACCTATCTATCTATGACCTTTAATCGTCATTAAATTCTACGGATCCTATTGATGTCACGTCGCGAAAAGGGTTGCCTTTACTGTCTTTGTATTCCAATCATTAGCAATTAACTGGGATTATGGTTTATGTGATAGGTTAGCTTGCTTCCCCGATGTAATTTAGTGTAAACAACGGTCCGCCCGCGGGGATCCTCGCGGCATCCCGTGACATTGTTACAAGTTACAATGTCATGTACAAGGGGTGAATGTAGAATAAGGGCACGCTGCTATCTTCCAAATTATCTCACTGCTGCTCTTTGGTATTCAGAACATCGTCTTACAGATACTTGAGCAATAAAAAACGGAATTTGAAGGCAATAAGTGTGTTTATTACCTGGATATGTGTGACGGAACGTGAAAAATACGCAAATGTAAATGAATTAATAATTTCTGATTAAAATGCTTCATAGAAAAGCATAAGTTACGTCAGTATTATTAAGAAATTCAGATTCAGTTTGAGGTTTAAAGCTAGAAATAAACGATGCAGTTCATGATTTGTTTTAAATATTTTCACTCGTAGCTTTCTTAATGAAGTCTCTGTTCGTGCCTGTGAAATGACATTGTCGAATATAATGTCGTTAGTGATTCAATATTTTGTTATTGAGGTGGATTCGTTATTAGGGTCGAATAAGTTTCGAGGATTCCGAAGACGTGACGGCACTGACGGCCGAGGGTCGCTTCCCGCCCTATTTGTCACAGGTGATAAAACAGGCCGGATACAGCCTCGGGTCGGTTTTAGCATTGTCATAACAAGCATTACATTTTATGTATCAATGTTTCTTTTGAATTTAGAATATTTACCTCTCTAGTTGATCATAAATTCCTTTCTACGCGAACTGCCGAATAGAAATCTTTTTTATTGAATGCTTCAATATGATTTTCCAGGTACCGTTGTATCTATGAAATATCTAACTTGAAGTTATTTCATACTTACAACTGCGTCACTTTAAACAGATAAAAAAATAGTTGCGTCTTAATTCGCGAACAGCCTCAGAAGTGTCAAGGTGCGGTGCGGTGCGGCGGTACTGGAGGCACGTTACGTAAGGTCTGCCGCAGCGTTTCTAGCCCGGATACCGTCAATGCAAGCTGTGGCGCCTATTGTCGAGGCTCATACGCTTGCTTGCATTTCAGCTCGGCTTTTTTATTGGTCTACCTCCCGCTATGGCATTGCAATGAAATTTTTAGTACGCGTTTACTGCAACAGCAAAACCTCAAACCTGTGCTAATATATTCAGAGTGTGCGGTACTAAAACCAACATTGTTTCTCTTAACACGCATACTTACAGAGTTTTATGCACGAGTACAATGATGATCTTACAAAACAAAGTACTATAGGTAGCTGTAGTCATATTAAGCCTTATATTAATAGAGTAAATATATCCTCGACGGTATTATTGCCGTGTACAATAGTTGTAGTACTATGCGGCTGTTGGGAATAATCCTTGCAAAGCCCTGATTTAGGAGTCGTAAATAAGTGTGTGGCGGCTGCGGCGTCGTCGTCAGCAACGAAGCTGCCCCTTGTCAAACTTTATGGCTAACCCACTGGGAATTGTGATCGCTTGAAATAAAATATATTTTGACGACTTTGTTTGTTAGTAATTTTTTTAATCATTTCGCACAATAATGCGCTAGGGAAGAAAAGGTTCTCCCCAACTAGGTGAACGGAAACAATCTCTTAGTTCAATCAGGCATCCTATTCCTACTTTCTTCTGATCACCTAGTCATGATTCAAAAGGAGTTTTCAAGTATCCTTTTAATCATTTGACTCGACCAATCGCAATCTTTTAACTAACTGCGTTAGTAAGTAGGTAGGTATAAGTATTCAGAATCATGAGAATTATTACATATATCCTATATCCCATAGGGAAATCTTCCTCATGACATATATTATGTACATATGTTTCGAAGGTAACTTATTGAAATCCGAATGTATTTTACTTCATACAGTTGCTTTAACCAAACCTTTACTATTCTAATTATAAACCGATACTGACTCGATAACGAACAACAGAAATGAGAGCGCACGCTTCCCACTGAAATATGAAATATTAACTAAGCTTAGAATAAGTAAGGTACGTAACTAAGTTTGTTATAATAGTTGCACATTGCTTTCATGTTCTGCACAACTTTATTCAAATAACAAGTGGATAGTTAAATTCAGACGTTATGAAGTTCTGTAATTTTGCTAGATTATCCAGACTGTCCTTGTGATATGAAGCGGATCAATCGGATAACCTTGAGGAAGGAAAAACATGCAATCTGGAATCGAATGGTTATGTTCATTGAATTGCTTCTACGTTCAAAGGTACCGCTGGTTGGTTATTTATTTTACGCAAAAGGCGGTTCGAGTCGTTATTTAGAAACGTAAAACTGACCCTTGCCTTGGAAGATACTTGCTATCAATCCACGTTACGAGTATGTAAAATATTTCTGTATAAGTGTAGGCACTGAATAAGGTAATGATTTCTGAATCAGCAACATATTGATGTTTTTTTACAGTACCGATATACAATATTTCATAAGTATTCTTTTCACTGATGGTAGTGATTCTAAAATTAATGCAAACGTTTGTATAAGTAAAGTACCTTACCGATCCTAAAAAGGTTTTGCTTCCGCAAAATAAACTAGTCTAGTGTTCGAGCTTTTAAGCAAATCAGCTAGCTTAGCTAGTGATAGCCTCTAGGTGGCGGTGCTCCCCTTGAAAGCGGACTCCCAAGAGACGATTTTATCAACTTTTCAACTTGGTTAAATGAAGCCAATAAAAGGGTGCGGACGAAGTTACTACCCTAGAAATTCAGAATATTCTCCCGGATAACTTTTACTGATTCTATGGTCTCATTGCTGATGTGGGATCATTTAAATGTATACGGAAATTAATGTGTATGTTTTTTTTAAATAATAATTGCCCGCGTGGCAAGGCTTGCGATCGGGGCTTGAGTGGAGAGTTCGTAAATAGGGCGGGTCAAAAGTGGTTGGAGTGATCTAGATGCCACGCCACGCACAGGTCGGCTCTGTAATTATGTGCCGAGGGTGCCAAGACTGTGCTGAGATTTAGGGACGAACACAGACCCGATTGACCCAGATCTAATCTAAGTAATCCTCTTGAGAATTGTGATCTTTTTTATATTTTACCAAGCTAAGGTTTTTGTGTTTCAAAAACTATACAGGTTTGTCTGTTTTCTAGATATTCTTGCAAAAATCTGTTTCTTTTTGCATAGAGTGCGCTAAAATTACGATTAAAAATGTTACTTGTACATGTATTACATATAATACGTTCATTTTTACTTTACACCTAAAACTTTGCCAAAATGACGAATACTGAACTCACTCATTTGAATTCTATGAGCTAAATCTGCGAAAGACATTACCTTTTGAACTGGAATAAGAATATCTATGTTAGTTGTCTCTGGGGGGCTTAAGAATGGAAGAGAATCAGCGGTTCATGCCGAGGAGTGTTCTTTGTGACACTTCGGACAAATCCTTTGAGAGCGGATATGTAAATAATCGGTGTTACGAGTACCCTCGATTTATTTAAAAGTAAGAGTTTTAGCTACAGTCATTATTCAGGAGTATATATTGTGGGAAAAAGCTGACATATTATAATCAATTAGATTTACAATTCGACATGCGACGTAGGGATTGCGCGAAATCGCTGCGTTGCTCATTCAATTTGAATTAATTGAAATACACGCTCGGGTTTAAGCGCTCAGCTCGACCTTTGTTGCTTCGGTGGGTTGTTCTCGACGAGCCACGCTTGTTTCATTAGACCCTGTCTAATAACAAACATGGATAGGTGCATTTAACTTGCATATTTTTTTAAACTCTGCTATGCTAATATGGATGTAAAGACGTGTAAGAGATCTTATAAAGACGATAAATGAAATAAATTAAATAACACATAAAGACCACTCCCTGTAGTCCCTGTTGATTTGGGATAAGGTTTAATTCCAATAACCAACGTTTATGAAATATAAAAAATCCCAAGTACCAAATACAAAACCTTCACGTTACTAAAATGTATAATACCTATAGAAATCCCTTTGGTAAAATAGGACGGAAACCCGTTGTAAGTGTGAAATTCGCCACAGCCGCCCTGCTTTAGGAAACTAATAAGGTTGACGTTATCAGATTGGTACGATTGAAATACGTGATGTGGCTCCCAATTTGCTGCCTCTATAGTCCACTCGACTACTCACAAAAATAGTACACCCATTCTGCGGGCTAAATTAACTGCTGCTCATTTTATCGCCCGATCCAATAACTTGAAAGGTTTTTAAAAAACGTTTTACATGGGCATATTGCCGCTGAAAGTAACTTAGTTTATTGATCCCTACAATGCTAAGAATAAGGCCAAGACGGTCACGTTGATGATGATTGTAGGTAAATGAAACCCAACTCACTTGTTGGCGATCCTAATAAATAAATAAAATAAAATAAAATAAACATCTTGTTCTTGGATAGATTAGTCAATACCCATTCAGTTTGCAGATATTTCCACTTTGAATTTTCCTTGGTCAATATTATGCGAATTGTGTATTACGACGTGATGAAAAGTAAAATTTTACGACATCTGTCTGAATATCTCGATGCCAAATTCTACAGGACTATGTTTTGGTATTTGAGTGTTATTAGTGGTTCGTGTTTCATGTGTAATCAAGTGTAGTTCAATGAGGCCACTTTAATGAACTATATTGTCAGTGAACTGAGGTATGATAAAATCGGTGAGAGCCCTTTGTTGGCGGAAGCGTTGAACCTTGAGCCTGACCGCTATACTGTGTTAATGGAAATGACAGGAATATATTTTAGGAAAACAGTTGACCTCCAACTTTGTTTCTTGTAACAAGATAAAGTTGTGACTTGTGAAATGTCTAGTGAAAGGAAATCTTTATTTTCACTTCTTGATAGGAATATCAAATACCTTGTTCACCAGGGAAAAAAACATTGTGATAAGAGATAAAATTTGCTGATATCTTATCAATTCGATAAGAAATTCAATCGAAGGGTAGAGAAGGACTTAAATATTTACTCAAACTCAAACAGACACACAGAACAGTAACATTTACCTATAAAAAACACGTAAATTTAACATTTATTAAACTTTATTCATAATATGAAACCTTATCTAGCAAGCAATCAGTGGATTGGGGCTCTGAGAATAGTCTTACTTAAGTAAACATGCTTGGAATATAAATAGAAGGTACCTTTTAATGATATCCTGTCACGATACAGAAATGTTCTACAAATAAAATGTCGTCATTTATGACTTTTAATTGGAAGCTTTTCAAACTCAAAGCGAAAGGTCAACTGATAACGAGATCCAACACCGGAAGGAACCAAGCAAACGCTTTGCCATTTCATTCCTACACGATATAAATCGTGCGGAGTTTTAAAAATATTCTTTGTTTATGGTCTCTGTATTAGGCTTATTATTTCGTAAATTAAGCATCAGCTGTATGTGCTTCTTATTAGAGTATTGTTCGTTACGTAAACTTTCATATTCGTATCATATACAAACGAGATTATATAGTAGGTACACTCGCGTTAATAATTGCAATTACAACTGCTATAAAAATCTCTCCCATAATAACCGTAATGGATTACCTGGCTGTTAGCGCTGAGCCATTTGGACATGCGCATGCATTAAACGACTTTCCGGTATCATTTTGCAACGGAGAGAGCTCATAATTGGGACTGCTTCTACTAATGGAGGCTATTATACGAAATTAAGGAATGGTTTTGATGGTAACGTAGCTATAGGCCGTGTCACAGTGACCTATACATACATATAACATTCCTGGTTCCTAACAACAGTGGCTCGGCCGATGCGCTGCCGTCCAACTTTCCGCGAACTCGGCCAGGAAATTGGAAAATTATATCACGAAACTGATTTCGACTGTTTCGCGGAAATTATTACAAATTAGACTTATTACAAGTATTCTGTTGTATTGTAAGAAAGCTTTTTGGTTTACTATGAGCTTTGCGATAAACCTTTGAAATTAAGCTTTTAGTGAATAGTTTTTTTTCAACGAATTTAGGCTACGACTTATTGAATTTACGCTGTATTTCCTAAAAGGACTATAATGCCTAAAGCCGGGACAATGTTGTATTTCGGCCATGGTTCTCTTTACCCAGTGTCGAGTATGCCTTTGAACGCGGGGCGTCCGTATAAATTAAATAATGGCTAGCTGGCCTCAACTAAGTGGATTCTATTTTGCTTTACGTGCACCACTCGATGTTGGCCCTTGCTTGTATTACGAATTACGCGCAGAGCGCCGTTTTTAGGAACCTATTGATTTGCGTCTGGCTCAACGTTACACGTGCTTCACGAATTTAGCCTGAACGTTTTTCCTATTCGCCTTACACTTTTTATAGGTATGGCTGTATTAGGATGCGATAGTTTCAAAGCCAACTACATTGTGGTTTTCTTTTCAAGTCTAATTACTTACTAATGAAAAACCTTATTATATAAATACGTATTTATTTATACAGCTTATAAACAATCAGTAAAACTTTAAAGTGATCTGCAGAATAATTCCACTAATTTTGAAAATCTTATCTATATCTTTTCAGGCGCAAAGTGACGATGACGACGTCGGTCCCGACGATGTCAACGTTGCTGTTGAAGGCGGCTACATGGACGAGTTCTTCAGTGAGGTGAGAATATTCTTCTTATATTATCCATAGCAAATATACCTTTAGTACCTAATAAAAACATCTCTACCGCGTAAGCGTTGTGCGCTTTGATTAAAATATACTGTTTAATAAGCGGTAGATAGATAGGTAGGTAGCGGTAGAGAGCGGTGTGTGTGCTCTATTTAATGCATTACTCGAAACCTTCGTATTTGCTTACTGAAATGAAATAGGAAAGGTTTTTTTGTGATTATTATAAACAACGCTTGCTATGTTCAGGATAGTGAGTTGATACCTGATCTAAACCGAAAATCGTGGATGGGTTAAATGATATACCTCTAGGCGTAGGCGTTACTCGTATGTAGTAGATATATAAGTAGGTTATAGGTATATAGGCTAGGTAGGTCACTATATCACCTCGCGTGACTAAGGCTTTATAATTATACTCTATTATCTTATTGATTTTTGCGCATTGGCAGTGGCGTTGTCTTATGTGTCGACGGCAGAGGGTTCCTTCCCGATTGGGTCAAATATTGGTGTGATGAACATATTTTGGCTGTTATTAGTCTGAGAATTATATGTATCCATCTTTATATGTAAATTAGTGTGGCACACATAGTAAATACAGGCTCCGAGTTAGTTCATTTGTAATTGTGGAGTTGATCATTATAATATGTATATATAGCTTTTACCCGCGGTTTCTTGTTTCTAGATATAGGTGGACTATATCCTTCTCCAGGTTATAATCTATCTAATTGCCAAATTTCATTACGATCCTTTCAGCTGTTTAGTCGTGAAAATGTAGCAAACAAACAAATTGTTACTTTCGCATTTATAATATTACTATGTATTAAAGACCGTCTGATACTATATTCCATGTTTTCAGGAACTCAAAAGTCTGTACGTTAGATACTGGTTTAACATAGTGATATAATAATATCACTTACATTTCCTGTCTTATTTGATTCCATTTGGTTTTTCCACATTTTCAATCCCAATTCCAACGGAATTGCAAATTTCAGCGTCGCGATTATGTATCAGGAACTGATTTTCCTAATGGCTTGTATTCACTCTTATTGCTCACCAAATATTATGACTGTTGTTCTGTTTGCCTTACCTTTGCATAGTATGTACATATATATGCTTTATATATCGGTTTGGTATTATGCTATCTGGCTTCGTGTTTGTTTCTTCTGAAAATATTACGACGACATCTCACTGACATCTGCGCTCCCGGTTTTTTAACTCCTGCTCATTACTTACTAGGCTATTTGTTATTTTTATCGCCCTTACTGCAGTCACTGTCCAATTTAATATATTTGATATTTTACTAATAGTATTACCAATTTTTCGCTTAATTATATCACTAAGATAAACAAACCTAAAAGTATGAAATAGCGTGCAAATAACGCAAAGAAACAAATAGCAGAATATGCTTTTGAATACTCCCATTGTATATTGTTTCATGAAAGTTTTAGCTTGTTGCTCCCTACTGTTTTTGCATTGTATTGTCCTTTTATATGCTGAGCTTCTGTTGGGACCGTTTTACCGCATGTTTACACACATTCAGTCCATTCAAGCAACGATTCTATGTCGGCATTGGGAAATGAAGGGTTCCGAGCTGGCCTCCTTTACCATACTTACGGCTTGCCGCGCGATCGCTTCTAATAGTGTGCTAAAAATATCAAATTACAATCGCGAACAACTACAACATTTTATATACACAGGTTTTTTTTAATGATTTATTATATGAGTAAGCTAAGTCATAACTAATACCTAATTTAATTAACGCCGACGTTGGCGGGCCGTCATACCGGAGAAAGTTAAAATAATGATATCGTAAATGTGTTTAGCATATATTCGGTTTATTATTGTACCTATACATATTGGTGTACTATTTCGTGCGTAACGTGAATATCAATGAACCAATTTCATAAACATAGGTTAAAATACTAATTAAATGATGTTAACTATCTAAATAAGTAAGATTTTCTATATCTTGTACTCAACAGCGAGCTCTCCGGCTCTAATAAATCAGGGGGGAGATGGCATCAACAGACGGGGGGTAATTGGGCGGAACGGGTGGTCTCACAGGCTGTAGTGTACCAGAGCCGTACATCCGGATTCTATTACTACAGCCAACAATAACCACCCTTGATTAGTGTGTTAATTAAATAATAATACGAGTACCTGAACTGGTCTCGGTACGGGGTGGTTACTACAGAGACACATGATGGATGCTTTTTTAAATTGTCACATATGACGTATCCTATAATACTATATATATTATATTAATTTCCGTAAAACGCTTTTTATTTACAAGCATTAATTAATGTTCTAAGACAGACGTCAAGTCGTCTTTCGTTTCAAAACTACTTTCTACTTGAAATATAAACCCGTAAATGTTGCTGCAGTACTTATGAAGACATTATGCACAATATATTTATGGCAAGGCACCGCCTGGCCCGGCTAGAGTCATTCTTAAATAATCTCTGTTAATCTGTGGTTTTCCGGCCGCGACTGGCTGGAACTGTTATCCGCAAACTTAGTTATAAAAACGTTTATGCAGCCATGGCAGCATTTATGATTGATTGATATTTATACAACCCTTTATTGTCGGCCCGGTTAATTACATCATATCCAGCTGTTACCGTAACAATAAAAATAATTACATAAAAAAATATTATAAATATCAATATAGTAATTTAAAAAAAGAAGGCCTGAAAGTTGGCCGCTGTTGTCTCTATTATTTTTAAAACTGTACAACCAAAAATTATTTTGCACAATACAGAATCTTTAAAGAAAGCCTTATTAATTTATCTGAAAATAATAGTGAAAGTACTTACTTTTGGACCGGTATTTTATTGGCCTTGTTAATTGTGAAAGGAATCTGAATATCGAAGTAGTATTTTTTGTGAATACATTCATAATTAAATATATTTCACTGTCTTAGACCATAAGTGCAAGGTGACGGAGATTATACCGGGCTTAGATTAGCAATCTGTATTCAATTACTCGCTGTAATACAGAGACGTGTTCACATTATGGTGGATATTGAAGGGTCCTGCTGAAGAGCAATTTTCTCGTAAGCCCCTACATAACGCTCTGCCAAAGGGTTGAGAGGAATTTGATAACATCAAATCCAAGTGCATACTTGGGATTACCGTGAGAATTAAAAAGCTTCTTAGCAATTTGAACTGATCTCATGAGTATGATATATAATTACCTACTTTTGCTTATGCGTGGATTTTCCAAAATATTATGGCTGAAACCCCATATAGACCAATTCTAAGATATATAATATATACACATATATATTTAACTTGAAAACTTGCGTATTTTATCCTCTAATAGCAAGGCTATCCCGGCGAGGGTGAAATTTCAAAAGTTCTTTAATTATGGATGCGCATGCATAGGTACGTAATTAAAGGTTACTGATAAAATTCAAATTTCTAGCCTCAACTATTTCTTGATCAGTCATCAATCATGTATAAATTAATATCGTACATAATAGTATTGAAATATGTCCTGTTACTCAATCAAGCCGAAACGGTTAAACTGATTAGATTTACATTTCTGGTGGGTGGAGGAAAGGCGTATCAAATACGTTTTATCCCTCGTGAACATGTGACTTTCAGATATTACTTTCATACATACCGCCCGATGATTTGTAGACTTGTAGAGAAATTAAAGCTTTTCAAAAATTGATGGCAACACATGTATGATATGGTTACTGTCAACGTTTTTAAATTGCACTCAGTCGAAGATGCGCTCACACGCTAGCCCATTGTACCTACAATGAAAGTGACTTTACATAATGTGACACAACCCAGAGTAACCCGTAACCAACAAAAGCATTACGTTCGTTACTCTAATTCTCTTTTTATCCTAACAATGTTAAAATAACAGAACTGTCTTCATATCGTCGGTGTGAGTTCGTGACGTGAAAGCCACATGAGTTGTCATTTAATCTACAACTCAAGAGAGACATAAATATTCAGGCTGTGCTTGGTATTCATCATAATCGTGCTATTCATTTACATGTTATTATGCCATGTGTATTGTGGGGAATGGGGGTGTGACGCTACGTTTACTATACACTCACACACACGCTCATGCATTAAGGGATGTGCATATATCAGTGCAAAATGTAACGTGTAGGATTCGGACTACGGAGTGACTGAGTAGGAAAATAAGTAAATATAAAATGTCTATTTTCCGCTGTAAGGTAGCAGGGGCCATTCTAAAAGCGTTGTCTGTCACTTCATTTTTATATGTTTTAAATGACAGATTTCCCTCCATCGTGATCACTACATAGTATATAACAATATCGCTTCCCGCTGTCTGTTTGTCCCTATGTATGCTTAGATCTTTAAATCTACGGTTTTTTAATAGAAAGAGTGATTCAAGACGAAGGTTTTTTTTATGTATAATTCATTGGTGTTTTGTAGGTTTTTAACTTATGTGGCTAACGCTGGCCGTGCGAAGCTGAAGCGGGTCGCTAGTATATAATAAACACAGTACTTCTCAAAATTATTATAATCATAATAATGTAGGTATTGCGAATGTGTTCCAAAAATAGCTATTTACACAATACCATACAATTAACTTACCTATAACTAAACCCCACTTGTAGAGCACAGTAATATCAGAGGGATAATTCTTTATTTCACATTTATTTATTGTTATTCATTGCCATAATGTAAATATCTAATGTGTCTTTTAACATATGCTCCTCCCTCAGTTTAATATTAGTAATGGGACTAAATTACCCTTCGATTCATTTTTTTTACACAACTAATGAAATGGTGCCTCATCGGTATAATAGCTATCCCTATACTTTATCATTGTATTGTAGTAATATCTGACTCCTACCTCGGCATTGTATTTTGACGGAGAAAAGGCAAACAGCGCGTCATTTTAGATAAAAAGAGCGTTACGACAATCAGCATTGTTCACGTCACGCTCTCGCAACGAGGAGGGTCCCTCGCCTGCTGCGTATCCTCCCCTTTAGAAGCAGAAAACTTTATTATGTGAGCCTCAATTGTAACTCAATTCTATGTTCTGTTGATCCTTCATTCATCCAGTAGCTGAAACATATAAACACATATTACTTTCATATGAAAAGGTTCTTAAACTCTATCTATATACACAGTTTAGCGGTTGGTGTAATCTGATGTAGTTTACTAACATTTACTTACTCTTGGGTCTCATAAAACTATTGGTCGGCTATCGAGTGGTGGCTGGACGATAGTGGTTATCGCTGTAATCTGATTAATAATAATTGGTGAGTCACGATGATGGAGTGTCGCACGAGCGGAGCCGACACAATCGTCTCCTATCGATCCAGCCGCGCTCCGACCATGAACTTAATAGAAAACCCTCTAAATTCCGGATAAACATAACATAAACATATAAATGATAATGCACATATAAACTGCAAAAAAAATCCTTACTAGGAAAAAATATTATTTTCCAGTGACTCAGTCGCTTTGGCCTACGGAGTCGAGTTGCTATTACTAATTTGTTATTTACTTAATTTCCTCATTGTTTTGACTGGAATGCTTCGACTAAAACTGAATTATATTGCATCAAGTCAACTCAACTGAAAGAAAATTACGTATCTGCCATTTCTTTTATTTACCACTAAAACAGCGCCACTTCCGTTGGTTTGTGCTTAAAATTCTGCTAGCACGTCATCCTTTAAATTTTGCTAAAATAAATCCCAATTTAACTAAGATAACAGCCTCCTTTGTGTTACTAAAAACATTTTGTAATTGATTTCCAAAATATCCTTTACATATTTAAATTGAGTCGTTTATTCGTATAATCATTGTATTAAGTATATTATCTATGCGTGTTCGGCGAAAGAATAACTTTTTGTGTTTCACTTTCGTTCAAAGCACGTCAGCTATATTTCACTTTCTTATTACGTTCCGTTTATGTATTCGTGCATATTCTTGAATAATATTATTTTATTTAACTTGGCTGTTAAGGAGAATTTGCACCAGTGAAATGCTTGATCAATGCATACTAATCTCTGTAACTTCAAAGCCAAAAGTTTTGGGTCCTCTCTTTGCTAAGCTATTGTATTCGGATTTATAACGGTGACGTGTTTTTTAACATGGATAGAATCCATGTGTTATCCTATGAATAGGTCAGGGTGGTCAAAATGGCTACTAGCCAACCATGACTATACTAGACAAACGGACGCTTTTTAGTTACGTTAAAGATGTAAAAAATCACGATCCTATATTTTCTAATTATTTTTATTTATCTAAATATTTCATTAGTCTAATTTATACTATTTACGCGTCAGTGTTTATTTATTAGATTTAGAGAATAGAGCTAATGGTGAGGGTTGTCAACGCGTGAGTGGTACCCCTGTGTTGCTTCCATAAGCTACTGTAATCGTTTACCACCAGGCGGGCCGTATATATAAAAAAATATCCAAACTCACTCACTAAACACTTTTCTTGTAATCAACGAGACCCGGTCGCCAATTTGTGCAGTGTTTTAAAGTAATTGATATTGTTTTACATTACATAAATTTGTGTACTTCCAGGTGGAGGAGATACGAGAAATGATAGACAAGATCCAGGCCAACGTCGAGGAGGTGAAGAAGAAGCACAGCGCCATCCTATCAGCACCGCAATCAGATGAAAGTAAGATAATGTCAACTAGTTATATTGTACCCTTTCTAAGCTACAATTCAGACTTTAGTGAATGTCTGGTTTGACTTAGTACGGCTTGTTATGGCCAGTAACCGACTGACGTCATTCACAGAATCCCCTCTTTATGGACAAAGTTATCAGGGCGTCTCATATAGCCTTATAGGCTCTTACGGTGCCAGTACTAAAGGCTTAATGGTCGCCCGACTAGGGACCGAAAAGACACGACTTAACTGCTTCCGAGTACACTGTCCAACTTGGCAAGGTCTACGAAGCCAGTTAATAAATAATCTCTGTTAATAAATTAGAAACACAACACTACCGCTGAAACACAACACTACATCAAAATAGTGTTATTTCACTGCGGTCTTCTGTAAGGTACAGTCCCCAGTCGGGTGGCTCCAATTTTTATGGGAAAACCCACGGGAATGCCCGAATCGCCCTACCTCTCTTTTTAAATGCTTATTGTGTGTGTGATTAAATGTGATACTTGATAGACTATTAAGATTGTTTGACTTTTATAAAAGCTATACTGAAGTGTGTAGCTGTGGATGAAATGTAATTTAAGATTTACACTGTGCGTATGAATTATGCAACATATGATCCTCCCGAATTCAGACGATCGACCGCTTGTAACTCGTTCACTGGAAGGGACAGAAAACGCGTCGCTAAGCTTAATATACTTATTTTTTCGATACAGCGGCATAAGAGATCGGTGACGTAATCGACTCTGCTGTTGCACAAGTTTAAAGTTGATGTTTTCTTATCCGACGGGAACTGTTGCTTTCTGTAATCATTGCATATAAAAAGTTGTTCCCTATTATTCATTTTTATTTACAAGCGGTATACTATATGGAAAAATAAAATTCTCTCATGAACTTTACGCCGTTTATTTTACAGAGACATCAAGAAGCATCTGCAAAAAACATATGTTCTAGCCCCACACCTCAGGTGTTGCCGACAATCAATACACAATCCTAATAAATCCTACATATATCGTGTAGCTTTTATCTGTAGTGTTATAATATTTAATCACGTTACTCGGTGACTTCTTGGTACTAAAAATATCTACCACGCTTTTCCGTCGTCCTACTCATGGCATTTCATAGCTAATATGGCTTTGGATTCATTGATGCTTCAGACGCCTGCAGCACAGCGTGGGAAGGGCAAAGTTCGCTTAATACCCACACAGTTTATTGAAGGGCGAAGTTGGTGGCATTTACGGAGACGAACGCGCCCACGTTCGTCTGTCTGACTTTCATGTGGATGCTTGGAAATAGTCAGTGGATATTTACAGTGGATGTTTACCAAAAAAACCTACTATGCTCTTCATTTAATTGCTACTTCATTAGCTTACATTTGTACGTGGTTGTCATATTATGATATGAATTAAAATTACATTATTTCTCACTACTAATCTACTTACTCTGCTCCATGAAAACTTGCGTGACTTTCAACATCACGCTTTAAGCCATATTTTATTTATAAACCCATTTTGCAGTAAACTTTATTATGTAATGAACTGTGTGAGCGCCCGCGAATATACTTTTATTTGGGTTAATTTAAAATCGCGATTACACCATATATGGGTCGACTTTGAGCTATTCCCCTTGATTTTAATATGTACGTTGTAATATTATTATCGTGACCTTAAATTTCATTTCGTTTAAGAAATATAAGTTTCTGCTGACTTACTTTATTATGCTTTCAAAGTTTAATGAAAGAATATTTTGGTGAATTATGAAAAGGTAGGCGAAGTTGAGATATAAAATTTTCTCGGAGCTATGCCGTTTCAGAACGTAACAGCTCACGGATAAGTAGGTATCATAAAATAATTTTCAAAGACACTCATATGGTGTGTAGCGGAGGACCCCTTATAGAGCGCGACACGAATAGTCACGATTAACCATTGACCCGACCTAAATTGCCTCAAATATGCCATCGCTTCTGTCGTCATTGTTAAACAAGTGCTCGATAATGCTTTAATACGATTTACTATAATAAAATAGACCAATTTATACCTTTGAAACTTACTAATGAGGCGATTAAGCGCTCACGGGAAATTACCTGATAAATACATCATTGTTGTCAGCTAATAGCTTGGATCGTGGATTAATATTTTGATTGTTATTTACCTTGATGTTGGATCGATTAAACTGTGATAGAATAGAGGGATACCAAAGAGGGATACATAGCGGTATTGAACTTCACATTGCTTGCAAGTCTTATCTTTAGATTATAGAGTACAAGTTAGTTCATTAATCATATAATAAATGGAAGAGTTTGGATTTTGTAACTCAATCAGAGTGAAAGATCACAACCCCTTGTGATTGAAACAGGGTTCTTTTTACTTCGAATACGATATTGACAACATCAACATTTAGTTCGTTGTGAGCCACTACTGGTCATATGACCAATTAACTTCAGCTGTTCTCACTAATTCCTTCCAAATAAATTTGTCAGATCTACAAACTGAAGGTAAGCAGTAATGCAAAATCGTTTCAAATAGTAGCAAGCGTCTTTTTACGTTTCATAAAACGATTTAATTTTTCACGTTTCGCTGTATCTATTCTGTCTAAAGATCCCGCCCCAGGCACAGCTGGTGCCAAATTTATGTCTATTTTCTGAGGCAACTAAAATATGATATCACATCATTCACATCAAATAGTTTTCGCTTTTTTATTGCAACTTTTCGTGCACATTGTTTTGTTTGTGTTGTTACACGCCATATTCTAGTACCTACTAGCTTTTGCCCGCGGTTTCGCACGCATGGTAAAGTAAATAACTCAACATGTAGGTAGGTAATGCGAAACACGTCTTCCATCAATTCTATTAAAAAAGGTTTATGCAAAGTAGACTGGACCAAGGATCACGTTGTCCCAAACAAACTTTGCCCCCCTTTTTCACCACCTTAGAGGTAGAATTTCGAAAAATCCTTTCTTATCGGATGCCTACGTCATACAAAGGACATACCCTCCAAGTTTCAGGTCTCTACGATCAGCGGCTTAGGCTGTGCGTTGAACCGTGTGCGGTGACCAGATGCTGCAACATCATCTGCAACTATAGGATACCCAACTCCTTACCAACTTACAGAAAATATATCGTGCTTGAGTTAATTGCCAAGGTCTCAATTTATACAATGACATGGTAACCTTGACCCGATGCTGCAAAATTATCTGGAATATACAAGATACCCAACTTCACCAACTTACAGCAAATATATGGTGGCAATGAATTAGCTACACTATACTAGTAGTACTACACTAGATACATGTAGATGGGTCCGGTGATGGAGAAGGAAATAGTATTGTAGTGATAATGAGCGATTCTAAGCTACATTGACTGATTTAATGAGTAAGAAAAAAAGATGTTGTACCTACCGTTTTTCGCGAATTAATGTATGAATGTGTAAAGCGAATGAATGAGGTAATAGAATAAGAGTCAATGTAGTATATAGATATACACGATTTTATGTGGTAAGGCAGGGTGCGATGCGACAAAACGCAGGAGTGTTCAAAAAGTATGAAGTTAAATCAAAAATGTAGAAACCCCCGACTGAAAATACGATAAAGAGTTAATAAATATATATGTATAGATATTATAATTTTGGGAAACATAAAGGAATCTTTATAATCTCATAAATATCTCTTTACAAATATTTATAAAGTTAAAGGGATCGATATAATTCAGCAAATAATTAAATATGTAGTGGTTTTATCTTATCTTATCTTATTAGAAGGCTGAACGGGTCCAGGTTGCCCCAGAAGCACTTCGACCCTTGGGATCTTTTGTGCAGCCCTTAGCCATGATTGCTCTACTTACCTGCTGTGTCAAATACTCCCTGAATGAGTCTGCAGATTTTGCCAGCAGGGTAGAGCATGTATTCCTCTGGTTCCGGATATGCCGACCCCAGAATTTCCATTCGCTGCCGCGCGAGTGCGTCGCAGCAGCATAGCACGTGTTCCATGGTTTCCGTTGCTGTTTTGCAGCACCTGCATACCACGCTTCCAGATAGACCCATCTTGTAGAGATGATCATTTGTGCCATAGTGGCCTGTAAGAGCTCCTGTTAGTTGTCTTAGTTGACATCTGGCCAGGCTCATTAGTTTTCGGCTATTGCCCTCTTTCCATTTGCTTATAAACTGCTTAGTGGTTTTACTGGGCCTGTATATCATATGATTTCGAATTACCTCTGCTAGGATGAGCACAAATGGAATCAATTTGGTGAACATTGTCAGTTTTTCTTTTTCATTCAAACTTAAAAGCCTTAAAAGTCGAACAATGAATGGGTGACAATGCTCCTTCCGACTTCCAGTTGGATACTTTTTACTTTAACTTGCTCAAGGTTTTAGTTATTATTGTTCTAAAAACTCGGGAAATCGACGATTGAATGAAATTACTTATTGTGCTGCTAAATTGTTTGAGGGTCACGTACCTTTTGTTAACTTGTTGCTAACCTCAAAGTTCTGGAGAGGATCATCTGTCAATCCTGTGATTACGGATTGTAGAAAATACCTCCTTTCAGTCGGATCCAAAGTGATTTGAGCGCAGATCCTGATTTTCACGCCTGAATCAACATTTGAAAGGCGAGAGAATTTTTTTTGGTAAGAATGATAAGACGATGTCAAAGTTTATATTTTTTGCATAAAGAAAATATAGTTACAGGATTTGTTTAAAAAAAAAGTTGATAATACTTGCGTTAAGCTTATCTGAAAGTATTATATCTTTTATCAATTCCCACATTTCCCCAGATAAGATCTCATAGAACAAGATAAAAGGCAGACGAAATATAAGCAAACCGACTTTATACTACATATAAAATCCCGCTGTATCAATTCAGCACGCAATGTATTTTATGTAATGTTCAGGCATTGATGAAATAAAATTTCGTTCAAATTCATTCTTTCATTCTGATACAATATCGGTGTTCTTTACAACCAATCGAATGAGAATTGGCACATATTATATCGTGTTCTCATTGTGAGTATTTTCTTTAAGGTTTCCTGTTTGTAAGCTCTTGGAAACGCTGTGTTGGGAGGCCCTATCGTCCCAGTTGCTGCCTCTGCAGGCGTACCAATCCCTTTCTGGTATATATATGTATATGGTCGGCAATGTGCATATGAGTGATATCCCTCTGGTATAACGCGTCTGGTACGACTGTATTCACGATGATCGTGAATACAGTCGTACCAGACGCCGACGGCCGAATACAGCTTGACTAGAGTACCAATTTGTTTTGATTCGAGTACGCCGGACTCATTCCGGTACTCAAGTCAGGAAGAATCGATTTTATATTCACTGATTCGATGCTATTATGAGAGTCCAACTGACTCGAGTCTTGTATTCGAGTCCAACTGACTCGAGTCTTGTATTCGAGTCCAACTGACTCCAGTTGAGTCGGTCGTACTCAATCTCAGTTTAGGTACTTCATTTCTTTTTGCTGTGTAATAAAATAAATAGAAGTTTATCAAATTTCTGGTTCCTACTATGTAATGTTTACATTTTTTTGTATTATTTTTATTTATTTTGGTTGTGTCATTATGCTAAACCTTTTTTTATTCTTTTGCGTTTTTTTTTCTTTTTATTCTAAATCCGGTTACGGACTCGAGTTATCCTGGTAGTCGCCAGTAGCGAATGAAAAGGCTGATAAATCGAAAAATCTATTAATTGAACCACTTTATAAATATCTAAGGTTTCTGAAAATGCTGCCCACATTTTCTACGCTTTATTATTAAAAAGTCTAGACATGAAAAGCACTCAGCTTTTCGATCTGAGTATTTACCCCTATGAGCTTCAATCTATTAGCTTGGATAGTTATATATTGAAAGTCTGATACTCGTATTTATTTGAAAACCAATTCGACACAACGCGAGTACTATTGCCAATATGATTAATAAATAATCGTATAGGTTCTTATCTTAGTCCTTTTTTATATTACAGCCTCACTATTTATCAGGTTGACACCAAATATCTTCGATGAAAAGTGGGTGTTGTAACGCCTCTGCCTACCTCTTGGGGGATTCTTGTGAGAAGACGTGAAGAAAATATGTATTATTATTATGCAAAACAATAGTTGTATCCTATAAAACGTATTTTATAATGAAATGTTGCAATGTTATATCCAATACCTACTACAAAATATCGAGCTGAGGCCGCCGGCGCCGTTGACCTAAATGACTAAATTTACACGTAGGGCACACAGCACTTATGTTTATTTAATATTCCTGAAATATTTTAGAGTTAAATTATCCCTTGTAATTATTTTACTGGGTTTGTTCCATGTGCTATTTCTCGCTAGTGCTCGCTCCGCGTTAATTGAAACAAAAGCGTTTCAACCACATGCACTTAATAGGATGATGATGGTGGGCGAAGCTTGTAGTTAGTAATAGTAATCAAACTGCAGCGGGAAATTCTAGGGTTGGGGACCTGATGATAATGACTAATGTGCCATGAGCGATATAAATACTGTAATAAGAACATCGGAAATATCGGAAGTTTCTTTATTATAATGAACGATGGTAGTCGGTAAATCTGTAATTTTTGCTTATCAAGTACTCGTGTATGACAAATTACCGCTTACCACTAGATCTTACAGTGTACCTGTCAAGTTGTCAATGACTAGTCGTTTCCCGTGGCTCCTCGCAGTTGGACATAACTGAGTAAATACAAACATACATCATTAGATTATGCCTACTATCTGCTATTTAATTGTATGCTACGTAATTTGATCCTGTCAGTGTCACGAGTATAGTGTTCTGTGTGTGTGTCACAGTTACAGCAAACTTCGTTATGTATGATTAAATGAATTAGGAGCAGATTGTTAGTGATTCAATCAGCGAATGAGTCATTTAACTTCTACGAAACTCAAGCTGTATACCTCGCGTAATTATACAGTATTAAAAGAACTACTAACTGGTCTAGTATGTATGACATTATTGTTAGAATTTGATTCAGTTTTTAATATTTATCTTACCCAAAGTAAGTCTGTAGTATCAATCAATGTTGTGTTTAATATCACAGTACCTACTACAAACAAATTGATAACAGACTTAAATATATTTTATTTCCATAAAATCTATTAATGTTAAAAATTGTATTATAACTAAATCAATCGTAATTCTCCATGTATTAAAAAAAAGAAAGTTTTCAATATATTTTATAGTAAATGTAGAATTAAATCCCAAAAAAGTCAAAAAGAGTTTTAAGTTTGCTACGGCTGGCGGGCACAGTTAGCGATTTAATGCTCTATTTATTTTAATTTATAGATATTCAAAAATATTTTGGATGCCTCAGCAAAATGAATCGGTGATAGACAATGATTTATACATTATTCTGTGACTGAAAAGGAAAAACAGTGTGAAAATTTAATCTTTTATATTTCAATTTCCCTTCAATGTAAAACTTGTCCCCTTTCTGTACATACCTACTAAAAACCTTTCAATTTAGTAGTTGTAATATTGAGTGAGACATATACGAAGTAAAGCAGGCCCTTCAGAATTCACTAGGTCCGTTGTTAGACGTGCGACGTCTAACAACGGACTGGATCTCGGTTTAAAATAACACTGTAAAACTTCTGTTTACGTGCATGCTATTATATTGTGAGTGATACATTATGTGTGAAGTGCTGTATTTATCAGGCTAAACGCTGTTTTTACTCCGCTTTTATCTCAGCAGAGACTCCTTAACCGTATATTTGCTGATCTCAGTCTGAGTCACGCCTGGCTTCATACCGCCATTACATTTGTCATCCTTGTATGAATTTCATCTCTGTCTTGAGTACAGTAGAACTGAAAATGAATACAGCTATTTTTCACTTACCCCGTGTGATTGTTGAAGTAACTGTTCACCAACACGGTCGCTGTTTAGGTGATCATCGCACTTAGCAATTTAATCACACGTTTGCGTATGCATTCACTAAATGGTTTATGCAAATTTCCGGTCCACACAAGCTTCAGTGCTTTAGTTTAGCACTACGCTGAATATTTTTTAGCGCTACGCTATACACACACGGAACTACGAACATACTATGCCTATGCACACTTCACCAAATGAATGACCAACACAGTTACTGGATTTTGAACGTCGCGTAAATATTGGCAGGCATAGTTTACCTGTACGCGGAAATCCAATTTCCGTGCGGGTAATATATCGGAAAATCATCATTATATGTATCTTCGGAATGGTTTCAGAGTCAAATACTCGGCAACAGAGATCGCTCAAAGGATATGAAATAGATTTCAAAAGTATTCGGTAACTGCTAGCAATTTTATTGGTTGAATTAATTGGAAACTTATGCGATCTTTAAAAAAAAGCTTTTCTTTCCTGTACACCTATACTAACTGCACGCTGAACATACACATTGTTAAAGATACACTTACAACACAAACTCACTGCAGTCAAAATTAAAATAATATTATTATTAACAATAGAAACGTAGATAAGTAAACACACAAATCAACAAAATTATTCGCATCATGTCAATGAACCCGAATGCTCAATGCACTGCAGGGTTCGCGCGATTTTTAAGCAACATCAAACTGCAGTTAGCTAATATGTATAAGAATATGGCATTTTAAAATAATATTATAGGTTATCTACGATAAAAACGAAGCGGCGTGAAGATATTTTTTGTTTGTAAATGTATGTGTGCGTGAAGTGAGGCAAACATCGCGAAATAGACGTCTTTTCTTAGTAACTAAGGTAGGTACTAGTAACTATGTAGTTTGATTACCTATCTTTATAACGTTGACGGATACCTACATTGTACTACATGTATTTTCGGGACATATGTGCTCGTAAATATTTTGAACAACCAAAACAAAACTGTAGTAAAGAAAACAAATACGTAGGTACCTATCTATATGTATAAGTGTAAATAAAATTTGGTTATTGAGCTAGCTAAGATTTTTTTGTTGGCTGCCTACCTTAGAGATAATTCAATGCACGCCCCTGGTCCAACTGACATGTAACGCATGCAGCTCTGTTATAAAGTGTATAATTTTGTATTTATTATTTACAACAGATAATGCTTCATGTTCCGTATCAAGTGTTAACCAGGATAATATCGCGTATTGATAAATGAGTATTCGCAAGGCTTCCAGTGTGATGATGACTCAGCCTATTTGGTGCTTCATCGTACATTTCGCGTAGTAATCGTATTTACCTAAATGAAATTTTACACACTAGAAGTGTGTAACTTTTAATCCGATAAATCGACTACTACGGTGAGCTAAGGGGCATTTGAGTTTCTTTTTATATTTATGAAATATTACAAAGAAGACCTTAGTAAATTATTCAATAATAAAAGCTAACTATAACAATTTAGAAAATATTTATTATGAAGAAATATTTTCATGATCCATATCATATGGGATATCATTTCAGAGGACCACAAACTTTTTTAGTACCCTCTATATTTTCAAAGAAAATATAACAGTAAGCGTTGTCGTTACGGCAATGTTTTTGATCGCTATCTATTGATGGAGAGTGCCAACTACCGCGGGGTCCGAGTGGGATAACGAAGGCAACAACAGTAGCCCAAGCATGAATAATTTGCGACAACGTTTTCGTATCGCCATCGACTATTTTTGTATTGAAAAATGAACAGCGCTGCGGCGGTGAAAAGTGGAACTAAAAATTAGTATGACAATTTTGAAATTTCGCGAGTTACGTTTCGCTTACGTAGTTCAAAAATGTTCCTGCTCCCGGCACAGGCTTAAATACTGCACGCAAAACTATTCGACAAAAGATGGCAGCAGGTGTAAATTCACATGCTCCTATGGCATAAATAATACTGTTTTGTTTCGGGGCTTACACTTCCACAACCAAATCCCATTCCAAATCAGTCTTACTTTCTACTTTCTCATAATATTAGTAAGATGTTGTAATCTACGTATTGTACGGTTGGATAAGTTCTCAGTTGTGTAATATAAGTGTCGAAGTATAACGACCTAACTTTGTTATCACCCCGCACCGATTGTGTACCAAGAAGGATTCAAGTTTGGAGTAAGATTCGCGTTCTCTTCGTCAGAACAGATGCCTTGCAAACTCAGCTTGCTATAGGTTTTCCCAGACATATTTTTGAGTAGGTTTTTGTTACGTCGTGTTTCTATGTTATTTAATGTGCAATCGATAGGTGATCGTCAGTTCACAAGGTGATATTGGCAGACTCGTTGATTCAGAGCCTATTTAACTTGCATTATGTCAGCTGAATTACTCTAAATGTAAAAGATATCTAGTCCGTTTTTTATAGAGTTACGTAATCAACTCTTAAATAAACAATGACATATTCTGGTTGGTCAAGTCTGCTAGTCTGTTTCAACATAAATAAATCAAACAACGTGCGTGCTACATATATAGCAGTATGACACCTGTCCGCAGTTGATATATTCATGGTGTGAATATTTAAAAGAACGATGATTAAAAACCATAATTCATAATACAATATAATACAGAACTACATGGATACACACTAAGTTGTCTCCCAACAAACAGGAAATTACATCACTGCTAAAGTATTCAAAAAAGGTAACAATTTGTTTTCCAGAAACAAAGCACGAATTAGAAGATCTCATGGCCGACGTTAAGAAAACTGCCAACAAAGTCAGAGGGAAATTAAAACGTAAGTGTTGTTTATCAACAAGTCTATTTATATTATTTCTTTCATATTCTATTAATAATGCCTTTGATATTCTCATCTGCTTCTTTTAATTGAATTAATTTATTCATGCGATGTCTTTATTGTTTCCCTACCCTAATTAATTGCTACAGGAGTTATTTATAATATTATTAATATCCTCACTGTAGAGACGAGCCTTTCTAAGGATTATGAAATGTAAAGTATTAGCCTTTAAAATTGTATATCCTTGGTAGGTATACTATACAGATTTTTTTATACCACTAATGTGGCAAACAAGCATACGGCCCGCCTGATCGTAAGCGGTTACCGTAGCCTATAGACGCTTGCAACACCAGGAGTATCACTCGCGCGCTGCTGACCCTAAAAACCCTGAATAGCATTATATAGTTGAATTAATTCTAATAAAAAACAACTCACACTTACCACCACAAATCAGGGGTAGATGGATTACAGACAGTCACTTAAATCTGTGCGCTTGACACCTCTTTCTACACACATCGATAGTGTACGCTCGCTGGCGTCGAGTACTCTTCGCCTTGAGCAGCAATCTTTCTATTGTCACCGATATCCAACACATGTTTCCACAGACATAGAGCAGAACATCGAGCAAGAGGAGCACTCTAACAAATCATCAGCGGACCTGAGGATAAGAAAGACACAGCACTCAACGCTGTCGCGCAAGTTTGTCGAGGTGATGACGGAGTACAACCGCACGCAGACCGACTACAGGGACCGGTGCAAGAGTAGGATACAGCGGCAGCTCGAGATCACCGGCCGCGCCACCACCGATGACGAGCTCGAGGAGATGCTGGAGCAGGGGAATTCAGCTGTCTTCACCCAGGGGGTCAGTCGCTTTTTGTTTAAATATCTTCACGTACTCCCGAAACAAACTCAAGAGAGGTAGGCCGAATTGGGATCTCTCGTGAGGTTTCCCATTATAATTAGAGCCGCCCGACCGGGGACTGTACCTCCTCTTTACAGAAGGTCTATTTTCATGTAGTGATGTGTTTCTGCAGTAAGTACCTTAGGTTATCAGTGCTCCGCGAGGATATGCTGCGCTAGTAGTAATGCTGCTAGCACAGTGAGTCCTCTTCAACAACAGGGTCGGCAACTCGTTAGCGGTATACCTGGTATTGCTAGCGGCTGTAGGTTACGGTGACTGCTTACCATAAGCTGGGCTGTACGCTTGTGTGCCACCTTAGTGGTATAAAAAAAAACTTGATTAGATGGCCTCTACTCTAGTGTCGCTTCGGCTTATGTTACATACATAGCAATGATAAGTACTTATATGCCTTCAGGTATATATTCCGACTGCTGAGTTATTTTGTGCGGCACCCACGATTCGGATTAACATAGTATAGAACTGTATTGTGAACTTTATTCGAAAAGGGTCGCATATTTCATCTCGCCCATTCTGAAGTTATACAAAATGTATGAGATCTACCAATACCGTCTCCCCAAACGTAACCAGAGGTTCTCAAATATGTAACTGTATTGAATTTTTGTTTTCAATATGTATGTGGTCAGAGGGGAATTGAAAATTGTCCCATCCTAATTTGATAGTTGTATGATTTTAAACCTGAGGTTATACATTTTACATTTAGATACATTTAAGATTAGATACATCATAAATATTAATAACAATTGCATGCAGAATCTGGATTCAGCAATCAGCAAATTTTAATAAAAATATCTCGCGCCATTTAATATATTATTGTGATATCGTTAAAGGAATTAATAGATTAACGCTAAAAATATTATTTGGAAACCGTTACAAATATATGTATATTTTATTATAGCTTCAAACTGTAAAATGGTTAAATCGTCCTTGGAATATTCAGTCCATACGCCGCCGTGCCATGAATAATGAAGCAACGCACAAACCACTACTAGTCCGAATCGTGTAATTTCATTCAGCCTTGATAACTGCGTTATTACTCTTAACCCTTAAACATATTTATTATTAATATATCGTTGGTGTTTATTTAAAAAGTATAAATAGTGTGATGTGATCTGTGGTGTTACAGATAATAATGGAGACGCAGCAAGCGAAGCAGACGCTGGCGGACATCGAGGCGCGGCACGCGGACATCATCAAGCTGGAGACCTCCATCCGCGAGCTGCACGACATGTTCATGGACATGGCAATGCTCGTCGAGAGCCAGGTCACAACACTTTATATTCTGTTTACATTTACACTGGATGATTTATCAACACGGTTCACCATGAGAATGTATAAAACTGTATGAGATAGAGAAATTGGTTCTAAGGAACCATGTAGTCGATCTTAGAGATTTCGTAGGTACGTCAATACGACTGATTTTATTGGAAGAAGCGGATGGTAGATATAGTACGCTACGCTCGTATCGTCGTCTACAATTTTACGTGCTCAAGTCGCCTTGTTCGATATAAAATAGCTGAGCCACAGTAAATCCGAACCCAGGTCCTCGTCTGTGGTGGCATCATAACGTGGTCTTTGAAGTTATCGTGCCCTAGAAAATGGCATGAAATAATGTAGATGCTTCCCACGTTAGAATTGGTGAAAAACAGTTTTCCTCAAAAGCTATTGAACCGAAAAGTACGTAGTGTTGTAAAACTAGTTAACAATTTAACAAGCTCCTATGGATACAGGGTGAGATGATCGACCGCATTGAGTATCATGTAGAACACGCTGTGGACTATGTCCAAACTGCCACACAAGACACAAAGAAGGCCCTTAAATATCAGAGCAAAGCTCGACGGGTGAGTTATCATAGCAACCAGATTCATTCGTTACTAATGTATTTTTTTGTTCTGTTTGTCCCACTCCTGACTCCGCTACCTAACCCCTGTCGTATTCCTACCGTTGTCCTGTTTTGATTGTGAATGGTTTTTTTTAATTACAACGAATCCACGCATTTTGTTTACGTCGATGATTCGGTGATTGGTTCACACTGTGTTTTGTAATTTATGTTATTTGATCCCGCTTCGCTTTCACTGTTGTAATCTCTACTGCCAACTAACAATCTGTTGGGTTGGGCTTATCCAACCTCGTGTTACAACTATTTACTAACTTCAATGGTGTGTGCGTAATTTGCCTTCTGTATATAATGATATTTGTTATATAATAACTGCCTAACCACCACTAACTTAACTACATAGCTACATTTGCTTGACACATTAACCTGTTATTATGTAACAAGTGTTCTTTCTATGTAACATATATAATATATTATATATCATAAACATAACATACTATGTATACTTAAGTTAACATTATTTGTGATACTTGTCTTACTGTAACACACTTGTCCGTCTGTGCTGATGTTGTCTACTTATTTATTTTTAATTCTAAGACATTTCATGTGGCTATCATTATGTTGCGGTATTGAATTTAATTACTGTCTCCTTAACTTTGGACATTAACATTCCACTCCAGTTCCGATTTGGTCGTTTGGTGTAACACGTTAATATTATGGGTTTGTATAAAACCGTATGAACCAATCGGTCCGTATCGTGCGTCCCGCTCCCTCCCAGCGTCGGCACCTTAGCGCGACAGGGCGAGCTGGTTGATCGCATCGAGCACCTCGTCACCCAGAGCGTGGACTACGTCGATGTGGGCCGTGTAGATATCGGTAAAGCGAAGATATACTTGGAGAAGGCGCGGAAGGTAATCTCGCCCACAATACGCCCTTCTCGGCTCACTTACACTACTATACCTAAGCCACGATAGGAACTGTTTCCTGTCAGGTCACATCTATACTTGAATGCTTAAAGGAAATATTCTTCAGTGGTGATATAATTATTTATCAGAGATACTATGTTAGTCGAAGACGCCATCTTCAATTGCTTTTTTGAATTTTAAATCTGTAATTTATCACGAATGATTATTTTATCATATTGTTTAGTTTACATGGCACTTATTAACTTGAACTGCCTCATGACGGTTCTTAACGTGACCTAGATGTATAAATAAACTCATATTACCCAATAAAAGGACGCCTGTCGTAAGTTTTTTAGCACTCGATAAAATTTTCTGTCGGCCCGATAATTATTTGTACTATGTACCTACATCCAATATATATATATATTATCTAAAATATCTTTATTATATATTCCAAACCGGTGGTAATTTAGACCTTCATAAGTGCCTTATTAGGGCCTAAACTGAATTAATGATTTTTTAAATATTGATTTTGATATAATTTAATGCTTTTATATTTGGTTATTCTGTTGTTTGCTACTATTTCGGCAACTATACCTATAGTAGCATGTTGCATGATCGGCAAATGTCACGCAAGTGCAGTCCATTCTATGTTAAATACAAGTTGTTCTAGTTTTCATTTCTAGTACATCATTATAATTCAATGTGTTGAATCCATTTAGCCTTTTTAAAATAGTAATTTATATTAGTTGTAAAGTATTTTTATTTATGAATAATTGCCACTAAAGCGCAAGAGGCATATAATGTCTATATTGATTTGCCAATTATACCATAAATACAAAATATCGCAAAACATAATTCTATATAAACAAATAAAATCTACAAAATGTTCTTTTAATTGAATATTTTTATGTTATACTTATTTCGTTTGATGCATGTCTGAGAATGAAATTAATAATATAATTAATATTATTACAATTAATGAATCGCATGCAATTTGTATATTATAAATTAAAAAAAAACACATAGCTGATATACTAACGAGTAGGCACGAAATCGCAGAAAAAATAAACAATTCCATATTTATTTCCTTCTGTTTGTCACAAATAAACAAAGGTTTGGAATGTAATTTCTTTATAGTGTGTACAATGCAATTTAGTGTCCTTTACGCCCCTTGGTTTTGGTCAGTTTTGCATAAGGTAAAGTGGATATCAGTGATTACATTGGTTAAGAAATGTATAATAAACACTCCATCTAAAAAACACTTCTTTTGAAAAAGTTATATGTATTAATTTATTTTACTTAAGAGATTTTCTTGAACTAATGTAATTATTTTGATAGCTTTGCTTTTTAGAAATATTTGTATATTGTTTTTGGGTGGAGGATATCCTGCACCATTTTAATATAGGTATTATATTTGATTACCAAAACACGTCTAAAATAATAGTTTCTAAATTTCAAACATTATATCACTTGCAATCATAGTTATTGATCAAATATAATATAATCTATTCTATTCGATTATTCACCGCAGTACGCTCGACAAATTATGTGACTAAACGGTTATAGGTTTTGCACACTAATGATTTATTTAAATTTAACTGAACACTTCTGAAAATTTGAAAGGATTTTTATGTCTGGTTATTGTCGATTCATGTCACTTTACACTGAAAATTATTCAAAAATATTTGAACGAACAGTTTTGTCGATGGTACAGCTATGATTTATCGCAGCGATTTTATTTTCTTTTTGTTTTCCTTTTACATTGCAGAAAAAAATCTTCATCATTATATGCCTGTCCGTTACGCTGGTTATATTAATAATAGTGCTCGCGGTTATGTTGAAATAAACTGCGCGCCAAGAGTACCGGCTAGTGACGTCACCGAGCCCGTGGACTGTGAACGAATTCATTTGGTTTCTGAACACAACACCCTACGTTGGTTCTATTCAACGAATTGCAATCAGTACTACACTGTTCTACACTGTATTGTGAACATGTTGCTTACAAGTGTTGATTCTTATTCAGATTATGTAACCATACAAATAAGTTATTGAAAAGGTTGTTTTATGTATTTGCGACTAAATGTCTATTTATATGGACAGCGCCCTCAAATCGTTTTAAATTCGAGATACGCACAATTGAATCCTTACGTATGTGCATATTTTTATATCACTTATATGGCTGGCAAGCAAACTGCCCGACTGATGTACGCGATTACCGTAGACTATGGACGTTTGAAAGACCGGGGTAGGGGTATCACTCGCGCGTTGCCGACCCTTACAGCATTGTTAAATGCTAAGTTATCGTAGTTGACGATCACTTCGCTGGCGATGCGCCAGCTGCCGTGTTCGAGTATTATTCGATACAGCAAAGTATCTACCCTGCATAGTTTAATGTTGGGCTTAATATCGATTTGACGGTACCGATACAATTAAACCTTAGTAAGGTGTGGGTGCGTAGTACGATGTGATAATGTTTCTTTCGGTAGTTCGAAATTTAATTGTCCATAATGAAATACCATAACTTAAATAAATACAGATATTGGTGTCGATTCTGCTGTACATCACATAACTTAACTAATTTAACAGTACCAAAAGTATTGCTTTTCTCATGTGCGGGGTTAAATAAGGATGGCAATACTTTAAGACCTGTCAAATTAGTTTCTGTAATAATGGACGAAATTTCAATGTAAGAACGTATTGTATTCCACTACATAGTATTGTAAATTAGAACAATTATTATAGGGATTTGATCTTAAAAATCTATTGCAATACGATGTTAAGTACTTTCCACGCGCGCCATTGCTGTACTGTGAGAGGCAAGGGTAGACGTGATTTGGACGATTGTTACAAGTATTTATAAACTGTACTTAATTAATGCTATCAATTAGGTCGACAATCGATTCTTTTTAATTATGTATATCATCAGATATGGCATCTTTTTTACCCTTGCCTGTTCTGTTGCATCGTATCTATCGTAATACAATCTTTTTGATTTGTACTCATTATTATACGGAATATAATTTATCTTACTGAAGATATATACCGAATAGGGAGAATAATTCAAGACAATATGTATAGAGTTGAAAGTGCAATAAAATTGATTGTGCTCTAGAGTTTAATGTATGTTAATATAGCTTTGCTGGGGTTGTCCAGTCTGTAATGTAAGAACACATTACGTCATACATTTGGCTGTATATACACTGGCAGTAGGTCTACTTCATCACAATACGGGGCACTTAGTTTATATAGAGAACATGAAACGGAAGTCTACCCCTATAATTTTGGAAATGTACTATTAGGTAGTTTGACTTAGTTATTTATTTCACTTTAGCCAAATAACATTTTTCATATTGCTTCGTTGCGGTTTGTTAATTTTATATTATTTTATCATTTATTGCAAGCGTTGTATGGTTATACCACAGCCCTATTATTAGGTCAGTGGGTTATACATTGTTATATTATAGGCGTCGATAGTTCGATACATTGTTTGGCGATATGTTTTTGAACTAGTGTACAGGTCGACCGAGCAAGGGTTATATCAAAACAGTACAATATTTCGTTCTTCCTGGATTATACTAAACGAAAAATCTCGCTGCGGGATCTAGTCATCACTTTTGCATACTGATGTCCAATGGATGCCATTTTATCGACAGTTACATTACACCAAGTGATATAAATTACTAAACCCGCGTTCATTACAATGTTAATTTTAAATTTGTATGATAATTTGCACTAGGTAACAATAAGACATTTAATTTCGCATTCTTATTTAATATTAGTGTGTTACACCATACTTGTCTACGGTTACACACTAGAGATTATTTTGTGTGTTCGTAATCGATACAATTACGTTACTGCACGTCACTAAGTGCGAGTGAGTGCGCAATATACCGCATTTCACACGATTTATAGCCTTCAGCGAGATTCTACGTTTAACAGAGTGTAATAAAATAACGACCAGTATTTTGTGTCTAGTATAAGTTGACGGCATCCACATATACTTAATATTACATACTTTCAAGGAATTTTGGTTACTGTTGTTGATTCCAAATGTCATGTATGTAATATAAACATTTATTCAAAAGATATAAAGCTCATTTTGTATTGTAAAATGTTAATGACGTATGTTTTGCTTATTCATACTCGGTTACACAGTGTTTTCGCGGAATGTTGTCATGTTACTACTGTTACCACAAAGTCTGTTATACTTTGTCTACGAGTGAAATTTCTTGTTACAATTTCAACACTATGGTCACAAGGTGTTTGTTGAAAATTGAACTTTAAGTATATCAATATACATCATTATTACGATAGCCGCGAAGTATATTTTCTAAGCACAATAATTGCATTTAATATAAAGCATTTCTGATGTAAATTACTATTGAATTAATAAACTAAAATTATATTATCTACTTCGTATAATATTATGCACTGTTCGTCTCATAATATAATATCAACTGTGATTTGATTGCTTGATGTTATTCAAGTGCACTTGCGCACTTGTTTTAATCAAAAGACTGTGAGACACAATTTAATGCCATTTTGATTACATATTACTGATAATTAATTTACTTAATTACGTTACAATCCTAAATAAAATGTTATTATTTTCTATTAATTAACAGTCTGTTACGGATGGATCTGCGGATGTTTGAGAAAATGATTTAGAACTAGTTATTACCCACGGCTTTGCCCGTATCTATTATCTTTTGAGAAACACAATTTTCCGGGATAAAAAGTATCCTAGATATGTTAATCTAGCTTATAAGCTAAGCTAACCCATTCCAGATATCATGTAAATTCATTCAGCCGTTGAGGCGTCGCAAATTCGCAAATTGAACCTTATCTGTCTGTAACAACTTGTTTAGTTGTGGTTAAGCAGTGGCCTTCACAACGAAGGGAACTAGTTACAAAGTTGTTTATTAATTGTGTATTTATTTAGTAACTCTACTCATGTTGTAAATATGTTTATAATTTCTAAAATTACATTTATTTATTTTATTTCGATTATGTTTCTTTTTATTTTAACACCTACGAACACATGAATAATATGAAACATACATATGTATATGTAATATGACACAATATTATATTAGGTCAATGTATTACATAAAACATTGCTAGGCAAATGACGCACATACAAACGATAAAAAAGGTCAATGTTAATAGATAGAGCCTTAATTTAATTTGCAATTATTATCATGTACGTATTAAGATGTGTGCGAGATTGTAACGTGATCGCGTGGGAGCACGTTAAAAGCGTAATGTTGCATGGGCGCCGCGGACTGGCGACTACAGAAGAAGATCATGATCCTAGTGTGCCTGCTCATACTGGGGCTGGTGGTGGTGGGCTACCTGTGCAGCATGTTGTGAGCTCCCCGCGGCTTCCCCGAGCCCAGGTAACCGGTACAGGCGAGCGGGCGGCGCTGACGTCATCGTCCTCGCAACACGTCACACGAGACGTCCGATGTCCCGTCCCGCTCGCTCCCCCCATAGATACTAATCAGTGTTGTGTTTGTCCACTGCAGAAGAAGATTATGATAATGCTGTGCCTGCTCGTGCTCGGCCTCATTGCGACTGGCTACGTCTATAACACGTTCTTCGCGTTCTAAACGGGTCAAGGGGCAGGTTTGATTCAATGATTAAATAGGCTGCGTAGACCAATACATTACATATAGATTTTTTTCCATTATGACTGAGTAGCTTGGACTTTTGTATTATACATACAGTCATATTTTTATGTAGATAACTCATACAACTCTCATACATGACATTCGATCAAAAATCAACATTCGGCTCAGATGTATCAATTTTAATAATTGGGGTGATAAATTCGCATGTGGTGATATTTCGCCTAGACTGTAACACAGCTTTGATTATGTAAGTAGGTATTTATAGTATCGCCCACTCTGCCACCACATTGTAACAAGCTGATGAATGGCTGCACACTCAGGATATAGACAGGAGACATACATTATATTATTTATATTATTATTTATTTAGAAAAATCCTTGCCTCTTATATCTGAACGCCTTCTATAATTTTAATTTACTTAGTTTTATTTATTGCTCTATCTACTTAGGTAGTTATAATTTATTTTGATTAATATATTTAATTTGAATTCTTCATAATTATTTTATTATATCCTGATATAGCCTATTGCTTTACATAAATACATCCTCATTTTTATTGTGTGCACATTTTACAAACTTCTTGCACATTATCATCTAAACTAATTTGATTGCCGGTCTTGGTAAATATATTTATAATACCCATAGCCCTAAGTTATTTATTTATACACGAGTTAGGTATATACCAGCCTCGGAGGTTTTATATATATTCACAGTTACACATAAAGGATAGTGAGTGGTAATTAAAATCACAGAGATTTTAAACTTCTAAAGCTTTAGTTCGGTGTAAGTAAAAACATATGCGATTAGTTTATTATCTCGCTTAATATAGTTTCCATTGTATCAAAATCACAAAAATGTATGAAAAGTCTGATATTTTAACTCAATTATAATCGAGTACAAAGATCCTACAGTTACATATGTTCAGACGGGCATGCTCTAACAGAGTAAAAATTGCGTAGGCCGGCCCTTTCAGATCTGGACCAAAACGGATGGTCCTTTTTTGACAAGAATTATGCGAGTTAAATACAAGATATATTTATAATACCAACACGTATTGTTTTGATTAACGTTGGCTAAATTAATAATGACAAGATAATTTTAGCATTTTAATCTTTTCTTGAAGCGTGGATGCAAATGCAATGACAGGTTTCATTTAATTGTTTTGTCGCGTTCTATCCAACTGTCAGCGTACCCAGGCTATTCGAAAACGATTATATACAATGTTTATTGCTTGCTTTTGTCCGACTGTGTAATACAAAAACAAATTTAGAAGCAGTGGAATATAATTGGTTAAAACAATGTAGAACCGATAATTTGATGTAATATTGGAGAAGACATCGTGGTGAGTCGAGGTTAATACCGTGTGTTTGGTCGCCAGGACCGTCAAGCAAAGAAAACGTCGCTCGTACCCTGGTGGCCGTATCCTGCCCGGCTACCAGCTAGCAGCCGAGCGCTACATCCCGCCATCACTAGTGTAACCCCTTTCACATCCGCTCTGGCTTCTGTCTTCTCATAACGTGGATTACCCTACTATAGATATAACCTTACTGACAAGATTCATTAATTACGGTCGTTGACATTATCCTATCATATCTGCTATCGAATTGTCACAAACTCTTTGATATAAGAGAAAGAAGGAGATATACTTAGCGAGAGAGAAGGCATCATTCTTGATCTTCGATAGCTATAAGATAGTATACCTGTTACAAAACGCTGACTTGAGTCAGTTTTTGCATTGCAACATTGGGCGTAACTTAATAAATTTTGAGGCGACGAGTGTAGTGCCGCTCAGGCCTTTTGGGCTAGTCGCACTGTATTGGCTGTGGCCCCTGTAGGCCTAGTTCCGGCTCTAAAGTTCACCACCGAGCGCACGTACCTATTGCTCGTACGTGTATCATAAAGTATTGGCTTAGCTCTCGAACGTATATATATACTTCAAAAAATGATTGATATGTATTAATTTAGAACGCAATAATCAATATTTACTACGTTAGTTATAAATAACACTATATTAAATTTAAAGTACCTAACTACGTTCCATACACGCATCACAACTATCGTGTTATTTAGCCTGTTGACATAACCTCATCTTCAATGCTATATTTACTATTGGTATATTATGTAACATGTATGCATATTTAGTAAACAACGTACGTTACATAAAAGCTTCAATAATTATACTTAAAGCTACATGCTTATTTCAATCACATTTTGGGGGTATTTGGAATCATCCTATGATCACATTTGTCGATGGATATTAAAATTTTAGACATTATAAATATAACAGCGTGTTGAAACGCACGTGGGAATTTACCAAAGCCCGTTGTCACGTGACCATGTGGTCATAAGGCGATTCTACACCCCACTGAAATGGTGCGTTACATAGGTACCTACCGTAATTATTTTGTTAAACCATATAAGTATACAGCATGTTTCAATATAGAATAACCGAAATAAATTGATGACGGCATTGAGACTCCTGAAGTCGATTGATAATATGGTGTTAGATAAGTACGTGATAGTATAATGTGTATTTAAATGAGTCGAAGCTAATGATACTGCGCCTAAACAATATCAGACGAGGCTTAAACATGCTGTATATATAACGATTTTCAACCTCCAGTCCTCAAATTTCAATTAAATGGTAGGATAACATTGAACGTGGTAAAAAAAACTTAACCTTTTTCGTTTTCGTTAACATTACCACGTTTATACATAGTTAAGATGGTTCGTCATAGTAAAAATAAGGGAAAATGGCTTTGTTGAGTGTAAAATGGTAAACATAGGTGTTTCGTAAATGCGGTACGAAATCGTTAGATTCTATCTCACACTTACGAACACCATCGTTTGTTGTGGGAGGGTAGTCGGTAAAAAGTGCGTGGCGGCGCGTCGCCCGCACCGAAGGTAACCTCGGGGGGCACGGGTAAACGCGGGGCCTCGGGTTACCTTGAGGCTTCGAGTTAGCTCCGGGCCTCGGGTAACCTCGGGGCCTCGGGTTCTCCCGGGCGCGCCGCGCGCGATCGGCAGGCATGGCCACACTGCAGCTGCCGCACACACCATATCGCGCCGGCGTGCCGTCGCCGTAGCAATAATAAAGTTCGATTACAATTGTAAAATTGTTTTAAACTTTCGAATGTGTGATAGTAGATGCAGTTGTTGTTTAGTTAACTTTATAATATTAATGAATTGTTATTGTGAGTGTAACTTTTAAATTGGTAAGAAAATCTTAATCTTTACAAATTCGAGTCGTTCAAATGGCGCTTTTCGATCAGATTTATAGTTGTGTGATTAATAAAAAGTTTAATTTCGTACTTTCTAAGATGCTATTCGTTGTACAGTACCTACTACATAATGTAGCGGTGTTAGCTAGGGTAACTTTTTAAATAAATTTGAAGAACCTACAAAGTCTTCAGCAATATAAGGATAGGTATCAATCAGTATCAGTATTTTCTGTTTATAATATTAAATTATCGTAGAGGAAATCACTCGAAAATCTAAGCACCAACATAATAATATATTAGCATTTTCCTAAAAGAAAATTAAATGATATTTGCGAAGAATAAAATCATAATTATAGTAGTGTTAGTATAATATGGTATATTGTTGTATGGCGAGGGAGGAGCGAGCATCAACGGCACTAAGCAAGGGGCGGCGCCCCCGGCCGAACCACTCGCTATCCTAGGCTCTCTGACGAGTGCAACAACGTGAAGCAATGTTAATTTTAACATTTATAGAATAATTAGATTTTTATCCTTAAGAGTAGGATTTCATCTAGTTGCCTTCGTAACGGTAGAGAAATTAGGTGATACCTTTTCTCTGAGTAGCTTCATCATAAAGCCATCGAGGCCAGTCGCGTAACGTGCCCCACTGGCCAGTCAATTGTGTCCGCTCGGCGCTGACACTTGCTAGACGCATGTTCATCGTACCCTAGTGTAAGTATCATCGGCCTCGGGGCTTCGAGGCTCGAGGCAGGCCGCGTACCTGACACCAATGTAACGTTAGCGTGGCAGGACCGTTCGCCGCGCGCCCGCAACCTTCGCACAAGTTACCCGCAGCGCGCGGCCCAACCCTGCCACTTGTTAGACTAGCTATAACACGACATCTAGTCAGCTTTCAATGATCTCTATTATACAGATATCAATCGAACAATTCCAATTGTATTCACTGCTACGTCATGTACATATAAGTGAGGATCACGTGTTCAATTTACCGGGCCTGCGCCTGAGGCCGGCGTGTGCGCAGTGCGCTCTAACAAATCTCAATGTCATCGTAAAGCATTGATATTTTCATAATCAATAGTATGCATATTGTTGATTGGATTGCTAATTTTGTATAAGTACACAATTAGTATAGTTTATATACTTATGTGTCAATTCTTATAGCGTTTTATTACATTTAACAGAATATAGCTAGTAAGTGTTAAATAAAAGTAATCCAAATAATTACCGTGCTGTTTAATAAGCTTATTCGACAACTTTAAGTTCAATAATCGATGAGCGTTTAATAAATACTCATAATCTTCAATAATAAAATTATCTTACCTATTATAATATGTATATCGATAAATTAACAATAAATAAAGCCTATATAGGCATATTAATTCAATTCCAATCCGTAGCTATGTCATTGTCTTGCAAGCCTGCAATGGAACTCTTCACAAGTTGCAATACTTGTGCAAACGCGCTTGGTGAATATAAGAAACAACGAACATTCTAATTGTAAATTATGTATTAGGAATGCCCGTCAAATGTCTTTTTACATACCTTCAAGACTCCGGAGCCTGTAATATCAGCATTATGTACTAACAATATCACATATACAAGAACGATATAATTTGCTGCTATTTAATCAAAGTATTACACTGGGGTTGTATGTAGGTATGGTACTGACAAATTATTCGACAAAATTAACGCATCATGCTTCCCTATAAATGTTCACGACAGGTCTCTTAATATCTTCAATCGTACATTAGGGAACTTACCTATACAATAACAAACGCATGATATTTTTTTCTATATTATATAGGTGATGAAAGAACTCTGCTCTGCTTACTTAATAAACCTATAATTTAGGTGCTAATTACTATTTGTCTGTATCATACACCGCTAGACGAAGGACCCACATTGCGGGTCCGTCGTTAGATTGAATATGACCCCATTCAACTTCAACATTCGTTTGGTTACTAGTAGAGTCGCTAGACTTCAATTTGTAGTTAAATGTTCGTAAATTTATCAAACGTTCCACAATTTGTGCTTCGTTCTTTATGAATCTTTGATGTTGCTTGGCGTTGAATGATGTGAAACATTATATTATAAATATTATAGAGTTTATTTTAATCATGTTGATTTTAAAACAATAATTAGTTTAGACAAAATGTTGAAATAGTTTAGTAACGTTCTACTGATGTTTCTTGTATCTATTTCAGATTTATATTAAAATTGTATTCCCATTTTATGATACTTGTAATCTTTTAAAGGAACACTGGCTACAAATTATGTTATATTCGTGCAATTACTTGTCAAATACAAATTAACATCAGTTAGATTCTGGACACATTGTACCTACAAATTCACGTTAGATTGGTTTTATACTCATATTTTAATCTGTATGTAGGTTATCAATCTGAAATTCTCTCATAATTATAAAATAAACGGTGTTTTCTGCTGTAAACATAGTTTTATTCGAGCACCCTTTATATGTGTAGTAGTAATCACTATCTATCAACACATAGTATACATAACAAAGTCACTTCCTACTGCCAGTCTGTCCCTCCCTATGTATGCTTTGGTCTTTGAAACTCCGCAACGGATTTTGATGCGGTTTTTTAATAGATAGAGTGATTTAAGAGGAAAGTTTATATGTATAATGCACCAGAGCGAAGGCGGGGCGGGTCGCTAGAAAATCTATGTTTTAATTGTACCTCTGAACAATCATTTAAGATAGGTTTAGGTAGTAGAGTTATTCCCGTAAATTGTCTCCAGAAACAACCATAACCTGACCATAAAAAACACAAGTTATATTGAGAAACATGTTAACTCTCTTGATTCGACCGTGGCATATTTATTATATATATATATATATGGTACAAATTTTGTACTCTAACCATTCGACACTGGCAAAAATAGCGAATTGTAGTTTTATTCTGTGGGATAAAAATGTCCTTGAAGCCATAGCCAAGAAGAAGAAGAAGTCTACTACTCTACGTTTTAGGGTAACTCCGTAACCCTCTACGGTTTTAGGAGTCCTTTCTAAGGGCTGTATTCTCTTGGCGCGTACAGGCCCAAGATAATACAACCGCTATGCTAGAGTAGAGGCATTAGCGCGTGTCAACAAGTAACATATTAACCTAACCTAACCACAAAAAACTAAAAAGCTACAAGCCGCCAAAAAACACATCAGTAAACAGTAGGTAAAGTAAATAAGGCAGATTTCATACTTTTGCTAATCTAGTTAAACAATTAATAATTTTGTTAGTGACATAACAAAACTCACATACATTATTATATTAATAATCGCTACAACAAAAATCAAAGTAAAATTATTTTAAATTATTTTTAGTTTTAATTTTTGAACTAATGATGTTGGACTTACAAAAGCGAGAACGAACATGAACTTGACCAATATTTGACGAAAGGTACTTTTACACATGGGGTGGGACTAACTTACGTATTTCTTTAAAAAAAAAGTAGGGTAATTTTATACAAGGGGCGAGGCATACGTATTTATTTTATTTAAAGAATGCAAAACGACAGTAGTTATGCACAAGAGGCGGGGCACGTGCGTACGTCATCTTTACTTTCACTAAAGGAGGGTAGTATAGGGGCGGAGTGTGGTGATGTAACTCTTTCAATATTATGCGATCCTGATACTTTGATATTTCCTAACCCGAGACACAGCGATTCTTTTTTTAACATTTTTAGTTCACATTAAATAAATACGTCAGTTATGTTGTAATTCTTGTATCATTATGGCTTACAAATTAGTTCTACTCTATGACATGTACGAATTGTGTAGGTACGACCGAATCTTTCTCTACAATAAAGATGGAGATGGAGTTTTTGGCCGGAATCAGGTGGAGTGGTTGGGAAACACGAAACATTGAGAATATTCAAAATTCACAAACACGACACTGGTAAAAATAGTCCCTAACGAGGATTGATTGCCATAGTTAGAAGAAGAAGAAAAAAGATGGCGATGTGGCAACCCTGCAGTTGCTGTCATGTCATAATTTAATAATTACCGTAGTAGCGTATTGTTTGTAATTTTGTATTCGCCGGGGATAAGTATATAATTAAAGTCGCCGGGGTTATTTATAGTGTTAGTAGTAATAACTACAGGTCTAAAATGAATGCCCCACCTACCTTCGAATCATTTTTGTTGTATGATGGAGAGAAAAAGTGAGGAAGAAATAACCTGAATTTCGGAATAAAGGTAATTTATTAATGTAGTGCCGATCATTAATATTTCTGCTTGTTTACAGGGTTCAAAAAGAAGAAGATACAAAAGTGCCAAATGCTGCGATATTTACTGTAAACAAAGAAGACCATACACTTGGAAATATGATCAGACAGTATGTATCAATTGTATCTATCAATCTCAGAATTCTGTATCCTCTATAAAGATTACAGAGAATACCTTCTTTGGCATCTTTGTTTGATGTGGTCTATACTAAGTATCTCGTAAGTGAATACAACAATGTTTATTGATTTCAGTCAGTTGCTGAAGGACCCAAAAGTTTTATTTGCAGGCTACAAAGTGCCACATCCTCTTGAGCATAAGTTTGTGTTGCGAATCCAGACTACATCGGACTACACACCTCAGGAAGCTTTCATGAATGCAATCACTGATCTTACGTCTGAGCTCTCACTGTTCGAAGAGAGATTTAAAGTAAGTTAAATTCCTTAAGTAATTTTGTAGATACATTTGGGAATTAAGTTAAAACTTTGCACTGCAGTAAGACTTATAAATACAGTATAAAAATTGTTTTTTTTTTTTGTCAATAATCTATGCCTAACAGTACCTTGCCTTCCATTAGTAATGCTTTTCACTCACTATTGGGCTATATCCAATATGTCATAACTCAGTGTTCAGCTAAATATTGTGATAATTGTTTCATGTTTCAGGAAGCAATAAAGGAGAAAAAGGAAGGACTGGATTAGACATTTAATATATTCATTATCAATAAGGGACTGTAAAATAAACTAATTTTAAAGTGAAAAGTATTTTCTTATGCCCTGAAACAAATGCAACCTAACCCTTTGGCTGTTGTTAAGCAGAAGTAGCAGTCTTTGCAGTAAGTATAAACTTTTTTAAAACTTGCTACAGTAACAAAATAAAACTGAATAATATCAATAACATTTTATTACCTTATAAAACCA
Source organism: Falcaria lacertinaria (assembly GCA_951449985.1). Taxonomy (NCBI): domain Eukaryota; kingdom Metazoa; phylum Arthropoda; class Insecta; order Lepidoptera; family Drepanidae; genus Falcaria; species Falcaria lacertinaria. The sequence continues at coordinate 8,696,419 of OX602111.1, read as the reverse complement.
TGTTATTATTTTGGTGTTGTTTCATTTGTTTTCCAATAAAGAAATGTGTAGAAATAGATATATTTTTAAAATCATGATTGTGATGGAAATTAATTAATTTGTGCTATAACATTTCTCAGATTGCATTATGTCCAGATAATGCAATTGAAAAATGACAGGACCTTTCACCTTATTGTAGTTAAAATGTTGTTAAAAAGTTAAAACATGCATGATTAACTTATAAGATCAATAAATCAGGTTGCTTATTTACAAACATTGTCTAACATAAACTTATACCATTAACAAACAACATATACCATTAGGATGGTAAACAAATAAATAATAAGTACTCAGCTAAAATGAGTAACAACAATATAATGGTAACATTAAAAACTAATCAATAAATAGTTTCCTCGTCACAGTTTTCTGTTGCATGTCCAAATACTGAAACAAGAAAAAGCTTTCATGAAATATAATATCGGGCCGATCACCACTCTATAACATGCAATAAATGCAAATAAAAAAGTGGTTTGACACTATTTAAATTATTGATATATATTTTGTACAGATACTAGCTGATCGGTTGTTTCCACGATTTTAGTCCCACAAAAAATTCTAATATAGGTACTAAACATATTTTTAAATTGAATTTAGACAAAAAAAAATGGTTATTACTAAATCAGTTGGTATATATGAATGTAGCGCTAAGTAACATTCTCCAATATGGCTGTATTTGTTTCTTTTATACTCTGTATAGTATAGTATATCAGTCTATAGATTGAATGATGGTAAGATGTACCTTCACAAATATCGCAATATTCCCTGGGTGCAGGCACGGTGCGCGTGTGCGTGTGGGGCGGGGGCGAGGCGTCGTCGGCCTGCCGCGGGCAATCCTCCGTGTCGTGAGCATCGAACACGTCACAGATGTCGCAGAACAGACGTGGCGCCACGGCGCGACTTTTACGCCCATTGCTTTAAACATTTCAAACAACTCATTCATAGTCTCGTGGCATCATAATATAATAAATCTCAATGGTGTCAATTCTATTGTACAAAATCACTAAACTAAACTAATTTGACAGGACTAAACATCTTGTTATCCCTTTGTCATGTGCGGGGTTAAATAAGGATGACAATACTTTTAGTCCCGCCAAATTAGTTAAATTGTGTACAACGGAATCGACACCAATGTCCAATAAAAACTATGTACGTACAAAACAGGCCCGTCATTCACCACAGTAGCGCCCTCTAGCGCCTGAACCCTTGCCATAAGCTGCTCATTCTTACGCTGCATGTCTACTATCACAGAGTTCAAGAATGTCACTTGACCATCCAACATTTCCTTCTCTTCCATGGACCTGTTAACATAAATTATTATTTCTAAGCAACACAACCATACCATGTACTTTCAAATCAAAGATGTCCTAAGGAATTGAAAAATCAAGATTTGAACAGGCAACTACAGCCTCAGTGGGAAGATTATTATATGTGTGATATTAGACTACAAATTTATAGTCTTGGTTGTTAAGTCTACTACAAAATATATGCTGTACTGCCAAGATGTGTACTTGAATATGTTCCCAACTTACTTTTGTGTTCCAGTGTCTCCTTGGCCTAATAAACCCATAGCATTATTGTCGTTTTTATCCTTCACCTTTGTGGCCATCTCCTTTTGTATAATGACTTTTTCTCTTTCTGATATTTCTAGTTTTGCTTTCAAATTCTGAAAAAATATATAATTTTAATCTTATAGTACTAAAAATAGACCCTCAAAAAACTAAATTACCTACTTGAAGAAAGCTTTTACAGGTTGTTAGTAAAAAAACTGTTACGCTTGATGAGCGTCCTTTCATTTGATACCTTCATCATATGGGTGACGTATTATTGACGCGACGCCCTATTGGATTAAAGATGGCGACATAAGAAATCATGCATTGTCACGGGAACCAAACACTAGGAAGTGGGTCAAATTTAAGTTGCAACATTTGAATACACTCCCACGTCCACAAAGGTGAAACTAAATAATAGCTTGTAAAATAATGAGTTTCATATTAACCGAGACACACCTTTAATTCTTCCTGTAATCTCCGGATGAAATCTTCTTTATCTTTTATATCTATGAGCTTTCGTTCCATTTCTGACTTTAAGTTAGTGCTGAAAAGCTCGTTCTTTTTAGCAGCTTCGGCGAAAGACTCTTTTAAAGTATGCAACTCTTTTGTTATGTTTTCTAATGTTTGATCTTTCTCTACATCAGTACTCTGTTGAATAGTTGCTAATTCTAATTTCTGAGAGAACTCTAATACTTTCTTCTCAGCTTCTTCAAGTTTTTGTTGCAATTCGTTTTGTTTTTCTATTTCTGACTTTACCTTTGCTTTGGCACCTTGTAATTCTTTATCATAATCATTTAGCCTAGATTTCAGTTCATGTTTGGCATGTTTGCTTTCTTTTTTATAATCTTCATACTGAGACTGTAGTTGTTTATTCAAATCTTCATAGTTCACCTTTAGTGCTTCATTAATATTCGTTAATTGCTTTATATCTTGATCAGATTTATCTAATAGTTTCTGCAGCTCTAATACTTTTTCTGTTGTTTGTTTCAATTCCTCTAGACTACCTTCCTTTTCTTTAATTTGAGTTTTCAAGGTATTTATTGTGTTGTTTAGAGATTCTATGTCATACTTGTATTTATCATTTAATTTGGCATTTTCAGTTTGAAGGTGTGCAATACTTTGTTGGCTTTCGTTTGCCCCGGACTGCAAGGAAACCTGTAACATATTAAATTGCAATTGTTTCTCTTCTAAGTCAGTATTTTTTTTCGTAATTTCTTGTTTGTATTGGGTGACTTGGTTTTCTAATTCCTTTAATTTCTTTGTTTCAGTCGCGATCATTTCGTTTTGAGATTTTAATAAATTATTCTTTTCTTCCAGTGAATTTTTCAATTCATTATTGATAGTTATATTTTGGTTCAGTTCCTTAAGGGTGCTTTCATATTCATCTTTAACTGTTTTCAATTGTCCAGATGTTTCGTTAAACTTAGCATCTAATGATGATTTGTCTTGAATTAAAACACCCATTTCTTTTTTAAGGTTCTCTAACTGGTCTAAGTGTTCTTTTAAAATGTTTTCTCCTATAGAAGAATTGGCCATGAGATTTTCGTGTTTTTGTTTGATTGTTGAAAGTTCCAATAATGCGTTGTTTAATTTTTCTTCTATATCTTTCTTACTCTCTGAAGTCTTAGTGAGTTTATCGTTAACTTGCGTTATTTGACGATCTTTTTCAGTGAGTATTTCTGAATTAGATTTAAGATCTACGTCTAACATATCTAGTTTTAATGTAAGCTCTTTAATACTAATAGCTTTTTCGTCTAGCAACTGTTTTAATCTTAAGTTTTCTTCTACATGTTTGTTTACTTCCTCACGGACAGTAGAAACATTGCTCTGGAGTTCTAAAATTTCCTTCTCATGGACAGACTTCTGGTTATTTTGCTGTGCAGTCATATCACCTAATATTTTCTGCAAAGCATCTTCGTGTTTACGTGCTTCCTCCAGTTTGTTATTAAGGTCGTTTTGCGCCTCTGTCAATTGGTCTACCTTTTCCATTAGTTTAACTTCAGACGTTGCACCATCCGCTTTCAGCAATGATATCTCTTCTTTAAACTTATCAATATCAACTTCTAACTTTTTCTGAATTATCTCATGTTCGTTAATGAGTTCCTTTTCTTTGATTTTGCATGCTTCTATTTCTCTCTTCAGAATATAATTCTCATCTAAAAGTTTATCATTACCAATTTGGAGATCTTGTAACCTATTATTTAATTCTGTTGTTTTAAATTCAAACTCCTTTAATTTCGTATCAGTTTCTTTAAGCTTTTCTATGTGTATATCGATAGACCTTACAAGCTGCCCGCGTTCTAAAGAATAGTCTTCTTGTAATTTGAATAGCGTTTGTTTCATCTCCTGTTCTGCTCGAGCGTGATTATTAGCTACCTCTCTGTTCTTATCTTTTAAGTCTTGTAGTTCTTTTTCAGTTTCTTTCAAGTGTTGAGATAATTGGTTATACTGGTCATTAGAGTCCGTTGCTTGACCAGTAAGGTTCATATATTCTGATTCAATTTTATCTTTAGTTTTTTGGAGTTCATTACATTTTTCAAGTGCGCTGTTAAATTGTCGCTGAAGTTCTCCAACTTCCAACTCCATCGCTGATATTTTTGTTTTGAGATCGTTATTCGCTTGAGTTAGCTCATTTACAGATTGCCTAAGCTTCTCATTTTCATCCTTTAATAATTTTAATTCGTCCACATTGACTGTAAACTGTGTATTCAATGTATCAAACTCAACTTTGCTTTGGTCTAACGCATGTTTATGACCTTCTATTTCTTTCATTAGCTGCTCAATTTTAGTATTGCGGTCTTCTATTTCTTTCTTGTGTTCTTCAGCTATTTTACTGTGTTTTATATTAAAATTAGCAGTTGCTTGCTCGTAATCATCCTTAAGTTTTATAATAACCTTATCTCTTTCATGAATTGTTTCTTTGTATTCACTTATGAGCTTTTCAGTTGAACTAGCGGAACTACTGGAATCGTTAAGCAATCTTTCGTAATCTTTAGTTTTCGAAAGTAAACTTTGCTGCAACTCCATTATTTCTGTCTTATTCTTTTCGCTCAGTACAGACGCTTCATTCAGCAAACTTTCATATTCGTTTACTTTACTCGAGTATTCCTCTTTAATACGAGCAATATCGTCTTGTAAGGATTTGAATGTCACCTCTTGTTTTCTTCTATTGTCTTCTGATTCTTCTAAATCTAGAATTTTAGCACTTAGTTCCATCTTGAGCTTGGTGATCTCTTTATTTAAGTTCACTTCGTGTTCTTTACTCGTGCCGATTACTGAAACGTAATGATAAAGAAAAGATTAATATTTTTCTAATAAATTACACTCATTACTTACACAACATGATTGAACTTACATTTGTTCAGTTCAAGTGTCTTATCATCCACAGTAGCTTGAAGCTGAGTTAATTTAGTGTTTAAATCGCTTATAGTGAGGCTATTTTCCTTATTCAACCTCTCGAGGTTTTGTTTCTCTGTATCCAGCTTAGACTCGGCTAGCTGCAATTTTGCTGTTAAAACTGAAACCTGAGTTTCAAATTCAGTTTGAGCTATTGCTATTTTAGATTTCGCTTCGTTGAGTGCTTTTTCCGACTCCGCTTTGACTCGAGTCAGTTCATCCGACATACTTTTACCCAACGAATCTTTCTCGTTTTCTTTTTCTCTAAGAAGAGCGTAAGCTTCGTCTAACAATTTCTGTAGTTCGGAGGATAAAGCTGAAAATAACATTAAATCTCTCAAAAACTATAAAAACGTAAACTCGTCTTAAACTTCAAACCAAAACAATTCAAAGATCAATCAACATTTTTGTTGTTTTTAACTTAGTTTATTTATCGAAATACGAGGTGAAATGTAATTCCTTGGAAGTGTATTCGATTGATTTCTTTCTCTCCCGTTACGCTAATAGAGAGACTGAAGTTCAAATACTGAATAAATGATATTAATAATATATGAAGCATACTCTGTGCAGCTAAAAGTTCCTCCTTATGTTGTTCTAAGATAGTGGCCGCCTCGGCGTTGCGCTGGTCCTCGATGGCCCGCATCGCTGCGGCAGTTGTTTCGGCGCGAGCTTGCTGCAGAGCCACTTCAGCTTCAAGCTCACGGATACGCTGTTCGCGGGTGGCTTTTTCTTTCTAAAGTATAATAGGTAGGGAGAATTGAGATTTGCTGTGGGTTTTACTATTAAAATTGGAGCCGCCCGACTGGGGACTGTACCTCTACAAATAACACTAGTTTCATGTAGTGTTGTGTTTCTGCGGTAAGTGTCAGTGCTCCACGAGGATACGCTGCGCTAGTAGCATTGCTGCTAAGCAAAGTGAGTCCTCATCAACAACAGGGTTGGCAACTCGTTAGTGATACCCCTGGTATTGCTAGCTGGTATAGGCTACGGTGACTGTTTACCATCAGGTGGGCCGTATGCTTGTGTGCCAGCAACTTAGTAGTATAAAATAAATACTGCGATGTTTCGTGACGACGGATAATGCAACTTGGAAACCATCGCGTTCCAGGCCCGTTTTTATGTGATCATGATCAATGTTCTCTTATACAGTTTAAACCTATTCAATGCCTTCTGTCTAAGACTTTCATCTACAGTATTATGTGTAAGCTGACAGCAACGTATCTCAGTTTTTAGGCGAATTCGCTAATCGGTTGGTGTTATTACACGGTATGTCCTTACGTGGCATGATGTAAATTTGTTAGACCCCACCATCAGATGGGAATAATAATTGCCAAGGAGAGAGAGAGAGAGAGAGTTTGACCACTTTGACATTTAAATTATGCATTATGTATCTGTTGAGCTTCTAGACGCGTATTATATTACAGTTCTTTCTTACCTCCATCGCCTCTTTGTATTTCTGTAAAATGAAAAATATACAGTTCAAGCATTTATATTACGTTTGTTAGCTGGCTTTGTACGCGTGGCATTAATTTAGTTTACAATTTCATAGGTTAAGTTGTTTTCGCGTTAACCTTAATTATTTTTCCAAAATAAAAGTTGCCACCCTATTAGTTCCCCACAGTAACATCAGCTGTCTGCCAGTTAAAGTCTCGTTCAAATCGGTCCAGGCGTTTTAGGAGATAATCCCGAACACAGACAGGCAGAAGAAAAAAAAATTGTTTTTTTACAGGTAACGTTTTTGACATTACAAACAGGCATTTCGATTTTATTCATAAGTATAGATAGATATATGTAATACGTTTACGGAAGGTAGGTATATTTACATTGTAATCTTCCTTGTTGATATTCTCCTCTTCGGTCCTGAACATGAGATCCTCCACTTTTTGCCTCTCATCGTCGAGCAATTTGTTGAGTTTATCAAGCTCCTCTTTAAGTTTGCCGTTTTCATTATTTGTCTGAGGGTTAAGAAACAAATATAAGTTTTGTTACAGGATTGGCCTTTGAATCCGTCCTTGACTGCGCGCCGTCATGAACAAAGCAAATTGCATTGGCGAAAAATATAATGGGTAGGTAGGTAGGTATTTTTTTGGTGTTATTACAATGTACTGGAGTAATTTATTCCACTTATACCTACACTTATTGTTTTGTTACGTGTATAAGGTAAAATTTTATTTTTACATTAAATTAACTATTTGGTAGGCGGATGTCTCAAAAAGATGTATGGTTGAAATAATATAAACCAAATTAATATTAATAATTAAAAGCCCCTTGGTATTTAGTATAAAAAATCTATCCCCACTCTGGTCATGTCCCTTATGGCAAAGAGTACTAGCTATTACTTGGCCGTGACTTCGCGCGCGTAGCAATAAAATACATAACCTGTTACTATAATATAATTAAGATAATATAGCAGTATACAGGTGAAAAAGAAAATTATAAAATAGGTAAGTAGTTTTTTAGTTTATTCATTACAAACAAAAATAAAAATCTTTTCTATTTATAAATATCAAATATATAAAATATCAGATAATTAAAGTGAATGTAACCTGTGTAGCCTGTTTCTTGAGCTGCGTGAGCGCACTCTCTGCGCGTTCCGCCTGAAGCGATATCTTCACTACTTCAGCGCGCTCCAACTCTCTCTCCCGCATCAATCGCTCCAAATGTTGCTGTTTCTCTCTCAGGAGCTCCTGTTTATAAATGTATATTTATTTAAACATCAGATCTATGTCATGATAGCCCATGTGGTCCAAGTTATAACCGAGGCATGTAGGAGGTAGGGCGAATTGTGATCTCCCGTATGTTTTTCACCTTTAAAATTTTGAGCCGCCCGGCCGGGGACTATACACCCACCTTACAGAAGACCGCTGTCAAAATGTATAAATAACACTACTTTGATGTAGTGTTGTGTTTCTGCGGTGAGTAAGGTTGCCAGTGCTCCATGAGGATACGCAGCGCTAGTAGTAATGCTAGCACACTGAGTCCTCATCAACGATATGGTGCCCAACGCGTCAGTGATACCCTTGGTATTGTTAGTGGCTATTATAGTATAGGGATACTGCTTACCATCAGCTGGGCCGTATACGTGTGCCAGCTTAGTGGTATAAAAAAACCTTCCAATGAGTGTGGTTTAATTAAACCACGAGCTTTTTGGTGAAGAAAAACATTATGAGGAAACCTGCATGTGTCAGGGAAGCGTTCAATGCCAATCCGCACTAGGTCTGGGGGCGTAGAGAATTCTTCGCCTTTGTAAAGAGCGTAGGCTGGTAGGGTAAAAGAAAAGCTACTACAAGACGAGAGTTGTTTATGACATCAGCGTTTTTCGTCCCAATAGTCTTTACGAAGGCGAACGACCTATCGATCACCACTTGGGCCCAGTAGGGATTCGTGAAATCGTACATCATTGTTTTCATCAAACGTATGACGATGTTTTCTTTCACGGAGCTTATTCATAGTCCCATAAATCTCTTTGATTTATGGTAAAAAACTTATTGGTCATTCAAACTCGAGTAATATGAGAAGGCACTTGGGCAAACCATAAGAAGACTTTGGAATATAAATGTAGGTATATTTATTTTACTACGGATAAGCAATGCTCGCTTATGGATTCCGTTTACCGAGTATGAACAATGATTTATTAAACTATTAAGAGTGATTGAGTTTACCGATGTTCCTATTTTATGTTTACAATCAATGCATTATATTTCTGTTTTACTACTTACTTGCAAGATTACGTAAAATAATTATATTATCTAAATACCTTATATAATTAGTGTGATAACACTAAATATGACGATATTTTTAGTAAAAAAACCATTACGTTATTATATAATGCGTATATACAAATTAAGTATTATTATTTTGTGTGTAATTACAATAATATCTAATATTTTATAACAACTTATCCTTATTCTAACGAGGTATATTTCAATAGAATATAAATGCAGTAATGACTACATACAGACTAAATATTTAACATACATCTTCAGCATCTTCTTAATCGAATAACAGTTGAATCTCCATCTGATACTTCTTTAGCCTGCAACAACATTATAACACCAGCCCCAAAAAATAACAAATAATATTAACTGCTAAAATAACCAAAAAAATATTTTATTCGTAAATTTTCGATAAACCAAATCTCGCCAAGGATAGTATTCGCAATTCCACTGCTAACATGACTGAGAAAAGGTGTACCCGGGGTTGTAGTCCCGGTTGCCCTCCTCTAAATCCGGCCCTGTAAGTAAAGGGAGTGGGTGGTTCAGCTTCCCCCTAGAAATGAAAAAATAATTCCATATGCTCTATTATCTTCTTCCTCCCTTCCCCGAGTGGTCGTAAATCATCAACTTCCAAGAAAATTCAATGAAGTTACGTTTAAGTGCAATTACAATTTCATTGAAGCACGTGCTAATAAATTAAACATCTCATTGCAGTATCGTATATCGTATAGCATCTATAAATATTATTGGTATCACATACCAACTACTTATCTTTCCTCGCAAGCTATACCACTCACACGTTGGCTCTTGGGGCATTTATATCTGTCCATTGCTGTTGATGCTCACCATGGCTAGGGTTAAAAGACTCCTTAAATAAACTGACTGGTCTTGACCACAACGAAGATATTTCGTCTGGATATGCCTCCTCCCAGAATTGACTGTCGCAAGTGCGTCACAGCTGCATCACATGGTTCTTTGAATCGGTTGTTGCTTTACTTTACAACAATATGTACGCAGGTATGTACTTTTAGTTCTTGTTGCAATTTTCACGTGCAAGTGACTTGTTTTATATCTACATCGGAGAGGGTACTTAAATCACAGAAAATGAATACGATTCGATGATTAGTAGGTATAGATTCGCATGATACTTGACTTTATCATAATTCTTCTCTCTATTAAAAATAAAGTCAAGCTTTTTTAATCCTCATACAAATATGATTACATCGATAAAATTTGTATGAAAACATGAAAATAGTCCGAATTGTCCCATTACCATAGGCATGTATGATAATGTAATCTCCTCAGATAAGGAAGTATTTGTTTCATGGTTGTTACAGCTAAATACTCTCTAGATTAAGATTTTGGCTTTTAAATATTTCATCCCGCAAACTAGACATCCTATACATACCTACGCGGTATGATATTATATTTTTAATGTTACCTTACAGAAGCTCACAGTCAGTGTAACGAAATGATCTCAGGTGGGCGGATTCCCATGCTTATGTTCAAATGTTGAGCGAAATAATGGCTTGTAGGGCATTCCCTTGTTAGTCTCTATTTCAAGTGCATACGGTATATATTCATTTGTATTTTTGTATTGTTGATTAGTAACGTGAGATAAGGTAGAGATATAATTAGATTAAGGTAATACTCTTTTCTTTAGTTTAATTTCAGGGCTATACATATATTAACCAGATATCATAACCTATGTCCCACCTCGTATAATCGTTATTATACTAGCTGCGACACGCGACTTTACCCGTATGTCATTTTACACACGTTTTTCGGTGTGTTGGGACAGTATTGTCTATAATTCTATATGCATATCTATCACTTTATAGAGTTGTATTTTTTTCGCTGCAGCAGATGAAGCCAGTGTTCCATTATTCATATTACAATTCTTTAAATAAAGGCATGCTTCTCCAATCAGCCTGTTACTCTTTCGGTGACAGCTTTGTGTTAGATTCTGGACATTGCTTACAAAATGAATTACGATATATTTATGTATTTATTGCAAAATGGATTGTTAGATTGTAGTAACTGTTTAGGTACCTTTTGCTTTTAGAATAAAAACCTAATTACTTTACTAGTAAAAGACTGTCAATTACTAGATATAAATAGCCGGTTGTTACAAAACAATACAATAGTCTAGAAACAAAGGCAAGGCTAGAACTGTTGCCGGTCACGATCAACTAGAATCATTACAACCATGCTACAGCAATAAGCTAATTCCTTGACTTATCATCAAGAAGACCATTTTTATCAAAAACAATGTAATATTTGCAAAGGGGTTCTCAAGACTGAAGATAACAAATGACAATCTCTATTTAGAATTTGATCCTTATATTGACGATTGGATTAGTTAAAATTCAAGCGAGTAGTGTTATTGCGATAGCGATAGTCTATCGACAGTATCGTGACCTCGATAATCAGTTACTTTATCGATAATCCTCGATAGGATTAGAAACTATCGACCTTTGACGATACTATCCAAACTCATTCTATCGATACTATCGATAATATTGATCTTTAGCAATAGTATTACATATTTTTATCAATCGATACTAACTATAGTATCGTATCTATAGTATGGCAGAATTACAATAGGACTATTCGCGCTATCGACAATGTCAACTATCGATACCGAAACTATCGCTATTGCAACAACACTACAACCAAGCCTTAAAGTACCTAGTCGCATATGGTACTTATTTACTGACATCTGACGGCTAACTCTACAGCCGCGCGCGCTCTTTGGTCAAATCAAATAACGCGCGCTACCCCGGCTTCCTGTAATCTACACTAATACGAGTATTATAAAGAACAAAGATTTGATTTGACTACTAGACCGATAAGAAAAAAAATTAACCATTAGAGGCAGACATTATCCCTGATGAACATACTACTAACATAGCTACTAACTTTTTACCGCCAGAAAATTCTTCATTCCTACGGGAAAACGGGTTGACTATATTGCTACGCGGGCGGATTCGCGGGGAAAAAGCTAGTGTTACATAAATGTTACAGACTGTAACACATTTATTCACCTTTTCACAAAATCACTCCTACAGATAGCAGGAAAGCGAGAGGAGAGAAAACTGTTACACATCAATAAATAATCTGTGTAAAGAGGACTTTCGATAAGCCTAATGCCACTAGCAAAGAGTAGAATATTACATAGGGGAGTCAAGCAAACACCTGTCCTACCAGATGAGCGATAGGAGGGGACTTTGGTCATATAACTCATATTTATATGATGCGTTCGATCGTTATTATAATATCATACTTTTCAAATTAATCTGACTTGAAACGCTATACGACGACGCGGGTAGAGATACCCCAGGGAATAAGGTATGTTATGTTTTAAATATAAGTTTTAAAAACACAAAGGTTTTCTTCTAACTCAGTTTCAACTGTACTATATCAGCAATTTAACCAGCGATAAGCATAATATATTTCCACTTCTTATCGCCAAATTATCCAGTAAATATGATTTCAAATGACATTTGATTTACCTAATACATACATTTAATGTTTTTATCTTATTGTGTTCTCTGATTCAGTGTAATATTCTGGACCGTACGATCTTAGCCTATTAGGTACACCAACCGTACATAAATATGACTAAGTCCAAAGATAAACGCAGCATCGGTTATTCACTATTGAATTATTCAGCAGCACAACGAGCACAATACTCTAGGGAAGTAGTCATAGTATGTAGAATCTGTGGTAAATGCCAGTTCTATAGAAAAATTTAAAGGATACGCCTACAATTTACATGTCTCCATGTTGAGAGTGATTACGTAGTAGGTACCTAGACCTACACATGTTTTCTGCTAAGTTGAAATACTTATGGAACTGTCGTGAGCATGGATTTTTCCAAGTAATATTTCTTGTTAATTATTAACCAATTATTGTAGTAGTCAGTAGTTTGAACCTACTACATTATTAATAGCCGTCTTTCTTCACTAAGTTTTTCAGTCGTGAATAAAATTTGGCTTCCTTATGCTCGTTTACCACCTTTGTGGTATGAAATAAAAAAGAAATTAACCATATCAAGCGTCTCGAAAATTAAACCTAAGTAACACTGATTGAAATCTATAGCGCGTTTAGTAATCCACTGTCTTCGAAGCTTAGTCTAAATATTTTCACGAAGCAACGACGGGACATCCTACCCCTGCTTGTATCGATTTAATTCAACGCTATGGCTTCCTCGCTAGTCTAGCAATAAATACTAATTAATACAACTAGTGATTTCGATTGAAAAATATTTTAAATCCCCTACGTAGGTATTTATCGATCTTACCCACATATACGTAAGCATGGCATTGACTTCGGTTTCGGATTTCGGTACCTACTTACTAATATATCGTGATAAGCTATTGTAAAAAGCTCTCTAATGATAACCGCTTCCATATATAGCGAAAATAAGTGTTAGGTAAAGAGTCTGTCTTAGTTACATCCGAGTGTGGACAGACAACTTAACTTAGGGATCGCAAGCGTAGAACAGTATGCATGGCGCAAGACTGACTGCTGAGATTAACACCATCACTCACTACTGAAGTAATGAGTCTACAACCTAAAAGGAAGCTGGTATTACAAAGACAATTTGTCTTTTTAAATGTGTAACATTACAAAACGAAGCATGGAAAGGAGGACAAAGCGAGACGTTAGATAATGGGAAAGGCTTAGAAGATTGATTGGATAAGCGAGTCTAATCCACGACTGGCGGCTCAATTCATTTAGAATGCTCTACTTGACATTTTAACATTATTAATTCTGAACAAAGCTACTTCAAAGACTGCTAATACCATTATACCCGAAGCTAAAGTTTTCTTTGAAAGTAAAATATACGTAAAACGTAATCATATTACGGAAGGTACATCTACTTATCTAGTAGGGCATGCTGAGAAAAGCTAAATGTTAAAAAGGTATCGTAAAGATCCTGAGAACGTAAACTACCACGTTTCATATAGATCAAGTAGGTACCAACAATTGCACACTGGGGCATGCTGAGTGCTGACGTTAAAGCATTTGTACAGCTATATTAGCCACCACAGTTCGAATCCAGAAGTAAAAGGTCATGTCCGTATCAAACATTTAATGAAACACTGCATAATAAATTAAGTCTGCTTGTTCTAACTCTGTTATCGTCCAATCATAAAACGAATGATACCAAACTAACATCTAATCAAACAAATGAGCGACGTTATTTTGGTGTAATATTGTTGCACTCAATTATCGACTCCGTGATGTTTGATATGAGGTTCAGTAACGGGATTCTATGAGTTTGCAAGATGGCGGCGATGACATACACAATAATTCCTTCTGGATGCGAACTTAGCAAGTGCAATAAAACAAGTTAATTGAGTTTTAATACTTTATTATCACCTTGAAGGAGGAATAATGCAGGATAAGGTAATGAATACACACCGAATACAGTACATTTTATCCAATGTTCTGGTCATTCAGTTTATTAAATACATCTTAATTACTTATATTATTAACAATTAAACTCTAGCCTATTGTTGTTACACTAATAGTAGTAGTTATTACTAGATATAGTAAACATTATAAAGTGTAAAAACATCTAAAAAGAAAGAAGGAATGCTCGTGTTGGAGTGTAATCTTAAATTTATGAATATTATCGTAGCTTACAGGCACTGGTTGATAAATTATAGAGGAAGTTATATTAAACATGGATTGTACCATAAATAATTAACAATACAATTCAGACCACAGTGATAAATAAATATAAATTAATTTACATAATAAACCAAACACTATCACAGTTTTGCCTCTAATAATAGCTAAGATTTATTCGTTTCAGACAGTCTGTATACATAATAAACTATAAATATAATGCATTGATCGTGAAAACTGCTCTTCTATTGGAACATTTAAAAATATGGTCCTATTTGTACTTTTAGTGCGATATCGTATCGTAGACAGAATATTGTCTCTCCATATAATATTACTGTGTACATTTATGTAACATTAAATTGTTTTAAATAAGAAATTCTAGAACGGTTTGTTAGAATTTTAGTTTGTAAGTAATACAATTCAATTACAAAAAAGAAAACACAAGACAATCGTTGTTCGTTTCAATTAGTACATAAACTAAATCAAACTTAATAAAAACAGTCGAGAACCCGATATTGTCGACGCAATAGTTGGTACACAATGAGCCTGCACGTGTGCTAAACTTCAAAACACCGCATTTAGAACGTCACTGTACGCATCACCGTGACGCCATCACAAATGCAACTGACCGTGACATTGCAATGTCAATGTCATTGTCAGTTGACAAAAATGACGTAGGACATCAGCTTTTGCGTGGTACCAAATGCAAGTAAACCATTTGACGTTTGGCACACGTACTGGTACGTTTGTGGGGTCTATCGCGCCGCAATGGTGGGGTACTGTACCTGGAGCGCGTTCTTGGCGGACACCGGCGTGGAGGATGCGCGTGGCCCACCCATACGCTGCCGTGCCACACGTGACGTGACGAGACCGTGACGTGGCGTGACGTGGCAGGCGTTAGTGACAGTGCGAATGCGACAAACATGAGGGAAAACAACACGCGTTAACGCACTCAAACTACCACTTAACGATGTTAGCAATAAATAAAAACCAGCTGCAAAATTCAAATGTTATTATTTTAAGTTATAATTTCCATGTTTATTAACACGCGAAGTCTGAATGAGACACAATGTACTAATAGAAAAAGCTTCGAGCCGAGAGCTGTTATTTTACCGTTGTCCTTGGGTAAATTTTGGTAAAACAGATCTGTAAAATGAACCATCCACTTTAAACTGATGTACATACATGTATGTACGTTTGATATTGTTTGTTTAAAAAAAAACATTTTCCAGCTGATTTTAATATATTAATTTCTTGGTCATAATTTTTAAGGATATGTTCTAGCTATGTTGGGAACATCGTCAAGTGGTAACGTACCATGCATTTACTGTGCACAGAAATGCAAAGTAACTAAAATGAACAAACAACAAGTCATCGACATGTCATTTGTGTGAGCAAAATTAAATTCATAGAAGCTCTATAAAAACTCTAAACCTTACTAAAGAGTTGCTGATGGTGATGTGCATCAATCATGTAAAATTCTTTAAATATACCAATATACATAATATATAAATATAAATAATAAGATCAGATCAGATCCATTACAATGAAGTTAGATCGCACGGAAATGTTCAGGCAACACATAGGTGCTGTGCTATATAAGCTATATTGTTTTCAAATTTAATTTATCTGACAAATTAAATATGATGTTCTTATGGAGCTTTTTGCAAGTATATAGCTCGCAAAACCATAGCAAGGTAATTCAAGAAAGACGATCAAATTAGTTAAGCAAAAACGTTAATAAACACAACAAACGTATCGATAGGTTTACGTATAAATTGTACAGTCCTAATAGGGGGAAATCTTAAAAATAATATCACAGGCCGAAAATATATTCTTTAAGATCACTATATGATTGCAGTCTTCAACTAAATGGAACTAAAATAAGCAAACTAGAAGCAGATCACATAAAAATTTCACTACTTCGTTGACCATGATCCATTATAAGAAATAAAATAAATATAGTAAATCAAAGAGTAAGTTGTAAAGTAGCCTATTTTACAATATAGTCTTTGATTAACTATGTTTGAATAGGTTAATTTTAAATAGGTTATAAAAATTAACACAAGGGCCAAACCAAGGAGTGCCAGCTACAGACAAAACAACTCAAACCGAAAATCATGCAACGAAAAGCATTACTACTGGAACAACCTTGCTTCTGCGTATCACACTTTCCAACCACATCCCATCTGCGTTGACCAGGGCAACACTGGTGGCGTATTTTTTAATTAAGTATAGCTATTGTAGATAAAGTAAATCAAGCAAGGACGGAGTACCCAGATTTCTTTATTTCCTGACGGCACGTAAACCACCCACCCATGGGGGATTAACGTCCAATTAAATAATCTAGTAACAAATTAAGATGGCTCCGAGCGTCGTTCAGATGTACACGACATAAGGGTAGGTAAACTGGAAAGGCGACACGCAGGAGAAATGGTAGCTCTTCCCGAAGCCCGAAAAATGAGTGCGCGACGGCGGCATCTCCACGAATATGTCCGTAGCTGCGGCGACCCCGCGGCTGGCCCTCGTCACGGCGGCCGGCCGGCCCGCCCACCGCACCACCTCGCCCCCGCGCCCCGCCCCGCTGCCACTGCTGCTCGACCGCGACCGCGACCTATCTGAGCGGGACTCGAAGCTCACCACGCTCTCCGAGCACCGCCACGACTTGGGCAACGTCTCGCTCGCCCACCGCCGCGGGGTGAGCTCCTTGCTCTTCTCCCCGGCGTGAACTACAATGTCGTAGTACACTCGCGGGGGTGGGAGAGCGATGATGGCGCAACGGTCGCGCTCCACGTGACGCACGAGTAGAGTCTTGTCGAGCAGGCTGGGTGCGCTGCGATGCGGGGCTCGCGGGGTGCGAGGCGAGTGCGGCGAGCGGGGCTCGGCCGAGCGCGCGCGGGGCTAGCCTACCTGAGCGCCCAGCGACGTCACCCCCAGCCTCACCCCTGCGCGGGAAGAAGCCACTGACGTGCCCAGCGACGTGAGGGACTCGCGCGAGTGTGATCGCCGCAACACCGGCGTGGCCCGTCCGTTGCTGTGGATGGCACACGCGCCGGGCTTGCGGTTGGACGGCGACCGTGACACCTTTGAGATCGGAGCGAACAACCCGAACCGGGGCGCGCATTCGAAGTATCTGCAACGGTAGCCCGTTAGTTGCGGCGCGATAAGCTCGCCTCTATCGAACCTTCGATTGCATTCCATACCTCTTTCCGTCGACGGAGCCATCGTTTTTCCCAAGTGGATCGTCGAGCTCCACACCAGCCCACATGCCCGGGGCGAAGTCTGTGACGCCGACATAGCGCAAAGTTCCAGCTTTGCTTCCGCGGCTGCTCGATACTATAACGCGGTCACCCATACGGACTTCTCCATTCGTTGTGGTTGAAATTGAGGCATCTGATTAAACAAAATCTTTTAAGAATCTTATTTCACTTTGGCAGGCATAGCTTCTATACAAGTCGATTTACTCACTCATCTTACTGCTGACCATACTGCGAATGCTGCCATTGGGTGAAAGGGTGCGCCTAGGGCGCGCGGTGCCCGATGGTGGGCGCTCGAACACGCTGCCGGCATCCGACACGGGGGAAGCATCGTACACTCCGTGAGTCACGAAGGGGACGCGTGTCAGACGCGTTAGCCGGGAGAACACTCCGCGCTTCTCTGAACATTGAAAATAGCGCACTCCACCAACGGAGCCATCGTTTTTCCCTAGGGAGATAAACACTTTGTCAGAATATAATATATATTAAGAGAGGTAGGTTATCAAATTCTCATTCAAGTATGTAGTGCGTACCGATTGGTTCGTCAAGCACTATGCCAGCCCATTCTCCGGGCGCGAACTGGGTTTCTCCGATGTATGCGATTTGACCAGGTTTGGTGCCGCCTACCCAGACGCGTTCGCCAATTATGAAACTATCGGTGTCCTCTGTCAGTATGACACTGTGATCTGAAATATCAGGGAAGTTATTTTATACACGAGTGTAAAACATCATCGAGAAACTTCAAAAGAAACCTGCAAGCATAAAAGGAGAATATAAATTAGCAAAAGTGCCCAAGTAAGACTGGATTTAAATTATTTGTATCGAATTGAAAACTGCATGGGGCATACATTCTCTATTCCTAACACATAATTATGTGTGCACGCGACGTGAATACCGGTTGTATCCTAGTGCATTGTCCACCGAGGTACGATTTGCAATCCCGTTTGCATATCGCTACGTTCCGTTCCATTGTAATTATCTACTTTCCTTCATTCATGTCTCACGTGCTACAAACTGCATTTGACTTTGATGCCACGATGACACAGAGACCAAGCCCAGATGCCATCGCCCCACAGAACTGTGCATAGCGTACATTGCAAACACCAGAAGCAACAACCACAGGCCGATTGGCAGACAAATCTAAAGAGCATGTGATGTGATGAGTGATTTGAAGTATATGGTATGTGCGTGTGTATGGAATAATGTAAAACACATAAAACATGAGCTCGCTGCAATTTGGATTCCCTTAATAACACGTACCAAACAAAAAGATTTGGATAAGTTACGGTTACAAATGATTAAATTCTACGTCATTTTAAAAGTACATAATTTTATTAAGGAAATCGATTCCAGCATCTAAGATCCACATAATATAACATTTCAATAAATTAAAATGAAGTCATGCATAAACATGGAAGAAAGTAATAAACATAGCGTATCGTGTAATTGGATAGGTTCGTTACGAAATGTTACATAAGGTGGTTTTTTTTACATACAGGTGTCGTGGGGTGGGTTACCTGAGGACCGCCTGAGTCCGGCCTCGCTGAGGCGGCGCGGGTGCTTCTCCCAGAGAGCGTCCATCGAGGTCACGCTGTAGGTGCTGCTGGCTGGCCACACAAGCGACACACACACACATTAACCGCTAGCCACCATGCACAAGGCGCAACCTACTTCACACAACATTACAACGTCCATTGCACAACTGACTAATGCGTATTTTGACATTTACTAGACATTTTAGAAAACTTAATTACTTCACGGTTTTTCACACGGCATTATCTATTGTTAAAATAAATCTGTTAATGGTTATTTGTTTATTATTATTATCCACATGCAACGCAGAGAAATTATTGTGAGATTGTAATTAATGTTATATTCTTCAAGAATTTCATCGTCTTTTACATAATACGACCCGCGGATACTTAGTAACTCGTTTCAGCAGATGGCAGATAGGAACTCAAAAACGTAGTTACATAATTGAAATAACTTAAAGTCACAAAAAACCAACCGATGTTGACAATGTTAAGATCCTTTATAGTGGTGCCGTTTTTATAGTAGTTGGTGTAACTGCTGAGGGAGCAGTAAAAACTAACAAAACAAAAGGATACGTATTATGATTTAATTTATAAGACAATGCGGTTAATTGGTCGTAGGCGACTGCCTCTGGCGACACGAACGGAAACGTTGCAGTGGAATCGTACGACGATTCATAAAAACTTCACTTGACTCATAGATTAGATTTTGTTAACAACAGATAAGAATCGACATGCTGTAGGTATTTATTAAGCGTAATCTACGCCGAAAAGTAATTATTCCATTAGTAGTATTAGATAATATTCTTATATTATTGTGATTTACTTTTCAACTTAGTTGCCTTTATACATTTTTCACGTATAAAATACAGTTTACTGTTTTAATTTTTATACATATGTACGGACATTCAGTTTAGCGGATTTAATATTTAGAACCGAGTTTAACTTAGAAATTATAGGTGTTACTCCATAAGTAGTATTAGATTTTTGATTACTTTATTTACTTTTAACTTATCCGCCTTTAATCTCATGCTTTTCCGCATAAATTAAAATTAATTGTTAAAATCTAATTTGAAATACAATACTGGTTTAAGTATTCAGCGGTGAGTTTAACCTAGATTTTATAGTTGTATCTGGGCTTAAGAGTCATGCGATGCCACCACCTGATGATGCCGTATGCATATTAATCACCATTACCTCCACCTATACGGTTAATTATAACTAAGTACTGATGGATCCTACATCCAACTGAGTCAGATGACAAGAGGCACTTACTAGATGCCTTGCGGTGCGAGCGCGGTCTGTCCGGCAGACTGCTTGTAACCTCGTCCTCTTCGGCTTCGATCAAGTCTGCTCCACAATGTCGGGTAGAAGAGTGAAAAGTATGAACGTTATAAACAACATTATTTACAGTTAGAACAAATTGTGATCGGGTGATAATAACGCGAGAACATGCGTGCTTGACTAACATATAAACAATAAGCATGTACCATGCTCGATTGCAGTGCTGTCATGCAATCCGAAAGTAGTTGTTTCCAGAGTTTCAGCAAAATAATTTGAGCTCACCTGATAGATGTTTTCTTGACAAATCGTCACTGAGCTTCCTCAGCGAATCCGAGGTGCTGCCGTCTACGACAATAAAAACAATGACACGTAAAGCAACAAAAAATAAAAAGAAAAACAGCTTGACAAAAAGTAGACAACATACATTAGATAATTATTTCGAAAGATACAGAAAATGTAGATTAATATTTAGGAACATAAATGAAAGACATTGCACATAATAAAGACAGCATGATACGAAGGCGTATTGGTAGGTTTGGTGATGTTTGTTTGCAATTCAGATAGGGCAGAGTTCGAGAAACCATACTATATTTAAATGTGTGGAACACCCACTGGTTAGACAGAAGGCACTGGGTACATAGAGACGTTTGAGTAGGCTCTCGTAAAACATTCCATCGCCGTGGGTGATAACATTTTAACTTCACTATTGTTTATTCACAGACTTGATTAGGCTATTTCGATTAGTTCTGCTTAGCTAAGCAGCCGCGCGATAAATTGAATCATTAGTTGCTCTGTCCGTGACACATTTAATGACATGACGATGCTACGGAAGCAACTGCAATGTAACTAGTAAAACTAAATGTGACTGTTACCGGTAAAACTGATTAACTGTTTTCTTTTATTACTGAAAACACTTACAACACTATGAATTGTCAGCAGTTTTAACGCAGGGGACGCGTGTGGTGTCGCCCAGTAGGTTCTGGCGAGTGTCCGGCACTGATCGTCCAAACGCTGATTAATCATCTGCGACAACTGCGCAGTGGGCCGGCCTTGCCTCGAGCGTGGGCTCAACGCATCATAACTTACATAAAGACATACAGAGGCTCAAACCCTACCACACCTCACTACACAAGTGGAATCCACTTGCTACTTAAACAGCGGAAAATCCATACCTAAGTTTTAAAAAAAACTAACAGCTAAATGAAGCAATATATCTTTCACACACATTGTGTATTCAATGAAATCATTATTCACAATCACATTCTTATGTTTCATTCATAGGCATACATAATATGACGAAAATGTGTGGGCAAAAGATGTTCATGATACTGATTATTTGTAATTCAAACGGAATTACTTCGGCAACAGAGTAAAGTATACCAAAAAAATTCATTTTGAGAAGACCTTAATAACAATAAAAGAAACGAGAGCATTATCTAACTAATTGTCAAACGAATGACACAAGCATGGCATATCCGAATTGAAATATCTTAGTGATTTATCATTATCTGCGAACGGTGAGACCATAACTCTTGCAAAATGTCGTCTATCAATTAATAGAGATATGTATGTGACTTGACGTGACGAGTTAAATGAGTGACAGTGGAGCATGGCGCACTGCAGTTGCTTATAAATTATACCCTATAAGACCACGACGATAGCCAGACTATTACTATTTTATTCCCAGTTGTTAGTTTCCCATGAATACCGAACTCATGGTTCTATATGACAAGACGAATTTCTGTGTAAATAAAAGAATCGGAATAATACCTGTATATCACGTCTCGTTTCAGTACTATCCATGCGGAAACACACCATGGCTCCGACCGATTTGTCCAAATTTTGCCACTTTATTTTTAATTGTCAACATTAACATAACAAGAACACATTTTTTCACGATTGTCGGTCAAATGACGGACTTCTTTTGTCATGGTAAGAAGACATTTGTCATTGTTATTGAACACGTTCAAACTCTGACAACATGTTTGTGAATCTAGTGACAGGGATGAATGACTGCTATAAAATAATATCACAAATATCACTAGTTTAAATCATGTTTTGGTAGAATTTATATGGAATGGCAGAATAAAAAATGTATTTTTTAAAATATACAAAAAGATAGCCTTTCTGATAACGAGTCCAAATACTACAATATCTGTGACTGTATCACAGCAGGTAGTTATACAATGAGACAAGCCGTGATCCCACGCTAATATTCATGAACTGCTCTCGTCTCGTGCACACGGGGGCGACCTAATCTAGTTCCTAACGTTCTTCTCCATGAGTCATACATTTCTGCTAAAATAACATAAGCACAAATAATTAGGAAAAATCTAGAATCATCAAAGCGTTACACAATCATGGTTAACAGATATGGTGTAACTGCTACAACAAGCATGGACATTATTTATCCGTTTTATTAACACATTCCGAACTTGGTCGCAAAGAACGAACAATCCTTGAAACGACATCGCGTTTTGTGGTCAAGTTCAAGTAGACATTGCCGAAAATATTGCAATGGAATTCTAATTCTTACCTAAACGTTGTAAAGAAGAAATTGAGTTGCTTGAAACTTCTTTGTTATAATACAACTATATCAGATGTTGACAATCAAACAGGCGTGTTCTGCAGCAAGTAGATAACACTTCAGAGGTACACTAATTAGACAATTAAGGGCAATTTCGCGGGCGGCTCATACCGGCCGACCAATTGATGCAACACATGTTGCAGGACTCATGCAATTCTCAATGGCTATAACATTTCAACTAATAGCACAAACGAATCCAGCGTCATTTAACAATTTTACAGCAATTAAAGCGAAATGGCTCTCTAACATGGCGTGAGGTTTCTTAATTTTTAACAACTCGCAAAGCTTTTCCGTCGAACGTAATTAATGATCAGATGCTTTTCGCATCGGTTATTCGTCACGCAATAATGTATGTGCAGGAAACACTTTGTTTAATGTAACTTTTATATGTACACTTATAGTATTAAATCACAATTGTAAAGTAGTACATAAATGTAATGCAACCAGGTTATCAGGAAGTGTTAATAGTGCACTACACTGAACTAAAATATTTGACCGAGTTGGCGGCCGTGTGGCCGCCACATACCGTGATCCCAGTTATCCGTTACAGCCCAGATCAAATGAGATTCCATTGAAGCTAAGTCAATAAACATCAGTGACTCAACATTGCTATATGTCTAGTCAAAGTTATGGATCAACCAGTAACAATAAATATTTCAACGTGAAAGATGATTGCAATTTTATTGATTCATTGAGTCATGCCTCCACGGAGACAGCGTTTTTTAAAAATACAATAAATAAGCAACGCAATTTGTATTCTCTGGCGAATGACAATAAAGACCCATCGGACCATATATGGCATCTTTTGCATCCACAAATGGTATTTCGAAAATATAAGACATCGGCGACCTAAAACAAACTGATCACAGTTGTGTCATTCAGAACACACGAGATAAATTATTTATTATCCATTTAAAGCTCTATGTGGAGACTTATGTGTAATTGTTTAACTTGATGCAACTATTAACGGCAAAGAGATATATAGCTTGTTTGTGATCAACGACACAAGAAAATATCTAGTAAGTATTTTAATCATATCAAACTGGGCCAGATCTGATAATATCTACGGTACATGATAAAAACGGCTATTTATCAGTCAATATAGAGTACCTTCATTGATGTCATATGAATTCATAGCACATATATGTATTTTTATTCACCAAAATGGAATATCTCCCCAGACAGTTTTGAATTAAATTTCTTAGAATTATTTCAGATACAACGAGGCGGTAAGGCGAAAAAAATGCTTTTGCGCAAACATGATAATGTACACACGTGTTGTTTGGCTATGTTCTTGTGTTTCCCACAAACTGACTTGTACTGGGCTTACAGTCAACAAAAGCCGTACGTTGACGAACAGGATGTGACAGACGTCCGTTGAAAAGATCGCAATAACACAAGTTACTTTTGTCAACGTTGAAATAGATTTGTTTGTAGGTGTTGGATTGATTGTCGCTCAATAGGCGAACATAGGCAGAACATTAGCAGCAATAATGGTATAGATAATGAATAATGAATGTCGGTTTGATCGACGGGGCCGAACTACAAGGGCTGCGTTTGGTATGAAATTCAATCAGTAACCAACACACGTCCGCTCCCGCGGCGATAATGGACCTTAATGAGCCGTCCCAAGTATCACACCTGGAATGCTAATTGTGATTCGCCACTCGTATTAAATGAGGATAATTAATCTGAAAGAAGTTGATTACGAATACCAATGCAAGTTGACGATGAGTGTCAACTTTCCACTGATTATCAAGCAGGATTAAGGTTATTAGAACGATCAACCAAATGTAGACCAAAAAGCTTTTCGAATTCATCAAATTATCCTGGCGAGAACTACAGGTTTTCGCTTAAATATTTAAATATTATATGAAGAAAGCGACAGGAGCTATTCTAGGGTCAATGTTTGAACATGCAAAATATTTATGTTCACGTTTGCCAGAAACCGTTTATTCCACTATGTTTATGTACGTGTAGTTAACGCAGATTTAGAAATGATATGTGAAATATTCACATAATCATATGTCACAGATATTGTTTTTTTCAAAATCAAAAATAATTTACAATACAAACACCAATATATTCATATAAACGTATATGCCTCTTTTTTTACATGAATTATAATTTTGCAGTCAATCTTAACTAAGCACAATGTGGTAAGAAGTTTAAACAACGACCAGAGATAAAGGTTATCCAGACAAATATATCCGCCTTTATGTCGAAGCATTCAGTTTATTTGATAGCATTATGGACCATAAGAACCCTAATATAATTGTCATGGCCATTATGAGAGTGGAAGTTGAGTGGAGTTAGTCACGATCACGAATCCCGATGCACATTGTTAGCGCTG
This sequence comes from Falcaria lacertinaria, assembly GCA_951449985.1. NCBI lineage: Eukaryota > Metazoa > Arthropoda > Insecta > Lepidoptera > Drepanidae > Falcaria > Falcaria lacertinaria. The sequence goes on along the minus strand of OX602111.1, from coordinate 8,671,062 downwards.
GATTTATTTCTCACGGCTAGCAGCAGCTGCAGAAATACCTGAGATTGTAATCGGTCATGATCATGACATCAATGATATATGCATCCAACAGCGTGAGGCTTTATAAGCAGTATTAATACAGTAATATAACACTAATAAAATCTGCGAGAACTTTTGTTTCATCAAAAACTGATGACAATTAGCACACAAGTGTTAAGAATCCCTAGTCTAGTGAAGTGACTAGTCAAAACGAATTCGTCTGACTGGACACTTTTATTTACAAAGATGACATCAATATTGTAAATACACAAATCATTTATGGTTAAACCTAGTTCATCTAGGGCAACCCTTCTGATATGGATGAGCGTCGTTTGCACAAAATGTAAACAATGTGACTCAGCGTTCCAAGATCCAAGTACTAAGAATACTTGAATTAAACACTCCAGAACCATCTGTGTACACATTCGGTAAGAGTGACGCTGCGTTAACCAAGCGAAAAATAATATATTGTATATCTGAAACGCAATAATAGTAGCCAGTTTTTATATTGACTCTTGATATTGGAAAAGTTTGTGAAGAATCTTTTGCGATGGAATATTATGAATAAGCTCAAGATAGAGGTTCGAATAAACACTGTCCTTGAACTTGAGTGCGTCTCATGCTTACATGGGTTGACGTAAGTGGCTTGTCAATAAAGTAATTTGCACCATCTAGTCTGTATGTACAAGATACGTGGCCGCTTCTGCGAATACTTAATTCATTACATAAAATCTGTTTACGGGTTGCCCATCTCATTAAATCTATATTTTCACATTTGCGATCAATATTGCCATACTTTATACATGTGTATGATATGAGTAAAATTATGAATCACGTGAAATATTTATTGTATGCAAAGAATGATTTAAAAGGGCATTGATTAGACATATCTAACCTAGGAAAAACACGAGAAATATTATGCCTTAAAGAATTTGAACTTGCATATAAGATAACTTGAAGTATACAAGCGCCATTTATTCATTCATCATCGATGCGGTATTTCTGATACATACATAGTAATACAGTATCATATAAAAGTCAACTTATATGCTCCTTATTAAATGAGAAATACTTATTTAAATATATTGACGAGAAGACTGTTTTACACTAAGATTGCATTAGCCGCAAAGGCGAATTGTCACTTCTATAAATGGTAGATAATTCATGCTAAGGTGAACGTGTGCGTTAAACGTTGACATATTATACAAAGCTGACGCCTCTGCACACGCCATCAAGAGAGTGTTGATCACTGATCCCGCTACCAATTAAAGGTATTGTATTTCAAATGATAACCCCTTAAAACTTTCTGATTTAGTTAGCTAGCGTACAATACAAATTTGGGTTTGTCTCCGAGATTCATTGTTATAAGTACCAAAATAGCTTATGATTGACAGTTTGGTAATTACGACAAAACGAGGTATGAACATAACGGTATCTTAAATATTTCGTAAACAAATAATAACAGCTTTAACAGAGCAATTATTTGGATTAGTTCACAGTCCCTAGATAAGAAATTGGATCACGAGGACGGAGAAGCCGCAATTAATCTCACAAGATAACGGGATCTACAGCGCAACTGTGAGTTAGTGGACGTCAGTTAAACGTGAGAGGTAACGAGACTGGAAGGATGGTAGAAAGCATAGTTATGTGAAAAGCAAAATGAAAGCTCAATTGCAATTTGTGGCTTTACCCCGACACGCCAATAGTGCAACTAGGCAAGCGTGGAATTTTATTTTATCATTCATAAACAATGTAGTACTTAACTTACATGTAGGATGTTTAGATGTTGTAAAGATCAAGAAATGTTTCATAGTAAATAGATGTCTATCGAGATTACGGAGGTATTTTGAGTGCCTCCATTATTGTGAATCGATCAAGATTATTTGTGTGAATTTGTATATATGTATGGAAATTAATACATACCACGGGCTCGGGCAATATCCCATTGGATCCACACAAAATCATTGGACTTTGGACTGTATTATGTTAGCGTAAAGTTTATTGGTAAAATGGGATTTCGCGGTCGGTTAGAACTTAGAAGGGTATTTCCCTCACGGGTGGTCTAGACGGGACGGCGCCTATGCCAGCCATTGCATAAATAACTTGAACGACCTACTGCGACCTACTCTGGATATGGGCTCAACACTAAAATATAGACAGAGGACGGCTATATTTAATACAGCTATAGCTTTATTTGGCTTCCATCCAGACCCAGTGGCTGTTAAATAAAAATGATGTTCAATTGCTGTTAACTATACAAGGAGCAAAATCTGAGAATGTATTAAAAAATAAAATGCTGTCTACCACATAAAACTTGACAATCCATTACTTTGAGGGAGTAAACTATGGCTAGGTATAAATAGGTACATACAATTGGAAGCAAATTATATTCATAAACAAGCGCATAAGGTAGCGCAAGAATATTATTTGTATGCTGCTTATAGCATGTTAGAAATCATTACTATATGAAGATATCCTCACAGGAATAAACTAATGTATAGCCAAATATTGTCAGGGGAAAGAAATTGTTAAGGACCGCACGACGTTTAAACAAAAAACGTACATACAAGGTTAATAGCTTAACTAGATATAGAAATCCTCAGAATATAGATTTCAATATTTATAAATTATAATTAGTTCAAGCAATATCGGTAGACCATAACTCTCGCAAGGATCTTATATGTACATAGAATCTCACTTATTACCGTCAAATGGCGCCGGCGTCGATCGCAAAAAACACAGAGTACCTTTTATGCAAAAAACCGGTCAGGTGATTGACGTACGCCACCGACGAGGTAATTTGAAATAATAAACATTAAATTGTGTAAACAGGTGTACCAACTAGCACACAACTGCAGATAACTACGTGAGATGCATGTGGATGATAAAATGAAAAGGATGCCTTCGGTTACAGTGAGTTAAAAAGGATGTTCAAATGCGGTATCCCAAATGATGGTCCAAGTATCTGCAGTCTCACACCATCCGTACCGAGGGTTATTTGCCATGTCCTGAGCGTGGCGTGGGTTCGCTGAACGTTTCCGTGCTCGATACTCTCAAATTAACTTACATCTCAATTTCGGAATAAAAATAGCATGTAAGACAAGCTGTCCATTGACGATTGATTACTGCGACATGTTTGGTCCGGTCTGATACGCTTGAAGAGTTATCGACGTGAAATCGAATCTGTGGTTCAAGGTGGCAATATAACTAAAGATTTATTGTGATGACTAAAGCAAAGGATTTTTATTATTAGGATGCGCTATAAAGGAAAATGTTTAGACCACAAGATTATATTGTACTAGCTTCTGCCCGCGACTACGTCCGCGTTGAGCTTAGAATCACAGAGACAAAGTAAAATTATCCCGGGATAAAAACATTTTCCCGGGATAAAAAGTATCCTATGTGTTAATCCAGGTTATAAACTATCTGTGTTCCAAATTTCATCCAAATCCGTTGAGTGGTTTTTGCGTGAAAGAGTAACAAACATCCATCCATCCATACAAACTTTCGCATTTATAATATTAGTAGGATTGTGAGGTAGGACACCTGCAGGTCTCATCTGCTTTGCAGTTTCTCTACGGTTGACCGAAAACAATGCTAGCTAACGTAATTGAGCAATTTAGACGCGGGGAGCACATCACCGATAAGGATAAGGCAGAGGAAGTTGTCAACCAAGCATTAACCAAACTAGGGACAAAAACAAACATGATGTTATCGTGTCCGTGTGCGTGACGTGAGACTACGGAATTTCTTAGTTTTAAAATATTCAAAGGATAATTGACAGATGATTATTATCATTTACTGAATGCGGCAAGGTAATTCGCTTTTATTTGAAACCTGTATGAATGTGGTTTCAATGTTCGTGGGGCTGTAACTTTATTGATTAAGCCCTCAGTTTAATACACGCTTGAGGAAGGTGACCTTCGTCTCTGGCCGGTAAAAATGTTATCACAAAACACGTTTCATGTTTAATGTCTAATACCTACTACGTTTACTTGTACTTTACAGGCATTCATGACGTGTGTCACGCCGCCATGAATAATAGAGATAGAGAATAAAAAAACAAATTATTACGCAACAACCACAAACTACCTAGTAACGCAAATAAACACTGAGCTTCAATATAACACAGAATCTATGTATATTGTATATGTTTGAAACTATTTAAGCTAGCATTAATTGAAGGTAGCGTGTCAACTGGTACAATTATAACATGCAATGGAAGCAATATTCGTATCAACGAGGAAGTGTGGTGAAATTATGGCGTTACTAGTTTCTTTAATGCGGTGGAAAATTCAAATAGTCAGTCTACAACAAATGGCTTTTTTGCACTCCTAGAGGTAATTTCGTCGATTTATGACGTTATTGTTGTGGTTGAGTTGAGCCGAGCTCAAAGGGGCCCCTGCGAGGACAGGATGCAGTTATGGGTTGCGTTGCGATGTTGCATGACACGATGAAACAAGGTTAAGTGTTTGAAACCTGCACAGTACATTAGTACATTGCGTTGCGTGCATAAAGGACTAAGTGCGCCGGTCATGGTAAACATCTCACACTAAACGAAGGCATACAAAACGAACGACAACCAACAGTGTAGATGTAATAATAGAGAATCAGACATTGCTGACGAACCGATATAATTTGTTAACTTTTAGGTAATAAAATGTACAAGAACTGATCACTTAGAAGAAAATATAGAAAATAAATACGGTAATATAATAATTACATAATGTTAATCAATTAAAATGAAAAGGTTCCGGTGTGCATTACGTGGTAAAGTCAGGGGGAGGATACCCTAGATATTTAATGGAGGGAGCCCGCAGGGAAGGTAGCTCTGTACGTGTGGGTGAAGTTATCCAAACTCTTGCGTAATACTAGCTAAAAATGATTTTGATTAATGACGCAACATACTGAACAGCTCGGCTTAGCTGTGTTGTATGTACTGTGTTTATAAACAAACCGGCGGACATTTAGTTACAACCTACATAATTGTAATTCATATTCCAATAAGTTCATTAAAACCATTTATCAAAATAATCACATTACAAATGATCATGTCCAAAAGGGAATAAGATAATTAGTTTCTACGTAAAAGGATATAGAGAAATCGAGAAAGTTTTTAAATTATCTAAGACAAATAAATATGCAGGATACCTACTACTGTAGGCTTAAATAGAAATGAGCTTACAAATGTGAATATCGAATTGAATATGAACAATGTGTCACACAAACAACTGACAGTTTCTCTAAGTATACACTTAACTTGAGAGATAATAGTGACCGTTGCTACCTCAATACATCTGTAAGCGGTTTAAATAACAATGTACGTCGACTAAAATGAGATCATAGAGCGGTCGCGATAAAGGTCGATTGAATTTAAATTGTGAAAATAACAATAGTGCAGTTTCAATGCAATGCAAGCAAACCCTGGTTGGGTTTGCCAGTATTATACTGCTGTGCAGAGCTTCAGAAACGCCTGAATCATATTATTAAAAACAACTAAATAAAAACGTTATCTGTTATCACCAGTTTAGTATTGTTCTTGGTAATAATATACATTTCCGGAGTTACCGGAGTATTAAGAAAATGCCATAGCTAATTTTAAATCCTTTAGCAAATTGTCTCTTTACACTATTTTTGTGGCAAAGATGCCATCAAAATATTTTGTATGCAATCTCGGGTCTTGTAACATCACAATAAAATCATAAGTAAGATTACAAGACAAGTTATAGTAATATTTCTTAAGTATTTAGCAACATTAACATCCACGGTTCATTAGCATGCAGTCATTTGTACTGATTCGTTAGCACGAGCTGAGGAATAGGACCGTCTATTTATGCAACTGCAGAATGCAAGATCATGCACTTGCAAGTAACATAATAGTAAATACAACTGAGCACTGCTGTGAAATGAAAATAAATAACTGTGTGAATTTGACTCTAAATAAAAATATGTATTAATAATCATTTTCACGGATATTTTAATACAATTTATCCCGGAATAATCTGCTTCTTCAGAAATTTCAATACTACGACGAATCATGAACTATAAATATGTATATATGTATGTTTATTTTATTCTTGGACATTGGAGTAATTCTTGTAAAATGTTCCTAAGGGGTGTCTTTTTCGAACTAAGGATTCCACGTAAGGTTCGAACGTAAAGGTGCAAAGAAGACTTAAGACTTACCAGAAAAGCTAATTCTAGTTTCGACCGGCATCGTTCAGAATGTTTCTTGACAAATAGTCCTATATAGTCAGTTCGTGTCTCGTAGTATCAGTTGATATGTTCTCGGTGTTGCGGATACACGGCTGTGTGGGTACGCGTGGTTGTCTCGCGGGTCGAGTGAGTACTGGCTGGCTTGGCTAACCAAGCCGAGGTGCCGAACCAAATGCGACGCCGGTTATCCGCGCCGCCCTCGCGCGCATTGCTTGCCAAAGGCAAAGGCTGTGTTTTTGTTTTCCCCAGCGCGGCGCACCCCCTCCGAAGGGTGGCCTAGAATGTGAAATTAGCTTTTCCTATTCCCCATGAAACTGAAGGTCACTTTCTCTAGATTTCAGACTGACGTGTTTAGTGTTTTTATTAAATATTGATCTCAATTCATGATCGGTAAAAGTTCGAATTAATTAACTGTAATAGGCACTCTATTAAGTTCAGATATAAAAAAATAACTGCGACATCAGGATACATAATTAATTTTATATGTAGTATGTTCGTAAGAAACAAAAAAATACAAATACATTCGGTAAAAACTCAACTGTCCTATCCTATCATTAGCGTAGAGACTTCTGCACTATTCTCATGGTATTCCCAAGGCAGGGGCTCCCCTATATTTGTTGATAAATTACCCACTCTATGTATTGATTGCACAATGATGGTCATTTATTTGGTATGGCACAATTTTATTTGTTACCAGTAGAGAAATTTTCAGTTTTTTTCACTCATAAAACACAACCTGCACTGACAACAACGCTAACCAAACAAACGAAAATCGAAATATGTAGTAATAAACACACGAAATCAAGTAAAAATTAAGTATATACCCTACCACCTAGCTAGTAATTACACACACTGACAAGACAAAGAATTTGTCTTTACTGCGATAAGATAACGTATCACTAACCGTAGATAACATGAACGTAGCGAAAATTATCTCGAATAAGTGACTTTGACTCGAGTCAATATTAGATTCGGAATTTATTACACTTGTGACTGCTATTTAATTAATCCTATCTGCAAAGTTAGATAATTTGTTATTGAATCGCGTTCGACACGATAAGGACGTATAAATAGAACCTGTATGTATCGTGACAACATTAAACTAGGGACAATCGTTAAGTCTGTCACGTTTCTAACAGGTCAAAGAAAGCGAGTTGTCGAGGTCAAACCGTATAAAAAGCAAGTTATTTGCTGTTGTCACCGCATCCTTACATTTATGTGCATCATTTGTACCAGTTGTGGTTAAAAGCACCTAGCTGAGAAGACAATTATTGTTGAGATAACACCGTCGTATTCATGAATCTTTGACTTCAAACAGGGCTGCTCGTCATACTAATATTATAAATGCGAAAGTAACTCTTGGTTGTTTATTTATTTGCTACTTTTTAACGACTCAATGGCTGAACGAATCGTAATGAAATTTGGCAATGAGATAGGTTATAACCTGGGGAAGGACATAGGCTATCTTTATCTAGAAGCTGCGGGTAAAGCTAGAATTATAACAAATTACAGTAAAAAAACACGCTCAAAAAGTTTTCATCCTGATGATCCTGGTCAGGATATTAAGACAGTTATGGAAATATTGTTTTGTTAGGTGTGCAAATTTTTAAAATGATCTCACGTCCAGATCCAGAAACAGTCACATTGATAAAGCTCATAAAAGTCTAAACAGAACATAATTCAAAAGCATCTTTATACTTTTCTAATAATATATTAATTTATGCTCATTATCAATTTTATATGCTGACAACTCTTGGCGATTTAGAAATGAAGATAAAAAATTCGAACTAGGCAACCCTAAATAGTGACTGACCCAACAATAAGTTAATTTACAATCTGAAAGTGAGATTAGACAGTGGAGGAAGCAAATAGCCATGTTTTAGAATGGTCAGGTAAGCTTATGCAATGGAAAACAATAAAGTTCAAGCTTCCTTTCACTGAGGTGCGCCTGACACCGCATTCCGTGTGAGTCTTCAATTTATAGCGTGCTATATAAATGCTACTACATTGAGAAACGATCTAAACAGCCTTATATTAGGACCTCTTTTACAATAAAATTTCGATACACAGACAAGACAAACACTTGGATTTATAAACGTAGGGAAATATAAATCAACGCGGTTCGGGATTTTTACACTGGAGTTGAAATTTAATGCTCTATTAGAGGAAATAACAGATAATAAGCTGACGTCATATCACATTATCCTTATAGGAAAAATATATAAAAAGCTAAAACGTATTCGGACACGAAACAAGGTCAACAATCCAATGCAAGAATCAATGTTAATGATATAGTTTCTCTATATAGTCTGCATACTAAACAGAATATATAAATAATAAGTAAAAACCGAAATAAATGAACATTATTATTACATGTTGTCAAATGGTCAAGAATACAGATACAAAATCAATCCTCTCAAAATGGTTAAAAACGTTATATTTGGCACTATGTATTTATTTCAAATACATTTCAGACGAGAACTATGGACTTTGCAAGGTTCGCAAAAGGACTTATTTTATTTATATTTATATTTCAATATTTATCGCTTTCATAATATAAATAAATGTTTATAAATCTGACTAGTGGTAATTTCGGTTCCAAACTATTTATACCGTAATATAATTCCGTTTATGAAATAGATGGACAAAAGTAGCTTGTCAGATGAACGACAAGAAAGTTAATTTATTAAGCAATGTTAGCTTAGCATCTTCTTTCCCCTTGGAACGTAGTCGCTAGCTCCGACATTAAGCTGAGTCACTTAAGTACTTGGCTATTCGCTGCGTCGTCTTCGTGGATCAAGAGCTTTTGAAACGTCTGCCCTTCCTTTGGGCTTACGCTTTGAAAGTCACGAGCTCTCGGCACACTTTATAAGGAAAAGGAATTCAAAGCCTGCACATAAAATATTATAAAGCCTGGTAGGAGGCCGATTTTTAATCTGTGTCACATACTATTATTGTAAGAGAAACCAGTACCATAATTTTGTACAATATGTTTAAATACTACATTTATCGAATTAAAATAATGGTTAAACGGTTTGCTGGGAAATATTAACTTTTCCCAAAAAATACTCTCCATTAGTAGGACAAAGGTGAATACTAGTCGTAAGGCAAGCATATGGTCTGTTTAAGCGGTATTTGTGACCAAATCCTTTTGGGAAGGAATGCATATTTAATAAGCACCTTTGAAACTGATTAAGGAATTGCATATCCAAATTACCTAATAGAGGAATTAGCTAGAGACTACATATTAAGTGATATATTAATTATTTTACATTATCGGGCCGATGACCGTATCGTAATCCAAACAATCGCCGGCTTAGCCGAGTTTACAACGGAAGGCACGTACGGATCGTGCTCCTTGCACGGTCGATGCGATTCAATTTATGTCCTGTTTGAAATATCAACTTCTAATAAACCAAAATGTAGCATGCATAGTTGCCAACCGAAAGGTAACATGAATCATCGTCGCCATTAAATAAAACAGACTTAATTGAGAGCTACTTTGAAGCAGTTCAAAAGCAGAAGAAGTAGAATCATGTACATGTAAAAAACTATGGTCATGATAATAGATACGCTAGTAGTAGAATGGAGCTACTTCATTGAACATATTAAATGTTCTTCAATTATTAAAGTCATTACTGGTTGATTGTCTCGGGGTCACATGTTGATTTGTTAACGATTGAGGTTATTATTATTTCGCAATAGATAATCGAAATTAAGCTATCGAGAGTATCGAGTTACCGTGTGATCGAAGTGATGTTTGTTGTGGCTGTCGAGCAGTCAGGTGTGACCGCGCTCAATATCCTGTGCCAAGTCACGTACTAAAAACATGGTCATTACTTTAAGGTTCTTGCGAAATATACTACCCGAATGAAACAGTTTATATTCATAATGGTACTTATGTTTTTTCTTCTGTGTATAGTCTGCATCTTAGAATAAATGTCTGCTAATGAAGGCGATGTACAGTTTTTCTTTGTGCTATTATAGAATAAAAGTAAAGAACGCATAAAATAAAATATGTATTTGATTTAGTGTGGTAGATTGAACATTAGATACCTAATAATAGTCATAAGCAGAGCTAGGAGAATTTGCAACCAATTTTAGAAAAGCGAGATCTCATGTTTATTTTGATCGCGCCTAAAAAGCTCCTTGTTGGTATTAAATATATTTGTTGAGCATTAATTTACACCAAATTCTACTGCTTTTTAGGCGGTAAAAATATAAGTAACAAGACAATATCAGTGATAGAATATTTCATTACGAAATGTGTGTTTTCTAAAGGTACCTAATATCTGAAACTATGTGCGATAATTTACTACCTTGCATAAATTATTAGGAGATGGTCCTCCAGAGATTTACATAACAATTTGACAGACTTCTTTACATTTCGTTGGCAATACAGCTATTTTAATACAAACTTTCGCCTGAAGTCGAATTGCTCATTTTATTCAGAAAAATTTCGTCGTGAGATATAAAACAAGCTTTCTCTTTAAGACTTTTTGTGTGAGTTTTATAAAATGGCCAGCGGTTTTATTTGAATTTTAGCTACTTGGGAGATTTACAGTGCTATAGATAGATTTTCAAATTCTGACGCGTGTATAATTTGATACCTACCTACATCTACACAAATATTATAAAGAGGAAAGATTAGATTATTTGATTGTTAAATTAGGATATAATAGGCTCCGAAACTACAGGACCGATTAGAATAAATCTTTTATTAGAAGCCGACATTATCCCTGATGAGCATAGAAAATGCGGGTAATAGTGTACCATATTGCTACGGGGGCGAAGTCGCGGGGAAAAAGCTAGTCAGTAATAACTAGGTACCCATGGCTTTATGATATATATATGTATGTATGTACACGTGAATATTATGGAATATAACAAATAATGCCTACGTTAAATAATTTAGTTGCACTGTAAAATTGTTATAAGTGAACTATAAATAATTACAACCTAGATTACATAACCACATGTACTGCTTTAGTAAAAATGTTATGATAACGTCAGACACTATTTATAAAAAATATATGCAATATTTAAAATTAAATTAATGACATCATCTGATACCTACTTGGTAGTTGAAGTAAGTAATTACTTATATTGCAACGAGAGACCGATAGAGAGACGTTGCGTTTTGAAATGCAAGGCAAGTAATTTTCTTGGATACGGAGCGTTTTATGGAATACCAAGCTGGACAAATCACGAGCAGGATACCCGACATTCCAGTACATAAACAACTAGCTTTCTTCTTGCGACACCGTCTGTAATTAAAATTCTCCTGAGGCATGACAGCTATGTCTATCCCCTATGTCCTTCTCTATGTTTTATGGTATTCCAGCCGTAAAAATCACACAAAGACACAGGCAGACTTACTATCGCATTTATAGTATAAGTATATAGAGTTCGTATTAGTATGGTTGACATCCAGCCAACACATGGTTTTTCACACCTGCGTTGAAGCAACCGACAGACCGGAACACTTTCCAGTTTCCAGCGTCCATTACCACATTCTCCAGTTACAGGAATATCAGATCACCGCCTTCGGTGAAACACCAGGATGTTGGAAAATCCATCTCTGAGAATTGCGTTACATCGGGTTACAAAACATGACATTTGTGACTAAATTATACACAGCGATCGAAGCTGCAATGAAATGAAATAACTGGCATTTTCGTTAGTGGAGATCATTTTACCGAACTGCTAAGGGACTTGCAAGCATAGCTTGCATCTTGGGCAAGGGCAATGGGGTATAGTTACTAGCACTGCAGGTACTAGCTGTAACATTGGGACCTAAAATGTATTCAGTTAGCTTTAAATATATTGTGCTGTAGTAGACTTAAACTTCATATTAGTTTTCGGTCTATTAATATTCATTCGACCAGTAACGTAGGTAAATGTATGCATTTTAATTAAAATCGTGTTTGTTTATTTTATCTCAGGGTGATTATTAGATAGCAGTTGATAATAGGTGAATGTTTATGCTATAAATACACTAGGTCAGTGTTATAATATGAACCTGATATTTAAATAAGATAAAGAAAATAAAGTTACCGTCATTTTATACTGATGTCTATGTCCCACTCTAATTTATAAAAAAAAAACACTACCTATCCAAGGTGAAAGGAATTATCAGAATCCCGTGGTCCTTTGAGTCGTGTAACTTTTTTTCAACATATTTTGTCCCACAACTGGGCAAATAGTCTCCCCCAATTACTCTCCCTCCAGTACTCTGTATCCCCGGAATGCTTGTCCAATTATCCTGGATTGGGCTAGTTTTTACTTTACATTGTGTAATAATGTACTTAAACGTTGGTTCATTTTAATGTACGTAGGTATAAGAATGATATCACTGGCGCACATTAGTAATGCAACACCGACCTTGATCTATAAAGACCAAAATATTGTCACGTTTTTCTATGATGGGTTTCTTTAGTACCTGATATAATATTCCTACTAACTTATTACATATTTATTTAGCGACGTTACAAATCAATAATAAAATGTTGTCATAGTGTAGTTAAGTAGCTACATAAAAGTGACGCGCGAACTGGAAAACAAACGTGTAGCGCCATCTAGCGATGAGCACGTTTATTAACATTTTGATTTGAATCTGGCATAACAACTAGGTAGGTAGGAGGTACTGTGCTGAAATGTGACAAGGATAAGAGAAGATTAACTAATGATTTTTCTAAGTCTAGCTACAGACAATTTTGATAAAACAAAAGGAAGTGGAGGGAAGGACATAGCATTTTGAAAGATCACGGTGCAGTGGCGCGATGGTCGGCTCGGCTGCGCAGCGCTTTGTCAAAGATCTTTCTGACTCTGAAGTCAGACGAACATAAGCTTGTAAAATCCATCTTGCTCCCCATGATTTATGTAATAAATGTATTAGGTATGTGCCATACATACACATAATACATAACGTAAAGGAGGTAGCTAATTGCATTGATCTCGATATTGTTGTATCAGGCAACAAACAATAAATTGTGTCACAATCACAAGACCATTGTATTGTATCATTTCGGCTGTGCATGATTTCGCATTTTTTGTAAAAAAAAACTACAGTAGTTGTGCTGGTAACTAAAGAGTAATAATTTCGAAAATTGCAGGCATGTACAGTTGTGTAGAATGATAATCACGGAGGAAGTGAAATGACCCTATACATTATTATTAGCCTAACCCGAATTAAGAAAGTAGCCATCCGAAAGGGATTGGGTGCGGCGCGTGAGGATGAGAAAGTATTTAAGGCGATTGGAATGCAATCAAGTGCAATGTAAAATGAAAGTATACGTATAAAAAGAATACTTAGCATAGTAATAACCGAAATCATAACATTAACCCTACCTACATCTGTATGTTCAATATTATGTCCAGAGAAAGTAAAATGTTCAAGTATGTACCCACTTGACCATATAATCCATCATGCAGACAAAATGTAAAGGAAAATAGAAATACACGTTAGATGTGGAATCCTATGCCAAAATTTTATTGAACCTACTGTAAGCAATGTATTTTGTGCCAGGCTACCAAGCGTTACCGGAACTCAGAAAAATATGTACGCACCTAATCTTCCAGAATTGTAAGATAGGAAAGAGTGAGAGTAAGAGTAAAAGAGTAAGATAAGGAAAAAATAAACGCCAACTCTCATTTAACCGGTCTATGGCTCCTGAATATTGCACAGAATTTGAAGAACACGACAGACAATAGAAAAGGAAAGCGGATTCAAAAGCGCACATTCCAGTATTACCGGTTTCAGTTGGACATATATTTTTTATTTGCCGGATAGGACAATATGCAAGACTTTATTCCCATTTAGTAGGTACGAGATATTCGTATTTATTCGAGACTTAATCAGGAAAAAATAAACGCCAACTCTCATTTAACCGGTCTATGGCTCCTGAATATTGCACAGAATTTGAAGAACACGACAGACAATAGAAAAGGATAGCGGATTCAAAAGCGCACATTCCAGTATTACCGGTTTCAGTTGGACATATATTTTTTATTTGCCGGATAGGACAATACGCAAGACTTTATTCCCATTTAGTAGGTACGAGATATTCGTATTTATTCGAGACTTAATCACATTTATTTTTAGAATGTTTACATTCAAGGTCTACCACAGCTGGAATAGGATGTATTTGAATACGTTTTGCCTAAGGTATGCAAATTCAAAGTGAACGGTTCTTATAGTAGAACGTAAAACATGTAAGTAAATCATACTGATTCACTGCTGAGTACCATATTTAGAACAAATTGGTTGTGATGATTAGTTACGCTTTGCTACTGTCTCATTCAATGCAATTTAGGAACTTTGATTGAATGTGTAACAGCAATGGTGAAGAATGCCAATAACCAGTGGAAATATATTATGAAGAGCTCGAATAAACCGTAAAAAGAACGAGGCGAAAGCGTCTGAGAATGCGCCCCATCCTCGCGTTATGCTTTTCGCACCCCAAAAAAAATTACATGGCCTGAACATGAGAGAAGATCAAATTTCATTGAAAGCCAGAAAATATTTGAGTAGCTATTCGATTATTTATTGTAAAAGAAATTCAGTAGGGTACAGTACATACCTACAATTTAATATCCTGTGGTAAAGATTCATGACATGATGTTATCAATATAGTCATATTACCACCAATTAAAAGGACTGAATTGGAAAATTTAAAAATTACAGATGAAATTTTAAAGAGGTAGTGAGTAGATAAAGTATGTATTATCACGCATTTTAGAAAACTACAGATGCTTTTATATGAGCATCAGTACTGCGATTACTGCGATGTCAGTCACTTGAATTGAATGGTGCGTCGCTTACAAATTACTAGGCAGCTATGGAAAGCACTATATAGGGTTTATCCCCGCGCCGTATTGGGGTTTCCAATTGTGTAATGATTTCTTAGTCAAGTAACCTCAATGCCAAATCGGTATCACTTCTGACTTCTGGGAAAGCAAGTGTCGAGAAACAATAAACATAACGTTGTTTGGTTCTTAAGGTAATGATTGTGCAAATAAAATTAACGATATCGAAATTATTGCGAACACAAAAGCAATTGAGACACAATCAAATGGTCATGAATTGATATAAGATTTACGAACTAAAACTGTTTCAGCGGCAATTTCCATTACTCCCACCCAAGTATTGGCCTGGGCTATAATATGCCTCTTAGGGTCTGATGGGGACAACGATTTATACAATACCCACCAATTACCGAACCATATTGCAGCCTACCAAATGATATAAAGGAGGAATACAATGTGGTATGAATAACCGGGATGGTATTTATAGTTAACGGCAGTTTATTTATCCTTGAGGCGTTGTTTTGTCAAGATTAGATTAGGCAACTTGCGCATAATCTTACTAACGTCTGCACTCTGTATCACTCACACAGTATTACACGAGACAAGTTATTCTGGTATTTATTTATATACACATACAATTATCTGCTGTATAGCTCTCAGTAATCGATTAATTGCAATTTGCTGAGCAAAACTATAAATTACCTAGTTCTAATGGTGTTATAAATTAAAACTAGTTAGCTACAAAGGCAATGAAATTTGTACATATATATGTAGGTAGGTTTTGTTTTCCGTCTGATTAGCTTTGGTTGCTATTCGATAGAATGATGATCATACTCTACCTTTTATGTAATAACTATCTGTATAGCCTCTTTTAACTTGAAATATCGTTGTTTCAGGTTATACCCAAATTATTATCACTAACAATAGTATTAACTAAGGGCCTGCACGCAGGCCCTTGAACTTACTCCTCACGGCTAATTCAATAAACAGCTCATACCGGGCTCAGACTTGACTGCAGGCAGTATTATCAGGTTGAGTTACTCGATACTTGCTAGTAATTCAAGCTGGGAACTGACTGACATAATCGCATTACGAATAGGTAACTTGACAAGGGACATGTTAAAAATTCTGATAATTGCTAATTATTTGCACGGAAATGATAATATGAATTCAAATCTGTTGTCAGACAATTTTATAGAAATCATGGCTATATGCTGCGGGCGCACGTCACGCACGCCCGCAGTGAAAGTGAACTTCAGACAATGGTGCCGAAACAAAACATCTAAAATTGTAAGCTCGGACACCTCGATCTCACGATGTAGGTACATACAATCCACGGGATTATTATGTTACTTTCATCCTTGACAAAATATCAAAGGAAATTGCCAAATATTGCATTTGGCGTTTGGCGTGTTAATTTCCATTGGTTGCCAATTTACAATTCTACCATAATATAATAGTTACTACGTAGTCCGCAGTTCATAATAATACTAACGGTGTTTGTAGGGTGTATTGAACTATATTTCGGTAACCGCTAACAGTAATTGAAGGTCGTATAGAGAACCGGTATTGTAGGTAGGTATATCAGGAGTATTTTTTTACTGTGCGCTTGGCAAAAACAATAAACACAGGTCGTCAAGCTCGTTTTAGTTATTGCAATTTGTATAGGTAGCCTTATCTGATAACGATAAAGTGCACAGGAAAGGAGATCATAACAAACCTAACTCTTAGTTCAATGAAAGTTCCAAGATTACACTTATTTTGTTATTCGTTCAATCTGAGAGTAAAGCTTAAATAATGCTCACAATAGATTCTACGGATCTAATGTAGTTGTTGCCTGCCTCACTAATGGTGCTGAGACGTGAACGATAACAAATGCCAATATACCCAAAATTTTAGTAAGAACGGGCAACGGATGCTAGGTTTCTTTCGTGGATCATGTACCAAATCTGATGTCCAAGGAAGGTTGACGACGGCGGTACGAATCAATTACGGGTTTGATTAGTTATAGTTGCGATAGACAGGACAGTGAATAAGGCGAGTAGACGTAAGGAGGACAAGGGGCGATATGACGATAAATGGGCCAACCAGTGCCGGTAGCAGGAACATTGTCGACTACGTAAACGAAAACGTAACTCGAAACTACAAAATTGCCATACTAATCTTTAGTTCCACTTTTCACCGCCGCAGCGCTGTTCATTTTTCAATACAAAAATAGTCGAAGGCGATACGAAAACGTTGTCGCAATTATTCATGCTAGCCCTACGGCCCGATGGTCGCATGGCAATGTGAAGGCAACTAGTAAGGTCTGGGGTACCGCTCTAAGAAGAATAGGACCGGAAGAATGACGCGAGCGTGATGGATGGGGAGGACAAACAGTTGCTACATGCGGGTTGATAGATAATGATGACAACGATGTGGTTCCTACCGCACGCAATTTTGGTAAAAGCGAAAACGTGTTCACTTGCCTCAATGTTTGTGAGAACACATAAGCAACATTAGTCTGTAAGGTAAGTAGGTAAAGTGGGTACCTAAGTCAGTAAGTAAGTTACCTACATACTATGAACTTGTTTAACGTATTTGGTAGGTACTTAGCTGTTGCTAAAGTGGTCACAAATTACGGTGAATGTGTTACTAGTAAATAAGTACATAATCGGTACACTACCTACTACTGGTAACTTTACGGTGACGGAGAAAACGCTATAAATGAATCATGATGATGATAGGCAAGCAAAGATAATACAATCCTCTACAGATGGTAGGATTATTGGTAGGCACGGGCGGATGTCATTCCGCAAGGGCCGAATAGCAGATTAGAGATATTTTTTACTCATGACGGGAATACATTTAACCATCTTCAGAAAGGAGGTGAATAAGGGTTCCTGATGCGGTTTACTGCTTATGTAGATACAATTATCTATATATTAGGTAACTACTTACCCACTTACTTACATATGCAAAACGAAATTCAATTTCCGCAAACAGATGAGCAGTATGATTGCATTTGCCAGAAGATATACAAAAAGCCTACTCATGCATGTTGGAGTGAAAACGGTGATTATTGCTACGTACAATACAGCCGGCAAGCGGCCGACGCAAATCGGCCATCGGATACAGTTTCACTTCACCTGAATCTTGTCTCTGCCTACCAGCCTACCTATTAAATACACTATGAGCCTAAGAAAGCGAAATACCAACGCTCTCACTTTCCGACACAAACACTTATTATTTTCGCTAAATTGTTAACCATGAACAAACCTTCTTCGTTCGTCCAATTTAGCAGTAATGATGCGTTTAAAATTCAATATGTAATCACTTAATTTGTCTATGGGTGAGACTGGTTAAGTAGCAAACTGGTTTTACTGTATAAATGTGTAATGTGCGAGGACGCATATTTTCGCTCGATCTTCAATATAATCCAATATTACTGATAGAGCAGAGGTCACGCGCGTCGCGCATATCATCGATATAATAAGAAACGATGACCTAACGTAATACTTAATATGCAGGTTAACAAAAGTGCCATTCTGTTCATCTCAACAAATGTTATTGATAATATTCTGATAATTATTATGCTGTAGATACAGCTAACAATTTGAATTCAACAGCAAAATGTTAATCATGTGATATATATATACCTTTACTCAAATATGCTGAGGTTTAAACAATAACTATCCCATTTCCACAACACAATTGGAAACAACTTGTCCCAGGGAAAAAATGGTCTGTTTTATCATGGTGGTATCATTCAGACCTACCTTAGCGCTATATACCGGAAATGTATAGCCAAATGTAGTTTTAATGATAAGCATCTGTTGTATCTGGGCCATGTTGCAGTTTATCAACAATAAAAATTGAGTAGAGTAATATTACCCACTCTACTAGCTTATCCTTGAGGTAAGGCAACTTCATTAAGAGTCAAATTAAAAATCGTCACAGTAAATTGGCAGCAGGATGTGATAAAATTGGAACTAAATTAACTGTACCCCGATGACCTTGTGTTCCAATAAAGATAAACGTACCTACTGACAGACATCAGTACAAATGTAACAATTGGTGGCAAAAGATCACATTGAATTTCTGAACTCCTCTATTGAATTGCAAATTTTGAATAAATGGATCTAGATAAGTTTACTGATAATGAAATAAAGGCAGCCAACTGGCAAAAAGGCATTTTCTAACACAATAGATTAGAATCAACCATAGTGTCAATTGCAGTTTGTGTATTTGTTAATATACCTACTATACTATAATGGACATAGATTATTTTAAACAAGATATAAGTACACTCCTGTCAAACAAAATATATAGATTCATAGAATGTTATTTTCCAATTGGTAGTTATATTGTAAGAGTATAAAAAACTTACCAGTTCTAGGAGAGATTGGCACTGCAGGCTTGGGTGCAGAGTTGGAGCAGAGACGACCTATCTTAGTTGGTGGCTTCAACCCTGAAGGTTTGGGCAAAGAAGATGGACGGGTCAGTTCAGGTTTGTTGTTGTTGCTGGTGCATGATGCATTGTCTGACGACGTGGACGACACAGAAGGGGCGGGCTGCGCTGCAGGATCCTCTGGCACTGTTTCTTGAGTTTCACTCATTCTTAATTCACTTTTTACACTTTTAATGGTTTTCTTTTTAAATTTTAACTACACATTTTGCTGAAATGGATACGTTATTATCGAAAATAATAAAACGCGACGCATCTCAAACCATCTCGCGACTATTAAACTAAAAATACCTCTACTTCCCGCGCAATAACAGGGACACGTAATCTGGATCACGGCCAGTTTGTGCCAATGTAAATAATGACACTATTATTAATTTTACTTTATATCCTTTTACTCATTTAAAATAACATAACATAGAATATAAAATCAGAGCCGTAAACAATGATATTGCACGTGTGAATTACGTTAATTTTGGGTCATACTCGGGTCTCATAAAAATTATAGCAAAAGCGAACGCATTTGAACTAAAAATATAACGGCATACCTTGAACAAATAGAGCACGAAAAGTGCTACAAGAGTTAAAGAAGAACTCGCAAGATTTACGCTCGATGCAACCAGCTGAGCTTGACCGTTGACGTTATCACTTACCACTCATTATTTATTTACATCAGCAATGTACACTTATTACACATGTAAACTGTTCACACTAATTGAATTATTTGGGTCGCACGATAACAAAATTATAAGCGCTGGGAGTGAAACTAACGACAAAACATAGCACGTTTGCTTGAAAGTCGATACAATTCTTTCTTTTCTCTCTAGTTCGTTCGTGTTCGCGACGTATGCCACTATTTCAATTTTTGTTTCGTTTTTCGTTAGGTCTTCGAACAAACTTCAAAATTACGTTTAATTTCATCAAATACGTAGGTACTACACACTAAGTTTGAATGTAGTCGTAGACTGAATGCTAAATGTAAATAAATGAATCCAATTTGAAATCGAATAACATTTATGAAATGACATATATTAGAAATGAGCATTTAAACTGTGGCGCATATTTTATGTACTAAGTACATACTTAATCAGTAACGTATTGTATAATGGCAACGCAAAACGTTTTGTCGTCAATTCTATACACAGAGTACATAACCACTACGTTAATACTCATCTTCAATGACATTCGTTGTGGTGTGGGAGTTTCTGGCGGGATTCGGGAATGGGCGTTTTCCAGTCGTAAATTGTCATAAAACGTAGTGGTTATGTACTCTGAGGTTTATTAGGAACATTGGAAATAATTCTGTAATTCGGCTTTTGAATGAATTGATTTATCATTTTGGTCAATAGGTTACCTTTGACCTAAAGGCGTGTTGCCATTAAAACGTAGTGGTTATGTACTCTGTGGTTGCCATCTTGCTACTAATATGGATTTTATTGTCACCAGAAAGAAACCCAACATAATAAAACTTGATAATTCTCAAACAATCGACACTAGCAGAAATAATCCTTCAAGAGGATGAGGCTTCATTTCCATAGTCAAGAAGAAGAAGAAGACATTCGTCTGATTGATTTGTCATTGTCACATACTGTCAGCCAGCAATGTTCGAAACTTCTTTTACCTTACCTTGTCAAAATAGACAAAACAAATTCACAGACACGAGTTTGATTGAATTTGCACTTGCTGAATTACGACAATACAACAGATGGTTTATTATAAAACATATGAATCATGATTACTAGTAAATAATGGTTTAAGATAAAGTCCTCATTCAAAAGATACACGATGAAACTCGTTTATAAAAACATCGAAAAGGATGGCTGCGGGTGAGTTATTTTGTTTTTTTCTTACATTGTATATTTTGCGTTTGAATTACATATATCCTTTTAAATTTAATGAATTTGTGCAGGAGTATTGCCCTTATTCCCGAGGAGCCGGAGGACATGTGGCACGCGTACAATCTCATCGCCGAGGGTGACGCGGTGACCGCTTCCACTGTACGTAAAGTACAGACGGAGTCCTCGACTGGATCTTCGACCAGCAGCCGAGTAAGAACTACACTCACTATTAGAGTGGAGACGATTGATTTCGACACACAAGCATGTGTGTTACGTCTCAAAGGAAGAAATATTGAAGAAAATCAATATGTTAAGGTAAGCTAACTAATATTTCATTTTTGTTAATTATTTCCACAATAAATGGAATAATGGGATTTTATTATCCCATTTTCAGTAAGGCATCACCATAGCCCACTTGTAATAGTATCACTAACGTCTTGTCAACATTGTTGTTGACCTGACCATTGATTTTTGATTGATTGCATTAGCATTAGCAGGATATGGTTATTTTAAACGGTCACAAATGGATTAAAAAAAGGTTTAATACTAGATTTTATTTGGTCATCAAGCCCTTACAATTGATACGCATATCAAAGAGGTTAGTTGTGAAATTGTAAATCTCTTAACTTTCATTAGTGGCCACATTGGTTAGAATGACATCACTGTATTTGCTGTGGTATGATCATCAAGTCTTTTCTTTTCAGATGGGTGCATATCACACATTAGATCTAGAAGTAAACAGGAAATTCAATCTACAAAAGCTTCTTTGGGACTCAGTTGCTTTGGAGAGGGTGGATACAGCCTGTGATCCAACTGCAACAGCTGATGTTGCCGCAGTTGTGATGCAAGAGGGCCTGGCTAACGTCTGCCTAATCACACCTTCCATGACACTAGTGCGGTCTAAAATTGACATCACTATCCCACGGAAGAGAAAAGGATTTGTTCAACAACATGAAAAGGTATAATTTTTTTTTCATATTAGTTATGCATTTTGGTGACAATACAAACAACTTATCCTCTGCTTGATAAAGACTTTGACAAACAAGATCTTCCTATAGGTCCCACATTAAGAAATGATTTGCCTGCCAGGCCTAAAAAAATATATATATCTTGTATCAATTCCAGGGTCTAAACAAGTTTTATGAAGCAGTGATGCAGAGCATTCTAAGGCATGTTGACTTCAATGTTGTCAAGTGTGTGATCCTTGCATCACCTGGCTTTGTGAAGGATCAGTTCTTTGATTACATGATCCAACAAGCTATCAAGACCGACATCAAACTGCTCTTGGATAACAGATCTAAGTTCTTGCTGGTCAAAGCATCCTCGGGATTCAAGCATTCCTTGAAAGGTTTGTTTTTGTAATGTACTTTGTTATAATGTACTATCTTGCCATGCCAAATCATTGTCTCTAGCCTGATCTCAAGCAATGTTGGGCTTGGCACTAAATACAATAAATTGCATATGTTTGCATACTGTATGGTACATAAAGCAACTGCTATCTAGCTATATGTCACACTAGCTTTTGCCCGCGGCTTCACACGCGTGGTAAAGAAGTCAATATCTGAAATTGTAAATGATAGCTTATGCCCACTGCTACCCATTTTTATGGATTTAACTTAAAAAATGTAGGATTTTCATACAAACTTTCATCCCCTATTTTACCCCCGTAGGGATGGAATTTCCAAAAATCCTCACATACATATTTATTTATTTTTAACTGAAAGTCAAATACCAATTTTCATGCTCTTAAAAAGCGACGGATTTTCAAACAAACTTTCAACCCCTATTTTACCCCCTTAGGGGTGGAATTCCCGAAAACCCTGAAATACGTATTTATTTATTTTCAACTGAAAGGTCAAATACCAGTTGTCATGCGTTAATCTTCAAAACTGACGGATTTTCATACAATAATTTCTTCCCCTATTTTACCCACTTAGGGGTGGAATTTCCAAAAATCCTGAAATACGTATTTATTTATTTTTAACTAAAAGGCCAAGTACCAATTTTCATGCGCTTATCTTCAAAACTGACGGATTTTCATACAAAACTTTCATCCCCTATTTGACCCCCTTAGGGGTAGAATTTCCAAAAATCCTGAAATACGTATTAATTTATTTTTAACTGAAAGGCCAAATACCAATTTTCATGCGTTAAACTTAAAAAACGACGGATTTTCATACAAACTTTCAACCCCTATTTTACCCGCTTAGGGGTGAATTTCCGAAAATGCTTTCTTAGTGGATGTCTACGTCATGGAAGGTTCGTACTGTCAAAATTTTAAGTCTGTACCCCCAGCCGTTTAGGCTGTGCGTTGATATGTCAGTCAGTCAGTCAGCCTTTTCTTTTATATATACAGATTGCCAAATAACTTAATATTTGTCTCATTCAACATCAATTAAACAGGTGGCTAAAGTATCATGATGTTGATTATGCAAGAGTACCATTTTATTTAATAATTTGTTTTGATATTGCAGAGGTTTTACAAGAACCAGCAGTGATAGCAAAGATTTCAGATACAAAGGCAGCTAGTGAAGTGAAATTACTAGAGAGTTTCTATACCATGCTACAGATGGACCCATTAAAAGCATTCTATGGAAAGAAGCATGTTGATAGTGCAAATGAAGCCAACGCAATCGAAACCCTCATGATTTCTGATAAGTTGTTTAGGTAATTCAGATACTTTTATACATATTCGTTTTTTGGGTCGATTACCATAAAGCCACTTTTGTTTTAAGAGCTTTTATTATACAAATTAATAAAATAAATGCAAAATGTCGCAGGGGCATTAATCCATCGTTGGATATATTTTTTTATAAATATTCGAAAATTTGTATTGAAACTAAAAATCTTATAGATCCTAGAAAATAGAAAACAGACTCACTGTCCACGGTTTTATTTATAGATGTTATAATGCATTTATATGTATTTTTTAGGTGTCAAGATATAGAAAAGAGGAAAGAATATGTTGCGCTAGTAGATTCTGTGCGAGACAATGGTGGTGACGTCAGGATATTCTCCAGCATGCATGTTTCTGGTGAACGTAAGTCATATTTATTTATTACCTGACTTTTATTTTACTTTGTATATTTTTAAAACAAGAGTATGTACTTATAGGTTAAGATCGCTTAACTACTATTTTATTTAAATAATAATGTAGGTAATGCACCTATTCATCTATCACATCCGTCTCTTGTGGTCTAGGCAGAGTGCAGTTGCAGACAAATAACCTTAACTGTGTTATCTATTTTTTTATTAGATTTAGCTTACCCCACTCTTATTAATCTCTATATGTCCGGGGACATCAACTGTACTGTTAACATTTCAATATAATTATTTTAATTTTAGAATTGGATCAGCTGACTGGCGTTGCAGCTGTTCTTCGTTTTCCTATGGAGCTGGATGACAGTGATGATGGTGACGACGCCGACAGTGAAAATGAAGCCGATTAGACTAATTAATTAGTTCAATACCTACCAACAGGTCTTCTGCTACGCAAAACAGTCTCTAATATTAATGACGGTTAAAATAAACTACAACAGGTAGATATAGTGTTGTTTCTGTGGTGAATAAGGTCTCTAGAGCTCCACGAGGATATGCACTGCTTAAACACAGTAAGTCCACCTAACAACAATAAATCTGGCACCACGTTATTGGTCTTGCTGTACGCTTGTGTGGCAACTTCACAGTAACAAAAAAGTGGTATACTTTATTTAATCCTCTACACATAGTCCTTAGTGTTCCGTAGTTTTTTAATGTTGGTCGAAATTACTACAAATACTAGAATTGTGTAGTATATAGAGCACGGCTTATGATATGTATAAGCGTTCTTTGGCTCATAATATATTTTAATATTTCATATTCATGTGATAAATTTATAAATATATTTTGTTGAAGCATACAATATAATTATGTATAAGGTACCTTCGACTGATGATTGTTACATATTGTTGTTAGTCTGTTTTGTAAACTTAAGCTTAATTTCAAGCATTTTATCAAAATAATTGGAAAAATACAATTTGACTATATTTTCCTATTTGATGTTTTTCTATTTGAATTAATTTCGGGAACATATCTTCCAAAATACAATGATTTTATTGTTATTATTTGTAAATATAAAATATAGTTATTTAAATAGATTAAAACGCAATGATTTACATAACAGCATTTTAATTTAAACAGCAGCTGCATCCAGAGCTTGCATCTTTTGCTTTCGTTTTTCTGTCTTCTTTTCTTCCTTGGCTTTTTCGTCGTGAAGGCGTCGCTTCTTCCTCAGCAACCATATTTCCTTCTTCCTCTTCTCTTGGCCAGCTTTCATGCTCTTGTAGAGATTCCTATGCTTCTTACGCACTAGTTTCTCCCTCAGCCTGAAGGCTTGTTTGTCTTCAATTTCCTTTTGATATGGATGCTCTTTGTGCGGTACACCAGATGTCACTGCCATTGCCTTTTTCTAAAAAAAAGTATGAATATTCATTCAAAAATATGTTCAAAAGAAGAACAATGATGTAAGATGAAGGAGAAGATTAATTTAAGAGTGACTCATTGGTGCCAATTCTCTTCTCATTCAAATTCAGTCTATGCCTATATGACACGAAAATAAATAAATTTTAGTGTTGCTATCAAATCAAATTAAGTCATTTCAAACTGATAAATATATTAGGCCTTAATATTAAGGATAAATAAATGGCTTATTATTATTATTATAAATATATTAGTCAAAAATTTTCGCCTTATTAGGTCCTTCATGGAATAAACAATTCTAATTTTTACATACCTTTTCTTTGGCTAGTTTCTTTTTCTCTGGATCAAGGTCATCAGGTTCATCCTCTTCATCCGAAGAGGACTCATCAGCTACCTCTTGTTGGTATTGCTTAGCTAGAGCTGCCTCTTCATCTTCATCTGTGTCTGGCTCCTCCTCATCCTCTTTGTCCTCATCACTGGCTTCTTCAATATCACTGCCAGATTCATTGTCACCTACAAAAGAACACATTTAGTTATAGTGGTTACAGGTCTTGCTCTTAAAAAAAATATACACATATTTATAGTCCTAACAAGTAATGAGTAAATACTACTAAAACTATGTTAATGTGTATATGATTTAAAATACTTTGTTTTTTTAATTTAAAAAAAGCTAAATCCAGTCTCCAGTGTATTCGGTAACAGTACTCACACTGTGTACCCATCACCTGAAAGCTTTACATAAACATAAGTCATAATAAATAGAATAAATAACAAAAAATACTCACTAAGTGGTTTGAAGTCAGGGTCTTTGAGGGCCTTTTCCTCAGGCGGCATATATACTTGATCCTTGATTTTGTCAACAAATGGTGACAAGTGAGGTGGGAGAACAGCTCCCATGAGGTATTTGTTGATGGGCAGCAGTGTCCTCGCATTTACACTGTCAAACACCCACTGCGGTTGTACATAGTAGCGGGATAGGTACTGTTTCTCCATGGTAGGTCGATCTACAATCTGGTATGCAATGGACTCATCAGTTTCATCAAATGTAGCACCAACAAAGTGATCCCTGTCCCATGATACTTCACCACCAAATGATCTGATTACAAAGACCATTGGTTCCCGTGGCACTTCCCTGTTTATGAAAAATTTCAGGCCTTTGAACATTGTCTTTAGTTTCTTAACTTTTTCTGCTTCTAACTTGGCTTCCTCTAGTTTCTGTGGGTCCTCATCCTCAACATTGAATATGTCAATTTCTGGCATCTCATCTGCTTCATTTGTAGGACCTGTTCTCGCCAATGAAAGGTTCATTGCTGCTATTCTTTCAGCCACATAGGCATGTTCATCTATAAGGTCTTTGTCTGTTTCAGCTGAGAAGCCTGCAGACAGTTTTGGTGGGTAAACCAGGTTGAGAGAATGGTACAGCTTGAAGTTAACAAACCCAAGCATCATTGTATAGAATTCAACAAATGTTGACATTATTTTGAAGTCAACCTCATCTTTGCTTTGTGGCTGTAATAAAAAATTAAATTATTATGGAACACAAACAGATGAAGCTGATCAAATTGTATCATTGATTAAAAACATCATTCTTACCTGGAATGAAAAATGATGAGGAACAATCCAGGTTATTGTTTGCCCCTCAAACTCCACTTGGTAATAATATCCTTTGACTGATATAAAAACTTTGCGCAGAGCTTTTGCTGCAATGACTGCATGCATGAACTCTACTGTTAGTCTTCGGCAGAGGAGAGACTGGTCTCTCGGCACCTTCTTAAGTGAGGGGAAAGTACTGAACAAGAAGGTCAATGTAAGACAGTCGTCCAAATCTCTGAGTGCATCCACAAATGTGGGATATCTCTCCTTGACAATGTGATCAATGTTTATATCAGGGTAATCACGTAAGAACTTTCTCATCTTTCCAAATTCTCGCATAGCACGCGCACGGCGTATTTTTTGTTGGTAAACCTGTGAGGGAAGTTAGGATTCAATTTGTTACTATTACAATATTTAGGCTGGAAATGCGTATTTATTTTAGAAACTTACTTTTAATTCGCGTAGTTTCCATATTATAGGTTCGTGTAGCAAGAATTTGATGTCCTTTGTGTGGTATAGCGTTTTGATGCCTCCGACACCTTTCTGAGCGCGCTTGCGATTTCGTGGTTCTCTTGGATAAATTCCTTTAAGGATACAAATACGCCTGAAGTCTTTCAGTGATAACTGAAGCTTTTTAAGCGCTGCTTTCCTTGTCATAAACTGCGCTCCTTCTCCGGACGAATACTGTAAACATTGGGAGAAGTTGGGTTATGAATATCCCGAAACCACACGTGTTGTGTAATTACGAAATCATATTACAGACATACCTTCTTCTTCTTCTTTGAAACCATTTTGATTTTGGATTAGTTTTCACGTGTAAATATTTAACCCCGTTTATTTATCCGCTAGTTTAATATTATTTTACGTTTTCTTTACACCTACACGCACGTGTTTACATTGCAAAAGAAATAATGTCACGTTGACAGTTGACATCAAATTTTTTCCTCTATGGCCTGAATTTAAACTTTTTTTTATTGCGTTCCGTTCTTAACCGGCTAAGTTCAGAGACGTAAAATGTTCAGAATGTAAAAAAAAACAGATTTAAACAACTGCTAAAGCTCACTGGAAATTGTTTCTCGAAATTGACAGGTATTTTAATTCATGTCTTATGGCTGATATAAATATTTAGTTAATTTCATAGTTAACTAAAAAAACCTAAGCATGTATTAGCTGATATATAATCAAAGTATAGCTGATAAAAATGTTTCATTTTATAAATGTAATAAAAAGTCTTTGATTATATGCTTTTTTCAAAGTAAAAAGTATCCCGAATAAAATAAAGAGTTACTACAGTATTTTAAACGCTGTTTTTACTTCAAAACCACGAAGAAGAAGACGTGATATAATATTTTATTTATCTACAATGGCATGGGAGGACAAAATCCACATTACGTAGCTTATTTAATTAAAAGAAATCGTTATAATCAATTACAGTATCTATGTACCGCTGCAGCGCTGTGGACTTTTGTGGATAATACTAGATAATTTTTTACGGATATTTTTATATAAAAGTCAAAAGCAGTCAGTATCCAACCTGCATAAATAAAACATTTATAAAGCTTAGTATTTTTTTTAATGTTTAATATTTGTAATAAATTAAATAAATAATATATGATTTATATTTCCAATCAGGCAGCATTATCGTTAGAGGTTGCACTCGGTGAAGAAGTCGAAGTAGGTGGCACGGCTTGATTTGCAGCCCACGCACTAGGATCCATCATTACATACATAGGATACGCGTACGTAGCTGGTGGCCACGTTGGTGAAGCTTGAGCCATCACAGAGTTGGCTGTATCGTCACTGAGTCCCGTGTCTTTTAGAATACTCATAGCATTAGCGTAAGCTGACATCATGTGCGGATAGAAGAACTGATAAGGAGAGTATTGTGGAACGCTGGCGTGTTCGACGCATTGGGGAACACTTGACCCTTCAGGAGTTGAGGTAGGAGCTTGTACTGTGTAGGTATACGGGGCAATACCTTCAGGAGGAGTACCCGATGGAACTGGTAGCGCGTAAGCATATTGAACTGGACTAGGCATCACTGCACGCTTCTTGGCATTACGGTCTTCCTGTGAAGGAGCTGGATAGCTTGTCGCGTAAGGGATAGCGGTTTGGTGAGCTGTTGAAGCTGCGGCGGACAGGAAATTGATTGGTTGGTCAGTGAGCCACTGTGATTTCACGCCATTATCTTCAGTCGCGGCCACGTAAAGGTCTCCAGTCGTCCCGTCGCTTGAGGGCTTCACAAACAGCCCATGAACTGGCTGCAACACGTTCGGAGTATTCCAATAAGCCACATGGCCCTTGGTCCATGCAATGTAGAGCGTGATGACCAAAACACTTAATTTACTCATTGTTATTGTCTATGTCAGAATTGAATGAATTACAAAAGTTCTGAAAGCATTTTATAACGATCCTTAGCGTAAGATATTCGATATGAGATAACTGTAGAGGGTAATTATCATGTTCTGAAGATGGTCATTCAGCACGTTCTGATGAATATAAGACACAAACCACGTCTCCCGAAAGGCTGTGATAAGCGATAACACGCGTTTTGTTAGATATGACACATTATATCTAAGTATACAGCAAAACGATATAAGTACAAGGGGCACCTAAAAATTTCCTGCGCATCTTACCGCTTTAGAATATGGACATACATAAGGGACTTTGAAATACATATGATATGATGTTTTGTTGGGTATGTGCTTGGGGTCATTTTTGAATGTACGGAATTTCGTCTACGGCTGGGAAGCCAGTCAATAAGGTAACTTTATTTGGTTTACAACGTTCTCAGGCTACTTTTAACATTGTGACAGAGCGTACATTTTTTTACCTATAACTTATAGTATTTAAACTTATTGATATGCGGTTTGAACTGTTCAAATTGACGACTTTCAACCGTCGCTAGGGAATACCCTAGGGTGTATGTCTTTACGTCTCTGCTTACTAGCAGACACACATCCAACTTCCTGTTGTATCATGCTAAGTACAGTCAATGGGTAGGCAAGAGATTGATGAGTCGATCGTAAAGGTATGCATCTAACCTACTTACCGTCCGGAAATAAATATATTTTCAATTACTTAACACAGAATTGAATGCTTCAATAATTATTACAAATATCTTACAAAGGCAAGTTGTAAGTACAATCACTGCTAAAATATTTAAAATAACTAATTTACTTTGTTTAATTTAAACCTAAATGAATGCGAATTCGATAAGCTATAACTTATCTATAAATAATTGGATGTATGCTTGTATTATAGGTAATGGTGTGATTCCCATAATTTTTCAAACCGTTGCGTTGTTGTGGTATTGTTGTTCTATGTTTGACCGGGCTACATATTTTTTTTCGGGCCATTCAGACCTCGTGTATAAGCCAACATAGATTTACGATTACTTTACATACTATCAAGTATTATGACCTGCACGTATTGAGGTTTCCTGTGGAAAAAAAATTGAGAAATTTAAAACTACAAATCTGACCTATTATAAAAAA
Source organism: Falcaria lacertinaria (assembly GCA_951449985.1). NCBI lineage: Eukaryota > Metazoa > Arthropoda > Insecta > Lepidoptera > Drepanidae > Falcaria > Falcaria lacertinaria. The sequence continues at coordinate 8,640,190 of OX602111.1, read as the reverse complement.
AAACTAAGTTTGGGTTGCGGTTGCGGTTTTGAGGTGAGAGGTGAGGTGAGTTTGTGAGATGACGTTAATGATAGCAAAATATTCACGAAATTATATTAGGGCAATTACATTAAGCATGGCATCTTTTCATAATGAAATCTTTCAATATTGTGGTTACTTGTAAAATTGTTTTAATGACTCAATGACTTAAGCGCTTAACTGTACTCGACCTACCGATGTGATTTGATCGATGAATCTCAACAAATATGAGTAAACAATGATGACAAATTGTTCTCCGTAAGTCGTGTGTATTCGATTATTGCCTAATAAACACGTAGCAAGTAATGAAGGCCACCAACGCGGAACTTATTTTGTTTACGTGGAAATGATTATTTAATTGAATAGTTATTTTTGTTTCAAAGATACTTACATACTTTTATATATTTGATTATATACATTATATTACATTTTTGTTTATTCAGGACTATAAATAGGAATAGGTACATTAAATATCTAAATATGTACTAAAAAAAATATTTTATGTAATTATTACTTAAAATATCATTGGTTTCTGAGAAATATTCAGTAGTTGGCAACGCGCGCGTCATACCCCTGGCTTTGCAAGCGCCCATAGGCGGTAAGCGCTTGCCATCAGAATACTTACCTACACTGCTCCGGTAACTTGTTTTGGATGTTTGCTTTGAAGTATCTAATACAATCCTTTACCTACTCGTCATAATCTAGTTTGTACAGAGTAGTGTGACATCCAAAGTAATATCACGTAATAAGGAAATTTTAAGCGACACATTTTTTTTTCAAAGTATACGCAAGAGTAATGGAAAACCCGATAAACGTAAACCTTATGAACACTGTCTAGTGAAGAAATAAGTTTTGATTTTACAAGGATCGTTTGTGCTTCAGATATTTTATACTTCCCTATTAACTTCCCCGTTTTGAACTGCAAAATTGTGGTGGTCAATTTTTAGAGCGCCGTTCTGCGCATTATTTCAAAATTGTAATTAAAAAACCAAATACTGTTTAGATGATTTCTTTCTTTTATGCATGAAGTTGCAGGTAACATCAAGTCGTTTTATTGTTTGTTAGGCATGAGCATGACGCAAAATTGTAATAAATCGATCGAACTCTGTACAGCATGTGCATTTTTTATAGCTGCGAATGTGTATACAATTCAATTTTCTCAAATAAACAATGTTGTTCCTATTTTTGTTTCTAGTATTTTGTGTAAAGGTGACAGTGGTATATAGGACTTCAATGTGTTTGAAAGACTTCGAAGAGTTTTCACTTTGCGGGTGGACCTGTCCCCCAACTTGCGTTAATTTGAGACTACTTAAGACTGGTAATTGATTTACATGGGACATTTTCAGTTGCAAGATTTTTGCAAATTCCTTTAGAGATCCTGAGAGCCCTCCTTAATGAACGGCGGGGTGTTAATAAGCCGTCTGCTCCCTTTAAACAGGCATGTAGCGCAAGTATCTACCCTTTGACAGTTTCCACAAAAAAGACCCAGGTTTGGAACCAGATAGAGCTGTGTGATAATGTCCGCACATTATTATTAGTTAACTCAAGCATTGTTGAAGGTGGTGAGCTCTGTCCATCGATGTGGGAATGCCGTGTAGGCTGCACATGTTCCGCGGGCTACGTTAGAGACGAATATTCCAAGCAGTGCGTCTTGGTCAGCCAGTGTCCAGGTAAGCCGTGGTGAGGACCCAAAAACACTAATTAGTTCTAGAACGCGGTGTTTTAGAGATAATTTTGTGGTGGTATAAGCCCATTATAATATCGATCTAGCTTTTGTCAGTAACCTCTAACTCGTAGATGAAAGTCCCGTCAAAGTCAGTACAAACGGACCGACAGGCTGGTTTTTCATAAGTTGCAAATAACTGAAAAAAAAAAAAAAAAACTTCACAGGGCGACAGACATAAAGACAGAGACGGCTGTAATTTGGTTAGGTTTCGTTGTAGTGTTATTTTAATTACCTTAGGAGGATCATTGAATTATATTTTCTTGATGTGTCTAGATTTAGGTTAATTGCATTGTGGAGAATAAAATGGATTTCAACCGTTTTCATATGTTTCACTATCTTTCCATCCACTACGAAATATAATAGCACATCACTTTAAGATCAATATTTTTATGTTTAGCCTACTTAAGGAAAAAAGGAAAGGGAATATTTTAAACCAATATTATGTTTTTATAATGCTACAGCACTATGCTAGTGTGCACTATAGATAATGTTTTTGCTAACGGTTGAATTCCGTGTAATATACGATACGTATTGAGTCGAGGATTGTAAACGCTACGTATGAGAAAATTCAAAGTTTTTTTATACGACTAAGGTTGCACACAAGGTTACGGGCCTCCTGATGGTAAGCAACTACCTTAGCCTATAGTCGCTTGCAATACCAGAGGTATCACTAACGCATTGCCAACCCTGTTGTTTATCAGGACTATCCTATGTAAGTGCATTATCTATGATCAGGACTCACTGCGCTGGCACCATTAGGTACTACTAGCGCAGCGTGTCCTCGGAGAGCACTGGCAACCTTACTCACTCAGAAACACAACACTACATCAAAGTAGTGTTATTTGACTGCGGTCTTCTGTAAGTTAAAGGTACATTTCCCAGTCGGGCGGCTCCAATTTTGATGGCCTCGTCAGATCTCATTTCGCTCTACCTCTATTTTTTAAGCTCATGGTGTGAATAATCATGTACTTAAGTCTAAAAAATCATTGGCACAGGCCGGTTTGAACCTGGGCCCATCAGATGACAGGCCGTTGCTTTAACCACAAGGCCACCACGTTCCTTGCGTGTTGTGTAGCTTTACAATGTAGGAAATGTTTATACCTGATTCGTAATTTGCGTACCTAATCAATAAGTCTCTTCAAAGTCATGGACGTGACAAAAGCTAAAATGTTGGCAATTTAAATGCGGGATCATGCATGAAAATATTGCGACGGCAACTCATGGGGTAAGCGCCTTTTCCTTAGGTATTGACCTTCGTCTGTCCCAGTTGCCGATAATGTCATTTAGAAAAAAAAAACTATTTAAACCAAGTTACGAGGTCCATATTATACATACCTTACATACTAATGTACATATAACAATATAATACATACCTTACAGACTGCATAATATACTTACTTATTATATCACTTCAATTATCACTGTTGGTTACTTAAAATATACTACACTCGTGCGTACATACATATATTATCACGCCAAGTCTTTCACTATAGTATAGAGTACCATGTAACTCAGTTACACGCCTCTTTTGCTTTTTTTAAATTCTTCAATCTTTTCATACATGCCCGGAGATTCCTAGTACTTTTTACCCGTCTATCATTGAGTACTTTGGTAATTTGGTAGTGAAAATATGTTTGCATTTAATTTATGATCTTGACATATGTATATACTTACTTACTAATAGAGACAACATAGTTATTATTTTATTTTCCTGCCATATCGGGTCTAATGTTGATCTCAATAATGTTTTAGGGCATTTACTTACCGTGACAGACAAATACTTAGTTTGGGACATGATTGTGTATTTTTTATTTCGAAAGATCCTTACAGCGTAACTTAGTAGGCTGTGGACGTAAATAGTATTCAAAAATAAAAGAATCTGATATATTTCATCTTGTAGTTAATGCATTACATTTTGTAATGATCTAAATTCTTGTAACGAGGGGAACAAAAACTCTGAGTTTGCAATTCACGGCGATGTGTTTTGTTTTGTTTTAATGAAATACAGATTGCAACCTAAGTACTATATCCGGTCGAAATCGTATTGCTAAATATGTATAAATATTAATGCGATTTCAATTAATAGCTACATTATATCAAAACTCTGTAACGATGACGGTTGTGGTGTTTGCGTTTATATTCGCGGTCTCGTCCATGGCTGCGGCGGCACCCACGCTTGGCCCAACCATCTCTGAAGCTACGATGATGGCGGATCAGATACAACAGAACATCCTGCGGGATAAGCGGTCGCATTTCGCTCAGCAGTACGCGTCACCATGCGCCAGCGCAGCGGCGAACCCCGTGAGTTACCAATACGTTCCTGCCATGCACGGGTACCCAGCACCACAAGGCTACACGCCACATCACTACGCATACGCGCCGCACTACCGATCCGAAGAAGAGATGAATCCGGAGCCAGAAATGATGAGCTTCTCTGATATGGATCACATGATGCCTGTCATGTCTGAGCATGTACCTATGGCGAGGTACGGCATGGTGCCCGCTGCACACGCCGCGATGCCTGCGATGACCAGCTATGGAGCACCCGCTGCAACTGGCCCTGCTATTGGGGTGTTCCCGAACGCAAATGTTGGGGGGTGCAACGTTCCGCTCCTGTTCAGTTGCTCGCCGTCTATTGTTCAAGGGCGCATGATGCATGGGCAGCCTCACTACGGCTACGGCGCGGCTGCTGCAGGGGATGCCTACCGTGACGTCGACGAGGTTCACACTGGCGACCACCGCCATAGCGACCACAACAGTGACCCCGACCACATGGCCAGTCATGAACACCCGAGCTCGCAAACCGACCCCAATCATGCGAAGCCTGTGCACCAGTAAATAGTTGTAGTCTAAATTTAATATGTAAATAGACCTAAAATAGATAATACATTTAAATCGATGTTTATTATAAGACTGCTCCTTAATTTTGCCTATTTAAATAAATAATATATTGGTATTGGACTTTTTTACTTGTAAATAAAAACATATTAGCTACTGTGATTTGCTCATTGAAATAGCGTAAAGAAATATATTATGTGGTAGGTAGGTACATTACATACCAAATACATAAGCTTACTAATCCAACATACACTACCTTTTGTTTGAAGTTTTGTTATATCAAACATACATCTTTATATAAAATGATATCAATGTTAGTAATCACTTGCCTCCGCATGAGATAAAAAATATTTTCTTAACAAGAAGATTTACCAATAATGTACTCAAAACTATCTTTTGCATTTGGAATTACATAGTTAGTATATTAATTTATTTCACTGATCTTTACAATATTAAGATTAGATAAGCTTTAAAATGTAAGGAATGAATATGAAAAAACATAAAAGCTGTATATTTTCGATTACGGATCGTAATGAATTGCGAATAAACCCTATGTGCGCGTACTGGCACATCAGAAAAAAGGAATTCTATTTTTGATTTTCTTAAGTCATTAAATGATCTGTCACTTATTTCTTACACTAAAAAAAATCTTCAATACATACGTTTGATTTCAATTAATTAAAAGCTACAAATACTACAAATTTGCATATTATACAACACCCTACATAACAATATAACCATATACCATACTATATTTACGAATCAGCATTGTGTATTCCAGTCTTGTTACAGTGTAACACATACATTTTAATATTAATTAAATTAATATTCATCTTAATAAAAAGTATCAATTGATCGAAGGAATTTAATAATAATTGTGAGCTACTATATTGTCCTAAGTCGATAGTTTCAGTAGTCAAATAGAAAATCATACAGAATTTTTAAATTTTAGTTGTATAATAAAATTTCCCTCCGCGTGCTCAAAAAGTTCGTCATTGTAACGTTCCAGAGCGGGGAAAAAATTGAATATCCTGTTCTAGGGGGAAAAGTTTTTACTTTTTTTATTTTTGTCTGTTCTTCTTCTTCTTCTTCTTCCTAAGTATGGCAATCAATCCCTTCAGGGACTATTATTGCCAGTGTCGAGTGTTAGAGAATTTTCATGTTGCAAAATTTCTCGTGTTTGCCGCATTAAAATGCCTAGTGTCATGCATTCTAACGCCCAATGGAGTTTCTGGAGACAACCCACGGCAGTAGCAGATCGTAACACGCCTTTAGATTAGAGGTAACCTATTGACCAAAATGATAAATCACTTAACCCAAAAGTCGTATTATGGCATTATTTCCAATGCTCCTATAAATCAGTCACTAAATGAAACTTTACTGCACATATCGACACCAAATATACACATTAAAGATCACTATAACACAATTTACGACACGCTGGAAAAAATCTCAACCGCTCCGCCTGATTCCCGCCAAAAACTCCCTTTTTGTCTGTTACTCATATAACTAAACTAAAATATTGAGGTATTCATAAATAGAACAATTATGAATAAAGATTCGACTTAATACTGTTTTCTAAACAATAATAATATTAAATTTTTGAAAATGGAACTACCAAATCGGTGATCGGTATAAGATCGGAGGAATACGTGCATTGCGTTGCGGCTACAGATGTAGTGGTTGTATTCTCTTGGGCTACAGAAGAAATAAAGTAATTGGCGCGAAATCTTTAGAATTTTTCTTTAATTACAATTGAATCGATGATCATATTTTATTTTTTCGCATTCTTAGTGAAATGCAGTGTTACACAAGGCGCTAAAAACCATTGTTAGACGAGACCGCTGGTCTAGTGGTTAGTAAACCTGACTGGTACGCTAGAGGTCGTGGGTTCGATTCCCGCCGGGGCAAACATTTATGTGACAAATATGTTTGCCTTGCGTCTGGGTGTTTGGTATGTATTATAAGTATGTATTTACAAAAAAAATACGTATATAAGTATTATATAGCTACTGGTTCCCATAGTACAAGCTTTGCTTAGTTTGGGGCCAGATGGCGCTGTGTGATAATGTCCAAGCATTATTGTATATGAGGTAGTTTTACTCCCAGGCTTTAGCGAAGGAGTAAAAAGAAACCGAGTTTATTCACTTTAGCGCCTTGTATAACAATCTACTATTGATTGGGTTTCCGCGTTTGCGATAAATCTATCCTCACTCTATATGACATAACATCTACACAAGTCTGATACAAGTAAATAAAAGTGTCTGTTTGTAATGTCAAATTCACAGCGTTTTACTTAATGCATCCGAAATTATAAACGGCAAACATAAAAAAACTGTCTGTCTGTTTGTTAAGAAACGGCTGGACTGATCTGAACGAGATTTTACCAGCAGATAGCTGATGCTATAAGGCATAATTTAGGTTCCATTAACATGGAAAAATTATGATGGTTCTGCAAAACAATAATAAAACCGTAAAATTTTGGACAACACCGATTCAACGCGTACGATGTCGTAGTCGCGGGCAAAGCACTAGTCCAGTTATAATATTAAACTTATGTGTGCCTTCGATTGCCTATTATTGGGCTTTTCTTCTCGGCGTCTAAGCGAACGGCCCGCTTGTTGGTAAGCGGTTACCGTCGCATATAGTGCTATAGCACTATATGCTACGCTACACGCGACGCTTGCAATTCAGACGTTTGCAATTCCAGGGGTATAACTGACGCAATGCCAGTGCAACCAGTTTTTTTAATTTGATTCCAAATCTTCGGTAAACAAAATAAGTAAATATCGCTGCCTTTTTTATTGATAGGATTTATAGCCTGTGATAGTGTTAGCTGTCCATTAGTAAATTTTTATAAGCGATAATTTGAACAAAACTAATTAAACTTTCATATACTTCGTATAGGCGTGAGCAGCATTACACATACATACTACATTTCAACTACAACTTAGCCCGCCTCTAAGATAAATTTGCGATTATTATTTAACAAATAGGCATATTTTTGCTAGGTAGTTAAGTGCGTAGGTTTCTAATAGTTTTTTTTATACTGATATTTCTGATGCATTGGGGATCACTGATGCATTCTGGATTGGGTTCCAATTCCTAGTTAATGCGCCAAGGAAAATAATACCAAAGTTTTGAAACAATATACCGATACACATACAAATGCGTCCCTAAAAAGCATAGTCCATGGTATTATATTTCATTTCAAGAAACCAACAGTCGTTACAAATTACAAATACTCTAACAGAACGTAATTATTATATATCAATAAATTGTTCGATATTCTTAGAATTGCACGGATTGAAAGTGATGTTTTGCTATGCGGAAGATGTCACTTCAGCGTTTATTTTACTTATTACGATAGGCACGTTCAAATTGTAACTCTACTAAGGGACATTTGCTTCAAACCATGGGTATAAATTCCCAAGGCAGATTGTTCGCAGCATCAATCAAACAATTAGCAGCACACGATGAAGATACTAGTGCTGCTCACTGCTTTAATAGCAGCCGCCGTAGCAGCCCCGTCACTCCTCGGGGAACATCGAGAAGACATCCAGCCTACTCAAGACAAAGCTCAAGAAACGTTCAAGAGAGACAAAAAATCACTGCTAGAAGGGCATCACACTACTAGCCAGGTCCCCGGGGCGGCGATTATTGAAGCAACTACCAACTTGGAGCAAGCACCCGCAGCAAGAACTTTCGGCCACAAGAGCAAACCCATAATTATTAAAAAGAAGGTTGGATATCACATATACCGCGACTCAGATGAAGAGAAAGCAGACTCTAGGGAAAACTGTCAGAAAGAAATGAAGGTTAAATTATGCGATGAAGCTAACTCTGCAAAATCAAGTCAGCTCTTACGGGATGCTACTCGCGAAAACATATCAGAGGAGACCATGCAACGTAATATCAAAATGGCCAAAGAGGCAGTTGAACACTTACAGCGGGATATTCTAGAACTGGAAGATAGTTCTGATGCAAAGAAGATGTCGGTGAAACATGGAAAAAGCAATGCTGAAATACGTGAAGACATTGAAGAAGCTAAGCAAGTTTTAGAACAAATACATAGAAATTTCGGCTTAGACTCGATGAGTTTACACAAAGCTACTCCAAATGACGCAGAATCCGTTCATGGTATACACTTAACAGTAGCTAAAGCTGAAGAAGATAGAATGGCACAATGGAAGGAGGCCATAGAAAACATTCAAAGAAATGTTGAATTAGTCCGAGATATTGAAGACAGTTTTAAGCCTGACAATCAGAAAACTGAAGAACACTTTATAGAGAGTGGTGATCAAATGAGTGCATCGGGAAAACCCGCATTTAAAGAAAACGTTGATAGTTTACATACGATACAAAATGAGTCCTTACAAGAAAAGACTGCTGAAAAGCCTAGTAATGAAGGTAAAACTGAGAAAGACATGAAAATGGCCGCCACTCATTTGGAACAGACCTCAATGCGAGGTCAAAAGGTTGCAGAAAAATCTGGAATTGAAGACATTACAAAACATCCGTCTGATCCCTGTAACGAGTCTGAAATAATTAACATCGATACAGAGCAAAAACAGCATGACTTAAATAAAGGTAGCAGATTTGACGCGTCAACACTGATGTCAATGTCATTGAAAGCAGAGAACGATAAACATATGATCGTGGGAAAAGAGGATAAGCATTTTAGCAAACCAGAATCTTCTTTTAGTACAGATTTGAAAACTGCGAGCGATCTACATAGTTTCAAAGAGTCTGAAACTGCAGCTAAAATGTGGAATCATGATACTGTTGAGAAGAATACAAAGGAACAAATACGCTCATGGGAAACAACTGATCAAAGTCACTTCGCTAAAAATTCAGAACAATTAGAACACGAAAATGATAACAAGCATGTAGATACCCACCAAAGAGAAAAAAGTCCTAGTAATAAACGTGAAAAATCTTCTGACATGATGTTAACGTCATCAGAAAATAATGCATTGAAAGAGGAGAAAGCTCTGCAATCAAAACAAGATATGAAACACGAGCATAACATTCATAATATGAAGTCGTCTGAGATTACTGAGACTAAACATTTGCCATTAAAACCAACAGAATCGGGAATGTTGGCAAAGTCTACGGATCAAGATGCTCATCAGAGCCAAGCAATTCATACAATTGAACACATCGTTCCTCATCACGTTGTTAACTCTGCGATGAAATCTGCAGACAACTTGCAAAGAATCGATCCTCATCTAAACGGACCTTTTGATACACGATGGGCTCAAGATCAAAATATGCGTTGGTCACAGGAAAAGCATATGTCGCGTTTTGATGAAAACATGGCAATGAAAGCCGCCGAAGGTAATCACAATCTTCATATGAGCGAATTCCCAAGTAATATGCACTTAATTGACCAGCCGCTTCGTTTATCTCATACAATGAAATCTGCCGGTCAACATCCGACGCATTTCGACGCATCGAAGGCTCAGTTGTTCACATCACAAACTCTCCATCAGCTGCATCCACAACGAGCGCACGAAGCGTTAGCCATGCATGGAAAGCAATCCATGATGGATAGTGCAATGCAACCGAGTGTAGACATGAGGAATGCTATGGTGACGTTCGACCAAAGCAATATAGCCCAGTGGAAGCCACAAGAGTCAGCGAGAGCCGTGTACGCATCTCGGATGTCGTACCCGGCGAGTAGTGGCGGCAGCTCTACTACTGGAGGATCTTCAGGCGCGGTTGGTGTGTTCCCAAACGCAAACACAGGCGGATGTGGAATTCCACTGCTCCTCAGTTGCTCACCTTCCGTGGTGTCAGGAAGTTTGACGAAGGCTCAACAAGCACCCAGCTACTCCGCTCCCGCTTACCGCAATGAGGATGAGTTTTTTCACACCAAGCGAGATGTGACAAATACCTCAGAAAATCAAATAAGCAAAATAAAGAGAAATCCTACAATAACGAAACCTCTACCTTTGGATAAGCAACAGTAATTATTAGTGGATAATTTCAAGATCTCCAACAACGACGTATGCATTAGATTATATTTATATTTTTCTATTAGCTTGATTTCTATTGGATTGCTTTTGTAATTAATTTATGGAACATCACAAATAAGAGCAATTTGAATATCATTCACTTTTTTATTTATTTTACCCACTTAGCTAATGCTAGACGACGTTTGCTACGACGAATGCTAGTTTTGTATTTTATTGAAATTCTTCCCCTAACGTCGTTAAAAGAGGGTAGTAAGTTATTTAGGCGGTTATTTATTTGCTTTTAAGTTGATATCAATACTCCTTAGTGCTTTTGATTTAATTAATATTTTATTTTGACACATGTTTGATAATTCAATCTTATTTTATTCCTCTACGGATTTTATTAAAAAAATGTTGAACTTACTCAACTCATAAGCGATAACCTTTTTTAATTGGAATGTCTTGAAAGTCACCGTACTATATCAGTACGGTTCATTTAAAGGTTTCTTAGGACACGGCTTCATAGGGATTGAAGATAAATGCATAAAAAATTTAGGTATTTGGCCTTTCAGTTAAAAAAAAAATTCAGGGATTTCAGCAATTCCACTCTAAGGGGTAAAATAGGGAATGAAAGTTTGTATGAAAATCCGTGATTTTTAAAGTAAAATCTATGAACATAGGTACTTATATTATGAGCCGCGAAATAAAGCTATCATGTATATATATGTATATGTTGACTTATTCACTTGAACATGCGTGCGAAGCCGCGGGCAAAAGCTAGTAGTTGTTGCATAGCAACACTAAAATAGTAGTTTTTGTAAATTTATGTGCTTGCAACCCTCGCGCTCTCTCCCGCCAGCATCCAAATAAACCAGACGTGTGCTGCTCTTTACAAGACTTTAATTTATGCAAAATAGCGAGTTATCCAGCCCTATACAATACTACAGTCCACTACACAACAACAACTTTGAGGCGCGACAATAATATCTTTCAAAAATCATCGCAAGGGTGTCACTGTATATAGTAAAACTTGTGACTGATTTCGTAAAGATACCAATACAAATAGCAAGCTGTGATAGCTGGGACTACCAACTATCGTAAAAATCGCATCGTAATAACTTTGCGACCGATATCAGTCGCTATGTGATCGCTATCAATGTTCATACTGCAGGCACTGTACTCTTATAAACTTAGATAATTATTAGTACTTTTACTGACGATCCTAATTCAAAGATAAAAAACAGCTCACACTAAGCAGCAGCAGGCAGCAGCGTACAACAAAATATAATAGTTGTTTAATTCGCATTAAAGCTATAAATAACATTACTAAAGATAAATAAACAATAACACCACGTATATTATTGCATGTGTTTTGAAATATCTTGTTGATAAGCTGAAATGATAGAAGTTTATTGATATTGTAATCCACATTCACGGAATCTTTCCGATATCCAAATTTGTAGGAACTTATTTTGCTGAATAAAACAACATATTTATTATGCTGGCTATCGTTAAATCTATACCAATGACTAGCTGCTCGCCCCGGCTTCGCTCGTGTGGACAATTTTTTTTGCATTTATGGGGATGAAAAAAAGATGTTGGCTGATTCTCATAGATACCGGATAAGCACAAAAAAATTCATCAAAATCGGTCAAGTCGTTTCGGAGGAGTATGGCAACGAAAACTGTGACACGAGAATTTTATATATTAGATTTGAATTTTTGGATCTATGTGTTATGTAACTATTAGACTAATTAAAAATCTCTCACCAAAAGAATGCTATTTTATCGCTGAGTAACATAGGCTATGTATACTTATACGCGGGCAAAGTAGCGGTGAAAGAAGGCTAGTTATGCCGCAAAAGGCGTAATGATCTATGACATGATTTTAAGATAGGAAGATCTGTCTATAATTGGATTATTTATACATTTCAAAGTTACATTATTAATCACTTTAATCAGTTTCGAGCAAAATGGTAAATTAGGGTTAGGTTCACATGATGAATTAATTACGAGTAGAACTTGAGTAGAAATGCGAAGTCACTAGCCTACCTCGCAGATCCCCAGGTTCGATTCCCGCAGAGAACAACATATTACTATTTTGTTGTTAGTCTGAATTTTTTAGCAAATCAGGGAATTCGAGTTTAATCTAAGAAAGGGATCTTATATGTTTTAATACGCTACACTTCACACTACATTAAAATAAGTGTAACTTCAACAAATCGTGTCAATGCATTTAGCTGATACGCTTAATTTGAAACTAAGCTTGTGGAATGTATTTAAAGTGGCGCAGTTAACAATCGCATTTTACACAATAACTAAGTAACAAAATGCATTTCCGTATTATATTTATAATTTGCATTACGCGTCGTTTAATCCTTAGTCTACCTATTGACTGTTCAGATCGTAGGACAGTTTCTATCGAAGCCTTCGATCAAAATGAGATGAACATTCAAACCAGCTCTGATGTCCAGAAATCTGAACCAGCCTTACAAGAAGAAGAAGAAGGAAGCTCAGAAATAGAAATACAAGGATTCATTGATCACGAAACTACACCAACACTAGTCGAGAATCCTCAAGAATATACTTATTATCAAGAATCGCTACCATTTATTACTGGAACTTTACCATTTGTTGTGCAGTTTCCATATTATACTACCAAAGCTGTGAATAGACAGTGGAAGAGATCACACGACCACGTGGTTGACATGGGACCGAAAGATATTGATTGGACCTTATACCCTCGACTGAGTCAGGTCTCAGCCACAAATGTACCTACTTATGAAATTTCGTCTGACAATTCCAATCTCCAAGATGAAGCAAATATACAGAACGTTCGAGAAAGATCCAAGTTTGATGATATAATAGCACAGCTGTCACAGGATGCGATGATGAACAACATACTTCCTACGATGCCGATTCCGTTTACCCGCAACGTTGGACAACCATCGCCATATCAATACCCAGTTTCTGTGAATTACAATGTGTTATATAACAGTGTGTCAGACGGTTGTGGAATACCAATATTTTTGACTTGTGCACCGAAAATATATCACAATTATCTTGAAAACAGCGCTTCTTGTAAGAATCCTTAGGAAAAATACATCTCAGTCATAGGTACATCAGTTATCAAATACACGAAAATAGAACTGTCAGCGGCTTTCAAAGCAAATCAGCTTATCACCACGCTCAGAGACCGCTCCTAAATAAATTTAATCTATCGAATGTTGTATGATATTAATATTACCCATGGCCATGTTTAATAGTAAAAGAATGTCGTGCTCCGAATTCTGTGTTTTTATGATATAATGTCTATAATTATGGTATAATTGATATAATGTCTACGAAAATTTTGATGTTTCATTTTTCATTCACGCCGAAACGGTTGAACAGATTTAATGAAAATTTGCACACAGTAGTCCATGTGCTGGAGACAGAAATATGGTAAATTTTATACCACTTTTTTGTCTATAGGACAAACAAGTCGAACGGATGAAGTCGCGGGTTAAAAGCATATTAGTTTCGCCGCAAAAGTCGGTTAAAAAAGGTAACTTAAGAGTCTATTCCTAAGAGAAGACTTATTTTTCCCCAGATAAGGCTACGTGTCCACCTGGAGAGATCATGGGTGAGAATCTGCAGTGCATACGGCCTGAATGAAATAAAGCTTCAATAAAGACTTTACTGTAACAATTTATATTATAAGATTATACGCATCATGCAAGTTTTGTGATAGCTACGTAGCCATAGGCTGGCAATTAATGAGAACCGTTTTCAAATTGATGCAGTGTTTTGGGTGATACTAAGATTACTAAGCTAATTGTTTTGAGTCGCCCAATTACATTACATTTGCGTACTCGACTCAATATTTTGCTCATGCATTAAAAGTTACAAAATGAAATTCGTTACATGACGAATAGCTATATTTTATTTGGGACATCGCTTGTGTACCTAATATGTAGAACTTAAGTGTTAGGTAGTATCTTATCACAGAGGAAGGATAGTATTATTACTAACAATGTTGTATTGTTATTGTTTTGAGCGCTTAAGCTGATGTTAATGTAAACACTTCTAAAAATGTATCATCAAGTGTTCAATAAAATTAAATTGTATGGAAGCTCTTAAGAATCGAGTGGTTTGGGTACTTCTACGTAATACTGTTGCGTATTTTGTTTCTTAGACTTAATCATACTCCCTAACAGGGGTAGGCTGAGACGCAGACCTACCTACCTTCTTAGCTCGAGCTCCAAGCAATACATATGGCATAGTATTTTGCGTGATCCAGGCACTGATACTGAATAAAATATTCTTTATTACGTTTATCTTCCTAAATCCTAGTTCTGATAACCAGTTGTTCCATCAATAACAGGTGGCTCAAAATATACCCAGCACTTAAGTGCTAGCAAAACCCTTGGAAGTCCATTGTCTTATCTTTAAGGAAGTACTCCCATAACATTAAGCTGTCCCACTTGCTATTCACTATGAATGTAGGACATGAGTAAAAGCGCGTACCCATTCTTTTCATTAGCGTCGACGTGCTACGCCTTGCGTTCAACAACTCATCATGTGTAGAGATAACATGCATGACGTGATTCAATTCTCAGAACATCGGGTTCTTTTAAACTTACAAAATACACAAATAAAACGTGGGCGCATCGTCGCTTGCGTGGTTTCGAAACCAAACACTTGACTCTAAGATTTCTTTATACAAAAATGCATTTAGCAGTTTAATATTTCCGTTATAATTACATATAGGTAGGTACCCATGGCATAATTAGAAACGCATTTTCAGCCGCTGAAGCATCTTATGCTGCAATTTGATCGATAAGTTACTTCAAGAAACAAGTAATTTTATCCATCGTCCACCAAGAACCACTCACTAGTTGGATTAATTCTACTATTAAATAATTTTGTAACATTACTATGTCAAAAAAGGTTTATGCAAAATTTGAAGTAGATTGGACCAAGAAATCACGTTGTCCCATACAAACTTTGCTCCTCTTTTTCACGCCCTTAGGGGTAGAATTTTGGAAAATCCTTATTTATCGGATACCTACGTCGTGCGTTGATCCGTTAGTCAATCATTCAGGGCAAAGATAGATTGCGTAATCCAAAATCCGATTGAGTATTATTGTAAACACAAAACTGCGTCAAAGCATAACAAACGTCGTTCTGTCTGGTTACCTCGGGTAGGTATTCCCGCGAATCTGTGACGCGAACCCAGTACACAAAGATAACAATGAACATTTAAAAAGCCGTATCGCCGTGGTAGGCGCATCAGACAATATTCAGTCCCATGGCAAGACACTTGGAGCATTATTTATTAAACACATGTGAAAATAGCGAAAATTATAGTCAAAAATGGCAAAGATAGTGGCATTGTTACTGTTGGTGCTGGTGAGTGGATTGATGGAGGCGAGGCATATTCACCACCGAAGCATCATGCCTGAGGGAGAATATGGAGACTACGGGAAAAGGAGCGAACCACTTACTGAGATTGATGGAATGCCAATTGTAAGTTGTTTTAAAGTATTAAAATAGTTTTTGATGGCTGCAGGATGGAGGCACGATTTCATTTCGTGTAGTTATTCCATCTGGTATTCGAACTTGGCGAATTAAATTTATTAATATGTCCTATTTATTTGGTAAAAAAATATAGAAGTAAAATGTCTTTTAAACCAAGGGTTTTAAGTTTTGGATGTCAGAAATCATATCAATTCATTAATAATTCGGTTTGAGTATACAAAATTTAATGGTTTCATTATTCCAGGAAATAATCCGTCAAATCAAGCCAAATCGGTTCGTGCCAGTCAACAATGAGCTGTTCTTTAAAACGTACTCTCCTTGCGAAGATGGGTTCAAGAGGGATTATCTAGGCAACTGCAGAGAGGTGTGGGACTAGCTAAGCAATAACATTAGAGACAATTAATTAAGCAAATTGTGATATTAATATTAGGTCCTTACATATGAAATTGGCGTTTTTCGTACTGGCCACTTTAATCACGAATTTCTCCTCTTTGGTAAGGAATTCCAAATTCAAATTTGTACAGCTATAGACTCATGTATTTGTGCTTCGATGATCGTCATTCATTTGTTTTTTTTCTTCTGTTTTTTTCTGTTTGCGTCACTCATTTTACAAAATGGAAAACCTTAAATATCGCATTATTTACGAGTACGAGTTCCGCCGTGGCACTAGTGCTGCGGAAACAACTCGAAGGGTGAATGATGTGTATGGCGGTCGTGTTGCAAAAGAAAACACAGTTCGTTTTTGGTTCCAACGTTTTCGTTCTGGAAATTTCGACCTGCAGAACAAGCCCCGTGGACGGCCTGAGACTCAAGTTGATAATGAAGAGTTGAAGGCTATTGTGGAAGCGGATCCATCGCAAACCACGTCCGAGTTAGCTGCAGGCTGCAATGTTAGTGATAAAACTGTTTTAATTCACTTGAAGCAAATTGGGAAGATTAAAAAGCTTGAAAGGTGGGTACCTCACGAATTGACTGAAACAAACCGGCAAACGCGCGTCGACTGCTGCGTTACATTACTAAACCGGCACAATAATGAAGGTATTTTAAACCGAATCTTTACCTGTGATGAAAAATGGGTTCTTTACGATAATCGGAAGCGCTCAGCGCAATGGTTAGATCCTGGCCAGCCAGCCAAATCCTGCCCCAAGCGAAAATTAACCCCAAAAAAGTTACTTGTAAGCGTTTGGTGGACTAGTGCCGGTATTGTTCATTACAGTTTTTTCAAATCTGGCCAGACTATTACGGCTGATGTCTATTGTCAGGAATTGCAAACCATGATGGAAAAGCTAGCGGCTAAACAACCTAGGCTGGTCAATCGCTCCACGCCACTGCTGCTTCACGACAACGCTAGACCACACACTGCGCTACAGACGGCTACTAAATTAGAAGAGCTTCAATTGGAAAGTCTAAGACATCCTCCGTACTCCCCGGACCTTGCTCCAACAGATTACCATTTTTTTCGAAATTTGGATAACTTCTTGCAAGGGAAAAAATTCAACTCCGATGGGGCAGTCCAAATCGCCTTCAAAGATTTTATTGATTCCCGTCCGACTGGTTTTTTTAGTAAAGGGATCAATGAACTACCTATGAGATGGCAAAAGTGCATAGAAAATAATGGTTCATACTTTGATTAATTAAATATATTATATTAAAAAATATTCGACTTTTTGTTCCTCCCATACAAAACGCCAATTTCATATGTAAGGACCTAATATATAAGTTATCATTTATAGGAAATAATAAATAAACTATCATAATCAGAAACGATAAGTTTTATTACTTTATTCCTCCATGACACTGCACTGCTAAATACTACTTACGATTAACATACATACACAGGGAATATAACAAACAATTAATAATATATTTGAACAAATTAAACAAGAAACTGATCTATAAACGCGCAACCAAAACAGCTGGGTAGGATTATTTTACAGAAGGTGCCATCTATGACGAAGTGGCGTGGCGTAGGCACTCACTAATGTTTTTGAAAAAATAATTCACCGTAGAATAAAGATATCCATGGTAAATTGGTATTTGAACTGTGGGTTAAATATCAAGTACTCCGTGTTTCAGGATTTATTGAAATTCCTTGTACCAATGTGGTAAAATAGGGGTTGCACGTTTGTTATCTATATTTGGGAATCCGTGGCGTGTGCGATATCAACCTAAAATGACAGACAATTTGCAAAATTAAAAACTTTATTAGCACAAGTAAATAATTAAGTATATTTAGGAAATAAATTAACAAAAATAGATTAACCCCATAATTATACACCACAAAACAGGTTAAGCTTGTAATTACAAGATTCTAACGATCACAAAAATTAACGGAGCCGCTTTTCTTCTGAATTTACCTCAAAATATGAAAGTTATATAAAAAAAGAAACACTCCCACATACAATTTGAGAAACGCAATGCAAGTCATATTAAAATCTTTCACAAGCTATTGAAGAGAACAGCACATCTACGCTCGCGATTAAATGACGACCTTTTCATTGATGTCAAATCATAACTACGGTTCGGTTAGTTCAAACAAAACATATTAGAAATGCCCTTTCAATGTCAAATGGGAAACGGACAAGTACATTTTTACTTTTAATTTTTATGTCATTTTATAACTGTTTCAATAATAGGAAGAATTCAACTTGTCTACTTTTTCAACTTCTGTTCTTAGAAAACAAACGTACGTTCAAGAAATAGGCAAATTTGTATTCAAGCCTCCTTATTTTGTTAAAAGGAAACTAAATGTTTGTTGAAACAATCGTCAAATGATCGCTTGAATCAAAACTACAGTTTACATCAGGGAGGCTGGAGGCAGCGTCACAGCCCCATGGCCTGACAGCGGCGAGGGTAGTGTGGCCACCCCACGGATCCACGCACCGCGCTCGCAACAAAACGACTCCACATTGTTCAGGGCTCGCATGTATATTGTCGTTACGCCACCTGGTCAAGCACATGTGCCACATTTTGGACGTTTTTGTATGTAGGTACTAAACTAAACATGCATAAAACAGAAAACATTTTCAGTTTACACGTCTTATCGGCCCGTATCATGGACGGCCATCAGACTAAAGGCAAAACACATTTTCTTTCATCGCATACATTTACTATAAATGTAAATGCATATACATATATTATTGCCAACAAACCATTTTCGTATTGAACAATAAAGATATATTTTCCTTCTACATTTTAAGAAACTGTTCGGTAAAAAATTCTGAAAGATATGGGTTCGATGAACCCATTTCAAGAAGAATATTCTCCGTAAATACCGAGACAAAATTTTCCCTTATGTAGATGGTCACTCATGTATTTGCATATCATATCTATTCTCGAAACATCTTACCACTTTATCATGTCGATACATTTTATCACATCGACCATGGGCACGTGGCGTAGTTATCTAAATATTAGACGTTTTCTGCACTCGGTTCCAGTTATCAATAGATAACTGTTATTTTTACATTATTGTGGTAAGACTTAAAGAGTACCTACGGTTAGTCACTATTTCCATTATGTTTTCGTTTAGCAAAGAGATCTTTAGCGTCAGCTGTTGCAGTTTCCAAGAACCTTGACTAAGCATATTGCGTATTTCACACTGATGATGTAAAATTACCAACAATGCACGGATTTTAAAAAAGATTATTTATTGTGTTAATTTATTGAAAGAAAATGTCACGTTTTAAACACTGAATACTGAGTTGTTTAGATTATATCGAAGTCAATTCATTATTTATCAATAAATACTATCTATATATTAAATATTATTGGAATGCAAAGGATTATAGGACAGATGCAAAGGAGTTATAATATTTAGAACTATAGGTACTCTTTTCCTGCTTAATTTAGTAGCCATTTCACTTTTTTTGCGCTTTAATAAAGAAACATCGTGTCTACTGGTCTACATTGTATACGGGACGCGGCAGCAGCAATAACTTTAACCTATACTTTGTACCTATTACCTAGCATGTTTTTGCTGTCCCGTTGCTTCCACAGTGTATGGTTGGCGTGTTTTTGGACCGCAAATAAAGTTGATAATCGACTGGAACAAGGTATATGCAAATGTGGTGATATTATGCTTACCGATTATGATGAGTTGGGTGCCGAGGTACGCGAGTGCATGCCCGTGTCGCGGCATCGACATCTCCGTCTCTTGCTTCCACAGTCGATCCTTCCAGTCCCACACATCTATTGCACCCACACTGCTTGCTGTCTTCTCCTACAACACCCATCAATAATTAACATACATGTACATATTTACATCAAAACAAATGTAGCAAGGTGCTTGCTGTAACTATTGGTGACGAGGGTCTCTTAAACATGATTGATAACTGAATTCTGGTAATTAGATAACTGGATTTTTGAAGGGACATAATATACTTAACTTTTGTGTATTTTTGTAAATTAACTATTTTTATTAATGAGCTCTCATAAGGTTTCTCTATCAAAGAAAGAGAATCTTCTTTGTCCAGGATCAGTAGGATAAATACATTTTATAGCGTGTTTTTTTTCGTTTTTAAATTATAATTATTATATCCTTCCATTTAAATATATACCGATACCATACCTTACGTTTAATGCATTTTTGCGTGCTAAAAAAATATCTGGCTATCACGTCTTGATAGACCAGCTGTCACCGGTTCTGTATCTGATCAACTAAGTGCAATTGGGGGAAGGTAACTCCACTTACTTTATCCGTAACCTTCCCAGCACCGCCGACGATATATAACTTATCGTTCATTGAAAATAGTGTTGCAAAACATCTCGGGAATCTTAAGGAGTGGATCTCTGTCCACCTGAAAGAAGTAAGTTATATATAAAAACAAAACATACTTCTTTACGCCAAACAAGCGTAGGAAACATACGAAGCATGTGTGTAATGTTCATGCCATTTATAGCTAGCAACCGGTAAACTTTTAAACCGGTAAACTATAAAACAAAGTCCCGCGTCTGAACGGCTTTTCATACAGATATAAGCAGTAGAGTCTTGTTTGATAAAGTTTGAATTTTTTTTTAATTTATTCCACTTAGGTGGTACACAAGCATACGGCCCACCTGATGGTGAGCAGTCACCGTAACCTATAGCCGCTAGCAATACCAGGGGTAACACTAACGAGTTGCCAACCCTGTCGTTGATGAGGACTCACTGAATTAATTAAACTATAATAAAAAATGCTTTTGTGTAAATAGGCTTAAAAATGACGACGATTGATGAAGACCCGCGCGAAGCCGTGTTGAGCCACTACTTGCTAGTGGTGGCTATTATAAAGACGACTCACTCGTTCGTCTTAGAGTTATAGCACTCGACGATTTTGCAGACTGGTTTCTTCTTCTCGCCAGTCATGCCGCCAGCGACCCAGATGTACTCGCGGTACTTGGCACAGGCGACGGCCATCCTCGCCACGCCCATGGAGCGAACCTCACTCCACGACCCCGTCTTCGGGTCGAACTTCTCTACGGAACGAAGGACTCTGAAACAAACACCTTAGAGTTGGTACACGCATTATGGGAGTACGTAAAGATATATGGGAAGAAGAGGACCGAAGTAGAACAGATGTATTGTGAAGTGGGAAGGCCGATATTATTAGGAAAGGAACGGAAGAAATGTCTACACGAAGATACGGTTCCATTGGTTAAAGTTGTAACAGATAACATAAAATAAATACTAAAAACGTCAGACACCGTCATCAGCACAAATAGAGACGTGAGAGCGCGTGTAGTAATATTTCAGAATTAGTATGTATTTGTTAGTAAAGAAAATTATTACAGAAATGTTCATCTTGAAAGCATACTTCTCCATTATGTTTAAAACAACAAAGATGACGTGTATAGTGTTCCAAATGTGACAATTGAATTTTGCCGCTGTCTTAAATTAATTTAGTATTTATTTTTGAGCGTCCATATTTCGGCACCATTTCATATCCCAGTTGACATGGACACAGAAGATTTGCGGAAAGATGTAGAATTATTAAGTACCAGTTCGATTAAATTTAGAACGAAAGGCAACATTGTAGTCTTAAATAATAATAATCATAAGAATTTATTTTGCACTACAAATAAAACCACGCCCATGTTTGAGTAAATCACTTACATTTTCATGTACGCGTAAACAATCTTCACAATGTTACCTGCCCTTCTTGTCCTGACCCCCAATGGCGTACAATGCCATGCGGTGAACAACGAGGCCGAAGTTCTTCCTGGGTATCGCCAGTCCTGACTCGCTGTACCAAGACTTGGCGACAGGCTCGTAGCTCCACACCGTGGATACGACTACCGACTTGCCCCGGACGTCGTCGTCTCGGGGATCAGCACCGCCTGGAATATGGTTTTGATCAGTGCCGGTAGCAGGAACATGGTCGACAACGTATTCCAAAAGGTAACTCGCGAAATGTCAAAATTGACATACTAATTTTTAGTTCCACTTTTCGCCGCCGCAGCGCTGTTCATTTTTCAATACAAAAATAATCGAAGGCGATACGAAAACGTAGTCGCAAATTATTCATGCTAGCCCTACTGAACCCATAAATCTATCTATAATATTAAAATTAATCGCTGAATGTGTTGCTAAGCGCAAATCTCGAGAGCAGCTGAACCGATTTCGCTAATTCTTTTTCAGAATATTCCTTGAAGTATGAGGATGGTTCTTAAGTACAGAATTAAAAATTGCTTTAAAATGTCTAAAAACGGGTAGACAAAATATTTGATAAATGTCTACCCGTGCGAAGCCGGGGCGGGCCGCTAGTAAGGAATAAAAAAACTAGCGCACCTTACAGTAGTCGCGTATGATGCGTAACATATGACATGTCACCTTGCTAATAAGCTACAATGCTACGAGCGCCCGCGCTCATTAGTCAAATCAAATAGTTCGCGCTTCCCCGGCTTCCTGTAACACTTCCGTCCCATTTCAACAAGAAATGACTAGACGTTAGAAGCTTCTCTCTTGGGAGCTCTCAAACTGTAACGACTTCTTAGCCTTGAATCAAAGCGATAAATTACCAATAAATAATTTTACAAGTAGTTACAGACATTACTGAATATTTTTATTGACACACATGCACCACATAAATATGAGTTAAATCACCTTTTTTCATTCAGCCAATAGTATTATTATAATTGTTCAAGTATAAGTTTTCAATAATGTGATTTAGTCTAAGGTTTGAAAAGCGTACCAACAAGATACACCCGCCCTCTTAGAAATGCTACAGAATGGTGATGCCTCGGTTCTGGAAGGTCTCCAACATAGTCCCATACATTCGTCACCGGATCAAACCTGTAAGCAATTACAAAGCTTAAATTAAAAGAATTTATATGCATTCATTTTTAAAATCGAAAATTCGGGTGTCAGAAAATAAAATTGAATGACCACAAAATATTATTAATTCCGAAGTTCTAATTTAGCTAATAGCTAAGCATTCACAGTTGAAGAGTACTCTTAGGTGAATGAATGGAGTGAAAGAGAAATGTAAATTGAGAGAAATGCAAGAGCGTCACTTCACTGACGCTCTTGTTTGCCACTTTACGTAGGATCACAAGTGCACCTATTTAAATGCCGTTAGTAAATTAGCAAACTTACATTAGACATAAGACATGATAATTTCATTAGAAAAGTAAACATCACAAACGAAATAAATAGTGAAGAGCAAATCAAACTCCAAACAACGAGATTTCAAGATGCGGAATTAATGATACCTGTAAATATCCTTGCCCGTATTTCTTCCAACTCCATAAGTGGTGTGAGGGTCTATCCCACCAAAGACTAAAACGGTTTCCCTGTCCCAATTAAATAGAGATCCTTCGGCGATGTAGTTTTTATTGGAAGGTCCGAGAATTGATGTAGATAATTTATTCCTTGGGAAAGAATTGGAAACAAAAATTTCCCTTAATTATTAATATACAATTTAAATGTTACTTCTACAGATATTAAAATTACTCCCTACAGATATTAAATTTATTTGTCTAATGATCTAGAATTAGGAAGTTAATGTATGAATATTAGGAATTAATTTTTTAAACCAAATAAAAAAAAAACTTGTTTTTTTTTCAGTTGTATTGACAACATTGGAAACGATTATAATGATGTTATTTATAAGAAAATAATAGCTATAATCTCCTTACATGTTAACCTTAGCAAGGGACTCCTTGGATTGATTGAACAGAGATATCTGGGGACTGTGAAAATTATTGGGGCACATTGGTGCCACTGATCTGGTTGCTGGTTCCATTCTATTCGTCGCTGTCATTTGAGTACGTGGTGCGGATGCTGTAGGCTGGCTTTGCGAGACCCTAAATTAAATTAAGCAACCAATAAATACAATTGTAGTGACTGCGTCTTTCATCTTGTTTCAAAATAACTATCTTTGTAGTACTAGGCGCTTTTACAAGAGTCATTCATATCCACTGCATTACATTACACTATCTTAAGGACGACAATGGTTCGGTTTGAATGACATTTTACTGGTTAGAGCGGACGAGACTCTTTGATATGACTTCTTATATTGAGAGAAATATCAAAGCAATACATAATAAACATTTCACAACTAATTTATATTAATTTTGGGTCGCAAACTGACGTTCTTTAAACATACAATATTCTTTTACATAGGCTAGAGATTAAACTATTCTTGTTACTAAAATGAATAAAATTATTAAGTAGGTAGCTTAATTTTATTAAATATCACTTTAACGTGATGACAAGTGCAAAAAATATTTCTAATCTTAGTACTTAAGCATTACCTTCTCGAACTAGATAAAGCTGCCGTAGCGGACGCTAAGTATGATGCTGCCACGCTGTGGCGTTTATCATCTGATTTATGTGGGAAATTCTAAAAGGTAAATAATATTTGGATAAATAATTCACGGGAAAAAATCACATCGTAACGTAAGTCAGTATTGAAACGTATAAGCTTGATTTAGTTAACCTTTTCAGTTGTGCTCGTATTGGCTGTGCTGCTCGTTTCACTGTTAGTCGTGTTCAAATCATCGGCCGAGTCTTTTTCTGGAGGATCGAACATTTGTTCATGCTTCTGATTTGGAATCTGAAATTAGATTATTCAAAACTATGGCTAGATGCAGAAAACAACAATAATACTAATAATAGGAACACATTTAAAGAGAAGAAGAAAGAAGTACGTTGAGTGTTGTTGATATAGTTACCATAACGCCTGAACTGACTGCGCTAACAAGATTATGCTCTAGTGGTAATATGCTTTGCATTCTTTAGAAGGAAGCCATTTTTAAAACAAGAAATGTAGTTTCAAAAGAAAAATAAAAACCTGATTTACGGATGATAAAGAAAAATTAAATAAAATAAAATTACAGTGTCTTTTTCTATGGTGCACATGTGAATTTGTTGAATTTGCTTGCGTCGCTGCAAGCTCTGTAGCTGTAGCTTTTGCTGCTCAAGTAAACGTTTTTGTTCCTGTGGCAAATTAAAAAACAATAACTATGTAAATAGTAGAAGCTTATTTCGGTATGTAGTCTTCTGTTAACTAAACTCTTGATCTGACAAATTTATCTTCACACTTAGACTTTTCAAAAATAGAAAAATGATGAATGCATGATGAAAAATTGATGGACGCAAATGATCTGTGTTATATTCATGAAGTTAGACCAAGTAATGAAATGAATGAGCCTAGAAAAAAATATAAATGAATTATTACTTCAAGTAGCTTTTGTTGTTTTTCGTAATCCGGGCTTCTTCTGCATCCCATTTGCATTTGCATCTGTGTTGAGGCTAATTCCATGTCGAGAGGTGGGGATCGACTTGGTACTGGAGACTGGCAGCCTTCTTTAGCCTACAATAATTTATTTGATGATTACGACTTTTTAATTTAGAACCTAACAATTTTTCTCTAAAGATACCTAGGAAATTTTGTCTGGATTCTAAGCTACATCTTTGCGGTGTGATCATTTTCAACGTTCATCGTTTATGTTTTATGACTCGTCAACCTTTCTCCTGTTCTCGAAGAATTCACTCATAGTCGGGAAGGATTTGTTCTTGTCTCCCGCCAGCCCTTTCAGTGTCGCCGGTAGCGGGAAGTCCATTTTAGGCCTTCTCATTTCCATTTTATCGCTATCCATGCCGCGCATACTGCCTGATAATAAATTCACAATGCTTAGTTTAGTTTATTTGCTTGGATTTGTTGATAGGAGACGTACCTACATGGCATTTTTAATGAGAGATCTTGAATTACATCAATGTCACCCTAAAATCCATTTTTCACATTACACAATTCAGACCAACGCGTAACGATAACAGGGAAATTAGGAACCAGCAAAAAAATTCAAATTACCAAATGAACTTAGTTTTTTTCCAAAGATTTACTGCTGAGTCTTTCGCATTATCAGTTTATTAGACTAACTCACATTTGTCTAGTTTCAGTGTATAATAACTATTATAATGAAATTAAAGTTTTTTTAATATTATTGACAAAATAAAACCTGTTGCCGATGTCGAACAAACATAAAGACGCATAAAAAGATACGTACATATATTTTTTTATATACATAGACATTCAGTTCAGGCCTTGTTACTGTTAAAACATTACAGTGGTTACTTGCTGTTGCGATAATAATAACTTCATCTAAACAATCACGCTTAAGCGGTAATAAATTGTGTGCCAATGTAATTTATTGTTAAATGTTTGAAATTTACCAGGTAGGTCGTCATTCCTTCTTGGCGGTTGCATCATAGCCATTTGTTGGTACATCTGATCCTTAGGAACCATAAACTGCTCCAAATATTTCAAAAATTCCTTGTACGTTACGTGGTTCTGCAATGTTAACAATATATATTATACTGATTCAATTGCGGAATAATTAATCTAGTGCATATTTGGCTATTTGTCAGCATCACGCGATACTTTCACATTTAAATTTTAAAAATCAATTTCAATAATTATTGTCTTTTAATAGCACTAAGGTGGCAAACAAGTATATGGCCCGCCTGATGGTAAGCGGTTGCCGTAGCCTATGGACGCTTGCATCACCGGGGATATCATCGCGCGTTGCAACCCTATGGACTTTGAACTTTGACTCAGTTAAGTGGGACTAAGGTTTAATAACACAATATCCTACCTTCTCTTCACCGATCCAGTTCCTCTCGGCGGGCTCATTCAGCCCCAACACGTCAATCCAGTGGTAATAGTTCTTGGAGTTGTTGCCATACCAATACTTTATTATAACGTATCTGTGGATTCAACTTGCTTACATTAATTTTAAGGTTTCATTATTTCTGAGCGTTTCTAGTGTAATATGGATATTTTAATGTACCTAGATTCAATTATGGCACAAGAGGTCAGGAGTATTTCTATAGATATAGGTATATGCAAATTATGCAATACAAAAATGAAATCATATACAATACAATCCCTGACTTAGTAATACAAAATCATTGTATAAGAAAATCGATCCATTCGAAGATGAGACTATTTTAATAACTAAGAACTCATGTTGTATGACAACGATAGAAAGACTAATGTATAGTCAAATTATTTTGAAACTTTGTTGGGTACATCATTCGCTATCAGCGATAACATTTGGCTAATTTTGTTTGTACCAGCCAGGTCGCATGAATGAGACATCATTGTATTCTATTAAGGTCGCACTGACCCATGCTTATTTACCTCATTATGGAACTAAAATATGTTAATGGTTTTCCTTCCTCACTTAAAAATAAATGACTAATTACATAACACGAAACTTTGCTTCACGACTTTCGGCAACACGTTCTTCGAAGGGCTAGGCAGAATTCACACATGCCTAAAGTCTAACACCTTCCTTTCAGAGAACATAATATAGGTCGTAGCGTGACAGGTGGTTCGGAGCAATCATAGAGTAGATATTATCATATAAATTTCTAAAAAAAAGTCTGAAATTTTTATCCTGATCTGGGATTCAAGCCTAGGAGGCGATGATTCTTTATTTGATTTCTTTTTACTTGTACATCATTAGTGTTGAGGATATCACAGCAAAACGGCTATCCAACATATTCGTTGTAAGTTATTATTATATTTGTGATTGCATTTAATAATTCGATACGGAGATATATATTAATTTAGGTATGACAGCTGCAATTTTATTACTAATAGCTCAGAGTAGATAATATACTAATAGTTTGGTTCTTCATTTACCTACTAATTATTGCTTATGACCGTATTGGTATGTATTGTGTATTCGTGTTGTTAATTATTATTTGTTTATCTTTTATGAATAAGTCAAAGTCATAAGCAGCAACGTACGCTAATCCGTCGTCAACCATTTGCTGTACTTCCGGGTCGTTCACGATCTCCAATACCTCTGCGTTGTCTGGGTTCCGCTTAATGTCCACAAGCTGCCATGGAGAGATCAGGCCGAACCGGACACACCGCATCACCTCCACGGCGTGACGACGACGTGACGACCAATCTCCGTATAACCATCGCACACCTGCCATTAATACCTCGATCTCGCTAAAAAACATCTTTACTTTAACTGCCAAAGGCTTAGACTACTTTCGTATAAAAAATAGGACAAGGAAAACCTTTACCTTGTAACTGATATGTAATTTGATTTGAGAAACGTCATAACCTCTTCTGGTTCTAGTTCCAGAAAGTCTCTTGATGCCACTAGTGGCAGGAAAAATCTCATAACACGCGGGACCTGAAAATGTTTAAATTCTTCATATTTAAAAAAAAATCACCGTAATTACTCGTAATGACTTAAACTGAGATTACGTAAATTTACCATCAGATCCATTACAGGGGTCATTCCCTTAACTCGTGCCTCTCTATACAGTGCAAATGCTGTATCTTCAGTAAAGAGATTCTCGTTCACAATGAATGACCAACATTGATCTTCCAAGTCTGTTAAGAAATTTATTTAAGTTTTGTCAAATATTCATAGTGGCCCTTGTATAGATTTTATTCAAGCATACCTTTGATGGCAAGGTATTGAGCTGCACAAAACAAATCCAAAATATTGTCCCTTTTCAAAACTTTGCTACTCTCAGGACCACTGAATATCATCCATTCATATATTGTGTGAAAGGCTTCCGGAGAAACATTACTCTGTTGAATTATGGTTGAAATAACTTGTATTATTTTAAATAAGAGTTTAAGTAGGAAATTAAGCTGTCCGTAAAATTTTACCAAGGGCAATTCAATTTCTCTCATGTGATTCATGTCAAAGAATGCAGAATAAATTTGTAAAACCATACGATGACAATGAAATTCGTCGTCGCCGATGTGGATAACAGTATCAGTATTTCTGGAAAATGTATTTATCGTATATAAATAAATTAATGTAAGGTATGCGTAATCGCAACTTAATTTAACACGGCGTATACAACCAAGCATTGAAATCGTTATCAGCAAGTACAACATACTAATTTAACAATCCATACTTCTATACTAATCCATACTTATCCACAGTAATGTTATAAATGCCAAAGTAGCTGTTTGTTTGTTTGTTTTGCTACCTTTTCACGACCAAACAGCTTAACAGAATGTGATGAAATTTGGCAAGGAGATTATATCCTGGGGAAGGACATCTGGTGACTATCTTTTGCCTCAGAAAAAAATCTTGAAGGGGTGAAATATCTTCTTATTACATAACTATGGTATTTTTTTTAGAACCACGCGGGCGAACCTTAAATATTTTGCATTGCTTTTGCTACAAAACATGTGCGTGCAGTTATTATCCGGAATTCATATTACATGTTATTTTCCTATAATAATATGCTATAAACAATTGAGTTGCTTACATGTAATTATGTATCCGCCGATAATATTCCTGGAACAAATCTTGTTTCTTTGGTAACTGAACACGCATCCAGTCTATGGGTTCAGCCATCGCATATCCGAGACTGCCTAAGTCTTTTCCTTTGTCTTCCCTTACATTTGCAGCTTTTGTCTTTGGGTTTCGATCATTGGCATTTACACTTTTAGCTGGATAAGATACGTTTACTTCTCTTGGTCCGTATTGCAAGTGAGGTCCAGATTCATCATCCTGTATTGAGGTTAATAATTGTTTAAAAGTTAAGCTCATATCTACTTGATGTGAACACGATATCATCAGAATACAAACATAATTTTGTGAAATGTCATCTGGTTCCCCATCAGCTTTACCTTCAAATTTAACTTTGACTTTTGCTTGAGTTGGATCTGCTAATAGAACACCTACCGTCGATGACTGAAATACAACCTAAAAGCAAATGTATTAAAATAATATAGTCACAAAAGCTTTATTTCATGTGTATAAAAGGTCGTATAACAATACCGTACTTGATTTGATTGAACTTTTAAATTTCCACTTGGAGTAGACTTGAATGGGAAAGCAGCACCCTTTTGAAGACTTCCCTGATCTGTACTGCATTCACTAAAATATATTAGCTTTATTACAAACGATTTCACTGGTTAGTTTCATTATTACTATTATTATTATTATATAATATGTTTAGGCTATTTTAAACTACAATAATTATATTATATCAGGTACCTGGAATTGTCTGCGATCGAAATGTTGGGTTCTATATCCCTTTGCAAATTTTGGATGTAGTCGGCGGCAAATTTTGATACATGAGTTTCGGGAGACATATCACCTTTTCTTTTCGTCTTCCTAAATAATTCACAACTAATTAGTGTCAAGCTTACGCTTAGGAATGAGTTAATTACAAACGCAATAAGAGACTTAGTGTGTTACTTACTTTCCTTTAAAATTCCAAGACATGTATGGTTTATGGTTCTGTTGTTCAGTGTTTACGTTTACGGCGGCGTCCCCAGAACTACCATCAAATATATGTTTACTATTACTTAAAAGTTTGTTATTATAGTGGCAATAATCTAAAGCTGAAAAGGGAATATCGTTCAGTGTCAGAATTACTTACTCATACATTGGCTATAATAGTAACAAATGTTCAATTGAAGATAAACTATTGAAGAATACTCATATCGACATTGAAGAATCTCTAACGTCTATAAAAACAATAATCTAAGTTTTAAGGCACGAATGTAAACGAAACAATAATATTACAAAAAATACTAACGAATGAGTTGACTCACTAAAATCACTTGGATTGGTGGTGAGTTCCGATAAAGAATTACTCCTGTATAATTTAGGCTTGATTGTTATATAATATTGCTCGAGGTGGTTTCCAAACGATGATTTGAATCTCCTTTTTGGGGGCACGCTGCAGATGGAAAGTCAGATTTAAGCATAGTTTGTAAAAGTGATGTTAAATTTATAGAGTAATTTAAGATACCAATAATTTTGAATACCGACGTCAGTATGATCAGGCGAATAATAATCCAAAATGTAAGTGTACAGTTAAGTTCAAAGGGAAATAGATTTGGTAGTAGTCCATAGTTATCGTAATTATACAAATAAAACAATTAAATATTCTTTATCCATGCTTGACTGTTTCTGGAGATATAGTTCAGGAAGTATTATTTGCATCGATTTGACTTGTCGGCTTATCTTTGGAGTACAATAGAATATAAAAGTGACGCGACTCAGTGAGGCACTGTAGTCTACTACGAACAACTAGTTATGGTACTTTTGAATTTGATGCAAATATTACTTTTCTCTTCAGTGGTGTAAAGGATAATTTAACATTGTGAAGAATAATCTCCTGATGAATGCTATTATTTAATTGTACAGAAAAATCTTCAATTAAAATCTAGTTCAGGTCCACTCCTGTCCTAATTGTATGGTTCAAGACTGTTTAATCCACTCTAATTTTTGTAAACGCAGGAGTTAAAATGTTTTGTAAAGACTTCTTTGTAAACCTATTAAAACACATTATGCCGCTCTAGGTGATACTGGGTATCATCGTTAATTAGCGATAATTGATTGGTGTCGGTGTTTTTATCGACATTAGAGTTACCGGAATCTCTTCAAACCCCATTTAAAAAGCTAAATTGTAATTGGTAAGTCCCTTTACGGCTGAATACTGAAACTGCATTCAAACTTTATAGGTTTACCTGTTTGAAGCGTCGTCAAATTACAGTAATTGCGTATGTGAATTCAGACATCAGAGGCCACTCGAAATTAATGTGACATTAAATTTGACTGGTGTTTCAGTAATCGGCCATTAGGCTTGTGAAGATTGAAAACTATGACAAATTGATTCCGGTCTTACTGTTTTCATGCAGCATAAGCTTTCTATTGTACGGATCTTCGCAGATCGAATCATAAATGCAGTTGAAAGTAATGATAGAAGAGCTGTAAAATAATATACAGAACTGCATATGAATAAAGAGATTTATGAAACAGATGTGAAAGGCAAGAATGAAACCGCATTCCATATTTCCAACCGAAAAATCCTCACTGTGATGGTTGTATGAATACATGTTCCTTAACATCTCTGCATACGTCAATCATTCATGTAATTAGACCAGGCTTAGGGAAAATACTTAAGATGTTCATTAGATCTTAAGTGCAACGAGTACTATAGATGTTAATTGGATCTTATGTGCAAATGAGTAGAATTGACGTTCAAGCCTTGACATTTTCGTATTATTCTATTTAGTTACATATTTTATGACTACAGTGATGGTATGGATCGGTGCTGAGACACAAATTACACCTGATTTAGAACCAACGTTAGCATCACAATAGATACTTACTCTGGCAAATAACGTATAAGTGTAGTATCTCTTGCATTTGCCGCCACTGTTGAACCATTGATCTGAAGGGCGTCAAGAGAGGCATCAGTCGTTATTGTATCATTGATTAAAATAACTTAAAATTATCACAAGTTATAATGGAAGGATTTAAAGTCAAGGCATTCCTTATCATGCTACTCATCACTATCGTAAGTGTATATTGCTAAGCATTGTGCAGTGATTAACAAACTATTGTTTTTCAAGCTCATTTTTACTTGCAATTTTCTTCTGTCACCTTTAATTAACTCAAAGTATATACCTACTAAAAACAAATATAAACCAGGTACAAGTTGAAATTATCCATAATTTTCTTTCCATTCTAACAAAATATTTATATTTATAAATTCAATGGATGGGTAACTAAATTTCCTTGCAAACTGATACACTCAGATATTTATTTTGTGTATAAATTCAAATAGTCTTTATTAGTGACAGTATACAGCGTTCGTATAAAGTTTATTTTAAGAATCTTACCCTTTCCAAACTAGTGCTCTTTTGCATTTCAAACTCGTCGAACGAATAATGCAGGAACATGAACCATATTACTGATATAAACGATTTTACACTTATTATAAATTCCCAAAACTCCTTAAAAATTTTTGGCAGTTTGCTGATTGTAGGCGTGTTAACTTGTCAAGCTTAAAATATTCCAAACGTTGACATAAGAGCGCTTCTCGCAATGTCAAACTCCTTCAGCTGACAATATAATGTGATATTGTGTCCAGCCAGTATTTTTGTTTTTGCATCCTTTTGTAAGTGATGTGAATCATGTTGATTTCTTATTTAGCTGAGCTACAAGCGCTGCAATCTGGTTATTTAGAATTATACAGGCACTCGGGCAAATCGGAATTATTAGTTGTATGTTCCTTGGTACTGAGGGATTTTTTAGAATATTCTGATTCCTGACTCGGTGTGAAAAGAGTCTACTAAATTACTAATTCAGATTATTATGGATAGTTCCTATTGGTCATTTTTATATTCTTATGATACTATGTACTATCGACTTTACCATAGATAGAAATAAAATATGAGTGCCCTCCGAGTTGTACCCATTGATGAAAAAAATATAATATACCTGAACATCATCACACAGCGCCCATCTAGTCTCAAGCTAAGCAATGCTTGTACTATAGAAACCAAACTGATAGGTATTTATATATTAAAATCTCACTTTCAGAATTTTACCGTCTCCACTACCAGTACGACAGAGGGCAATGGCAATAAGTTGATAATGTCAGCGCCTACGAAGTCAGCGCTCTCACAGCCCTCCATTGAAGCCAATCCGTCCCATCCCGTGGTTACTAAAGCTTCTGACAACGGTCCTGAAGGCAGGACCATGGTAGCTGACCGCTAATGTCGAGTTGATTTCGAATAAACACTTCTTAGAACTAGAAATATCCACGACCGAATCATTAATACATGATACGGGGACGCATGTAATTGATAAGCATAGTTTTGCCAAATAAATATTCATAGCACGAATTGAATTGTTTTTCACCCGAATTTTCGATTGCATCAAACAAGGTTATTATGTCATAGGGAAAAAGCCGAGGAATTTGCTAAACGAAAAATAAACATCTGTAATTTGAAGTAGAATTCTAATTTTAAGAATTGCGTACTGTTACAATGCTATTATATGTGTTTAGTAGTACGCTGTTACTAGATAATTGTATCACGTTGGTTTGTTGTGATTGATATAATAAACACATGCGTAGTTATTGCCGCTTTGAGGCTTTCGTTATTGTTCTGAGCCAAGATAATACTCTGAGGATTATTGTATTCCAACATATTCCAAACGTGGAGCTCAAGATAATACTACTGCTACGCTAGCAGCGTAGATGGTAGAGGGAGATTTCCGTGAGATTTCAAAGGTATACAATTTTGACGTATGAACGTTGTCAGTCAAAATATTCACTGACAGCACTTTTCCAAAAGACGCATGCAACAATTTAGTTCACCCGAAACTCAACCCACGTAGAGCCCACGCAATCATATACTTATATACAGGTAAGTGTGTCGAACATAGTAATGTACCTAATGTAATAGCTAGCAAAAAAGTGCAGTATGAAATTCCAAATACGTCATGGCTTTTTTCACACCACATGTCTACATCCGCAGTACTTAAAACTTGAGCCAATACAAACATGAACATAGGTACTTTAGTTATTATTGAACTAATCGTTCTAAGCGTTCCCTTATTTGCAATACATTATCGATACCGGGTAAACAGTTCAGCTGCGGTTTAGTTATCGCAACATCAATAAACTTTGTCTGGATTCCTCAAACGCTATCATCAATGTATGGTAAATTCTCTATAACGTAGATTACAGCACTTACGACAAACATCCAAGTACCTACATCAATAATGGTGTACTTAAGTACATGTAAGTAACACGCATCTTCTTCTACCTTTCACGTTCTTCAAGAAGAATGTGAACTGCACAATGTCATGGGCTTTTTGCAGGGTCGGCCAGTATTACATGCGACCTAATGCTACGGTGACCGCTTACAACCAGGCGAACCGTACGCTTGCTTGCCAACTCAGAACCGAAGATAGTTTAGCATTTTGGTGAATTTTTGATGTGGGTTTATAAATGAAAACAGATTCAGACCAACATAACATTGTTATAGCATGTAGGATTTGATGTATTAATTAATAAATGTATTTTTCACGTGCATATGTAGGTATGTATTTCTATTAATCATGCAAGAATTAGTACTATTTATAATTCATAGTAAATACGTTTTTTTCCTTGTCATTCTGTTGTTGTGGTGTTGTACTTTCAATTCCGTAAAATGTTACTGGTAATCGGAAATATATTTTAACAATCGGTAGTACACAACAGGACACAAAGGTGTGCGAAAGATAACACGTAGTCATCAACATTTTAGGACCAGTTCAATAGATAAATGGAGCATTTCGTAGGATTTATTAAGGAGAAGCTCTTATCAGTGAGTCATTAACGCGTCACTAGCTACATGTTTACCATGTTTACAGACAGTATCCCTAGTACAGTGTACCTACTATATAATACCGGGCGATTGTAGTCTGGTATCATTTAACTTGCCGACTCGGTTCCGGACGCCTGTGCAAAACTATCCGGACTGATTTAACGTAATCGTCTAAACAAATGTAAGTATTTACACTTAATTACTTGTAACTTCTCTTGGGCCAGGGTTAAACATAATTTACTTACTAGCCGTGCCCGGAATTTTCAGACGCCTATGCCTTTTTCCACCCTTTCATTTAAAATTTGTAGGCTTTTTACAATCAAAATCCTAAATTGTTTATTCAGCTTACGTCGAAAGGCACTTTACCACCTTCAGTTCAGTTACCTGAGAAGAACCGACAAGAAACTGCTTTGTTTAAAAACGTGTTTATTAGCCGCACCTGTATGTTTGTATGAATCTATCAATGTAACGGAATCTTTCAAACTTTTTAACTGACTTATCGACGACTGATTAGTTGAAAATTTGCACACGTAGGAACCCATGACAATACCATAATATCATAGCTATTATTATCTATTTTTGGCCTTATCCATATATTATTATTTAGTCCATTATTTTATTCTATTAGTCTTAAAATATTTCAATATTTGATTGAACTATACTTGATGAATCAAATCGAATCTTCATGCTTTTAGTTAACTAACAAGCTTTAGGTATACAGCCATATTTTTTAGATAGTATCGGAATGTTTTTTAAACGGTTATAAGAAAAATGCTCTGATTCTATCAGCGAATGAAGCAAAAAAACCGCTTTTATAAGCATCTGAATTGGACACGCTGGCCTTCATCGCTTCGTGATCAATCATTTTTTGTTAATGTAGTGTTAGGTCACGTTCCTGTGGCCTTCGTTCGAATTCCTGTTCTTCTCTTTTGTTGTTCCTAATTACGATTATGTCATTAGTAGGTATGTTATGGTTTGATGCACTTCTGCAACGTGCTATCAAGTTTCATATCAATCAGACAGAGGTATCGGAATTCAAAGATATGCAATCAGTAGGATAAACCCAAGCGGTTCGTACCTATGACATCTAGTTTTCATGTTCTGAACACGTAATTTTGTTACAGAACAATGGCAGACAGCGACCGTGTCGTATTCCCTGATGAAGTAGATGACGTCAAGATGAAGGCCAAGGTCGAGGACGGTGATACCAATGCCGTAGAGGAGCCTCCAGTTGTCGTCACCACAGTCGACGTAATGAATAGGAATATGATCGTAGCTCCAGCTAACTGTCCACCCGGCTACGAGATGGGAGCTGACGGAGTCTGTCGCGAGGTCTTCTAGAACTAGTTGACTCTTTAATATTACGCTTTAGTATTTAATCTAATGTAAGGTATTTACGTTATTATCGAATGAAAACGTCTGTAATGATGTGCAACAGTATTATTGTGTTCAAGTTGGATTTGTGTGAATATGATTAATGAATTGGAAATGGCGTCGAAATTTATGTGGTTGTGTTGTTGGAAATTGTTTGTAATTATTATATTATGATGGTACAATAAAACACAATATTTTCTAATAATTAACGATCATTTACTTTTAAAATATTCATATAATTACATAATAATGGTCTAACTCTGTGATAATCCAAACATAGGGTCTAAGGTAAAACATAAAGTTTTTTTTTTTCTATAACCCTGACCTCATAAAATATTGTTGATATTCGCCTACAAAAATTATAAGTAACCGAGCGTTGCATAAGTTTTAACAAATGGAGCATCACTCTCACAGGAATTCCTGAAAAAGAGAAAACTTATTTAACATTATGTTGAGGACTGTACTTGAATTGAGCGTTTGGACACGGTAGGATTCCATTTAAAAAGTGACCCCTCCAACACGGGTCTCCACCTTACAAAAGATTGCAGGCAAACAATTGCATCTTTGATGCCATAATGTGTTGTGTTCCATCGGTGAGTAGCAATGAGTAAAGTTGTATTACGTGGGCAGTAAGAAAACCTGCTTCTGTGCAAGTACAGTACTCTTAATGTGATCATGTTCACGACGCGCTAGTGATATTGAAACCTAGTATTGAAAGTGTCTTTAGGTACATGAATCACTTAAAATGGGACGGTCTTTTTTCACATTAATGATAATATGAAAAAGTGCTATAGCCAGATAGGTGTGGTTCTCGCGTATCAATAAACTTATTTAGATAGGCGATAACCAAAATACGCCATCATAATATTTATTATATCTCAATACGAAAATAGTTTTACGTACTTATTTTCCTATCCGCCAACGACAAATTAGTCACTATGTGTTACTTAGCGGGATTCTCTCTGTAATTTGTTTGGGATGGGATCAAACAAACAAGTTGAAGAGAGACTCACGCTTGATCTCTATGAGCAGTGGGATAGGATATAGAATGGGTAACAATAGCGCAAGTAACATAATTCCAGGTTATCATTTTGTTCTTTATACAAATTGAAATAAAGTTGATAAACACTTTTTAACCATAATTATTTATTGTAAAATAGAAATACAACGTGTATCAAATAAGATAGGAGTACGTTTTGTGCGTAAAAAATTAACTAGGGATCTACTTAAATAAATGTGGCGAGAGTATTGCAAGCCTTAGCCTTATAATTCTTTACGTAACCATTACTGCACAATCGTTAGACAAACAGTAACCATATCCAATTATATCTACTGACCCCGAGGTGAATTCTCTCGCCACTCATAAAATTTATAACTTACTTACAACAACAAATAAAAAAGTGAGGTAATTCGGACTTAAACAAAATATAACAAATAAATTGAACAGTAGGTACGTACATATCTATGGAAAACCTTTCTGATAGTACATGATGGATATGTGAATCCAAAGAAATTAATGAATCTAGAGAGGTATTGGTTTGCTCTAAAATAAAACTGATTGACTATGATTACGATGGTGAGTGAGTGTACTTATTGTCATGCAAAACTTACTGAAGGTTTGAAGCAATACTGACAACTATAGTGATATCGCAACCACTAGCTACTACTAACGGTGACAACGATGGCGACAGAATGCACATACTTAACTCGCGAGTACTTACTCGTCCTCCCACGGACATATGTCGTTCCGCTGCTTACGCTCACTGATGCCGCTTTTATTATCACGCTTAACAATATTGGATTCAGAAACTGTCGACAGTTCGTCTTTATGAGCAATATTTTTCGTCGCGTCCGACTCAGACGCCGCCCTGGAATCTCCAAAGACCCTTTGCAGTGGCGCCGAAGGCACTTTGTCTACGTTGTCGTCGTCGACCCCGATGTCCTCGCAGACGGCTAGCGGCGCCACGTGAGCCCGCGCCGGCCGCTCGCTGGCTGCGTCCGGGGACTGGGCGGGCCGGCCGCTGGCCGCTTCTTGGCTCTGAGCGGGCCGATCGCTAGCCACTACATGGGTTACAGTATGCCGTTCTTTGGCCGCTACTTGAGTTAGAGTGTGCCGTTCGAGAGCCGCTACTTGGGTCTCCGCAGATACGTTGGCGGTTACTGCTTGGATCTGAGCGAGTCCCTCGCTAGCTGCCATTTCGATCGGCCCAAGTCGGTCGTCGACCGTTATTGGGGGAGGCGTGGGCCGTTCTCCGACCGCTGCTAGACTTTCAACGGATCTTTCGTCTGCCGTTTCTTGGGATTGCTCAGAATGCTCCCTTACTATCCCAAATTGCAGTCCACTTGACTGTGGTGCGACTTTCTCCTCCGAAATACTTTCAGAGTGTTCGCCAATCTTGCAATCAGGATCTTTACTAGAGGCTGGATGGGTTTCTTTTATCATTGAAGGTTCTCGAGATAGCGTTCCTCGAACTGAAATGACGTAGTCCTCCGACGACTGGGTTCGGGCCGAGTCCTTCGAGTCAGTCATCGTCCCAAAGGCTATTGGATCCGTGTACAATTCTGCGGCGAGCACGCCCGGTGTCGAATCATTTGACCGTTCATTAATGTCCACCTTTGATATAACACTTTCGGAATCATCACAACCGGTGTCAGGCGACGAGGCGGGGTGGTCTACGGTGAGCGCGGGGATGGTTTCGTCGACGGTCTTGAACCCGAGTCGCTGTGGCTTGGTGGGCGTGGCATCGGCGGAGGCGAACACGGAGGACGGCTCGTCCGAGTGCGCCACGGAGCGGTTCTCGTCGGGGGACTCGTCGTCGGGAGCCGAGCTGACGCTGATGGTGGGCGTGGGGTGCGGCGGCTGTGTGGGGGGCGCGGGGGGCGGGGGCGGGGGCGGTCGCGGCGCGTGCGGCGGCGAGGCGAGCGGCGCCAGGTGGCGCGGCTCGACGGCGGACAGGCGGCGCAGCGGGGGCGCGGCGCCGCGCAGCCCGCCGTCCAGCGTGCTCTGCTGCGGCAGGCGGCGCGTGCGCTCGGCCGCGCACACCGCGCTCACGTCTGACGACGAGCTGCCGGAGTCCGCGGCCGAGTCCTGGCGCCGCCGGCCCGCGCCCCCGTACACGCCCTCCCGGGACGAACACTCCCATGGCATCACGTCCGCTGTGTCGTCGTCCAGGGGATCCCTGC
Organism: Falcaria lacertinaria; assembly: GCA_951449985.1. Classification (NCBI taxonomy): domain Eukaryota; kingdom Metazoa; phylum Arthropoda; class Insecta; order Lepidoptera; family Drepanidae; genus Falcaria; species Falcaria lacertinaria. Next base: position 8,599,971 of record OX602111.1, on the reverse strand, counting down.
AATTATATACACTGTAAGCCTGATTAGATGACATAAATGAACATAAGGCGCTTCGAAACGATTCTTCAAAACACGAATGAAATGTGCTGATTCCTTCTTATAATTCAAATCAAGGATCATAAGCATCGTGTCAGCTGACGGAGCCCACTGCTGAACAAAAGTCTCCCCATACCGTCCGTCCAATCGAAGGCATCAGAAGCTACGACTTCCAATACCTACGCGATCCCCACTTTAGAACTCATTTACCTTATCAGTTCCTTGAATGAAGCGAGATAGTCTAGCGTCTATTGATACATTTTATCGCGGAGAATGAATTTTGGAGTAGTTGTACAACAGGGAAGCAAATTCACCATTGCACTATTATTACTTGAACTATAGTACGGGAGTTAAAAATCTCCCATTATACCCAATAGCCAACTACTACGTATAGAAGGGTGGAGTAAAGAATCGCCATGGTGCTGCTTAGCTTATCGTACCTGAAGGGTATGTCAGCGAGGTTGGACTGCGAGTGCGAGTGCGCGGGCGGGTCGGGCGCGCGCGGCGGCTGCGCGGCGCACACGGCCAGCTCGTGCGCAGAGCCCGACAGCGACCGATCAGAGCCGCGTCGCCGCGACAATCCCACGCCCCCACTCCCACCCCCACCGCTGCTAGACCCCGGCTTCTTCTTCACTTGACCACCGAAGTTGAAGAACCTATTATGTACATACATACACAATTTGCATATGTACAAATTATTACGCCGACTCCCTTTTGCGAATGAAATATTACTTATTCAGTCTAGGGCTATGTTATGTCCCAGACTGTCGATATGCACGGGCGCACTCGATAATAGCGCTCGACAATAGAATATAATTATTCTTTATTCTTCTTTTTTATATACAGATCTCCCCTCACATAAAAGTAATTGAGCACTTACAGTATTTTTCACATACAGTATGTAGTGATATCGCTAAACCACTCTTTTCTAATCAACCTTAAGGTAACATTATTAGGTGAAAGAGAATCAAAAGATTGGTATAAATTCGACACTCTCATTTGTACTTAGTAGGTATCTGTAGTATTGGTGTCGATTCTGTTGTTCAAAATTACTAAACTTAACTTATTTGACAGGTCTAAAAGTCTGCTATCCCTTTCTCATGTATGGGGTTAAATAGGGATGGCAATATTTTTAGACCTCAAATTAGTTAAGTTTAGTAATTTTGAACGACAGAATTGGCACCAATATCTACTCTGAGCTCTCATCTACACGTCGAGCTTAAAGAAACTACCATTAACATTGAACATGAAAAATAATAAACAGTATTTGGCGATACATCATGAAGTACATACTTAGCCTTCTTTTGATGAACGTTCTTCCCTTCAGTGAGGAGCCGTTGGAAGTGGTCTGAGCGGATGAACCGGGGGTAGCAGTCCTTCTTCAGTAACAAGCCGTACACGTGGTTTGCAGCGTGGTCGAGCGCGTATCGTGAACCGCTGCGTAGGCCTTCGGTCACGCGCTCTGCCGTTGCGCCGTCAATGTTGATCTCGCATGGCGCGCCAGGCTTCAGGAATTCCCTACGATACAATATAATTATTCATTAGAGCACCTTTTTGTCTTCTTTATGAACCTTAAACGTTTCAACTCCTTATATTGGTATTTGCGGGGAACTGATTAAAAGCTGGATATAAACTGTGACAGGCATCCTCAAATTTATTCATAAAAGAAGGATGTGAAGAGTTTTTTTCAGTTAGCAATGCCCAATTACCCCTGGTGTTGCTAACGTTTATAGTAGGCTGCATCAACCGCTTACCATCATCGACATTTTTTTTTATTTCATAACTCCCATTGAGATTTTATATGCTTCACAAATATGGTACGAAAATAATACCCATGCTAAACAAATATAATTTAAAAAGATACAGACTCATAGATATCGTCGAGCTTCTTTGGTATCTGCTTGTTGCCGCTCCGGCGCAGGTCAGTGACCGCGAGCCAGAAGCGGATGTTCTCGTGAGAGTACTCCTTGCGCAGGAAGCTGGTGAACTCCTGCAGGCCCGTCGGGTCCGACACCAGCTCCTCCATCGACAGCGCCCATCGCTGCACGCGCTTCTCACTTGGCACCTCCACGCTGGAGCAAACATTTACCAAAGTCTATTAAAAACTCAAATTATATTCACCTCACATCTCACCTCATCCCAGTATCATTTTTTATGTGCTAATCCATCAAATTCCCACAGCAACTTAATGGTGCCAATTCTGTTGTTCAAAAATACTAAACTTAACTAATTTGACAGGTCTAAAAATATTGCCATCCTTATTTAGCCCCACACATGAGAAAGGGATAGCAAGACTTTTAAACCTGTCAAATTAGTTAAGTTTAGTAATTTTGTACAACAGAATTGGCACCAATATGTCATCAAACATCTTCGTATATGTCGCCGATTGCAACCACAACTTTATTTAGTTATTGTAGAAACTTAGGCCGTGGTTTGGTCTTCCTTGGTTTCTTCTTCCACACTGATTCCAAACATCAGAGAATCAACTATGGTGGCGGTTGTAATTTCACTTTAACATACGGAAGAGACCGGTTAAGAACTACGAAAGACTAACAGTATAGGGTACTTAAAAGTTACATTAGGTGTAGTGTTATAGATAACTGACAAGGGTTTAGGGACTCACAGAGGGCTGTTAATTTGCCAGAATAGGGTGTCGTCGCTGACCCAAGGGTTGGAGGGCTGCGGCGGGGTGAGCCAAGGATCGTAGGGAGCGAAGGTCTCCGAGTAGGCCAAAAGGGCCTCTAGGGCAATTGAAGTCTTCACTCTCGTACGGTCCAGGCTCGCTTTTAGATGTTCGATCTAGAAGAAATAGATTGAAGTGAAAATTAAACGGAAGGTTACAAACTACATAGACTACTTCTAGGCTAGGACTATTTCAGGGTACTATAAAATGTTACCATATTAATTACCATAGCATTAATGTATCCTGCAAAAATGAGTTACATAAAGCTGTCGCCGCAAAGAATATTTGGCACACAAGTGGAAGATGCAGTATCTTACAGATCTTCCCGGTTTATTTTAATGTAAGCGTAGTATATTATCTACTCTGAGATCTAAGCTAATATTTCGCCATTGAATAGAAAAACTTACATGTTGGGTATTATCGCCTCATCATATAAGCCAACGGACGTCCATTGCTGACCAAAGACCTCGCCCATACTTGGTCTTCTCTAGGACATTAAGGAAGGGATGGAATGCCATGGAGTACCTATCTGAAAAGTCGTTGTATGGTCCGTTCTTTAAGGCGTTGCTAACGACAGAGGGCATACTTGGTCTTCTTTAGGGAATTATAAGAGGTAGTGAAAGCCGTGGACTTCCTCTCCGGTAAGTTGTAGCAGAGCAGAGGTCTTGGGGCGTTGATGAAATGGTGATGCTCGCGCTCAAGGTCCTGGTCTTCTCTAAATTAAGGAAAGGAGTGATGGCCGAGGAGGTACCTCTCTGGTGAGTTGTTGTATAGTCCGTCTCTTGGGGCGCTGGAGGCGCGCTCGGACTGGCACGGGGCAGGGCTCCAGCGCGCTCGTGACGCCGGGCGGGGGTCGCGCCACTCGCCAGTACGCTCGCTCTTGACTGTCGCTCACTATCTTATCCCCCTTCTTGCGCTCCTTTGCTAGACGCACCTACATACAAACATGAATATAGGGTTGCTACGTTGGTTTGGTTTATGTGACGAAAGACAGAACATATATATGTGTTCATAATACGAATATGTGTGGATAAAACACGATTTGACGTCATGGTATGTATGTATGTATATATGTGACGCAGTGGGACGGTGTTCTTTATATTTGTCTTGAACAGACCTGTTCCTCAGCCTGCATGGTGATGAAGTCCCACTTGGCAGAGAGGTTCTTCTTGAGGTTGGCGAGTGCTTCCTGTTCGTACTCCTCCAGGCCATGGCGCTGCTTGTTGCGCAGCGTGCGCTTGACCAGGTAGATGGCGTACTCCACGTTGTCTGGGCCCAGCGTGGGCGCGCTCGACCCTCCGCACGCCACGCGCGGCGCTTGCCACGGCCAGTAGTACGGACTCTGAACACAGCGATTGAGGGTTCTTGACAACTCATTGACAGCTAGCGGCTGTTCATTTACAAAGTACATAGATAAAACCATCCAGCCTATACAAATAACGTTTATCGCACACCGTGAGTTTTTTCAGGGAAATTTATATGCTGTCCATTTTACTTTGGGGACTTTTGTTTGTGAAATCTACGCGGACGAAGTCGCTTCCTCCTCTGAAAGGGCCCAGAAACTTTTTAGTATGGTGAAACCTAAATAATATATTAGAATCTCTCATACTCACTTGAAATCTATATAGAGAAGAGTCATCTTTTAACACAAGGTTTTTCAAATCGTTGACAGGAAAGAAGTAGCCGTATTGGCAGAGCTGATTGGCTAAATTTATTGCTTCAACTGAAAATAGAACAAAATATTTTAGGGTACATACAAACATTTATACACAAGTATATATAATATCAATCACTGATCTCACGACAACAAAGGCTGGGATTATATAGAGCACACATCGATAGGGTAAGCCGTATGTAGAAGATAATATGGAGTTGCCTGCAGCGGAAAAGTCACGTACATACATGCAGAGGTGTGATGGCTCTACCTACATATCAACACTTGGGGTAACAACTTTGGCTTCTCGCTATAGCTAGAGTCAAGGGTGCCGCGTCGACGGGACCACGGACCGCTCCCGCTCATGAAACACTCACCATTGCTTGTCTCATCCAAATTAAACCGGTCCATAAGCCATTCGACAAGATCATAACCTGGAACAAAAAAATATTAAATATTTTTTTATACCACTAAGGTGCAATTTGCAAGGTGCAAACAAGCATACGGCCCACCTGATGGTAAGTGGTCACCGTAGCCTATGGACGCTTGCAACACTAGGAGTATGACTCGCTAGTTGCCGACCCTAAACCTACGGGGGACCCTAGTGAGAAGGCGTGAAGATATATTATTATGAATAAGTCTCTTTAAAATTAATGGAGCCTTATAAGGTCCGATCCTTTATTTATCTAGACTTAATAATTGACAGGGGATAAACATTATTATCAAAACATCTAATTATGTGCTACAAGTTGAGAACCAGTTTTAATAAAATATGGCAGAATAGTTTGCTTGTCATATTGCAAAACCTTCCTATTTCTGGTGATGTTAAAACATTTTAGCAAGAACCATTGAGCTGCTTCTATGGAGAATTCATGTGTTCATAATCTAGTTTCATCATATCATAGGTACTCAGCAAGCAGTGAAATAGCTAAGCTAACCCAATTATTATAAGCTGCCGAAACTAGAAAATATACGCAAGATGTAATGATGAAATTAATCTCCTTAGTGCCGACGTCAGCTCCACAATCATCGCTACGTTTCAGTAGTAATTGACGATGTAGATATTTTAGTAAGTGAATAACATAACAACTTCATTTTAATGTGGATGTACAGTTCAATCAATGCATAGAATAATAATAATAGGTATTATATTTCAGTCAAAATCAAGTAAATAACAACATTAGATGGCAAATATATGAGTTGCTGACATACGGTGTTTGTCCGGAGCAGACATCTAAATAGGCATGTGGATTTTATTATCATAGTTTACAGTGTCTGGAAAACCTTACTACGAGCAGGAATGCCAACAGTACAAAGACATTATGTTACTTGGCAGTAGTCTCATGCAAGGAGGCGATTGTATGCCATAGATTCTCTGCATAGATTGGAAGATAAGAAATATTTATTTGAACCTTACCCATAAAAGCAGATGGTATAACGCTGAGAAAAAGTTTTTGACTTCTTACTGGCACACCTGTTTCTGGATCTTGCATTTCTTTTATCAAACTTTCCATCTGAAATACATAAATAAATATTTTTACTTATTCCGTATCAAGGTAACACGTAAAATTTCACTAAGTTATTTTCGGAATAATTGCCTCCGTATTTAGGTACAGTTGTAAACATTCACTCTCGGAATCAGTGGAATGCAATTACCTACTACAAATTACGGTATGTGGGCAACGGAATTAGCTGCTTTACTTGAATTAGATTACACACTACCAAATCTATTTCAAACGACACTTCAGTAGACCAATCCATTATATTCACTCAGAAAGTACCTATTTATTTAATGTCCCTTGGAATGTTAATCGAGATTCTATTTTTAAAATCTTATGAAGCCTATTGTAAAGGTTTTCTAGGTCAATGTGTACTTGAGCAGGTTCGTGGGGGAGCGGAGGGCTGTTCAGCGCTGAGAAGTGACCTTGCAGCGATTGCGGGGAGCCTCTCCAGTCAATCGAGAGTCATCAGGGAGGACAAAGCCGATGCAACTTCGTACTCTAGCTAATAGGTATATCACCTACACTTTATATTTTGAAAGGAACGCTGACAAAATTATAGACGTATATATATTGTTTATATTTGAAAAGATTACTACCGCCGCTAGTAGAATTTTCAGGTTTTATAATGAGGGAAAGCAGGACATATTTCCATTTATTTTGTATTCCAAGTTTGGGCGTGAAAGATTCAACTTCCAAGAATATCTTTGTAGCTTTGAACGGACATATTCCTCAAACTTATCGAAATTCTCGGTCAAATTGATAAACCCGTATCGTCCTCATAAATAGCGAGCAATATAACTAACGCTTGGTAATAAAACCAAATTAAATAGAATTGCTTTATGGCTTACTATAAAACAGAGCGATCTATCGGTCCCGTTTCAATAATACCGTCGGAAAACGGTCTCCGGGCATTATCGGCGACGTGTGAAGCAGAATTTTCCAGAATATATCTGAATGTGTAATCAGTTGGCAAAATACTCGTATGTTTTGTTGTGGTGGGCTTGCGACTGGGTAGAAGGCTTAGGGGGTGACGTCACGAGCACGATCGATTCGCGCCGGGCCGCATCTCGACTCCACAGCCTCCTCTCTTCGCCGTACGATTCATTACACCCAAGGATTGTTTGTTTTAGATCTCGACATCTTTATTGTACTAGTTGTAAACGGTTCTCATTGCATTAATAATATTCCACGGATGTTTTAATAACGAACAGTAAGACAATTTATTGGCCACAACGTCCTCAAGAAATCGATTAATTACAGTAACCGTGTCGTGTAATAATAATCTAGTTCTTGTCTACATAATCACAAGGTGACGCATTATATCGAGATACATATGGTGTCAAATAATATTAAAGTAACCAATGGTGTCGATTCTGTTGTTCAAAATTACTAAACTAACTAATTTGACAGGTCTAAAAGTCTTGCTATCCCTTTCTCATGTACGGGGTTAAATAAGGATGGCAATATTTTGAGACCTGTCAAATCAGTTAGGTTTAGTAATTTTGAACAACTGAATTGGCACCAATATCAGGCTAATGCATTAGGGGTAGGGGAGAAGGGTTCGCGTGGGCGGGCTATTCAGCTCCTTTACTATTTTGCTGACTCTTGCTCCTTTAATAAATACACGTTTGCCCTGAATCGAAAATATTTTTCGTGTAATCATTCTGGGTAGGTATATTTTATATAGCGAATGTAGAAACAATGTTTTCAGGCGTAACTTTACTTTCGGCAAACGATCATACATTTTCTATGAAATATATTCACATGCATGGCTTTCAATAATTAGTTAGGAATCAAAGCGTTCTGTTTATAATTCCGCCCTCTATTGTACGCGTACCACCGACCGAACTAGTCTGAGATCCGACCATACATCGACCTTCACCGAGCTGATAATAGAATGAAACTTATTGGATGATACATTTAGTATATTAGAAAGTATATTAAAAATGAGTTGCCCGAAAAAACCCTGGACCGAATATTTTAATTTTTTTTTCAATAAAAAACAAAATATTAACTGTTACAACATCAAGATAGTATTCCTAGTATATTTATAAATATAATTTTTACATAAAACATTTTAACAAATTTGCTTTAATAAATCATTTTTATAAGTTACTGATGCATAAATTATGCATCGACATACCTGTATATACCTGGCAACCCAGTAGTTCGTAAATGACAACCCTACGTCTGCACATTCTATATGTTTTATTCTTTAAGTCTAGTATACAATTTTCTTATTATCTTGATGTTGTAACAGTTAATATTTTGTTTTTTATTGAAAAAAAAAATTAAAATATTCGGTCCAGGGTTTTTTCGGGCATCTCATTTTTAATATACTTTCTAATATACTAAATGTATCATCCAATAAGTTTCATTCTATTATCAGCTCGGTGAAGGTCGATGTATGGTCGGATCTCAGACTAAACAAAGAAGGCTACGGTATGGGAGAATAGACCCTCTACAATGGCCAATAAACTTAGTAGCACAATAATTAAGCCTTTGTCATGTCGTGTCATTAACTCTGTTCCTTCCTATCTTTTATGCCTGAAACCTTCCTGTCCCAGGCATTTGATGAAGTGTACAGTAGTACTATTATTTATTATGAGCCCATTACTCAAACTTTAAAGACATGGTTTCCTACAATTATTCACGAAATTAAGTAAGATTGGTAACAAAGTGAAGACTCATTGAAGTCTCTCCGTCCAATACCTATAAGCTGCCGATGTGGTGGCATTTACTCCAAGATCGTGTATTTAGGTAAGAAGTCTGTCTAATGTCTGTGTTTTGTACGAACAGATCTCAACATTTAAGTAGGTGGCATAAACAGTTTCGTATAGAAATCACCTTACATTTAGTACATGGGTAATTGATTTACGATTATTTATTTGCTTAAATTGTACCTGACTACCAGACTTTTGAAGAACGAAACTGCTACTCTTTTCTAACTAGGTAGCTATTTATATTTAATAGCACTTCCAGGATCAATGAACTTATAATATTTTACCCACTTCTGAAACTTAATCATAATCATTAGGATTGTAAGGGGCAGCCAAAGCATGCAAATAACCAAATGATCTTCAAGCGCCGCTGTGCAGTACGAATATACCATTCGATTAGATTGACCAGACCACTAACCAGTGATCCGTAATCATTTCAAGGCTCATGTTTAATTAATCAGGCCAGGGCACATCATAATATCATGAAAATGTTCTGACATTATCTTATAGTGCCATCTGGTCCCAAACTAAGCAAAGCTTGTACTATGGATACCCGAAAACATTTTTTTTTGTAATTTTTACCTTACTTATTACAATATCATAGATTATCGGAGATGCCGATACACAATTTTTTTGTTGATGTGCCCAATACACTGTCTAAACATTTAATGAAATGTATTCAAGAAATGAGCGGGCTATTCTTGGTTCTTCCACATTTACTATCGGAATAGAATGTAAACAGAAATAGTTTACGAAGTTGAAGCTTCTATTGCCACATCCAAGTTGACATATTCTGCTTGTACACAGTAAATGCAGGTAGCCTGAATATCTCCAGAGTGTAGACTGGTTGGTAGTTGTAAAGAAGGGATGAATAGCGGTAGCAGGCGGCAATTACCACTTGCTTAAACTATCTTACCAACTGCTTTTATCAGGTCTGTGGGGATACCACATCTACGCGGCCACCTAGTAAATAATAAAAGAACTCCCTTATTTTAATAACAAGTAATAGCAAGCAAGAGTAACAATGTATAAAAATAAAAGTAGCGGGAAGACGCTACTGAATACTGAAGCAACCCCCATTGATACCAGCCAAGGGGCAAGTTGCTTTAAAAATTAATAGAAGTACGTATACCTAGGGGAATCGACCGCCACCTAGTCGCTACCATAACAATGCATAATGGAAAGCAACGGCTGGAGCTTATTGATTACCTCCACGTACTCAGGTAAAAAGAATCGCGGTAAAATCGGTTCTACACGACCCTACCTACGTACAGTCGGGAGAAAATCGTGGATTTGGGATGGAACATATTTTTTGCGTTTGTCATCTACAAAAGTAGAAGAAGAAATTGTCATGAGTCCTCACATACTCAAGGTTTTATAAATATATAGGTATATACATACAATACGAACGACATTGCGATACTTTAGTGCCTGGATCGTATGTAAAGTGTGCCGACTGCAGATAAGGGTTTAAGCAGATTTTGTGGGCACACATATTTATGTAAGTTTGTCTTTATTCTTCTTATTGAACATATGGGTTTTGGTTATCTTAAACTAAAATCTTTGACTTTAAACATACTTAGCTGAATTGGAAGTAGGTACGTGCAAACCAATTAAATATTAATTTATGAATTGAGATAAATAGAAAATACTTACTAGACCAGGCACATATAAAAATGTCTTCTAGGAGCCGCTACTCGGGAGCAGTGTTCGTGTCTTACTTTGGGACTTTGGACGTACCGATTCCACTTATAGTCGTGGAATTTTGAATGGCGTCCCCTCTAGCACGAGGGTAGGAACATATTATTATTAGAAGTAAAGTTACCTTATCGAAGGCGAGGGGTCGGTGTCGAGGCACGTCAGCGAGTTCCATGGCGTCTGCGGGGCGGGGCGGGGGGAGCGGGCGCGGGGGCTGCGCGCGCGCCGCTAGCCGACCTCCATGGGCGTCTGCCGCCGGGGCCGCATGCCGCTCGCGCCCGCGCTGCGCCCCCGACACCTACCGACAATACATCACAACCATCGACACACAACTTTCACAACACACCATACGGTTCACAATCAAAAGACGCACTCCATTTTTAGAACCTCGGTTTGGACAGAGCGCTGCCTGTTATGACTTTGAGCTAAACATTATTTATTGCTGCTGCTGTTAAAATTATAAAATTTGTTTTTGGTATCATCGTTGAAGCGTCATATTTTTTTCAGATGTAATGTATAATATCGCATCCGTCGGTACGACAAACTTCTTGATCCTCGCAGCGCAGCATAAACCTTCATTTGACAGTTATCACAGCTTTTGTTGCTCAAGTCGTTGGGTAGTACTAGTACAGTATAAGTATGTTACCAAACAACCACCAGTGATTTGACCGTCGCACGAAAATGATAGTGCAGTGCTGACAGACAGCTCGTACAGCCACCGAATCGCCTCGACCACATACCCCGACTATATTCGGTGTGACGAATTTATACCTACTCTACTAATTTATTAAAATAAAATTTAACAATAATCTGTTTAAAAAATTATACACAATTGGAAACCAGCTTTCTCCTGGAACGACGCCCAGTGATTGATTGACGAGATTAGCCGTTACCGTAAATGCATTGCCAAGATACATTAAATTATTATGCGTTTGCGCTGGTAGGTATTTACAAGAGTTTGCAGATACACGCGTACCTGATTATTATTACTAATACCTAAGTAAAAACTGTAAGTTGGTGTTTAATGCGAACCACAGATGGCATTAGAAAAGTAGGTTATCTACATACAAATCTTAACATCATAAATATTCAATGATTATGTTTTATTTTCCATCGCATAAGTAATCTTTTAATCGTTAAATCACGCTAAAATCAAACACTGTACTTACTTTTACTAACAGACCGCTTAATATTCAACTACCTTCTTTTGTTTTATCAGGGATTGCTGACCTTACCATAATCGACCATTTAATCAAACCTCAGAGTATATAATATACTACGTACAAATCAAACATTTATAATTCGTCGAAGATTAAGAAAATCTTCTCAAAATTATTGTTGCTTTTGAGAAATACATTTATCTTCTACGATTTACATGTAAGTAGAATATAGGTATTCAGGAACCTACAGGAATATTGTTAACATGGTTGGTAAGACTATGCTTAATAACCTCATGTGCCTGAAATAAATTAATGGCACAATGAAAAGTATAAAGTGGTACCAAATACGCGTTTACGAGTCTGCCACTAAAACACTTCCATAATCATGCGCACGGGGTTTGCGTGATCATGATACCTCCTAATAAACGAACTTAGAGTGTAGAGCCAGAAAATTTCCAGACATCGCGAATTTTAACGATATTTTAACTTACCTTCATAATGAAAACCTTTATCTTTACAAAACTTTAAATTGAAACGGTGCGCTGTTAGGCTGAGTAGGTACCGATATTAGTTAATCCTCTAATTACTGTAAGTACCTTGATAAGCCATGCTGGAGAATTGACGACCTCGTCTAATGATGACATTTTCTAACTTGCTACATCCAACCTGAAAAATGTTCCAAATTCTTGGCATATCCATTACGAATTCCGAAGTTTCTCAAAAAATATAAAAAAACCTCCATATTGTTGCAGCCATATATTACAGAATTACCTACTTGGGCCGATTGCGTGCAAGTTGCTAACTACATCAATTAATCTGCCATGCGGGTTGATATTACAGCCTTGTAGCAGATTGAAACATTTAAAAATTAAAGGCCTAATAATTTTTGGAGATTTATATCAGACAAAATTATAGTTACTTTACCACAGTTTCACTTCACAATAGACACACTAACCCCGTGGAAGAAATCAAATCAAGCCGCGTATCCGATCGCACGTCACTGCGGTAGAACTCATTATATTCCGCTGCACCACGTGTCTAAATCCGCGTGCACAGAGTACATTAGTAAGTAACGTTACGTACGAACGAGAGTCGACCATGTGCACTGTTTACAAGCGTATTAAAATCGACGTGTAAATATTGTTGTCCGACAGCAGCTTGTAATGTTCGACAATTGTTTAGAAACGACAGACGCGAGTTGGCTCACAACATCATCTGATAAAGCAGATAAGGCCTCGTTCGCTAAAATCTCTTTTCGAGTCGTAAATTTTAGAGGCATGGGGGAATTTTGGGAGGCTTAAGCACCTAAGATAGTGAGATAAGTGCTCGGCGTAACGAGAGGTTGTCCGGGCGGATAATAGCGCCAGTTATACGCCTACATTGCGTTATAATGACGACTACGTTATGATGACGTTACTGAAATGTGAGCGCGGAACGTTGTTTCCTACAGATTTTAACTATTACTTTCTGTTCATATAGACATACTTTAAAGGCAGTTTTCAAGTTCAGGCCTCAATTCCAAGCGTTTCGGAAGATCCCATTAGAAGCCCTACCGTGATGGTTAGATTAAGGTATCTGATTGTGGTAGCCGAGGCTATTATCTAACCAGAAATACCTTTATATCGGAGTAGATAATATACTACGTCCTTAATTAAGGAAAAATAACCAAGCACAGAAAGTTTGTCATTCATATAAAGATAATCAAAGTTTTGTGGACACAAAATAATATCAAATTTAATGAAAATTGTGAGAATATTTTTGTACTTTATTTAAAATTATTATATAATTAAATTTTAAAATTATTGCGAAGAGGTAGTTCACTTATCACCGCTCACAAGTCACAACTAAGTCGGCCACGCAACATTATGCATCTAGACTTAGAGGTTACGTCATGTGACTAAAAGGTAAACAGTCATAACAGTTCGTTCCTTCACAATTCACATACTTCTTCCTTTAATGTAGGTACTGCAACACACACCTCGAATTAATTTGATCGATCGAATCATATTGGTATGCATAATGATGATACTGTAAGGTTTTTGTGATTGTTACTACATATTTGAATTAAACGACTATGAAAGGATTAATCGCGTACATTTTAACGTATTTTTAGTCAATTGCAATAAACAATTATGAATGTCGATAATAGCACTGCACACCGCAGCGTGGTAATGTTATGCATATCCTATTTACTCGCGCTCTCAATTTGTCTTATGAGCACGAAATTCAAAATGGTTTTAAATAAGGTAACACCAGGTGGGCCAACCACAAAAGCCCGGCAGGCCGCATGCGGGCCGCAGGCCGCGCTATAGTAAAGAACTGCTATAGTCAGATTTCAGCTTCCCTACACTTACGTAACAAACTCTTCCTACCTATTTGACCCTTGCCGGTCTTTTAAATAATGAAAACTAACTAAATAATTATTTATTAAATTGTCCTCCACCTGTATGTTGATAAGATCTGTAATTTAAGGTCGCACTCTTGCACTTCAAAGCTGGCAACGGACCTGCAACTTTAGAGGCTGTGGATTAGTTGACTTTTTAAATTATTTGATACAATTGATCCGAGTTTACATTGTTTTGCTGCTATCTGAGTCTGTAAGCAGTATGTGTGTGATAGTAAGTAAAAAAGTATTTAAAATTCTGCTCGTCCCATACCTTCCCTTCCTCGACTATCCTCAACGCCCACACTCTACGCTTACTACAATATATTACACACAAAATTTAACATACAGCTGAGATGAAACCTGAAGAGGTGGTTGTAAAAGTATACATATTGTATATTGTATTTAAATACGTAGTAGGTATGTATATTTATGTATTTTATTGATCAAGCAATAAAACATTGCGGATTGGCAAAAATATTGCGGTGGTGGGTTGTAAAGTGAATTATTGAAGAGTTATTTAGGTTTTCACCAAATATTTACCTTCAGCTGAATTGAACCAGACTTATCGTAATAAATACTACATGCTGTATACAACTTAAAGCACCTTGCTCCAGTCGGCAGTCTCATGAATTGAACATAGCATAGCGTCAAATATAGAACGAAGTTCTTTGAATTCTTTCAATGAAATGTACGGACATGCAATGGTTACATTGTAAATATTGTAATAATTCGTTGAAAGAAAAAAATGCGAAGAAATTATTGAATATGGTTTTAAGAAACAATAACACAGTAGACTAGCGGTTCATCACGCTAGTCATGTGAAGCATTAAATTATTAGGTAGTTATTGGATTGTAATTACCTCACATCCAGGAGAATTCCCCGCAAAACCACAAAGCGACAGCCGCCTGACAAGAGACACGTCTCTACCCATAAATACTTGATACGTGTATGTAATGTATGATATTTCCTCTCATTGGAGTCGTTTCGTGCCAATTAACACGGATCACTGCCAACTCGACCTATGCGTGACGCCGGCCATTCAGTGCATCTGTACATTTATGCTCCAAATCAAATCACAGACTTTAGGTAGCAGACTTCACGGGTTAGAAATCGATACCATAGCGACCCATCGCTTCTTTTGTTACAGACAACTAAGCGAAGCGTAGTAAGATTTTACGAAGTTCAAGTAAGTTCAGCTTACAAACGCGTAAAGGAATGTAAAAAAGCTGCGGAAACAATAATTGAAGCATAAATGCCGGGGTGTTCTATAACAGAACAAAACATCTGTCGTAATATAGGTGGCTGCGGGTGCCGAGCGCGAGGTCGCGCGATGTTCCGTTATGTAACACCCACCCAAGGACCTTTACTTAAACTTAACTTTATAACAACAAAGTTGCTCCCAGGAAGAATATTCTTTACAATATTTTGCTTACAATTAAATAAACATAAGCTTTGCAGTGTTATTAAATAAGTATAAGTATATAACAATAAGTAATTATAAACTAACCGATAGAGCATCGGAGCAGTCGGACGAGCAACACGCGACCGTGGGGAACGAGTACACAGCGGTGGTTAGAGTCCAGATAATCGAGGGTATCCGACGGAGCGAGATAGTCCCGGCCGGATTACGGCGAGTGTTTTCGCACGTGATAACGTTACCTATGTGTCGCCATGTAAGACGGGCGACCCGGGTAGTGTTCTCGCGGGCCGTGGTCGGGCGCGGTCGGGCTGCGGTCAGCGGTGGCGGCGCGGCGCGGCCATGGCGCGGCGGCGACGACTCGCGCACACTGCCGCCTGGGCCGCGCCCGCCGCCGCCGCCCGGGCCCGCGCACGCGCTCTGTCCCGCCCGCCCTCTCCCCGCCCTTCGCAAATTGATCAGCCGGATCCTCGATTGCAATAAAATTTATGACAGGTCGTGGATCTTTTATCGACGTTATACAGTCGCAGCCGTGGATGATAATTGGAACCAACTTTGCTAAACGGACAGATTTCCCTATGGTAGTGGACTAGTGGGTTACAAACGGAATACCTTATCTCAGTTAATTTAGTTTACATTACAGTACGATACAGTACGTTCGTTGTCCAAAAGTTACTCATTACAATTTGAAGCACTCAAGTGTACACGATGCGGATAATGCAATGATCTATAGCAAGCAACAACGGGAAATTAATATGGAATTACTTGTAGATAGTGTACCTACGTACGCTAAATATATCTACATACATATTAAATACATAATTACTACAATCAACAGTAACGAGGTTAAATTGTATTAATGTACCTTCCTTTGTCGTTATAGTGTCTTCATGTTCATATTCCGCTTGCAGGAAATCATACGCACTGGAAATTAACAATCGCATTTCAACTGAAATATATTTTTCTCTACGAAGGTGATATGCTAGCGTAAGGCCCGCCTGATGGTAAGACCTCACACCGTAGTCAGGGGTATCACTAGTGCATTGCCAATCTTATTCTTGTTCAGAGGGTGCACTATAGTGAATCTTAGTGCTAGTAGCAGACGGTTTCCCCTACAGTCTGATCCTCTATCTACATGGTCTGAATACCTTACCTACCGCAAAAAAAAATCTATAATCTATAAGGTGGAGGTTCTATCATCAGGGAGACATTATTTAACTCCTGTTTTTCCTCTTCTTATTGTTACGCTCGTGGTATTTTCCCTCCGGTTCGAAAAGGGACACCAAGAATGCTAGTCAATGCAAGCTACTTAACAAATAAATGGTTATAGTTTCATAGCGGTAGTTATGAAAGACTCAAACGATGCAAATGCTCGCCTACAATGTAAGTAACATGAATATGCAGCGAGAACGAACCGCGATGGATGGAAGGCAATTGAACAACTCGGTTCCGTTACCGTCATACTGGCCGAGCGGAACGAAGAGTTAAGATTTTTTTTAATACATTTCGGACATGCCCACAGCGCCATCTGGTACCAAACTAAGCTAAGCTTGTACTACGGATATCAGACAATTGATATAATACTATACATACTTTTGTTTTTAAATGACACACCATACAGATATACCCAGACACGACCCAAACACAAATACTATCATATGAAAATATTTGACCTGGCGGGTCGAACCCGCGACACCTAGTATAGTAGTCATGCTCACCACTAGACAATGGTGTTGTCAAATAAAAACAAAGTATGACTGGGGCGCTCAAAATGTTTCTACTATAGTGAAACAAACCCGTAGCATTTGTTGCGGCCTATGGGAACTTTCATAATTCGCTCGCTCATCACACCCAACGTATAAAACCATTGATCACACCCTTCTTGCTGAATCACACTCAATAGTACCGCGCTCCTTTCCAAAGTAAGTTTCCTTCCTTTCTTACGTACAAGTACCTAAGAGTGAAAGGAGGAAGTGTTAATGTTGCAATAATTGGGTTATTCTAGCTTTCGAACACACCACGGTGTGTGCTACCTATATTAACAACTATTACCAAACCACCTTTATACACCTATACATATATATTCGCACAAAGCTCCCCAGTTCCCATAGATTACGTACAACTGCTTCGTCACGCAATCCGTGAGACGCGGACATGAGCAAGCCGTTTGATCGATTCGGTAAGTCATTTGCGTCGCGTCCGGGGCCAGCGATTCACTCGCCACTTAAAATACGTATATTTTAGCGTAGTCAGCGAAATAGTTTCAGGCACGCGACGGTTGGTCACTGCCCAATGACATGGAAAACAAAGTTACTTGTGAATTATGGCGATACGGATTTGAATTTTAGTATGTGTGAAACTCGAAATAATATTATACTTAATAGGTTGTAGGTACACGTATTATATTACGACTTTTAGTCAGACTAAGTTTATTGTGCTGTGGGAGGTGGTGCTGGAGGAGGATGCTAGGCGTCTCATGGTCATAATTCCCTACCAATGAGTCTATCCTCAGGGACGTTGGTATAGAATAACGCCTGTCATCCTTAGTCCAAGCTAAGATACTCACTTTCATGCGTAGAGGGACGTAGTCATGTTACAGTTCCAGTTTTGAAAGCTGTATTGTGACATTCGGACAGGATCTTAGAATAAGTACCTACTAGTTGTAGCGGGCTAATTCTTTTTCTGAGGGCAGGACAACGTCAACGTCTGTCGGGTACTCAGTATAATAATAGCTCGAGTCGGGTCAGACAAACACTATGACCTGACATTCAGTTCAGGAGCGGTTGAGATTTTGAAATAAAGTTTAATTTAATGACTGATTTATAGGAACATTATTTGGACATATGACTTTTGGATTATGTGATTTATCGTTTTGATCAATAGGTTACCTCTGAAGGCATGTTACGATCTGCTACTGCTGAAGATTGTCTCCAGAAACTCCAATAAGCGTAAATGCATGACACTAGGCATTTTAATGCAACAAACACGAAAAATAGAGACTTGAAAATTCTTTAAGACTCGACACTGGCAATGATAGTCTCTAAAGAGGATTGGTTGCCATAGTTAGGAAGAAGAAGAAGACAGTCAGTATGACTTGTGTTCCACGCTTGTATTGGAGTGTGTAATATATATTTTTATTAATTTAATTAATATACTTCTGATGCAGGTTTATATAACAAAATTAGCTTTGCGCACTCCTTCTCCATATAAACTTTGACTGTACCAAATTTGCTCACACATATTAATATTTTAATCTTAATCAAAGATTACAATAAACATATTTGGGATAATCCTATTGTAGTTGGAATTGGGAAACCGTAAAAGTTGAGGAAATGGCTTAATTTTATCTGGCATAAAAAGACAAGACAGTACAATATTATACAAAGATGTTATATTTTGATGTTAAAATATTGTTATGTACTTAAGGTATAGGTACTAAATAAAAATAACAACATAGATACATGTTAAGATAATTTACACAAACAATATACTTTACAATTTAACGATTGTGGAATGTTCAAATTCTGGTCTTTATCATACTCACTTGATTGTTGGGATTTTTGTATAGATTTAGCTTACCATAATACTATGTTACTATGTAATATGTATTCACTTTAAGGCTATCATATTATTGTTAGTAACAGATCTTATAGAACAATATGTTTTATTTTCATTTAACGCTAAATAAATGGATATCTATAAAATATTATATATTTATTTATGCATATTATGTAAAAAGTTACGAATGAAGTAAATACGCGCTCTCATCGTCATGTCAGAGTTTTAGACGATATTAGACCTTAAGCGGATTGCCCTAGGTTGTAACTTGAGTACAGAATAACGACGCGCGCCGGCATACATTTGATAACTCTAGTAGGTTGTAATAGCTGCGACGAATCGATCTTGTTTAAATAAACTTTATTATGAAATACTCAATAGGTATAAAAAGCTGCATATGTGTAAAATACTTTTTTTTCCTTAATAGATAATTCTTCCCTTTGCTTAATAGAAAAGTAATTTAAATATTTCCTAACTGTGTTGACGAAATAGTGATTATTTAAAAGTGAAATTACTCATTTATATACTAAATAAAGACAAACAAATACATGAAGAGTCTATTGCTCCAAGAACCCTTACCACGATCGTTTATAAATGTTATTAAAATTTGTATTATTTATTAATTATAATAATTTATACTTACGAAAATGTACGACCATGCAGACGAAGTAAACTCAAGGACTCAGACACTTAAAAGTAGGTCGTTGACGGTTGACAGCTCTTGTCAAAAATGTTTTGGATCATATTGAATGGTGATTGTAACTTTATGCATAATAGGAAACTGGGACAAAACGCAATTGCTGCAAAATATAGAATGATAATTAAGCTCGCGACTTATCAGCCTTAATAAACTTGTCGAGGTCGGCGTCACTGGCGGGGTCGACTTGAGACAACTGGCGGAAGCTTTCGTCGTCGACAAAGCATATTTCATGTCCATCGGGGTCGGCTAAGATAATCACACGCACGGTCGCCTTGCCCGGCGTGTCGAGCGATATCAGCGGCGTGAGAATCGTCCCCTTCGTCTCCTGGATCTTCTGGTCAATAATGGGCTGCTCCTCAAAGGGACACGAGAACGCTATGCGTCCGTATGCCTTTGCATGGTTCACCGACTCACCTGCAATAAGACATAGCATTTTATTTTACCCAGAATTTACACTTTTTATCTTCTGACCCAATAAAGCCGTGGTGGACTTGTGGTTGAAGCAACGGCCTGTCATCTGATGGGCCCAGGTTCAAATCCCGGCCTGTACCATTGAGTTTTTCAAAGCTTAAATACAGTGATTAATCACACCATTAGTGGTTCTATAAGTAAAATACGAAAACGATACACTGAATATACTACTGTTTTCAACCATGCATTTCGGATTTTTATGGCTTAGCCGTTATGAACGTGACGTGTTATTATTTTATAACACATAGGCCCTTCAAACAAAGTGGTTGGATACTTTGAGCCCGATGGTATCACGGGTGACAGTGGTGACACACAGATCTAGATAGCGCCTTGAATGTCTATTTCTAATAGTATTGTCATGTAGAGTCACGTTCACTCGCTTGTGAACACAATCTTATCTCTATGTACTCAAACCATGGAAAGTAACATGCATACATCATTCGCAAGAATGTATATACCTATTGGCTATAATATTGTCAATATTTTGTTTTAAAATGAAGTTCCAGCTATATTTTTCCAAGGATGTGGGGATATATTAGTAGTAGTAATTTTATTACTTGACAACGTTATTCGGACTTTTTAAACAATTCACATAAGGTAACAGGTATTTCAATTTTATGCGAGTTTGGCGTAATGTATTATGTACCATAATAATATGAAGTACTAGGTGTTTACCCTGCGACTTCGCCCGCGAATCAATAAAATATATAATATGTTACTCAGTGATTTCAGCTTTCTAACGGCAAAATAATCTTTGAAATCGGTCCAGTAGTTTTAAGTTTTTTCGGAACCATACAAAAATATAAATCTTTCCACTTTACAATATTAGTGTAGATTGGATAAGCCTCAAGATTTATAGGTACTCTGCTGTCTAAAATATAAGTAATGCTAAAGTGCATTTGGAATTGTAATTACTGAAAGGATACTTGACAAATTTTAACGAATCTCTGTTGTTGATTAAAGTATGAGAAGAACATAGGCTTTAGTTCGACATCACAGGTATCTTTTAACAGACAGACAGCTAAGCAGACAAAATAGCATGAAACTAATCTACCTGCAAAAACTACTTACCAATATCAACCAATTCAAGTTTAGCTTGATCGTCACTGAAACCAAGCAACACTGACTTGTCAGTTTTTTCGAAAATTTTCAATGTGAGTAGACCATTCCAGTATTCGATAGATTTCGCCAAGTTTGAACTTGCTAGGGAGACTTTGACCACTGGATCTGTAAAGATAAATTCAGGAACCATTAACATAAAAAAAATAAGTTCATTCATACATGCCATAGACATTTTGTCGGTACATTAAAGTGTGAATGAGGAGAACTTTCTGGATTTATTTATTTATAAAAACAAACTCAGTTTATACCCGTAAATAAAAAAAAAGTATATGAAAATATGTAAGTTGAATAAAAATTGAGTTTTTTTATACCACTAAGGTGGCAAACTAGGATATGGCCCGCCCGATGGTAAGCGATTATCGTAGCCTATTGACGCTAGCAACACTAGGGGTATTACTCGCGCGATGCCGACCCTAAATTAGTTTATTATAGAAAACCTTAATTATTAAAATATTACTATAATATAGAAAACCAATAATAACACCTGAAAAATACACTCAAAGCTTATCATTAAAGATAAGGCAATTAACATTTTGATAACACACTAATTGCAATATCAAGAATCCTAATGTTTCACCCAGCCTTTATATAATGAGTTTAATATTACGCAAATCACATTTTTAATAGGAGATATTTTTCTTTTGTCATCATGACATAAGCTCATGTCATGCATGTGTGTGATGTGAAGTGTCCATCTACCTACATGTACCTATGCAGTCTGCAAATTGAAACCAACTTTATAAAAGTTTACAAGTACTCTAAAACATTGGTTTTAACATATCATGGATAATTTAAAGTAATTTATTTTAAGACAATGACTGAATGGTCTACTAAAATATAATAATTGTACAGACAATGGTGTCGATTCTGTTGTTCAAAAGTACTAAACTTAACTAATTCGACAGGTCTGAAAGTCTTGCTATCCTTTCCTCATATGCGGGGTTAAATAAGGATGGCAATATTTTTAGCCCTGTCAAATTAGTAATTTAAGTAATTTCAAAAAAGGTTTAGTAATTTAGAACAACAGAATTGGCACAAATAAGGGCTTCACACATCACATGACCAGCACGCATTCTTAGTAACTATGTGTATTTATCTATCTTTATGACGCCAATAACGTATGCTGTCGATAAAATATAAAATCATCTCAGACATTAATATTGGTTTATCATCATTCAAATCTTATCAACAATATGGCTTGAAGATTGAATATTCTTGCTTATATCTTTCGATTAGTTAAGATATGACTGAAATTATCAGAGCATTTCTATGTATTATATATGTATATACTTCAGTGTTAATGTAATTCTGTTTGTTTACTTGTTCTTTAAAGTAAACTATCTATAAAATAAAATATTATTATGTAATTTTAATCAATTGCATAACATGGATAGACAGACAGACCAAATATTATAAAACTGCTGAATAGTGAATACTGCAGATATTATCTAATATTATAATATTATGGCTGGGAGAGGAAGGCTTTTAATCTTGTGAAAGGTGACATGAAAATTAAAATGGCAATTGTTTATTCAATTTAAGCTCCGTTATGGTAGGCAGACAGAACCACTTTTGCACTATATAGAATCACAACAAGGCAATTCTTTTTATCTCGTCATTTTTTTATAAGACTCAGGTGGCACACAAGCATACGGCCCAACTGATGGTAAGCAGTCACCGTAGCCTATAGCCGCTAGCAATACAAGGGGTATCACTAACGAGTTGCCAACCCAACCCTGTTGGGTTGGCAACTCGTTAGTGATTTGTGTCATTGTGTCAATAACAATTGATGAGGACTCACTGTACTAGCAACATTACTACTAGCGCAGCGTGGAGCATTGTGGCACCTTATGGAGCACTGGCAACCTTACTTACCACAGAAACACAACATTACATCAAGGTAGATGTAGGTAGATTTGCCTGCGGTCTTCTGTAAGGTGGAGGTACAGTCCCCATTCGGGCGGCTCCTTTTCTCTCCATTTTAATGGAAAAACCCACGGCAAATTCACAAATCGCCCTACCTCTCTTCAAAATTTTTCACATATAACTATATAAATAACAATCATAATTTCAAGACGACCAATTCAAGTTACAAATTTGTATTGTAACTGCTTTAGAAAATTAATATTGTCTAATATCTAGAAAACGAATTCCCTCAATGAAGTCACAGGCAGAAAGCTATCCAAGATTTTTAATTAAATTCCCTTACCCCTATTAACTGGCTGTGGCTTGTCAACTATGTAGAACTTGTAACCACCAGGTGCTTCAACATATTTCAGGCCATTATGTTCTTTGATGGGCCAGTTGTTCGCCGCAGCTCTCTTCAGACTCTCAGCAGACTGTATTGTAAGGCCCACAAAGTCATTCCCTTGCTCGTAATTGGTGATTCCATAGTTGTATGTGAGCTCTACTACAAAGTGTGTGTCTTCCGGTCCATAACCAATCATGGTTTTACTCCATCTATTTGCGTAAGGTCTGAAACATTTTTTAATGTGTTATTATATTATACAAGACATGTAAAGAGGTGGCTTATTAAATTATTGCCTACCTATCCATAGAGTTGAAAATATAATTGAAAATGTATGTATGTAAACACTGACTCACTCTATAAACCTACAAATTGAATAGATTTGCATTTATTTATTATCCTCATTTAAAATATTTCTTTTTTTTAACTTCAATAATATATATGTATTACTTTAAAATATATTATTGTAGTTTATGTGTATAACAATAGGCTTCCTTGATAGCAAATTAAACATAGTAGTTAGTCTCACCTTACAATTACAGACCAAGGCCATTACTCATACAAGTACATGTCAATAATACTGCAGTGAGAAAATGTTCAATAATAAGTCAAATAAATAATATAATAATAACACATCTTCACGCCTTCCCACAAGGGTCCCTGAAGGGGTAGGTAGAGGGGTTACAACAACCACTTCTCAACCAAGTTTTGGTGCCAAAGTGACAGATGGTAAGTCCATCGCCATCTCTTACATACATCCTTTGGTACTACATATATCCTTTGAATTTCTTCTCAGACATTTATGCAGGTTTCCTATTGATGTTTGTCTCTGCACTGCACTCAGAAAAAAATCATTGGTACAGACCAGTGGGATTCAAACTTGCATCACTAGAATAGCAAGCAACACTTCATACCACAAGCTCCACCATAGCTCTTATATTATATTATAATATAAATAAAGCATAATCAGGGACTATACAGTAACTGTATATGTTTGAACTCATTAATCAGTATTCATTTTGCAAAAAAACTAAATCTATTTACTCATATAAATTCAAGCCAACATTGATTACTGCTCAAACATTATTCAAATTTAATAGAGTTCTAACAGATTACTCCATACAAACTAATTTTACAATTTTAAAATTAGTTAGTATGCAGATATGATAAATTTATCATTATAATTTTGGTATGAAGATAGTCAATTGTATTCTATAACCAGAATACAATTGATTATCTTCATGCATTAGTAAACTTACACAAAACAACTTATTTACTTATTTAACGTAACTTTAAAGTTGTACAAAAAAGGAATAGAAATATACATTACCCATTGCATGCAGCTTCACAGCCTTCACTAAATTCCTCATGGCGAAGAACCTACAAGTACAAAATAAAGACCAACTTTATGATAATTAAGTTTTTTTTTCAAACAAACATCGCCATTCTGCCTGCATTAGCTTAGTAATTATAATATAAGTCACTCAAATATATATTACAAGGTATAAAATATAAATACCGGTTTGAACGATTAAAAGAACAGGCATACACTGACCTTGGCACACAATTCTAGAAGTTTAAGCTTTTGGAATAGTACTTATTCCAAAAGTAAGTATGTTTGTTTAGTCTGAAAATCTATTTATTACAGAATTACTTTATAAGATAAGGGTTAAGTTACCTTCATTCCAAGGATCTCCCTGTAGAATTTTGCTGTTAAAGTCCTATCAGCAACTTTAAATACGAAATGCAATGCACGGCCGGTAACCATCTTGCTGTACGATAGCTGAGATTACCAGAAGTATACTGAATTATCTTTTATTTGTTAGAGCAACAAATTATAAACAAGAGAACAGCATTAAATCGGTATTATTTTAAATAATTAAAAATCGCGAATTTTCTTCAACGTATCACTACTCGTACACCGGCCACTTCATGCACGAATAGAATAATAAATAAAATGCATATTGTCATGTCGTCAGTGTCGTCACACGTCATGTCATTAAATTCTGACAGAAAAGACAGCACCTGTCCTGTCTTCTTCTTCTTCTTCCTAACTATGGCAATCAATCGTCAATCTATTGTCAGTGTCGAGTGTTAGAGAATTTTCAAATTTATAAATTTTTTATTATTGTTGCATTAAAATGCCCCTGCAATCGAATGCTTAATGGAGTTTGCGGGTAACCTATTGAATTGACCAAATGATTAATTACATAACCCAAAACTCATACTATAGTATTATTTCCAATGATCCTATAAATAAGTAACTAAATGAAACTACTGCACATAATGTAAACATTCAAGATCACAGTTTACGAGACACTGGCTAAAATCTCAACCGCTACGCCTGGTTTACGCCAAAAACTCCTTTTTTATATAAATATAAATAGTCTGCGATGTTTCCGAGTACCTGCTCGTTTCCCTATACGTTACATACCTTTCTAAGAGTAATAACAGGTACAAACCTACTTAAACTTCTTTCAAACAGTAAAATACGCCACGATCCTAACTGGAATGGAAAAACCTCCGTTTTGAAGTCGGTTACAAAGTTGAATATAACTTTAAAGTAAGTATTACTTAATATTTGTAGTTGGCGTGAAGGAAATCAATTGTCCTAAAATAAAGGAAGGAATTTGTTCTAGGGAGATAGGAACTAAATTGGTTTTTAATCCCTAAAACAAATTTAATCAAAAACCATTATTCAATAATTCACATAAAAACTACATATAATTTCATACAGAAATACGGTTAAATATATTTTCTCTTAAAATCTAAAACTACATTCATAATTTCAGTGGGTAAGTAGTTATTTTTTTTTACATTTTCCCTTAATTTGCAATAAATATATTCTTATAAATTTTACGTTTAAACGTTAATTCTCTTTGAAGGATAGCTGTAAATATTTAATATTTTCTTCATCTGTTTTTATAATCAGGTATTCCGTTATTTCTGGATATGATGTGGATAAGACATTGAGTCACAATATAGTTTGATGTTTTAAAATACTGACTTATATTCTATTTTAAAGATTAATTTGATATTTGATGGTATGCGTTTGTACAGTTTAAGAACGAAGTTACAAAATAAATATTTAGGTTATATGAGCCAACATAAAGAAAAGAGCAATTTGGTAATAAAATTATAATCACCTTAATTTTTTTGAAAATTCGTTCTGTACTCGAGTGTAGGTAGACCTTTCTAGTTTGTGGTATATTTCTTCAGTATCTTTTTTCTTCTTCCTAACCGTCAATAAAATTTTGTTTGCCAGATGTCGCTAGTATGAAGTATTCAAGGCGTAGGTTCAAGTATTCTTTGGAAGTTTTTATCTAAAGCCACATTCAGCCTACATTTTTTAGGTCTTCATTAAAAGTAAATTGAATTATTCAATAGATCTTGATAATTATAAGTACTTTGTTTTATATTAACGAATGTACTGGCTAGATTATAGATAGATATTCTAGCAAATTGCATTGTAAGATAACAATAAGACGAGTCTTCTATAACAATCCTTTTGAAGGAATAAATAACATGCAATATAGTAAATAATTTTTGGTCTAGATATTGTTACATTTGAAAGCCAGCCTTTTTGAATTCAATATTGCAGGAAAGTAAACACATGAACTTTTAAAAGACAACATAATTGCAAAAGCAACAAAAGCTCTAATTATGACATCTTAACTATTTACTGTCTACATGTTAATGTAAACATTATTTAATTAGTTTTTATTAAATAGTTATGTACGTGACCCGTAATAATCCATAGGTAGACATTTCGTGTAATAATAATTATAAATAACTTGAATGATATCTTATGAGACGATGAAGATAAAAAGCTCGTTTAAAAAAATACATGCCTATGTTTACGGCCAACGCTTAGCATACGACAGCAATAATTTATTTCGCCATCGATTATACATCAAATAAAAAAAATCAAGTTATGTATTAAGCTAATAGTCACAAGTCCGAGGTGAGAATCAAGAGCTAATAAAATAAATACACTATCAAAATAAAAATTATTACCATGAGCTGCGAATTTGTGTATAAAGATGAATATGTCAAACAACTGAAAGATGGAAACGGCAGTACTTAAGCAGTTGACTAAATAAAGATGGCTTAATTCTCAACCAGGAGCTGTTTGCATATCCATTTACTTATAATATAGGTAATATATAATTCATTAACTTTAACATAAACATCGTCGTGTAGCGCAAGCGGTGCGTCGTTTAATTGTTTGGTTTCTCTTTGTCGTTTCCTTCCTTTTCCTTCTCTTTCTCCTTCTCTTTGTCCTTCTTCTCCTGAAGTTGTTGCAGGTGTGCCGGTAGAGCCTTCAGTATAGCATGTACCTGAAAACAAATGTATACTTTATATATCTTTACGCCTCTCCACAAGGGTCCCCGAAGAGGGAGGCAGAGGTGTTGCAACACCCAGTTTCCACCAAAGATAAATTGGTGCCAACGTGACAGGTGGTGAGTCCGTCATGCTTCCTACTAATAGAATAAATGAGAAAGATTGGATGATTCTTACGTTGTAGCCTAATCCTTATTATTATTCTTATGCCCAATCACTCAACCACAGATAAGCAACAAAATTTAGCACACAAAATCGACTTAAATCGGAATCAAGCAAATGTACATTTTACACACATATAAACCACTAGCTGTTATCTGCGACTGCATTTGTTTAAAGACAAAAGATAGCACGTGTCGTTCTCCAGGTTATAATCTATCACATTGCCAAATTTAATAACAATCCGTTCAGCCGTTTAGTCGAGAAATGGTCGCAAGCAAACAAACAAAGAGAGTTACTTTCGCATAATTCATATTACTTGTACCTACTTAGTATACTATCTACTCTGAGATATTAGTGTGGATGACTTGGAAACTTTTCGAGTACCTAGTACCTACTTAGTACAAGTTTTTTATACGACCAAGGTCGCAAACAAGCATACCGCCCGCCTGTGTTGGTAAGCGGTTACCTATTCCCAAAAGACAAAAAATTGCGGATTTTTTTACCATCATCCAGAGAAAGTCGTGGGCAAAACTCTAAGAGTATATATTTCTAGTAAAACTAGTTAATAAAAAATGTTATTCAGTTACCTCCTCAGCGACGGCCATGAGCACAAACTCGAACTGCTGTTTGGTGGCGACGGTGCGCTGGCGCTGGTCGCGGATGTGCTCGAGTGTGGCCGCGATGTCGATCTCCTTCGCTCCCTTGGCCATGCGGTTCAGCACCATGTCGATCAGACAGTACGTGCCTGAACGTCCAGCGCCATCACTACACACGTAACAAAGAAAATGTAGGTAGGTACTACTTAAAGTAGGGTCAATATAAAAAGTTTTATTGAGCTTTAGAGTTACAAATAAAAAAAATGCTGCAGCGAAGCGCGGCAGGGCATGCTTATTCATCATTCTCCTGCCCTTATCCCTTATTATTTGGGGTCGGCGCAATATGTATGGTAGGGCTTACTTATTATCAAGTATTATTCGCAGTTACTGTAGAACCAAGATAAAAGGTGTCTTTTCACAGCAAAAAAAAGTTACCTTGATAAAATATGTCGATTAAAAATATAAATCTATTGATATACAAATCTGTATTGAGCTTTTCACTGTCGCGCTTGGCTGTGGCAATTGTTCTTTCAATAAAAGTCGTTAAAGTTCAATCATTAGCCGCCAAAAAAAACGATTCGCAAACAGAAGTTTTTTTTTATTATAGGTATAGATAACAAACAGCCAGACTGATACATATCATATTATCATAGCAGTCAGGCTTAGATACTATCAATAAATCATTTGTCAACGAGGTCGTTTTAGCTCAAAATTTAAAAACACGTAAAACCCATTGTGTTCTTTCACTTTATTTCCAGTTAAGTAGAGAATTAGACATACACTCGTATGTACGACCTATTTGTAGTTTCGAGTAATCTAGTGGAGTAGAAGCAAAATATTTAGCAACCGGGAATTAATAACGCAAATTAAAGAAAGTTGAAATTCTGTATGTTTACTATACGACTTCAATATGACTGACTTTACCTGCAATGGACAACGATAGGGCACGATCGTCCTCGGTAAGATTTATTCACTTTTCTGAAAAAATAAACAATTTGCATATATCACTATTTTGAAAATTTCATCTTGATCATATACCTGTCTGTATTATCGTCGTCGTTGTTGCTACGGTTATCTGTATCAGGATCTCACACAATGTAAACCAAATCTAATGTGATAGAACAGATCAATGACATTTGCATTCAGATGATTCGTGCAAATCATTTATCTTGTCCTTGAACCCTTTTTATCATTTCCTGCATATGTTAGTGTTAGTATTATGCATGTACTTATCGCGAAAATTTTAAGTATTCTCATATCAATATTGGCCTTGATGCTCAACCGACGTAAGCCACTTACACCATATGCGCCATTTCTTTTTGATGTTATGATAATTTTATTTCTGCTTTTGATATTTTGAAAAGATGGTATTCTAAAGTGCCTCATGCCATCATGCCTTTGACATCTCGATGTCGCTTGACGCTGTAGCAAGTTAACATCTCACATAAAAAAATAATCTTAGCGAATTTGGATGCCGGATTCAGTCGCCGATTTTTGTCAATCTGTATATTATTAAACCTCATACTTTTTGTGTTGTCCTTCAATAAAGTACGAAGAAAAAGTTGGAAATTAACTCATTTTTGAGAATACGAAGCTATAATCACTTGTGGTTTGTGTCATTTTTAGAATCACAGGGCTGCTGTAGTTTCTTATAATAAAATTCATACACCATAAAATTAATTAATGGAAAGAAAAAGTGGTCTCAAATTACCTCCTGAATTCGAGCAACGCCTTGGTAGACGAGGGTACTCCGTTCTCAGGCCAGGAGAGGAAGTGGAACTGGGTCACAGTGCGTGTCTCACCGGTACGCTGGTTCTTCAGGTAGAAGCTTCGGACAAGATAGTCATCGCACCAGATATGCTCGCTCACCAAGTGCACCTGCCATTCAAAACATTATTACATACCTACCTACCAGCGACCCGTCGCAGCTTCGCACGGGTTTACAAATCAATTATACACACAAAACTTTCTCTTAATATAAGCTAGCTGATAACTGATAAACTTATAACATTTATCGGATCTTTAATGTACTTTAAGTTTTTCTTTATGGACTTGTAGCGACCTCACGGCTACATAAACCAACGTTAGAAATCGACTAACTAGCAGGACAACATTCAACGAATGACGTCACAATCCTGCCACGCGCTAGCGAAGTTTTCTACGCAATTCAACATATATACAAGTTTCCGACTAGAACAGTCGGAGCCGCGGTTCCCCAGGCACAACACCCGCCTGGCTGGAAGATCTTCCCTTTGCGGTGGCTGAGCATGATCACCTCGCTCGCCCCACAGACTCGTTAGTTGCCCATATCCATAGATTAAACTGCCTACTGCCAATTTAAATTTAATCCGTTTATAAGTGTTTTTAAAGTACAAAGACGACGTAGAATTTGAAGTATTATTACGAAGCCTTTTGTTGGTGAAGCTTAGCCACACGTGTACAGTTCCAGAATTCTACAATTGCCCCTCAACTTTGTACCAACTTACAATATTATCTTCATCCATACTAAGATTATGAAGAGGCAAATGTTCAGACGGGCAAGCTCTAACAGAATATACAAAAATAATGCGTTGGCTGCCACTTTCAGATTTGGACCAAATCTCTATAGGACATGGATGATGTCCTTTGTTTGTAGGCACTGCTGAACCGATTAAGAAAATCTTTCATTAATGAATATTCTACACTATCCTTGCGTAACACAGGGTATATAGTTTAGTTTTAGGTACATCCTAGCATAAATATGTACCTCGTAAATATGGTAGAGCTCGGAGCCTTCCTCGGGCCAGTATCGGTGGCAGAGCTGTTGTCCGTTCTCGGTGAGGCGCGTGAGCATGACCATCACTACGCTGCCCTGCTCCCACACCATCTGCCAGAAGTCGGAGGCCGTGTGCGGCAGCGGGCCGGCGGCCGCGATGTATGCTGGGTTGCGGGGGTCGTGGTCCGTCTGAACATATCACACGTTTGGGTACCTAGTTATTTTTATACCACTAAGGTGGCAAACAAGCATACGACCCGCCTGATGGTAAGTGGTTACCGCAGCCTATAGACGCTTGCAACACCAGGGGTATCACTCGCGCGTTGCCGACCCTTCAGAAATCTCTTCACACCCTTCTTTAAGAACCCCATGCTGTACTCCTTTGGGACAACTACGGCGGTATTGTGGAGAAGCAGTGCTGCCGGTTCGTATATAAACAAATTTTATTCCGTGGTTACCATGGCGTTGGCACCTACTACATCTCACTGAACGAATACAAAACGAAACTAAAATATTCACCGTATCATATTCTGTTGTTAATTGAAATGAATTCTACTCATTATCAGTGTAATTTTGACATTCAGAAAATTCTGCAAGTCTGATAAACTAACTTTAACTTTGGGTATCAGGGTTTTTCTACACAGTCTCATCGTAAGCCGACCTTATAAAATATTAGGGTTGAACCATAGGAACGAACCCAACTTACAATAGTAGAAGCATTGATGTAGTCAGATCCCATGTGATTGGACAGCGGGTTGAGGGTAACCCTGGAGTGGTCGTAGGGAAGGACTTCAGAGTAGCGGTTCTTGCCGGTGTTATCCGCTTTGTAGGCGGCCGTGGTGGCGCTCGGCTCGGCTTCGTACGCGCAAAGGGCACGCCACTCTTGCTCCAGACGATCTTTGTTGCGTAAGTGATCCTCCATGTAAGCCTTTAAATAACAAGCAGTTAATTATATTTTACACTCCTCATGCTCAAAAATTTTGTCATTGTAACGTTCCAGAGCGGGAAAAAATAGAATATTCTGTTCTAGGGGAAAAAGTTTTTACCTTTTTTTATTTTTCTGTTACTTATAAAAACGAAAATATTTTTTCATAAATAGAACAATTATGAATAAAGACTCGACTTATTACTGTATAATAAAAAATATTATAATTGAAGCTTTGAAAATCGAACTACTAAATCGATGATTTCTTCGGAGGAATACGTGCATTGCGTTGCGGCCTAAGAGAAGACAACGCTAGAGTTGCGGCTACGGAAGAAATAAAAAGTATTGGCGCCAAATCTTTCGATTTTTTCTCTAATTACAAATTGAATTGATGACCATTATTTATTTACGATTATTTTATTTTATCGCACTCGTAATGAAAAGCAGAGTGTTAAGCACAGCGCTAAAATCTCACTTTCTCATTCACAAAGGTCACTTTAGCCCCTTGTATAACCATGTACAATTTCCATCTCTATTATTTTAAAGACCTACGCCTGATTGCAGCATCCGCGATTTAAGCTACATACTACATAGCTTACCAAAACCATATGGCCGGTCGATATATCCATGTTGGTAAGAGCGGGTTCTTCACTCCTGCAAGGAGACAATAATATTATGGACTTTTTCACAACCTTTGCAGGCAGTGTTAAAATGTATAAACAGCTGTTGCGTCATAGTTCAAACATACATAATCAAGTAAAAATTAAAGTTAGGCAGAGGCAAGGATTGTAAGTCATTATCCCAAGCAGGGATCAAGCTCGTGATCTGCCGAGTGATGTCCTAGAAGCGTCTATAAGCTACGCGGGGCTGCTGGAGTCGCTCAACAACAATGTAATATCTCACCAAGATGAGGTGCTGGATCGCGTGGAAGCTGAGTTGCCGTCAGGTTCCTTGGAGAGAGAGGTGATGCGCTGCGGGGCCTCGGTGGGGTGAGGGGGGGCGGCTGCTGGCTGCTGCCCGTTCCACTTGCCTGACATTCTCGCGCGACATAACTCCTAAAGAAAGGAGAGAGAAAAGTTACCTCACGTAAACTTAGTTGAAAGTTACGTCCGTATATTTTAATCATATATTCAGAAAAGGGTTCCTAGCTGTGATAGGCCGGACTAAGATTTTTTACCTGATATGTGGATATATATGCCCACAACACCTAGCGTAGCCTGACAGCTAGTCTAGCTAAGTTTACTAATCATCAGACCAACGTTACTTTCAAGCCTTCTGGTAATATACTCTAAGTTCTAACACATTGTACTTACCTGGTAATCCCTTGTAGCTTCGGTATCAATGTCAGCTGCGGAGGACAATCCTTGCATCTTCCTCTTGGCGCTGGCGTCGCGTTTCAGCATCACCGTGAAAATAAGAGCTCCCAACAAGAGAATTACCAAACTGCCTAAAAGGGCTAAGAACACCGGCGGTTCCATATCGAAGGGCAAACCGCTTGATTGCTCCATTTGACGAATCACGGGACGCTTACTCTGAAAAGGGTAAAATTTACTTTGAAGGCTTTAGGCCTCACGATTTACTGATATTAATAAACTTTGTTTCTTATGGCACATTACAGTTGCAACTAGCGCGAAGTAAGGCCTATTTTGGATCTGGGATCCTCAATTCGAGATATTACCTACTTTGTTGTATTATGTTTGGCATTACTTCTCGTAGTTAGGAATCTTGTCCAACAATCCTATTTGTAAGTGGACATCTTGCAATAACCGGCTTTTTCTTATAGTTGAAAATAAATTATTAATAACCAACTTACTCTATCGCCAATTCCACTTGACACCACTTGTGCTCCAGTTTCACGACGTAGTTCTTCTTTGATATCATCTAGAACATCATTTATCTTCAGTAAATTAAGTTCGCCAATAATGGTATTAGTTTAATTACATTTGTCAATACATATAATCACATGGTTGTGATGGTAAGTATGGAAAGAATTTAGGCGCAGAGAATTAAGAGGTAAGTTAGTACGTAAATAGTTTAAAAACTAGTCTCGACAAAAAATACATAAATTTTAATGGATATTAAAATTAATGTATTATTTAATATATTACATTAATGAAGAAATAAACAATTTACCATTTTTTATACGTACCCACTCGTCGCGCCACCTCCTCAGCATCATATCCTTTATTATTTTTCTCAACCTTAAATGTGACCTCGTTTGGATCAACCCTATAACAAATGAACAAGGTCGGTATTAGAGTGTAATGTCGAAATGTACTCACAAAAGCAGGCTGGTAAGTTACCGGGGGTTTGTAAAAGTGTTTTTGTCTAAGCCAAGCATTTCTTCAAGTCTTGAAATGAATGCGGTGCCTTTCTCCCAGTCAGTGAGGAACCTGATCGCAAGCAATAAGTATTAGTAGTTGTTTTGGGTCATACCCGCTGCACCCACTGGCTTTACCCAATGGTGGGTGTACGGGTAATCAAGAATTACCCGAGCACCCACTGCCTCAAGGCTGGAATTAATTTGAAAAATGACCATAAATTAAGGCCTTACATATTTTACAAAAAATTACTATTCTAACGCATGTTTCAATAACAGTACCTATGCTTGAGTTTAAAGCTAGTATAGATTAACTTTTATCTCTCTTGAATTTTTGATGTGTAACATCTTTTATCTCGTTTTTCTAAGACGGGTTTCGTGAAAAGGGTCGGAAATGCATTACGGCGAACAGTGTTACCAATTTAACTAGTTTGGCGCTAGAAGTGATGACTGGTTGGTTAAGTATTACAGTATAATTTCTACTCTGAGGTATTACCGACACAAAAGAGGTAGAGCGGTTAGAAGTCACACATAATAGTGGTAATTTAGATCTTTAAGTGCCTTATAAGGGTCTAAATTGAATAAATGAACTGTATTTTTATTTTTATTTTGATAATATGCTATGCGACTACTGCAGGCGAGGCTCGCTTCTTTTCAGCACCATTCATTGAAATTTCTAGACATTATGTTATAAAGTTACCTGTTTTTAAATAAAATGTATGCGTAAGATGGATCATAATCGTAATCATTATGATCGTGGTCATCAGATTTATCTGATTTTTGCGCCTGCGCCGATCCATGAGCTGAAATATGAAAACCATACAAGAGAAATTACTTCTAAGTTCTGGAATTCAAAGGTTGGAATTGGACGCACGACATCGATACAGATTCAGTTACACATGCAAAGATATTTTTGCACATACTATCTTACATAATATCTTAAGATTTATAATCTGAAATAATCTCTTAAACAAATAAGTTAAGTTTTAAAACAAACAGTAAATTAAAATTGCTGTTTCTTGCATGACTAATGCAATGTAATGAGATAATGATGATGTCGTTAAATTAAGCACAATAGAAGTTGTGATACATAACCTAATAAAAGATGACAGATACACAAGAACAAAAATTTAATACATACAGCTAACACATTTCATGGAGGTACACGTCAGCATCATGCCTTTTGTATTTAAATAAATTCAAAGGTGCTCAATAAGGGAAACATTTAGTGCTGTGTTCTGGACAAGACGTCGAGGTGCGTTCAAAAAATATATAGCTCGATATAGCATCGGGCTGTCATTTGGTATTACAAAGGGAACATCGACAACGATAGGATAGCTGCCTCGGCCGGCACGAAACTAACCTGCCGCCGATTTATTGTGGTGCAAAATCTTTAAAGTTTTCGCATCCAGGCGCGGCCCAGGCTTTTTAACGTCATGCCTTTCCCTACGCTTAAATCCCCATTCGTTATTAAGCAAATCTTGAAAATCTTCGGGATAAAATTTTGAATTTTCACCTGAAACATTGTCAGTATCTGTAACTTTAGTTCTGGCGTATGCCGTATCTCCAGTCAGTTCATTATTAGGGGATTAAATCAAACTAAATGGTAATAAATAAACATTGGTCAACTGAAAATACAACTCAGAAGAACGGAGTAAATACACGAGTTAGGTCCTCAACAGTACGCATGTGTGAGACATTTATTTTGTTGTTCCTACAATGCAAATGAAGCCATAAAGCAACACAAATTGCTTTCATTACACGAAACTAACTCATAGATGTACTTGCACGTAAATTACCTTGCAAGTCATCCGCTTTAAAGGGACCTCCCTCAGCGTACAAATTTCCTCCGTGTTGCTTCTTTTTGGACTCCACTATTTCTCGCCAGTAATTCATTAAATACTCCATGTTCTTAGAATGTTTACCATCAGGATCTGAATCAACGGGTAGGAATTATGGTTTTGATTTAGTCAAAATAAATTTGTTCATATGAATAAATTTCAAGTACGCAAGCTACGATTTGTCACTGTTCAGCAATTGTGAATTCCTGAATCAAATATAAAAACTATTATAGGAACTAATTTTAATGAATTGCTTGTACTGAAAAAAATATTCTTGTATGTTGAAACAAACGTTACATCCTGATTTTTCGCTTTAGTTTAGGGTAATGGAAGAGAAGTTAATCTTACCTTTTAGACGATACGCATCTATTTCCTCGCTGCCACCATCAAGCGGGAACTCCTCCAAGCCATCTTCATCGATATAAATTCTAGGTTCAGGAATTTCACCGGACGGATTCT
Source organism: Falcaria lacertinaria (assembly GCA_951449985.1). Taxonomy (NCBI): domain Eukaryota; kingdom Metazoa; phylum Arthropoda; class Insecta; order Lepidoptera; family Drepanidae; genus Falcaria; species Falcaria lacertinaria. The sequence goes on along the minus strand of OX602111.1, from coordinate 8,563,213 downwards.
CATATTCAAACGGAAAATTCTTTTCAGCAAAACTTTGCTTATAGTTCTTATAGGCATTCGATCGGACTTCTTCATCCAGAGGTGAAAACCGGTTACTGGTTATATATTCTGCAGTGTATGGAGGTACCTTATTTTTTAATTTGCGAAAATGTGCTCCTAGACGCTCTTCATCAGTTAAGCCGTCAGGCTCGTTTTTTGCCAGAATATCTGACGAGGACTTCTTTTCTTTGTCTGCTAATAGATGAGATCCTTTTTCACCATTTTGAGCTCTGGCTTTTTGTTGTGCTTGAATCCTTTCCCGAAACCCTTCAAATGGCAGAATAACTGGGGATTCTTCGTTTCCACTCATTAGAATTAACTCTCGAAGTTTGTCACTCGGGCTGTTATGATCTCCTATGTCTTGCACTTCATCTAGAATATCTGGCACTTAGAAGAAAGAAAAAAAACATGAGAATTATGAATTGTCTGACTTTTATAGCAAAAAATAAAGCATAGCATTATAACTATAATTATTATATACTAACCTCTAGCTAAATATTCAGCTGCAGGGTCTTCACCGGGGTTGAATGGAGGACTGTAAACTTCATTAGCGAAATCTGAATCAGTCGACGGAGAATTTGGTGTGAATCGTATATACGCCGACTCTTCAGGTTCCACCTTTACAAAAAGTAATTAATGAAAAAGAATATACGATAAATTTATTCTCGGATATTTCGAACTATATACGAATATACTTACATAAATTTGCTAGATTATTATGAAAAAAACTTACTTCTTCGTTTTCAACATCTTCCGACCCTAAGCTTAGCTTGGGATCAGCGAAATGCTCACATATTTTCGTGTTCACGTGGGCTGGGTCTCTGAAATTATATTCCATGATTCCTAAATAACCTAAAAATCTATCTTCAGTTTTTTTTTCTCAGACGTTTTTACTTCTATTATAATTAAAATTGAGCTCCAATAAAAGCAAATGTTCATAAAAGGCTCCCGTCGCTGCTATGATTTCATTTCAACTTAAATCATTATTACTTACAGGTGAAGCCGCATCGTATAAAGCATAGCTTGCAGCACGCACTGCGTGTAGGCGTGTTCCCAGCGGTAGCCGCGAGTGGCCAGCCGTTGCAGCTCGCCCTCGAACCACTGCAGCTGCTCTGATGTCATGTCATATCTGTACGATATCGATAGATAGTGTATTATTATCAGCGTCTGCTATACTCTCCCTTCCTGCGCAATCCTGATCTGCATGTGCATGTGCAAGTCGTATCTAATATGTATATCCAGAACGCTGCTTCACTATGTCGTCGTTTTTAATATCTAACATGTCGACTATCTATTAGTGTTATCGCATCTATTTGATTAAAATTGATAGCAGTCGTCATACAAATCTTAGTTGAGTAGTTTTAACATGGTTGGCACCCCGTTAGTGATACACCTGGTATTGCTAGCGGCTATAGGCTACGGTGACTGCTTACCATCAGGTGGGCCGTATGCTTGTGTGCCACCTTAGTGGTATAAAAAAAAGTTGACATAATTAAAAACTAAATGCTTATTGAAAAAGGTAAAATTTACGACTACCATTCCTACCCACAGGTAATCGGATAATCCATCGTGTTAAACATAGTCTAAATTTAAAAAGTTCACAGACAGGTAAATCAGCTGTTAACAATACCGCAAAATTCGTTAACTAGAAAAGTTTGAATTAAAACGCGAGTGTACCTATGAAACGTTACAAATGTGTTTAATATTTTAACATAAGGTCTCATTAAATGGAATCGTAATTCTTTTAGGTTAGTAGGTACTGTAAAGAACAAATCCAACATAGAAAATAAGTTAAGATGCGAACAAGCACTTACTGGTAAAGAGATCCGTCTTCCGGCTCTTGGTCATATATGGGTATGCACTTCCCAAATGCGAAGTCTAAAATAGAAATTAATAAAAGGTTTAGTTAATTTTAAGTTTTCAATTCCTGTAAAATTTGACATCTTTAATTACCAATTAACATTATTCATATGGGAATATTCAATAATATGTCAGAGAGATTATGTTATGTTCTTTGTGGAAAACAACAATCACACAAAAAAATTATTTGCTACGCTATAACCTAAAATCTGTAAAGGTAAACACTTTATTATAAAAGGCCTACATAAAATAAAATAAACAAATTATTTTGTAATACGCACCGTCGTAGCACCATTCTGCTCCTTCGACGCATAGAGTTGCACTAAATAAGCAACCTGGAGAAAATTCATAAACAATTAAACTAAGTATAAAGAGATCAAACAAAGATACGAGGCCTACCGTGATAAGACGGCTGGCGTATATGTGTCTTTGATAATTAATTATAAGTGTTGCAATACAGCGTGGTAATGCCGCCAGCCTTCTTGGCACACTTCCCAGTGACGGTGATATGGGACTTATGGGACATAATTTAAATGACTCGTAATTATGTTTGTACAAATGTACATGCATAGTTACTGAATATGTATTATTTTTAGTTTTTATTACTTTTAGTTATACATAATGTTATTAGTTGATTGCTGAGCCAATTTAAATAAAACCTTTTTATAAACTATTAGTAAAAAATACACTCCAAGTAATGAATATACTTACTTTTAAAACTCTGATGATGTTGTGTTTCTGAGATGAGGTTTCCAGAGATCCTCTAGGATAGGGTAGCTCTACCTAATATACTTCTAGCACAGTGAGTCCTCTCAACAATGCTAAGGAAACTGCTTACCATCATGCGAACCGAAGGATTTCTTACCACCTTCGTAACACCTACCTACAGTCAGTTTGTAATGGTGCAAAATTATAGCTAACTCGTTTATTTTTACAGCTACTTCGCCCGCGTATCAATATTCTAATATATAGCCTGTCACTATGGAATAATGTAGCTTTCTATTAAGGAAAGAATTTTCAAAATTGGTTCCTTAGTTCAAAAGATTACTCCTTACAAAAATCTTACTCTTTAAGTATTAATCTATTAGAGAGAGATGCACAATATTTAAAAACGTTATTCCATCTCTACAGTATAGTTTTGGGCAAAATGAAGATTAATAAATAATTATAATGTATCCTTACCTATGTTACCATCGGCTTGCGAGGGCGCCAGCGTGCACAGTAGCGCCAGCGCCCCAAGGGCCTGCCGCGCGGACAGGCGGAACATCACATCTGAGGCACAGATAATAACACGGACTAAATCTAGGGAATACTATGCAAATAGGTACGAGAGAGACGAGCTAACATAAAAAAATACATTAAATAACATTATTTTACCCCTTATCGAAACTGTCCCTGAAGGGTTCACTGACAGGGCGCGTCTAGCGTAGCAGTTGTATTCTCTTGGAGCGTAGACCGGCTACACCCTGCTACGTCTACGTAGGACCAGGAGATTACAGCCGCTACAGCGTAGGAGTGTTGTTACATTCACTGTTACTGGGTACCATCTTCTATGAGTTGTTTTCTTAGAAATTAGAAACCTTTTTTTTATATAAAACCAATATTTTAACAAATACTATAGATAGATTCGACTAATTACAATATTTTGGAGAGAAGTGCGCGATAAAGCAAGTTTTATCCATAAAAAGTTCTTAACTTCTGAACTTGATCTAGTGCAATTCAATGTAATGTACACCGTGAGTTGTTATTATATTGTGCGTTCATAAAACTTTCCGTGAAACGTGAAGGCAGGTAGGTAGGTAATAAGTAAAGTGTTCTAAAAAATACCCTTCGTCGATTGAATATTATTTTATCTTATGTCGACCTCAATCAGTTCAGTACCGACCGGCGTTGCGTCGGCGTTAGGGTCACTGACGCCCCGGGGAAGAATATTGTAGCGGCCACTTATGGAAATAAATCATAAGGAGTGTTCATTTTATGCTTTACCAATGTGAACGTATAATAAGAATGTAATATTTCCTTTACCTCAGGGTAAATAAAAGATGAGCCAAAAAGAACTACGGACGTAGAAAGTTTTTTTGGCTCATCTTTTATTTTTATTTTTTTAATATATTTTCCCCTCGGCGCCCCGGGCCGTTGCCTCATAATTCCACCCCGTATCGCCGGCACTGCCTCAGTTGAAGCTCAGTAGTGTGTAGGCGATTATAACAGGGATATGTGTGTATGCAGACATTTTATTGATCCATAGTCCATCGCGAGTTAGAATTTCTATATACAAACATCTTTTGGGTTCTTACACTTTATTAATAGAATAGGTAGGTAAGTGTCCTGTTTGAATTTGAATTTGGACATTTATTTATTTATTTCAATAGGATCACTTACAGCAGATACAACAATTCATTCGATTTAAGTGCTAGAGTACATGCTAATTGTTCTGCCATTTATAAGTGGATCACAGCGTGCGATAAAAAACATAAACCAAAAGTGTATGGCATTGTAAATGTGATATGTAATATTGAGGTCTAATGGGTTCAAAACAAATTTCTTACATAACATTTGATGTATAAATGGACCTGATACGCCTTAGAAACTTTTTTTAACAAATAGCATTAGACATTGGAAGATAATAGTATGATAATAAGTGCAAAAAATAGTACAGAGCTTTCAATTATGGGAGTCGTAGGTTTCAGACGTGCGGAGCAGACGATTGAAGTATATACTTTTTGAAGGCTGATATTTTGTTGCTTAGAATGTCCAGCTCAGAGTTGGCCCGACTAAGCTCGTTGCAAAGTCGAGACATGCGTGGTATAGGGGAGTGTTTGCCGATGTTTGTTCTGTGGGGTCGAATGTAAAACAGGTTGCAGGGGAATCTTGGGATGCATCTAGGTACCTTGAGGGCAAATGTGCTCAGGATTTCCGGACAATCGATTCTATTATTCAGAGTTTTATACATTAATAGTAGGTCCAACATTATTGTTCTCTTTGCCAGGCTGTGCATTCCGAAGTGCTTTAGTCTGTCCTCGTAAGATATGATATCGCCGGGTACTTTAAATCGTTGGACTAAGAATCTTACAAATATTTTCTGTAGTCTCTCTACTCTCTGACAATGGATCGCATAATAAGGAGCCCAGACTGGGCTACAGTATTCCAGTTTGCTCCTCACGTAACTGTTGTACAAAGTCATTACAGTTGAAGGCTTTTTAAATCCCTTGCTGTTCCTTAAAACGAACCCCAGCGATTTGGAAGTTTCTGTAAGGATTCGGTCTATGTGTTTTGTGAAGCGCATTTCACTATCTAAAGCCGGGTATCCACTTAGGTTCGCCGTGGTTTGCGAACGCGCCCGCTCCGCAAACCAAACATAATGGATACGTCGTGATCGCGGAGCGTGACTGGAGCACGATCGGAGCACGGCGGAGCGCTCGGGAAGCGGTTTTTTGCGCGATCTCAAAGGGCAGCGCAGTTTGTTCCTACAGGAGCACTGATGTTGCAGCCTAAGTGTGTACACTGTACACGTTCACGTTCGCGGAGCACACAGTGTTCGCAAACCACGGCGAACCTAAGTGGATACCCGGCTTAAGATAACGCCGAGATCGCGAATCTCGGTCACCTCTTCGAGTACCTGGTCGTTTAAAGTGTAAACTGTCTTGGTGGGATTTTTCTTATTTGTAAATTTTACAACACATCTATTACATCTACATCTAATATTAAGATGAGTTATCATATTTTCTTCTTCTTCTTCTTCTTCCTAAGTATGGCAATCAATCCCTTCAGGGACTATTTTTGCCAGTGTCGAGTGTTAGAGAATTTTCATGTTGCAAAATTTCTCGTGTTTGCCGCATTAAAATGCCTAGTGTCATGCATTCTAACGCCCAATGGAGTTTCTGGAGACAACCCACGGCAGTAGCAGATCGTAACACGCCTTTAGATTAGAGGTAACCTATTGACCAAAATGATAAATCACTTAACCCAAAAGTCGTATTATGGCATTATTTCCAATGCTCCTATAAATCAGTCACTAAATGAAACTTTACTGCACATATCGACACCAAGAATACACATTAAAGATCACTATAACACAATTTACGACACACTGGAAAAAATCTCAACCGCTCCGCCTGATTCCCGCCAAAAACTCCTATCATATTTTGTTTACAAGTTTGCATTGAACCTTATGCATACATTAAGGTTTCATTCGTGTACATATGCAAGTAGATACCTAAACTTTTATAACTCCTCAATTAAATTAAAGAACGTAACTTGTAACACTGTACGAGGCCCAAGTGCCTGTAGAGTGTAAAGAATCTTATAAATTGGCTGTATTGATGTCCAGCAAATCCAGGCACAAAAGATCCTTCAACATTTGGCTCTGAACTTTTTAACTTCGTCGTGAAGGAAAGCCAATTTCTGGTATTGAACTTTACTTGGAATATTTACCGGTGAAACCATCGAAATCTCAAACACGATATCTATCAATGTAACGATTTCTTACAATATCATTTTCAGCAACTTCAAGATGTCTGACCATATTGAACTTTAAAACTTCGCACATTGTAATTTGAAATTATTTAAATGAAAGAGTTGACATGATAAGTGATAGATATACCATACCATGTAGGCAGGCAAAATAAATAAACGTAGGTAAATTAAATTGGTTTCGCTTTGTCTAACATGACAAGGAAAGACAAAGAACCTTCTAGAATCAACTTACCGTCAACAAGTATAGAGTCTAATCAATAGGTTCTCAGTTTCAAACAATGGGGAGTATTCCTGTATGAAATTGTACTGTACTTTTATTCAGTTGCTCAGGTGATTGCCGCCCTCGGTTGTTGTGTGGGCGGATTCAGTAAGTAACGACAGGGTACGGTTTAATAATACAACCTGAACTCAAGCTGGTATTGTCAGCGCAATGAAAGACTCCCGGCTTTGTATAATTAATTACAAAGCTATACCGTAGCTTTATTTAATACTTATATTATAAAGAGGAAAGATTTGTATTTTTGTATGTAACGAATAAACTCAAAAAGTACTGGACCGATTTTAATAATTATTTTTTCATTAGAAAGCTACATCATCACTGAGTAACATAGGCTATATATTATACTAGCTGCCCGCCCCGGCTTCGCTCGGGTAGACAAAATATTTGATAAATGTCTATAGGCTCCGAAACTACTGAACCGATTTCAAAAAATCTTTCACCGTTAGAAAGCTACACTATCACTGAGTAGCATAAGCTAGCTGCCCACCCGGCTTTGCACGGGTAGACAAAATATTTGATATCAATGTCTACCCGTGCGAAGCCGGGGCGGGCCGCTAGTTTAATACAAAGGCAAATTATACAGGTTGTAACAGACCAATAATATAGTCGTATTCAGGGAGGTTCTTTAGAATCATAATAAATACATACCACGAGCCAAAATAAATAAATAAAATAATAATAATCGCAGTATAGTCGAAAACTAAACTTTGGAAATTTTCAATTTTTCGTAATACTTCGATATTGGGGCCAAGTTTTTGTCACACATTAATCTAAGTTACACTAAATTTAAACTTAGAACGTTAAAATTAAGTCCTGACAAAACGATGAATATTTAAGTTTTAATAAACAACACAATAGGGTAAATATGTATATTAAGGGTAAATTAGTTTAAACAGGTAAACAAGATAATTGGCACCATTTTCAATTTATCAACAGAAATCTAAAAAAAATATAAAGTATTTTTTCCATGTCTAACTCCATACATGATCTGACGACGAATCACGTCTTTGCCTATCAAACAACCATATGTTCGTCTAATGGTAGGTAAATGAATACTGTACGTTTTATTATTCACTCTTCAATCTTGCAATACCCAGGTGCCACGCCAAGAGCTCTAGAACAAGTCTTTTTCAATACAGCACCACTCACTTATGCTATAATTACAGCACTACTTACTTAGAGTAGTTTTCTTTTTTTAAATGGATCTCTGCCCCGATAACTCACATACAGAATTGGAGATACAGTCGTGAATGCCCTAGCATTCCTTTATTGATACGACTTCGAGTTATGAGGGTAAGGTAAAAGTTATGCGTAAGCGAATACATATAAAATATCCGGAAAGGTTTTTGAATGGTGATAGAAATACACAAATTGATAAAAAAAAACTGCTACTCATAACATAACAAAGTATTTATATTTCAATTTAGTAATAAGATAATCATATACCTATAGCATAAATAAAACTGAAATTATTAGACGTAAACATTTATTTCTTCCCGCCGTCTGTATTACATGTATACCTATCCTGTCATATTTTAATGCAGTTTGCACTAATACACGGAGTGATTCCTTAGGAAGGCTTCACATATAATTCATTTATGTTTTGTGTAACTCGTGCGAAGCCGGGGCGGGTAATTAGTTGACAATATTCCAGAATATGTACGTACTCCGGTACTCGTATGTTGCATGTAGAAGAAACAATGTAGATAGAATGTGTAGGTATACATACATAGTACCTAACCGACCCTACATAGTACCTAAGTACATACCATAAATTTCACGCCTGAAGTTTTCATATTTGACATTGAAACTTACAATTGGTCAATCATTACAGTTACCTATACCTATAAGTATTATAAGTAGGTACGAGATTGTGTCGCTCCTCTGACGTAGGTACCTATCCATGCCCTTTGCCTCCCACGCACGATATCATTGTCACTTCTGTATCTACTTGTAATTATTTATTACCCTACCTATTGCTACTGAAATTTTCCGAGCAGCAATTATATACCTACCATCAATAGCCAAACCTACTTAATTTAATAAATGATTTACACATGACAACAACAAAATTAAAACAAAGATGGGTACGTATGGATCCATTAATGTGATTAAAGTTTTCTATATCGATTTCTTGTAGACTTCAGTATTCCTTGAACTTTTCAAATTGAAAAACAAACAAACAAATTCAGATAACAGCAGTAATGTATTGTTATTAGCTTGTTATGAGGTGACCGTGTAACAGGTTTCACGTAAGAAGATATGGCGACCTTAGAGTATCTAACTAATGTCGAAGGTATAAGCAGCAATTGTGAGGATGGTACGTACCGTTTAGGTCCGTGTGTGGCCCTGGAACATGTCTGAGTTACGGTAGTTGCACTTATGTCCCAAACTGTCAGCACAGACTCAGCTTGGAAAATTTGGTCGCGCTGTGAAGCCAGCAGCTGTGTAGTGTGTCGCGAGTTTGCGCACTCAGCTCTATCGATCCATCCATTCCGGTCGTCCATTCACGTGCTGCCACTTCGCCGCCTACATAACGACGCACCAGCCCGACGTTACACACCAATCATCATTAGATAAAGCTATATTAGCACTGGACTTTCGGACCTTCGGCACTTGAACCACTTCACGCGACAACAATTATACAATGTGATAAAAGGGAAGCTCTCAGCCGTGGAGGCATTGGCTATATATCTAATATACATAAATATTTACATAATATCTTGGTAGTTTTGATGTCTGCAATAAAGACTTGTAAATAGTTTGCGGTAGGAACGCTACTGGGATCTAGTAGGCGCCCACGCGAAGAGTTATCGCATGTACACTACCCTGAATGCTAATGACTTGACGATAACGCGCGGCTGGGAAGCCGCAATGTTTCCATAAAATACAGACGCACAAGTAACATTATAATATACACATCAATGTTAGTTAGGACTCATTTCGTAGATTTGTAACAACGACCTAATTGATTTATAATTACTTTTAGCTTTTACCCGCGGACTCGAACACGTGTTTCTAAAGAAAAACCTTTATTTCTGGTTAAAGGTACCCTATGTCCTTTTCTGTACCCTAGACTAAGTACGTGCAAAATTACATGATGATTGAAAGCCTATTTTTTCTGCGTATTTGCATCCTAATTTGGGCACATTTTAAGCCCCCGGGAATTACTATTAATATTTTTTTAATTCAACGCTTTTTACTGCTGAACTATGGAGGCGCATACCTTAATAGGTATTTATGTATTCTTTAAAAAAATGCCATCTACCAATTCTATTAGACCCTCACACACAACCTGTGGATCAAACCTACGTATTTTTTAGTAAAAGCTGAAAATAGCCCGCAATTAGCAGCCCGATGATATTATTATTATGACCTCTACGACGATTTAACTTTTATATGACAAATGCAACAAGTCATGACCTTTCTGAGTACTTTCGTACGTTTTATATTGTACCTATACTAGGTAGGTAAGTACAGCAGTAGAACCTACATAGTACTTTAGTCCTTGATACGCAATAAATATTATAAGAATCAATAGAGAAGACATTACTAGAGATCTAGAGCGCTGTAACTTTGGTATATTATGTAATGTACCCATTTGAATTTATTATTTAATAGTTTCCAGGAGGTCAGGTCCCAGTTATACACCTATGTTTAAGACATACCTACCTATTTAATTAATTAGCAGCAGAAAATAGTACAGATACCTACGCTGCGAAACAACTATTGTTACATTGTGGTCAGTGTTTTTTAAACTATATTTCATGCGATCTATTCGAAAAGGACGACTTGGTTCGCCTTTAAGTGCGCCCAAAGGTGGTGTTTCTATAATTTTTTTTAGCGGGCAGTAATGATCCGATTTACTATTAATCGCTTTTAGGAGGTACAGTGTTGTTAAAATTATAAATTTTACGGATTGTAATGAAATTAAGCAATGTCAGATTATAAACTGGGAAAAGACAAAGGCTATCACTAACAGGAACCATGCGGGCGGCCGCGGGTAAAAGCTAGTACTTAATATAATGAATGCGAAAGCAACTGTTTGTTTGCCACCTGGACTATTTTGACATTTATGGCCAATCGGAACTGTCCTGAATTTCGGGATTAAAAGTATCCTATGTTTTACTTCGTAATATGAAACTCATATCAAGCAGTTGCATTTGAATCCTTCAGTAGTTTCTCTAAAAAAAATTCAAAATATCTTCCGTGTATAGATAAGTAAAATGAAAAACGAGTATTAATAAGTTTTTTTAATTTCACCGAGGTTTAAAATGGCGCGGGAGAGATGATATTATTATCCACGTCGGTTACAAATACATACGTGCGAGTCTCTTTTCGCGCTAATTGCGTACAGTCTTCGGCACTCGTCTTCAGGTCCACCGTAGATCTTCATCGTCGGAATCCTATCAGGAAAGTGTGAAGATATTTTTGTTTTTCACAATTCTTAAGCTATATCAGTAATCCGAACATTGGCGAACGTGAGGGCATTGCTATGTCCTTTTGCATCTTTACACGTTACAATACAATCTTATATACAATGATATTTTTGTAGCAGTAGCTGCATTTCAATATTTTACAACTTCAATACTTCAAAACTTTATATGACACTCATATAAAGCTTTTATTATTTAGACAACAAGAGACATAATCTGTTGTATAAACTTAGTGTTTATTCCAGCACTGATTTTGCATTAAGACATTTCTTAGAATTAAGTATTTATCTACATATCTAACATTCAGAGCATTTAATAGAGTTGTTAATTATAGCTACCTACATTAATATTTTCTGCTAACATTCCGGATGTATTGACAATAATATTCATGTAAAAATCTTGCTATATAATACAGGCAAGCACAAATACGGCCACTTACACTAAACCAAACAAGTTTGGGATAATATCTAACGTTCTGTCTCTGTATTGACAATACGAAATGATAGAGACAAGATGTCCGACTTCCGACTTTAATCTCGGTTTTTTTTTGTGCAATTGGGCCTAACTTATCAGACGTTAATGGCTTTCAACTTTGCACACTAAAACTTAAAGCAACTGGAAACGATGGAAATTCCAAAGTCAAATTTATATTTGGTTTTGTAGCTAAGACATTGGACGTACGCTAACCACGAACTCAACGGATCCACAATATTGCTCATAAACCAGAAAAAACCTTTTAACCATACTTAATGTGAAGGAATCGAAATCAACCCTCGACGGATTAATGATAATTTAATTAATATAAGACTGGCTTAAAAGGACATGTTTCCAGGGCTGTAATACCAAGCAACCAACCTGATCGCGAAGTGTAGATAGGTATGGCCCACAGGTTTTAAGTGTTTGCGATATTTTATGTGTGAGCACCCATGGTACAAGAATTCCTAGTTGTATGTTACCAATATATTATGTATATCTTCAAGGAACATGTTTATATGAAAATTGTGATACCTAAACTTTCGTTACTAGCTTTAGTTATTGTTCTGAGGTAACAGATGAGTTTTCACTATTACCAACTTAATTTACGGTCAAAACATACGCCATCCAATCCAACGTAGTATATTATCTACTCTGAGGTAATACAAAATTGTTTTTGCTGACGTTACACGTTTACAATGTGCATTGTTGAAGTGCAAATAAATTTTTAATTATTATTTCAATCACTTTGAACAAGATCGACTTAAATTTTTAAAGCCAAGTTACTAAACTAGCAGGTACTTACGGCACCGGCACCGGCACCATTTGTTAACTAAATAAATAGCACTTACACAGATAGCTTACAATCTATACAAATAAAAAAAAAGAGTAAATATCTATGTATAATACAGTTATAACAAATATTATTATTCTAGCTAGAGTATAATTATGACTTGCGATTGTGATGTGTCAACTATTTATTATATTTTTTTTTAATATCGCTCAAGTCGAAACAAAACGAATGGTTGAAATGGCTTGTAAAATTATACTTAAATCTAGTAGCACTGTAAATAAAATACTAGAGATATATTTAAACGTGAGTTTGTAGACCATTTGTTATTAAAATATTATGATATATTGATCACAAATTTCTGACGATTTTATCGCCGTCAAAGTGATGGTGCGTTACAAGAAACTGCCATTTGAATCCACTCATAGCGGTGTTTCAGCTGCCCATCAATGATAGTACATGCAATATGTATAAATAACACTTAAAAATATACTGGATAAAGAAAATTCTGTATCAAAACTAAACACCAACTTGGCATTTTTGGATACACCATTATCAGTCTTCAAAATGTTGATATTCCAAAAGATTTTACACCAATAATCACAATATCCATTTGGAACGTCAACCTCGGTGCAAAAGATACACATATCCAACACTAATATTACAAATGCGATAGTAACTCTGTTTGTTTGCTTTTCAGAACTAAACGTATGAACGGATCGTAATAAAATTTGACAAGGAGATAGATTATATCCTTGGGAAGAACATAGGCGACTTTTGTTTTTAAGCAAATGGAGACGAAGTCGCGGATAACAGCTAGTTCATTATATGTATATTAGAAGGCACACAGTTATAATGGTAACTAGGTGGAGCCAGCATCACTCCTGTTTGTAATATGGCCAAGTATTATTTGTGTGCGGAGGGGCAAGGGGGGGCGGGGCGGTGGGGGCGGGGCGACGCTTCCTCGTACACCTCGTCGTACAGACACGCGTTACTGTACACGGCGTGTCCGTACAACCCCTGGTTCCGCTCCCCAATCTCGCTGTAAATATTGCTGGCAGTATCGTTCACTTCGTCGTACAACGCCGAAGCCGACGAGGCCTCGTTCGTGCCGTAATTGGCGTAGCTGGCGTACTGCCCATAGTCGACATTTTGGTATTTGAGAGCCGAGTAATTTTTTGAATTTTCGACGCATTCGCTGAAGTTGCGAAGCTTCTCCGCCTCGTCTTCGTATTTCGGTACGTATATGTTTTTCTCGTAATGGTTGCTGGTGTTAGTCCGCACTGGGGTCGACAACTTTGTGTAATAGTCCTTCGTCTCCAGTATGAACTGCTGCTGAGCTGGGTTGATGTCGAAGTTACTGTACGCCGGTATGTCTTTATATCGACTATCGCTTGCCGCATCGTTCTGACTCGACGACGACGGCACAGTACTGTAGTTACTGGAACTATTCGAGTACAAACTATCACTATTAGTATTTTTCGATCGGAGATTCAACGATTCGGAAATCCTGTCATCCAGCGACATACTGGCTAGGGACGTGGAAATATTTGGTACATTTACGTTTCTCTCCATGGAGAGTGTCGAATTCGTGAACGCCACATACGGCGAGTTATTAGTTACACTAGGAGTATTGTTGTAAGTTAGTGAGGTGTCTGCGCTCGCTGTCGCAGAGTAATTATTGGGCGTATATCTATGAGATTCATTGTGAGGTTCTGGTGTGTGTATGTCATAGTTCGGTCTACTGGTGGGTAAAGGAGCGGGTTCCGGCCAGAACTGTGACGTGTCGAATGGGTCCGGCTGGGTGGCAGTCGCGAGCGAAGTCGACGGCATCGCTAGGCTATCCAGAGACTTAGCACCATAGAGGCTTTGTAAATTTTGCGTACTCGCTGATAACATTGGCAGGCTATCCGTGGATTGTTCAATCCATTCCCTCTCTTGGCCTGGAAATACAATAAACTACTTGTTTAATAAAATACAAAAACACGCTTTAAAATGTTTTTATCCTGGTGTTCCTGGTCAGGATATAAGGATAAAGTTATGGAATTATTTTTATTTCATCGGTTTTAACACGCGTGTCAAACAAACATATTATATCAGACGTCTATAGTATAATAATAATAACGCATTTATTTATTTAGATAAAAAATATGCATTTTGTTAGTACATATACCGCAATTACTTATTAACTATGTTAGTAAGGTATATTATTATACATTCTATAAGACGGTAAAAATTGAGTTGAAAAATTCAATTATATTGATAGAAACAAACATGTAACTACACCAACAGGTCTTCACCAACAAGGGAAGCTAATAAAAGCGTGTCAAAAAGAAACATTTCTGATTTCAAACAAAACATTTCTGAGTTCAAACAAAACATTTCTGAGTTCAAACAGTACAGCGGTTCAATGTAACGTACCAATTTCCGGAACATCAATAGGTTCGTCAATCAAGGACACATTAGCATGGGTTGAGGGTCTCTTCCTTGGAACACTTAATCTCGTTGTAGGCGGCAAGTCCAAATCTATTAACAGATCTTCTTTCACTGAAAATAAAAACAAACTTTATGTCCATATTTTTTCTGACTAGGTACAAATGTACCTAGTCACGTTGTGAACTCTCACAAATACTACATGATTCTGAATACTTTCTACGCAATAAAAAAACATTTGAAATATGAAAGCGTAATCTATTTATGTGTCTATGAGTTCGAAATAAAGACATTTTCTAAACAGATAATATTTCGCATGTAAAATCGGAAGCTACAAAAAAAGTGGCATCAGTTGCCCGAGCAGGAATCAAGTGCGACTACGTATTCGATAACGTTACTCGCTAAATATCAAAATTTTCACACAAATTTTAAGGTTCACTTTTCACCGGCGCAGCGCTGTTCATTTTCGCATACAAAAATAGTCGAAAGCAATACGTAGTCGAAAATTGATGTTGCTAGGGCTACAGATTTGTCTGGTGCTTCAGTGCCGGTAGCAGGAACATTGTCGACAACGTAACTCGCGAAATGGTAAAATTGTCATACAATTTTTTAGTTCCACTTTTCACCGCCGCAGCGCTGTTCATTTTAATGTTTGTCGAAGGCGATACGAAAACGTTGTCGACAATGTTCCCGCTACCGGCACAGTATTCCATTAGAACTCCAGTTACCTTGGTTCAAACTCTTGGAATACGCATCCCTGGTAGTTCTCGGTGTTCTGTCGCCAGCGAGCGCCCTGTCGTTGATCAGTTTATTGTAGTTGAAGTGGCGGCTGCCGGAGTTGGTGGCGCGCGTTGATGCCGGCTGCGCGGACTCCACCGTACGCCGCTTACGTAGGACCACTGCTGAGTCCTCCGATACACCATTACAAGGACTCACTGACGGGTTATCTGCTAGAACAAAATAATTACGCGTAAACATGTGAGAAAGGACATCATCCATGTTTCATAGATGTTTGGTCCAAATCTCAAAGTGCCAGCCAACGCATTTTTTCTGTATATTCTCTTAGAGCTTGTCCGTCTGAGCATATATTACTATGGCACTAAAGCTGGACATTTAATTGGGTCTGAATATTTTTAATTCCTATTAAAAAAAATGAAATTTATGATTTCCAAACTCAAATAAATATGACGAAGGTCCTACAGTTTTGGTGCCACAGTAAAAAATGATCACACAGGCAAACTCTAACAGATTATACAAAAAAATGCATTGGCCGGCCTTTTCAGATTTGGAGTAAAATGGATGAAGTCCTTTATTATGTTATTGGTGTGAAACATTGATTGGCGCGCCTCGGCTGTTCGTAGTATATTATCTACTCTGAGGTAAAACCGACACTTTTGCCGGGACTACTATCGGCATGCGCTGTTAGGCAGTCATTTTCCCTTCTGCGTGGGTGCGCGTGCTCTACATATACCTATACTTGATGATTCACATCTGCAAACATCTGCGATAATATAATTTCGTTAGAAAAATAACTAAACTATTCACAGAAATCGTTTAAATAGACCAATTATTCGACATACTTATCTTCAGAACTATAATTTTAACATTTAATGATTTATCTGACACAAAATTGTATGTAGAATACCACTGGCATAATACTGGGATTTCTAAAGAATATCGAGGAAGTTCATAAATGAGGTAAGTCTTGAAACAGGTTAATTATTGACATTGCACCTAACATCATTAGCACAGCACTAATGGCCTTAAGTTGTAACATGTTTATACATGTGACAAGTGTGATCAACAATCTTAGTCACAGTGTAGCGATTTTCAATGCTAAGTGCGTAACATTACGTTACGTGGTGACGTGCCGGCATTGCAAAGGCCGCGTTTACAATAACGGATGCAATTATGTCTCTATTGGTTACTGTCCTGTTTAAATGGTTGCTAGAAGAGAAATAAGAGCGATTGTGTCTACGTATTACATAATAATAATAATAACGAACGGGCCTCTACGTGTTGGATATATATCCCCACGCATGAGTATTGCTCATGAGGCTCCGTGAATTTAAGAGAAACATAATAATAATAATTAATTAATTATTTGACATAATACATGTAACATATATTATAAAATACATAGGCTCAGATCAAATATAAAAGGTAGATAGAACTTTGGGAACAACGAAGTGTTGCCAGTTTTTTAAACATGTAATGCGTGTGCAAAGCGTAGTTTTATTATGAGATGCCAATCTGTAGGTAGTACATCATCTGTAGGTACTATTATAAAGAAGTGAAATTAATTTGATTGTATATCCCATATTCTTTGAAACTACGGGACAATTTTTTTAATCAATAGACTATGGTATATCTAAAATTATGTATTATTTTATTGATACGCGTTCGAAGTCGTGTGCAGGAGCTAGAATTTATGAACTAGCGAGGCTAATGAACGAAATAACGCTAAAATGCGTTCCTGGTACAATCACTTTCATTGACGGCTCACGAAAGCAAACGCCGCGACACTGTTTGTGAGTTGCCTTATAAGTGAACGCTGATGAAAATTATATATCATTCTGGCATATTAATAATTTGTTATCTAACATATTAACATAATGTACAATGGTTCTTTTAACTATTTTAATATATATACTACATATTAGTTATATTTATCGCGTTTCAATATAATTTGCGAACCACGGTTTTTGTTTTTGGCGAGCAAAGCCCACGGTCCATCTGATGGTAAGCGGTCACCGCAGCCTACAGACACTTGCAATGCCAGGGGTATCACCAGCGCGTCGCGAACCTTATTGTTGAAAAAATTAATTGTGCTAACTATATATATAAGATTTTCCTTACTGTCAGAATAGCGTACCCACAAGAAGCTCCGGAAACTACATCAGAGTAGTTATTTGACTACAAATCTCTAAAAGGTGGATTTTTTTAATGGCAAATTCTATGAAACCCTATCTCACTTCATAGTTACTTGATCTAGATCCAAAAGACATACCTTTCTGAACTGGGGACTGAGTTTGCGATTTCTTCGCTGCTTGTGCAATCTTGCTTTTACTAGTTGACGCCAAATTGCTGTAACAAGTAGTTATTATTTATGTAAGAACAGGAACTGGGTAAGTGAATATAATATAATGTAATATACCGTAAATCAAACAAGCCTTTGCTGGTTACTTGGATTATTTGGAGACAAGACTGTAACCGACCTACAATACAATATACTACTAATATATATATATATTTGCAATTTCTTATTTCGCAATAACAAGCAAACAAATAAATAGCCTAAAAAAAGCTTTTATTTTGAAGTGAGAGACACTTAAAGGACGTCATCCGTGTTTCATAGAGATTTGCTCCAAGTCTGAAAGTGCCGGCCAAATTTTTTTTGTATATTAGAGCTTGTCCGAGCATTTATATAGGACGTTAAATTTGTTTTTATTACGAATTTCTATGTTCAACACAAATTTATGAAAATTCAGATTTTCGAAACCAAATAAAATCAAAGGCAATCAGCCTTGTGTCGTAGTAATAAAAGTTCAGACGAGCAAACTCTAATAGAATATGCAGGTATACAAAAAAATGTGTTGGCCTTCACTTTCAGACTTGGACCAAAATTGATTATGTCCTTTTATGTATTTAAGGGATATACATAGTAGTTACCTGGGGAAGAGTGCCACTTCCAAGGTCCTCTGATTCTGTCCCTTCCACCAGCGCAGCTCCGGCCGCTTGTCTATGAGGATGATGGCGTCGCCCGTCTCTATGGACATCTGCCCTTGTCTCCGGTAGCTGCGGCCGTCACAATAATATAAAAAAAACATACAGTCAGTTTAAGTTTGCCACTGACATTCGTTTAGCAGTTTTTTGGTGCGCTTCCGTTAGCCAAATTAATTTGAATACTTCTAATTCTTGTTACGTTTCACTTCATATGCAATATTTTTTCGCGATAAAAGGTAACCTACTAGTATTATATTCCTAAAGAACACACTGTTTCCTCAGTCATGACGATCGACTCAAAGGTTTTACAGTGAAAAGATACACATCAAACATACAGGCTTACAAACTTCGTACCATAAAAAAACTACTATTTTGTATTGAGGTTGTGTAGTCAATGATGTGAGATATATTTAATCATAGTTATCACTCGCCAGCGGCCTATTGTAAGTCGTAGGCCTATTGAAGAAAATAACTTACATCCATTGACTGTAACAACATCTCTTCATAGCGCGCTCGATTCCAGAACACATTGCTCAGGAACATGCTAGAGCGCGCAATAGTTAGTGAAATAACTCACCACGCCGTATGTCGCCCGGTTTAAACTAAATATATTCTGCGTCTAGATTTAGACGTCCACTCTAGAATTAGATGTGGGCTATACCTAACGACTTGAAGGAATTGACCCGCTTTGTATAGCGGCCTGACATTGCAACGACAGGGTTATCAATATAACATGATATATGTTTCTACAAACAGCAAATTAATTCCATTGTTTATTTTCTTTTGCTTTAAGAAGAAATATGTAAAAAGAAAAAACAAAGAGTGATAAAAATGCAGTTCACTAAACAATCTCGAAATTAAGAGCTAAACTGGAATTTCAGGACATATAGCTAATCTAGATAAGACAGTTTTATTTAAAGACATTTTACAATTACGGCAGATTTCAGCGTCCATTTTGTTAATGTTCAGTTCAAGCCAGATAACCATAAAGTATGTTTAAAAAACAAGGCGTCTGCAATGCGATTATTTGAGTGAGGCATGAAAACATTTGATGACATTGGAATCCACAATTGTTGAACAATGACTATGTAATACAGGCAATACACTTTCCCTTTTCGGGTAACTGGTTACCACATGAACTCCTAACCTCCTAACTTTTCGCCTATAGATGAGTACATTATAAAATTAAGAGTACATTAAAAAACCCTTTCAACTTTCCGAAGGTTTATTTTATTATACCACTAATCTGGCACATGATCATACGGCCCACCTGATGGTAAGCAGTTACCATAGCCTATAGCCGCTTGCTTCACCAGGAGTATCACTCGCACTTTGCCGACCGTTGGTTTTTTAGGTTCTTTTATCTAACACTTACCAAAGAGCGGCAGTGACAGTTTCCGTCTTGTTAGTGTCCATGTAGCGCAGTATTCCGGCGAAGGTGGGCCGCTCCTTAGGGTTCAGGTCCCAGCACTGCACCATCAACATGTACACGTCGGGAGGGCACGCCGCCGGTGCCGACAGACGTTGCCCTTCGCGCATTATCAGACGAAGAATCTCTGACCCGTTCAAACCTGGGGACAGGATTTTTTTTTATTTATTTACATCAGGCATGAAGTCCCATAGATATATACAGTATTCTATAATCTAATTCGCACGTAAAGTAGGCGCTGTGAGCCGCTGTATCGGGTATCACATTAAACCTCTCGGCCAAAATGCTTCCTCTGTGAAGCTTGGCAGTATGTATTTGAGGATCTCCAACTAACATTTGCACATACATTTTAACAATAGGTTCAAATTCAGTGTGTTACTTCAATAGATCACAGTGTTCAATATCATACTACAAGTAGTGACATGGATGAGGATATTTCTTTCACATATCTACAAACTTACTACATACAAGTTTTATTGGTTTGGCACAAATATGTCACTTTCGACGAGTATTGTTTAAAAATATCAATCACATAACAAGTCTTCAGCGAACAGTCAAAATAGTCAGTTTTGCAAAAGTAGTTACGTAAAAACAAGGTCATCAATCGCAAAGGGCGCCGCGCATGTCAAAATAATATCACCCTGCGGCACAATAAATCACGCCCGAATGAATTATACAAAAATATAATTTATTGTTATTAATTGTATTATATCTTCGTTATTTCTAGAATATATAGGTTCATCGAATTAGTGAAAGTGTGTCTAACCTATCCAAGGCTCCTCTCCAAAGGTGTACATTTCCCACAGAGCTACGGCGAACATCCATACATCGGAGGCGTGAGAGAAAGTGCGTGAGCGCAGAGACTCGGGCGCACACCACGGGAATGGCACCCGCCGCCGTTCACTCATCACATAGCAATCATCTGCGGCTGGTAGCGCGCGCATTAGTCCGAAATCACCTATTTTCACCTGTTTAGTAAAACATAGTCATAGTATACATATTCTTTAAAACTGGTTTCAAGCTTTATATTGATATGACATATTGCATGCAGATTATAACTATTAGTTTATATAGTTAATGTATAGTTCTCCCTTACTTGAATGAATGCAAATAGAAAACTTTATCACATTTGTATATCATTGGTACATACAATCATTAGTGCATCCCATTAACATGGAACTGATAACAAACACCACCACAGCACATGATTAGATTATGTAGTATTCATTTGCAAATATTTGCCATATTGAACTTCATACATGACTTTGAACAAACTAGAGGGAATGTCAAATTATCAATAAATAAACACATGACATCATTGTGTACTTACCAAATCAAGTGCTGATAGTAGGATGTTCCTGCATGCCAGATCCCTGTGCAGGAATCTATGTTTTTCCAAATGTGCCATACCAGCTGCCACTTGGATGGACCACTTTGAAATATAGTTGAGAGAAATTTTCCCATTCTGTGCTCTTAGGTAGTCTAACAATGCTCCCATAGGGGCCAATTCACACACCATCATCAAAGGATGGAACACTACTCCATGAAGTTTAATCAAATTGGGATGTTTTAAGCTGTGCATTGCTTCTACTTCCCTTCTAAAGTCGTCATAGATACCAGGCTGAGAGAATGCATCTGCTTTCAACACTTTAACAGCAACAAGTACCTTCTGAGCACCTTCTGAGATTCTCCATTCTCCTCTTTTCACAACTCCAAATGATCCATTACCTAATTCATTATGCAACCTGTTCCAAAATATTTACACGTGAGTATAAATTGTTAACTTGTAAGTTTAAACTCTATGCTTACAGTGATCAATTCACTCTTTACTGTGACAATAAATTTAACAATGTAAATTATTTATTGTGTATTGTGTACATAATACTTACACAATATCCTTCTCTAGTATGATACAAGTTGTTCTTGACTCAGGCTGTGTTGAGGGTCGTACAGCAAGGTCAGATTTCTCTTTGGTTACTGAGCTTGAAGACCCAAAGAGTTTGTTCCAAAACTTCCTGTTCCATTGTTGCAGCTTCTTTTTCCGGACTGCATCAAACAGTCTCCTCACTCCAGGCTTGCTAATGCCTACCCTCTCCAGATCTTCAGCATGCACATAATCAAAGTGGGCTAATCTTGTTATCTACAAAATATTAAATCGCGTTTAAATGAAGCTACGAAATTAAATGGCAAGGTGTGTACATTCCACTATGCATATAAGAATGATGTTTGCATCTATACACTAGGTATAAAACACATTTAAAATATTTATAACATCGCCCTAGTCGCATGAGTTTGATTATAATAATAAAGAATAAATTACTTGTATTGGTAAACATTGTTTACCTGCAACTGATCTCGGATTGGTAAATAAAATTGCTCCAGTTGAACATTCTGTAATATCTCGCAAAGCCAATCGGTTCCAGATTCCATTTTTCGTGAATTATGTTCTCACTAACTTATTAGTGTGCAGTAAAAGGTAACATCTCGGGCAGGAAGTAGGAGTTTAAGAGGTTGTGAGTGTTAAACTGTTCGTTCGTTGCGCACACTGGTCAAATATAAATGCATCAGTAAACTATTACAATATCAACTGAAAGCAATGAATTATTCACAATAATAACATTTTACTTTAAAATTTCACAGAACACAGACAGCAATGAAATTAAATCGCACCTCCATTTACTTTTCATAGCACGAAACACAACACGCACAGTGCGCCACACACACGACCACAAAGTTACAGACAAACAGTATCACAATATTATTTTCCCGATAGTGACAGCAATATGACAGTAAAGTGACAGCTGCATTTTTTGTGGGCTTACTTCCTTGGATACAAAATACGAATTGTATTTTTTTGTGTTGCCATTAAATAAATAATTGATTGATTGATTCCTTGGATACGAGATTTTTTAACAGTTTAATATTCATTTCAGCTAATTATCCATTTTGCGATCTATATCTCTCGCGCGAGGGGAAGGGTAATGGGGTAATGCCCATTGTCATGCTTTATATAGTTTCTGTAGACAATCCAATCCATTTATAGGATACAATGCAATATGAATAACTTAACATTGACATTATTTATTTATTTAATGGCAACACAAAAAAGTACATTTCGTATTTTGCCAATGACATGTAGATAATAGAGAGGATCCTCTTGGCAACGTCGTACGGTGGGATAGCCACCAAGAAGGTTGGCAACGTCCTTCCTGACAGTCTATGGACTTCATTTCTACAATCACCAGAAAAAAATCTTCATTTTGTTAATTCGCAATATTATTTGATTTACTTTTGTTGAACACGTCGTGGAATATTTATCACAATATACGTTGCCTATTTAATAAAATAAACACCACTGTATCTCACATAATAAATTAAACAATATCAAGACAAGATCAAGACAACAATTTCCTTTGATTGTCAAAATTGAAGTCTATGAATAACTTATTACTACATATTTTGATTGTATGCTTGACAAGTATATAATCAAAGACAATATTTGCGGGACATTTAAAAATGTCCGTCTGTGACGTTTGAGAAACTGAGAAAGACAGAGTTGAAGCCGAATCTACGCTTTTAAATTAAAAATATGGCACAAATGCTACAGAATTTGTCGAATGAAAGCGTATCGAATGTAAAAGTAGTAAATTTTGGTTGCATTCCAGTCGATTCTACTGCTGAAAAATTTGTTTCTGTTGAGAACAAATCAGACGTAAGTATTGCTTGTATACTTTGATTAGATATAAGTTTTAAGTCAAAGCTTGTAGGTATATTGATCAAAATGTAATTTATGCTCCAGAGTTAAATAGGCAACTTAACCAAATAAATTTGATATAGTAACCCTGCTTTCAATTTTAAACGAGGATCTAAATTTGGAATTGTGAGGTGGTATAAAATCCCTCTAGAAAACAGCCTCGAATATTTTTTTTATTTATCTTATACATTTTCAGAAATGCCTGACATACCGCGTTTCGTACATGTACATATTGAACAGCGTCGACCACGTGTTCAAGCTGAGCATAACGTCTACGCCAGTGAAGCCTTCGGAGAGCGCTCAACTGAGGATCGTGTTTAGGCCCAACATTGCTGGACAGTCGTTCACTGATTATTTCATTGTAGATGATACCGCCGGTAATGTCTATCGCCTGACCGTGTGTGGGAAATGCTTCGGTGAGCGTCGTTTTACCTGAGGAGATTTCACATCACCACACTTCATCGCCCTAACCAGTAGCTGTAGAAAGTTCGATTATATACCTACATTTTAGTTAAATGGACGTCTTCTTCACACGTATTCCCACAAGGGTCCCCGAATAGGTAGGCAGAAGTGTTACAACACCCAGTTTCCACCGAAGATAATTAGACATTACGTTCGTCCTTGAATTCCTTCTCAGACGTATGCAGGTTATGCAGGTTTCCTCGCGATGTTTTCCTTCACCTTCTTCTTCAATGTTGGATGGACATCGTGGGAGTCTGACGATTTATATGATGATTCCCGCTAAAATGACGACGTTGCTTGTTGCTTACATACCTTGATCAATCACCCGAGAATCTGGTTCTAATAATAAGACATTGATTCCAATAGAAAAACCTACTTATAACTTTATATACGAAAGAAATCACTGCGAATTAAAGTGTGAAATGCCAATGCCACGGCAATGGATTGGTAACGAAGTTTTTTTTGCATCCGCGCCGCGTTGACAATGTATGCAGTCACGATGTGCTACCGAAGCGCAAATGAATGTGCAATCACTTCAACGGTTATTTATTAGACCTTTTTCTCAATGGGCATTCATTTAATAATAATAATAAGTTTTTTATTTCTGTAACCAATAATTTCTTAGATTACTGTAGATTGGGGCCTTCTATTAGATATAAGAATACCTGTGTCAGAAGACCCCGCTCTTCCATATCCATAACAATCCATACTTCAAAACTTATATGTATATATATTTTTAATGAAATATTTCCAATTTCAATAATAGTGTGTGTGTGTGTGTATGTGCCTGTATATGTGTATGTATGTATGTGCCTGTGTGTTTGTCCTAGTTATTATAAATATTATTGTTAATTATTAGTTTATAATAGTGCTTCAGTTTCATCATAGTTTTTAGTAAGTATCCAACTGGTTAGTTGTTTTTTGCATTCGTAATATTTATTTGGATAGATATTCAAGATTTTGTTAATATCATTGTATAATCGTGCTGATCTGTTAACAAATTGATTGCTAGCATAAGAACTCTTGACAGGTTGTACCACAATTGCTTTATCTTTTCTTCTTTTATTTAGAACTTTATCATCATATGGTGTATCTTTGTGAACTTTTAGAACTGTTTGTACAATGTAAAGTTTTCTGACAGACAAAAGCTGGCTTATTGAATATAGTTCATTAGTAGGATATCTAAATGACTTGAAATACATAACTTTCAGACATATTCTCTGAGCCCTTTCAACTTCTATAAATTTTGTTTTAGCTGCTCCCCCCCAAATTGGCAAACAATACGATAAAATCGATTGACCTAAAGCAATATATATTTTATTTAGTAGTTGTTGAGGTGCAACGTATCTTAGTGATTTAAAAATCCAAACCAATTTTCTTATCCTAGCCCCAACAGCATCAATTTGGGTAAACCAAGATAGTCTCTGATCAATATGAACTCCTAAATACTTGGTTGAATTTACCTTATTTAATAATGTACAATCACAATAAGTGTTGTGTATAGTATCAGATTTATGGAGTTTTATACTGAAATCGCTTTTAGGTTGGGTTCTATTATAAATAGTGTAACACATATAATTTGTTTTTAAGGCATTCAGAGTAAGTAGGTTTTGCTTCAACCACTGGTTTATTTTGAGAAGACCATGTTCAGCTTGTACGCGTACTTTGTCCCATGTAGCATTTGAAAACACAACAGCGGTATCGTCAGCATAGGAAAAAATTTTAGCGTTCGATAGATTTAGATTACATAAATTGTTTATGTATATTAAAAACAAAGTAGGTCCCAACACACTCCCTTGAGGGACGCCGTATGTAATATCTGCATCCTCACTAATGTGTTCCCCAATCTTGATTCTTTGTTTTCTATTACTTAAGTAGTCTTTAAGAAGAGCTAAGGGTATACCTCTAATACCAATGTCGTGAAGTTTTTGTATCAGAATGGGGACACAAACGGTGTCAAACGCTTTTTTTAAATCTAAATATACAGCTACGCACTTACGTCCTTGGTCTACTTGATCTACTATAAAGGAAGTAACCGCTGTAATAGCATCTTCAGTAGATTTGCCACTCTGAAATCCGAATTGTGAGTCAGCTATTATACTAAATTTTTTAAGGTATTTGATAAGCCTGTTGTTCATTATTTTTTCTAAAATTTTCGAAATACACGGCAGTACCGACACTGGTCTGTAGTTGTTTTCATCTTTTGTGTCACCACTTTTATGGACGGGAGTTATTATCGATTTCTTTAAAAACAAAGGGAACACGCCTGTAGAGAAGCATAGATTTACCAGGTGGCATATAACTGGCAGTACGTGATATTTAGCCAATTTAAGAAAGCTAGTTGGGATATTATCCCACCCAGGTGCACTCTCCGACTTAAGGCTCATAAGAACATCATGCACTTCTTGTAGGTCTGTGTCTAAGAGAACAAAAGAATTTACTTGTGTATTATTAATGCCAGCTGTATTTTGATTCGGTAATTTATTGTTAATTAACATCTCTTCTGCTAACTTTTTTCCTATATTTGAAAAATAGTGATTTATATAATTAACAGACTCTGCCGGAGTTGATTTTATATTTAGTAATTCTGAATTATCGGTTTTTCTTTTATTTGAGTGCGTTATTGATTTTATATTTTTCCAGAGAAGTTTAGAATTTTTAGTAGCTTTAGTCAATTGTGTTCGTTCGTAATTTCTCTTTAGTTTTTTAATCAAATTATTACAGAAATTTCGATATCTTTTATAAGTTATTTTTATTATTTCGTTATGAGGATCTAACCTTACCTTTTTTTGGAGCTTATTTCTGTTTTTAATGCAACGTAGAATTCCAGCAGTTATCCATGGTTTTATATTACGCTTGTTTCTTGGAACTTGTACAGAACTAGTATTCTCCCTAAGAGATTCTGAAATTTTGTCAACCAATTGTTCAACTAAATAGTTGGGTTCATTACAGTATAACAGTTCTGCAAGATTCTTTTTTGCTAAGCTACAAAGTGCTGCATTAAAATCGGTAACAATTTTTATTTTATTATATTTTTTATTTGTTTTCCTGCCAGATAGATTTATAAATATTGTTAGATGATCGGTGATACTCGTGTTTAATACCGCGATTTTAGCTGATTCTTTCTCTTTATCAAGTTTTATCATAACATGATCAAGACAGTTACCTTCTCGAGTTGGTAAAATGTGACCTGGCATTATGCTATGTATAGATAACATATTTAGGTAACTCACTCTATTTATCCTCATGATTTTGCTCCGTCTCCTTTGAGATTAGACTAATATTTATATCGCCTGTTATTATTATATTTTTGCGAGATTTTAATGTTTCCAAGTGTGAATTTAGTGAATTTATGAAAGCGTCAGCATGGATGTTTGATGGAGAACGGTATATACATAACAAAGAATGATTATTTGTATCTATCTGCAGACACGACGCATGTCTCAATTTTACTTCTTTTATGTTAGTTGTTATGGTTCCATTTTTTATATACACGACCACTCCATCGTTTTGATTTAAATGGTGATTTGTTGCATACGATGTATAATTTATTATTGAAGGAATTGGTTTATCAGGTTGTATTCTACATTCAGTTAAAATAAGTATGTCTGAAATAATATTTGTTGCACTAATAGTTAAGATAAAATCATCAATATTACGATAAACACTTCTTATATTTTGGCAGAAAATTTTGAGATCATTATGTGCAACAGATATTTTTTGATTAAGATCTTCAATATCACATTGGATACTTTGAGCAATATTAATATCGTCCATTTCATTCAAAATATAAAGGGAATTATTATCCATAATCGAGCATAAAAGAACTGCAGTTGTATACCAAAAAATGTATGTCATATTCGTTCATTAAGTTTGAGTATGAGTCATAGTTTTCACAAAATTGATAGTAGAAATGCATAACTGGACATAGTATGATGTTGTTTTGTACTGAGGTGTTCAAGTGTGTTTTTGAAATGTGTATGTGTGCGTATATGACAGTTATAAAATTGATGATATATATACTAAAAAATAATACTGAACAATATCTGGGTTTTAAATTTAGAAAATAACTAGAAATTAAATTTTGACAAAAACTGGAAACTAAATTTTGATCATATAAACTACAGGAACATTGTAACCATATTTTAACCTGATCTACAAAGCCTAGTCAATCATGTTGTAGCAATTGCTGCACCTGACTTTCTGATTTTATTGAAATAATAGGTGAGTTTTCGTTTTTTCTTACATAAACTTTGCCATATGCAGTCCAGCAGAATTTGTACCTTCCGGATTTTGCCAGATCCCGGGCCAGAAAATGAAGTCGAGAGCCTTTAGCTGTTAGTTGCTCTGATATATAAATTGGAGTATCTTCAGCCGTCCGTAGTCCTAAGTGCAGTGCTCGCAGCTTCGTCTTATGTTTGACATTAAAAGTCTTGCTCAGTTTGAGCATTTCATTTTTTATTAATGTGGAAGACGTTTCTACTACAATAGGCGTATTTTTAACTTCATCTTTCTTACTTCTCACACGGTAAATATCTTTTATGTCGTTTTTACTTAAGATACATCCCACATTTTTTGATAGGCAAGTAACCATTTCTAAGAGGTCTTCTTTTGTTTCGGTTGACTTTTTTGGTACGTTTTTTAATTCGAAATTTGCCTTACGGCTCATCATTTGCAGGTCTTCTATCTTATCTTCTAATATTGTTATATATTTTTTATCTTCACGTATCACCTTTTCTAAATCGCAAATTTTCTTTTTGAATTCCTCATTTTGTGATGTTAAAAGAGTTATAGCAGACCTTGTATCATTATTCCCTTGCTGAATCTCTTTCAGAATTTTATTTTGTTTTTGTTCCTGACTGAGCATCAACGCCTTCATTTCCTCTTTAAAACTACTAAACTCTAAGCTGAAGTCATCTATTCTCTTCCTTTTTTGACGCGTCATAAAGAAGTCGGTTGGAGTTTTTTGAAGATGAGTCTGACTTACGTCCGGATCCGAGTACGATCTGTCCATAGCACCTTCCATATTCTCAGTCTGCGGTAAATAGGTATTGAGCGCGTAGGTAAACAATTCACAACGTTGTTGTATGCACTATGCACTTATGCAGTCCAACCCCAGGTACCTTAAACGGCCATACGGCGACCAAACCACCGTAACTTGAGCTCTCTCAAGGCGAAACTGAGCGAAGGGGTCAGGTAAGCTGGGCGGCTATCGATGTTCTCCGTACAACCGCACTATCCGTCAATTATATCGAGACCTATTAGATATACATTTTAACGCGGAGACACTATGTCACGTCCGAATAGCTCGGCAGTCCAAAGCGAAGAGGATTAATATTAATAGTTTTAAAATGTTTGAATAGGTCCAGAGGTATCGCTAAACAAGAAGTCATTGGTATTTAGAATATGCAGGAACATATCGGAGCAGAGGAAGGATGTCATCAACATTGTGAACAAGTCGCCAGTGGATACAACTTACCAGTGGCTCCTGCCTGTTTGTGGACAAGGTTGTTTTCAGGTGAAACAACCTTCTAACAACAATTCTAGATAATTTAAAGTACGAATGGCCTAAATAGTAGAAAAAGCATATCGTATTTATTTCCTTGAAGCCTAGTATTTCAAATAAGCTTGCAAATAGGTATTACAGCTTGCAACACGGTTGTAACTCGTAAGATTCGGACTCGATGTATTGTATATAATAATAATAATGCTTGGACATTATCCCACAGCGTCATCTGGCCCTGGGTGACAAGCAAAGCTTGTGCTATGCGAACCTGCAGCTAATACAATACTTATGCTTTTTTTTTGTAAACACGTACTTATAAAACGTATGTATTATAAGTACGTAAGGCAAACACCCCCGGCGGGAATCGATCCGCGACCTCCTGCTAGTGGTCAGGTAATACTAAGCACTGGACCAGCGTTCTCGTCTTAATAGCAAGATATTGCTGAAACAACATTAGGGTGGCAATTTTAATCGTTACTGTGAGTTTAAATAAGCTTCAATACAAAAGAGCTTAAAATTTTTATTCTGCACACAGATTTCAACAGGAAATTGTGGACTCATTAGAGCGTTTGAGACTATCACAACAACGGTCACATTCACTGGAACAGCACTTGGCGTTTACACATCCGAATTAGCATGCCTAGTATTACATCAGGTAATAGAACAATAATTTCATATTAGCCAAATTTATAGAATACACACCAATTAAATATTATATTATTTATGAAGACACTAAACATAGAACGTGTAAATTGGAAACGTATTAGGAATGGACAGGCATGTATTAAGACATTGATAAACGTCGGGGGTTAAAAAGTAGCAAAATTGGTGTACAGTCACGAGTCAAATGGCTCTCTATACTCTCTACCCCGATTAAGGGACTTGGTTTGATTAAATGTATGCATAAACAATGCTACTCTTACAGGAGCCACTAATGCTGAATGTATTGGCCACAGTGGTATTGCCTGGCAATCCATTATTCAGCTTACAAGAGCATATTTTTGAAAAGAACTGGAAGCGAAAGAGTCGGTCGGCTCACTTGATGGAGAACAGCTTAAATCGTTTGTGCTACATCCCTTCGGCGTCGGTATTCGAGAGGTACTTAGACTGCGGAATGGGCAGTGTGAGGGATGTTACCATGAACATATCGCAGACTTTATGCGTGACTAATCATGAACAAGAGGAGGGTTATATACAATGGGCTTCAGGTGTGTAGGATTACGAGCTAAGACGTAACTCCGCATCGGCAACCATAAATTATATCCACTGACTGAGTGATTATCTCTTTTAATTTCAGATCCTGACAACGTGTTTTTAATTGATCCAATCGCTTCCGTAATTCCACCTAACGAATCCAGATTGTTCACTATTAGATTCAGGTAACCTAAAAGTATATTTAGCGTTTACATATAGGTAATGGTAACCTACATTGAAAGTTTACATATAATGCCTGGAAATAAAGATCCGACCATTTGTTAGTTTCTCCAATAGTACGCGATATAAATTTACGTAATTGCGTGATATATATAAATTATCGTTGATTTAAAATGTAGACCTAAAATCGACAACGAAGTGTTTGGGTATCTGATGTGCGGCGATTATCAGTTCAAGAAGTACAGTGATGACAAGGACGAAGGAGCCAAAATGAAGCACACCTGGTTCCGTATACCGTGCATCGGTAACACGTGGTCACCATGCACCGAGTGGACTACCGAATGGGATTGTCCTACTGAGGTATAGAACTACGAATTCAATGGTTGGCTACAACCGCAAAATCATTAATTACTATCAGATCAAGAATAAATTGACATAAATTATTGATGTAATGGATGTGGTAGACGTCCCAGACGTAGATGATGTAAAGGAGGTAGATAATAACAATCCATATCGACTAATTCTTCTTCGATAACATCGACTGCGTCTACATCTTGTATACAGATAAATTAGAAATTGTTCTTTGTCTAACTAACAATCTCTTTTAAATATATTACCTAAGGGGTCTGCTAAGGGGTGTAAGATTATGTAATGAAGTCAGGTTAATTTGCATTTCAGGTTGTTCTACCCCCTACAGTCCCTGCAAGGACAACGTTCACGAATTTCATGCTATCGAATAAGTTGGAAATACCTATGTATTTCAAATTCGTAGCGCCTCACGGAACGTAAGCACTTTTAAATATATGAACTTGTAAGAATATAAAATTGTTTCTGTAGTATACAATCTTTTCAAGGAATTTTGTCATATTGCCGATGTGTGGTATAGTACAAAGTCGGGGATGGCAGATAATATCAGTTGCTTTGGAGCCTAAGTCGTACGGTGATTATTACGAGACGTGGGACTTGATAATCAATAAGATACAAAAGGTGAATAAAATTATCCATCCGTTTATGCTGTAATATTTTGGTTTATTCTTTAAGTTTATTATGCTATCGTGAATGAAAACTTTCATGTAAAAGTTCTTTATGAATATGCACCAGGCGCGAATCTGCTTATGTGGTAATGCAGAGATCAGTCAAGTAGAAGTGATGTCCCACGGCTACAACCCGGCCACTCATGCTATGTACGAATTCCCACCGACGATCACAGGATGTGCCAATTACTGTACTGCGTATTTACACAATCTTACTAGAATGGAAATACAGTTGAGTACAGAAAACAGACTTTTATGAATATAATAGTTACTAATTGTAATAAAAACAAAATTAGACAATTTGTACGTTAGTTATAAGGCCTTAGGTGCTAAGGTGCACTGAATTAATAAACATTTAATTACATTGCAGATGAAAATACGATGATGAGTTTAAGGAAACTAAAATGACTTTATTTTTCAGTATGAGAGTGCTTAGTTCATCCTCCTGGCTCGGCGCGGATAACTGTGGTTCGATCATTCTCCCACCCAAGGAAATTGTTCGGTACCATTGGTGGTTCTTTCCCAAGACACCAGACAAAGTGTACGAGACTACCGTCACATGTTCCTGTATCTGCTTGATTAATGGCAGGTGAGACATAATCAGCGTCGGCCCTAGGGTAGTCATGTGTAATGTCAATGTTTTTTTTATAGTTATTAAAGCATCTACTAAAGGACGCCCGAAAACAATCTCCTCTACACTGACCATGGACTAGGGCCGGCGCTAAGCACCATGATATAGATCCTTTATTTGTTAAGGACGAAATCAACGTACCTTTTATATTTCAGGCCAGTTGGGGAGCCTACAGAAATATTCATCCATATTATGGGATTCTCAGAATTACCGGATTTGAGAGTAATTATTTGGACATAATAACAGTTTGTTTGCAGACATTTCTTATGATTTAATATCCTGACCATTTATGATACTAGGTGTTACCGAAGAATACGAATTTACATGACCTTGTAGTGGGAGATAGTACGACGTTTTCCATTACACTTTACAACTATGGGTCTTGCTTCTTTACATCTAAGCTGTACCACCTGATTGATGGTTTAGAGGACGACTTTAGTGGAGACAGATTCGAAATCGATAGCTCTGTGGTAAGTACTTATTCAGTACATAGAAGCGTAATAAATACTATCAAAAATGTTTATATCTCCGATACCACAGAATAGTCTGAAACCTTCGAACCACTGTGAAGTAAAAATGACAGTGACACCAGATGGAGCAGGTCCGAGACAAATCGATGTCAAATATACTGTACTATTTCGCACGGAGTTTGATGAAATAGAAGAGATACAGCCAATCAAGAAAACTATCTGTATTGTTTGGTATGACGGTATCTATCCTACTATCAAGGTCAGTTTCATAACCACATGATTTAATACCTCTTTATATTTCTTAGTCCCGAAGTACTTAGAACTTGTGGCAAGTGGGTGTTCCCAAGTGTCACACTTGTGGCCAATATTGATAAAATTTCATATGAATACATTGAATATTTCCAGATAAAACGGACAATATCTGTTAAGTGTCCCGTCATATTGAGTGACCATTGCGTTTGGAACTTAGTCAATGTTGATGCGTACGTACAAAACTACACTTCACGCTTGTTTCGTAGCAAAAATATTGAATTATCTTTTGTATTTTGCAGATTTAACAAAGCCCTTGTAAACTGTCGACCTAACAAACCGTTAAAAGTGAATATCTTCGCTCCGGATCTGTGCGTGCGACCTGGTCATGTGGAGTTGATATTTGTTATGGGATGCGTGTACGCGGCACCGGTGCCTTGGAGCTTGCGCAGGGAGAAGATATGTGACTGTGAGATGATCGAGGTCCAGATAGGCATATCTACTTACGAAATGCGTCACACGTGCGTACACAGACCCTTGGTCGAACTGTCGCCTCTCAATGGGATCGTTTCGGTAACTATAGTAATCATTCACACGTTATGGCAAGCACCATTTCCCAAGCTAAGCAAAGCTTGTACAATGGGTAATAGAGATCTTTTTAATAATCTTACTTATAACACCAATTACCGATACTCCAAGGAACCACAACTTTATGCCCTGGCGGGAAGCGAAGGCGCGAGATCTAGCTTTCAGCTAGTTTCAGCTAGCAGAGTTAACGGTCAGCTTTATTGACCACTGGACCAAGTGTGACGTCTTAACCAAGGCATGATTTCTTGGTTCATTTTATCTATCTATACTCTATACTAATTATTATAAAGAGGAAAGATTTGTATTTTTTGAAAGTTTGTAATAGGCTCCACCAAACATAGGCTATAAACTAGCTGTCCGCCCCGGCTTCGCACAGGTAGACAAATTATTTGATAAATGTCTACCCGTGCGAAGCCGGAGCGAGCCACTAGTTTGAATAAAATGATTGACTATTCTTTTTACAGCCAGATAACCCAGGACTGTTGCACTTAAAGTTCGCTTACGTGTTTGAGGGTCAGAACACATTGTGCTACATATTGACGATGCCTAACCAGAGAACCATAGAGTTGTATGTGAACATATACGCTCACCTCAATTCTAAAGGCATCTTAACACCTCTGAGACGTCCCGTAGGCGTGATTGATTATTTGGCTGTATTGAATTGTGGAAGGGTACCGATTAATAATTTGGATCCAGTTATTAGGGTGAGGGTTGAAATAATAACACGCTTGTATTAGCTTGACCAGTATGTATGTATATATCAATGTAAAGGAATCGTTCAACATCACTATTATGGACTTGAATTCTGATCTTTTTGAAAATTTGTAAGCGTATTAAGGACCAATGGCATTAAATTTGTCCTGGCCAGGATTATCAAGGTAAAAACATGTTATAGCGGGTTTTTTTAACCTTATATTGTGCGTTTATAGATGAAAAGAGATCAAAGTAAAGCTGTAGAGAAGTAGGGAGACTCATCTGTTAATTTTATTCCTCAGATCATTTGGCTGTACAACCCAACGGATGTATTTACGACATGGAGATTACTGCATGGTAACACAATCTCTCCAGACTCTGAAATACGCTGCCTACTTTACTTTGCCGAAGTACCTCCATTGGGCAAATTGGCAATACCTTTCGCATTTCTGCCGACTGAAATGATTCACTATGCGGTAAGACATATTTTGGAGGCTTTGTAAACCTTAGTTGTTCGCAATCATCCTACATTACAAGATGTACAATTCTAAGCCGTAAGCTCGTAGGCAGTAGATTTATTTTCTCGGGATTAGAAAAGGTATGTTTTGATTTTCATAACGTGCAAATAAATACGTACGAAATTAGAAATGACTGTCGCACACGTCACACACTTCAAATTTGATGTACGTATAGATAGATTGTTACCTGCACCATACTGCTTTGATTGTCACTAATAGATATTTGATAATGACATAGGTGATATTTTACTCTTCATTTGGCTACGACACAGTGAAAATGTTAGTGATGGGAGAAGGCGGTTTACCCAACTGTGTGGAGACAAGACTGGATATTCCATGCTATATAGACAGAGTTATCAGAGAGTCCCACAGACATGGCATTGTAAGTTTGGAATTAAGTATTATGAATCTTCATGCACTCGCAACTTCGCTTCCAAAGAAATTTATTATAACACATACCCCGATAAAATATAGGTAGCCTATAGAAAGATATAATGGTGTTGATTATGATGTGCAAAATCACTAAACTTAACTAATTTGACAGAACTTAAAAAGTATTGCCATCCTTATTTAACCCCCAACATGAGAAAGGGATAGCAAAACTTTTTGGTTCTGTCAAATTAGTTTAATTTGCACCGACACCATTATCGCTTTTTATTAGTGAAAGTTTTTGGAAGTCCATTCAGAAGTTTCAGAAATTACCCCAAAATTATAAGGAAAACATGTTCATGATATTAGTATAGAAAATGCGATGCCTAATTATGATTAATTCTGCAGCTATATTTGTCCAAGGAGCATTTCACATTACCGACGATGTCAACGCATTCACTGTCGAGAGACATCGTTTCAATTTGTAACGACACAGATAATGTCGTTAGATTTATATGGCTGCCGTAAGTTATCCTTCAATACTAGTAGCCTAGCCATTCGTTTCGATATTATTTTAATTCCAATAACTTACTTGACATTACAGCGAGAGAATAGCAAACATAGTGAACGTTGTGATGACTCCATGTTGGGGAGTTATCCAGCCTAAGTGTACGGAATGGATAACTATGACAGTTTATACGTTGCAAGAACCGGCCACTTTTACGTAAGGGAACGAATTCAAATTATCTAAGGTTCTCATCCTCCCGCGCACAATTAAACTGAAATGATCTCCCCGCCGTGGTTTTCCTAAAGCAGTACAGTATTCTTCAAGGGGTTCTTCAAGAAGGGTGTGAAGAGATTTCTGGTGTTACAAGCGTCCATAGACTACGGTAACCGCTTACCATCAGGTGGGAGGTATGCTTGTTTGCCATATCAGTGGTATAAAAAAATATTGGAGCCCATGTCAGGGTTGTCAATATATCGATTGAACCAAATTTTGTTTTAGGTAGGCAACCAAAGGCATTAACATAAAATCTTACCTAGCTCATAAAATACGCACGTATTATTTAGCGCTATAAAGTGTTTTGAATTTAGGTGGAGGTAGGCAATCACTTTTTGCCTATATGCAATGCACGCCCCTGGATTGAGCTGAAGTAACCTTAGCTTATGACCAGTAGTTAGATGAGGCTTGGAGAGCACGTTAAGTCGTTGGTCTCGGTTGTCACTGATTATCTTTGATATCGTTAGAGGACTTTCATAAGTAGAAAGTTTGGCAACTGGTTTAACCCAGATAACCGTTTTTCTCTGTAAAATGGGTTGCGAGCTCCAGATTGCAGTCGCTTTGTGAACAAATCTTGTAACAGCCACGTCGTGTTCGGTCAACCACAAATCACAATATTTGGGATAAGGACAGGACAATGTTGATTATCCCTTAGGATCCTACGTCCTGGCTATATACTATCGTATTCTTCTGCAGAACAACAGTTGCCTGCGAGATTTTGGATTTGACAGAACGTCGACGATACCAACGGAACGAGTTGCTGAGAAGGAATAAGATCGAGAAATGTAACCAAGAGTTTATAATAACTGAACAAGGGCTATTCCATCCCGTTAGTATTGTACTAAATACCTTAAGATAGTGTCGATAGGGTTCTATATCCGTTGTTATTTATTTAAGGATATCAACGATTCTCCGCCTTATGTACTGGACATATCGAAGCCACAACCGAGCTATTTGTCAATGACTGTGTCGATATCATCTAAAGGGCAACGAGACGGACATCCTAGAATGCTCTTGAAACAAATGTGGGAGCAGGTATGTATGAACGGAAAGCGTTAACTGGAATGATATAGAATATTCTAGAATGATCGACTATTGTTGTAACTGCAGACGCCGCCTTACGATCTTTTGTCGTCTGATATGAGCGATTATGGAAGCAGCGACAGATCTTCAAGCGGTAACAACATGGCTATGGTCGACATCATTCGAGTCATAGACGGAATATTGTGGTATGACAATTCAATTTTCTAACAATGTAATTTGATGTAATAGTTGCTAGATACCTACACTTTTCTCCACAAGTGTTGGAAAAAAATGCTTTTAAGGTTCCGTCGAATCAGTACAGTCATCATCAACTTTGAACCTCGGTTGAAAATGTTACCTTCAAATCAATTTATTGCATGGTATAGAATTATTGTTAAGAATTATACCATTTTTTCTCAGGGATGCTCTCCACAGCAAGATGTTTAGACATCAAATAGAGTTTTACGCTAAAGAGGAGGTACCGACCTACACCCAACTAATTAAGGTCATTGAAAAAGACTTGAAAACGAAACTGAGTAGACGGTAATTATTGCTTTATAATAATAATGCTCAAACATTTATCACACAGCGCCATCTAGCCCCAACTAGAAAAGCTTGTACTATGGGACCATCGGCTGATACAATACTTTTGTTTTTGTAAATACATACTTATAATACATACCAAACACCCAGACGCATGGCATTTGTCACATAATTCCCGGCGGGAATCGAATGCGTGAACCCTAACGTAGCAGTCAGGTAAACTAACCACTAGACCAGAGGTCTCGTCAAAGCGTGTCGTCGTAAGTCTTATAAGGATCTTACGCTGATACTTGCTAACTTGATTATTTTTGTTTCGCACCTTAATTTGTTGCTAATAATCGCTTACTTTTATTGCTATCGCTGTTATAGCTATACATATTTGCAAAATTCATCAGACTTATACATGTTACTAATGTATCATATATAAGGCTGATGAATTTTGTAGACTTCGTGACATTTTTTTAGGGTTACATCCGGGATTTGCGACGCGATAGTCAACAAAGCTGTCTTCCACACTTACGGCCTGAACCCGAAACACGAGACAGCCATTTTGGAAGCTGAATAAGATGTTACTTCTTTATCTAATAATAATATAGTTATGATTATAACACATTTATTTCTTAAATCAACATTCCTTAGCCTACGTTATCACAATCGTCAAAAAGCATTACCTATATATCGGTAGATCAGTCCAGAATTTTCTCCAGTTTGAGCTGTAGTTTCTTTGGTTTGGGTGTGCCGATGACTGTGACCGACACCCTGTCACCCAGCCTGGGTGTCTGGCCGCGCATGTTGCTCGTGTGTATCAGACCGTTGTCACCCACGCCGCAGTCGACGAAACACCCAAAAGGCACCACATTGCGAACCACGCCTGCAATTTTAGTTAACACAATTCACCTTTTTAGAAATCCCCTAGTCGGTATATATAAAAGAAGATTGACACCCGTACAGATAATCTCCAACGCTTGTTCTTAGTTCTACCAACGCGACATTGGCGAAATTGTGCCAACCCCCCAGAAGCCGTTAATAGAAAAAGTTGAAGTTGACATATCAACGCACAGCCTAAACCACTGGGGTTGAAATTTTGCCGCCGCAGACTGAATTTTAAACTTTGAATTTTGAATGAAATTTAGAACGATACCAAATACGTTCCAAATACGTTGGAGTAACACATAATTTGAGCCCGAAAGAGTTTGTTTTTCTTTAGAGTCACGCGGGCGAAGCCACGGGTAAAAGTTAGTCGACACTATAACAGTCGGTCTCAGAAATGTTTCAAGCCAAATAAATAAACAAATCGTCCAATTACCTGTGAGTGTCATTCCATCCTTTATTTGTTCGGTAGTTTGAACAGTATGCGAGTAGACAGGCCTGCAGAATGTTATGATATTATCCTCATTAGTCTTCTGTTTAAACGCATTTATAATCAACTCCAGTGTACACACGTCTGTGTTAAGCTCCTGACACATTGTAACAAATGTGGATGTCTTTCGTTCCACCATCTCGGGAAATTGTGGCTGTGTAAGCTCTTTGATATTGATACCTAATTTCTTGGCGAATCTGAAACATAACGTTGATTTTAATATGGAGTTGTTAATGGGTATCATATTTAATCTAAGAGATTTGGGTCTATTTTTGCATGAAGATTATTTGGTAACATTCTTGCATTTACAAATTAACTGTACATTGGTGCCAAATCTGTTGTACAAAATTACTAAATTAATTTGACAGTTTTTAGTCTTGCTATCCCTTTCTCATGTGCGGGGTTAAATAAAGATAGCAATACCTTTAGAACTGACAAATTAGATTAGTGATTTTGTACAACGGAATTCGCACCACTATCCTAGTACTGAGATATATTAGGAAACATAGAGATATATAGAACGAATGAATGATTAAAACCTATCGCAAAGGCTATACATGCGAATATGAGTGGAAGAAGCCGCGAACGGTAATGATTGTAAAATAATAAAAAAAGTGCAAGTCAAGAATGAAGTTGAACCCTTATTATACCTCAGAGTAGATAATATACTATGTACACTTATTATACTCTCTGTCTACCCCGGAAGTGACTCAGCGTGATAATATGTATGTAAAGCTCTTTGTTAACTTACGATTTAGCCACAGTGTAGCTCTCAGGGTGAATAATCGTGGCGTCTAACGGCTCAGACCCGCCTAATACCTTAAGAAACCCGGCGCACTGTTGGAAAGTTATCTTGCCTATGCCCCCCACTTTCAGTATTTCAGCTCTTGTATTGAAGCGACCATTATCCTGCCGGTAGCTGATAATCTTCTTCGCTCGTCCTTCATTAAGGCCTGATATTCGTCTGGAAATTTAAGAAAAAAACTGTATTCCAATTTCAAAATCATGGGTCATTGAGTTTTTAGTTTTGGTATTCATAGAGGTCCTGCATCTAAAACATAGATTTGATAGACTTTATAGACGATTTCAAATCGCCTTACTTTATCAGAATATTATTTTTAAATTAATCTAATCCAGTTTAGGGGTCGTCCGTAGTTGTCTATGTAGTGAAACACACGCAAGTTGGTTGAACACTGCCATTTATTAATATCCATACGGTGAGGGTAGACCGACTACCCTCGTAAATATACTACATGTTTTCCTTTTTTTTTTTTTTATTTTTTTTTTTTATATAGAAATCAAAACAAATAAAACTTATTATTATGATATTTATACACCTGTATCTGTGTACGTAAATATAGCCATTTTAAGGTAGATCGTTTTTTCGATGACATTGTAGTACCTACCATTATCTTATATATGTATTTCTCACTCTCATCGTATATGAAACAACTTTTATTGTAAGTTTTAAGTAAATAAATAACCATCTAACCTATTTACTCTCCTAAGTTACTTAGTATAATATGTAGGTATAATTAATTTTAACAATATTATTAATAAGCTTAGGTATTTTCGTATTTGACTATGGATTTG
Source organism: Falcaria lacertinaria (assembly GCA_951449985.1). Lineage (NCBI taxonomy): Eukaryota > Metazoa > Arthropoda > Insecta > Lepidoptera > Drepanidae > Falcaria > Falcaria lacertinaria. Next base: position 8,522,322 of record OX602111.1, on the reverse strand, counting down.
ACCAATTATGTATTTATCTTTGAGTGAGTAAACATAACATAGGTACATATTAAACACTAATATTTTTTACCGGAACCAAAAACTAAATTTGTCAACATTCGAGCAGTTCGTTCCCTCGACCTCGTGATCGGAACAGCTGGTGACGCTGAGGTAGACTCATCCGAAACGGCTTCAAATAGGTACTCGTCGTCATCGCTCTCTGTGGCCTCTGGCTGTCTCTCCGCGTGTGATACTGCGGGCAGTGCGGGCAGGGATGACTTCGCGCTCTCAGGAGTAACTACTGTCTGTGACTGTGCTATAGTCATCTGTTGATCTGCAGCACCGATTTTTTGTTTGCGCCTACGTGCCCTCGGCACCCAAATTGAATTTTGCTTGTCGCCTGATACCTCGGTTGTAGAAGCGCGTTTTAGAACTTTGCCTGCAGAACCTGTCAGCTCCGCTCGCGACACTAAATGGCATCGACTGCGTCTGTACCGACTGCCGTTCTCGTCTTCCACCACATACGAGCGCGGTTCCGGCGCTCGAGCGACTACGGAAACCGGTTTTCTGGAGCCATTGCATATTAGAGTTGCCTTATCTCCTGGAGACAAGCACTCGAGCGATGTTGCTGACCTGTTGTAATGATGTTTAATGTTATCCCTTTTTTCCATCAATGATTGATAATTGCGCTCATTATCCACCCTTTCATTTAGCAATTTTGCATTAACTGGCAATTTTGTGTTTAAACGTCTGCCCATTAAAATTTGAGCTGGTGAATCTAGCCCGTTCCGTGGTGTTGCCCTATAATTCAACAATCCCAATGAAAAATCTTGTCCCGAATCTACACACTTTTTCAATAGATTTTTAACTGTCTGTACAGTCCTCTCGCTCTTTCCATTTGATTGTGGATAATGTGGAGATGATTTCACGTGACGTACTTCCCATTCACGCAGAAACGTTTTGAATTCATGCGAATTATACGCAGGTCCGTTATCAGTCACGAGCTCGGACGGTATTCCATGACGAGCAAACTGTTCTCGCATGAAGTTGATAACTTGCTTTGCCGTCATACTAGACAGATTTCCAACCTCCACGTAATTAGAAAAGTAATCTACCAATATGATGTAGTTTTTCTTTCTGTACTCGAATATATCCGAAGCGAGTTTGTGCCACGGCAGCGCGGGCACGTGATGCTGCAGCAGCGGTTGGCGGCGCGCTCGGGGCGCGTGCAGCGCGCACGCCGCGCAGCCCCGCACGGCGCGCTCCACGTCCCCGCTCAGCCCCGGCCAAAACATTACATCACGCGCGCGTCGCTTGCACCTCTCTATTCCCAGATGTCCCTCATGGACCCGTGATACCATATTAACACGTAATGAGCGTGGGATAAAAACACAGTCACCTTTAAAAATTATCCCATCCATGTAATGCAACTGCTCGCGATAAGCCCAAAATACAGTGACTTCCCTATTTACATCGCGGCGATTCTTAGGCCATCCCTCCGTTATATATTAGGTCCTTACATATGAAATTGGCGTTTTTCGTACTGGCCACTTTAATCACGAATTTCTCCTCTTTGGTAAGGAATTCCAAATTCAAATTTGTACAGCTATAGACTCATGTATTTGTGCTTCGATGATCGTCATTCATTTGTTTTTTTTCTTCTGTTTTTTTCTGTTTGCGTCACTCATTTTACAAAATGGAAAACCTTAAATATCGCATTATTTACGAGTACGAGTTCCGCCGTGGCACTAGTGCTGCGGAAACAACTCGAAGGGTGAATGATGTGTATGGCGGTCGTGTTGCAAAAGAAAACACAGTTCGTTTTTGGTTCCAACGTTTTCGTTCTGGAAATTTCGACCTGCAGAACAAGCCCCGTGGACGGCCTGAGACTCAAGTTGATAATGAAGAGTTGAAGGCTATTGTGGAAGCGGATCCATCGCAAACCACGTCCGAGTTAGCTGCAGGCTGCAATGTTAGTGATAAAACTGTTTTAATTCACTTGAAGCAAATTGGGAAGATTAAAAAGCTTGAAAGGTGGGTACCTCACGAATTGACTGAAACAAACCGGCAAACGCGCGTCGACTGCTGCGTTACATTACTAAACCGGCACAATAATGAAGGTATTTTAAACCGAATCATTACCTGTGATGAAAAATGGGTTCTTTACGATAATCGGAAGCGCTCAGCGCAATGGTTAGATCCTGGCCAGCCAGCCAAATCCTGCCCCAAGCGAAAATTAACCCCAAAAAAGTTACTTGTAAGCGTTTGGTGGACTAGTGCCGGTATTGTTCATTACAGTTTTTTCAAATCTGGCCAGACTATTACGGCTGATGTCTATTGTCAGGAATTGCAAACCATGATGGAAAAGCTAGCGGCTAAACAACCTAGGCTGGTCAATCGCTCCACGCCACTGCTGCTTCACGACAACGCTAGACCACACACTGCGCTACAGACGGCTACTAAATTAGAAGAGCTTCAATTGGAAAGTCTAAGACATCCTCCGTACTCCCCGGACCTTGCTCCAACAGATAACCATTTTTTTCGAAATTTGGATAACTTCTTGCAAGGGAAAAAATTCAACTCCGATGGGGCAGTCCAAATCGCCTTCAAAGATTTTATTGATTCCCGTCCGACTGTTTTTTTTAGTAAAGGGATCAATGAACTACCTATGAGATGGCAAAAGTGCATAGAAAATAATGGTTCATACTTTGATTAATTAAATATATTATATTAAAAAATATTCGACTTTTTGTTCCTCCCATACAAAACGCCAATTTCATATGTAAGGACCTAATATTTAATTAATAGCCTACAGTCACGGTCGGTCTCAGTTTCCATCCTGATTGCCTCCATTTTATGGTCGCTAAACGGCACGTGTTTCAAGACGAAACATGTTTGCCCATCTACCTCTTCTGTAACACGGTCATGCATTAATTCCTTCAATGGTGCCCGCGATAACGTATCGGCGATATACATATACTTGCCCGGTGTATACACTACCGTAAAGTCGAATCCTTGCACCCGCATCATCATCCTCTGCAGTCGTGCCGGCACAGAAACCAACGATTTATTGAACAACGCTTCCAGCGGCTTGTGGTCTGTCTGCACGGTGACGTCAGACCTGCCGTAAATATACTGCCTGAACCGCTCGACCGCGAATACAATAGCCAGCATCTCTTTCTCGATCTGGGCGTATCTGGTTTGCGTGTCGCTCAGCGTGAGTGAGGCGAATTCCACCGGGCGACCCCCCTGTAGCAGCGCAGCTCCCAGTGCCACGCTCGACGCATCCACGGTCACCACGACTGGCGTGCGCTCGCAGTACAGCGCTAGCACCGGCGCCCTCGACAGCTTGCGTTTCAGCTCATCCACTGCCGATGAGTGGTGCTGCTCCCACATCCACTCGGACTCCTTCTTTAGCAGCGCCCGCAAAACGTTTACACACTCCGAATAATTCGGAATGAATTTTGATAGGTAATTTACCATGCCTAAAAACCTCTCAAGTGATTTCCGATCACTTGGATATGGCATGTCTATAATGGCCTTCACCTTTGAGTCATCCGCTCGCATTCCAGTCGCATCAAACTTGTGGCCCAGGTAAGTAATTTCTGGCAATCCAAACCTACATTTTTCGCGATTAAATTTTAAACCTATTTCCCGCGCGCGCTTGAGTAATGTACCTAGCCTCCTATCGTGTTCTTCCTTATTGCGTCCCCATACGATGACATCATCAATAAAAGATTCCACGCCTTCCAAATCCTCGAGGTGTTGCCTCAGCCTCGCATGAAAAACTTCTGGCGCACAATTTATTCCATAAGGTAAACGCAAAAACTGGTATCGCCCAAACGGTGTGCTAAAAGTACATAGATCGGCGGACTGCTCATCGAGTTGAATCATCCAGAAGCCACAGCGGGCATCCAGTACACTGAACAGCGTGGCGCCACGCAGACGCACCGCTAGCTCCGGCACGGTCGGCAGCGAGTACTGCGCGCGCCGCACCGCACGGTTCAAAGGTCGAGGGTCTAAACAAACACGAATGCTGCCATCTTTCTTCGCTACTAACACGATTGCATTCACCCAGTCAGTCGGGTGCGTGACCTTCCTCACCACACCTAATGTTTCCATCCTACGTAACTCCTTTAACAGTTTATCTTTAAGACCAAAAGATATTTTTCTAGTAGGACACACGACCGGCTGTATGTTACTATCTACAGAAATTGAATACTCCCCTGGTAATTTTCCTAGCCCACTAAACAAATCATCGTACTGGCTAATGTTTATTGCATCAATACAATTAATTAATCCTAATGAAATACTGCTTTCCAAACCAAGTACGTTCTGGCAGTTTAGATCGGCGACCACAAACGGTAGCACGTATTGTTTGTTATTGAATATGAATGCAACGTTATAAGTGCCTATTATGGGCAACCGGTTCCCAGTAAAAGAAAGTACTCGTTTTGTAAACGGTTTAAGGTTATTAATAGACAAGCCCAAGCGTAAATATTCATTTTTAGACATAACGTTCAACATTGATCCAGTATCAACTTTTAACACAATATTCTTACCGTTACATGAAATTATTTCAGTCCATTCCTTACATAATTTACGGGGAAATTTGTCCTCACTGATAACGTCTACGTAAAACATTTCCTCGGTGTCTTCTTCGCCTTCACTAGCCGCATAATCTACGCTCAAATTTAAAACTTTATTAAGTGTTTTCTTACGCTCACACACTCGCGAGAAATGGCCTTTACGATCACACACAAAACACATCGCGTTTCGCGCCGGACATCGGTCGCCGCCGGCGCACCGGCTGCTGCCACACGTACGGCAGGGCCCGCGCGCCAGGCCGGTGCTATCCGCCGCCCGTCCCGCGCCGCGCGGTGCTCCGCTACCGCCGCCGCGTCGTCGCCCAGCTGCTCGGCGCGCACCTCTCACGCCGCCGCCTCCACTGTGCATCGCGTTCACCTGAATGTCCTCCGACGTACCAGCACTAAAACACTGACTCTCTTCCCTAGACATTTCTGCCGCCTGGCAAATCTGTATCGCTTTTGACAACGTTAAATCATCCGTACGAAGTAGTCGGTCTCTTACGATGTTGTTATTGATGCCACATACGATCTTATCTCGCAGTAAGCTCTCGGTCAATTCACCGAATTCACACTGTTGACTAAGCACTCGCAACGCTGTCACATACTGGTCGATGTTCTCTCCTTCCTCTTGGCTGCGTGTGAAGAACTTATAACGCCGCACTGTGATATTCGGTTTCGCTCCGAAATACGAGTCAAATTTCTTCAGAACACAGTTAACGTCATCTTCACTTTCCCCCGCGTCAAACGTAAAGGTTGTAAAAACCTCGTACCCTGCCGATCCGATGAGGTTCACCAACAGACTAGCCTGTACCTCTTTAGGCTCTTTGCTCACTCCAGACGCCTTGAGAAACACCTCGAAAAGCTTCCGCCATTTGCGCCACGACTCAGAGCGCACGGCCGGACTGCCCTCGAGTGATAACTCCGCTGGAGGACGCGCGTGTTCCATAATTTATGGATGTATACGACACCCGCAAAATTATCACACTGATTTTTACAGTATCTTTAAGGTTCGATTACTTTTTGTTGTAAAAACAAATCCACCGCTGTCACCATGTAGTGAAACACACGCAAGTTGGTTGAACACTGCCATTTATTAATATCCATACGGTGAGGGTAGACCGACTACCCTCGTAAATATACTACAGTCTACTAAGCAATTTTTTAAGGGGGCCAATCTTGAACGGAAATTTTATTACATCCCTTGTGTCCAGCTCACACTCAGGTGACGTATTTAGTGTAGGGTCTTCAGTGTATGAACTCTACAACATCGACCCAAAAATAACATTATACAAATTATCGTTAAGTTTGAGTAATACCTCAACATCGCCAAAGAAGCAGTGTTAATGTCAACGCCCACTAAGCTGACAATTTTCTCCACGGCACAGTCTAGTGCTGATTCTAACATTTTAGGAGGTATGTCGTGTTGGTACATACCCACTCCTAAATTTTTGGGGTCCACCTGCAATTCAAATTTAGAATGTACCATTTAATTAGAATTAAGTTATTTATTAAATGTTTTACACTCTCTGCCTATATATAGGGACATAGCGCGAGGATGTGTTATAGTGCAAGCTTCTACCTGATTATGGTCGAATACTGAAACGACATTCAACGTTTGAAGGCCCACGTAACTGTTTGAAGCGTCGTCAAAAAACGATTCGCACGTAAAATCGGAGGCCACTCAAAAGTGGCATCAAATCTGATTGACATTTAAGTACCCGGGGGTATGTTTGTTAAAAAACATGGCAAGTACTTAACTTACTTTGTTACTATGTAATTAACTTACTTTGATCAATTCTCCGAGTGGATCCAACACTCTTCTGGCTATTGATAATGCTGATATTAAGTTTGGATCCATGTTTGGATGTTCCTGAAAATATCATTAAAAAAATATGTATAAACAGATTATGTAATTTAAATTTAAGGTGTTATAAAAACCCCATACACATACATATTACTTTAATTAGAAGGAACTCTTGGTTGGAATTGTTAAAATATAATCATGTGATGAGGAGAGCGAATCGTTTGCATAACGGAAGTACGGAACCGTGATTAATCACTGTACTTAAGCTTAGAAAAACTCATTGGTATAGGTTGGGAATTGGCAGGCTTCAATCACAAGGCCACCACGGCTTCAGAAAGCTATCGGATAATCCGAAGCTATTGAATATCCGTAACCATATCCGTAATTTCATATCCATAACATGCCTAGTCATCTCACCTTTTGTGCTTCCTTGCTAATAGAGTATATAGAAGCGCCCTGCTCTGGCACTATGACCAAGGGAATTTGATCAGTTAAATGGTGAGATTTTAACCAGGATTCTGTCTCCCGACACGCTGTTCCGTTACCCAGGCCGATCAATTCCACACTAAAAAGGATGTACATACTTTAAAGCTTGCTCTTTACCCCTAAGGTTTTAACTACCAACACAATATCCGTGGCATAGTGAACATTGCTTTGTCACAATCTAGCTTACAACCTGTGACAACTAATGTGTAAGTTACATAAAATGATATCTTTATATGTATGTATCAGTCTTATGTACGTTTGGCGGTCGTGCGGCTCCAATATGTTTTGCGAGAGGTATGTTGCTAGATATGGAATGAGCTTGACTAAATAATATAATTCGGAGCTGGATACAAATACAATATTTTCAATTTTTATCTTGGAGCGAATAGTTTTGTTACTGGTTGAAGCGGGCAGGAGCCAGAGTCGTCAAGCATTGACTCTGCTGTAGGATCATAGATTATTTCTAACTTACATTCTATGGTTAAATCTAGACATATGATTAGGCCTACGCTAAGGCTAACTACGGTCGAGGTGACAATTAAGCTTGCCACATACGGCGTGTATATGTCCCCTTCTAATTGGCTGTATATATTTTTTTTTTTGTTTGAATGGGTTCCTGAACAGTGGTCTGGTTGTCGGGATTTGTACTCCGGCGAGGTCATGGGAAAAGCTGGTATTAAAATCTTTGGTCTATAGACAACTCTTTGTACATACTTGTGCTTAGTCAGGAGTTCGTTTAATTGCTTCGCAGCAGCGTCATATTGTCTATTCTGTCGCAAATCCGGGTGTATGGTGCACGCTTCTAATTGGGCGCCATTGACATTAATTATACCAACCTAAAAACAATGACAATACTTATCTATATGTAAAAAAATAATCCCTATTTACCTTGGCATCACGCGTGAACGGCTGAGCCGACTCACATTATGTTTGTTATTGTCAGGAAAAAGTTCTAATGAAAAGAAAAAATTAAATAAAAAGCGGATCATTTTTAATTTCGGGATAAATTAAAGGTCCTTTTTTCTATGGCGTATTTGACATATGGATTCATAGCTAAGACATCTGTCGGGAAAGCCAGTATATTATAATGTTTGGAAGTTATCAAAGCACCATCTGGGCTTAAACTAAGTAAGAAAAAAAAAGCAAGTGAATTGACATGCAGAGAAATTAAGTGAGAATATTTACCTTACAACCAGCTCTGAACCCAGGATCTAGCCCAGCAATTATTCTATTCTTGATAGGTTCAGTTAGAAGGTACTTCTCCAAGTTGGTGGTGAAGGTTTTGACGGCTTCTTTCTGGGCAGCACTAGTGAGGTTGGCCCTCACTTGCCTGGAGAGCCAGGGCTTGATGAGGCGATTGTACGCATCACCCAGACCTTTCTTCACCCAGAAATTGCTTTTCCATAAAGTTAGGCAGAATCTGTGAAGTATTAGCCAATCAAAACTAGTCATCAGCTGATGTTGCCTTGTAGCTGTGCATTTAGAGTGCCGAATATAGATAAACACAATAATGAGCTTAATTAGTAAACCTATCATGGAGCTGTGTATTATAAACTCAGAGTAGATAATATACTATGTTTATAAGCAAGCTTATTATTGTCACACCTCTACATGTTATAAATTTTTACCTTTCCAGCCTATTGTAGAACCAATCGGGGACCACAACTTTGACAGAGAGTATCTTTTCATCTTCTCCTCTGTTCAATGCAAGAGTTTGATGGGGTTTTACAAAATGACTTGGACATTTCCATTTGAAATACAACTTGTATGTATCTGGGTCTGACTTGGGGTCCACTTTATTGTTATCATTGTCAGTCTTTTCTTTTGTTGAACTCTTTGTTTGACTACTTTGTATTGTGAATCTGGTTTCTACTTTTCTAGAACAATTATTTTCAACAGTGAAATTTGACAGATTTACATCCACAAAGGACCATATGTTGTCCATTTGAAAAATATTAGGGGTGGGTAAATACCAAGAGGACTCTCCATTGGAAGCTTTCCCTGAAAAATCATTCTGGCTCCAATATGTCAGAATGAACTCCCAATGGAGAGGTACATTTAGTGTTTTTAAAAATATTAAATAAAGAGTAAATATTTTTTTACTAAGAATAAATTTACTTACAAGCTCCTTATGTGTTCAAGAACCCTTGTATCTTTATAGATTATGTCAGCCACCAAATGTGTGACATGGGCTTCCACCTTATCAACAGTTGCAAGCTCATCATTATCACTACAAAGAGATTGCAACTGTATATAATCACCATTTAGAGCTTTTATTGCATGGGGCTCCAAGCCTAGGTTTCTAGCTCTCTCTGCTAGTGACAATGTGTGGGATTTCAAAGGGGCATACTAAAACATATAAGACACAAAGTCTGCATTAGTTGAAAAGGAAATTTTATGGATTGAAACACATAATTATTAATCAATTGAACAAGGAAATATTAGATTGTGAATAATGGATGGAACACAGGAACAATTTGGTAGCTAATTAAACATTTGTTACTTAAGGGAAATTGTTGAAAAATTGCTTCTCGTCTACATGTAAGTTTTATCAAGAAAGTGTCTCCTCACATTGGACTTTAATGCAATTTAAGTAGTTGAAGAAATAACTAAGAACTTACAATTAAATCAACTTCAGATAAGTTTCGAGCATTCAAAATACTCTTCTCAATCTCCAATGTAAGTTTGTTAGACTTCTTGAGTGTGTCTAGAATTGACTTCACTTTTTTCTTTAGTTGCGCTACATTCTGGTAACTTTCATATAACTCTTGGAGGCTGAGGTTTAAAAAGAAGGGTAAATATCATTAGTACTTATATACCTGATATTCTGCCACCAAGCTAGGATGTTTCAAACTTAATTGCATTACAGACTTAAGGGATGATAGCTTGTGTAATAGATGGGCACAAGACTGTAGAACCAATATGTCAAGGTGCATTACCAGTTGTCTGAAATGACAGAGCAACATTTAGCAGTAAGACAAGAATCTTGCCCCAGATTGGTTAATTTCTTACCGATCAGGCATCAAGTTGTCCACAACAGTTTTCCTATATCTTGCTATGAAGGGCAATGTGCAACCTTCATGCAGCAAAGAAATGAAATCTCGCGCCAATTTAAGTGGGATTCTTTCAACATGGGACAGCATTTCAGGTTCATCCCACACATTATCATTATCAACATTTTGTTTACTATCACTTACTGGAGTGTGATCAGTACATTCAACTTTTGGTTTCTTATTTCGAGCTGTAACTTTTTTTGTTGTCGCCTGGATCTTTGCTGGTCGTCGGACTTTAGTAACAGATTCAGGTTTCGTTTTCTCAGTTTTCTGTTTTTTTGGTAAATTATCACAGCTTTCACTGTCATCCAAGACCAAAGCCTTGCGTTTTACACGATCTTTTGTGGATCCTTCCATAATAATTTAAAAGTTACAGAACTTCGTTTGAACAGCAAAAGATTACAAACACTTTACTCGGGGATTTGCAGGCTTTTTGCAGGTTTTTATAGATCAGTCGAAATTACTCAAAATCCAGTCAAATCGTTTTCTTTAAAAATAACTCTTTCATTCCATTCAATTATTTCTATTTCTATTTTCTTTTCTAATATATATTAAGTTCAACTTCAACTTCAACTTTTTTATATGGCTTCTGCGGGGTTGCCCCAATTTCGCCAATGTCGCGTTGGTAGAACTAAGAACAAGTGATGGACACTATCTGTACGGTGTAAAATTTTATGACCGGTATTGAGCATTCGTACATTCTGAATTATATATATAGGACAGCACAGCACTATCACAGGACAAATAGACATATAAAAAGTAATATGTACATACTTAATATTAATATTAGGTCCTTACATATGAAATTGGCGTTTTGTATGGGAGGAACAAAAAGTCGAATATTTTTTAATATAATATATTTAATTAATCAAAGTATGAACCATTATTTTCTATGCACTTTTGCCATCTCATAGGTAGTTCATTGATCCCTTTACTAAAAAAACCAGTCGGACGGGAATCAATAAAATCTTTGAAGGCGATTTGGACTGCCCCATCGGAGTTGAATTTTTTCCCTTGCAAGAAGTTATCCAAATTTCGAAAAAAATGGTAATCTGTTGGAGCAAGGTCCGGGGAGTACGGAGGATGTCTTAGACTTTCCAATTGAAGCTCTTCTAATTTAGTAGCCGTCTGTAGCGCAGTGTGTGGTCTAGCGTTGTCGTGAAGCAGCAGTGGCGTGGAGCGATTGACCAGCCTAGATTGTTTAGCCGCTAGCTTTTCCATCATGGTTTGCAATTCCTGACAATAGACATCAGCCGTAATAGTCTGGCCAGATTTGAAAAAACTGTAATGAACAATACCGGCACTAGTCCACCAAACGCTTACAAGTAACTTTTTTGGGGTTAATTTTCGCTTGGGGCAGGATTTGGCTGGCTGGCCAGGATCTAACCATTGCGCTGAGCGCTTCCGATTATCGTAAAGAACCCATTTTTCATCACAGGTAATGATTCGGTTTAAAATACCTTCATTATTGTGCCGGTTTAGTAATGTAACGCAGCAGTCGACGCGCGTTTGCCGGTTTGTTTCAGTCAATTCGTGAGGTACCCACCTTTCAAGCTTTTTAATCTTCCCAATTTGCTTCAAGTGAATTAAAACAGTTTTATCACTAACATTGCAGCCTGCAGCTAACTCGGACGTGGTTTGCGATGGATCCGCTTCCACAATAGCCTTCAACTCTTCATTATCAACTTGAGTCTCAGGCCGTCCACGGGGCTTGTTCTGCAGGTCGAAATTTCCAGAACGAAAACGTTGGAACCAAAAACGAACTGTGTTTTCTTTTGCAACACGACCGCCATACACATCATTCACCCTTCGAGTTGTTTCCGCAGCACTAGTGCCACGGCGGAACTCGTACTCGTAAATAATGCGATATTTAAGGTTTTCCATTTTGTAAAATGAGTGACGCAAACAGAAAAAAACAGAAGAAAAAAAACAAATGAATGACGATCATCGAAGCACAAATACATGAGTCTATAGCTGTACAAATTTGAATTTGGAATTCCTTACCAAAGAGGAGAAATTCGTGATTAAAGTGGCCAGTACGAAAAACGCCAATTTCATATGTAAGGACCTAATATAATGATGGGGTGTTGTTATTATAAGAAATATGAATACTATAATTTTATTTTGTTAGTCATAATAAATTTATTGAGAGTGTTAAGGAAAGGAGTGAAGACCAAGGAGAGAAGGTAGTTAAAGTTAGTAGGGCGAGGGATTTCAGGAGGTAGGGAGTCATACAAGGAGCAGCGCAGCTTCACACAGTTGAAAAAAATATGTTCCAGCGTGCCCTCATCCAAGCCACATTCACAGAGAGAGTGGTCACGAATACGAATTTTAGCGAGGAAGACCGGTGTGCAACAATGACCCAATCTCATGCGACATATAACAGATGTAGATTGTTTACAACTATTTTTGAATTTAAAAAACCAAGGCTTGGTAGGAATACAATTTTGAATTTGGCCAAATACCTTGCATTTAACAAATCTCTCCACTTGCCAGCTTAAATCCCATTTGTTCCTTAGCTGAGCCCGACACACAGAAGTTAGGTCATGAACGTAGGCTTTATAGAGAACGCTGTTACCAAGCTGTGCATCTTGCTTAGCAGCTGAGTCAGCAGTTTCATTGCCTGGTATACCTATACGGCCAGGAATCCATACCAAAGAGACTCTCAGGCCACGTTGATGACATTAAACAAACAGGGCTTCCTTAATTTTGAGAATAATGAAAATAATGGATTTTTTTATTTAGATTTAAATTGATTGAACAGAACCGCTTGGAGACAACATTTGGAATCGGTGAAAATTATAGATTTACCAATGTTATGAGAGTGTACGTATAAAACCGCTTCTAGTATGGCTAAGGCCTCACCAGTGAAAACTGATGAAATAGGTGGGCACTTATATTGGAGAATTATTTTGTATTTAGGAATCCATACTGCAGAACCGACATTACTATCTTTAGTGAATTTAGAGGCATCCGTATATATTAGCAACCATTCAACATCCAGTGTATTTATTTTTTCATTAAATAACGAATTTGGTTCAATGGAGTTTTTGTCTATGCCAAACCTAGAACAATATTTGGGGTAAAAAATAAGGGCATTGTAACTGACTAAAAATAGGGGATTTCCTGAATATTGAATTATTGGATAAGGGAGTTGAGTAAACTTGATGAAACTACGAAGGATGCAAGGGAATTTTTCTTCAGATATGAATCCTTTAGATAACAAATATTAGGTCCTTACATATGAAATTGGCGTTTTGTATGAGAGGAACAAAAAGTCGAATATTTTTTAATGTAATATATTTAATTAATCAAAGTATGAACCATTATTTTCTATGCACTTTTGCCATCTCATAGGTAGTTCATTGATCCCTTTACTAAAAAAACCAGTCGGACGGGAATCAATAAAATCTTTGAAGGCGATTTGGACTGCCCCATCGGAGTTGAATTTTTTCCCTTGCAAGAAGTTATCCAAATTTCGAAAAAAATGGTAATCTGTTGGAGCAAGGTCCGGGGAGTACGGAGGATGTCTTAGACTTTCCAATTGAAGCTCTTCTAATTTAGTAGCCGTCTGTAGCGCAGTGTGTGGTCTAGCGTTGTCGTGAAGCAGCAGTGGCGTGGAGCGATTGACCAGCCTAGGTTGTTTAGCCGCTAGCTTTTCCATCATGGTTTGCAATTCCTGACAATAGACATCAGCCGTAATAGTCTGGCCAGATTTGAAAAAACTGTAATGAACAATACCGGCACTAGTCCACCAAACGCTTACAAGTAACTTTTTTGGGGTTAATTTTCGCTTGGGGCAGGATTTGGCTGGCTGGCCAGGATCTAACCATTGCGCTGAGCGCTTCCGATTATCGTAAAGAACCCATTTTTCATCACAGGTAATGATTCGGTTTAAAATACCTTCATTATTGTGCCGGTTTAGTAATGTAACGCAGCAGTCGACGCGCGTTTGCCGGTTTGTTTCAGTCAATTCGTGAGGTACCCACCTTTCAAGCTTTTTAATCTTCCCAATTTGCTTCAAGTGAATTAAAACAGTTTTATCACTAACATTGCAGCCTGCAGCTAACTCGGACGTGGTTTGCGATGGATCCGCTTCCACAATAGCCTTCAACTCTTCATTATCAACTTGAGTCTCAGGCCGTCCACGGGGCTTGTTCTGCAGGTCGAAATTTCCAGAACGAAAACGTTGGAACCAAAAACGAACTGTGTTTTCTTTTGCAACACGACCGCCATACACATCATTCACCCTTCGAGTTGTTTCCGCAGCACTAGTGCCACGGCGGAACTCGTACTCGTAAATAATGCGATATTTAAGGTTTTCCATTTTGTAAAATGAGTGACGCAAACAGAAAAAAACAGAAGAAAAAAAACAAATGAATGACGATCATCGAAGCACAAATACATGAGTCTATAGCTGTACAAATTTGAATTTGGAATTCCTTACCAAAGAGGAGAAATTCGTGATTAAAGTGGCCAGTACGAAAAACGCCAATTTCATATGTAAGGACCTAATATATAATATGTTGTAAATGCAACGGCAAACCTGCTCGAGCGCGAATGTCAATGTCATCAAACGTAGTGGTTATGTACTCTGTGGTGTCAGAATACTCCGAAAAGTTTTAGATGACATTGACATTCGCGTTGACGATCTTTTTAAGTATACGTCACAATCTTGTCACAGAATACCTAACCATATGTATATACTTTTACAACACTAGTCACTACTAGTGTATATACTTTTACAACACTAGTAGTGACTAGTGTTGTAAAAGTATATACATACGCCCCATAATAAAAAAATGCAAAATGTATCTTTCATTAACTAATTGTCATTTGAGAATCTTCTCGTTTTTAAAGTTTTCCAATATTCTGCACTTTTTTTGATATAATATTGTAAGCCTCAGTGCAATAATAGCTAAATATCATTGTGAGGTCTAAGCACCCACCGTGGTACGAGTAATCGAGTTGGCACTTGGCAGCCCCTTTGTTATTTTTGTTTACCTAACTTGTAAAACGTAGTGGTTATGTATTCTGTGACTTGTAAAAGAAAAGTTGTTCAGTGGTTATGTACTCTGTAACCACTTACGTTCCCAAGAGAATACAACCGCTACGTACGTTCAAACTCAGAAAATCTAATTCTAAATAATGCTACCTAGCTTGGAGAATGATACAATTCACCAGCAATTATTGGTCCATTTCTTTAGTGGGTCTATAAATTTTTCTCTTAAAGTAAGTTAGAGCAATTTATAACCTCTCTTTGTGTGTTTCATTTTTATTTAGAATAAGGACTTCGGCTAGGTTTTATTACTTGTCAAGGCACTGTTTTATTTTGTAGGACACACAAGTTAAGGTACGTAATGTGTTTTCAGCCAGAAAATGTGGAAAGGATGACTTGGGATTGGCAAGAAATGTTTTTGGACGCAACTGTTAACAACAAGCTAATAAAAACATACCCAGTCAGCAACAAATTTGTAATATTATTCCTGAAGAAACTTATATCATATTTGGAACAATGCCAAGAGGTTCACAATGATTTCTATTCCCAATTATGTGTAGCAATGGGACATGCTTCGAAGGAAGACTGCCTATCTTATCGCCACTATGTAATTTCCAATGATTTTAGTAAAGTTATAACTATTAAGGAAACTAGAAGCATGGTTGTTGATGGCACTACTGGACTGCGGACCTGGGAGGTATTGTGTTATATTTTTATACTTTGTAATTGCTACAAAATATTTTAAGTCATACAATAATTATATTTTCATAGTTTATCTAGCATACCTAGATAATGTTTACTCATTTTGTGACCTGCCATGGCTCATGCGTAGAAAACACAAAATAGTTAATAAATGCTAATTAGGTTGATATATAAATGCATAACTTGGTTAAAACTTGAACCTTCAAAATTTTAGGCTGCTCTGATGCTTTCTGACTGGGCACTTTGCAATAAAAACATATTTGAAAATAAAAATGTTCTGGAACTTGGTTCAGGTGTGGGCTTTGCCGGGATCACCATTGGAAAATATTGTAAAACATGCTCAGTGTTATTAACAGACTGTCACGAAGAAGTCTTGAAGATGGCATGCGATAATATTGAAATTAATTACCCACATTTGGTCAGAAAAAACTTAAGTGAAGCTACACACTTTAAAAATGTGGAGGATCAGTTGACCGTAGGCAAGTTTTTTTTTTGTATGTGTACTATTTGTCTTTATATCAGTATATTAAGTGTATAAAAATAAAACTCATGACTTTCTTTCAGGTGCCTTTAGTTTAGATTGGAATAATAGTGATAATATTCCTAAATATGAAAAAACTGATATTCTTATTGGTGCTGATATAGTTTATGACCCATCTATACTGGAGCCACTGTGTAATGTCATAAAAGGTTTCTGTAAAAGAAATAAAAACTTGCTAGTATTTATAGCATGTGTAATAAGAAATGAAGAAACATTTGATTTGTTTTTAAACACATTATGTAAGTGTACACTTTTACTTTCTAAACTGTTTAATAATTTGGTTGCAGTCTAGCAATCTATTAATTATTTTTAAATGTTACAGATTCTATGGACTTTACACATGAGCAGATAGAAACAAAGAGCATTAATATAAAATGGGATGAAAATGTGAAAAGATGTTTATTGTCAATAAAATACAATCAATGAAATCTATTACTCACTGCTTAAATTATAGATAAAAAAATCCTTACTGTGTGGTGTGATCGATTCACAGTCAAATTCTACTTTCGCTATTTGTCCGTCAACAGAATTGTCAATATTGTCATGAGCATAAGTTTGATTATATATGTATATAATCAAAGCATGGATTTATGTATGTCTGGTTTCTAAAACGTACAGGCTCCTCAGGGTTCTGTCTCCAAACAATAAATTAAACAGTTGTTTTTCTGAGACTGACGAGGGCTTACATAATGTAAGTTACATTTATATACTGTACTATAACCACGCACGATACGTATGTATGTATACGTATATAGTGATTATGTACTCTGTGGCGCTGTTAGTTTTGTCAACCACAGAGTACATATACATAGCCAGTACTACGCTTATGTCAAATTGTCAACTGACAAGTAGGGATGGGCAAGTGAAAAAATATATCGATATTTACCGTGTAGCGACCTCACGGCTACATAAACCAACGTCAGAAATCGACTAACTAGCAGGACAACATTCAACGAATGACGTCACAATCCTGCCACGCGCTAGCGAAGTTTTCTACGCAATTCAACATATATACAAGTTTCCGACTAGAACAGTTGGAGCCGCGGTTCCCCAGACACAACACCCGCCTGGCTGGAAGATCTTCCCTTTGTGGTGGCTGAGCATGATCACCTCGCTCGCCCCACACTGGTGACCCCGTTGCGTCAGTATTGGCGTGAACATCAGCAACCTTCTCCACCCCCATCAAAGTCTTCAGCAGCAGTCACACAGCAAGCCAGCATCGAGTATCAACAGGTCCAACTCAGCCGACTCACCGCGCTACTGGTCCTGGCACTCACCTCTCCACCGACTACATACGTCCGCCTCACACAGCCCACTTCTGGAGTCCATTCGACATTGCTCACCGTCTTATCTCCACGTCGTACGCTTGCATTGAGATACTGGACTCAGTCGGCATCTAACGCTCAGTCTCTACTCACCGCAGACTTCGAAGCACACTGGCACTTGCAAGCATTCAAGCACTGACTGTAATCAAGCTCTGGATCGACCTCCGGTCTCGGGGGGGAGTGATGTAGCGACCTCACGGCTACATAAACCAACGTCAGAAATCGACTAACTAGCAGGACAACATTCAACGAATGACGTCACAATCCTGCCACGCGCTAGCGAAGTTTTCTACGCAATTCAACATATATACAAGTTTCCGACTAGAACAGTCGGAGCCGCGGTTCCCCAGGCACAACACGCGCCTGGCTGGAAGATCTTCCCTTTGCGGTGGCTGAGCATGATCACCTCGCTCGCCCCACAACCGTATCGTTTTTTTTAACAGTATCGACAATTATCGAGTTAAAAATATCGATATATCGTCAGTTTTTGCATGATTGTGCAAACATCGTAAAAAAGAATTAAATTCTATAAAAGCTGAAAGCCCAACTACAGATGCCAAAAATGTATTCATAGTTTTTTGAATTTTCAAAATGTGCATGCATATTGATAGATAGATTTGTTGAAAAGTAACAAAAGGATTTGATACAAATTCGATACTCTAAAATAAATATCGAATATCGATACATCGTGATTAAAAATATCGATAATATATATCGATAATTGTATGGAAAAATATCGATATTTTTTGCCCATGCCTACTGTCAAGTCAAGTCGGTTCAGTCAGTAGGCAGTCATTTATATTAAATTTGAGAAATCTTTGATTTAGAAAGGAAAGTAATAAATAATTTAAGTGATTCTCATCTTTATAAAATTGTCATCATAATACATTAAATATTTAGCTTGGCTATTAACGCCGGCAATAATTATATCATGTCTTACTGAATTACGTATTCTAACCTCTGATAAAGAATGCATGAAAATGTGGAAAAGGATAACAGTTCCTCACCCTACGAGGGTAAAGTGTCTACAACTAGCGATACGGACCGTAATAACGGTGAAACCAAGAAAGATGATTCCTGGGGCTACGACTTGTATCCCGAAAGACGAGGGACATTTTCAAAAAAGATTGGGAATATTCTTATTGGAAAAGAAGGAAAGGAAAACATCGAGAAAATGAAATGCGAGAAAAATGTCTATGAATGTGTAAAAACCAGTATGTTTTTATTTATTTTTCCTTCCTAAGAGTGTTCAAAGCAAATTCAAATACTTACTCCTAGCCCACTCATTTTACCGTCAACCACCGCTTGATATCTGAAATTCCCTGTATTTTTTTTTAATCACTATTACCAGGAGCCGTGGTGGCCATACCACAAGACCACCACAGCTCTTGGTAAGTGTCTGCTATTCTAGTGATGCAAGTTCGAAACCCACAGGTCTCTACCATTGAGTTTTCTAACTTAAGTGCAGTGATTAGTCACACCATGAGCTTTACAGTGAAGGAAAATACTTTGGAAACCTGCATAAGTCTGAGAAGGAATTCAAAGACATATGTAGTGCCTAAGATAGGGTGATGGACTCACCATCTGTGACATTGGCACAGAATTACCTTTGGTGGAAAGTGGGTGTTGTAATACCTCTGCCTGCCACTTCCATGACCCTTGTGGGAAGGTGTTAAGATATATTATTATATAAAACAGATGGTATATATAATATACCAATCATCCTTCTGACTTTCTTATTGATACATAATGAGTTTCCCCTCCATGCCTCTCTACCGGTTGGAATAAAATTTTAACTTAAAAAAAATGTAATTGATTTTCTCCAAGTTAACAAATCAACTTAATGTTACAGGCTCCATTGTGAAGGTTATGATGGCTGCATTAAAGAGCTCTGGTTGGTTAGTTCTTTATTAAGATTATACAATGTGTACATGCTCGTTAAATCAAAATATAATTGTGTGTTATTTCCTTTCAGTCCTATTGATATCCGAAGGCACATATCTTGTGAAGTCTGTGATTATTCTGTCAGTGGAGGCTATGACCCTCAATTGAATCAGGTACTATAACCATTCATTTATATGAGGAAATACATATTATTATTGTTTCTCTCTTTGAAATTACATAGTGCCATCTTGTTATAAACTAATCCAAACCAGAAGCTGATGGAATCCTTCATTTTTGGTTATATTTTTTTGGAAGTATGTACATACATACACCTAATGTAAACAACCCAGAGGCAAGGCAAACGCAAATAGTATCACATAAATTGCCCTGGTGGGAATTGAACCTAACTCACAGAGTTCATGAGGCAGATTTACTAATCACAAGATGGTCTTTTCTTTAATGTTAATGGCCAACATGTTTAGCGAACTGTGTTGTCATATTGTTATGATATTACAGATTGTGGTGTGCCAAAATGTGTCAACGCGTAAAGGTATGGTGCAGGGAGTGTTGGCCCATGAGATGATCCACATGTTCGACTACTGCAAGAACGAATTGGACTTCAAAAACATGGAGCACCTGGCCTGTACCGAGATTAGAGCTGCTAACCTCACACACTGCTCCTTCACAAGTGCCTGGTCTCAGGGTGATGCGTCATGGACAAAGATCAAACAAGCTCATCAGGTATTGGTGCTAATTCTGTTGAATAAATAATTAAATTAAATTAATTTGACAGGACAAAAGGTATTGCCATCTTCATGTTGTCATCACTCTGCCAGTTGCCATAACAATGTTCTATAAAAAAACATTACATTTCATTAACATTAAACTTTAGAAACTGTTGGCCAGCACAATATAAAAAAAAAAATGCTATAAAAACTTAATTTACTTTATTTTTCAGGATTGTGTAAAAACTAAAGCCCTGTATTCAGTTCTGGCCGTCCGTCAAATAGGAAAAGCGGAAGCCGTAGATATTATAGAGAAAGTGTTCCCTAAATGTTATGCAGATTTGGAACCAATTGGCAGGCGCATCAGACGGAACTCGGATGACATGCTTCGCGCTTTTAAAGAAGCTGGATACTATGGTTATGAATAGAGAGAGATTAAAAATGTAGCATTATATAATAGTACCTGTAGATAATGTATATAAACTTGATCATTTACATTTAAAAATAAATGAAACACGTTTAAATAATTTAAAATAATGTCTTTTATTTCATTATTTTCATTTTCCATTATCATGCCTAAGAGCTTGATAGATTGTTGTACTTATACTGCCCTTCCACAAACACTCAAAAAAGATGTGAAGCCTTAAGCTACGGTTACTGTTAATGTCAATAAATTACTGAGATGAGAAGGCACAAATTTTCCTTACACGAGATTAAAACAAGCATAAAATAATGTAGTGCAGTACACTGGGGTTAGCCTTGTTTAGTGTTGCCATCCGTCCGGATAAAGTCGGACAGTGTTAGGCTTTTGACCTCTTGTCCGGCCATTTTACTGCGTCCAGCCCGCCCGGCTTTTGTTAGATTTTATACTATAGCTCAATTTAATCACTAGTCAGTAGCGAACGAGAGAGATTTGCTGAAACCACGTTTCTTCAAAGGAAAGGTAAATAAATGATGATGTATAAAAATTGACGAATAAAAATTTCTTATGAAGTATTTGTTTTATTCGATATTTTTGACACAAATCCTTAATTTGACGGGTAAGAGCGGATTTTTTTATTTTTAGAGATCGCAACGCTAGCCTTGCTATACTATCGTCAGTTGAACTTCAAAATCAAGTTATCGACAGATCTATCGATAGCATCAAGGAGACACTATTGATGACTTGCAATACTATAGATAGTCACCTATTGAGCACTAACGCCAGCTGGGATGTGAACATGTTTCTTTTATCGTACACTAGCTGCTCACCCGGCTTAGAGTGGTGTATTTTTGTTTATTCTGGACAAACTCAAAAGCTACTGAACCGATAATAAAATTTATTATTATCACTGAATCACATAAGCTATATATTATCTTGCTACGTGGGCCAAGTTGCGAGGAAAAAGCTCTTACACAATAAAAGTGAAGATGCTCAAGCATTGAACCGGAAGAGCGGACATGTTCCTGCCAGCGCGCAATGACACCCGGGTGTGATTTATTTCAGATATAATTTGCTTCTTTAAATGGATTTAAAAAATATTTTTTAATACATACCTTATTCTGACAATTTGACTAAAAAAAATAATTTGAATTAAATCTAAAATAGTGTAATTTTATCGTCATTGCGCGACTGCGATTTAATATTCGCAACTCGTTTGACTAAGAAGCACCTTAGTAAGTTCTGTCGACCACTTGTCAGACTTTTAGAATAGGCTTTATAAATTTGCATATACATAATTCATTTTGGTTATGGAGTGGGCGGGCATAGTTTGGCAAGAAAGTCTAGAAACGGAAACTATTTTTTTTACTATTGGAAACTTCACAAAATGGAATCCATGTAGGTACTTACTTAATGATGTTAACTGTAAACAAACTAATCAAGACGGTTGATGCTCTATACGAGCTGCGGAGGGCTGCCATACCTACGAACGGCACTGTGCCGGCACAGTAGTTCCGTTAGTCGTTTTGTAGTCTTTGGTGGTACCCCTATTAAATCCTATACCTTTTCTGCCAGACTATGAGTATACATTTTGTGCAATTATGTTAATTTGTGCTTCAATACGTATCAGCTTTACATTAGGGAAAAATAGGCTAAGATGACAATAAATATACCCCACGACAAAATACAGGTGTGTCTCAATTTCAATGCCCTGTTTGTTCATCCGTATTTGAATTTATTACCTACTGTACCTGTATAGTTTACCATTGGGTTTCCACTGGTTAGCGTATGATCTGATAGGTTTCATCCTGAGATCGTAGAAAAAAAGGAAAACGATATTATGTTGTTATTATGATAGATCGTTTTCTATCCGCGTCGCCATTTTTAGAGCTGGTTAAGTTAGATTAGGTTAGTGTGCCTACTTAATAAACTGAACTCTCTGAAATAGTTTGCCACATCAATGGCGCTGTGCAGTTACTGAGACTTGACAATTTTATTTGGGCTTGCGTGCTTTATGAGTAGTCATTAGGTATATTTTTAATTTGGTTTTCATTTAGTTCTTTGAATATTAAAGTTATCTAAACAGACTGGTAAGACATCGTATTATAATGATAAAAATGTTTACGACATATTTATGAATACAATTAAATATAGGTATTGGTACAATCTTAGTGACTTTAAATAATTAAATATGATATTTTTATGACATACCAGTTGGTGTTCCTATTAAAACTCCTAGTAGGTACTTATTTTTAATCAAAAAGCAGTTAATTTCGAGCACTATGGCATATGGTACACAATCGCTTCGTTAAAGCCATAGAATAAGGCCATATTGTGTTTGTCTTAATATTTACACTATTATTTACATTTGTAAGATTCTTACAAGAAACACATTTGGTATTAATTTACAGGTATAACTTATGTACCTTATAGAAGTAGCCTGCATAATGTGCATAACAAACATCCTCTTGACATTTCAGTGATATAGTTAGGTAATCCAATATAAGTAATAAGTGGCAAAAGGCAACTGTGTGACTATAAAGCATTTTGTTTGTTCTTAGAATATCCATTGTAGGTACTGAGCTCTCTTGTGGTCCCCATATTGCCCGCTTATCTACAAACATTTATTTGAAAATAGAATATATTATATAATAAAAAATTATGATCTACTTACATAATATAAATTATCATTAAATTCTTAACATTATTTAAACTCTGAATTAATATTAGATTCAACTATTTTTATCAAATGGCACACATCTTTATTTCCATTGTTTTTATAACTGCAGCTCTCTTGAACGGCTTTTAGCGAAGTTAACTGCCAGACTAGATACTGAGGAACACCATAAATCACACTCAATTCAATACTTACACTATTAAGTTTAGTTGTATAACAACCCTTAGTTCCACTTATAACTTACTTTAGGAGTTCAAACTAAGTCGACTAGCAATTGTCTAATATTTACAAAAATATTTTTGCACTGAACGTAGTCGCGTAAGTGCTGACGTCACACTGTTAGGTCTGTTAACGCTTGTATTCTTATAACACTTCACTCGTGAATAGCTTTGTGTGCTTCACTGAGGTATGTCGTCCAGTAGATGATGGTGAAGAGGCAGAAACACATTGGGAACAGCATGAGGGCGAATTTGTCGAGTGCCCCATGTTGGGCGCCACAAAACATGACTCCGCTTTCTATACAAGCGCCGAGCCGTGCTAGGAAGTTCTTCGGCTCTCCGCCTGGCGGCATCGACTCAAGGATTGGGGAATCCTAAGAGAAAATAAATATTAGTCCTTACTCAATTTATTTTATACACATAATGAATGTCTATTTATCGATGGATGTCAATGATTTTAGCCAATGCTGGTCGCTAATTGGTAGGCACTATATTTTACAGGATTCCTAACGGAAAATAATCCTACAATACGTCCACGACTAAAAATCATGCGCAAAGCGTGCAAGATAGTCTCGTAGCTCTAGAACTAAAATTGTTATGCCCTTACAAGTTTACGTTCCTACTTTGATTTGATTGATCCAAAATACTTCTAGACGGCTTTGCACACACAATTCACAATTACTAAATATTTAGCTAAGGTACAGTAAACTAACATCGTGATCAACTAAGTACGTTTTTATTTACTCACTTCTATTTATCACTTACATACCTATAGTCAACTTGTACCTGTGTCTCGATAAATACTGCTGCGTTTAGCATTAGCCACTCAGTGCATGGTTTTGTCTGTAATATATGTTACCTGGCTAACTGATCTTGTTTCACACCCAACCTTATTTTGCCTCCAATTCCTTTTCCCCGAGTGGGACGACTAGAAATTTGTGGCCTAAGTTTAAAAATTAATGCACCTAGATAGTACGTGTAAAAAAGACTATAAATTAATATATTTCACATGCAGTGTAGGACTACACTGAAACACATATGTTCACGGACGGATATATTTACCCTTTGAATAGTCTGGTGCGACATCTGTTGTTTGAAGCCGTCTTCCTCAACGCTGAGCGTTGGCGAGAACATGCCGCCCAGGGGCGTGCCAGTTACTGGTGTGCCGAGCCTCTATGGAATCAACCAGATAAATAAATAAGCTTACTTAAGTAGGGCTGGTGGAGAACTACGACAACTAAACAGCTAGGAAAGCAGTCGTGGCTAGTTTGCGTGGACTAATATAAATGGTTCAAGCAAGAAAAGGTAGATGAAATACATTTGTTAAGCAGATTAATTTTACATAATATAATCCTATAGAGTGGTCTAAGATCAAAGACGTCACTTGTAGCGTCATAGACCGTAGAGTAATCTAACCTGCGAGTGATTGATGTGCAAGGGCGGCGGCGCTAGTTGCGCGGCAGACGCGGCTCGGCGCATGTCTTGCCGCCGCCGGCTCCAGCTCTTGTCGTACCGTATGCCGAAGAGGACCACGAAGTACTCCAACAGCGCGAGGAACACGAATATCGTGCAAGAGATCAGCCACACCTCTATACATTTTAGTTCCAATGCGTCAGGCGAGTTTGTGCTGTAAGGTATACGTCACGAGAAACTTTGGTTAGAGTAAGATGGCGGCAAATAACTTTTATAACTATTAAAGTTTTCGCATTAGGTCCTATATATCTCTGTTTATCTAAATTCCAGTAGATACAATGCTGTCTATTTGAATAAATATGTGTTCATGGTTTCAGATTCTGATCGTCGTAAGTTTTTATGTAGTAAGGACAAACCAACCATAGAGTGGATGATGTGATGTAGCAGTTACCTGACTGTGTCGAACATGGTGACAAGCGAGAGTAGGGTGGTGACGAGCAAAACCATGCGCCCAGGCACGATCTCTGGGATGACGCAGAAGCTGCCCCATGATATGATCACGAACAGCGAAGAAGGCAGGTAGCTTTCTAGAAGGTAACTGCGCAGCTCGCGCGATAGTTTAATCTGTAGTCGCGCCGCCGAGTGCTCACCTGGTAGAAGAATAATTATAATCTAAAATTAGAATTAGAATTGAAATTGGAATTAGAATTTAGTTTCAAGAAATATGGTGTACAAATAAGGTGCTTTATAAGTTAAAGATATTTCACCAATTTTAAGGAGTGTGAATATTTAATATTTACGGAATAATTAAATTAAGCTTGTGTAGCATTGTATTTCTAATAGAATGTGTAAGATTAATTTACTACGCTCGTTAATAATCCACCTTATCATCAAACATTGCGACAAACTCTAGACCAATCATGTTGTGCGAATTTATTTGATCAATAAAATTACATAGGCGTACTTCGACCTTAAGTTGTAGACTCAAGGCACAATTTGCAATTAATGTAAGTGTAAAGTTAACAGCACAGTACTATATTTCAAATTCTAAACCACATAAATCGACCTAATATGAAAATTCGAAAATAAGGTTGCCAGTGCTCCACCCTGGGCTAGTAGTAATGCTGCCAGCACAGTGACTCCTCATCAACAACATGGTTGGCAACCAGTTAGTGATACCCCTGGTATTGCTAGCGGCTATAGGCTATGGGGACTGCTAACCATCAGGTGGGCCATACGCTTGTGTCACCTTAGTGATATCAAAAAAAAACTTAGAGTTTATAAGTAGCGCAGTAATTTATTTAACTTATTTGTGAAGGCATACGTCTTTACTTTGTTTTCTCATCGGTTATATATCTACCCAAACATATAAGTAGGTAGATATTGCATATTACTATAGAAAATGTATTGCGCTTAAAGTTTGACACCACACCAAACCAACTAAAAATTACAACAATAACTTAACAATAATTAACATAGAGTATCTGCATTAACATCAAACTTATCCGATCGATACTGTACCTATCACAATGTGATAATACAAAACAGTAAAACAAACAAGTTACAGTAAACACAACAGACAGACACAACGAGCGACAATACTATCTATAAAACCATGCATCACAGACATTCACAACGAGGAAACCGGTGCAAGGCACGGAACGTGGAACGCAACGTAATAACTAGGTATTAATTCTACAAATAGCTATCTACAGCCAAAATACAATGTACTTTTAAAAATGTTTGCTGTCACGTGTTCGCAGATCCTCCATTATATATGAAGGTATACTACCAATGCGTAAGGATCACGTGACGACATCGTGATGGAGCGTCCGCGCCAAGCCCCGTGGGCGGCATGCCAGCGTACAGCGTTAGTAGGTACATAATTAGTAAGAGGCGCGAACAAGCGCAAAGCAATAAATATACATTTACCTTCACCATAAGAGCGAATATGATTACTTTTGTCCGTGACGAAGGTGACCACGTATTTGGGCAGGCGGAACTTGTCCGGCTGGCCGCCGATCCTGCGGAGCCCGACCCACGGCGTCACCTCGCGCCACTCAAACCGCACGTCCTGCGATGTGTATTTATCTGGAATGCACAATTTTCGCACGTTAATGGATACATTTTATTTCTTTAGTAATTTCATCCGCCTGGAAATAGTAATAAAAAAATCATTTGAATTCCTATTTACCGGGATTAAAGTACTTAGTAGTACTAAAAAGTTGAATACTTATTCATGGTCATAGCCAATTGTGCCATGCTGTATCCACGCCAGGTATGACAAAATTGGAGGAGAAAAAAATAT
This sequence comes from Falcaria lacertinaria, assembly GCA_951449985.1. Taxonomy (NCBI): domain Eukaryota; kingdom Metazoa; phylum Arthropoda; class Insecta; order Lepidoptera; family Drepanidae; genus Falcaria; species Falcaria lacertinaria. Next base: position 8,495,198 of record OX602111.1, on the reverse strand, counting down.
TATATATATGTGTAGTTAAGCAATAAATAACAAACGACGATCCCAAAGCTCACAAGTGGCTTAGAACCCTCAATTTTGAGGAGAGAATTTGCCTCGCTACATGTTTGTTCTACCGCTTGTAGGTACAACAGACAGTGTTCTGAGGAATTGTTCGACATGATGATGCCCACGGCAAAATTTTACCACCACACCTATCGCCACCGGCGGCGAATTCATCCCCACACATTGGAACCGAAAAGATATCTCACGACTAGGTCCAAAGGAGCTTTCCTCGCACAATTCAACTGTGGGTGAACTCCCCGCCGTGGTTTTCCAATAGGAGTACAGCATGGGGTTCTTCAAGAAGGGTGTGAAGAGATTTTTGCAGGGTCAGCAACGTGCAAGTGATACCTGTGGCTTTGCAAGCGTCCATAGGCTACGGTAACCGCTTACCATCAGGCGGACCGCATGCTTGTTTGCGCTTGTTAAACGCTAAGTAAGGTAATTGTTTAGGTTCACAGGGTGGAAACATGCGTCATAAGGTTAATTACAAGTGAATACTCACAACTGCTAAAGTCGATGGCGCAATTTTGTACGTCCAATGGATAGAGTACAAAGTCCATCTCGCATTTTATTGTAATTGTGGCTCTGTAATGAGAATATTAAGAAAATTACTTCACCAGACCATAGAGACTTCATTCGAATTTGAAGTGTATTTCAAATTTGGGCTTACATATTTTTGTACTTAATTTACGTGTTTATTATACCACAGACCTAGGATATATTTCGTTTACCTACGACAGTATTTTTGTACTTAATTTACGTATTTATTATACCACAGACCTAGGATATATTTCGTTTACCTACGACAGTATTTTTATTTCATAAACTATGTATTAGGAAATGAGGTTTTCCGTTGAAACGCCTTTGCACAGGTTTTGTATAGGTCAGAGTGTCAGACAGCAAGCAACCGTCCAAAATATGATCTGCTATATTCTGTATACTAAATTCACCTCTTTTCACAGGTCCGAAAGACTGTAATACAGCAGGAACATTACAACAATGGATTACATTTACAAAATATTTTAATAGTTGTTTCATAATAAAATAAGTGCTCGTGTGAAAATAATATTGTGGAAATGTATTGTCGTTTTTACATCGCCTTGCTTTAAAAAAGAAGTCCATGGCAGGCGTCTTTCTGTGTGTAACTCATTCTCAGTCATGATTTTTCTTATTTTATCACGTTAATCTCTAATATTATAAAACTAGCGACCCGCGCCGGCTTCGAACGGATTGCTAGCGGAGGATATAAGTTTACTTTATTCTGTCTACTACATTAAAAATAGGTACTCCAAGTAGGATGAACATCACTTACTATTTATTCTAACCCACGTGCTTGATGCAACAGGCTAATACGAAACTACGCCAGAAAAAAAAGTAGAGCATATAACAGCTATCGTGCGAAACCGGGTCGGGTCGCTTGTTTGTTTATAAAATGAAATAGACGAACCCAATACTGACTGAGACGGTCCCGTTGGAGTAGAGTCTGAGAGAGGCCATCTCTTGGAGAACGGAGAAGATGCGCATCGTCTGCAGCTGCCAGATGTACAGGTCTGGGGTCCAGATCAGCTGGCGGTACTCCCACGGCAGGTCAATGAACGGCATGCCCGAAGGGACCCGCAATCTGCTCTCCAGCCACGACAGTTGGAGGAACACGTCTAGAGTTATTTCCTACAAAAAACAAACTAACATCCACTTTGTTGCCGACTTGCCGACCCCAACAGTATATTTTGAAATAAGGCCTACTGGGTTAAAAAAGCATGTAACAATTGACTTTATTACGTCCGTTATTTAAAGACAACTGGAGACTTTAAAAAAATATTCGATAGATACCTACATACATACATATCATCACGCCGAGTCCCTCCAGGGATGGGCAGAGTGTTTAGAGCGTCATTTCACTCTAGACCTTCACAGTTCACACCTCTTTTAGATACAAGAGTTGGAAACAAAAACTGTGCTATTGAGCTTTTGTTTCCCTGTAAAATGGCTTAACTCAGGTAAAGGCAAGGTGGAAAGATGGCTACTACTGACCGGGTACCCTACCGTAGGGCAGGGTTGAAAAGCGATAGCTAACGTACCTAGGTACTAATCAATTAAGATATTTATAGATTGAAGCGTCTCTCCCACTCGGCAGTTTGAGGCAGACATTGGTGTCGATTCTGTTGTTCAAAATGACTAAACTAAACTAATTTGACAGGTCTAAACGTCTTGTTATCCCTTTTTCATCTGCGGGGTTAAATAAGGATGACAATACTTTTAGACGTGGCGAATTACTTTAGTTTAATAATTTCTCACAACAGAATTGGCACCATTACCAGGCTATTTTCCAGTGATATAAGAAAAAAGCATTGGTATTTTCAGTCAGTGCATCATTTTCATTATGCCTATTTTCAGCCCCATCACCTAGGTTTCTACATTTAATGGGTATGGCGAAAAACAAAACAATAAACCGAAAGACTGGTCAACATCTTAAAATCTAAATTAAATATGTATAATATGCACATACATTCGTTGTATACATACACAATACGTAGTTAGTTTTAATGTTTTAATTGGTGGGAAGTTAGGTTACAAATGTATTGCATACATTATAATTGCTAAGTGATTATTACTTAGTTATCTACATCTACACTAATAAAATTATAAAGAGGAAAGATTTGTATTTTTGTATGTAACGAATAAACTCAAAAAGTACTGGACCGATTTTAATAATTATTCATTAGGAAGCTACATCATCACTGAGTAACATAGGCTATACATTATACTAGCTGCCCGCCCCGGCTTCGCTCGGGTAGACAACATATTTGATAAATGTCTATAGGCTCCGAAACTACTGACCCGATTTCAAGAAATCTTTCACCGTTAGAAAGCTACACTATCACTGAGTAACATAAGCTAGCTGCCCGCCCCGGCTTTGCACGGGTAGACAAAATATTTGATATCAATGTCTACCCGTGCGAAGCCGGGGCGGGCCGCTAGTATTAAGTTTAATAATGGTAAACCGTGATAATTATTATTCTAATGGTATTATTATAATTTAGTGCTGAGGCATTCGAGATAAACTTTACTACTTAAGTAGAAGAAGTAGTAAGAAACTTCACAATAGGTACATACAACTGCAGGATTAAAATCGATAGATTTTTAATAATACACAAATTAGTATGATGCTTTGTCTGCTATTCTAGCGTCGCAAGATTAAATCCCACCGGTCTATACCAAAATGAGGATTTCTATCATAAGTGCAGTGAAAAGTCACATCACGAGCTTAACGAGGCAACATCGTGAGGAAACATGCATACGTTCGAGAAGAAATTTAAGGACGTAAGTCATACCAAAGAGACGGACAAGGGACTCACCATCTATCACGTTGGCACCAAATCATCTTCGGTGGAAAGTGAGTGTTGTAACCTCTACCTACTTCGGGGACTCTTGTGGGAAGACGTGAAGATATAGTAGTACAGATTAGTCTTACAAAAAATAGTCTCACTTACATAATAGGGAACAATAGAACGCACCTCTTTATTTTCATCTACTCCAGACACCCTGTTGATTTTCACCCCTATGTACACCGTAGTATTCTTACCTGCAACAATAACATTTAAGTAAGCATTGTAATTCAACTACCAATACATTTCTGCTCTGATTTTTTTCGATAAAAGCTGGGTATGTGAGATTCTTACTCACTAAAACCCCCCGGTGGCCATTCTCTGTGTATCTAGGTGAGCTCCGGTATCTCCAAAGGAACGCACCGGTCCCATCCAGCACTTTGCCTGAGCATGTCCCGGGGCAGCCCTCTGGCTGGAACCCTCACGTGCTCTTGGCAGCACTTGCCACATCGTGCTGCCACCTGCCCCGGGCCCGTTTGAACTTCGAAGGGATAGTCAGAGCGAGCAAAATAAGACAGTAGGTACTAAGCAATCATAAGCTTTAAGAAAAAGTCATCCACGAAACTTTGTAAAGTTACAAAATAAACTTTAAACAGTGTTTTTATGTCTCTGGCGATGTCTCGGCTATAACCATTGACATAGGTACTTGTTTGTTACCCTACCTACGTACGTATTTATAAAACATAGTTTATGGGCCAATACTTCAGTCTGGCACACTTAAACACGTTGAATCACTTTATAAATCTTCAACTAAAATACGATTACTAAATATTCTATTCCTAGAACGAATACATAGATCGTAGGCAGCGATATCTGGTACTTGGTATCGGTTGAACGCCAACAGTTTTTATAAAACTGCACTATTTTTTTACTCATAAGTGTCTTTTCGCCTTCCCGCAAGGGGCCTCGAAGGGGTAGGCAGAGGCATTAGGTGTTACAGCACCAACTTCCCACCGAAGTACTAACGTGACAGACGGTGAGGGTCCAGCGCCGTCTCTTGGGCACTACATAGTCTACATAAGTCTTTGAATTTTTTCTCAGACGTATGCAGGTTTCCTCACAATTATCTCCTTCACCGTAAAGCTCGTGGTTTGACTAATCTAATAAGTAGCTCTCATAATTTGCCTACGCTGCCGTATCCTAAATTATTACAGGATTTGACTATTCACCTTAAAATGCGATGGGTCATACCAACACGCCTTTATTTAAAACAGATTTCATGGCATGTAATAACTTTGAGCGGGAACAACGTCGATAATTAGAAGAAAAGCGTTTTATGCGCTAGAATTAGCGCGGCTTGACTAATGATCGACTTGGCTGGGCCGGACAATATTCGCTATGTAATATCCGCCCCTAAGTGGATGGCTATTCGGTTACCGACTCGTATCTTCAACTCCGTGACTCTCTATTTTTGCGCAACTTCTAAAAATAGGCATTTTTTTGCGAACAATAAACAACTACCTAAGGGCCCAAGCCTCAAGATTCTTTAAAATACAAATATCAATTGGGCTCACATTTCTGTATTTGGATATATTCGAAGCAAAGTTTGCTCAGCTTCCAATTTGAATTAGCGATATCTCACTAGTCGCTCTACCCAGCACGCTCAAAAATCTCATGATAATCATTCAAAAGAGGACAACCTTAGTTTAAAAGTAAAATCAATAGATTGTACCGTGTAACTTACCGGGTGGAATGTTTCTACTGTAGTTTGAAGGAATTTGATATGCGCGCTGATCCATGTACAGGATCTGGCTGAAAAGAAGTTACATACATTAGACATCTAGGTATAGGTATATATAATAAAACTGTAACAGATCCAGTTCTGTACATTGAAGATTTTTTGAAATTTATTGTTGTATTGGAATACATATATATTCGATAGTAAACCCAAATCTGTTATTTTTTCTATCTGACTGACTGTTTCTTGGCCGTAGCTGATGCTATAATTCGTAACTTAAGCTTAATTTGTTTTGGAATAATTATTAGGGTTCCTCGTAGCATATGAAACCCATGAAATTGTGTACAAAATCTGAATGGTTGAACTTTCACTAGTTGATAGCTGATGCTAAGCGGCGTAGAATAGGCTTCTTTTATTTAATAAAATAGGGTTTCGTACAACAAAAACAAGCTAATGAAATTGTGAATAAAATCCGTACGGTTGGATCGATTTGAACGGAATTTTCACTGGCAGATAACTGATGCTATAAGGCATCACTTATTTAATTACTTTTAGTTTGGATAAATAGTTAGAGTTCCGCGCAAAAAAATAAAACACATAAAAAAACATTCCACTTGTATGAAGTCGCGGGCACGGTTAGTCTGGAATCTAGATATATATCTATTATGTAGTACTGTAGTAATAATTACATAAAATTGTTATTTTTTATCATACATACACGGGATACACGCGGTGAATACAAATTCTATAATTTAAACTTTAAATTTTAAGGTGATCATACTACATCATAAACTTGTATTATAAAGCTGAAGAGTTTGTTTCTTTGGTTGAACGCGCTAATCTCAGGAACTACTGGTTTGAATTGTTGGATTTGAACCTAGACCCATCAAATGACAGGCGGTCACTTCAACGACACGGCCACCACGGCTTAAAAGGTTCTAAAGTTATATTGTCTTAGTAGCTTTTTGAATGGATATTCTTATCCGTAGATAGTCAAGATAAAATCGGAGGAATAGTTAAGGTGCTACGGTAGAACATACGTAAATACAACATACATAAATAGACAACATACATAGACTGTTAAAAGCATAACCCTTCCTTTTATTTCACCGTAGTCGGGTAAAATGGGATTAGAAACAAACGAGGCCGAGGCTCAAATAATAAATGCGTAAATTTTTGCAAGGTTTGCAACCATCGCAGGCTAAGATATCAATCAACTTAACATTAGGCGAACGTTGTACTTGGCATACTAATTTTATGATTTGGGATACCTACTGGTAAAGGCATAATACCGTCTCTAAAGTATAGAGAAGATTCTTCTATTGACGCTAATTGATTTCATATTTAGGTTGTAGAAAACAGGTAGATATGACGACTGACAACCGCCAAGATATCGATTTGGTATCGAGTCAATATTTATAGGCCGCAAGAAGCTTAGCTTAGTCCATTGTGCCTAATCCACTCGATGCATCGTTTACCTTCGAACGTAATTGTATTAGGAACATACTCGCCATATACTTATGGGGCGAGTGGTGATCATGCTCAGCCGCATGCTCAAAATACAGATCTTTCCTCTTTATAATATAAGTATAGATAAACATCTTGTTTTGTCCATTTAAAAAAATATATGAGTTATTTATGTGTCCGTGGCCACCGGACTCTCCCTAGTCTGCTAATTCAATTTGTCACGTATTATTGGTAATGGAAAGTGTATTGCGTTGGAATGGGTTTTCAATTAAATACATTCGTGGTCTAGAATGGCCACCAGTCTAACCAAGTTATGTATAAAAAGAAGCGGATAGACCGAACGCGTGTAATTGTTTTATTGCTAAACCAATAGTTGACCAATATTATATAAAAAATCCGGCCAAGTGCGAGTCGGACTCGCGCACCGAGGATTCCGTACAAACTTGTAGTTAAGGTAAATGTAGGTGAACTTCAAATCTGGTCATTGTTCGTCGGTGACTCAACAGCGCGATTCAGGAATAATGTAAACAAACGCAGCGCTGTCTTTTTTTATAAGATTATTATCACATTGTTACAGTAACTTCGCCTTATTTTGTTTTTAAACTACATATTTACGGTTTTCAGATTTTTCTCTTTACTTGTGCTGTAAGGCACTGCTTCTTGCCACATTTCGTGATCCTAGGTCTACGGGAAGTACCCTATAGGTTCGCAAAAATCGCGATCATATCTTTTCGTCACTTCGACTTACAGGTTTGATATTGTCACAGCTGAAAGATACCATAGACCCGGGTATTTGATATAATTTCAACTTGATAACTCCACGTGTTCTTGAGAAAAAAGGTCTTGACAGACAGACAGGCTGACAACAAAGTGATCTTGTAAGGGTTTCTCTTTTTCTATTGAACTTTAAAAACATTAAGAAAGTATAAGCAAAGAGAAAGTTCTAATTTAAAATCTTAACATAGCCGCTGTTACTTACTTTTACAAGATTAACATATACAGCAAAATATCTGTAGCACATACATATGCTAGTCGGAAATGCCATCATACGAAGTGAAGGTAATTTTATTTCACGGACACAATTAAATGCCTAACTCATAATAAGTTATTAAAGATGATGAAAAATAAATTTAGATCAATTACTAAAAGGCATAAAAAGCCAATTAAATAATTTTCTTGGAAAACCTTTAGTAGGTCCCTGTAATAAAAAGTGCATCAAGTTCTAATTAACCTTGTCCACTTCAGTGGGTTATTTTTATTTAATATGAAGCACATGTGCTCATGAATTGCATGCCTCCACATTAACACGAAACCTTTGGCCAACCTACTTGTCAAGGCCATGAATTGAAAGAAATATTATAAGCTTTATTGTTGCAGGCCAAAGCATATACTTCATTTTGTTTTAAATTATTGTACTTTATTCAGGACATAGGTCGTCTTTCAGTTGTTTATTTCTGTGGGTTTTAATACAGACTCAAAGATACAAGTAAACAATAACTAACAAGCTGATCAGTGATCTCTAAATCAATGAAGCCGATACAAAAAAACAATTTAAATTGTTTTTTTAATAACTGTCGTGCAATTAACATTTGACATTTATAATTTTTGAGGTGCCATTAAAAGAATAAAAAGAAGAACATCAACTATCCATGGTAGTGATTTGGCATAAGCTATGTACACATTTTTATGAATCTGTCGTTTATAAGTTTTAATCAAAACAAATTACTAGAAAGATAAACACCGCGGCTTTTATTTAAGGTGGTAAAAGTAATCGGCTTCAATTTTTAAAAAGATTATCCCAATACACTATTCCAATCAATTCATATCACAAGAAAGAATTGGTGGGATTGTATTGTCGTAAGAAAATGTGAAAACAAGTAATTGAGATATATACGTAATACGTATGTTATAATTTTGCAGGTAATGAAATGGGCAATTAAACAAAAACAATGTAAGACAAGTCTAAAATATGATATCTGTCTGCCTGAACATAGATGCCTACGTTTGTAGTGGTGAGAGGTTCTTTGCCTGTTTATTAAATCTTAAAAATCATAATAAGTTTTATTTTATTCACTCCTCGGTAAAATAATTTTCATGTATTATGAACGCGTCATTACACCTCAGAGTAGATAATATACTAGGATTATACGCTTACTTTTGATTGAATAGATGACCAACGTCATGTGAGATTTAGAACACGCGTTTTGTTAACAATTAGAATAATTATGTCTCAATTCATCCAATTGTTTTCGGCTATTCATTCCATAAGTTAAGGTATGGAACAATTTGACAGTTACAAAGTACAGCCAATGCTACCATTCTATTACCAATAGGGAAATACTACGTACTCAATATTATAGTATTCTTTACACATTTTTTCTTTTCTTTATATCAATAATTTGGCACATGATATAACCGCTGACAATACACAGTGGTAACTCTAACGCGTTACAAACCCTGTTGTTGTTGAGGACCTACTAACGCAGCGTATTCTCTTGGAGCACTGGCAACCTTACTTACCGCAGAAACACAACACACATTAAATAGGCTATGCCTAGCTGTAGTAATTGTTAAAGTAAAGTACGACTATTCAACTATTTAAATCATAAGTATATTTTCATGTATCATATAATGACACTTCATTATAATCTGTATTGGTAGCAGGAACCTGTTTCGACTACGTATTCGAAAACGTAACTCTGTAAATATCAAAATTTTCATACAAATTTTTAGTTCCACTTTTCGCCGACGCAGCGCTGTTCATTTTCCCATACAAAAATAGTCGAAAGCAATAGGAATACATGGTTGAAAGTGGTTCTTGCTAAGAATACTGTATTTCATTTAAGAAAGTCTATATGGACACTAACAAATATTTTACCATGAGTTCATTGGTAGCTACAAATAATATTTTTTACCCAGATTTGCCAGTGCTATTTATACAAACATTGAATATGTTTTACATCAGTAGCTTGGTTCGTTTGATATGTCACCTGCTTGAGTATAAAGTCATTTGATCCTAAATTCTGGCTGTGGGCCAGGATGGCTGCTTTCACACACATTAGACACTTAGTATAACGTCTTGTTTCATCCATCTCATTGCAATATCTTCAGACAGACAAGATGTTAATGTGTGTTGATTCTCTTTTTACAAAAGTTGACTGGTAAGTACTCGGATGAAATAAAAAAAAAACGATTGAACTTTGCGAACAGCAAATTGACGCGTTTTTTAAACATGTAGTGCGTGAGAAAGGCGTAGTTCGTTGTATGCTTTGAATTTGTGTTTGTGTAACTGTGTATCTACACTCATATTATAAAGAGGAAAGATTTGATTATTTGTTTGTATCGAATAGGCTCCGAAACTACAGTAACGATTTCAAAAATTATTTTGCCATTAGAAAGCTAAATTATCATTGACCAATGCGGGCGAAGTCGCGGGGAAAACATATGCATACTGCAAGGCGTAGTTTTAACCGGCGTCACTTCGTTGTTCGCAATGTTCCATCTACCTTTTTTTATTTAATCTGAGCCTGACAAATAGAACTCCAGATCACGTGATCACAGGCAACAATTAGTGATCTTGCTAGTCGAAAGATATTTTGTTCATTATATTGGTATATAAACTGATCTACGATGTAATGCATGTTAGTTAGATACAACATCCAAAGCGAATTAAGCTATCCTTGTGCCCACAGAAAACTTTAATTTAAATTTATATACGTTTTTGGGAACCATGTTGTTTGTTTTTACTAGTCGTGTTATTTTCAAATACCGGGTTCGTTCCCACGTCTTGGATGAGTTTTTTGAAAATCTATAAATTCAGTTTTTTTATCAATAAGAACGTATTTTTCTGTCTCTAGTTTCAGACTACCCCATAGGTACTACTGACTCCTTTCAATGTCCCACCCTGTATATTCTTGTTTTAAACATTCTCTCTCATTGTTTTCAACTTTATTATAGTCTGGTGTATCTATTTCAAGATATTTTATGAGGCCAAGCTGTCTTAAATTAATGTTATTATTCGACTAAACGTAAATGTTCAATTGTAAGCGTGATTTAAATCTAAAAAGATGGGCTTACCATACATTTGGGAACAATGAATTCTCAAATGTATGGTAAGAACCGAGATACTATTGAAATGAGACACGTTTTTGCACTGTTAATCTGTGTACCAGGTAGGTACTATTAGCGACGTGTGTACTCTTAAATGGATAGCCTTCTTCAATAAATTGCATATCATTTACACTTTGTCATGTCCGGTTATTTTGTTTCGCGATCACATGACGATTGAAAAACTAAATGGCGAGCTAATGACACCAAAACGACATTATGCTTGTATTTTATTATTATTTATATTAAGTACTAGACTAGCTTTTCCGACCCGCCTTCGTACGGGTAGAAAATAATTCAATACGTAAAATATTTTAAGATATTAAAATTTGACCTTTAGGGTGTTTTTTTTACATGAGCAAATATAGACAATACTGGTTTCCATGCTTTTTACTATCCTACAGAAGTATGAATGATTTTTGATTTTCATTCAAAGTTTAAATGGGTTTTACATTCGAACTATGAAAATATTAAGCGCATATTTAGCGTATTGGTCTGTGACTCACATTTAATAAAAAAAAATACGATATCACGGCGAGCCACGACTGCAAGTCAATTTATGTTTTCTTAACTTTTCTATGAATATAAAACATAGGATTTGTTACCATTAAAGTAGAATATTATAAATAGCTCTAATTCAATAGAAATTTCAATTGTTTGCGCAGAAAATGTTTGGAATTTGGGCATGAAAAAAATTCTAATGGTAATTTCGTATACCTTCAAATTGTGAAAATTTTATCTTGATACATTTTATTTGGTGGTCTTTGTTGTGGTTGTTCTTGGGCCATATATTTCCAAGTTTTAAGGAAAACAAGCTAGGAACTTCGATACACCCACAAATCCTGCTAGATGTTCGGAAATATACGCATTAATTTTAAGTGTTATGTCGTAAAACTCAAAACGAATCCATAACAAATTCTCGATGTCGTAGAATAATACAATCGCTTGCGTCAATGCAAGTTTTGCAAGCGTGTTCTAGCAATTTGGATCATTGGATCATGAACACGATAGACGCACTAGTCTAGCTGCTGCAAGGAGAGGTATTCAGAGCACAGGTTTATTTCTGTTGTCACCGTTACCGCAACCGGCCGGCGGTTTATATTTGGGTTATTAGTGACGCAAATAGCTGTGATAAACGGGTTTAAATTTGGCTCGCTACTCCTGAAAGGCTATTGTTGTTAATAGGTCATTAATGTCTTTGAAACGCAAGGCTTGGATCTCAACGGCCTAAGGTGTAAACAAGCTCGCGAATTTTTGTGTTCATGATGTGAAAATATCTTTTTACTGAGTTAGATTTAGTATCGTTTTAATTAGATACAAGACGAGTTCGTTCTTTATACAGAAGGTTTCGTAGTAAATTAAATTTTATTGAAGGCTTTAAAATTTGCTCTTTTGAGCGTTGTTTTATTCGTAATAGTGTTTTAATCGTTAATGTCGTTCGAAAATATAATTTGTGTGTAAAATATGTTGAGTTTATTTTTATATTTATTATTAAATCTCTTAGTTAACGCCTTTAACTTAATAGAAGCATTGGTACTTTTGTGAGTTTCTTGGTCTCTATGCGTAATTCTATTAGCAGATTGACAGAAATATTGACAGGTGTTGATAAGATAATTGCTTCAGCTTTGTAATACGATTACAATATTCATTCGTCGCTTCTTACATTCTTTTTTGCCAAAAAGTTACAAAGCAAAAAACGCGGTCCACTTGATGGGAAGCTGTCACCGAACCCTATAACTGTTGAAATGCCAGGGATATTACTAACACTATCAAGAGAGGTCATCCTCTCATTCCACGAATTACTTAAAGTCTTCTTACTACTTACTGCTAGCTCAGTAGATAATATACTACGTACAACTGCTAGCAAATTGCATTCTGAAGGAGCTCTGGAAATCTTACTCACCGCAGAATTCCAAAACTACAAAGAAGAAAATCCTAGTCACGATACACAGCTCAGAGGAACTTTTAATGTGCTACATGCATAATTAATCTCATTGTGAGGTCATGATTTCTTCTTTATACATATATCGTGAGTTTTATGTGTTGACAAACTGTCTGGTTGCTCTCTGATCGTGAGATATTGAGAGACGCTTTGATGTGCAGTGGGTGTTCCTGTTTATGTCAACAATTGCTGTTGCCAAAGAGCTGGCCGTGGACACAGCTTCGCACAGACACAGCTTTCCGACCGACACACTTTGGTGCCAGATGCAGATTCATTTATTGATATTTTAAGGTGGAAATATTGTTTTGTTAGGGGTAGTATCTTTCACTCGCTATAAGGAGTCGTATAAGGAGGTCAAAGAAGTAGCACTGGACAGGGAGAAGTGGAGGGAGATTCATCTGCTGCACCGACAAAAGTAAAACTCTTAAATAAGAAGAAGGGGTAATATCGGGAAATGATGAACTGATTCTAATAATTCTTTCGTCTATGAACGCTACAATGTCCCTGCTATCCTATGGCTGTCTTTTCGTTATTTCTACATGGATTAAGTTAGCGGTTTAAAAAGGTCTTGTCGTGATATTATTACTTTATATTAAGAGACATTGTTATGTTTTTTAAACTCCTTCTTTCCTTAAAATTTATATACATGTAATATACATCGTCAACAGCGTTTGTATTGATTATGTAAAAAGTAAAAATAAGCAGCTACATATTTGTTGTTAATCATTTAGTCAATTCGTTTTAAAAATAAATTGCAATACCAGCAAACTAATCGTCTTGTAAACATTCGCCAGCGCGGTGCCGTCGAGCAGATGAATGTCTCACGTGCCCATTTATATATTTTATTTTTGTAGCTCATCGAGGCCCCAGCAAAACTAGCGATTGGCAGATATTAATCTCTTGATGCGGCAAACTGTTTATTTATATAAAATGAGGGCGATGTATTGGGGACGAACCTCGCGCACTCGAGCAGCTCCGAGTTGGGCTTGAAAGAGGCCCCGCCACCGGGCGCTACGAGCGCCAGCAGCGGCAGCAGCAGCCACATGGCGGCTACGGTCGCTTCGGCCAGAGCCGGCTTTCTCTTCGCGACCTCACTCTCACTGCACTCACTCGCCGCACGCACATCGTCACTCGCGGGGTTAGGGCGAGCACATCACCACATCACCACTAGGCCAGCTCCTCTTGCACTTCCGGAGGTCACAGTCCGAGTTGCGAGGATGAGCGAGCGCGGCGCGACACTGCGCGACTGCGGCGGCGGCCGTTATCGCGCCGCGGCGGGCGCGGTCACGGGCGCAACCTTCGCTTCTGTGCGATCTCACCCTGTGACGCGCTGCCGGAAAACTCACGCTACGCAATCAGCTACGCACTGATCGGGCGGCGTGTGCGACGGTACACACCAATCATCCGATGTCGAATCATATTTTGTTCCGAGACTTGTACTTCTAACCACCAGATTCAAATATCGCGTGGCTCGCACGCTCCGACTATTTTCGTCCTATTATACAGTGATTATGTCTGAATATTTCGTTGATAAAAATTATGCCCTGGTGGTGGCGCGTTGCGTGGAGCTCGCGTGACAGCGTCTGCCGTGCCCAATCGTTAGACAGCAGTTGACTTTCGCAAATCTAGTCGTTGTGACTGTAACAAAAGCGAATAAACCGCTAACAAGATTTTAATTTCCAAGGTCACGTAACCATAACCTTCGTCATTATTACAACCATATTTTATATGAAATTAAATACTTTGATAATCTCTCTTGTACCTGCATTGACAACGGAATAATTAAATGAAAAGGTGTATAATAGTTTTGATTGAATTACAATAAAAAGAAATACTCAATGTGTAAGAATTTGTTCCAAAAGTAGTGTACATTTTTCTACCTGAAATAGACGCGGTCTCTAAGAGACAGACATTTGGTTATTGAACCAAAAAGTAAGTAGCGTAATATCAAATAAAACATTTGGTTTAACTCACAGCCCACCGGTTGTGGTGACACAATACAGAGTATCGCGTGCAGAAGTCGCGAATTTATTTAATTTGGCCACAACGTCAGCGGTACACGCAGATGTAGCGGTACGAAGGCAAATTGATTCCAAAGGCATTCACGACGATGATCGGCTTATCGTGACGATCGAGTTATAGCTTGTTTTCAACCAGCACCGCCGATCGCTACGATGTTTTGTTGGTAATCTTAGATAATGTCAAAAACACAATTGCTAATTTAAGATATCGAATTTAATATGGCTGCTGCACTTTTCATAGATACTGATAAAAAAAAGTTGGTACTACATTTCACATTTTGGTTACACGAAGATACTTTTAAAGGTTATTTTTTAAGATTAGGAAATATATTGATTGGAATCCAATTAAAGATTACTTGTTATTATGAAGAGGATGAAACAATAATCCGAATTTGATGTTAGTGCAAATCTAGTTATTGTTGTAGATTGATACTATTTCTTGGAACAGGTCCATAGTAGGAAATAAATTATTATTAGAGACAAATCAAATGTATGATCTATGTCTCGATCTACAAGTGTGTCTGCACGTACTATTCATATAACACGACCTAACTGATACTCAATGAGTTAGGTATCAGAGGTCGTCTAGGAACAGTTCCAGGTATACCCATACAAACAAACCAACAAATTTCACCTTCTATAATATTAGTATATATATAAATAGTTCTATGTACGAAGTTAAGTGACAAGCGTCTATAATTGTAAATCGCACTTGTTCGGATTCACTTCGTCCCCGCGTTGCACTCTATATAGGTATACTACATACATTGTATTTGGGCACCTATCCATAGCTCGCAATGGTTTTTTTAATAAACCGTGGTGGCTCGTGGTCTTGGCCTGTCATCAGATTGGCCCTGGTTCAAATCCCGGTTTGTACCAATGAGTATTTCTAAGCTTAAGTAAAAGAGAGGTACAATTCGGCATATAACGATTGTCAAAATATACAAAAATGGGCCGCCATAATAATTTCTACCACGTGTTTCGAGATTTTTAATCCATCATTACGGTGACGTCACGAACACAATAAGTGACGTCACGACGAAAAATGTTGACCTTCCATAAGGAAATTTCAGAATTTGTCATAAGCTTAAAAGAAACCCCTGTAAAAATTTATTAATAGTATAACATCCAATTTCATCTATTACATTTATTCGACTAGATCTGGTGCTCTAGTGGTTAGTATACCAAATTACTGGGCTAGGTGTCTCGGGCTCAATTCCCACCGGGGCAAACGTTTATATGATAAGTCGGTATCTGATATGTAATTATAAGTATGTATTTACTAAATTACACCTTTGCTTAGTTTGGCGATGTGTGTTAAATGTGATAATGTCTAAGCATAATTTTTTTTGTTAATGTCGTATTCTGTAAAGTAACTGATTACATTCAAGTCAATTTAGGTTTTTAGACGTAGAGTTATAATATCAACTGTACTGGGAATTATATTGAGGCATCACCGAGTTATCTAAAAATAAATACATTGTTTCCTCGGCGCGTTTAAGTGTCGCTCCGAGGTGGCCGGGCTCACTCCGCTGTACTACGGCTGCCCCAACTCGTCACCGCCACAGTGATGTTAATTTTGTAATTCTTCTTTCCACCTTTGTATCCCAACACGTGCACGAAAGTTTTATACAATTTTCCAAAACCATTACGTAAGTTCACCTTTTACATAATTCTTAAGAGCAACAAATTATTTAGCCGTGTGTATCGAGTTTCAGAGAGGAAATATTTCGTCGGCTCTGTCTGTTGCCTTGGCTAGACCGCCCCGGGACGTCACTATAGCCCGGCGTGGCTTCAGTTACGTACGACGATTTTTTTATGTTTGGCCTGTAGCCAGGTGTTTTGGCGGTCTTTGTCAATGTTGGATTTATTATTACATCGCATTGTTGTTCTAGCCGCGAGGTTAGCGACTTCTATTCATTGTCTGCCCTTTAATTTATTGCAACTGTATTTGTTTATGACGCAATTAAGGAACCAGAATTATCACTTACAGCTGCTTTGTGAAAAAGATACCTCTCTCAATGTTATAGATATTAATAAAACACGCGAATGTCAGAATTTATTGACGAAATATTTTGATACGTCGTCAATTGCTCAGTACAACAGAAGTCGGTCTGAATGATCACTTATATTTTCTAGTACAAATGAATTCTTATGTACAGTTGTATTTGTCGTCTGTTATTTAAGGAATGTGATTATTTGGGTGCCTGTAGCGGATGATTAAAATAAATCCGGCTTGCGAATACGTGCCAGCTCCCGGTGTGCGCACGTGAAGTACTGCTCAGCCCTGGGACTACAGGGTTGGAGTTCCTTAGATCATAATAATAATATCTTCACACCTTCCCACAAGGGTCCCCGTGGAGGTCTCTGCCTACCTCTACGGGGGATCCTTGTGGAAAGGTGTTACAATACCCACTTTTCACCGAAGATAATTTGGTGCCAACGTAACAGATAGTGAGTCCGTCGCCATCTCTAAGGCACTACATTGTATATACCTCTTTGTATTGAATTTAAATAAACATGTATTTTAACTTAAATGGATGTTAAACTCCAACCACATTCGACCAATCACATTCGACTTCACAAAGCTTTTTCCAACGAAAGATTTTTATGCTATCTATTTTACTTTAGGGACTTCTTGGTCGGATTCTATGCAGTTAGTCGTGTGTAAAATAATAGTATGTTGTATTCACACAGAGAACAAACAAACAAATTCACCTCCTTATATAAAGAAGTGTATTTCACAAATCAAGAGTAAATTAAAATATAATGTTATTGTACTTTTACTGATCTAAACGACTGCGTTTTGTTCTATATATTGTACGTAGATAATTATATACTAGTTATCTAGAATGTCAGTCGGTTGCCAAGTTTCTCAGACGAAGCACATAATGAGAGGAATAATTGTTGGAAGCTAATAAGCATTCAAATTGTCCAATGTACATACATTTCAATCCGATACGCTCAAGTATTTATAGAATTTGTAATGTTAGAGATTTATCGCAAAACAAGAAAGCAAGACATCGAAAAATATTCATAATCAATATTGTCCACTATCCACAGTTTTCACCCTCTCAGACCTATCTACACTAATATTATAAAGAGAAAAGATTGGATTGTGTGTATAGAATAGGTTCCGAAACTACTGTACCAATTAAAAAAAACTTATGCCGTTAATTAGCTATATTATCACTGAGTAACATAGGCTATATATTATATTGATACGCGGGCGAAGTCACGGTTAAAACAGCAATTTAAAATTAATGCGTTGGTTAGAATGTAAATATTGAAACGGTTGAAACTATTTAATTAAAACTTTTGGCATATGGCATATCAGTAGATACATGTTTCCCATAACGTGTATGGACAAGTATATAATCAAAGCGCATATGATACGTCAATGTTTGGTACACCTAATATATTTTAATACACGGTAATCTACTTAAAATGTATACCTATCAGATAAAACAAAATTTTGTTCACACCTCAATAGAAAATCAGCTCTCGGGTTCTGAAAATAACTAGATCTGCTGAAAGAATTGCGGGATGGAGACTATTCATTAACATCTCCTGACACTTAGCTGCGATGAGATTCCCTATAATATAAGCTACTGGTTTAAAAATGAAATATTTGATGGCGAGAAAAACTGTTACACTGATACACCTTTGATTATATACTTTTTTTTTTTAATTTGATACGCGTGGTGAAGTGAATAAGTCAACATGTACCTATATCTTAAATTCTTTTTTTTTCTTTTGACCGCTGCTAACTATTTTAATGGATTTAACTTAATAAAAATACGGATATTCATACAAACTTTCATCCCATATCTTACCCCCTCAGGGGTGGAATTTCCATTAATCCTCAAAAACGTATTTATTTATTGTTAACTGAAAGGTCAAATACCAATTTTCATGCATTAATCTTCAAAAATGACGGATTTTCATACAAAACTTTCATCCCCTATTTCAGCCCCCTAGGGGTGGAATTTCCAATAATCCTGAAACACGTGTTTATATATTTTTAACTGAAAGGCCAAATACCAATTTTCTTGCGTTTAACTTAAAAAAACTATGGATTTTCATACAAACTTTCAACCCCTATTTTACCCCCTTGGGGGTAGAATTAATCAAAATCCTTTCTTAGCGGATGCCTACGTCGTAACATCTACCTGCATGCCAAATTTCAACCCGATCCGTCCAGTGGTTTGGGCTGTGCGTTGATAGATCACTATGTCAGTCAGTCAGTCAGTCACCTTTAAGTTTTATATATTTAGATATATATAAACAATCTCTCTAGGTAAAACAATCTGTATCCCATTCTTGCAGGAATTTATATTTGAAGTCGTAGTGGCCTTGTAGTTGAAGCAACGGCCTGTCATCTGATGGGCCCAGGTTCAAACCCCGGCCTGTACCAATGAGTTTTTCTAAGCTTATGTACAGTGAGAGTTAGGGCGAATTGGGATGACCCATAGGTTATGCCATTAAATTTGGAGCCACCCGACTTGCGACTGTTCCTCCATCTTACAGAAGACTGTTGTCAAATAACACTACTTTGATGTAGTATGGTTCCTGCGGTAAGTAAAGTTGCCTTGCTCCACGAGGATACGCTGCGCTAGTAGTAATGCTGCTAGCACGGTGTGGCAACTTGTTAGTGATATCCCTGGTATAGCTAGCGGCAATACACTACTACTACCACTACTACCACTACGGTGACTGCTTACCATCAGGTGAGTCATATTCTTGTGAGCCACCTGAGTGGTATAAATTAATATACTTCTCAAGCAAAATAGCGCTAAGGTTTTTTAGAACGAGCCAAAGATCAATGTCTTTATTGGTATTATTATTTTGCTTCTAGTAGATCACGTGTAAACCACACACAAACTGTAAGTACGCCTTACACAAATCTCGTACATATATTATATTGCTCCTCTACAGAAGCAGTAGAAACACAGTTGAGCTAAACAGAACAACGGTTCCCGCTTCCCATCAGGCGGGTCGTAAGACTGCTTTCCACGTTCATATGCAATTATTGTGTTAAAGTTCAAGCCTATAAAATATTTATACACAATTAGGAAATTGTTTTATAACGTAGTCGTAGCCATCGCAATTCGTCACTCATCGAGATTTGTGACGTCACCCTGATGGCGTGACGTACGGATCGGACCCCGAAACACGTGTCACAGCTTTATTGTATAAAAAACCTGTTGTATATATACTATTTAACAAGTAGTATAAAGCTAATGTAATAAATGAGTGATGCCTAACTTCATACAAAATTCTGCGCTTCTAGTAATGTCGGTAGTAGACTGAAGTATATAAGTCTACGTCCAACAGTATAATTTATATAAATAAAGAATCTTCTCGAACGATTCCCAGTTCGGTTAGGCAGAGGCCAGTTATATTTCGATGTTTTAGAACAGGTGTGATGTCAGGCAGCGGTCACCGACGAAGATAGATAATATACTAGTTCTAAAAGTAGTTCTAAAAATATTATTTTCATAAATACAAAACTTGGTCTTTTGAAATCTCTATATATAGAGAGAAAGGTCTCAAGTATCTGTGTGTGTGAGCTTAGACAGAACCGTACACAATAAGCGGTAAGAAAAAGCCTAACAAAATCTAAAATGTTTTATCAGTATTTAAGATAATCATATCAGTAGTTAAGATATATTTTCAGGTCAAAATTATACTTTTCCATTATTCCTCATTGTTTGCTAATGAATACGATTAAAATAAGTGCAAATCACGGCGCTGTAATCATAGTGCACCTTGCCAATACGAACTGCAATTCCTTCAAATGTCGCGATAAAATTCTAAATACTATGCACTTGGGTAGTTTGGTGGCTAAACGATCCTTTCATACGTTTCCACACAGAACATATGACTAGGTATAACTTATGTTGAGTTTCAGACTTATTGGTTTCGATTCTGTTGTACAAAATCAATTTCAAATCAAAAAGGCTTATTCCATCTAGGCTTAATTTTCTAAAGGTCATATTTCCAGTATTCTGAGAACATATTCACCTAATATGTATTCTGGCTTGAAATTGACCTTTCACGTAAATGCATTTGGTATTGGTTTTAACTCGGAAAGCATTAGACAGTCTCTATGTAGTTGACAGGAAGAGATAAATGCATGTTAAAAGATGTGTCGGCGCTGTCAAAACAGTATAAATAAATTTTATACTTTACTTATTGAAGTGGCAAACGTTGGTTGCCTTGATGGAAAGCGATCATCGTATCATACGGATACGTGCAATACCAGGAGTTTTAGCAACTTCAAACGCAAACCATTTTTGTAGAGAACAGGCCGGCAGGAGAATGGACGTACTAGGTTTCCTGATGGTCAGCACACCACATCTTCGATGAGCTGTAATGATGTTACCGATGCTTATTACCTCATGGGCGCCGACCAGATTACTTTTAGGGAGGTGCACTGCATCTACACATACAATTAACTATAAATATAGAATTATACATGTATTTATATCTTGATAAATTTAATGCAAAATTCAAATCGTATTTGATTGAATATATTTCGTTCATAGAACAAATGTGGTTAGCAACCAATTTTATAGAAGCCTTGAGATTTTCTTGAAAAAAACTATGTATGTTCTTTTCTCACATGGGAACCCTTGTACACTACTGCTCGCGCCCATGTCTTTACTCACTATCATAAAAGTCTAAATAATATACATATATAACTCACTACTTATAACTCCAGCTGGCCTTATCAATAATAATAATAATATACAAGTTTAAAGTTCAATTTGTGTGTTCAATCAATGTACATAGACTATTTAATTCATAGTAGTACATAATAGGTAGTCGATGTTACAAGTTAAGGTCAATGCATTGTTGAATCAACGCTGGATTTAATATAGACATTGATAATAATTACTAATAGAAAAACTATCTTTTGTTAGCAAAAATAAAACCGTTCCTTTGTTTGCTTTAGCCCTGTTTTTACAAGTTAGGCATGTCGAAGTACTGTAAAGTTTGAAAGTAGGTATATAGGTAAATATCGAACCATGTTTGGAAGTAGCAAAGGAAACTAATTTCCATATTTTATTTATAATTTGAGAGACAGACTATCCATACTGATATTATAAATGCGAAAGTAACTCCGTTTGTGTGTTTGTTTGTTTGCTACCTTTTCCGGACTGAACAGATCGTAATGAAATTTGACAATGAGATAGATTATAACGTGGGGAAGTATCAAATACATTAATGCTTATCAAACAATACCGTCTTAATCAGCTTCTTAAATAATTAGGTTTTTTTCTCCTCTAAAACCATGAGGGCGAAACCGCTGGTAAAATCTAGGAATATATACAGTACATCCAAACACGTTTTATACAATATACATTAATAGATTTTATGGATTAAAAACTTAAAATAAACTAAACTAAGAAGTACAAAACTTACCTACACGTAAAATAAATGTCCCGAACCACCGTCACGGGGAAGTGTGCCAAGAAGGCTGGCGGCATTGCCACGCTGAATTGCAATGCTTAGTACATCCATGATTCTTTTTAACACAATCTTGTTTTTTTCTTTATATTAAAGTACTTGTCCAAGAGAATACAACCGATACGCTAGAATACTTGCTTAAGAGAATTTCAAAAGACGAAAATGCTTGTCTGTGCTTAAAAACTAGCTTTCATTGAAACTGTAGCGTTTGATGAATATAAACCCATTTCCAGTCCTTTGATTATATAATCAAAGTTCCAGTCCTCGTTCATTCGAAACTTTTATGTCGTTCATTGTTTGGGTAAAACTTCCGCAGTAGTAAAGTGCGTGCGGTTCTCAAAAAGCTGATACCAAGGACGGTGGGTTGACTGTAATGAGGCAGGGCAGCCCCGTGCGTGACTGCCGTCAAGGCTTACTCCGATGTCATTCCTTGATACCTACATCCTCTTCATTTACGTTTAGCGCTCCATTCAATGCTTAGAAATTTCAATAATTATTAGATTATAATAAGTATTTAAGAGTTGTAACAGAATTAATGTCCCGAAAGGGAGTGGACGTGATGGTATGTATGTAGGTATGTTTTCAAATTTATTTATATTGTAACCTGTGGGGATGCCAAGCTATTGTTCTGAGGATATTTCAATTCAAAGAAAGAGATAGGACACGCATGATTTTCCATTTCCTTGGGTAATCCAAAACAGCGAAAATAAAGCTTCTATTAATATAGTATACTAGTTTTCTATTATATTAGTAGCTATTCAAAGACACATTATTATAGCATTATTATATTATGATATATAATATCATAGCGCCATCTAGTGTGAACAAGACGAAATATTTAGAAAACTTGGTGAAAAGCTGAAGAAAAGCGATGAGATAGAATTTATTGTCGTTGTTGATTAAATTCGTAGTTGCCAGTATTACCTCAGATCAGATATACTACGTGCAATAAACTATCTACTCTGAGGTAGTTGATTATAAAAGTTTAATGATGGCGCTAGTTGCATCTACATCGTAAGACGTCTTTAATTTAATTTCTAATTCTTCCTAAATTGAAGTTAATTTAGGGTGCCGCAAATTTTGTTTAGTTTGAATGTGGTGATATGTGTTTATAATATTTTTTTTATGGACCTGTTTCTTACATGTATACAATTAACAGTAGTTTGTTTATATAGATTACATAGGAGTAGGATATAAGGTTATATAATTGTATAATTCCTATGAATTAGGTGGATCCATCATTTGGCATTTTGGTTTATTGTTGAAACGTTCAAAACTAAATTATCTATGCTTCTTTCTGAATGTGTGATGCACCTATCTAATGTCGAAGAACAAAAAACAAGTTAATAAATAAATTAATACACACTTAAAAACCTACAACTTACGTTTTTTTTTTATACCACTAAGGTGGCACACAAGCAAACGGCCCACCTGATGGTAAGCAGTCACCGTAGCCTATAGCCGCTTGCAATAGCAGTGGTATCACTACGGGGTGTCAACCATGTTGCTGATGCTCACTCACTGTGCTAGCAGCAATACTACTAGCCCAGCGTATCCTCGTGGAGCACTGGCAACCTTACTTACCGCAGAAACACAACACTACATCAAATAGTGTTATTTTACTGTGGTCTTCTGTAAGGCGGAGGTACAGTCCCCAGTCGGGCGGCTCCAATTTAAATGGGATAACCCACGGGAAATCCCATATCGCCCTACCTCTCTTAAAACCACGTTACGTACCATCATTTAATTAGTTCACACATTACATACATACATATAATGAAGCCAAGCCCCTTTCGGGGTAGGCAGAGTGTAGAACCACTAACAGCATTACCATCCAACTAATAACTGTCTGTACAATTTGCATATGCACGGTGCGGCGTATAGACTGGGTAAATTGACATTAGCTTGCAAATGTTTGCTTTGTCAGTGGCTGCGCGCTGAAAGGGCGTCACATTTAGGCTCTCGTCACATACATATCTAAACGTGATATCAGACAGTTAGCTTCTTGATTAATTCATATCCTTTATTTAGCCTCTTTCCCGAAGTGCAACTTCTGAGCGCAGTCACTCAAAACTGACGAATTCAATCATTAGTGAACAAATCCAATTATGCTGGATATTTATTTCTGTAACTTTTATTCGCGCTTCGAATGAACGAATTTAACATGAACACAGAGAAAGCGCCCTCTGAGGTTTTCCCATTTTGTGTCGAGTGCAGTAGCTGTCGACACCGCGTCGTACAATATATCATTCTGTCTATGTATGCGACCTTAGTACAAGTGAACATACACTCGAGTGAACGATGACATGACCTTAAGCTTTGGAGCAGGACCCCGAAGTAGCGGTCTTTCAACGGATTGCAATAATCCTGTACTCAAAGGACACACAAAGGCATCCTTTGTTGTTAAAACTTGGGTGATCGTTTTGCCTTTTTGCACCTGGACATTAATAGATTTTTAAATTAGATTTTACTGATTTAGAATTTTATCGGTGGAAATAAATGGAACAAAGTAACATGAAAGATAGGTTGTTTTGATCTAAAAGCCATTAACTTACTTTAGGTTATAGGCACGTTTATAAACCGTTGTTTGTGTTTTTAAAGTCTACTTCGCTTTGAAACAAAATCGTTACTGTGTAATAACTGCTTAACTAACATGACATTAAAGATAGTGTCAAAAACATACTTTCTTTTCTGTGTTTGTTATACAAGAAAAAAACTGAACTTTTTAAATTTCGGGGTATACTACAGGTTATATTTTTTTATTACGTATTTTACATATGAATATTGAATTCATAGCTAAGACAGTATAACGCCTGTCGGGACAGCTAGCCACAAATAAGTACTTAAAACTAACTTACGTATTAACGTACCAACTTAACTTCGACTAATTTAAACGATACCATTTGAGCTGCCAATTGTAGAAAATATAATTGTGAACAAACTTAAAGTAGAAAAGAGCCGACATCGTGCACGGAAACGTTGGAAGACAATGGCTGGTGACACTGACAAACACCTCTCGTGATTGAGATATATTTGGAAGTCACTCTGGATGCAAATTAGGTTTCGAGAGTAGCCCATATTTTCAATAAGCCAACCCACGCCCTGAATAATGTCGTCAGTAACTTCTTAAATGAATTACTTACGTTCTGTGGCAGCAGTTATCTCGATAAAGCAAACTTTTAATAGTCCAGTCGGCAGTTTTAGAAATGTATCTAATGGCTTTTAACTAGCTGGATTAAATAAATTACTGTCTGTAATCAAAAGAATAGACGTTGACTTTGAAGTGAGCCAAATCCTTGAGTGTTTTATTTGTTGACAGTATTAGAAAATTAAAATAACTTCTCTAAATTTCGAATTACGGTATTAATTTTCTGCCTTCAATACATTTGCAATTAGTTTCACTGTATATTGTTGTAACAAGTTCAACTATTTAAGAAAAATAGGTTTATATAAACTACTTATAGATAGAAAAATCACTTAAAATAACATTTGAAATTTACAAAGTGTAGACAGCCAAATAAAAAAAAATCTTCAAACATGATCCGAAACGCTCTTTCCTATCCATATTGTTCAATACTGCAAAAATAATTTGGAAAACACATGCCTAGTTACCCGATGCCAGCTAAAATATGTGTCCCTATTTGGAGAAAATAGAAGAATGTTTGAGCGACGATCAGTATGGATTCCGAAAAGACAAAGGCACAAGAGAGGCAATTCTGGCACTGCGTATGATAACTGACAGACGTCTGGAACTAGGACTTAACACTCACATTGCTTTTATAGACCTAGAAAAAGCATTTGACAAAGTCAACTGGAAAATAATGATGAAAGCTCTAAAGACAGCTGGTGTGGATTACAGAGAAAGGAGAATCATATATGAGCTTTATAGAGAACAAGAAACTGTGATAGAGTTAGGAGAAGAAAAAAGAAAAGCAAAGATAAGACAAGGCGTAAGACAGGGGTGTCCACTTTCACCATTAATATTCAATTTATTTATAGAGTTAGCAATAAGGAAGATAACAGAATCAGAACAAGGAGGTATAAAAATTAACGGTAAAAGAATACACTTTATAAGATTTGCAGACGACATTGCGGCATTCGCAGAAAACAGGGAAAAACTAGGAAAATTTATGGGCATCATGGATACGATATTTAAAGAATTTCACTTAAAAATAAATATAAATAAAACCAAAACACTAACGACATCCAAAATACCTTACAGACATACACCTATCAAACTTAACAATAATGCAATAGAACAAGTAAATAACTTTAAATATTTAGGTAGTATTATTAGCAGTGATTCCAGATGTAATCACGATATTAAAGCCAGAATTGCAATAGCAAAACAAGCTTTTAATAATAAAAAAAGGCTTTTTGGATCTGGTATGAATAGAAAAGTTAAAAAAAAGGCTTATCAAGACATACGTATGGAGTATCGTACTGTATGGATGTGAAACGTGGACACTGACGCAAAGAGACAGAGAAAGGTTGGAAGCATTTGAAATGTGGTGCTGGAGGAGAATGGAGAGAATAAGTTGGACAGAAATGGTAACAACAAAGGACGTTCTGAAGAAGGTAGGAGAAAAAAGAACGATTATAAGTACGATTGAAAATAGGAGGGGCAAAATGATGGGCCATTTGTTACGACATGACGCATTTATACGAAATATCATAGAGGGAAAGATCGAAGGAAAGCGTGGCAGAGGAAGGCCAAGGATAAGTTACCTGCAACAGATAAAGACGAAGGCTAACGTTATGTCGTACCAAGAGGTCAAAGAGATGGCTAACGATAGAACGGCTTGGCGATTGCTCCACCGACAAGAGCCTAGCTCTTAAATATATGATGATTTGGAGATAATTGAAAAGGGTGTAAAGTTTTTCTATCGCCCGACCTCTGCTGTAAAAGTTTTTCAATATACCGAAACATTCATAAGTTGTGGCCACTTCAATATTTGCACACGTATTAGCCATAATCAACTTTGACAAACACCATTTATCAATGTTCCAGTAATGTTAACTGATTCATGCGTCACTTGTAATTTTTATACGTATATAACGTTGCCGTCAGTTAAAAATCTCTTCAAACTCTTCTTGAAGAACCTCATGCAGTATTTACTTGAGGAACCGTGTCTACGAAGAATTCCTTTGTAGGCATCATGTTAAATATTTTTTACCCGACGAAGTAAAACTGAGAGTTATTTATTTGCGGGCATTGACATGATAATGTACATAAAAATATTTTCCATCTATAAAAATGAAGGAAACTAAAATTTACAAGGTACAAAAATCTACTCAGTTTAATTTGCCCTAAATTAGTTTAATTCGATATATATATATATTTTTGTTTTTTATACCACTAAGGTGGCACACAAGCATACGGCCCACCTGATGGTAAGCAGTCACCGTAGCCTATAGCCGCTAGCAATACCAAGGGTATCACTACGGGGTGCCAACCATGTTGCTGATGAGGACTCACTGTGCTAGCAGCAATACTACTAGCCCAGCGTGTCCTCGTGGAGCACTGGCAGCCTTACTTACCGCAGAAACACAACACTACATCAAGTAGTGTTATTTCACTGCGGTCTTCTGTAAGGCGGAGGTACAGTCCCCAGTCGGGCTGCTCCAATTTAAATGGGATAACCCACGGGAAATCCCAAATCGCCCTACCTCTCTTAAAGAGGTATCTCGACTAATCCCGAACGTATTGTTTATTACAGACCTTGTCATTTGAATACTGTGACGTTACTATTCTCTGATACGTCGATATTTAGTAGTTTTTATTGCCGGACGACTAGCACCAACCCTGCGGAGTGTCCAGTCATCCGGTAACCGTGATATCAGGATATTATCTATGGGTAACTGGACGAATAAAATTGAGGTATTCGTCTGACCACTGTACGACGTCCTTTTTTATTTCCGAAACAGTAGAAAATGTCGACTTCACAAAGTTCTCAGATACTATATCTCTCGGTTATCGATTACCATTAGGCGGGCAGTGTTTTTTGTTATTTGCTATCTAATCTGTATATATTAAAGGCAGGGTGCCTTACTGTACGGTACTGACTGATCTATCAACGCACACCTCAACCACTGAATGGTTGCCGCTGTAATTTGATAGATAGTTATTATGATGTCAGCATTCGCTAAGGAATTCGTTAACTCGAATTCAACGCGAGTGAAGACGAGGGTAAAAGCTAGTTATAAGTATATAAAGAGAAAAGGGTACGTATTATTCCGATATGAAACGTAAAAAGCCTTAATTTAAATGTTTTTCGGTTTTTTATTGTTGAAATAAGAGATTGATTAGGTACCAATAAAAGTTTAATTAATTTTCATTATTAAAACTTGATCGTAAAACAATCTGTTTGTAATAATATAAAAAGTGTCTATACAAAATGTAGAATAAAATTACAACAACTAAAACTAAGGTTCAATATTTTGTCCAACGGGACTTAAACGACGTAAAAATGGCGTTCTCTTCTCAGTTAGACCATCATTTTTACCTACCGTTTGTATGCTTCGAAAGGTGACATTTAACTTTTATGTATAGTACAAATATTAGGTCCTTACATATGAAATTGGCGTTTTGTATGGGAGGAACAAAAAGTCGAATATTTTTTAATATAATATATTTAATTAATCAAAGTATGAACCATTATTTTCTATGCACTTTTGCCATCTCATAGGTAGTTCATTGATCCCTTTACTAAAAAAACCAGTCGGACGGGAATCAATAAAATCTTTGAAGGCGATTTGGACTGCCCCATCGGAGTTGAATTTTTTCCCTTGCAAGAAGTTATCCAAATTTCGAAAAAAATGGTAATCTGTTGGAGCAAGGTCCGGGGAGTACGGAGGATGTCTTAGACTTTCCAATTGAAGCTCTTCTAATTTAGTAGCCGTCTGTAGCGCAGTGTGTGGTCTAGCGTTGTCGTGAAGCAGCAGTGGCGTGGAGCGATTGACCAGCCTAGGTTGTTTAGCCGCTAGCTTTTCCATCATGGTTTGCAATTCCTGACAATAGACATCAGCCGTAATAGTCTGGCCAGATTTGAAAAAACTGTAATGAACAATACCGGCACTAGTCCACCAAACGCTTACAAGTAACTTTTTTGGGGTTAATTTTCGCTTGGGGCAGGATTTGGCTGGCTGGCCAGGATCTAACCATTGCGCTGAGCGCTTCCGATTATCGTAAAGAACCCATTTTTCATCACAGGTAATGATTCGGTTTAAAATACCTTCATTATTGTGCCGGTTTAGTAATGTAACGCAGCAGTCGACGCGCGTTTGCCGGTTTGTTTCAGTCAATTCGTGAGGTACCCACCTTTCAAGCTTTTTAATCTTCCCAATTTGCTTCAAGTGAATTAAAACAGTTTTATCACTAACATTGCAGCCTGCAGCTAACTCGGACGTGGTTTGCGATGGATCCGCTTCCACAATAGCCTTCAACTCTTCATTATCAACTTGAGTCTCAGGCCGTCCACGGGGCTTGTTCTGCAGGTCGAAATTCCCAGAACGAAAACGTTGGAACCAAAAACGAACTGTGTTTTCTTTTGCAACACGACCGCCATACACATCATTCACCCTTCGAGTTGTTTCCGCAGCACTAGTGCCACGGCGGAACTCGTACTCGTAAATAATGCGATATTTAAGGTTTTCCATTTTGTAAAATGAGTGACGCAAACAGAAAAAAACAGAAGAAAAAAAACAAATGAATGACGATCATCGAAGCACAAATACATGAGTCTATAGCTGTACAAATTTGAATTTGGAATTCCTTACCAAAGAGGAGAAATTCGTGATTAAAGTGGCCAGTACGAAAAACGCCAATTTCATATGTAAGGACCTAATAATATAAGCTATATTGGATACAAATTTGAACTATATTTCTCTCTAATTTTAAAATTATAGGTTGTCTGTATGTTTGTTTTTATCTAAAAGTATTTTATCTGCTAGTTTCAATGCTGGCCAGAAATTAACTCGTCTAAAATAAAAAATATTATTATTAAAAAGGCAATGTTCGATTTCTTGTTTTCGCAGTTTGAATTATTTTAATTTATCACGGTGAACGAAATGCACTTGCCTAAGGTATTAGCTCAGAGTAGATAATATACTACACGTACAAGTATTAGCAAATGTTACTTATTCATAAATTATCATATTATTTGTGGGTATTGAGGAGAAAGTATAATAAAGGTCAATAGGCGAGACGTGGGTGGCTTTGATGCGCCGAGAGAGTGCGCGGGCCCAACCGACCGAGAATAATCCTTCCACATGCTTATCAAATTGCTTAGGTACCTACGTACCTTCATAGAACCTACAAATGTTCATGCCATGGAGATATGCACATAGACTTTGAAGCTATACACCTACTAGCGCATATTTAGTCTTTGGCGATACTAAACGACCTTGTAAAAAAACAGATGTGGCCATCTTGTTTTTTATAAATCTAAGATGGTAAACAAGCATACGGCTCGGGTGCTGGTAAACGCTTATCGTAGTCGATGGACGTTTGGTACACCTTTAGCTCGAGCAAGAAAGCGTGTTCGTATCGCCTTCGACTATTTTGTATGAGAAAACGAACAGCGCTACGGCGACGAAAAGTGGAACTGAAAATAAGTATGAAAATTTTGTCATTTTGAGAGTTACGTTTTCGAATACGTAGTGGAAAGGTGGTCTTGCCACGGGCACAGAGGTGTCATTACTGCGTTGCCAACTAAAAGTGTCTCCTCGCACTTCTTTAGGAACCCCATGCTGCTCCGATGGGTAAACCAAGGCTGGATTTTATGAGTATTTGCTTGCATAAACCACTTTTGCTGCAAAGCATCAAGACCTTTAAACTAAAATTATGATATAGTTTGTAGTTTAAAGCGCAACAATTTCACATTATAATGTTAAGCGACTTACCGCCTCGACTATTTTATTTTTATTTACAATGGTCCTAAAAGGACTGTTTTGCTTAGGATAATCCAAGTGATAAATCCTCTAGAATTCCAGTGTGTAGTATTCAACCAAACACATTTTAGTTAAAACTCATGCAGATGTTGAGACTGGGATTTTAAGCGCTGGACTAATGGGTTTTAACTGGACCAGGTTTTTGCTGACGAAAACTCCAAGCTGCGTGTTGCTTTTTAAAGCGATTTAAAATGTGGAACGGTGAAAAAGGTTTTTTTGTATTTTAAATATTAACTATAGCAAGTTTTTGATTTTTTGCTCTTGCTCTCCAGTTCAGTTTTTCATAATTCTGCAGAACTCTTATTTTGATTTTTGAATTTTAATTGTGTTGTTTGTTACTGTACAGTTCAGCAACCTCTCTATATCAAGGCTATAATATTATATTTAGACGCATAGAGTTAATATATCTATACACATTGGTGCATTCTGTATGATTTGATTTGACGGTTTGCAATCATCTTTACACAAGAGTTTTTTTCTTCCACTAAGGTGGCACATAAGCGTTAGGCCCACCTGATGGTATTATCGGCTGGGACAGCTGGAACTGTGTACCTCGCTACCCATTACTCGGGGATACGGTAGCTGCAAATAGTATCCGTTTAATAATATTTACAAATGATTGTAACCCAGGAAAGTATTTACCGTCTTCTTTGCGGTAAAAATTTCGTTCCCCTTGTTGCTCACCCTGCGTTTTCCCAACAGTTCAACCTTATTTTGCTATTCACTCAATTGTGATGTAAAACTGTCTCCACCTTCAGTGAACCGTAAAAATTGCAAGCCGCATGTTTTACCTTCATCATAATATTTTTACATACAAAATAACGAAATCCTTTGAATAAATCAACTTGCTACTTACAATGTAAATTGTATTAAAAAATGGCTGGATTCAAAGAAATGTTTGCAAGAAACAAGGGTTTGATTAGTATTGAATTATATTGATGTATTGTTTTTATGTACGCTCTCGCATTTGTATTATCTACTCTGAGGCTTATGTATATCTTAAGCTTAAGCTTTGAAAGGTTGAAATAAAGTTCTTTCTCTACTGTCGAAAAACTTAGGGAATTATCCTTCATTATATTTGACTTACGTTCCTTTACCTATTACTTTATAGCAAATATAAAAAAAAAACTCATATTATTATAAGTACTCTTCTATTATTATATTTTTATACCACTAAGGTGGCACACAAGCATACGGCCCACCTGATGGTAAGCAGTCACCGTAGCCTATAGCCGCTAGCAATACCAGGGGTATCACTACGGGGTGCCAAACATGTTGCTGATGAGGACTCACTGTGCTAGCAGCAATACTACTAGCCCAGCTTATCCTCGTTGAGCACTGGCAACCATACTTACCGCAGAAACACAACACTACATCAAGTAGTGTTATTTCACTGCGGTCTTCTGAAGGCGGAGGTACAGTCCCCAGTCGGGCGGCTCCAATTTAAATGGGATAACCCACGGGAAATCCCAAATTGCTCTACCTCTCTTAAAAATATTTTCAACCACGTAATATTTTGTTTTTCTTTTAAATAAATATATTGTTATAATAATAATATACCTACACGCCTTCCCCAACAAGAGTCCCCGAAGTGGTAGGTAGAGGTGTTAGAACACCGACGATAATTTGGTGCCAATGTGAGTCCGTCGCCGTCACTTATGCACTACATACTTTTAGCAGACGTATGCAGGTTTCCTTCACTGTAAAGTTCGTGGTGTGACTAATCTCTGCACTTTAGTTTTTAAGTACAGTCCAGTCTAGCTTGCGTCGCTAGCTACGAACAATAAAAGTTCTATTGTTCGTAGGTCGTTAATCAATGCTTAAACCACATTAAAGTTTTCTGACATTGTTTTCTTTTTAATAATAAACAAATCCTTTTGTGTATAATAATAATAATCAAGACTCTTGCATTCATTTCAAGACAATTTTGTACACAGGTATTTGTGCGCTTCAAAGGTGATGTACAAAAGAAAATGTTTGTCATGTTCAAGTTATCGTTAACCTTCGGACTCGAGTACACGTTCGAGTGTTTCTCTACCTTTTCAGATTCATGTTGTGTCAATATGATTAAAAAAAATCTTACACACAGCTGACTGATTTTTTATGACTTGATATATCATGACGTACATTCAATGAAATAAAAGTAATAGTGATCCGTGAGTGAGCCTCCCACGTTTCTCTAGCTAGAGTAAAAAAACATGACGTTCGAATTCGTGGTTTCTCCACACCTTTTTAAATATTGTAAATACACATATTTACATATTATAACTTTATGGTCAGGAAACGTGTAGTTATATGAGTAATCTTTTAAGAAGTAGGATCCATATAGCAGGAACATAGTCGACAACGTGTTCGAAAACGTAACTCGCGAAATGTCAAAATTGTCATACTAATTTTTAGTACCACTTTTCACCGCCTCAGCGCTGTTCAATTTTCAAAACAAAAATAGTCGAAGACGAAAACGTTGTCGACAATGTACCTGCTACCGGCACTGGTTGCCAAATAACTAAACATTTAAATGTCCAAATTCCAAACAAAATAAAACACACTCATTAAATTAACAAAGATTTGATGTGGCGGTTTCGTTTAGGTATCCGCAAAGCCCAAATATTAACCCGCAATCTCATAATGTTAAATTAACAAAATGAAGATGCCTTAAATGATACTTAACATTTAATTTCAACCCTCCCCGTTTTACGTTTTAATTACATCATGGAAAGGTCAAAAGTGGACATTAGGATGGCTTGGCAAATCTACCAACTTAATCAGTGTTTGTGCTGGAGAGGCTTGACAGGGCTTCGTGCTTTATCTGTAAAGTAATATTTAAATGTACAGAGTTACTTTAGCTCCGTCCTGCAGTAGATTAAAGGAACTTCTTTTTGTAAGAGTTTAAATTAATTACACGGGATTTTCATAAGGGTTTGACTTGGGTGAGGTATTGGGCTGGCGTAAAGCTTACCTATTATATTAGGTCCTTACATATGAAATTGGCGTTTTTCGTACTGGCCACTTTAATCACGAATTTCTCCTCTTTGGTAAGGAATTCCAAATTCAAATTTGTACAGCTATAGACTCATGTATTTGTGCTTCGATGATCGTCATTCATTTGTTTTTTTTCTTCTGTTTTTTTCTGTTTGCGTCACTCATTTTACAAAATGGAAAACCTTAAATATCGCATTATTTACGAGTACGAGTTCCGCCGTGGCACTAGTGCTGCGGAAACAACTCGAAGGGTGAATGATGTGTATGGCGGTCGTGTTGCAAAAGAAAACACAGTTCGTTTTTGGTTCCAACGTTTTCGTTCTGGAAATTTCGACCTGCAGAACAAGCCCCGTGGACGGCCTGAGACTCAAGTTGATAATGAAGAGTTGAAGGCTATTGTGGAAGCGGATCCATCGCAAACCACGTCCGAGTTAGCTGCAGGCTGCAATGTTAGTGATAAAACTGTTTTAATTCACTTGAAGCAAATTGGGAAGATTAAAAAGCTTGAAAGGTGGGTACCTCACGAATTGACTGAAACAAACCGGCAAACGCGCGTCGACTGCTGCGTTACATTACTAAACCGGCACAATAATGAAGGTATTTTAAACCGAATCATTACCTGTGATGAAAAATGGGTTCTTTACGATAATCGGAAGCGCTCAGCGCAATGGTTAGATCCTGGCCAGCCAGCCAAATCCTGCCCCAAGCGAAAATTAACCCCAAAAAAGTTACTTGTAAGCGTTTGGTGGACTAGTGCCGGTATTGTTCATTACAGTTTTTTCAAATCTGGCCAGACTATTACGGCTGATGTCTATTGTCAGGAATTGCAAACCATGATGGAAAAGCTAGCGGCTAAACAACCTAGGCTGGTCAATCGCTCCACGCCACTGCTGCTTCACGACAACGCTAGACCACACACTGCGCTACAGACGGCTACTAAATTAGAAGAGCTTCAATTGGAAAGTCTAAGACATCCTCCGTACTCCCCGGACCTTGCTCCAACAGATTACCATTTTTTTCGAAATTTGGATAACTTCTTGCAAGGGAAAAAATTCAACTCCGATGGGGCAGTCCAAATCGCCTTCAAAGATTTTATTGATTCCCGTCCGACTGGTTTTTTTAGTAAAGGGATCAATGAACTACCTATGAGATGGCAAAAGTGCATAGAAAATAATGGTTCATACTTTGATTAATTAAATATATTAGGTCCTTACATATGAAATTGGCGTTTTGTATGGGAGGAACAAAAAGTCGAATATTTTTTAATATAATATATTTAATTAATCAAAGTATGAACCATTATTTTCTATGCACTTTTGCCATCTCATAGGTAGTTCATTGATCCCTTTACTAAAAAAACCAGTCGGACGGGAATCAATAAAATCTTTGAAGGCGATTTGGACTGCCCCATCGGAGTTGAATTTTTTCCCTTGCAAGAAGTTATCCAAATTTCGAAAAAAATTGTAATCTGTTGGAGCAAGGTCCGGGGAGTACGGAGGATGTCTTAGACTTTCCAATTGAAGCTCTTCTAATTTAGTAGCCGTCTGTAGCGCAGTGTGTGGTCTAGCGTTGTCGTGAAGCAGCAGTGGCGTGGAGCGATTGACCAGCCTAGGTTGTTTAGCCGCTAGCTTTTCCATCATGGTTTGCAATTCCTGACAATAGACATCAGCCGTAATAGTCTGGCCAGATTTGAAAAAACTGTAATGAACAATACCGGCACTAGTCCACCAAACGCTTACAAGTAACTTTTTTGGGGTTAATTTTCGCTTGGGGCAGGATTTGGCTGGCTGGCCAGGATCTAACCATTGCGCTGAGCGCTTCCGATTATCGTAAAGAACCCATTTTTCATCACAGGTAATGATTCGGTTTAAAATACCTTCATTATTGTGCCGGTTTAGTAATGTAACGCAGCAGTCGACGCGCGTTTGCCGGTTTGTTTCAGTCAATTCGTGAGGTACCCACCTTTCAAGCTTTTTAATCTTCCCAATTTGCTTCAAGTGAATTAAAACAGTTTTATCACTAACATTGCAGCCTGCAGCTAACTCGGACGTGGTTTGCGATGGATCCGCTTCCACAATAGCCTTCAACTCTTCATTATCAACTTGAGTCTCAGGCCGTCCACGGGGCTTGTTCTGCAGGTCGAAATTTCCAGAACGAAAACGTTGGAACCAAAAACGAACTGTGTTTTCTTTTGCAACACGACCGCCATACACATCATTCACCCTTCGAGTTGTTTCCGCAGCACTAGTGCCACGGCGGAACTCGTACTCGTAAATAATGCGATATTTAAGGTTTTCCATTTTGTAAAATGAGTGACGCAAACAGAAAAAAACAGAAGAAAAAAAACAAATGAATGACGATCATCGAAGCACAAATACATGAGTCTATAGCTGTACAAATTTGAATTTGGAATTCCTTACCAAAGAGGAGAAATTCGTGATTAAAGTGGCCAGTACGAAAAACGCCAATTTCATATGTAAGGACCTAATATTATATTAAAAAATATTCGACTTTTTGTTCCTCCCATACAAAACGCCAATTTCATATGTAAGGACCTAATATAATAATTAACATTTTTAATGGAATGTGCCCAAGAAACGCACTGGGCTTACCAAATAAACTTGGGTTGAAGCAACGGCCTGTCATCTGATGGGCCTAGGTTCGAATCCCGGCCTGTACCAATGAGTTTTTACAAGCTTAAGTACAGTGATTAATCACACCATGAGCATCCATGAGCTTTTAAAAAGAGAGATAGGGCGATTCGGAATTTCCCGTGGGTTTTCCCATTTAAATTGGAGCCGTCCGACTGGGGACTGAACCTCCACCTTACAGAAGACCGCAGTGAAATAACACTACTTGATGTAGTGTTTTGTTTCTGCGGTAAGTATGGTTGCCAGTGCTTCAAGAGGATACGCTGGGCTAGTAGTAATGCTGCTAGCACAGTGAGTGCTCATTAACAACATGGTTGGCACCCCGTTAGTGATACCCCTGGTACTGCTAGCGGCCATAGGCTACGGTGACTGCTTACCATCAGGTGGGCTGTATGCTTGTGTGCTACCTTAGTGGTATAAAAAAGATTATAGTGGGTGGTGGCTAATGTTACCTCTGCCTACCCTTTCAGGAAAACCTGATGATTAACATTAATTATTATTTGGTTGTTATTTCGTGGTTATTTGTATCAATTATGTTTTTTTACTATGAAAATAACAGAAAGTAGAACGTGTCTCAAAACGTGATATTCAACAACAGATATAATGTCGTTATGAAAAGTACTTGAATAAAGCCAAGCATACTGTGTCCACAGGACGGGAAAATACAAGCACAAACTGAAAATAGAGCGTAACTAACGAAAACGGGAGCTGACGAATTGCAAGCTATTATTCGTGTGCAGAGAGCGTAGACAGAAAACTATCCCCATACCACTTATTTATTCTGTGGCTCCCTTCCACGTACACTTATCATTATAAATTACAGATGACCGTAAACAACATCTAAGCGTAATATATACGCTTATTTTGTAAATTATTATCGTATGCCAATGTCGTATGTCTATTGGTATTCTTCTTCTTCTTCTTCCTCCTAAGTATGGCAACCAATCCCTTCAGGGACTATTTTTGCCAGTGTGGAGTGTCAGAGAATTTTCAAGTTTCAGAATTTCTCGTGTTTCCCGCATTAAAATGCCTAGTGTCATGCATTCTAATGCTTAATGCAGTTTCTGGAGGCAATCCACGGCAGTAGCAGATCGTAACACGCCTTCAGGTCAGAGGTAACCTATTGACCAAAATGATAAAGCACTTAACCCAAAAGTCGCATTATGGCATTATTTCAAATGCTCCTATAAATCAGTCACTAAATGAAACGTTACTGCACATAACGACACCAAAAATACACATAAAAGATCACTATAACACAATTTACAAGACAGTGGAACAAATATCAACCGCTCCACCTGATTCCCGCCAAAAACACCCTATTGGTATTCGTTACAATACTCTAGTCTTTTTTTTATACCACTAAGGTGGCAAACAAGCATACGGCCCGCCTGATGGTAAGCGGTTACCGCAGCCTATGGACGCTTGCAAAACCAAGGGTATCACTCGCGCGTTGCCGACCCTAACATTTTAGACGTAAGCTGTGTGAATTTTTACCGTAAAAATAAGATGGTAAATTAAGTTTGCGAATCCTTGTTTTCTTAAAAAGTTTTAAAATTATTTCCAAGTTACAAAATTCCCCGCCCAAAATTATGCTCCAAACAATGTTGTTTATCTGTTCTTAAGGTATTTATTTATTTAATAATTGCACGTGTATTACATGGTATACATACATTATACAGTACTTATTGCTATAATGCACACCCTGTAGGGCACAGCAATTGGGAGGGAGATTCTTAGTGAGTAGAGTATGTACATGATATTAATATTTTACTTATGACTTATTTAAGTTTCATAATTATTTTATATGATAAACCTATTTTAATCATACAAATCAATATATTTAATTTTATTTATCTAATTATCTACTTAGAGGTATTCATATTATTTCTTCTATTATTTTATTTCTATCATCTAAATATTCTTGATATATAAAAACATAACAATATTTAAAGTGGATATTTTTTTGACATAGCATTTGATGATATATATTATGGTCTAATAAAAAACTTGCAAAGTATATCATGTACCAAAGAAACGATGACCATGTTATCTGGCGAACAAGATCTGAGATAAGTGGCACGAGAAGGGTGTATTAATGCGAACCTGACAACAAAAGAAATTTAGGTGTTGGTAGGCATGTACTAGCGGGCCGCGGCCGCTTTGATTTATTTTTCTTGAAAATAAAAAGGCGACCCACAGAATTTATTAAGGTACGTACGCATCTATAATAATAATGGCCTCGATGATAAATATTTCTGCTTCGGGTGAATACTGAATACCAACTACAATGAAGGCATTGGACGTGAAATACAATTTGGATTGAAATACTACGAAGTGTAGATTTCATTTGTAAATAAATTTTTGGACCTTTCCTTTTGGGAACGACGGGTAGAAGATTTATGAATATTTTATTGTATCTATTACATAGTTGAGCTCGTATCTTTTATGGTACCCATATTATGTAACCTAGGTATAACATTTTATGTGTTGGTGCTGAAGCATATCTCGCTCAGAGAATCAGCATGCAAAGTGACACACTCCCTTGTGATTCGTGCTTGGGTCAGGTCTTTTAATTATAGCTACCTAGCTTAATTTCTGTTTTGTGTAAATATTTAAATCTTTTACATTTCATGATATATTTAATATAGACTATCATACATATTGTAGATCTATCGATTTTCATTTTCTTTAGAAAACGTGGGAAATCAGAAACATGTTGCGCTAGATTGTCAATATTGGGATTTTTACTGACATCCTCTGACATCGTCTTCAAGGATTTCGCCTTAAGCCTTAAGATCCAACATATCATACAACTATAGCACCAACACGAGCTAACGGGAATGTAAGGTTGTAAGCAGCTATATTATTATCATGTAGGAAGTGAACCACCGTTTTATTACCAGCTATTTTGGGTCCATGCTATCCCGATATTTTTCAGCCATTATTATCAGACTTATCAAGTTATGGGTTATAGGTCGCGGCACGAAACTCTAGCGCTGACCGTTATTGCGCAGAAGTAAAAAATAAGGTGTCTTGGCGGGGTACAGGGGTGAAGGGCGAGCGTGCGTTGCGCCGATTGGCTCTCCAGTCGTACTCCGTCCCCCGTGCCGATACGACGCTCCGCGCACTTCCAGTGTACAGTCGCGTTCTGAATTGTTTTGTTGTCATCGTTAATTTTTGTTGTTGTTTTTTGTTAAGTTTGTTTTGTTGATTTGTTTGTTGTGTTTGTTAGTTTATTCACTGTTTGATTAAGTTTGAACAGTTTTTAAACAGTGAAAATGCCGAGGCCGAGAAGGAATACTGTTTTGAAAAGACAGGCACGGAAAATGGTGTTTGACGTGCATTGTTTTCTGAAAAGGGAATCGAATGATTTCATTAATTCCCTGAAACAAATTCAAAGTGAAATTGGCGAAGCTGCGAGTATTTTACTCGATTCTGACCGCAGCACTGTAGATATAAGTGAAATAAAACAAACTGCAGAAGTTATTCAGGCGGGAAATATAAAATTAAATAGTATAATTAGTGACTTACAGAAAATTCAGAAAAGGACAGCTGAATCTACAAAGACGTCCATAGCAACGGTAAGGAAAATCTCCACTGAAGCCAATAATTCCGACTTATTATCAGTATTTAGAACACCAGGCAAAAAACGCTCCAGATCAAAACCGGTCACAGATATTGATAACTTTGATCAAGGATTAATAAAGAGGTGCATACATAACTTTCATAGGACAAATAATGAACTTCCCACCGTCGGAAAGTTGAGAAAGAAGCTAGAGGAAGATATAAATTTCAAAGGCTCAGAACGAAGTCTTCGACGAATAATTAAGAGTTTAGGGTTTCGGTGGAAAAATACTGAAAACAATCGAAAAGTACTGATTGAAAGTTCAAATATACGTTTACTACGTATCGAATACTTACGCAAAATAAAACAATATCGCCAAGAGGGAAGGCCCATCGTATATACAGATGAATCTTACGTAGATTCATCGCACTCTGCTCCAAAAGCCTGGACCGATGGTACTACAAAAGGTCTCAAAAAACCTATCTCCAAAGGACAGCGGGTGGTCATTGTCCACGCAGGATCAGAGGCTGGGTTCATACCGAACGCACTGTTAACTTTTAAAGCTGGTGCGAAATCAGGCGACTACCACGACAATATGAACTACGACAACTACGAAAAATGGCTGAGGACACAGTTATTGCCGAACTTACCGCCTAATTCTGTCGTGGTAGTCGACAACGCATCATACCATAATAAACAATGGGACCTTGCACCCACTTCTAATTCCAAAAAA
This sequence comes from Falcaria lacertinaria, assembly GCA_951449985.1. NCBI lineage: Eukaryota > Metazoa > Arthropoda > Insecta > Lepidoptera > Drepanidae > Falcaria > Falcaria lacertinaria. The sequence continues at coordinate 8,454,193 of OX602111.1, read as the reverse complement.
GCTGACATGCAGGGTTGGCTTACTGAAAAGGGCATACAATATGAGGAAACTCTACTAAAACCTCAACTATACAATTTAATACGGGCTAACAAAGATAGATTTAAAACATTTTCAATTGACAGGATACTAGCAGAGCAAGGACATCAAGTGCTAAGACTGCCACCATACCACCCAGATCTAAATCCAATCGAAATGGCATGGTCTGACATAAAGCAATATGTAGGCAGTAAAAATGTGAAGTGGAGTGTTGCTAAATGTATAGAACTAATTCAAGAAAAAGTTTTGCTGATGGGTGCTTGGGATTGGGGAAAGTTATGCCAAAAGGTAAAGGACATAGAAGAGCAATATGTCAAGAGTGACCATGTCGTGGATTTGGTTACAGAAGAATTCATCATTCGCGTTGATGGTGACAGTTCAGAGGATAGCCTTGGTGAGTCTGATGACGATGACGCTGTTAGTGCCGACGACCGAAGCAGCCCTGAGCCGGGGCCCTCAGTAAGCAAAAGGCCCTGTTGGGATACTATTGAAGGTGTAAGACCATTGTCTGATTCGGACTAGATATCGGAAAGGAGAATGCGGTGTCTGATGTCCACACCCTGCCGAACTCGCAGGTTTCTTCTATCCTGAGAAGAAACTTCAGTAGGTTCTTATGTAATTCGGACTTAATATAATTTTTTTTATTATTTGGTATTTAATATAAAAATTTACAAATCCGATAGTGTATTTATTTTTCTACTCCCCATAAACTTGTTAAAAATTATATTGTAGGTAATATGAAGTAATATTTGCGTGCGTGACAGTACCCATACGCAGTTAAGTTCCACATTTTGTTCACCGCTAGACTTACTATTTGACTTTACATTAAAACATTATTTTGCTGTTTTTAACTAAGCAATTAAATTACTAATTTGTATTGCGTGCGCGATGGTACCCATGCGCAGCTATCCCCTCCACGTTTCGCTCAGCGCTAGAGTTTCGTGCCGCGACCTGTACACCAGTTATTATTTGTTCTTGTTAAAAAGTAAGTTCGAAAACTAAAACCCGACTACGGAATAATTACACGCTAAAAACTATAAATACTTGTTGTTTTTATAACGGCAACAGAAATACACATTCTGTGAAAATTTTACTGTTTACCTATTACGGATCATGAGATACACCCCGCTGACAGACAGACAGACGGACGGATAGCGAAGTCATAGTAATAGGGTTCCGTTGGTTACCCTTCGGGTACGAAACCATTATAAGGTATTATTGTGACATTGGAAACAGATACTTAAATTTTATTTATTTGTATAGAAATATGACATCACAAAAAAGTACGCGATTAAAGGACTCGTATCCATGTCGTGAGTAAATAAACTATAAAAATCATGTCGTTCTTATTATTCAACTGTCGTAGGATTTCAGCAGATTTGTGCGGTAATAGGAAAATAATAACCTTAAACTGAGAATCCCGTGTTCTATATTTGAATTTTTAAGCCTCAGTAGTTTTCATCCAGCACGCTGACTGAGTTATTTGATTATTTTAGGATTATTAAGTAAATCTATAAGATTTTAATTTTTACTTCACTCGAAATAAACGTTGTGTGTCATATTTGTTTGTTTTTTTCTCTATGCGTTTCTGTATTGAGTCCGCAATGTGCTTTCATCAATAAATACCTATTTCAAGATGACACAAAGCACATTGCGCACCTGCTCAAGAATATTGAGTACGTGTCATATACCGCCTCAGATGCCGTAATGTGAAATAAGTATTGTGATTAATTTACAATAACCCTCACCTACCTGTGACGAATTAACACATATTTTTAATGCACGTGACGAATTTACTTTCAATGTATGGGTTTTACAAAATGTAGTGAATTTACTTCGTGGCAAATGTACCCATCGCTAGGTGGCAAGAAATGCAAACTGGTAAGCTATTATTATAAGCCTACGGATATTTGCCCGCTTTGTGTATTAACTGGTTCATCAATGATTTTCTTATTTCAGTCATTCATCCATGTTCATATATGACGAATATATTAATGAACGCATTAATTCAATCGAATTCCATCAATTTATGCAAATACATGAATGCTCTGCATTGATTTGGCACGCTTCAATTATAGTGTGAGTACATCTATGTGGTCATTGTTTTGACGGACTGCGGGTCGGGTGTTAGGGTCAGAAACGCGCGAGTGTAACCCCTGGTGTTGCAAGCGTCCATAGGCTACGATGACCGCTTACCATCAGTTGGGCGGTATGCTTGTTTGCCACCTGTGTTATAAAAAAATAAATAATAATCTGCCGACGAAGGTTGCTTCTAGTAAAGCGAAACCAATTAACAAAAAGTTATCTTCAATGTATTTATTTGAAATAAAATGCCAAGCAAAGCGTATAACAAAAATAAAATTATTAAAGCGATGTGATTTTGGTCGCCCCTATTTCATTCCACACGTTCCATGCGAAACGAAATAAAGAATTTTCCGAGCCGCTTGTCATTCAACAAGGATTACATTTATTCAATAGTCTCAAGAGCCGAATCTGGTTTATTTCCAGAAAACATTTAAAAATGTTTTTTTATTACCTAATAAGAAATCGTCACTAACCTTTATTAATTACCAAACATCTTAGAGCCCAATTATAATAAGCCATAACATAACAAGCCCATATTCGAAAAGATATATGACTGTAGAAGCAAAAGCTGTGTGCAAGTGAAGAGTGAAATGGTGCTATACTCTATGCCTACCCTAGATTGCTGACCTGAGGTGTGTGTAACAAATCCACAAAAAATATTTAAAATGAGAGATATGTATTCTTATATGTAACGGATAAACACAAAAACTACTGGACCGATTTTAAAAATCTTTGCCAGCAGAATGATTTATTATCACTGAGTAACATAGGCTATATTATTATGTTGATACGCGGACGAAGTCGTGGGAAAAAAGCTAGTTCCTAATAAATATCATGAACTGAATGATATACAAGTAATTTTATTTCTAACCCACACATTCGTCTTTTTTATAGAAAGTGAAAACAAACAAGTTTGTGACTGAAACTCATTTATCTAGCCAAAAATTTTTTTTTATCGAACTGATTAATGAGAAAAAATAGTAACGTTTCATAACTCCCTATAATATTTTTCTTCTATACTTGTCTTCCCGTCTTATATGTTTATGCGTTGTAGAATAAATGTTTCTTCCTTCATTCGTTCTAACGATTAATGAAGGCATGATTTCGAGGCATTAAAAATGAATTATTTATTTTCTGACACGTGTTTATTCGTCATATTACAGCTCGTACGGATTACTGCAATCACAAATCTACGAGTTTGGGTTGCTAGTTCGGGGCTAGACCCGCGGCTTACGGCAATATTTTACCCGATAACGTCGAACGTTGCTCGCTCTAAACTTTGCCAATTTACATAGAAGATAGATAAAAACCAATGCACATTTGCTCCATTACCAAATTGTGCCAAATGATTATTTAGTACTATATATTTCAAAGTATACATTTCATGTAGGTATAAAATATGTATTTTTACATTTAACTAATTACAAAAAACAGAATTTAACCAACCGACTTTATAGATAAAAGATCTGACCCAAACAAGAATCATGCGGGAGCGTGCAAGAATGCTGGCAGCAGTGCCACGCTGGATAGCAATGCTGATTCTCTGAGCGAGATATGTTCCAGCACGCCTGTCACGGGAGGCCTCAACCAGCCGACGTGAGAACTCCTTAAAAAGCTGAAGAGCATCCGAGCCCCAGGGACCCAGAGAATTTCTCTGAGTCCCTGGACCAAAATGGAAATGCAATTCGCATGGTAATATTTGTATGTTTTTTTTTCATCATAATATTTTATATTTGTTACGGGATCTGCATAATAAAGTTGGACGTTTATTAACTTAATAATAAATTTCGGCGGAATTCAAAACTTAAACAATTTAAAATAAGGCGGAACACGAGTGTCGTCCTCCCTCACTGAATTAATTATTTATTATATTTGCAAATCGAGATACAAGGGTCTGATTAAGTTTACGCTTAGTTAATTTCGTGCATACCCAAGGAAGTACTTATATATTTTATAAAATTGAACGCAAATGAAATTAATTGCAGAAGTTTATCCATATATTAATGTAAGCTGGCACCAAGCTAAGTTTCTCATCTAGTTTGGTTGATAGATAAGTAAATTTGCAATCCTCAATTTGCGAAAAAGGAATTGTATAATTACTGATAAATTCATCTTATCGTTTTTGTTAATGAATTATTTCTCAAACTTACGGCCGGATTATTTTACTTTAATGGGTATTCTATCTAGCGTCTTAAACCTTTCGTATATTTAATCTTATAAATCAACGAATGATTTATCTATCGTATAAATTAAAATATATACATTAGTTACACGCATACTTTATAAAGTCCGTCAAAGTATTTTCGTACTCCAAGCCAGATAATTTATGCGAATGGGTTTTACGCTCCATGGCATTTCATAATCGAGTACCTACTATAGCAAATTTGACAATATCGATAATCGATGCAAAATTTTCACCACTACCAGAGCTTACTCAGTTGAATAAAACCAGTAAATCTTGTAAATAACATTCGCATTAAAACTTAATATTTTCTTCATCCGGCCTATTTACTTAATCTACTCTGAGTGATTAATATTTAATATCGTCAAAAGCATACTTTGCTATCACTTTTAGATACCTACTATATTTTCTAGACACAATTTCCTTAATATATTGTATCAACGTAAAATATATTGAATTTTATTTTCACTTTTTTATGTAACATGTAATATAAGAGATCTGCTTCATTTGTGAAATTCAAATGAAATGGATATTCACTCGCACTGTGCGTTTTGTAAGATCTTTTACATTTTTAATTAAAAAGTGAAAACAGACTGTAAATTGAACCCTTAAAGGCTATTATTTTTTCGTCTGTCTCATTGAAAGCAAGGCAATTTGGATTGTAAATTACTGCATGTTACTCGAAAAATCTGTTCGTGTTTTATTCATATTTTGTTGTCGAAACAAGCTATGCGCTTTCATAAAGATTTCCTAATTAATTAATAACTGTTTTTATGATTTGAAAATCGAGATATCTATAGAAAATTGGGAAACTGGCTGCATTGGACACACGACTACTCAAAATTCAATTTAAAATTCGAAAACTGGTTTTTATTAGCATTGCTGACGGTGATAGTGATTTTTTCTAACAAAAAGCTTCAAAAATATATATTCGATTTTTACGGTTCTTAATCGAATAAAACACCATGTTCCTTCAAATGTTTTCGTATAACTGTGTTGTTTGAATAAAGATGGCATTATTCACTCGTGCCTTGCACGCATTTGGCTGCAATGTCCATAAGGTCTTACTGTTTCCAGACTCCGATTTTGATATAGATAATAAATCTGTTTTAACTGTCTTTCTTTCTTCTATGCTCATGCGTTCACCGTGATATCTATTGATCACTGTACTTTTTTTTAGCTTAGAATAAAACATGGGTTAAGGCCATGAGCCCGAACTACCAAAAACCTAAAATCGCAGACGATCTAAGTAAAAATACTTGTATTTTTTATTATGCATATTTTAGACAATTACTGTACCCGTATGCTACACCGTTTTATGTGGGCAATTGCGCAAAACGTGAATGGATCTAGGTAAGCTATATTTTTTTACATTTTTTTTACAAACAATTATACGTACCAAATTACCTGGGGTTCAAAATCAATTTAATTACGCTTTATAGATTTAGTGCTAGGTATTTGACGATTTATTGAAATTCTTTACGATTTCAGTGGAAAATTTATTAGTTATTTTCTTTTTCAATAGTACACTAGACTAGAAATGAAAGCGGCCTTAAATGCCTAGGATTTAGATTAGGATTTAAGATCTGTATACCTGAACCAACTGTATCGAATGTCTGTATAAACAAGGTTCAAAGGGAAATCTAATGATACCTTTTTGACACGTTTCTTTTATTACATTCATAGTAACCACTGAAAGATGAATGAGTAGGTATTTCTTGCGTCGTAATATTCCCTTTACGTTCGCACATAATGTAGACACGCGGTCGCGTGTCAAGCCAAGTTCAAGCTAGGCGATTATGATTACTGACATTGGCTTCGTTAGAATACAAACATAAGTGGACTATTCTCCAGGGAAGAGATGAAATATCTTTCTCTGTCAATAAATAGGTATCTAACAAACAGACGGCGCCATTTTGACATTCATAATATTAGTAAGGACGAAGGTACATGTTACAATAACGAATAACTATTCAGTAAAGGCACCGAAGCGTGTCAGAGTCGTGACAGTAACAAAGTTTGATCGATCTTCGGAGTTAATCAGGATTCAATTTTGTTAAACAAAACGTTAGACTAATAGTTGGTGAACTTATGGGAGGATTGATTCCAAGTTATCTAAACGTACCTCATCGTAGTAAATAAAAATGCTATCTTTGGCTACATTTCTTGCGCGTGGAATTAACGTTTTAGCTTTCTTCTTATAAAAGTGTTCTGCTGGTTAGAGAAAGTCCCCTTCCCGTTTTGGGTATAAGTTTAGGTAAACAAACAGACCGACAGAGGCACAAAAATTAAAATTCATATGTATGGGTATTGGTAACCTGCAAATAACCTTGTGAAACATCGCAAATTTATGCGACGCACAATTAAATTAAATTCAAATGCAAAAATTATGTACAAAAAATCCAACATAATAATTCTGTTCTAAAATTTCTTTCTTCGCAAGTGTTTTCACCAATTAAAAGGTTGCAGCACTTATACTGCACTCGTCTCCTCTACATTCGTCTATAGTATGTCTATAGTCTATATAGTTAGCACATGGTTGGTGTAGTCATTTCAGTGTATACGTTGTGTAAATTAATACAGGTTACCGCAATCGGCGGGAGTGTGTGACAGAATTTATCGATTGCGGCGTATCAGGCGGCAACAAGTAGAGAGTGTACCTATTATAGATAGGCGCGTTCACTTTTAGCTGTGCATTCGCCTGCGGCCTCGGATTAGATTGATACCACGTAAAAGGTTAAACATTTGTAGGTAAATGGCAAAAGAACTATTACCTAGTATTCGTTTTAAGTACAACAATTGGTTTTTGGATATGAAGTAATCCACGTTTGGTCTAAAAATCCACGAGGCCGGATACCACCATCCTTACAAACACATTTATTCTACTTGAGACCAGGTTAAGGCGAAATTCTGAACCGTCCAGATAATATTTATAATTATTAGCCGTCTTTCCTGCATCTGACACACTAGGAATAATTACTGGAAAGCCAAACTTATTTAAGCTGGCCTTTAGTGCATGACTACAAATTGTACCCAGCTTAAAATTTACATTTATTTCAGTTCTGGAACAATCTACATGGTATACGAAAATCCAGGGTTAAGATTTTACTCCTTTGTAGGATAAAGCGTTTTCCACGCAAATTGTGCCATCTGTGAGTTTATATTTTTAACCTTCAAGAGCAACGGAGGACAAGCAAACAAAACAGCTGACACCAATTAGGACCGAGAAACAGCCTCGGCTGTCAACAATGTCTCGAGGCTTTCGGTCCACTACTTGGACGTGTGTGCTCAACAAAACATAACTCATGAAATTGTCAACAAAATTCATTCCACGCGTACGAAGTCGCGGGCTCAGCTAGTATTTCATATGACGCATTGAGGTGGAGAAATCCAAGGATTGATTACCTAATAATTTATCGCAGATGCCTCCGACTGGCCGTCGGCTGATTTGTGGTGTGGTCGACTTAATTTATTGCCCTGATTGTAATCAATGCAAGAAGAAAACTTCGCTTGTGTTCTACATAACTCGTAGAATAATGTCTTTTCATTTCTTGTTACTATTACTTACCATACTTACGTTGCAAAATAGTGGTGTTTAATAATTTAAATAAGCACGTAATAAAAAAGGCGTATTTTTATAACATAATTTAAGCGAATATATGAAAATAGTTATTCTGTATAAAAATAAATCTAAACTGAGTTTGTTCTAAATAGTCCTTCATTTATGTAGTTCAAAAATAGCATAACTATAAATTTTATACGTGATTCACAAACTTTGATCCTAATCGTATTGTCTCTGTCTGTTATAAACTATAGTTATATCTACGTGACTGGAAAAGTTACATAATATAAGTCTGAGAAATAATATAAATTTGGCTCCGATTTCAACATAAAAAAAACAAAAAGAAAAGGAAAAATAAAGATTTCTGTACAAAGTATATTCGTTTCACTTTCCTTTAATTGTACAATACCTAGTACAATGTTGCTCGGTGACTATTCTTGGGACTGAAAAATGTATCAGGTATAAAATGTAACCGTTCATTTCTCTCAATCAAAGAAAGGAAAATATAGAAGTTTACCTGACTGATTTTGTTTGATCTTTTCCATGACGTTGTGAAACCGTTTGATCAAGCGAGAAATTCCACTGTTTGATTGTGCGAGCTCAAATAAATCGTAAATGAACAGACGAGGTTTAAGCAAGTGCTTTTTCATACAAAGAAATAACATGCATATGGATCTATAAGTACACTTCTTTGCACAACAAGAGAATAAAATATACCTAATATTGTGATCGGGAATAATTTATATACTAAATACTGACCTAGTAATAAATGACACAGGTCAGTTCTACTAATGTACTATTTTATTGGCGGTCTTATAGCAAAAGTGACTTCATCGGAACAAGTCCGGTAGGTACTCCATTATAACGCCCATTCTTTGTCATATAACATTGTTTAAAAATTACAAGTAATTTGAAGCTCTTTCAAATTAAATATAAGATAAGATTAGATTCGAATACGGGCAATACAATATAGTTTGTTGTTGACTGTCTATAGGTGTACCGAAGTGATTACACCGAGCAATGGTCGAGCCTGCAAATAATATGATACTATACAATGAAAACTCTTATTTGACCCGTTCATGTTTAGATTAATCTCGCGTAGCCTGGCTTACTATTAAAACAAAACTAGAAGGAAACCCAATTTCTAAAATTAATTAAAATGTCGAGAGCCGCATCGCTATAGTGCGTATGGCTAAAGTTGGAGATCCCACTCTATGTCGGATCCAGACGGCATCGGAACTTAAGAGGCGATAAAATATAGATGGGGTAGAGAATAGGTATACATACCTTATCGAATAGAAAAATATAACCGAACTCGATCTATTTGTTATTTTACTTGCTCATATGTAAGTAGGTACTACACCCCATTCAATCTTGTATGGGTAGATTTTTAGAATTAATATCACCTATCCATTGTAATTTATACTATTCATTCGGGTAGGCTTATTCACCTCCAATTTTATGCTGACAGTAATTATATCGGCATCCTATGTTTCTATACCTTTTACTATTTTGTATTAAATATAATGAGTAAATTTTTTTTTTTTTTTTGAAATGTTAGAAGTGTGTCTTATTAAAAAAAATAGGTGTGGCACTCGGAGACTACCGCGGTAAAGCTATTGCATAGCATTTTTTATCAACTTATGCAATTATAATTATTTATCTATTTTATTAATGCAGTATTTTTTTATATACCTATATACTTTCTCACGAACAGCTGATTACGGTACTTTTCCAATACAACCAATGCCACCTAAAGGCGGGTTGCTGAACTAAAGAGACAAGCGTGATATTTCAAAAAGTCATTAAAAGTTCTGGTATTTATCGATAGATGGAACTAAAAAGTATCACCGCTGTGCCGGTCAGAGTGGGGGGTGTTAGGTTTTTTTCGTTACGGAATTTTTAGATTCGGTCCCCACGCTCAAGGCCCGCGATAAAAGCTATGCAATAGCTTAAAAGAAACTCGCGCATTCGGTATTAATTTAGAGGTAGGTACGTGTTTCAGGATTATCAGAAACTCCATCAATCAAGGAGATGAAAATTTGGATGGAAATGTGAAGATGAACGCGATGAGTGTAATACAAATACACTAATATTTTGTAAGTAGCAATATACTCATAGTGTCGCGGTAAGAAAAATTTGTTAACCCTTTACCAATAATCCGGATTGCAATATACTGGGATTGTATTATACACGGTAGACCTTGTTGCCAAATGAAAACTCATACATAGTTAAAGAGTTTCCCTTACGGGTGAATCTGTATGTTCACAGAAAGTCGGCGTGACGCAAGAAAATACTTGATTTATTCCACTACTAAGGTACCTAATAAGTATACGGCCCACCTTATCCGCGGATATCGTTTACCATGCGATAGGTATGCTGTTTGCTCTGTCATATTTGTAGAATAAGTAAAATTGAAGGCATTTTTAAATAATGCTCCTACGGCCGAATATTGAAACGCCAGTGGAAACTGAGGCCTATGATTTTACATTGTATTTGGACTATGCTTCAGTTACGTAGGCCTTCCAAACTTAATATCGTATCGGCTGTTTGTGTTTCATAGGCCACGGCTTCTTACCATCAGACAAATCAGGGCGCTGCGCTCATTGACACTTGAATAGTATAAAAGCATACACTGATTAAACAAAACCTAATAGTCTAATTAATAGTCTTAAATATACGTTGAAAAACAAAACACAGGCGAAGAACTAGTAACGGCTTGGATAAAGCAGCCTGAGACTAAATATATTGATTTCTTAGGAATAGTGTAGTTCTTTAATTATTATTATTAGTGAAAGTTGTCGAAATCGGTTCAATAGTTCTAGTCTAGATGTTACACTAAACCAATAAAGATTGAATTGAATTAAAAAACATAACGGAATTTTTAGATAAAGCAATAATTAATCACGGTAGATGGATACCAAGGGGCAAATCCCCGGAAACAGTATATTTTAATTAAACCGTTCTAGCAAATATCATAAATATTAACTATATCAAATTGTTTGACTTACATTTGACTGGGCATATTTTATGAAAATTAAGTTTGACTCTGTGAAATCATTCTTACCTTTTAAGACGATATAGTTTTATTAGTTTCTTTTCGTATCTATTACATTAAAATATTTGTTTATGAATCACATTTAAAGGTCTGAAACAATTCGATGAATATTGAGATGAACATGAAGACGTATCTGAAAAATCACAGGATACATACTGATGGATTTGAAGATCAAGACATTACGCCGTTCCCAAATGCTTATAAACAGTGTATCTAATTGATACATGAAATAAATAGGTCAGTTCCAGTCTGACCTACATTCTTATTTCATTTCGTATAATAACTTTAGACGATTCAGACATGTACAAAGTGAATCCAATTAATCAGAATTAAGTACAGCATATCGCGATTGTGCGAGTAAAAGTATATCATAAATTGGGATCCCGGGTTGACGGGTAATTAATGTACGAAATGTAGTAATTTAACGCTCCTTTCATATATTTTTTACAGATAGTTAAATCTAAACTAAATAATTTATGATATACATATATAAGTAGGGATATAAGTTTATAATACCAGTAATATTTTCGGGCAAATTTATTTTTGTGTGCTTTCGGTACACCGCGTTATCTGTTAATGTTTTCTATTAACTATGCTTTATACTATGTTAAAGTGTATGTAGTTAGCATGGCCTCTATATAATTGCATGCAGTCATTAGTTGAATGGTACGCAGCTTTACAATTCTGATAGACTTGAATATGCTATGTGGATCGTTGCGTTTGGTATTGGAACTCAAATTTCGCCTTAGTGACTTCATATTACATATGCATAAGCATTTTTAATTAATTGTACAGTTAATAAAAGTACCGTAAATTAAGTGCAGTACTTACAGTTTTCCAACAACGTAGTATATCAGCCTCTTGGATCATGATATCTATTATGGTGAATTACTAATGACGTTATGGGATGATCACATTGATGCTTCTTGACTTATTCATTTACATGGCCAATAATACTATTATATCTTTCTATATCTATATATTTAAATGTACGAAAACTATTAAAGTGTCTTTGTAATTATATCGTAGCTAGAACGTGATGAAGAGAGATAAATTAATTACTCAGTCCAGTCATAAATTGCGCCAAGATTATTTTTTAATTCGTACAAACTTGTTTCAAGCTTGCATTGGCCTAATTAGGTTTAAGAATTCATAACGAACATCTAAGGCAAGGAATATAAATTCTTTGAGAACATATTTTTTTGTAGTATCAGTTTATTGTTCAGAATTTGTTATTTGGAATGTATGGACGGTTTAATTAATTATCAGGCAAATTGATCGGAATCCTTTGATGTTTTTCCGCTCGACGAAAACTTTCCTAATCTTAAACCACATTGAGAAAAGACAACAGCACTTAGAGCGAGTTCAAGTTAAAAAGTTTGTGGAAAGTTATGTTGGTTTATTTAATAAAAAAACTTCTCTCGTTAAATGCGGAAATATAAGCACGGAAGAAATCACATAATAATATGTTATAGTAAAACTTTATTTTACATTTAACTAATAGCTTGCTTTGAACAGTTAAATTAAATCTGGCAAAGTTTTCATGAATGAACGGCTTAATGAAGTGTACATGGCTCTGTGCCTAACCAGCTTTGTGTTCATTTCACCGCGCTCCCCAAAGGTCTGTTTATACCGGACTGCGCAGACAAATATATTTTTATACGACTTTAATAATTATAGGTGACGAGTCGGTCAACTAGGTATACCTGATCTATGGCATAAGTACCTACACACAAATAGAGAGACTACCCCCATAGAGTGCCTTTTACTCTTGACTTGCACACCACTTTTGCTTCTCTTACATTTATCAATGTCTATATACATGCGTGCCGGCTCTAAGTCGTCAATACCTTTCGAGCATTGAGTGATTTGGCAATTTGATTTAGAAAGTTACTTAGAGATGGCCTTTAATCCTAAAGTGTTCGTCACCTCGAGAATAAGCTTCAAAGCACTACACGGGAATGCCTCTCCCTATAGGTTTCGGGCAGCCTACTTACTGCTCAGAAGAATTTGTGACTTAGCCTTGTTTTATAGTACTTGCCTTTATAATAATCATAGTCAATAATTTCGACGTTTCTGCGATGCCGTATGTTATAAACGTGCCTTATATCAGTTCCGTGTGACGACCCTACACACGTGAAACAGAGCGAGCCGCAGATCGTGCACGGTATCGTAATTAAGTGATTAATGTCTATTGCTATTAAAGCTTTAACCAATTTACATCACATACACATTTTACGTTATACATAGTCGGTGTGTTTTTTTTGAGTTTACATCTGGGTCACTTCAGATTGGTGTGGGGATAGAGCTGTAGCACTTACTCATAATTAAAATGTAAGTATGATAAATGCTACGTTTATCTCGTAGCAATTGTCTTATAAGCTACGCCGGCTACGATCTTGTAGCAAGCGTAGCTTTCATCTGTTCACCGTAGCACATAAGGTATAAGGACACGTGTCCGTGCGGGAGAACTGACACATGTTTGAGGTTAGCTATAAACCCATTAAATGGGCTTTATAATTTGAGCTGTGTGCCAGAAATGAATTTAAAAAAAAGGTTGTAATATAATTTGATGATTTAATTAAATAAGTTATTTTTTTATTTATGTTGATCTAGTCCACATACACACCGTTTCTAATAACCACACCTAAAAATTCAAATACGTAGTATACAGTAGCAATCCCAAAATGAAGAATTTAATATTAGCTCAATATTATCACATTACAGTGTCAATCCTGATAAGTGACCATGCCATATCAAAAATGCCTTTTACTTTCCGTCTCTAAGAAAAAAGACCTGTTGATATCTCGCAGTTTTCCCGGCATCAAATAATGCCTTAATTAACACGAAGTAAAAGCCTCGGCTTTGTGTATTGCCTACGGCGCGGACGATTTACGAGTGCTATAAACTTGACAATGCCACTTAAGAGGACTCACGGAGTAAGACGATATCTCCATGGACAAGGTTCTATAGTGAAAAAATATACGTGCTATAGTGTTAATTATCTCGTATATTAAGACAACATTGATGATACTACGTCTATAATTAGGCGTATTTAACATCAATAAACTTTTTTAATTGTAAATGGCATATTGCGTTGTATGGTGGTAATAGTGATATCAATTATTGTTATTGCTTCAGCAAAGCTTGAGCATAACATACATAGATCCTTATTAAGGAATCCTTCTAATGAAAGCCAGCAAGTTGCTGGTTATGTATTATTTGAACCTGTATTACAAAACTAGGCTACAATATTTGTGTCGTATTTATGTCCAATTATAAAAATAGAAAAAAAACAGAACGCTTTAAATTAAATATAAAACTGTTGGAATACCGAACAATAAGACAGCTAGAATAGTAATTTACAAAACGTAAATTTTGAAACAGTTTTCTTTAGAAAGCTGCCACGCTAATGTCACACCATTTATAACAATAAAGCATTGGGGCAGATATTTGAAATGTTTAAACTGTCGGAACTTTCCGGTGGTCTGATGAGTATTGATGAAGGGACCGGAGGGCTCAGGGTTGCCTATTCAGAACATTTAATTAAAAAGTAAAAAAAATAGTAGAAACATCAAATAATTTTATATATAAAAAAAACAATAGGAAGATATTTCAAAATTTGGTACGGGCTTCATTTTTATACAGATCGAATTATGAAGCATTCTTTAAAAAAAACGACACGTATCTAAAATTTACTCATATTTAAATCGCATTCCAGAAAAATATGTGTGTCAAATCTTACCTTAACAGCAATATAATCAGCCCGATCTTGAGCACGTAGTTTCCAAAAACGTTACGTACAATGAAGGTGGTTTTAGGTAATTGTATCAACCCTGGGTGGTGTATGGTGTCGGGGAGGAGCAGGCCCGCGCGAGTATCGATCGCTGCGCAACAAGTGCCCGCGCCACGCACACACACACCACCTCGCGATCCTTACACAGTGCGCTTGCACTTAATAAAGAACTGCATACCTATAATTGATGAGTGTAGATAACGTGCGCGTGATATCCCGTTGCAGACTACGGAGACTATTTGCTACACTAACCGCAAACCGCCGGTTAATACCGACTGGATAATGGATTTCCATCATAGTGGTATTAAAAAAAACTTACCTTACTATTCCCACGCCACATCAAGTCCCTTTCATGGTATTGAGACTATTCTCGATAAGGTCTATACCTTATACCTATTTTTTATACCACTATCATGCGTGGAAAAACAGACTAAAATCCGTAAACTACCATTAGTGCTTGTAAACTTAATGTCCTTATTGCCAGTACAGCGCGTTCTCAAGGAGCTCTTTGGAAAACTTACTGGCCGCAAATACTACAAAGGAGCGCCTCAGATTGGCTCTAATTTTAAAGCGCCTTACCCCTTTAAACCTTCTGCTCCAGTAACAAATATACTGGTAGATATTGTTATTGATGAACAATAACATATCCACTTAGATAAAAATAACTACAGTTTTAACACTGCGTCGCCATAATCGCGTGCCCACTGCGGTTGACAATACATAAATGACAACCAAGAAATTTTCAGACATCAGTATCAAGGTGATTAATCAGAGTTTATTCAATATAATAATACTGTCTTGCTTCAGTTATCTGTTATGACGCTATCTTACATAGTGCTGTGACAAAAGTGGTACTAGAAAATATTCTAACTTACCTTTTGTAACACTCACATTACAAGTTTGTTCACAGAGTTGTTAATCAAAGTTCCAACTTCTTATTCTAAATGTCACTGGCTGGCAAGGATTGGTTTGTAAAAAAGTTGTTATATCTTACGAAGTGGCCCATATTAATCTCAGGTATTCATCCAAAGAGTAAAGTAATATATCCTCACCAAAGACGGCACGTTTGTCACGTACCTACAAAATATTTATCGACACAAAACGGATTAAACTATTTACAAAAACATATCTTAACCTACCTACTTATAGATAAAAGATCTGACCCAAACCGGAATCATGCGGTAGCGTGCCAAGAATGCTGGCAGCATTGCCACGCTGGATAGCAATGCTGATTCTCTGAGCGAGATATGTTCCAGCACGCCTGTCACGGGAGGCCTCAAAATATATAAAATTGTGTGGGAAGTAAAAGGCTTCCTTCTGAATAAATTTCCAATGTCCTCTCAGCATAATAAGGTTGGCAAGCGCTTCTGATACTTTTGAGATTGCAGGCATCCACAGGCTACGAGGCGACCGCTTACCATCTCCGAACAGTATATTTCAATGAATTGGATGAGGTGACAATTATGGCTTAATAATTTGTTCTATTATACTTAAATATCACATTGATAAGAAACAAATAATTCCATACATATAAATGTTCTGTTTTGAGCCGAATCATTACTACTTTAAGGCAGATTCCTAAACCAATTTTAAGTAAGAAGAAAGGAACGTCATGGAGAACATAAAAACCGATTTTAAAAGTTTACACGTTTTATTGAAGAGACACGTATTATTTTTTGGTACAAATGTGAAGGTAAATAACCCGACCCTTAGAAATTGTTAAATACAATCTGCACATGTTACGTAAGTAATATTAAGAGTTCATATAAATTGGAAAATTGGTAATTCACATTAATTATACACAAACTACCGTTTCAAATCCTTCAGTGCTCAAGTTCGTGAATATTATTTGCAGAAGTTAATCTCCACATAATAATAATATATTTTTTCAGACACAAGATTAATAATATGTATTAATTTTATTTATAAAATGGCTGAATATTGTGAATTGATCAAAAATATACATCATTACATAAGAACTAATAAAACATATATAACACACCAACTAGATCGAATTAAGGCTTTAAAAAGTAATTATTAATTCTTATACTATGTACAAGTTATCGTCTAATTTGGAAGGTTCTCACTGAAGGTTGTTGAAGATAATGAATTTCATTGATATTCCGATACGTAAAGTTCTTTTGAAGCCTCTTAAATCTTGAAACAGTCTTTTCGGAAAATCAATAAGTCTGAACAGTGATCCAAGTCACAAAACTAATGATTGCTTTGAGGATATATATTTATAGTTAACTTCATAACACGTAGAACAAGTTTATAAACAATTTAGGTGTTTTCAAACTTTTTTCCAGTAACAGTTAGGAGACTTCGTATTGAAATTGTGTGACTTAGGCTCAGCTACTCAATGAATCTTTCATTAATCTTTACAGTTACTTATCTTAATAACTAACACGGAGCTCATATATTTAATTAAGTATTTCTATGAAGTTACCGCAATGGTAGTAAACGATAATATTTTACAGAAAAGATTTTAAGCAAAGGAATTATTTATGCATCAGTTGCTATATCATTCCACATTTAAAAAATATTATAAACAACTATTAACTAAGAAGACTATTTACTAATAAAAAGGCACAATAATAGAATACGAATAGAAATAAAGTCTGAATTAAGCCATTATATAGGATAAAAGGGACGTTAAAATAAAACGGATGAGCGCTCCGTGTCTTCTTGGATTGAAGACTCCGCTGTCCGCAAAAAGTAAACGCTTGATATGCTCATAGGTATGTGTTCCTATATTCGCTGAAATAAGAGCGAATTTGTATTATGAACGTATTATTTGAGTTTGGACTCGTACGGCAAAGTGAAGTTTGTCATTTGACCTAACTTGTCGTCTAGTACGGAACCTTCGGTGCGCGAGTCCAACTTGAACTTAGCTGATTTTTAATTTATTGGTATGGGCATACGGTTGGTATGAGGAAGAGAGGAGAATATACATCCAATAGATACTGTGTTGTGAAACACACAAATATGTTGAAATGAAAAATCTAGTACAAATTATTAAAATAATATTCACCTCCGTAGATCAATCTACAAGTTATTACCTATACGTAAAGTTATTCAAAAAATACAAGAATGTGATATAACATCAAGCTTGACAAATATATTTGTTTTTAAAATAATTTAGGTACTTATATGTAAATACAAATCTTAGAACACATATAAGCTCTGAATTTTGTACGGAAATTATAATAATAAATTAAATAATTTCAATATAAGCAGCATTTAAAGTGATAAGCGCATATCGTTTTCAAACTAGTTAAGTTAAATAATTCCACCAAATACAGTCACAAAAGAGACTCAAAATGGTCTCGTTAAAGTTAGACTGCAGTAACAGTAGTTCCTAACAGATTGTTCCTTCTTCCACACACATTATCATTTTTATATATTTACCAGTTTTTTCATCATTTATCCATTCTGTACATCCTTTTCCTCATTATAATTAAGGACAACCTCTTTCCCTCTTATAATTTACTAGCGACTCGCCCCTGCTTCGCACGGCCAGCGATAGCCATATAAATTAAATACCTACAAAACACAATTTAATTATACATAAAAATCTTCCTCTTGAATCACCCTATCTATTAAAAAAACACATCAAAATCCGTTGCGTAGTTTTAAATATACATACATAGGGGCAGACAGACAGTGGGGAGCGACTTTGTTTTATACTATTTAGTGATTGTTTTACCAATCCCAAATGTTGATTCAATCGACAATCGTCGCGCCGGATTTTTTAACGGAGTAGGCACGTCATCTGCATTTACTTTACTCTCATACCTCTGACATAGGAAGATACCCAGCATTCACTATAAACTAGGTACCAGTATCGCATAGAACAGTGTTTTTCAATGTGTAGGTCGCGACACCCTGGGGGGTCCCGAAGCCCCTTCAAGGGGGTTGCAACTCGCGAAGCTTTTATAGAGGAATTGCAAAAGGTTGGGACAGCTACGGCAGTGAAAAAAAGTTTAAAAAGATTTATTATGAAAAATGGTAACTAAAGGTCATAATCATTTTTATCAAGAAAAAAGTGTTTTACGTACTTAATTATGTATATATCCCTACCCTAATTATGAAAATGAATAAGTATATAGAATTGAATATTTATCACAAAATAAAATACATGAAAAAAAGCAACGGTTCGCGAAATATTCCTTCATACAAAAGGGGGCGTATCATGAAAAAGGTTGAAAAACACTGGCATATACGTATCAACGCAAATACGTATGCAAACCATTCACATTGTTTTTCTTCTATTACTTTTTCATTAAACATTATTTATACTTAAATGGGACTCATTTTATGTTTATTAAACATGCGATTTCAATCACTCGTTCTCCCTGGTCTACTACTGAACGAAATGCGGCTGCCTTTTACAGTTGTGTCACATTGAATTGTTCTCATATGAAGTAGACAGTGCTATAAGATGATGTCTAACACCATACAGCTTTAATATGTATGCCAGGTTTATATGAGTTTTTGAGTTCAGCGCAACGTTAACACGCAATGTAGCAAGTAGAGGGTAAATTATTCTTTGCGTAGTGATTTACATACATACATAAAATCACGCCGATTCCCTTTCGGGATGGGCAGAGCCAGAGAGTTTAGAGAGCTGTTTCTCACTTGATTTGTACGCCTTTTCCGCTTGGCACTTATATGTTTTTCTCTGTCTACCCTTTGAAGTATATTAGCCCGGCGTTGCGATGCCTCTTTTACTTTATAAGTACTAATGAATGGGCGCAAATTATTATTAGATAAAGAACTCTAAATTAAAATATATATGCTTTTAAATTAGTGTGAAGACACGCGCACTACGATTATACGAACGCATAGAAGATGAACAAATAAGGGAAATAATACTATATATGTATTATGTTCGATTATAGTTTTTATAGCCCTTGATTATAAGATTAGTTGTTGCGTGTGCGTATTTGTCGCACAGCACGGCTTACACGATTGCAATTAGAATAGTTTTACAACAGAATAGTTTTACACTAGTGAAAAACGCACCAAGCGGAGAAAATATAAATTAAATGTATTAATATGTATTAGTTTAACAAATTTCAAAAGGTTCTACTTTAAAAGTTTAGTTCGTGAGTTCGTTCATACATGTTAAGGATGTTTATTAATACAAGCTTTTATTCGGTCATCAAGCCGTTTCATTTTGTACCTTTCATAGGAGTTACTGTGGAAATGTTAAATCTCTAGTTTGTGGCGTTATATTGAATTACAAACAGCGGCATTTAAGTAATCAAATAATGCATTATGACAAGAACCAAACATGTATGCCAAATTTCAGCTCAATCACTGGGAAGGACACTGGGAAGTGGGTCTTGTTTAACTTGGAAGATTTGATTACACACACACACACCAAACGGGTGAAACTAAATAAAATCTTGTAAAAACGTTCCGAATTTACGTTAATTTAATTCATTAATTTAATTTAATTTTAAAAAATACGGCCCGTTCAGCTTGCGAGACGACATTATTTATGCACTTGGATCTTAGGTGTAATGTTGCTAATATTTGGCTTTATGATACACGAGACTCGTAAGAATTGCTATACATTTTTGTCTTCTCCTACTCACAAGATAACTTAAATTAATGTTAAGTGTGAGCAAAGTTTATAGAATATGCATAACTAAACGAAAGCGTACGTAACCTTTTAATCATGCACTCTCTTTAGTTTCACGAACATTCAACACAGATGCTTGTGAAGTTTTCCACTCACTCACACACTCACTTTCATACTAAGTGGAATGTATCTGTATCTAAAATGTGCTTCTAACTGCGTATATGAGTTATGCTGGTACATAAAACAGACATGAGACAGTTGTCTACTAAATATTCTTAGCTATCGTTGAAAAATAAATACAATAATAAAGGAATTTGAAATGTAAGAAATTATACTTTGACAGGTCTTGTCAAAGCTAAATCTACTTTGACCAGCAAGCATATCTTAACTTATCTCGGACAAGAGATCAGTTTGGCATCTTTTATGTGTATTTAGTATATTTCCTAAATAATAACAAAGTAAATTTGAGATATTTTTGAGATCTCCTTATAAATGCGAGGCCTCCCGTAACAAGCGAGCTGGCGAATATCTGGCCCAAAGAATAAGTGTTGCCATACAGCGTGGCAACGCCGCCAGCCTTCTTGGCACTCTTCCCCGTGACAGTGATTTGGGACATTTATTTTCCTTGTAATTAGGTTTGTACATTTATAGTTAATAGTGTTTATGTATTAATTCTAGTTTTAGTTTAGTTTATTATTCCTTAATTAAATAGATATAATATTTATGTATAAAAAAAAGAAACGAGGCAAAATATGTAGATATAACAAAATAAATATTATTACAGTTTTCGCTTATATTACTTGTGAGACTGAAAATAAGTGTTTTGTCTTTTGATTTAGCTGGACACAAATACACCACACAACTAACATTGCAGGTACTACATATATATATTTATCATGAAAAGTTATCTATAAAACTAGAAATAGTATCTTACAATAGTCTCCTGTTTCATTACCCATCGTTCTATATTATCACTTTCTTCAGCTATTACACTCTCTAATACTTATTTCTAAAAACACGTAGTTCTGGCGTTATTATTTACTAATTAATCATATACCTATATAATTTATGAAGGTAGACATATGTTTAGAAAGGGATAAGTTTTAATGCCACTTAAATTTAATCGCTATATGTTATCGTAAGTACCGAATTATTATTTTTAAAGTCGGTCGGTACATTTATAGTTGGATATTTAATTGTGATAATTGAATTTTATAATTTGCGATCAAAATTTAATTAGTCATTACGAGTTAAGTGTAAACACAATATGTAGTTATGGGCAATCATTAAAATGATCATAATAATATTAGGTACAAGGAATATTATAACCCGATATAGAAAGAAGCATGAAGTATACCGTATAAGTCGTATCCGTCAAATTTGGACAACTATTATAAAACGTGGAACGATACATACGTACAGAAAAATGTTGTAGGTAGGCATGCATCAAGAGTAAACATGGATATTAAAAACCGCATTTTTGCGGTACGTGATGTTTACTATTGACTTGGACTCTTGTAAAACCACAGCAACCATAATAAGGCAGTAGACATGCCTCTGTTTATTATAAGTAACGGATGATCTATCAAATGCTGGCAGTATGACAATTATGAAAATGAAAGGGAGGTTAATTTGCCGTCGTCAATTTTGAAGAGACAACCGACGCGTATCTTTACAACCCACACTAATTAAAAGAGAAAGGTGTTTTAATGGAATGGAAGGCTTACCGACACGTATTTTTCCATGAAGATTTATGTTATTATTCTCTCAATCCCTATAATTGAGGTCATTCCTCAGAATATATCGCTGTCTCATATGTTTGAGACGAGTGAGACGACCCTATGCTGAACGATCTTGAAACTTGCTCGGCACCACGTTCCTAATTAACCACGTCTATTGCCTTACTATAAGAATATCTGTGTGAGAAACTAACAATACTACTATAGGTTTTTATGAGATCTAAGAGATGACGCACGAGTTGCGTTTGTTGCTGTGTCGCTCACGTATCTGCTGGAGGTGTGCGAGCTGAGCCGGGGAGGGCACGTGGGGCTGGGCTGCGGGCGGTGTGGGGCTGGACCCAGGGGGGCCCTGGGGGCCGGTAGGCAGCGACTGCCGCCGTCGCCGCCGCAGCGCCGGAGACAGGTTATACTTCACCTTAGCTTGCACTAGCAGCTCTTTGAAGATCTGTGACACATTGATGTTTTCCTTCGCCGATGCTTCCACGAAGCCGTTTTCCCAGTCCACGGTCACTACTGATTCCGTTGTGTGGAATTCTACCTGTAATAAAAAAATACGTCAAGCTCGGTGCTGGTTAAGTTACTATTTACAACAAGTTTAATCAACAATGATGTTGGATCAATCTATTGTTGTATCACAATTGAATTGTATCTTATCTTAAACAAATTGAATAAAAGTTTATTCTGGATCTATTGAGGTTCCAGCATAACGTCAATAAAGTTTATCAAATAAATTTCCGGGACCAAACAAAGGCAATTGTTGCATTGTTTTTCTACTAATAAAACAGCACGAGCGTTAGTTGTGGAAGCGCAGTGGAGCGGATATTGGAAAGAATAGTACACACGGCTAGCGCTCACACTGTTCCGGAGGTCTGGAGATGCGGAGCGTCTAACTTTAAGAATGTTATGTCATTTTAACACACAATAAAAACTGCGCTAGCATAGTTGTCGTAGGCATTTGGAATGGATTTTATATCGGTTTTTATGCATATTATGTATTTATCACGACAGAACCACCACAGCCAAAGCATCCACTGAATTTTAAAACTATAGTTAGATTTTAGAAAATCTCTAGAATTTTTAAAAAGATTCCACAACACAAACTCATCTTAAAAGCAAATTAAGCTCAAATTGTATGTACAGATCTTTGAATATTGATATGATGAGAATTGAGTGGTATAATAGCTGATAGTGCTAATAATTCGATGTCAATAGGCAGAACCGACGATAACAAAGTTACGACATGAGAGGCTGACATAAAAATAAATTAAGTGACTGGCATCCCGTCCCGCAGCAGTTTTATGATGGTGTCATAAAGCACGATAGAACAAGAGCCAGCAGATTTCCCCGCAAAATGTCGGACGTTTATTTATTATTACGTTGTGATAGGCGGACAGGACGCGACCTACTACGCTACATTTTCACTGCGAATGACGACTCGGAAATTTCATTTGCTTGCGGAAATACAGTTCTGCATTCATATACCAATGTCGAAGCAGGATATAAAGAGCGCTGATTCAACTCGACTAAGCTTTGCGTAAAATATAGCGGTGCTTTCAGTAAAGTTTCAAATCAAAGAGAGAACGAGTAAGTTTAAAGTTTAATGCTTATTTAGAGTTTCTATTAACATCATATATTTATAACGTTTAATATTTGTTGCACGGTCATGCTAAAACGGTTCAAAAGGTTTAGATCTTTTCATCCTGCAGCATACATCTGGCCTATTGCTTTATATGGTTGTGAAGCTTGGACCATTAAATAAGACCTTAAGAAGCGTTTGGAGGCCTTTGAAATGTGGTTGTACCGGCGCATGCTTTCAATCAGTTGGTCTCAGAAAGACACAAATGTCGAGATCTTAAGGCGAGTAGGCCAGGACCGCAGGTTCATGCAGACCATAAAACAAAGAAAGGTTGCCTACCTGGGACATGTGTTTCGGCACGAGAGGTATGATTTGCTGCAACTTTTTATGATGGGCAAAGTTGCGGGTAAACGCGGTGTTGGTCGAAGAAAAAAATCCTGGTTGAGAAATAATCGAGAATGGACAGGAGTCACAGGTGCTGCTGAACTGTTTCGCCTGGCGAGCGATAAGGAGAAATATTCAGAGTTGATAGCCAACCTTCAGTGATTGGAGAGGCACCAGAAGAAGAAGATCCTGCAGCATCCTCATGGATATTTATATAAAGTAATGTATTAAATCGAGGCTGTCGTCAAATGCTGGTAAAATGTAAGAACAATCCATAAACGGGTTACCCGCTGTGCGAAGGGTGAAGGTAAAATATAGGCGTATATCGTGATGTGTTTATATGAAATACATATTATTGCACTTAACCTTTCTCCAAGGATATAATAATATTGCGCTGAAATAATAACGCTGTTCACTCCGTAGTGACACCCACCCACTTCACGCTCTTTTCCAACGGCTTACTTTATTTTCCTAACAAAATAAGTAATTTATGCAACAAGAAACTTCACAACAAAGAACTAAAGCAAATTATGAGATAAACGCAACATTCATTCTCAAGTAACTTGCTTCCCGAAGAACGATCCCGTATGTGTCAGGAATTATTGATACCAAACAGAAGTCGCAAGAAATGTTGTTATCTAAAAGTTAGAAAGCCGTTAGGGAATTACAAGAAACATGGTACAAACGTGTCGAAGCCGTTAGCAACAGCTGCTTATTGCGTTAATAATAACAAAGGATATTGTAACAACAATATTTTTGTTTGTCGGCGCATTAAGATGAATATTTTTTAATTTGGGCGAATATAACTCACCTGCCTCGCTCCAGTTTCGGCTAGGTCGACCTTATTGCCGACGACGACGATGGGCACAGCTGTGCTCTCCTTAGTCTCGTGGATTTGATCCCTCAGAGTCCTCACTTCGGCGAAGCTGTTCCCGTCAGTGATATCGTATACTAAGATGAAGGCGTCTGCGGACTGCATAGAAAGTGCACGCATCGCCGGGAACTCGTACGCTCCAGATGTGTCCAATATGTCCAGCGTAAGTCGCACACCTGACACGTTGAAGTCGCCGTGATGCATCTCCTCTATAGTCCTTTTGTATTTAGGTGAGAATGTGTTGTAAAGGAACTGCGTTATAAGAGAAGATTTTCCAACCTTAGCCGCGCCCATGACTACGATTTTATGCCGTACAGCATTATTGGTTAGATTGCCGCTACTGGATACAGTATCTTCAGTCCTTTCGGTCCTGTTGACAAAAAAAACTTTGTTCAATAGAACTGATCGGGTCGCGACCATTAACAACTACGCGTCGTTTCTCAGAAGAAGTAATCTGTGTTGTGGAAGAACTGAAAGTAAACGAAGCAGTTCCACGAATATATATTCTGAAGTGATGAGATCGTGTTCGAAGCGTGGGATACGGATATTAAACAAAACGCTTTATGATTTAAAGAAACTTAGTCACAGATTGTTTTATAATGTATCAGTGTATGTTAGATATAGGGAATTAAAACTAACTTGTACGTCCAAATTAAAGCATATTTGATTTAGACTGAAGGCTGCAGTTCCTTACAATAAAGTGTTTAATGTTGGTTTATATTTGCACCGGTGCCGTGTAGCTAACGGAACGCATTTAGTAAAGATAACTATGCAAATAGCAAGACCGTTGTTCTTAGGTAAAACCTTGTGAAAATAGGCTATTTGTGTAATTTATTGTAGCAATAGATAATGGCAAGGATAATGGTGCTCGTTATCGAGGGCCCCTTGGCCGGATCTCGTCTAATAGGCAAACCTATCGTTTGCCAGTTCTAGATGTACGCCTTCATTTTAACACCTGCTTACCTTCAATAAACAACATAATTATGATATTACGCACCCGTCGGCAACTTCTTGCTGATAGTATAAGAGCTTGACATATCAAAAGATGAATCACCTAAGTTATATTATAGGATAAATTGGTGTTTAGAATTTTCTGGCACTTTGGGAAAGAGTGTATTGTCAATATTTAAATCTTGTCTGCCTATTATATATCACTTCGCGGTTTTCACATTGATGGTTCTCATTTCGGGTTTAACCTTTTTTTGTTTACATTAACTCACTTCATGTGTAGAATAATTATTACTTGTATTACAGAAAAAAAGGTAAGAGATCATTCATATCACGATCATAGATTAAGCATTGCTATCCGACCTTCTAATGAGTTACTTGGCACGCTTACGGGTAATATTAATTTGGATAAAAACAAATAATTTCGCGTAACGAACGGCAACGTGTGAATGTAGTATCATTATACTACTGATGTTGCAAGCATTTATAATAAAGCACATGTGGTGATTTAAGAAGGTCAATATATTACCTATATACATATATGCTAGGTAGGTACTCATACAAGTTACTGTTTGTCAGTATACTATGTCACACTATGATCGTACGAGGGTAGGGTCTTGTAATTAATATTTAAATTACCACATTGCTAAAAGAAAACTTTACAAGACAAAGTACTGTAAAGAAAAGAATGTACAACTTCTAATTCATGTTTCTATGTCTAGCGGTAGTAGTTTTCAAATGTCGCTGATTGCAGGATTGTTTCACCTCTGTATCGAATTCTGCCGGTATGCAGCCGCTAGAGTTGAATAACTGATTTGAAGCATGTGTATTGAACCTCAATTATGTACATTTGCATGCCGCACGCAAACTGAATGTGATGCTATAAGCTCATAATAGACAGTGTACAGAACCACAATGTTTAGAAAACACGCGGGACTGCGCATTGCCAGAATTAGGTTTGTTATGAATCGGCCATTGTACCTACTCATTCCGTTTCGGACTTTCAAAACACGTTTATTAGCTTCAATTGTATATTATGTATCTATCAATGTAACGGAATTCAACTTTCAACGTATTTTTCACCAAATTCTAAACTACGTTTGTATACGTATTAAGGACCGACGACAATACCGCTATAACTACGACCTAGTGTACTGACCTGGATCATGAAGATACATTTTAAGCGAGTTTTTGAGTTTTGTCTTAACTTTTTTTTAATGTGTAAAGTTAGAAACATTAAATACGTTTTCTGGTAATGAAAACCGCAATTATATGTTTTCCTAAAACAGAAAACAAAAATGGGTCGTATGTTTCCCGAAAAAGCAAAGCAAAGTCTAAATCTTTACGCGGAAATTGAATAACTAAATATGTATGTGGGTTCCCTTCTGTGCATAAATGAGCATTCATAGTTCTGTGGTCCATATAAAGTAGTAAGATTACAATAAAAGAGGATGTTATCAATAGACAGTAACTGGAATTGAAAGAGAAAAACAAATTGCGCCAACCCCAAATAAGGAAAAAGGGCAGGAGGTTTAACAAATCTACGTAAGATATTTTATATTAAGCTGCATTTTTTTTTATTATATGAACTTTTTAGTACAAGCAAAATATACAACACAATAAGAAAAAGAGAAAAAAAATGAATTAAATAACCGTCCCATCAGGCAGGAGGTTGCCTAGAATTCCGGCTGTATTACCCCGCTGTATGTAAATGTTGATACTATACGTTGTAAAAAATACGTTCTAGTGTTCTATCACCTTGCCATTAGATTCTAAGCATAATATTACCTATGTTCGCACTTCTTAACTTTGCAATAATATGCAGACGTGGCCTTATTAAGGTAACAAGACACGACACTATTACAGTACTGCGTACAAGTTCTTATTGCACGTTACGTAATATGTTTCAGACAACAAAATGGCAACCTGCATACGTCTGAGAAGAAATTTCGACGAGACCGCTGGTCTAGTGGTTAGTATACCTGACTGCTACGTTAGAGGTCGTGGGTTCGATTCCCGCCGGGGCAAACATTTATGTGACAAATATGTTTGTCTTGCGTCTGGGTGTTTGGTATGTATTATAAGTATCTATTTACAAAAAAAAAGTATATAAGTATTATATCAGCTACTGGTTCCCATAGTTCAAGCTTTGCTTAGTTTGGGGCCAGATGGCGCTGTGAGATAATGTCGAAACATTATTATTTATTTATTTAAGGACGTATGTAGTGCCCAAGAGACGATCTGACTAACCATCATGTCACGTTGAAACCAAATTATCCTCGGTGGAATATGGGTGTCGTAACACTTCTGCCTACCTCTTTGGAGACCAGTGTGGGAAGGCATGAAGATAATATATTATTGTATTCTAAAGATCTTTATAACTTGTAAACAAACTAACATACTCCATGAAGTCAATTAGGACAGAATCCTCAGAGAGCCACTTAAACCTTATCAAACTAATCGAATACGAATGGAATGAAAATGATTGTACACTAGAGGAGCTTGTCTCTAAATTTTGGAAGAGGGCGCGAGAGCGTCTGTAGACGTGGTTATTGGCACTTTACGAGCCAAACGCTTTATTTACCAGCGGGCGGGCACATATTAATTTTATTGCCCTATTGGATCCAAGTAGTTCCAAGTGAACGACTGCTATACAGGCGGCAACGGCACCATTGCACCAAAATCACCAAATCAGAATTAACCTAAATGATACCATTTGCTTAAGTGTATTGAGTAGATTATTGTGTGCTAAGAAAAGATAATTTAGTCGGTGATGGTGCTTTTGTAATATCCAAATATGGTCTCGGGAATGACGCCATAATTGGCCCTTATGTCAAAGCGATCTCGCATGTCTCGCTTTTAATTTTATCAGGCAATCACTATAAAACAATCATCGTAAGAAATAATCTCAAGTCGTAACATTGCAGTAACTGTGTCCAGAAATATTCAGATTATCATACATAATAAATATTCAGCATAATGTGTTGAAGATTGCCATAAATGCGCGGGATAGTTCATGAAGACAATGTAAACAGATTTAAGATAATAAAATATTTGTTTTGTAATGGTGGATAAGCTAAAGAGAAATAAACAATGTTGGCAGTATTACAAGCATTTAGTTTCGCAAAGGAGAATAAAAAAGGAATGTAGGTAGGTATGTCCTAAAATATGTTACATTATTTAATTGATATACCGTTATAAACATATTTGTAAGTGAATAGCCAAATGATGGCATGGTTAACGTATTAACACTAATTTATAAAAAAATATAAGTTTTGGAATTTTTTAAAATATTACGAATTCGTCTCGCATCGGTATATTTATTAATCTGTGATAATGGTGGAGCAATTATTTTTTTTTCATTTTTCTATATAATGCCTAGTGTCAAGCGTTCTAATGCTTCTTGGAGTTTCTGGAGACAATCCACGGCAGTAGCAGATCGTAACATGCCTTCAAGTCAGAGGTATTGAGTATTGACCAAAATGATAAATTACTTAACCTAAAAGTCATATATATATAGCATTGTTTCCAATGTTCCTATAAATCAGTCACTAAATTAAACTTTACTGCACATAACGACACCAAAATTACACATAGCAGATTACTATAACACAATTTACGAGACAATGGAAAATCTAAACCACTCCGGCTGATTCCCGCCTAAAACTCCAATCATCATTCTTATCTTGCATAGCAATACTGCCAGCCAGTATTTTTTTATATTGTGTAAAAAGTTTATGACTGGTGCTGGTAAATAATGTCACTTATTTTTTTTGGTTTGAAATTAAAGTTTCTGTACAAACTTTTTAATTAAATAAGTGTAATAGGTAGTAAACCGTTTTAGAACATTTTCACTGAAAACTTCTTAACCAACAACATTTTTGGCTAAGAAATTGCTGCAGGCGTAAAAATAAATTGCATCTTGTTTTTGAATCTACGCCAATTCTTAGACTGTTATTTTTGTTGGGTTCAACGACCGTATATTCAAAGATATTTTGTATTGTGCTTACATATTTTTATTAATTAAAATATTTTTGCATTTTAATTGCATGCTTTTGGAGGATGAGTTTAAAAGCCTACGCAATACCGTGACATTAGAGCATGCTATCTGTCAATCGATTGAACGATTGTTTACAGTGGGTGTGTGTCGCTATAAGTAGATCACTATCATTGTGAATTTCTGCCAAAATAACGATGAATGTCAAAACAAAGTGCTGCTACGCTCGATAACCGTATTTAAACAAATACTTCGACTTGTGAATATTGCACGTGTGAAAATCTATTTTCCCGGTCCTTTGAATGGCATTAATTTTTCTACAGTGCCATAAACATTTAAGGATCTCGGACTTAATAGTATAGATGGAATTGTGAATCACTAACGCAATATAGATATAATTTGAAACTTTTCAACTATCTCTGTAAATAAATTCTATATATATATAATTATACTTAAAAAATCGCTTAATTTTTTTTCCGTGAATTCATAAAAAGGTTTACAAAGCTATGTATGTTTACATTGTAGACTGGTTACATTGCAGCTGTATAGAATTTCTCAGTATAAGTTCAGTGTACGGTCGTTTATGACGTATCTACGCCGCTCTTACTTTGTAACATGGTGCTATTAACCTCTTATTTATCAAAACCGCTGTGCTTTTGTGTTGCAGCCTTAAATTACGAAAGCAAAGTATTATTTTTCACCATGTCACCTGGTGCACTAACAAAGCTTTGACATAGAAGGAAAATTTTCCTTTGTGTAATTATTCCAGAGGGTGCAGTGCTGTGCCTTTTTAGTGCTAAAAGGATTTTCTAAGTAAAGAATTGTTTTTAATATGTAAGTGGCTTATGTTAGCGTATGTTATGGCATTTGGTCTTTTCTGAAATAAAATTTGCGTATTATTTTTGTTAGAACCTCCCATAAATTCTATTAAATCTTACTTGATAC
Organism: Falcaria lacertinaria; assembly: GCA_951449985.1. Taxonomy (NCBI): domain Eukaryota; kingdom Metazoa; phylum Arthropoda; class Insecta; order Lepidoptera; family Drepanidae; genus Falcaria; species Falcaria lacertinaria. The sequence continues at coordinate 8,423,418 of OX602111.1, read as the reverse complement.
AGTTCGAAAGTTTACATTTCAACTTAAAAACTGTAATTCCTTTAACCCGGTTCGTGAAGTTTCTAATCTTAATCAAATCAAAACAGATCTATTCCCTGAAATATATATGCATAAATACTGTATTTCGTGATCCAACAAAAGTATCAAGAAAGTACCGTGTGATTTCGTGAAATTATATGCATATCCTATGAAACGAGTTTATTTTATGTATAAAGTAATGTATACATAAAATAAACTCATGTAAAGGGATAGGCTTTGACCAACCACATAGTTAGGATTCCAGTCTGGTACATTCGGTTCTGGTTCGTATGTCAATCATAGTTGGTTTTAATTTGTGCTGGAAATGTCTCGCTCAGAAAATCAGATTGTGGCAATGCTGCCTGCATTCCTGGCACGCTCCCAATAAATTCTGTTTTTTGTAAATAGTTAAATTTTATGTTAATTAATTGTAAATAACAAATTACGCACTTGACATAGTATCTAATTGGAATTATCTCAATAGATAATATACCACAAGACAATTTGTATTGTGTATGTCTATTTGCATAGTCAATCATATTATATTGTATGCGAAGCCCCTTATAGTATATATGAACACTAGCTTTTTCCCGTGACTTGACCCGCGTATGAATCTAGATCTCGACAACAACGTCACCTACTGGGTCTAATTGTAACAATTGTTGTATAATATGTGAATTTGTAGTTTAAATTATTTAAATCAAACGTGTATATCTTGAAGATATTTTTTATTGTAAGAAAAGTGACAGTACATTTATTGACTTAATAAAATCAAAATTAGAACAACTTTTTCTAATGTGCCAGTACGCGCACAACAATGAATTATCCAGAAGACCTTATAACTACACAAAAATACATCAAAGTTAGTCAACGCTTAGGAGAAGAATTACGAACACACCCAAACTAGAATTTAACATACACACATAAATTATACATTATGTATGATCACGCAAAGTACCCCTCACGGGGAAGGCAGAGAGTACATATAGAGCGCTATTTCACTCTTGATTTACACCGCTATTATGCTTCTTTTACCTTCATAAATCAATTCATACCGTTCCATCATTGAGTACTATGGTAATTTGATCTAGAAAGTTGGACCTTGGCCTTCCACGGCTTCTATCACTCACATTCGCATTGTATATCTTTTTTGTCAGTCTTTCATTACTAACAACAAGGTGTATTATTAATATTTTTGTAAAAAAATATTGCAAGTCCACTTTTCAACTGCGATATCTCTCGAAAATATGCTAACTAGGCTGAAGAATATAGCCTAAGTTTCTTAAGGAAAGTGAAGCATTTGTTTAGTGAAATAATTATTTCAGAATTTCCATAGATTACCCTGTACAAACAAACAGATCAATATTAGTATTATTAGTGTAATCTAGTATCTATTATTGATCTTTGTAATATTAGTATAACTAGCTGATAGAGTACTTTGACTTATAGCTAACTTGAGTACTTAAATTTAAGATAAATAGGCCATGGGTGTGGCTTAGGACTAGTTCAGTGACTATAGATTGGCCTCCTAATTAGACGAAAAATTAAGTTACAAAATATATTATTATTTTTGTTCTGTCTTCTGTAAATAGTCTAATCCGTTTTTGAATAATTGTATCTATTATGTAACACAACTCAAACTGTACCTACTTACCTGCGAAGTAATATTGTAAATATGCCACTCACAAGCCCTGGAGGCTTAAGTTGCACTGTAAATATAACTAAAATGTCGATTATGTATCTTGGTAATTTAATTAATAAAAAAAAAAAAAAAAATAATGATTTCAGTAGTAAACTAAACACTTAAAAGCCATTAACTAGACTTTTGAACAAAATCAGTTCTAGGTAATATTCAAAGTGGTAAAGCGTTATTTCTTAGTAAAACACGTTTATATAAAAGTTTACTTATTTTATTAAATTACCACCCACACAAATTCTTTTTACTAATTTGTAATTGACCTTCATAAAATAATGACTATGTAGTATTTAAATAAAAAAAAAGATCAACAATATTTTGGAGCTTTTACTTAACTATTTATTTTATTTAAACATCACAAAAGCAGACACAATAAACTAGTCGACCGCAACCTCAATAAATGTTTTGTTTCAATCAGAAATATTCCTCCAGGATTCTGGTTTCAAAAAGAATAAGCGGATTAAAATACAGACAGTATTATGTTATTTTCGAATAAATAATATAATTAGAGAAGATTTGATCCCAGATAGAGTAAATTTTACGTTTGATATTGTCGAAAAATATTGTACTAAGCTCAAATTTTACTGAAATGTCATAACATCGCAGACGAATAAAGACAGTTTAAACTAAACGAATCAGATTTTACGAGTCTGTGCTCCCATCAAAAACTTAGAAGACGGTGCTGAAACTAATCCTTAGTTTCAGCACCGTCTTCAAACTAGGTGATGTAACATTATTTTAAACTTTAGATGTGTTACGGATTATTTACGTACTGTATGTTACTTTAACAATATATTATATGAGTTTAAATGTATTGTAGTAAACTAAAGAAGTAGAGCCGTGGTGGCTTTGTGGTATCAAGCGTTGCCTGCTATCCTAGCGACGTAAGTTTGAATCCTACCGGTCTGTACCAATGAGTTTTTCTAACTTAAGTGTAGTGATTAGTGACAACACGAGCTTTACGGTGAAGGAAAACATCGTGAGGAAACCTGCATACGTCTGAGAAGAAATTCAAGGACGTATGTAGTGCCAAGAGACGGCGACGGACTCACCATCTATCACGTTGGTACCAAATAATCTTCGGTGGAAAGTGACCAGGAGTATTTAGACAAAATTGGGCTTGAGCATGTCATGCTCACTAAGCACACATCCCTACATGGTGGTTGCAAAGTGCGATGGCTGCATTCGCGTCATACTTATGAACAGGTGCTGTTTGTGGGGGATGGTCATCAAACCTTTTTGTTTATTACTACTAGCTTAGATTTAAATTTCAATTATTATATTCGTATTAATGTTTGTTGTTAACGCTTTTTATTTTTTGTATTTTTACATATCTATATGTATTTCTTTTGTTTTTAAAAGAGTAATTACTGAGTTTCTTGCCGGATTCTTCCTAGCAAGAAACGACCTTCCGAATCCGGAGGTAGATTCTGACGATTTGAAAGACTGAAAATATTTATTGTTCGCACTACTCACCCGATCAGTAGTGCCAAGCGTAAAATTAACTATATAAAAACAAACTTAATACACGTATTAATAAAGAACATCTGTATTTCTACATAATATACATTATATACCACCAAGGTGGCAAACAAGCATACGGCCCGCCTGGTAGTAAACGGATAGCGTATGGACGCTTGCAACACCAGGGGTTTCACTCGCGCGTTGTCGACTTTACGTTACGACGATGACGAAATTAGTCAAAATAACCTGAAGCAAAGTTTAGGATTTATTTTATTTATAAAAAAGTATTAAAGAGTAACATGAAAACTCAGGCACGCCAAAATGTATAGATATAATATAGCTTTATCTACATTATCGCCCACCTTTCACGATAACGAGCGAACCTTTCATGGTCATGTAAGGACAAAGCTGTGAGGCGAATAAATATTTGCATAATAAATAGTTTTTATTAACGTTTTATGACAAGGGTTAATGAAATAATCATTAATCCTTGTCGTAAAACGTAAACATCTTTGTTGGGCAGCAAGTCTTAAGTCTCTGATTTGTTAATATTGCGTGTCGACGCAAAGTCACTCTAGGAGACGAAGATTCGCTGTATATAACTGCATGCATTTATTAGGTGATAATATGAGCCATTAATAATAAATTACAAGATGTTGAAGGCGAGACTTCGCCGATATTAAATACAAATATAGTTTCTTTGAACGCTGAAGCATTTGTATCGAATCGTATTGCAGACAATTTAGATTCGGTACCGTCTGTAATAAAACACCAATGGAATGCTTTATAGATTTTCAAGTTATCACTTTGCTTGGGTATTTTCAGTTTCTTGGAAATATACACTTTGTAGAAATTGAAATTGTATGCCTGCTATATGCGTATAAATGCGTTCTAATAAAGTCCACTCGTGGACCCAGAGCTAATTAATATTAGTGGACACACCAGATACATTGTTAATTTTCTACATTGAACCGTATTTATCTGGAAATACAATCCAATAAATTCCTTTTTTCTATACCACTAAGGTGGCACATAAGCATATGCGGTCCTGATGTCTATCTGATGATAAGCAGTCACCGTAGCAATATAATACCAGGGATATCACTAACGAGTTGCCAACCCTGTTGTTGATGAGGATTCACTGTGATAGCAGCATTACTACTAGCCCAGCGTATCCTCGTGGAATACTGGCAACCTTACATACCACAGAAACACAAACACACTGTGAAATAACACTACATCAAGTAGTGTTATTTCACTGCGGTCTTCTGTAAGGTGGAGGTAAAGTCCCCAGTGGGGCGGCTCCAATATTAATGGGAAAACCTAAGGAGTGGGAGATCCCAAGTCGCCTTACCTATCTTTTATATATAACTTTATAAGCATATTAAATGCTTGGAATATATTACAAGTCTTAAGCTACAATATTAAAGTATAGTCAAGTATTGTTTACTGAGCTAAGCATAAAACATTATTAAAGAGCGTCGGCGTGCTACAAGCCAACTGGCTGCACAATGGCATAAAATTGTATTTGATGAAGAAAGAAATAAAATAGGCAATCTGTACAGAAACATGAAATTTTGAGCATTAATTTCTCATTTATAATATCTATATCATTAATATTATTAACAGGTGTGTTGTGTGTAAATATATCTAGACAAAATTAACTAAAAAACACAAATTAATACTTATTATAAATATTAATACGGACGTTATACGTAATACTTACGTAATAATAAAATAGTAAGAAAAAATACGTTATCCTTTTTTTTTCTGACAAGACCAACTTCTTTTGTCCAGCGCGCAAAAATAGAAAAAAGGTTGGTTTACACATGGGCGTAAGCACTTAGTGTTATCCCATTTTCTACGCTGGTGAAGTCGCAGGATTAAGCACGAAAAGACGAGAGATTCTGACTTTCATCCTACTATAATATTATATATGCGAAAGTTTGTGAGTATGGATGGATGGATGTTTGTTACTCTTTCACGCAAATACTCAACGGATTTGGATGAAATTTAGAGCACAGATAATTTATAACCTGGATTACCACAATCTTTTTATCCCGGGAAAATTGTAGGTTCCTCTGAGATTCTAAGCTCAACGCGGACGTAGTCGCGGGCAGAAGCTAGTTTGATTATATTATAATGCGATTTATGAAAGTAGGCATGCAAAGCCTCTGTTGTCAAATATTGTAAGTACCAACGATACATGTGGTCAGTAGCTCTGTCAATGTGATTAAGTTAGTTTCAAGCCGAGCGCGATACGCTTAGCCTTGGTGATAGTTCAGAGTAGAAAATATGCTACCTACAAGTGATAGAGACGATAGACGTTCTATTTATCAACTTTAAATTGATATTGGTACCAATTATCTTGTACGAAATTATTAAACTAATCTAATTTGCCATGCGTAAAACTATTGCCATCCTTATTTCCACGCACACGAGGAAGGGATAGCAAGACGTTTTAATCCGATCAAATAAGTTTATTTTAGTGATTTTGTACAGAATTGGCACCATTAAACAAGTATGGTTTGACTTAAACGGCAAATTACAGTCTTGACATCTTTTCCGAACCACGCCTTTAGCTTCGACGTAATTGAACGTAAATGATTTCCGCTCAATTTGAACTGAACCAAATTACAGGATCACTAAACTGTATTAAATTACACCTAGCTACGTTAACGTTGAGATCTGAGAAAAAGTCTGTCAAAGCGCCCTTTAGTCAGAATTATTCTTTGCAGAGGTGAGGGCAGAAAATTGCTTTCACAATTCTGATAACGAGCTCCCTTCAAAGAGGAATTGATGTCTCATGGGCTCAATTCAGATTTTGTGACAAGAATACCTATCACAAAACGCTCACATAGAAAAATATTTAGACGATTATTAGGCAGGTAGAGGAATTTATTTTTATACTATTACACAGATCAAATAAAAAATCTTGACAGACAGACGGACAACAAAGTGATCCTATAAGGGTTCCTTTTTTACTTTTAAGGTACGGAACCCTAAAAGGTAGATGGAACTCTGCGAACAACGAAGTGACGTCAGTTTTTGAACATGTAGTGCGTGGGCAAGGCGTAGTTTCTTCGTATTCGTTGTAAGTGTGTTCATTTACTGTGTATGTATAAAGCGTAGTTTTAACCAGCGTCACTTCGTTGCTCGTTCCATCTACCTTTTTTATTTGATCTAAGGTCTATTAATGCTATGAGATTTATGTTTATTTTAAATACGACTCAACTAACAAAAAGGAGTCTGACAAAAAGCTTGCATCGCCAGCGGTAGAATTAAATATATCTAACAAAATTTTTTGAATTATTTATTTATAAATTACCCGCAAAAACGTACATTTTGTAGAAAGCTATATAATTTCCTTAAGAATAAATATAATATTAGTGTCTGTTGTTTTCCATATACAATTGAACTGTGCCAAATTTCATACTCTGACGCCCGCACAATTTTCGTCAAAAGGAGTACAAATTAGTATTAAAATTATGATAATGTTATATTATTGTATAATAAAACTATCCCGGAAAACAGGCCAAAGTGAAAAATACAGGGTATATTTTCCTATCAGACATAACACGGACAGAATCATAGACATAAGCTAGTAAGTAAAAAAGGCTATAAAGGACAAATAATAAGATTTTTAATGTCTAACGCGTACATGGCCGCATTTTATAGACACGCCGATGTGCTACGTAGTAAAAAGTTAATTCGAATGATAAAATAATTTTATAGCTTAACATTACGACGAATAATTATCTTAATCAAACTGTAACCAAGCCGCATTTGTTAAACTAATATACCTCGTAAAACTTTGTGGGTACTCTGTAAAAGCAAGGGTCTACGACGCGAACCCAAACAAACCTCTACGAATTGCTACGTGACGCGACCCACTGTCTCCGTGCGCTACGAGATTTACCTACACGTAGGAATAATATTTATATCCTTTTGCATAATTAAAAGGTGTAATTAACCTGTTTAATGGAATACTCACCTGTGGGGTTTTCTCTCCTCCTCGTGATCCTCTTTCATAAACGACGGCTGCAAGCTGAACCTGCGACGGAATTGGTGTCTGCCCTTCATATTGTCAGTTTTATCACTTAACACATAATACGATGCGGTACGTTTGTGCACAAATGTTGCGAGGTGCGCGTAAACAGTCCGATGCGGGCGCGTAACGTGCGCGGTGCTGAGCGGGCGAGCAACGAATGGCGGTCGGCCGGTCCGGACACCGCTTCGCACCCTATACTACGCATCTTCCGACCGTAATTGGTCTAGCAAGTAATATAGAAAAATAAAATATGTCCGTTTTTATGTTTGTCTTCTATTATCTCGTCTATTTATCATCCAGTAATTGGTGAGTTGTGCACGCGGGTCCGAAGGTTTCTGTCAAAAACTATGTATTTATTTATGTCTCCAGAATACACTGCTATTAAGATCGAAGATAGCTTCAGTTGACTATAAAACTATTTTAATAATAATTAAAACTATGATTTAATATTTAGGCCACATCAGTTCTTTCTAATAAAGTTAATAAGTATCCAGTAATTATACTCGCAGTTAAACGAACATCTAATGTACCTGGTTGAATAATATTACTTATAGTTTCATTTGAGACAAAACTTACAAAATAAACACTTATGTATGTATTTTAATTTTATACACCGTGTTTTTTTCGTCTGGCATAAAATGGCTACAACTACTAAAGGTAGCTGACTCATTTATTGTATGCGTCTTTGGTCTTAATTAATTATTATTAAAATTTTATGCTACTTTATTAAAGCAGTAATATTTTATTGTAAATGTCTGAGTCATTATTTGTATTTAAGTTTAGTTATTTATTTTATAAACTGTTTCAACCTTTCAACCCTGCTTCGTTCAAGCTTTATCGCAATCAAAGTAGACAAAAGAAGCTAAAATGTTGAATAGTAAATTATTTTCTTAGTAGCTTTTCTTTTAAGAAGTAGATGAATATTTCAATAATTCAGCAATACAGTTCAAACTCAAAGACCTTACACAAATTATTTTTATTTCTCATTAAAATCATAAAGGTTTTCCGTCTGCGAGTTTATTACCAAGAAAATCATAGTCAATTTTATCATGAAGGTTCTTTAAAACATGGAGAAAGACGTAAAAGTAATATTTATGTGGCGCACAAATTAACACCAAAAGCAATACATACGTTTATTTCAAATGACAAGCGAATAAGTTTAAAAAACTTGCTCATTCAGTGCTATTTTTCAAAAAACGTCGGTACTTGCAAAATACATGCAGAATAGAGATATAAATGTCCGCTTGTCGCTTTCAAATATATTTAAAATATTAATAGAAACCAGAACTTTACCTACTCACTTATATTTTGAGAGGTAGGGCGAATTGGGACCTACCGTGGGTTTTCCCATTAATATTGGAGCCGCCCGACTCTGGACTGTACATCCACATGTAGTGTTGTGTTTCTGCGGTAATTATTGCCAGTGCTCCACGAGGATACCCTGCACAAGTAGTAATGCTGCTAGCATTAATAAAAATCAAAGCTATCATAGAGTCACATGGAAACGTACCAACAGTGCTGGCAGCATTGCCACGCTTGATAGCACTACTGATTCGCTGAGCAGGATATGATCCAGTACGCCGGTCATGGGAGGCCTCAACCAGCCGACATGAGACCTCCTTAAATAGTTTATGAGCATTCAAACGCAGAAAGTATGTGTATTAGACCAAGCATATTTACGGGTATTGATGCACTCCTGCTGAACAGCAGCAGTGCTGTCAATAAATTAGAAACTAATTCAGTTGTTGATTTAGAGAATCGCCAGACTATTACTCCTTTTATTGCAAAAGATACAAGTTGACAAGGTAAATGTAAGAGTAACAAAAAGGAGATGTTATAGACCCTCTGTAGATTCTTATAGGCAAACACGCCTGTTGCTCCGGCGAGCCTGTGTGTACAAGAAGTGGATAAAAATGTTTGCTTAGTTTCAGCAAGCTCTTTATTCAAGGCCTCCAGTAAATCATCGGCCGGATTATGTATTCGCTTGGGAAAACTCTTCGCGCCACCAACGTAGCTATACAGCACTATATAGCACACCTATCTATTGTAACTAGATGGGTTTTTTATCGTAAGTCTTGCAAAACGTACTATTAGGGTGCGGGGAGAATGGGGTGGCCCGTAAGGGTTGCTGATAATGACTTATATTGGGCCATAAACCACGGAATAATTCTGTGTTTGGTAAACAACTTTATGTGTACTACGTTAAGTTTTTATATATATATTGTAATTGTGTATTATTTTCTTCTACAATAAGTCCCAACTGACGTACATCAACGTGGGATTTATCCTCTGATCTTAGAAGAACAAAAATTTCCTAATTGGAATGGGTTGTTGTAATTTGTATGAGACATCTTTCGTCGTATAAATTGAGTAACAAACATCTTTCATCATCATCATATCAAAAGGAGACATCCACTCTTGGCCTGAACATAGTTCTCCCCTATATATTTCGATTCAACATCTCACGTCTAAAAGGATTAAATTCCGCATGCATGTATTGACAAGGAAAAGTAGTATGTTTTTTGTCTTTTAACGCGTTGCAAAAGTGTGAGTAAAATTGAGAATTCAATTTTCTATTGGCCACGTTGTGAAAATATATTCGTGTTTCCTTTTATTTGTCAGCTTTTTCAGAGTTCAAATAAAATATTTATGCCTTGTAATACGCCACATCTGCGTCCGTTTATACTGTGAAATACTTTATAATATTTCGTTGGACAGGGGTCAACAAACTTCTATCCTAATGAGGTCATTTTAAAAATATGTTAACTCGAGTCAAGCAATCGAGTAATTTCTCATTCGTTGTCCGCCGGGAGAGGCAATAATGGACTGATTGGGGCATTATCAAGTTATCGCAATAAATTCATGTTGCCGTTCAATTGTACGTGAAATATGGTTTTGTATTGAAATCTAATCAGAAGAGTGTGATGAATGTAAAACAGAAGCAAAAGAGATCAGAATATGGCACTCCATTCCAAACCTACCCCGAAATGAACTCGAGGTGATGATAATTATGTACATATTTTTGTATGTACCTAATTAGACTGTACTTTGATGTTGTATAGATTTGAAAAATAATATTTGAGACAAAATGTGTAGAAGATGTTTTTGTATCGCTCGCTCACCTTGGGTATAGTTCGAGAAAATAAAATCTTCTCGCAAAAATAAATTGTAGCTTAGTATTTTCCATTTGGCATTTTTGTTCGGGATATTACTTTGTAAATGTTGTTACAACAAGAATATTAAAAGTCTCCCAAGGCTATTACCAGGTGCGGCACTTGTATCGGTTGGTACGAGTAATGTATAACAAAAGTTGTAGAAATAAGCTACGAGTTAGAAAATTTCGTTGAGCGAGCTAGAGCGGGCTACGTTGGTCCCGGGAATTGCAAATTAGTCTCGAGGAAGGAGGAGGTAGGGCGGTGAGGGGTGAGGGGGCATTGACTCGGGCCGCCGTGAAAAATTGCGTTCAACAAGTGACAAGCACACAATCCTTTTGTGGCTTGGAAACACGCTCTTTACGAACCTTTACCACGCAAACAAACAACATCTGAGAACGGTTAATGTCGCTCTGAAACTGAGAACCAATGATATTGGATACCGATATCTCAGAGTAGATAATATACTGCCTATATGCTTTGATGTTTCTTTTGAAATTGTGATCAATTTACTATATATAGTAGAAATATTCTTGGTACTAGTTTATTCAAGTTGTGATGTTTGTACTATAATAGTAATAGCCTTATTCTAAGCACCGATTACTCAGTGACAGTTTAGCCTTCCATTAAACATGGTTAAAGATGTTTAAATTGGTCTATTCCTATATATAGTAGAAATATTCCTGGGACTAGTTTATTCAAGTTGTGATGTTTGTAATATAATAGTAATAGCCTTATTCTAAGCACCGATTACTCAGTGACAGTTTAGCCTTCCATTAAACATGGTTAAAGATGTTTCAATTGGTCTAGATATTACGTCTGCAACATCATTGGCCGATTAATGCAACGCCAGTTAAATTTGATGCCACGTTAATTTTGAGTGAGCTTCAATTTTACATGCGAAGATGTAGGTGACGCGTTACACAGCTATGCGTGTCTTCAAACTTTGAATAACGGTTAAGTACAAGCCGTATCTGTATCAATTCTTAGTCAGTGAATCTGAGTCGAAGACCATATTGTCATCAAGTTTTAAACTTGATCAACTCCGTGATTGGTTCACTCGCTTCGTCCAAGTTTAGAGAACTAAAACTTAATTAAACGACGCAGAATTCAATTTCCTTCCGACATGGATATAGTTCGCAGAGAATTATTCAAATAAAATTATAAGTTACGAATGTTGAATTACGTTCGAAAATACTTAGTTATAGTTGATTTCATTACAATCAACGTAAACAATGTATATATGTATTCAATCAATCAAATCTTCCGATTGAGCTGAGATTTGGCACACGCGTTTGATTCCTGTGACAATGCACAGTTACTTAAATGCAGTTATTTATAATCCAATATGGTGGACGTCACGAAATGGAGATTTATAAAAGCTTATATTTTAAATAGACTTATTTTACCTACATACCAATAAGATAGCATCATGCTCGCTATTCTGCTAGTCAATAGCCCTCTCTTGCAGCTACTGCTCGTATGCTAGCAGTTTCAAACTCTAAAAGCCTGAACGAACCTTCAAGAACTACATACATACGTTCTTGAATTTTAATGTTTTCCTTCACCGTAAAGCTTGTTGTGAGACTAATTACTTCATTTAAGTTAGAAAAACTTATTGGTGGTATAAGAGAAAAAACGCCGATTCTTAGCAACTTTCACAAATTTGACTGTAATGGTTTTTGGTCAGAACCTGTATACAATTTTGCCCCTAGCACTGATCATCACAAACCCTTATAAATTGATTTTAGAACGAAATATATAGTAGCTTATAAACAAAAGCCAGCGGTGGTACAATGTTATCGGGAGATAACGGACCTAAAGTATGAGCGAGACACCTAGTGTTGTAAATCAAATAATTGGTATCGGTAAATAAGGGATGGAATGAGATGCGGAGACCGCAAGCTGGTGGCTTTAAATCACACCCGAACGGAGGGTGTATGTCTCCTCTGTTGATAGATTTATGTTCGAGGAAAACGAGAGTTTGCTAACATTGTAAATAAAAGGCCTACGAAAGCTTTTAACAACTCATGCATACGTCTGACTTAAGACGCTTAGCTTAGTTATTCATAGTGATCGTACGAAGAGTTTATGCAAACATTTAAGCTTAGCAATTAAAATAAACCCGTGGGAAACGTGTAGTCGATATTATAAATGCTTTTCCGAACCGGTGGTAATTTAGACCTTCATAAGTGCCTTATTTAGGCCTTAACTGAATATATGATTTTGATTATTGATTTTGTAAATGCAGCCATTCTACATTACTTGACGACCGTGTGGTCTATAAGTACAGTGATTAATCACATCACGAGCTTTTCAGAGAATGAATACACCCAGATGTAACATACACGTCTTGAAAAGGAATTCGAAAAGTATGTGTGAAGTCCGGCTAGCCACAATACCCGTGTGGTGGTCTAATAGCCCTTGTACTCGTAAAAAGGGTAGGTCAATGACACCGTAGTTGACTTTTATTTCTCTTGTAAATGTATTTATTTATCTCAAATATTACTTATCTAGATTTTGAATTGAAAAGATTATTTAGTTGAATTACATACTGAACAAAGTTGCCAAAGACTACAGATTAAAAACCCACAGCGCTGAGAACAACATCCAACAAACCAAACAGCATTGCCCCGGGGACAGTATCTGCACAGACATGAGTCAGTTACTTTGTTTTACTTCGTTAGTGTAAGAGATGCAATCTAAGTTCTTTGGTAACTCTACAGGATAATATTTTAACAAACCTTCGCTTAACTTGAAACTGTATTCGCTTGAAATCGTTATTCATAGAGACTTATAAAATTTGCATTCATGTTTCCGTATTAAGCTCCTCGGCCAATCCTCTTGGGATGAAAATGGAAATATAAATTAATATTGTTTATTCAGCCCCAGGCACGAAGAACGTGGTAGAACTCTAAGAATACCTATAATATAAATAGATTTTTTGTACACAAAGAAAATTTTACGTTTTTATGCTTCAATCAATATTTTTATACTTAGTCGAACGTTTTCAAATGTTTTGTCATTTATCTTTTTGAACAAAAGTCAACTAACTAACTAAGAATCATTCCGGTATATTTGAATCAACGATATTTTACATGACAGCACGCGGTTTTTTTATATTTTTATTGTTTAAGTGCAAATATTCTATTACAATAGAATAGTTGCACTTGTAAAAATGAAAAAATGGAAATGGTAGACAAAAACAGTAGAGAAATACATTGCAAAAAGTAACTACAAATAATTATTAACAACTTAAAATGTATCTTCCCATCTTTAAAAAACGATCGTTAAGTGTAATAATAAAGTTAAGTATAAAAAAAATACTTGTAAATGATTTTATTGTGTTGTAATTTTAGTGGTGATCAAAATACATAAAAAAATTACGCATGCGGTCACCGATTTCTAATATTTTTTTAAATAACACAACCTAAGCAACAGGAACGCCTGGCTAAGCACGAATATAATTATATTTCAGCTCTCATTGAAATACGAACACGCTATCATAATGAAAATCTACGCACCTAGCTTGTCGTCGGCTATCGCAAGAACGCACGCATATCATTATTCTCAAAGTAATCCTGCCAAGCGTTTTTCTAATCTTTTTAAAGTTTCTTTGTCATTTGAAGCTGCGCAGAGAAAGAAATCTGTCCAAATGGCAATCTTTCTTATGCGTTTAAACATTCAAAACATTTTACAGGAATTGTAAAACGTGTATTTGGAAGCCCACGTGTAACCATTGTGAGAATTGTAATAGCGATGCGTAGGCAAGTTCTTGCTGTGAAGATAATTGTCAGAGCAGTTAAAATAACATTTTATTGTGATAATGGTTCAAGGGCTCTTCTGGAAACGCAGTAGTGGCCATTGAATCACTATGTAAGCACGTATTTTTTACACCACTAAGGTGGCACATTAACATACGGCCCACCTGATGGTAAGCAGTCACTGCTTTAGCTGCTAGCAATACCAGGGGTATCACTAACACGTTGACCACCCTGTTGTTGATCAGGACTCGCTGTGGTAGCAGCATTACTACTAGCGTATCCTCGTGAAGCAATGGACACGGAAGCTTACTGTATGACAATTACAAAGGATCAATGGAACTATGGGATTTGCGCATTCGTATCACGTCTATGATAGACGTATGATTGATGACTATCCGCCATTTAGATACAAAACGTCAATAAGTACCAACGGAACGACGATAGCTTTGCGATGCTTTGATTTAACGTACAAGTTTACAGTACAGTACAGTACAGTGGTGTTGATCAAAATTCATACCTTAGCGATAGCTCAGAGTAGATGATATAATACGTACAAGGGATACGAATACTTTCCTCGCAAATCATAAGGGCTTTAGATACAGATCTGTGATAGTAACTCAATGGTAGTAAAAGACACTTTTTTATAATGCAGCTAGAATATATCATTTCTCTTAACATAATGTCAGCAAAGCGTGTGTAAGTCACTCAAATGGATGTACTTTTTTCTGTAGATTATTGGGTATTTTGTCTGGCTGCAAATTCTTCTGTCTTTTTCGAAAATCTAGCGGGATTTTCAACTACATAATTTTAAAATCAGCTATAATGCCTACGAGTTACCGTGGAAACGGGAAAAAACATTTTATTTTGTTAAACCACGGGTACTCATTGTCCTTCGTGATAAAAAGTAGGCTAGATTATTTTCTAAACTCTTCATAAGCGACAATCCTTTTAAAATCATTCATTTCCGAGATTATCGTGGACAAGGAAACAGACAAACATGATTGGTAACTTAACTTGCAATATACTTAATTACATAGCTTAAGAATGTATTTACAACGATGTCACGTGAAGGCTCTTCGATTTTATAAAATTATGGAGATTACAGTTTTCTTTATATCACCAAAGGGGAACCAAGCTTATCTGGTGGTAAGCGGATACCGTCTATGGACGATTTCAAAATTCTCTTCAAACCCTTGGAAGAAATCGAAGGTAGGAATCCATTCTGTACTCCCTTGGGATAAGTTATTGTCGATTTCTGATCACAGAGTTCGACCACTATGTTATAAATTAATGCTACTTGGGTTACTGAGGTGAAGATGTCAAAAACACATTACCATACTTTATACTTTATGCGCCTTCGGTGTGAAAGTGTTACAAACTTCACACAATAGCACTCCCTTGGGGAGAAATCTTGTTCCAAGACTGGTTGAACTTCGTGAGCTTATTTTGCTGTTTTTCTCTTGCCAGGCTTAAAATGTAGTAGTAGTAATCTAAGCTTAAAATATGTTAAATAAGTGTTCCTCTATTGAGTGGTGTTTTTTTATTAACCGACTTGCTTTTGCCCTCGGCTTAGCACACGTGGTATTTTTTAAATTTTAACTGAAATGCTAAATACCAATTTTCATGCGTTTAACTTCCAAATTGAAGGATTTATCATACAAACTTTCATCCCATATTTTACCCCGTTAGAGGTGGAATTTCCAAAAATCCTAAAATATATATCTTTATATGGCCAAATACCAATTTTCATGCGCTAAACTTCAAACAAAAAAAAAGATGGACTTTCATACAAACTGTCATCCCCTATTTAACCCCTTAGGGGGTGGTATTTCCAAAAACCCTTCCTTGGATACCTACGTCATAAAAGGTACCTACTGTCAAAACTTAAAGTCTCTAACCTCAGCCGCTTAGGCTGTGCGTTGATATGAAAGTCAGTCAGACCCTTATTCAAACCGTAGATTCAGACACTCATTTAGGTACGTTTTTAATAGAGTTTAACTATTTTTAATAAAATCGGATTGAGTCACAAGCCTAGGATTTTTTCGCTACACTGGCTTTCAGTTTTCAAACATGTGTCAAATTAAAATGTGATTTAAATCAAAAGCACTAAGGAGTATTGATATTGAATATTTTTCGTCAATATCAACATTACCAGTAATAAAAATTACATTCCATCTCAGATTTAGTGAATGTAACCTTCAGACCGCCTCCAGGTAAGTGGGTATTACCGTAATTATATGCACAGAAGACAAGGAAAACCTTTCTATTCAGATTGTTTAGTAGCAATTGGATCCTAAGTAGGCCATTTTAATAAATAATTCATTGCTACGTCGCTCTTACTAGCAGACGGGCGAATTGTGGGATTGTTAATACACTTCAAATGGGTGAATCTAATTTTTTTAGATATTTTATAACTCAAAATAAAATAAAATGAATATAATATATTAATATATTGTTCATGTTTATTTATCGAGTTAAGGTACAGATGTTACATACACATCAGGGATTACTGTAAGGATCGTTTTTATAATACGGTAAGTTTGAGTCAGCTTTACCTATTATTAGGTGTCGTTGTTCCATGTATTTTCTCGTATAGATAGTAAAAAATATTAGTTTCAAAACTTTACAAAGCAAAATAATAATGACACTTGGTCCCGCCTCTCCCACCTGTCACAGAATGATTTTTGTCTTTTTATACCACTAAGGTGGCACACAAGTATACGGCCCACCGTAGCCTACAGCCGCTAGCAATACTAGGGGTATCACGAACGAGTTGCCAACCCTGTTGTTGATAAGGAGTCACTGTGCTAGCAGCATTAGTGCACCGTATCCTCGTGGAGCACTGGCAAAATTACTTAGCGCAGAAACACAAAGAGTTTTATCATACTTTAAAACGTACGCGGCCCTTGGTTACACCCGCAGTTTAAATTCTTTAACTTCCTATTTTTCGTTTTTTTTCGTTTAGTGGCCACGTAGAATTAAGCGTTTTCCTGCTACTCTATACCAATGAGTTTTTAAATAACTTGAGTACAGTGATTAGCACCACGAGCTTTACTAAATTAATGAAAACCTTTTTATTTCTGATATCCGAAAGTTTCGGTTACGGTTAAGGAGCTCCATAACATCCCTGATCTATATTTCGTTTACCATTGCCTTAAAATAACTTAAATAAAATATTTACTCTCCTACGTATTTCCAATTTGATTATATCCTAGCAGATACCAACGAGCTTTCTCGATTCTTTTAAAGATTACGTAAACGGAACGTCTTCAGGAAAAACTTTTACAGTTAACGTTTCGAAGACTCGCATGAATTCGGCAAAACCTTCAAGTCATAAAACTCTTTTCTGTATAGGTTTTCTTGTTTTCCATATAAACTTTTCACCCCTTTCTCATTTTTGTAAGTAGGTTTCAGTAATAAAAAGTACCCTTGATATACAGCTATATTTTGTAGGTTCTAAATTTAATCAAAAGTTGTACAGACTTTTCGGCATGATTGAGTACTTACATACAAACTGTATGTACATTTTTCCGTACATGTCTGCAGAATGTGACCCCTTCATCGCAGTGCGCCTACGCATCACAGCAGTAATTATTTGTCATTCAAACAGTGCGGTTATTAATCCCGACTTCTGTACTCGTATCATATAAGCAGTACTATCCACCGTATACCAATTTTATAACTTATATCATTCTATAAAAGTATCCCCAAATCGTAGGATTCAACCCCACACAAACAAACAAACGAAGGTGCAAACTGTCTCATTTATTATTTTAACTAAAGATATACCTTGTTTTTCTTAAAATAATCCAACTGTTTCTTTGGAAATATTGTTAATATTTGTTGCACGACGATTCAAAACATGAATTGAAACAACACACCCAGGCTCCGAACTAGCTCCTCTAGAATCCACATAAAACAACTTGACCCACCACCACCGACCAAATTGCATAAAATTATAAAAATTGCGCGTTCCAGAAATATTCAGACAAGGTAGGCCGGCCGCCCTCGCGCCACATTGATTAATAGGACGCAAATTAAGTATTAGGCCTTAATAAAAATAATTATCCTATTTCCTTCAGTCGGTCGTGGGCGAAAAATTATTAAGAAATGATTAATTGCGACATTTGTAGTGCTGTAGACTTAAAGACTGTAAAATTTGTAATTACTCTCAGGTAATTTACGGAATACCAATCAATTTACCAAAAGGGATACATGTTAAATTGTAAAAAAACAATTACTAAGATTCAGTCCTAATTCAGTCAGATTTATTTATTTTTCACTGGCATTCCTAACAATTTTTTGACAGATAAATTTAATATTTGTAACTAGGTGGTATTTATTTTGATTCTTATAACACTCTGTGCCTTCGAGGAGCTAAGTAAAATGAATTTGAAACGGTTTACGTAGTAGCTAATATACGACTTCGTATATACTTTTATGACATACAAACATAAATTGATTATATAAGTTCTATTATCGATTGGAAGCAGACCTTGACAACGTATAAATAGCAACAGAATAAAGGATATAGAATAAATTATTATATTCTTTTGTCATAAAAAAATACACTCAGCTTCTGCATCAAAATATGACGGCCCAAGGCTTAAATCGAAGGCATCAAATTAATTATAGACAACTCAATTATACAACTTGTCCACTCGTACCACGAGGCTGCACTTTAAATTGCCTACGACCATAACTAGGAGACTGCAGAAATGTAACTCTAAATCAGGGTACATATTAATTACTGCTATGAAAATACCTTGCAAAATCCGTAGCTGAAATTTTGTTTGAAATATCAAATCTACAGCGGCTAGAAAATTGGTTCCGAATTCGAATGTTGATTTTTGCGAAATGATTTGTAGAATCTAGTGAGTTTCCCAATATAAATATGTTGTTTTAATCGTTCTAATAGCTTCGAGTGATATGATACCTCAAAAATTCAGAGGCATAGTTATGTAATACGCCTCATTTACAGGTTGAATAGTTTAAACATTCTCAAACTCTAATATTAGCATAGAAAAGGTTGCACTGAGTTCACAATTCACAGCAGTAGATAAAAAATTAAACAATAGCTTAGTAGTTTTATAGTTTCTAGAGACTAAGCGCAGAAAGTTAATGAATTGGTTTATCTATTTATCTCGAAGATGAACTTGTAAATCTTGTAATAGACTGGCAAGTAAGCAATCGCTGGGAGGCAGAGATTCGTTTAAAAAAGGAAAAAGGCGACGTAGCCGGGAAATAAACAATTTTGTTTCGTTTAGGCGATGGTATCGCGGGGAGTTCAAGTAGGGAGAAATGTGGAGCCGCATAAATCTTTACAGATGAGGGTAACCCAACATTGCACTGAGGACGTCTATTGACTATAGAGATACAACTTTCAATTGATCATATGTTTACTTGGAAAACTATATATGTACTTTAAAAGCTACCACGGACCGCTCAAATAGAAACACAATTCAAAAGCAAAGTGATACATTGCAGAGTCTAGAAAGAAAAAGATTTATGCGCTCCATTTTAACTAAATATCCCTGATTCAGCGTGTGTCCCGTATTTCAAAGTTTGCTGGTTTAACCAGAGTTGAAACAGCGATATAAGGCAATAGATAATAAATGGTTTCGTTGGGCATTACGGAGGGAAAGGTCTGAGGGATTTAATCAATTTGTTGCTAAAACTCCGCCGAGGAAAACGGATCAAAAGATTTATAGGCGTCGCATTGAAACGAGGAACGTGCACTAAGCTTTCTTTCATTTATTTCAATAGAATTGATGAATACATTTTAATTGCATTGATCGTCTATGTCCAACGTGACGCATTTCATTCCTTTTTATAAGCTTCTATCTTTGATTATATACTTGCTTTTATTTAACTTGCAATGTTTGTTTGTTTTGTTCCGCACTCGCCCCACATTTTTGTCCCACATTCCAAAAAAAAACTTGTTTGCCCCGTTTATTTGTTTGGTAAAGTCTAATCTTGCAAGTTGAATTTAACCACTTCAACTTATTATACTATAGTAGGGCTAAGATATGTGACTATTGACAGGTTTATACACAACTGAATATGGATTTCATTTTATTGAAAGTATAACCATTCAGGTTGTACTTCCAATAAAGTTAAAATCCGGGAAAATTCGGGGACATCCAGGAAGAGCTCCAGATAAAGGAACTCTTCAACGATCAACAGCACAAACATAAAATTTTGTGTACACATTTTAAATATGACAGGCGGTCTTAAGTTTTATCGTGACTTGGGTGCTGGGGTTGAATACTGATTAGGGAAGTCTTCAGTGTTTAGCAGCACACATCAAATGTTGCAAAAGCTTGTTATAAAACTCGTTTTACTTTTTCATTGTATTTGGAAAATTTATTTACCTACATAGTAGTAAAGGATTTTATGATTTGGATTAACAAGGGCAGTTTAATTTGGCGACGTACATTTTGGCGTGCGTTTTATAACTCATTTCGGCAAGGTAATGGTACTATATAAAAAGTCAAGGGGTATGTTTTCAGACAATTTCATTGTTGTTTATGTTGATGGCAACATCATATAAGTATGTACGAGTTATGTAATCTACGTGTATGTAAATCTATAGGTACACATAAAAAAATTGATCCGATTGACTGATTGATTCAGTTCACTTGTCTATCAGCGGAGCTGACAAAGTCTTAACCGCTAATAGCTACATATTTACGCAACATTTTATAATAAATTTAAAAACATATTGCTTTATCTACCCTTCATGTTATTAAATTTAATAAAAAGTTCACTCAATGGATGACCGGTATGACCTTAGAAGATTAGGTCTATTGTCCTGGATAAAAGTCTGTTACTTTACATAAAGGTCGAGAATATCGTTCTCAATTTTAATGTAAATACGAGGCGGATGATAAAATACGCGAAATTGAAACTGTCATTTTCAGACACCAATTTTGTTTACCGATTTGCCAATGAACGTAATTACGTTTATGTCAAGGTTAATCTTCTTACAAATACCTACCATAAATAAATATTTATTTAATTTATGATTACTGGAAAACCTTGCGAAAAAAATTCACACAACAAAGAGGTGTAAACACATCTGTATAGCTTGGCAAAAAAGTCTGAAACGGAACAAAATTTTTGGAGTCTATCTGAAATAGCTCAGAATAAGGACTCAGCTCGCTTACGCTAAGCGTAGAGCGTGGAAGAACTACGCTAAGCGAGCTGAGTCCTTATTCTCAGCAAGATAGAGCCCATGTTATGACGTTTACTGTGAACAAACCAATCAAGACTATAGGTACGTGCTGCGGCGGGTTGCCAAACGACCGCACAGCGGCTATTATTTTCTGCTCGTTTTTGCCAGACTGTGTACAGATGAATGATGAGGTAACTAGTGATTTAACTATGTAACAATTTATGACTCAGGAAGTGAGATTTTATCTCAATGTATCTAAGCTTCTTGTCCCAAGGGTCAAGAGGTCAGTCACACACAACCCACTGAAACAATTTGATTGCTGGTTTTACTATTCGAACACATGTCTAAATTATATTAGGTCCTTACATATGAAATTGGCGTTTTTCGTACTGGCCACTTTAATCACGAATTTCTCCTCCTTGGTAAGGAATTCCAAATTCAAATTTGTACAGCTATAGACTCATGTATTTGTGCTTCGATGATCGTCATTCATTTGTTTTTTTTTCTTCTGTTTTTTTCTGTTTGCGTCACTCATTTTACAAAATGGAAAACCTTAAATATCGCATTATTTACGAGTACGAGTTCCGCCGTGGCACTAGTGCTGCGGAAACAACTCGAAGGGTGAATGATGTGTATGGCGGTCGTGTTGCAAAAGAAAACACAGTTCGTTTTTGGTTCCAACGTTTTCGTTCTGGAAATTTCGACCTGCAGAACAAGCCCCGTGGACGGCCTGAGACTCAAGTTGATAATGAAGAGTTGAAGGCTATTGTGGAAGCGGATCCATCGCAAACCACGTCCGAGTTAGCTGCAGGCTGCAATGTTAGTGATAAAACTGTTTTAATTCACTTGAAGCAAATTGGGAAGATTAAAAAGCTTGAAAGGTGGGTACCTCACGAATTGACTGAAACAAACCGGCAAACGCGCGTCGACTGCTGCGTTACATTACTAAACCGGCACAATAATGAAGGTATTTTAAACCGAATCATTACCTGTGATGAAAAATGGGTTCTTTACGATAATCGGAAGCGCTCAGCGCAATGGTTAGATCCTGGCCAGCCAGCCAAATCCTGCCCCAAGCGAAAATTAACCCCAAAAAAGTTACTTGTAAGCGTTTGGTGGACTAGTGCCGGTATTGTTCATTACAGTTTTTTCAAATCTGGCCAGACTATTACGGCTGATGTCTATTGTCAGGAATTGCAAACCATGATGGAAAAGCTAGCGGCTAAACAACCTAGGCTGGTCAATCGCTCCACGCCACTGCTGCTTCACGACAACGCTAGACCACACACTGCGCTACAGACGGCTACTAAATTAGAAGAGCTTCAATTGGAAAGTCTAAGACATCCTCCGTACTCCCCGGACCTTGCTCCAACAGATTACCATTTTTTTCGAAATTTGGATAACTTCTTGCAAGGGAAAAAATTCAACTCCGATGGGGCAGTCCAAATCGCCTTCAAAGATTTTATTGATTCCCGTCCGACTGGTTTTTTTAGTAAAGGGATCAATGAACTACCTATGAGATGGCAAAAGTGCATAGAAAATAATGGTTCATACTTTGATTAATTAAATATATTATATTAAAAAATATTCGACTTTTTGTTCCTCCCATACAAAACGCCAATTTCATATGTAAGGACCTAATATTTTAAAATTAATAAAAAATCGAAGTTTAATTTATGGTGTACCTGGAACACAAAAAGTTCACGGAAAACAGGTTTCCGTTAACTTCAAATTAACTTTAACTGTTTCTTGTCAAAAGGTACTATCTGTTATTTCATAACACATACGTTTGAAAGCTAAAAGTGGTATTTTTTTGTTGACTATACTTATCTGTTATTTTATAAAACGTTTCAGAGCGAAAAGTGGTAAATCTAGTGAACGGAGTTGTTTATTCCTTTTCTTTAGTAGAGGAAACTGAGTGCGTTGCTCGCCGGGAGCTGAGTGCGCGCTGTTTGTGTCGGCAGTAGACGATAGACTTAGAGTAAACTCATTAACTTTGTTTTCCTAAAGCCTACTGTGAGACATGCGAGCACTACATTAGTACAAGAATATAGTTGTATTAGTGTTGTTAGAAATTAACCATTCAAAGAAATGTTGGCAACGTACAAAGGCCTATCAATTAAATAATTTCGTTTATGAATACTTAGTACTGTTAATTTGATTAAAATCTGCTACTAATTTACAAAAAAGGATCTTTGACATCTCAATTTTGATTCAGACACCAGTTCAAACACGAATTCATAAGGTGATCTGATATAATCACATTATATTATGTTTATCATATACAGGCTTGCTTCTTACGTTAACATTTTAATATGAAATTACATGTAACCACTACTTTTGTTCATCTATAATATAAAAATGAATCGCTGAATGTGTTGCTAAGCGCAAATCTCGAGAGGAGCTGATCCGATTTCGCTAATTCTTTTTTTGTAATATTCCTTGAAATACGAGGATGGTTCTTACGGTGAGAAAAAAAACTAGAATATTGCCTGGAAAAGTCTAAAAAAAGGGGTAGACAAAATATTTGATAAACGTCTACCCGTGCGAAGCCGGGCGGGCCGCTAGTTAGGTATAGGTACATAAAAACAACTATAACAATTTCACCTTAGCTTGTACACGTACTTTCGCAACCAGTAAGTATACTTACTAAAACAGAACATGTTAAGAATAGCCAAATATTTAAATAATTAATACTTACTTCGGCCTACTCTGGCTTTTCTTTCCCTATGCTCCTCATTAGCTTTCCTTATAAACATTTACGCAATTTACAAATTTACAGTTAAATTATAACACTATAATATTTACATAAGAATACTTACAGTACAGAACATAATTACAGTTCAGTAGGGTACTTAATAAAGGCATTATATTAAAGGGGTCAGCGTTATTTATTTAGCAAATTAAACAGGGTTCTTGAGATTCCGCTCTGTTGAATTGAAAATCTGAATCTAAAAAAAAAATCGGTTACCGCCGCCGCTACTTCAATTGATCTCCTAATATTCACACAGTCCCAGCGATTTGCTCCCTGTATAACCCAGTAGGACCTACGCATCGCAAATTCCCTTTGCGAGAACTGTCGACTCCAAACAACGCTAAGTCTACACACCTGCTAACCGACATTATTATTATTACAGGGATGCCCGGGTGTAACTATCGACGTAATATGTAATATTAGTATGTAACACTATCGATAAAAACGTCTACGGTAGGTGGACCCCGTCAGGAATGAAGTTCTTTACAAATAACGAAATTTCCAAGCGTTCAGAATTGAATATTCCTTGGAATGGGAAAGACTTATGGTAAGGGTATATGGCCTTTTCGTTACGTGACAATTTCTACCAGTCAACTACTAACGCAAATCAAATGACTTCTTAATTAATGACATGAAATTGGGACTTAGTTCCAAAAAAAAGTTTGGAGTAAACTTCGGCATTCAGTCAGAATACATAAGAAAAGATTTTACTGTGCTTAGTATTTCTATGGTTTTGCTCTGACAGTCAGAGTCCTGAAAATATCGATATTTCGATGAAACCTATTAACATCCTTATCTACAGGGAAATTAGACGGGGAAAGCCAGGAAAAGCAATCCCGGCCTGATTCCCGTAAAGCTGTGACTATATAATATTTGCTTTCCTTGCCATTTAACTTTAATAATATTTAGTTTTTAAACTTTTTCAGGAAATTATTTCTCTCAGTAAAAACCATCCTCGTACATCAAGGAATATTCTAAAAAAAGAATTAGCGGAATAGAATCGGTTCAGCTGCTCTCGAGATGTGCGCTTAGCAACACATTCAGCGATTCATTTTTATATTAGGTCTCACGACGTTTGACGCCTCCAGTGACAAGAAGGCTAGGACATAATATTATGTGCAAGAGTACAGCATTGCTATACAGCGGGCCAATGCTGCCAGACTTCTTGGAACCCTCCTGTGTGACAACGATTAGCGTAAATGCTGTCTACTAGATTATATAATCTGTATGAAATTAATTAAAAACGCTGTGGTACACCCATGATATCAAAACATTTGTTATTAAGTAACTTACACCAATAATGTTAGTACATTTTTAATGGTACCTTTTGAACTGAAATTCAGAGATATTACAAGTGGGAGCAAACAAATTAGACTGACTTTTGCAGGCTACCTAGAATTAATGTTTCAATCAACAAAGTATGATTATCAAGTAAAAGTAAATAGCATTTAATAATGTTTATTTAAATATCTGAGGAAACTAGATAGGTTAATAGCTAGTCTATTATTAAAATGGATTTAGCAGCTCTATTAACTTAACCTGAAATATGAATACGATTAAGTAATATTACATACTATTTTTCATAACATGTTTACTCGGAACTTGAACCAAGTAATTTATTTAACTATAGCCTTGTAAATATTGACGAAACCCATATACCAAATTAACGTCTGGGTTATTTTCCTAGACCCTTTATTCAATAATCTGTTGTGATTGGTTAGATTGCTCCTAAGCCGATGGTTAGTTTTTTTTTGTCATTAAAAAGTTACAACTGATTTGACACGAGATGATAATCTATAGCGGCAGCGACATTAGAACCCTCGCTTACGGAAAAATATTGCAATTCGAGTGGCAATTTTCGAACAATAGAATCTACCATCAATCTACAAAACATAAACTTTGAAAACATCTTATAAATTTACAGTTTTGTTGAAATATTTTTAGTATTGCGACACGTATTTTCACGCCGTCCTCCACAACATATCCTAAGAGCGTCAAGAGTCAACATTCACCAAATGTAACTGCATTGTGACCGGTTTAAAGCTGACAAAGATTTATAGAGTTTTAGTTCCGTGGGTAGAAACAACTTGATGAAGGTAAAATCCAGCCAAATATGTGAATGGACCATTAGCGGCACGGGAGAGTTGTGGAGCGCGATAATAATGGCTACCACACACCGGCCCGGTTGATTATGCCATTCTGCACTGCTCTGCATGCTATTATAGATAATGGTGCCTCGACACATGGGCGAGAATAGCTTGAACGTTACATAAAAGGTTCGCCACGCCGTGACAGTACGTAGCACGCAAGTATTCATCATCCTCTAACAGGGTGTCGGGGATTACAGTTGAAAAGATTAATATGTGAATTTCACAAGGCTCCCTAGGAATATATCATGCGGGCTTTATGTGAAATAATGCTCAATGCCCAAACAAGACATTTTAAGGGTTGATTAATTTTCACATGACTTGTAAAGAGTTTTCAAAATATGATTTGGTTCCAATTCTTTTCTACTAGGATAGTTAATAAAAAAGATGATAAGTTACTGTTGAGAAAGAAGGTGAAAACGCTTGCTACCAGCTGATCACTTACTTTCCAAGATAAACACTCTCAAATCGAGTTGTCCAAAAAGGTTGTTAACAACTAATTAGCTCCAAAAAGTGTCGCAAGTACATATACTTAGTGAACCGATGATTTATTCTGTTTTCTTTACCTTACACAGTGGAAAAGCGTAATTAAAAAGTATTTTTACTGGACGGAGATTTGTTTGTATTTAACGTGTAATGTATGTTCGTATAGATAATTGTAACGGTTATACGAATTACAATAATTAACAAGTATCTACTACATCGTCGTTCCCTACGGTACTGACTTTCAATTTAGGCACACTGACAAGATATTTATATAAGATAGTTCGTCGTCATTTTCACAGTCAAAGCGTTAATTACAGCTTATCTCAATTTGCAAAGAATATTTCCACTAAGGATGTCCAAAAAATTTCGTAATAACTAGAAATTCTGGGCCCATAACCTCTTATAAATTGAACGCTCGAGTCACAGACCAGAACTTACATTTATTTCGTAAAACATATAGTATTATATACTCTATGGTAGATGGCGCGGCGCTCTCGCTACTAGTTCGTAATCGTAATGTGTGATATTGTCAATACAAAATAGACATAAAATAACGCAAATACTTGTAAGTAGTATATTATCTATTCTGAGCTAATACTTATTTCCATGAGGAATCATCTAAATGTGAATGTGTGCGTGACTAAATTGTTCGGGAGTATAACACGTACATTGTGACCGTTGAAGCGGGTAAGGAGGCTTACGGTCGTATGTTTTACAGTCTCGTTGTAAAATTTATCTCCAATGGTACATGGTACAGTAGTACACTGATTAATTGTTATATCTCACATCGTCGAAACAACGCTTATATGCTATACGAACTTGTATATATGTTAATTATATAAGTTGAGGGAATGGAATAAAAATTACTGTTTTCATCTACCCGTGAAAGTCCCGTTCAAATCGGTCCAGTCGCTTCGGAGATTACCCCATACATACAGTGAGATAGACAGACAGTTTTTTTTTGTAATTGTTTTTTGTCATTAGTATCGTATTTACTTTCATATGCATTTTGTATAAAACAACAAACACTTAAATTTGATTATTTATTTGTGCGTATAGATATAGATAGAGCACCATTGCACCCGTGCGAAGCCGGGGCGGGTCGCTAGTAGGTAGATATAAATGAAAAAAAGGTAAAGTGGCTTTCGCCATTTTACTTTAACGATAAAGCAAGCGATTTTCAGCTGGCGACAGATATACATTAAGCTTGTGTCTCTATAAATTCAATCTCATAAATTCGCGTACCTCCACAATTTGTACAGTGTAAATAATTTATAAATCCAGGTGACAGCACAAAAAGTCTACTTAAGGTACATTCTTTATTCTTGTTTTAATTTTAAATCGAAAACACATGTTATAATTTTATTAAGTGTGTTCCCGGGATTCTCTTCATTTGTATCCTAGCTTGTACTACTGTCTTGTCAGAAAATTGACATTTCACCTCTTACATATATATTTGCATTCCAAACAATATGACGTATAGGTAATTAGTTATATGTATATAATATACTCTGAGGTTATATATACTAATATTAAGAAGTGATAAAAGTTTAATGTTTCAATATTTGGGATATGCTCTGAAACTATACTGGATTTTTATAATTCACTGATTTAAAGCTATACCTGGTAACTATCCCTTAAAAACATAGACCATAGCTAACCGAAATACGTGTTATCCTATTCTATCATATCTCCAAAAGCTAGTTATTTATAAAATTCATGGTTATCAAAAATTAACGTAAACAGAATACTTAGCCATTTATTCACCCGTGCCGACAGTAACACAAGTCGCTGACAAGTTTTGTTTTCGTTAACGCCATTAATTTGAGTCGATCCCTTCAGGCAGGGCAGCTTTACGTAACAGTGACCCAATTGTTTGGAATATTTTCTCCGATATTCCGCAGAGCATTGTAACTAGTGTGCAAGCGAATATGGGCCAAGATAGGGGAGTTAATGAACCCGTCACTCAGATATATGATGCTCTCCTTGCGTGTGCAGAGATCCGTAATTACACTCTCAATATTATAATATAAACTTCTTATACTTCAACATCGAGATAATATATATAACTGGCACTTTAATCATATATGATATCATATTTTTTTTTGTAACAGTGTTTCTTTTTTCGAAATTTATTTTTCCCTGGAAGTAAATTGGCGTCTCGAAGCTACACTGTCGTAGCAAATTCGTAGCGAGACGAGACAGTGAAAAACGGTTTGTGAAGGCGCTTGCACAAAATCCCTAATGATGTATTTGCAACTGCTATGATCCTTTGAAAAGTATAAATTACTTATGCTTTGTTCGGAGCTATCTTATGGTCCGAGTTTCTAGTCTGCCGACTTGAACTTCCTATTATGTAGACTTCCATATTTACAATTATAAGTGTACCAAAAACATGTACAGCAATTTCTAACAAACTTGATTTTAAGGGTTTCGTACCCCATTACTAAGACTTCGCTGTCCGTCCGTCCTTCAGCGGGCTGTATCTCATGATCCGAAATAGGTACACAGATGAAATTTTCACAGAATGTGTATTTATGTTGCCGCTATAACAACTAATAATGTGAAAATAAATAAATGTTAAAGTAGGCTCCCATACTAAAAACATGTTTTGTTGCTGTAGTAAGTAAACACTTGAAATGCTCATAGAGTGAATATAGCTTTATTTTCCAAAAATAAAGAGCAAATTTACTATTACAACCCAATTATTTCCAGCTGGTGCAGGAGCCGTGTCAAGGGATCGAGCCGCAAAGTTAAGTTTGTCATTCTAACTGTAGTGCGGAACCCTCGATGTGCGAGTCCAACGCACTTGGCCAATTTGTTTTATACCACTAAGGTGGCATGCCAACCATACGAACCAACTGATGGTAAGTGGGTACCGTCGCCTTTGGACGCTTGTAACCAGCGTTGCCGACCCTAGATTACTATGAACTAATCCTTTAGGAATTTTAAATATGTACAACCTCGCCCTACCTCAGGGTTGCACGCAATTATTTTAGTTACGTAGATATGTGGATTCAAACAGAATAACGGTTTAATCAAATTGAATGAATAATTCAATTTCAGCTAAAGATATTGAAGCTCCGCCCCTTTCTTGCGGATATGGTTTTGGATGAAGATTAAGGTCGAGGCTTCCTTTGCCATCTATACGAGTATTCGTTTCTTCATTACTAAGCCTTTCTCTTGAGACGAACGCTTAAAGTGTGCTCTAAAGATAAACAAAAAGCCGCAAAGCCTTCACTCGCTTGTTATCAGGATGAGCTCATCATAAAATAATCCATAATTTCTCTGGCAGTGTTTTAAAATGTAAACGGGTATTTATTCTGTCGCCGGGTTCTAATATTTTACTCGCAATTATTATGTTCTCGCATTTTCTGCGTTCACAAAGCTGCTCAACCAACCTTAAGATACCAGCCGACCTTTAAAAAGTTTGATTGAGCAGAAGAAAATCGAAGCGATGGGATGCCATGGGTGAACAACTACTGCTGTCTGTGTAATAAGCGAAAGGTTACTCGATAAACTGTCAGGCAAAAAAAACATTAAGAACTATTATTATTAAATTGTATTGCGTTATTTTAGACCCAGAGTGTTTTAGTACGATTCCTAAGTCTAGCAAAAAATAAGTATGTTTCTGTCTTTGAGTTGATTTGATATATAGCAAGCTTTATCCTGTGACTTCGTTCACTGAGAAACATAAGCGTTAAGATATATAATAAAATCTATATACTCAGGTATAGTGTACCTTTCCATTAGTGAAAGAATGATTAAAATTGGTTCATTCGTTGAGTGAATATAATAAGTACAAACAAAAATAATGTTTACTTCTAAGTTATAAACATATAGTCCGAGATATTGTCAGGACCAAGACGATGGGCTCACCACTTGTCACGTCACGTCGGTCGGGACCTTAACAACTATTAACAGCAAAAAGCGGGTGTTGACTAATGTCTAACCTTTTGAAGTTCCTTTCAGGTAGTACCAGGAAACACGAATTGATTTATTGCGGGTGACTAACTTAGTGAGGCACATTTGAAGTAATCAAATGGCCACAGTAGCTTACTGAAATGGATAAATGATATAGGAAAATTCCACGCATCTTTACGACAATATAAGGGGTTTTTTAATTCGCATTTACCACAGCATTTGGGCGTAAAAGCTAGAATTGTTTTCGGGGCGTGTATTTTATGAGCTCTTTTAATTAAAACTGGATTTGATGGCTACGTCATTAACTCTACCATATCGCTTTTGTTATTTAATATCCTCTTCATTAATAATAAAGTCCTTAGATATATCGTTTTAGACGCGGGATTGTTCTCAGAAATTCCATAATACTGGAAAATACTGGTACTGGCATAGAGGGTACAAAATAATCGACTCCCTTTCGAATGTACTTCTTAATTTTATTAATGTTACGTTAGTACGACGAGTTAAAAAAAATGTAGTACCACTACATTTTCTTAACTCGTCTTTTGAGTTTCTAAAGTTGTATGTGTCATTATTCTTTAATTATTATGGGAAACTGTGTCCGTTTTTACAATATAATCCCACAATCTGTAACTAAGTTGAATTATTATAAGTTTAAGACTCATGTCAAAAGTGTTTTGATAAGTAAAGCCTATTATAAAATTAATAATTATGTAAATGATAATAATACTTGGACTATATAGATTCAATTTCCACAAGTGGCGCTCCGCTCCTGGTAATTGTAATAGATTAAAAATATTTATTACAGGAAAGCAGTGGCAAAAAAACTTTGGTGGCTTTCATTTTTTGTAAACTCCTACTTATGTCTAGAAGAATTTTGTTAAACATTGTTTTAACATTATTGTTTATAAAAAAACAGAGCACAGTTTCTTGCCATTTCTTCTCAGGTGGCTTTTTTTTCGAACCGGTGGTAATTTAGACCTTCATAATTGCCTTATTAGGGCTTAAACTGAATAAATGATATTTTTTGTTACTTTACAATATAACAAAATGGCTGTATAAGTTTAAGAATTTATTGTGATCTTTCTTTACTATAAGTAAACTAACTTACTATACTTACGCAGCAGATTATATACTTTCATCTATCACTGAATAAATACGTCTCAGAAGTGTAAGAAAAGTTTCTATTAAATTTTATCGGAAATTGAATTTGATGGTATAATTTAATATATAAGTCTTTTTTGATAGTACGTACGTAGTATATTATCTACTCTGCGATAATACGCACGAGTTCTGAAGCTTTTAAATATTCCTTTTATTTTTTCGTGAGTGCCTGTCAAAACAAGATTGTGTCTTCCTAGGAATATAATGTATTTAATACCGGTGATTCAGAGCGGTAACTAACCTGGAGCTTTGATTTCTGACTAAATTATATTCAAGACGAAATAAACATCCGGCAAATATTTAACAACATTTTAAGGCATCGGGATATAAATCTACAAAATTACGAAGAGTCAAACAATTATGGGTAAATACTATATTATTATTAAATTACGGGACAGGGTACAAGGTGAAAGACTTACAAATATAAACCGTGCACACATCCTCCTAAGAATTGTGGACCCTAAAAAGGCCTTATCGTTATCGCCCTAATTTTAAGTTTGTAGGCTTTATAGTACTGAGTGAATAAGTCAGTGAATGGTAATTTCGCTTCATAGATTTCTTGCTCAGTTATTCTAATATGCAAAGATAAGTAGAATAAGGTTTTAATTTCCAAAATCCAATATAATACAATGGTCATTCATTACAGCAATCGTGAAGCCGGAATATGATTGGAGTCTCCCATAACTCCCTGTAAAGAGCAACCCACGCGGCCCTGATTGCCCAAATCACGGGTGATCATTTTCCTCTAGCGATTTTTCCTCCTATTAATTTCGATATTGGGGTGTTATCGAAAATTTTGCCCGGCGTATCGTTTAAAGTTATTGGTATCAAATAGCCGTATTGACATGTTAGAATTTAGGTACATATTTTAATATTGACCAGTTTTTTTACCGCCTGAGAAGCCGCTAATGTTTGTTTTAACTGTATTAGTTTAGTATTTTAACCTACGTTCTTCAGATGCGATAAGCTGTTGATTTATCAACGGAAGGGTTTCAAGGCTTTGCCTTAGAATCTGATTGAAGTGTTCTAACTATCTGAAAATACCCTTTCTCAGGGTTAATGTAGGCTAATCTACCGAGGTTGTGCCAGCCAAATAACACGGATCGCAGTGGTTTAACGCAAACAATTTTGCCACAAATTGTTGTTGTTTACGTCAACAATATTAGCGAAATGACTCGCCCGCACAATCAACTGGATGATTTTTAAGATCAAATCTGATTCCACGATTTTGTTATTTGCTAATATCAATTTATTATGTAAAATTACCGGTATTATTATACCGATTGGAGTCAGTGCTTTTCAGAAGATCGCAGTCAAATAACACTACTTTGATGTAGTATTGTATTCCTGCGGGAGGTTTCCAGAGCTCCTTCAGAATACTTTTGTTTTTTTTATACTACTAAGGTGGTAAACAACAGCTTACGACCCGCCTGATAGTAAATGGGTACCGTAGCCTATGGACGCTTGAAACACCAGGGTGTTCGCGGCAGGCTAATATAAGTTTGGAGTTTTTGACGGGAATCAGGCGAAACGGTTGAGATTTTTTCCAGTGTCACGTAAATTGTGTTATGATGATCTTGAATGTGTATTTTTGGTGTCGTTATGTGCATATTTAGTGACTGATTTATAGGAACATTGGAAATAATGACATAATACGACTTCATGGTTAAGTGATTTATCATTTTGGTCAATAGTTTACCTCTGACCTAAAGGCGTGTTACGATCTGCTACTGCCGTGGATTGTCTCCAGAAACTCCAATAAGCATTATAATACAAGACACTAGGCATTTTAATGCAGCAAACACGAGAAATTTTGAAACTTGAAATTTCTCTAACACTCGTCACTGACAAAAATAATCCCTGAAGGGATTGATTGCCTTATGTAGGAAGAAGAAGAATGAGGTGCATAACCATGCTTTTGTATTTCCCGTCTGGGCTAGGTTCAAAGCGTCCTTATCGAGACGTCCATTATCCATTAATTGTTGCGCTAACTACTGCAGCCTCCGCTCGCACACTACTTTGCTAAATTGAATGTACTCTTGCAGAGACTAGAGGTAATTGATATACAAGTTGGGACCCTTGGGAAACAGTGACGTTCCCGTTTGCTATTAAATATACATTTTCAAACCATTTTTATGTAAACTCTATATTATCATATCTATATTACACAACTCTATATTAACCATTCATATTAATGTTCATTTCATACTCCTAGTACCTATAAGTTTTTCCTAATATTAGAGGGATACAATCGACGGAGGATGAAATCTACTAAATGTTTAAAAACATCACAAACTCGGCGTAAGTTTTAAGTTATTTATATTTTTTGAAACATTTCAGAACTCATCTTTCTGTTAACGTGACCCATTTTTGTGTGGGTATTTTACCAAGTTTAAGCGCTCTTGGTATAAACTGAAATTGCGTTGCAGTAGTGCAGCTGCGGTGATGTGGGGCGGGCATGACGCCCAAACATTTTATAACTATACCAAACTTTATAGTTTCTGGCGGCTATTTCCACTATGATTAAACGTTCAGGAGGTTGATGACTGCAAAGCTAAGGCAAGAGTAAGGTAGCATACCTTATCATATGCTTACTCTTAGAAGCATAAAGCATGAAATTTATCCAATGTAGGTGTAACTTTAATGATACTAATACTTGAACATTATCACACAGCGCCATCTGGTCCCAAACTAAGCAAAGCTTATATATACAAGCAGCATACAAATTTTATTTTCAAATACATATTTATAATATATACCAAGCACCCAGACGCAAGGCAATATGTTAGTCACATAAATGTTTGCCCCGGCGGGAATCGAACGCGCGACCCCTACCATACTAGTGAAGTAGTGAGGTATACTAACCACTGGCCCAGCGGTCTCGTAAAATCTTAAGTTTGTTTATTACACTCACGACAAAACGGTTGAACGATTTTTAATATAAGTTGGGACACAGACAGACCATAACCTAGGTTCAAACGTTGGGTCCTTTTTATATCGAAAACGGAAAGGACTCTTATATCCTCCTGGATTCTATTTAACGTTCCTTTTTGTCCAGTCACGTAAAAGCTGGAAACATTTATGTTTTCGTTAGAATAAAAATAAGTCCATAATATTCACCCTAGAATTATGGGGACGGTGATACGGATACCTAAAATTTTCTCAACCGTCAATTTCAGCTCAATGTTTTAAGATGCAAAGTACTTAATTGGAAGATTAGACCTGACGTGACGTATCAAACGATCGAATATCAACCCAATAAGTATGCACTCTATGGATATAAATATATAGTTCATTTTAATTTTCAGTAGAAAAGTGTCGGTGACGAGTGACGCCACTAGTCTTTTATTTTGCTGGAGATTTATCAATTTCTGAAGTGATTTATACAGGTTAGTCTGAAAACATCGCCATTACTCTTCATAAATAACCGTTGATATGTTAAATTTGCTGAAAACAGTAAATCATATATCTGTAGGTGCTTCCAAATAAATGCGTATGCAAGCACTCGATTTTTCTAAACTGTAAAGTTAGAATGATCGTATGAGGCAATCGCGTCGTTTAGACCCACCTAATGGACTGTTATATATCATTTAAGCTATTTACCGAGCATTTGAATGTGTGAGTGACAACTGAATCTTTATCATACATATATTCTAGAGCCCATTACTACTTGGAAGCCCGCCAAGTAGGCAGCTAGTAAGCCGTTAGTAAACATATCGTTATTACCAATTGTAATGAAAGAACTCATCAAAACAAAATAAATAGATTCCTACTACATTTCTACTTTCTCTCGTTTCTTAATACTTTTGTTTTATCTATTTTATTAATTAGGTTAGTTATGTTTTATTCTTTTTAGGGTTCCGTACCTTAAAAGGAAAAAAATAACCCTCAAGAATGCGTGGAGTTATCAAATTGAAATGAATATTAAATACCCGAGTCTATGGTATTTTTCAGCTGTAAATTATCAAACCTGTAAGTCAATAGATATGACCGTTTATGTCGCAAATTTTCGAATATTTTGCGATTTCACAAGGGAATCAAAACCTTTAGGGTACTTCCCGTTGACCTAGAATCATAAAATTTGGCAAGAAGCCGTGTCTTACAACACAAGTAAAGGAAAAATTCCGACTTTGTTTTATAACATCTAGTAATAGAACTAACTTCTAAGCCTCAGTTTTATCTAAGCCAAGATTTTAGCCAAATTCATCTGAAGAATGCTTAATCCCGCAAGAGACGACAAGTAAGTTATTTAGTTGTGTGAAAAGAGAAGCTCGCAGGGCGAACTGGTGTCACTCTCAAAAGATAATTAAAACGAGATAAGACTCGAGTAAAACACTTGCCGCCTAATACACACACACCTACCTTATTTCCACGGAGCTTAGATTAGTCTAACCTAAGCAACTTTTGGCAAAAATTAACGTCGCATTTAAGCTGACTTTGTAACAAATGATGATGAAAATTCGTAGTTCTAAGATTGGAATGTGTTTTTATCAGGCTAAAGTTTTACATTATTAATTAATTATTATAGGTTTTTTCTTTACA
This sequence comes from Falcaria lacertinaria, assembly GCA_951449985.1. Classification (NCBI taxonomy): domain Eukaryota; kingdom Metazoa; phylum Arthropoda; class Insecta; order Lepidoptera; family Drepanidae; genus Falcaria; species Falcaria lacertinaria. The sequence goes on along the minus strand of OX602111.1, from coordinate 8,387,078 downwards.
ATGAAAGCGCCAAATCCGGTGCCAAATTATCGTCAACGATATTCTTTAGTCATTGGCCTTAATTACCGACCTTTATCAGAAGAAGGACACTGAATAACATTCAATCATTCGTTTGTAATTGAAATCTATTTTAATTAAATTTATAATTAAACTTATGTGTACGTTAAAATTAAAAACATCGTCTTATGAAATAAATAATAAAGCAGACTTTCCAAGATTGAGTCGTTAACCGATCGAGTACGACCTTTTGAAAACAGTGTGCCGTCTCCTGCAGAATTTGCGCTTAAATTTTCTTTTTGTTGTGAAGCCTTTGACCCTTTCGTTGGTTGAAACTTGTTCAACAATGTGTAACCATTTCTGGTCGAGATCCTCGGGAGGTTTGTCGTTGACTAAGATTAAAGGCATTGTAAAATTATTGTTTTCAGCCTCCGATCTTATATTTTTTTCTCCTTTAAGGAACGCGGCTGGTAAGTCAGGCCAGTTATGAATCGAGCCCTCTGGCGAATTGACGTTCGAGTTGTCTTTACTAGCAATGGGAGCTATGTCGATGTGGTTTTGAGCTAGCTCTGTCGAGTTCAATTCGTTGTCAGCCTGTTCTGCACGCGCGTTCATCGCTGCTTCCAGGTCCATCAACTGAAATAGAGATAAATACTTGGTGAATGATCGAAAATCCATACTTATTGATGTATAGCATCTTTCTTCTCGCTGTTATGCAATCTTATGGTGTTTTCGTGAATAAGGACGTAAGGCAGGACCTAACCATCATGGTGAAACTTAAAACCGGTTATAATAATAAAATGCGTATCCAAAATTTCGTATCTGTGCTGTTGACCGTTGAAGGGTCGCTTTATCCGTAGCTTTTTCTGATGTCGATTCAGTTCAGATCATGCTCAAAATAATAATGCATTGTCATCGAAACTGAACTAGCATGTAAAAATTCAACTCCGTAGGAGAAGTTTAGTGAAAGTAGTTCTAATTCAACTTGCAAGACCTGAACTTAAAAAAACATAAAATATACAAACAAAATTAATAAAAAAGCGTGTAATTTTTGCTTCAGTCCACATAGGTAACCAAGAACACAAAATTACAAATTAGATTGCTTTGAATCCGAAATATAAAATTAACCTTTTTATCGCAAATAAAACATGACTGTCTTAGCCTTAGACCTTAACCTATTAAGATTCTAATATATTTTTCAGAACAAACAATTCAGAAACTGTACGTACATACAGTGATTATTTATTAACAGCCACTATTTGAAACACAAGGTGGTCGTAATTGCTGCCGTGCTGTAACCAAACGGCATTAAACTTTATAGGCTCGCTATATTATGTATGTAGGGGTCTTCACAACGGCATCGTAAAACTATTGTGAGCACAAATGGTGAACTATCTATACCTACATATAATAAAATTTTCTCGAAATCTATACGCAGGTACATTTCATATCTATGAGAAAAGCAATACCAGGGTATCACTAACTCATTGCGAAACAAATGATTGTTGAAGACTCACTGTGCTGGCAGCATATTCCTACATTTCCTACTACTAGCGCAGTGTAGCTACTTCAAAATTGTGTTATTTTTCTTGTCTTCTGTAAGGTGGAAGTAAAATCACCAGACGGGCGACTGCAATTTTAATGGGTTATCCCAAGGGATGTACATTTCGCCCCACTTCACTTTTTAGCTCGTGGTGTGATTAATAACTACTCAAGCTGGTAAAAACTCATTACTGCAAGCCGCCGACGTTTGAACGAGACCCATCAAATGACATGCGGTCGATACAACCACTGTCACTACACCTTGAAAATATTTGATCATTCTATATTTTTTATCCTCACAGACGAACTCGCGGGGAGAAACGTTATCATTGGCTGCCGTCTATTCTAGCGGTGAACAAATATACTTGCCTCGGGGGATAGAAAAGTACTTTTTTACATTAAAACGAAAATTAAACAGGCTAAAAGTAAGTAGGGTACTTGTGGTTGTTTTTTAAGACCCGACCTAACAGCCCAGGTACAATACCTCAGAATCAGAAAACGAATGGGATATAAGTTTTACCTCTTTAAAGTTGGCATATTTAAGTGCTCGACTATCGCCATACATAAACTGTGAAGCATTTTTAGTTAAACTAGCTTTTTCCCTCCACTTCGCCCACGTACCTATAGAATATATAGCCTTTCCTAATATTCAGGGATAGTTTAGCTTACAATTAGTGAAATCGTTCCAGGAATTACCCCATACATACATACAAGCAAAGAAAAGAACGTCCAGTTTGATATAAATTATATAGATATCTTCACGCCTTCCCGATGGGCTTAGTTATGTTCACTTTATTATTTTGAATTCCATAAATAAATTGCCGTAAAGATATGTCCCACATGTTAATTCCGTCGCAACAGTTTTATCGCTAAGCTTAGGAGACTAGTAGATTAAGATAAATGCCAGATAAATGCACATAGCCTGTGCAGTGTACAAAGTAGACCAGCGCTAATTCCACATCTATTTACAACGGACAGTCTTTGTAGTTTATGACATTTTGATTAGCATACACTCCGAGCATAAAGGACCGGGACGAATTGTAGAGCCGATTAGTGGTCACCAACGAGCTACTGGATTTGAGCCAAAAATCAAAAATTGACCATTACTTGTTATGGTATGATCACATCCTGCACGCATAGCACGAGCGCCCAAATGAAAGTTTTGTACAGACGTTTGTTTTCTCATGTAGTTGTTTTTTGTTATGCTAGTCATCGTAGCCTATAGCCGCTAGTAATACCGGGGATATCACTAACGCGTTGCCAATCCTTTTCGTTGATGAGGACTCACCGTGCTCGCAGCCTTACTGCTAGGGCAGCGTATCCTCTTGGAGCACTGGCAGCCTTACTCACCGCAAAAACACAACACTATATCAAAGTAGTGTTATTTTATTGCGGTCTTCTATAAAGCGGAGGTACAGTCCCAAGTCGGGCGGCTCCAATATTAATGGGAAACCCCACGGGAGATCACAATTCGCCCTACCTCTCTTAAATCTGATGTTTCAGATGATTGAGTAAATGAGATGAATGAGATATGAATACAGCAAAGTCAGCATCATATGTCACTTTTTTTCGCTCTCATATGACACTATTTTCGAACTCATAATTCACTTGAAAACTAAAAGTCCTTTATGGCCTTTCGCGACTCCTGCGAAGCTACTACCTCAGAGTAGTAGTTATACGTAGTATATCACGCTGGTCTGAGTCTCAAACACTGAAGTGACCGACCGAACCCAGTGGCTGATTACCAAATTTCGAAATCAATTTTCACAGGGAAAGCCGATTACCTAATCAAGATTTTGTCAACCTTTTATAACTCGGTAACGATTGCCAAAGATATTCCAATGGCAGCCAGGCCAGATCACTAAGAATTTTCTTGACGCACGGAGTGTTCTTGGTATGGTGTGAATGTAATATGATATGTGCGTCTGTGCACAGGTGGTGCATCCGATCATATCCTAGTCACGTTTGTAATAAAGGCATCGTTCATATCACAATTTATTGCTAATGTGGAATTAGGTCAAAAATATCGAAAAACAATTGTTTATCTGTTTGTCTGCAATCGCGTTTATTCTAGGATAAAAAGCAGCCTAGATTACTTATAAAAAGTAAAGCCCTCACGTAATGAAAGTCCCTTCATATTGATAACAGATATTTCGGAGATTAGCGTCGACAAGCAAACATAACTACAGACAAAAATATAAAAAACGCGTGTATAGGTTATGGTAACATACAAATGTCCATAATGAGCTCAATAAAAGTCTTAATTTCAAAATCACAGATCGACAACATTTTAATTTATTTGCATTGATAATCTGAAATGTTTACGAGGAAATTTTGTTCATAGAAATGGTATACGAGAAACATTTTGTAAGGTAAGCACCTAATATGATCTCACTCTCACGTGTTTTACTGTATATCACATGTTTCCGAAAACGGTAAAAGCTATATTTACATTCTGGGCTAGTTGACCCTTGTCCAACTATGAGGTTCCCTAATAAAACAGCATTGGAACCTCTCTCAACAATGGCACAACAACGCAGTCCTGGCAAAGGTGGTTCACATAATTTTATAGTGTGAACAGTTAATTTTCAAGTTCGCCGAGTGCTTCCTGTTTTCCCAATGTGTTCTTTACCAATGTAACCTATTAAGTGAATAACAGTGTTTGAGCCAAAGTAAAATGAATATTTATGTATGTGTAGTCTTAAAATAAAAACACTCATTCAATTCTGTTTAAATCGTTACATACAATAAAAAATGTATTTTCACGTCTTCCGTCTGCACGCGAATATATCTGAGGTAATAAATTATCCTTGAATACCTACGATTAAACTGGGAATAACGTTAAAATATTTTGTTAGAACGTCAGCTTCCCACATTGCACTTGACTGATTTCACCTTGTGCGTTGTACCAAAAGTGAAGTTTCATAAACAATAAAAATAAACACTCGTTTGAACTCATAAAAAATAACAGTCTGCAAAACTTCGATCGCTGTCAAACTACAAGTAATAGGAGGGTATTACGATATTGAATGCAAATAGCTTCCTAATACATTAACTACTCTGAGCTAATACACTTAAAGCGGGCTACACACCTTCAGTTTTAACTGAACAGTCGAACTGTGCAGTTATAACTGACGCCCCTGGTGTCTACACACGTTCGATCACGATCGTCAGTTCAACTGCACAGTTGTCAGCTTTGCCTACACACGTAAGATTTAACTGCACAGTTCGACTGTATAGTTAAAACTGTGCAGTTAAAACTGAAGGTGTGTAGCCCGCTTTAGGGGTTAAAAGAATATTTTAACAGCCGTGGTGGCCTTGTGGTTGAAGCCACGGCCTGTCATCTAATCGGCCTAGGTTCAAATCCCGGCCTGTACCAATGAGTTTTTCTAAGCTTAAGTACATGATTAACGTGTGAATAATCACACCATGAGCTTTAAAAAGAGAGGTAGGGCGATTTGGGATTACCTTGTACGCTCTACCTCTCATGTAAAAAATTAAATAATCCATATTTTAACGCCCTATCTTTACTAAACCATTACTATACCATTTTGTTAAACATTGAACTCTCTTTCCAAATGGTAAAAGTTCACTTCAAAAACAGTGTTCATGTTGCAAGTAAGATTGATTGTCCATGATTCACGGTATTCCATGAATTCATACACCATTCACATGTAAGCGTAGCAATGTACGCCTACGACGAATTCATCCTAAAAAGTTCCATCTAGCGTTACACGTGGTAATATATGAAAGAGGATATAGAATGGATGAGAAAACTTTGATCATTTCCTGCCGTATGTTTATAGCAGCAACAAAGTAGCTATGTTTAAAACACATTATGTTTCTACGTACGTTGTTAAATTAAAGTTCGTAATTATTTGACACAGCTTTTGACACAGATTTCAGTTGATTAACATCAAGTTCTAGACAAAGTGAAATTCTTGAAAATATCCGAAGTAATTGAATGGAAAAAGTTTTGAAGGACAAATTTCCTGTTCCAAACAGATAGCGAGTTCATTATTTACAGTTAAGATGAAGGGTAATATTCATAAATGATCGTATTTAAATGGGTTATTAGGTATGGTGTTTGTTGAACGAGAGAAGGCTTATGATAGAGCACCCCGAACGGTAATGTGGTGGGCTCTGAAAGAGAAAGGTGTACCTGTGAAGTATGTGGAGTTAATTCGTGCTATGTACGAGCGATCAAGTACGCAAGGAAGTTTGAAAGTAGCTCCAGTGACAGAAAATTTGAGGACCAAGCGTTTGTCATTGTATCGGCATGTTATGCGGAGGAATGAAGATAACGTGGTAAGAAAGGTTTTACGTATGAATGTTAATGGGTACAGGGGTCGACGTAGACCTAAGAAAAGATGGACGGACTGCATAAAAGTTGACCATGAGCATGGTCAGAAAGGAAGTGAATACAGATATGACGGCTGATAGAGAGAAATCGATGATAAAAACATATTGCACCGATCCCAAATAAAATGGGATAAGTGCAGGCGAATGATGATACAGTAGGTACATATGCAACACAGTGTATTATACGTACACGAAATGAAAGTGACTGAAAATTATAATGAAGTTTGGGCCTTAATAAAGCACTTATGAATCACGTACTTAACTTCACTGTCGATTCGGAAAAAAACATTTTAAGAGAACAATAAAATATTGAATCTCAATATAATGTCTTTTGTGTGTCAATTTCATGTGACTTCACGTTTTTCAACAATTCACCAATTCAATTTTCAGTTCACAAAACTAGCAACGCTCTACATTTGGACGCATTCGTCACAGTTCTGATAGAGATAGCGTTTAGTTTGTTTAGGGTTGGAAAATTGGCTTATAGAGTTACCGAAGGATACTTCAACTAGATAAATATGAATATTAAGCGATATAGGAATTATCCTGCATAATCGACAGTAATCTTATTATAGGGCCTCCCTAAACCTAGCCAAGGAAGTTAACCCAAACCAGTTCTGCATGACTGGTTACAATATTATTTCACCAGATGTCAGTAATAGAAATACAAAATATTTTATTGTCTATACTGTCACAGTGTGTCTGATTCAAAACACAATTTTATTCAGCCTACTGACGCCCACCTAAAATTGATTACACCCGGGCGTTGATAATTTAACCTTAGTTGAGAGGAATCGTTTAATTTTACGATTGCCATAATTAAGTAAGATACGTCACAAAATTAAGTATACAATTGCGTGAGCTCAAGTACTGAAATAATTATGCCACGTTTCATGACGAATATAAAATATATACATGAACGCATCCTGTTAATGTGACGAGACAATGTGGTCGTAAACAGAACGTATTTTTACAGGTCATGAGACGGGTGAAGCTATATTTCTGAATAATAGCTTAAGACAAGTACCCATAACAACCTGAGCCTATAACACTGCTTCCCCTAGGGCTTTAAGTTAATGTCTAAGGCCTTAAAGTTTCAGGGATTTCTTATCCATATCTATCATGCCGAGTACCGAACTAATTTAAATAATAATAAAATAATAATTATTAAAGAAAATATTCAAGAGATATCTAGATATAACATACAAATAAATACAATTTCAGTGACTGTGTATGATTTTGATATAAAAGCTATTTGGTAAGTTATCTAAAAAAACAGCGTTAATCAGTCCAGTTAGGTTACGCCATACCCCAATTACCCGAACACGTGATGCCATAACCGTTTAGTTTAAAAATCGAGCACTCGTAAAACGAAAACGTTCGCGAAATGATAATCGTTATTAGCAATTTATGGAGTGCAACAACAATGTTCTTGACTTTGCAGACGGTTAACGTTTTAATCCACGTTCGCACCTAATTTCGTAAACACGCCGTCAAGGCATCAATCGATCCAGCACCGTTGCAGATGTTTACGTTGGCATAAATGAACATACCGCCGGTGAATCATCCGACAATGTTCACAGGAAAATATCTCCCAACCCTCTACACACCTTTGATTTTGTTTTCTAATTAAACGTCAGAATGTTTCTTGTTTATGTCGTCATATGAACATTTAAGAAATGCACTCTTTCCGTCATGCAGTGCAATAATGCAATGGTTGCAGACTATTCAAGGTTCGATAATTTTATTTCAAGTATGACTCAAGTAAATACCAAGGGACGATTGAGTAGCCGTGATTTAATAAGCGATGGTATTTGTTCGTAGAGGGTTATGAGCCGGTTGCCCCTTAAACGTCAGAATGACGTCATTGACGTCAGAATTGGCAACCAGACGCTATTTCAGGCTGGTGGAGATGTATTAAATATTTTGGTCGGCGCTGTTTTCGATGTGGTAGTGAAATTCACAACCACCCAAAATATGACTGTATCAGACATTCATAAAAAAACTACTAAGCAAAACGAATAAAATTAAATTTACCCTGTGTTTATCCCTGGACGCTGTGTAAAGAACCCAGGCAACGTAGATGAACATGATGAGCGCGGGCACCACCAGGCTAGCGACCACCGGGATACGCCTCACCCACGCGTGGTAAAAGGCAAGGATAAACAGCAGGATCCCCACCAGGATTGCAATGTACCTCCCAGTGCGTCGACGCTCCTCCTGGAAATATACACACACTTAAATCAACAATCACATGTCATAAAACGAGAAAGAGAAACCACAGGATCTAATCGAAATGACACCATTCATATTTCATAGAGATTTGGTCCAAATCTGAAAGTGCCCCGACGAACATATTTTTTTCTATTCTGTTAGAGCTTGTCCGTCTGAATATTCATTACTATGGAACCAAATTTGAAAATCAGAATTTTCATATATTTTTGTTAAAAATAGGAATTAAAAGAACCAAAACAATTTTAATGTCCTGTAATGCGAAGCTGGACATTTCAGGACATTTTATTTGTACTGGTTATTCGTTTCAAACTCAACTCTCAAATAAAATCAAGGATAATAGTCCTACAGCTTAGTAATTAATACTCAGACGGGTAAGCTCTAACAGAATATACAAAAAAATGCGTTGGCTGGCCGTTTCAGATGTGGACAAAAATGGATGATGATATCCTTTGAAAATGATCTATCTATTGATTATACGTAACAACGTTGATTCGAAAGATAGCCCTACAGAAAAGGGATTATGTCTGAGCACTGTTAAAGTATCGAAATCCAGCACCTTTTGCCACTCATATCTGTCCATAGGGCTGGTGGGCTATACTGCTTTTACTCCGGTATTTTACAAATTAAGAACGACTGCGTACACGCATGAATTCATCACAAATTCATGTTTGACATGCTCCTAGGAACTTGTTGAAACAAATTGTCGAGACAACTTAACAAAGTATAAGTAAGTAAACTACCACAATTCACATTCAAAATGTACTTACAAGGTGACATAATATCAAGAACTGTCTCACTCCATCACAATCGATGCTAGGCATGTCTAATATTCACGCCAGTGAATTGTGCTAATTTCTGATGAGCCCAGAGCCGCGCCTGAACGCGCGTCCGCCCGACAATTCTAAACTACCACACTGTTGAAATTTGGCATTTTTATATAAAATTAGAATCTCAACCGCCGACGTGATTTTTTAATGGTTATTTATTTAGTACCTTATTGTTTCAATTAATGGTAATGAAGAGTTACCAATACTTTAACAAGTATCAATCTAGCTCTATAAGAAGCGAAAATACTTTGCTATTTTTGGGAACTATTTTGTCAGGATACATGATGATTTATTGATTCGATAATATCTGGCTTCCCTTTGGTATCGTTCTAAGGCTTGTTTATGAATGCTTGGAGGGAATCAGGTGGAGCGAATATAATATTGTTCCATGTCTCGTTAATTAGTACGACATATTTACTGTCGTAATTTTAATGAACTGATTGATTTATAAGGACATTGAAATTAATGCTACAGCTTTTTGGTGAAGTGATTAGACATTTGTTACCTGTGACATGATCTGGTATCATAGATCTGAGGCCTGATAAGATCTGTATGACATAAGGATTTTTATCAATAATAAGTAAAATCAAATTAAATTTAAATATGATATTATTAAACAAACGGTTTTATGTACATGAAATAATTAATTTAAATAAAATACATAATAAACTTAGACGATTATATTATTTTGTGACTGTTATCATCTCATGAAAGCTAGTCGCATGAAAGCGGCTCGAAATTCGATTATAATAAGTTTATTGCAACTACTACATAATTAAATTTTGGAACAGGCTATTTTTGTAGTATTTTCGAACTTTCTGTGGGTACTTGCTTTTTATTTTTTAAATTTATTCATAAACGTGGCGGTTAATTCTGCTACATTTAAAATATACATCGATAACCATATAGATTTCAGTGACAATAATTAGTAATATATAATAATATTTATACAATAATACTGCTTGGACATTATCACACATCGCCATTTAGCCCCAAGCTAAACAAAGCTTGTACCTCAGAGTAGAAGCTAATATACTGCGTACAACAACTATGGGAACCAAACGAGCAGCTGATACTTTAGACTTTTTTTGTAAATATATATTTATGTTACGTACAAAACACCCAGACGGTAGGTAAACACAAATATTTATAACATAAATGTTTGCTCCGGCGGGAATCGAACCCGCGACCCCTAGCGTAGCAGTCGGGTTGTAGGAACTAACCAGAACAGCTGACTCGTCAATATTACATGTTTCCTTCAATATAAGCGTAAAGGTATTGATCTTAAAAGGTGTACATCTGCTCCTTCCGTGTGTAGGTAACAGATGGCATAATCATAGAATGATTGGATTAAGGGTGTTCCCCGGGCTCTGGTGATAGTAAGTGGATCGTATGATACAGTCAATTTGTGGCCACGATCCAATCACGCTCCAACGGAACGCGCTTCATCCCTGATATACGATGGTGTTGCTATCGAAGTATCGACATGACATAATTATTGGATGGATATATAAGATATCGACGGTGGAAAGGAAAAACAAATGAAATGACATTTTGGTCGAAAATGAGTTATGTATGCAGTGGGTAGAATTTTGGATTCTCTATTGATCTGTCATGGTTAGAAATCAATCGGCAGCACTTTTTGACGTTCCATTTAAAGTACAAAATGGGGTATTTTTAAAATGCACTCCCTTCAAACGACCGTTTTAAGGTATATTATTTCAACCAAGTCGTAAAAAGTGATTTTAAAATATTGTAAGTACCTCTTTAAGTTGATGACCAAACTTATATTTCTACGAAGATGGCATATCATACAATTTACTTTTACTAATTTATGTTTGATTTGGCGTTTCAATAATTTTCCCTACTAAGTTATGCCTAGAAGTGTCGTAGCACGTTTTGTTTTTGTTTCTCAAATCTCAAAACCCGTACTCAGAAAATGTTTCGGTTGTTTTTTGTTTCAAAAATAGGTAATTATCTACTCTGAGGTACTAGTATTTTGTGGCAAGGGATTAATTTAATGCGTATTTTTAATAAGTTTCGACTGAAATAAATATACAAGAGATATCAAGTATCTACCTCTCTAATCGTCTTTGAAAAGAAGATTTCGTTTAAATTTACGATCAAATATAAAATATTTCAATAACAATGAACTAAAATAAGATTTTTCAAGTTTCTCGAACTCTCTGTACATCATATATTAGGTCATTTAATAAATAAGTCAGTTGTTCTCAAAGTTATTTTCCCAAGCGTTATCTATGTCATGCACAATATACGGACATACCTATTTCTAATACGTATAAGCTCTGCGTATTATTTCATTTACAAGAACATTTATTACATGAATATATTAGAATAAAATATATATTATGTTCGAAATTAAAACATGCAAAGTACAAGTTTACTAATTAACTTGAGTGGAGTACGTGCTGAATTTAATACTTTATCTAGCAATTTCTACTAGCGTAATACGCCCGTATTAACATAAACTAGGTACCTTTACTAAGTAAGTCTAGGTTCATTGAATTTGATCAAGATCTTGTTACGATACCAAGATAAATCAACGACGCCGAATATTTAAAATTCGTTATAAATTTCGCTGAAGGAATTCTAAATAACGAACGGAAGTCTCTAATTAGTACGAAGCGGATTGTTTGCTTACACTATATTATGAAAACACAGTAAGTAGGTACATACCTTCACAACCGATGCAGGTGTAGGCAAATTGTTCACCGAACTTTTTACATCGTTGTTTAGCTTTAAGTTCATATCGGTCTCAGTTCTAGAATGCATAAAGGGACAGTATGTATTATTTACTTAATAATACTGTTTATATACACATATATGTTATATTATATTATACTGTTGTAAAATAAGTAATTAAGTTATAGTGGCTATAGGAAGTATGGATGTCACCTTTCACTCATAAACACGCGACTCGAGACAAGTAATAATGGATAGCCCGGCCCGATCCGGTCGAGAGTGCGTGTGCGCGTATCGTCTGAGACAAGTCAGGGGCGCTACTGCAGCGGAGATACACGCCACTGCATAATCATTACACGCCGTGTTTACTTACTTATGCTAAAACTTGTTAACCCTGCAAGCTGTCTATCACTCCGACAGCTGGACTCCGCTATGCCCGTTATCGCCTCCTCAACCCTACAACAATAGGACGATTAATCGTTCACACCGTAAATATCGACACCTGATACAGAACAGATCTATTTTTTATGATTATGCTAACCGCACGCTGCCTATAAAAGCATTTTGCTAAAATCCAGATTTTGTGAAATTATTTTCAGCACATATAAAAATTTAAGCACATGCGCTAAGTGCGTCGTTTTTTATATAACTAATGTTACCCAAAATATAGCGGTTCAGGTTAGCGAATATTCTAATAATGTAGTGAATGAATTATGCCACCAGTTTCGATTATCAAATGGATACCTGCTTCTACTAAGTTATCTGTTTTATTTGATAGCTTAAGTACCTTAGGTGTTATAAGTATAAAGAAACATAATGTTCCTCTAAATATTACCATAAAAAGAATATCTGAAGTTCCCAATCGCAACCCATTTTCGGGCGAAATCGGGATCCTAGTTCTTAGTTACGCTCAAATCAAATCGAAAATGCTCCAATCCACCAATGTAAAACGGTTGTGACTTAGCAGGCAAATTAATACAATCATTTGCACAACCCAGACGTAGCAATTTTGTCATTATCGCATCAAAAAACAGGAGCGATTTCTGTCGCTGTTTTTCAAGAATTGCATTCTGAAACGATTTGTCAAAGATATGTCAAATGAAGCAATTACATTGGCTTGCGTTGTGTTGTGAGTAGGATTAGCATAAGCTGCGCGTCGTGTTGTAATTAAATTCCTTGTCGTCATTAAAGTCAATGACGTAAAACAGAAACACATCGTTAAACAGGGATTATCTCCTGAAAGTTTTCCATTCGGTCGTAGGTACTTTAAAGCTCAGCTTGAAGGCAAAAATATTCTGATTAATAGTCTACATGTCTATTAGATAATATTTTATTCATAATTAAGTCTTTTACCGTTTTATTATTTTCTCGAATACCTAATATTTAGATACAATCATAAATTCATATCTATACTTATAGAATATACTGCGACCTATAACATAGGACACTTTTTATCCCGAAATTTAGCACGGGTCCCTTGGGATAAGGGATAGAACTTAGAAGTCATAGTGTGTACTTTGCTGTAACTCCGAAGTAACTAGACCGATTTGAACGGGACTTTCACTGTCTGATAGAGGATTTTACTAGGTGTAACTTGGGCTACTTTTATTTTGGAATCAAAGGTACGAATAAACCTGCTTATGTACCTAACCGAAATAATAACAGAAATATTATTTTTTGCCTTTGTGAATGGCGCTCTATAGTTTCTGCCAACATGAAAAGAACTTAATATAATATAGTATGTATGTAGATATTGCAAAACAAAAAAATGAAAGGTTTCCTGACAATTGGAAAATACGAGACTTTTTTTCTGTGGGATTTTTATATGAATTTAAGATCTTACTCGCGATTCGCACATAGTATATGCGATTTAGGGCTCTTTACCTTAGTAATAAGTTAGATACCTACTGCGCATACTCAGGCCTCAACAGACACTTGTATACCTGGAGGTGCCCAGGGTAGTTGGCGTTCCAGAGCCCCTCCCTAACACAACAAGAAAACGTTAGTTGAAGTAGTGTTAATTTAGCCTGTCAAATCCAGTTCACAGCTATATCTTATTGTGCCCTGCCGTTCTAAAAATATTTACAGGAATAAAAGAGCTCCCTGCCAAATACTACAATGGTACTTGCAGTCGTAGCTAAAAGTGCATACAAGCAGGCTATTGATACTCGTAATTCTCACTCGTTGTCTAGTCGAAATGTTATTGAACCCGTGGCACGGTGCCCACTCGACCCGCCTGGCTATGCCAAAGCATTGACATCATAACTCTTGTGGCGCGCGAGTGCCAAGCCAAGCACGCACTATAGTCGGCCATCGTGGGACCCTTTTAGGAATAGCTTTATTCCAATTTCCCCGGGACATTGTCCTTTAAGCCGGGATACCAAAAGAAACTGAATTTACATGGAATTCATAACAAACTAAAACAAAACTCTATAACAATTTTTAATTTGTTATAGAGTTTTGTTTTAGTTTTAGATGTACCTACATTTATTTTATTCCCAAATTTTTTTTTTTCTCTTGAGAAAGTAGCCTTGTTGTTGAAGTGACCGCCTGTCGTTTGATGGGTCCAAATTCAAGGCCCGGCGGCAATGAGTTTTTCTAAGCTTATGTACCTACAGTGATTAATCACACCAGCAAAAAAGAGAGGGAGGAAGGAAGTAATGGGATCTTCAGTATATCCAAGTTAAAATGGAATAGGTAGGCAAGCGCGAGAACAGATCGGCGATCAACCAGAGACACCTTTTTTGAAATGATTTTATGCAGTAAACATTTTCGACGTAGAAAAAAAAGTAAATACCTATATGAATTCAACATCGAAAACATTTATATTTATAAATGACCCGTAAAATTAGTCGACATTTGAAAAAGCAAACTGCTAAAGACACGGACGGTCATTAATCACAAATAAAATTAATAACTGTCGGATTTCGGGAAAAGTCGAGAGAATGAAAACACGGTTGGAAGATATAAATTAACTTAGAGCTTGAAGTCAGTGGGACAGATCGCAGCATCATCATTGGTCCTCCAAACTCAGGGTTGATAATTATACTGCGTACCTACCATCAAGTGAAGTTTAGGTACTGAAAGAAACTGAAATTTAGTAGACTTCGGTGGGTAGGTGCTTAAGCCTGGCTCGTGGCCTTAAAGCTGGTCTCGCCACTTTTGTCCGATTTAGCAGTAAAAGTTCCTTCAAACTAACTGCAAAAGACCATATTCCAAAAAAATACTACTAATAATAGCAGTTTAATGACGCTACTTGTCTATGTATCGTTCCTGCGATGTGTTTCCAGAGCTCCTCGGTTTATTCATTAAACGATTTATTTTTACCAGTTTTATGTTTAAAAAGGTTGAATATAATATTATACCTTTCATTGTATTAACTTCAATTGCCCAATTACCCTCAGTGTGTTAATGTTAACGACTCATAAACGATGGCAATGTACCGAGAGCTTTACAAAGTGAATTTACAAAAGGTTGTTTATAAATACATTTCTGACCCACATTAACATTATTTTATCTTCAACGTACACATAAATCTATAGCTACAGACAATCCTGAATCATACCTAATAAATATCAAAAGGAATTCGTACAATTCAATCGTTAATCCGCAGAGTAGGTATACGCAGAACTTGATTGTATGGTTTTCCTCTGCAAGGCTTTATATCAGTCTACGGAGTTCACAGTGAGACACCGATTTATGTGTTGGAAAACGGAAATTTAAAATACGCCGATGTGTTTTATGGGGATTAAAATGTTTTCGTAAGCATCTAGGAATAAATAATTGTATTTAATTGTTTGGATTTACTTTAGTTGGGTAAATATATTCCAGTTTTGTTTTTATCACATATAGGTAGCTTAAAGGTAGCAAAAATGCATACGATTTATGCGTTTTTTCCATCAAGTTTTGTGGATACTAGATACCTACTTGTGGTTCAATGACTCGATGTTTGGAAATTCACTGTACCTGTACTTCTTTATAGAACCTGCGTGTCCAACTGTCCAGTATATAGCCGCTAGCAATACCAGGGGTATCACTAACGAGTTGCCAATCATGTTGTTTATGAGGACTAGCTGCGCTAGCAGCAGCATTAGGTAATGCTCCGCGTATCCTCGAGCACTGACAATTATTTGAATGCGATCTTCTTGACCTTAGGTGGAAGTAACAGTCCCCAGCCAGGCGGCTCCAATTCTAATGGGAAAACCCACGCGAGATCCCAATTCACCCTACTTCTTGCATATGGTGTGATTAATAATTGTACTTAAGCTTATAAAAACTAATTGGTGCAGGCCGCAGTTGAACCTGTGCCCATCAGATGAGAGGTCGTTGCTTCAACCAGAAGGCCACCACGGCTTAATAAAATTGCAATGCTTCTATCTGTCTAAAGCCAGTACTTATATATAACAAATTGTAAAGAACAATAAATAATACGTCACTACCTAGAGTGTTGTCTATGGACGTTTGAACACCCAACAACCCACCCGGTAACCGACCCTCATTTAGGATATAGATGGATAACAGTAGAACTCAATTTATTTGTGACAATTTTTATTACAAAATTAAATAATGTCAATACAGTTCACTTTTAAAACATTCACAAAAACATGAATGTAATATAAATTATAAATAATACTGTGTACGAGTATTCGTGTTATAAATGGTAGAAAGCGCCTACAAGGCAATTGGTGAATTAGTCATACTTCCTTCCAAATATTTTTTTACTTTTATGTATAATATTTTTTCAAGATTAAGGTCATTAAAATCTCTTTTTAAATGTTCTTTTTTTAAAGGATAGTTTATATTATTTTAACTTCGTTTTTTTTTTCGTTTCGTTATGTTCAATTTTTATTTTATTTTGTAACGCATCCGCAATCGTCGCAATCTATCACAGAAGCATATTTAAAAATAAGGGATTATTTGTTGTGCTCACTTTAGTCTTAGATATAGATTGACTTCTATGTATTATGCCTTATTGCAATGTATTAAGCATCATATAAATATAAGTATATTACAAGTATTAGGTACTTATAATAAACTGGCTAAACTTTTGTAACTATGTAACCGTAATATTTTCTTAAGTAATATTCAGTGTTCCATATTATGTAGTATTGCGATATTGTTTTTCATTGTTGATTTGGTACTCAGTTTTGGTCCACTTATTTTGAGTCAATGAATTCGCGGTTTTTATTCTCACGTGACAGTTCCAAAGAGTTGGGAACTACTGAAAACTAATCTCATTCAATAATTTAGTTCGACATTTAGTCATCCTTATCAAGTTTACACATGTCCGTATAGTCACAGTTGTATATAGAATTATGGAAATATCGCCTCAAATGCTTGAGGGGACAGAGTTCTTTTTCGCACATCGGCAGTCTGATTATGTGTTCTTGGTGTAACGTCAAGACGTGGTCGCCATCTTTGCACCTGTAAAATATTTCACATTAATTAACTAAAGATAAATTGGAAACTCTTAGTTTTACTCTTTCCATATGAAATCCCAGATACTAACTCGAACAACACAAAAGCCAAGTTAGCACCGAAGCAGTCGATGTTTGAAGTCCTCCAAGTTCTGTTTTTAGGCAGAGCGTCACCGGTGTAGTGTCTTTCTGGCTTATACAGCTCCATGTGTGTCAGGATCTTGAGTATCGTGCCCGAGTGAGCGAACAGGAACGAAGCTTGAGGGTCATCGTCATCACTAAAACAACAGAAAAATATTGATACCAGTCACCCGCCAATGTTGTTTAACCCCAGACACATAAAGAGGGGTGTTATACGTTTTAAGCGTGTATCTGTGTCTGTGGCATCGTAGCTTCTAAGTGGATGAATCGATTTTATTTAGTTTTTTTGTTTCAAATGTGACTTAATCGAGTGTTCTTGACTTCTTAGTATTAAATTGTTTTTTGTATTGTTGCTGTATTGTATATCTGTATGGCTGTATATTCCAGAGATTATAAACACATAAAAACATTTTTTTAGGTTACATTCAGCGTAGTACAGATAAGTAAAAATACCTACCCGTAGAATGCCACAAATGAACACGCATGTAGCCGAAACCGCTCGACTGATTTATTAATTAAATACTTGGTTACTATTAGGTTAAGCTAAGACATTTCGGTTGAGGAACATTTACCTGAAGTTATCAAACATATTTTTAATGGAGACGCATGCCTGGCGATAGGTCAGATTATGTCCATAGCCATCCACCCAGTATTGTTTCAAATCATTGTAGTATTCAAACACCTGGAAAAAAAAACATTTACTTTACTATTCCTTACATACATAGTATATCTGATAGCATTAATTTATTCAAAAGGGGCTGTCTCATGTTGAATTTTTCGAAAGATTAGTCATTCTTTTTATATCACTATGTTACTCAATGATATTATATGTAAAAAGTACTTATAATATCATTGATGTTACTAGGTGGCAATTAAGCATACGGAGCGCCTGATGGTAAGCGGCCAGTTTTATTACTCGCACGTTACCAACAAACCAAATTAATATCCTTATGAAATAAAAGATTTTATAAATAAATAATGCACGAATATAAAATGAAAAAGTCTGTAACTCAGAGATACGTAGCTTTTCATTAGTGAAACGTTTTTAGATCAGCTCAGAAGTTCTAGAGATCACTCTGAATATACAAACTAATAACATCTTTAGTATATTTGCATCACCTTTAAGTATAATGATATGGTTATGAACCTAACTATTCACATGTATTATTTAATTTTCAAACGGATAGTTGACAGTTGGTAATACCAGTACCTTGATAGTATCCTCGTCAAATGCAGCACACCATGGAGAAGTATGATGTTTATGCCAAGCCGTTTCATAACCACAAGTTTTATACATTAGGTTCACAGAATCTGCAAGTAACTTTAATTTAGAAAACTTGCTATAAAATGTATTGTTACAGAGCATGCAATATGTAGCCTTTGCAAAAACAACTTTCGACTACATATTCGTATAGGTTTCGACTATTTTTGTATGGGAAATTAATAGCACTGCACTGGCCTAAAAATTTTTATG
The DNA here is from genome assembly GCA_951449985.1 of Falcaria lacertinaria. NCBI lineage: Eukaryota > Metazoa > Arthropoda > Insecta > Lepidoptera > Drepanidae > Falcaria > Falcaria lacertinaria. The sequence goes on along the minus strand of OX602111.1, from coordinate 8,368,380 downwards.
AACATTTTGAGAGTTACGTTTTCGAATACGTAGTCGAACGATTTTCTTGCTACCAGTACTGATAATGAGGTATGACATCAAATAGTGCAACATCAGATGAGAATGAAAACTGCATCTTTTTTACAATTACTCTAGACATGATGAATGGTTCAAGATGATGTAGCAAATAGCAAAGCAAGCTGCAATGGGCAGTAGAGTGATCTTACGAACCCAGTTTAATAATATTTGGGAAACCCAATCTGTCCGTCACTGACTTCAATGTTTTATTCATATCCTCACTAATAGCAAACAATGCTTGTTCTCTGTATGTTAGTTGGTTTGTTTTAACTTGCTTTTGCCACTTGTCACAAGACTTGTAAAACTGAAAAATAGCAACTCAGTGTAGGTAAAGCTTGGAGAACCATTATAGAAATGTTAAAAATAATAGGAAGTTTAAATTACTCTCAATAGTGGATCTACTTTAGCAGCTGGGTGGAACAATACACTTTTGGCCTCTTTATGATCAAATAATCCATTGACAAAGTAGACTGCACTTTGTTGAGCTCTTTGAGTGGCTGTGTAACGGAACTGTAACATAATAAAAACTTTTTAATAAAAAAATAAAACTTTTTTTTTATAAAAAAATAAAGCAAAAAAAAGATAACTATGAAAAAGCGCAATAAAAAAAAACAAAAAAATCCAATGTGACAATTGCTGTCAACACCTGGTGGGTACCTATGATTTTTAATTAATATTATTCAAAGCGCTATTACTACTACACTAATGCTTATGAGTTGTCTGCATAGCTCAGTAATTTAGTTTTGAGGCTTGGCACTGACCTCAAATAGATCAGTGAATAGTGCTAGCCTATGAATGTAATAAAATATTCAAGCCACTAATGAGTTTGCATGTGAATATTGCCATTCTAGGGCATGAAAAGTAGTAATTAGAATAATAATTTATTAAAACCAAATTATTAATCATTACCAACCAGGAATGCTTCACTGTCGTACTTGTGTTTGATTGCATTAGGGAATCTTTTATGCATTCTCTCAGCAAGCAATACCATTTCATCCTGTCCCTCTAAAGTAAGAAACCTCTCCTCATCAATATTTATATTACTAGACCACTGTTCAAATAGCTTCCTTTGCTCTTTATTCAATTGGCCTATGAGAAGAGAATAGTTAGCTTAAAAATCTCACAACACTGAGCCTGTTTATAATATTAAACTATAAGTATAAAGCATATGTCACAAAACCAGTCAAACCTAAATAATAAAATGGTCTGTCTGTACTAACCTTTTCCAAGATTATGCTGAAGCAATACTAAGTATTTCATATCATTGAGTGTTATATTCATTCCCAGTATATCCTTAGGACTTGGGTATCTCGTGCCATGCCTAGTTATCATCCAGATTTTGACATCTTTACAACCTAGGCCACAGAAAACATGTATTAAAAGCTCTTCGCAAACTTCATAATAAATGAACAATCTTGTCACACATGAAAATAGTGTGTGTACCAAATGTCTAGCGTAAGTAAGTCGAATAAAGCATTTATTAAATACCTATAATTAGTGCATTCTCACCTGGATATTTTATTTTTGAATCATTTTTATTACATCTAAATCTGTAAGGTGTTCGTGTACCTAAATGATTGCGGATATCGTTAGTTTTCAAAGAAAATGCTACATAATAAATTTGACATAACAAAGCTATCACAAGTATATTGATTAATTGTTTCATTGCGACGTATTTATTTTTGTACTTATTAATTTAATATAAAAAATCTTAAAATATTTTAAGTCATAGATTGTTTTGTTTATGAAGTCAAATGATATGACATTCATGACAATGCAAATCCATGACTGATACTCAGAATAAGGACTAAGCTCGCAGACTAAGCTTTGATAAAAAAGCTTGTCGCCATAAGCTTAAAGAAAAAGAAGAAGAATTTTAATTTGTATTTTTGGTGTTGTTATGTGCAGTAAAGGTTCATTTAGTAACTGATTTATAGGAACATTGGAAATAATGCCATAATATGACTTTTGGGTTAAGTAATTTATCATTTTGGTCAATATGTCATCTCTGACCTAAAAGCATGTTACGATCTGCTACTGCCGTGGATTGTTTACAGAAACTACAATGGGCATTAGAATGCATGACACTAGGCATTTTAATGCATCAAACACGAAATATTTGAGAATCTTGAAAATTCTCTAACACGACATTGGCAAAAATAGTCCCTAAAGAGAATTGATTGCCATATTTAGGAAGAAGAAGAAGAAGAAAACCTTTAATAATAATATAGTTTGATACCAACTTTTATTTTTACAACCATTCAGCCAAATAATTTTAAATGCATCTTATCCTCAGGTCTTACGCAATATCAATACATAAACATGATATTCCCTAATTCTATTATAGTTGTGGATTTATTCGACAGGTTTTTATAGCCGTGGTAACCTTGTGGTTGAAGCAACGGCCTGTCATCTGATGGGCCTAAGTTCGAATCATGGCCTGCACCAATGATGTTTTTCTAAGCTTAAGTACAGTAATTAATCACATCATGAGCTGAAAAAAAAAGGTAGGGCGAATTGGCATTTCACGTGGGTTATCCCATTAATATTGTAGCCGACTGGGGACTGTACCTCTACCTTACAGAAGACCGCAGTGAAATAACACTACTTTGATGTAGTGTTTCTGCCGTAAGTAAGGTTGCCAGTGCTCCAAGAGGATACGCTGGGCTAGTAGTGATGCTGCTAGCACAGTGACTAAATACTAAGAAGTCCACATATTTTACTCATTAGTCAATTCAACTAGGTGGATTATGTGTAATTTTAAAACAGGTTTTTATAAGCAATAACTTTATTCATTTACAAATCATTATTCATCAATTATTCCACTTGTAACAATATTTTTGATTGTTGTAATGTGGCTTTTAATGTAAATGGTTTATTTAAACTTTCAACATTGAATGTTTCAGTTGCAAACTGTTCTGTGTCTGGATTGTCATGTAATGTAAAACAAATATCTTTAACATCTTCCTTTGCAGCAACACTGCAAAGATTTTGAGCAAATGGGGGAGTACCTTCTTTGAAAATTTTTACAGTCTGATCCAGGTATTTTAGATAAATATCCTTTCCCAAAAACTCCACTTCTGTGTTCAGGTCATTGAGAGCAATCTCAGGAACATCCAGCAGTAAGCCAGCTTGCTTTGCACATCCCATTGCAATTACTTCATCAGGATTAATACCAGAGAGCACTTCAGCTTCAGGCAGTAAGCTTGCAATCGCTGACTGCAGCTTTGGTATCTTCAAGCTACCTCCACATAGTACAATCTTGTTGATTTGTCCATCAAAACTTTGGATAACTTTTTGAGCAGGCTCTATGTATGCTGAAATTTTTGCTGAAATAATGTTCTCAAATCTTGCTCTTGATACATTTTGGCTCCAGTCAACTCCATCCTGAAGTGACTCAATAAATACATGAGCTGAGTTCAAAGTAGATAAGATATGTTTGCTGTTGTCAGCATGGTTCAATAACTTAGCCATGGCTCTTTTACTCTCTTGAGGGTCTAACTTCCACTTTTGCTTGAATTCTTGTGCAACATAGTCTGCAAGATCTTTTGTAAGGCATTGACCACCTAAGTCTGAACGAAATATTTCCTTTTCTACAGACATAAAACCACTAGACACTTTTATGATTGAAACATCACAAGAAGAACCACCCAATCTGTAAACTAAAACATTAATGTCTTCACTTGTTTCTTCTAAGTTGTAGGCTAAGAGAGCCGCTGCTGGTTCACTTATGACTTGTAGCACATCAAATCCAGCCAGTTCGGCACATTTAACTAGCTTCTCCCGACTTATACTGGACCAATGCAATGGTGCGGCTAGCACCAGCTTCAGATCACTTTCATTACTCACAGAATGGCTGGCGATTGTGAATAACTTTGCATATATCTTTGTTGCAATGTTATCTGGGTTAGAATATAGTTTAGTTTCACTAGTTTCAAATTTGTATGATAGCTTATCATCGTTTTGGATGCGGCATGACGATGTCGATTCAACATAGGCTAAGTCCTCTTCATTCCAGTCGCTATTCATAAGACGTTTGTTGTGTTTTATGATAGACTTTGTTGCAGGTTGGCCTGATTTGGCCGGCAGGCCGATCTCCCATTCTGCTCCATTTAGGGCAATGATAGCTGGTGTCACTCGATCGCCAGCATCGTTGGCTATAACTGCGGCAGCTCCGTTCGTAAAAGAAGCTAATGAAGCTGTACTATTTCCCACGTGTATTCCATAAGCAGCCGCCATAGTTTATTAGATAGAGTTCACGCCTAAGTTTATTAATATAAACAGGATGTCAAAAGACGAACTTAATATATTCCGAATCTTTAACTGCACTAATTACATACAAATAAAATCAATAACCTATTACTACGATTTAACCCAACCTAACCAAAACCAACTTCAACTTTTTTATTAATGGTTTCTGCGGGGCTACCAATGAACCAAATATTTTTTTATTTAATTTGACACTTGTATTGTTTGACAACTTTCACATAGACATTTCTGTGAATAATGTACTCTGTGCTTCTGTGCAGTGTGCACAGAGCTAAGTATGTACCTACCTACCCCGGCAGAGTAATTTTTTTTAGCAAATTTCATTTCGTTAGAAAAAAAAAATACGTTAAAAAAACTAATATATGGGCACATTGTATTTTACATCTATAAACATTTATAGCTTGTGTTTAATGGTAATATGAAATATCGGTGACTAAATAAATGACGTCATCCGATTGGCTGAAAACAGCCTTCTAATTTATGAGTGCACAAGTACCTATAATCTATTTGTCACTTTCTAACACATGTCCAATGTCATAAGTAAAAATAGAACAAACAGTTTTATTTTGCTGCTATTTTAGTACGGTTTCTACAGCGTAAGCGAGCTGAGTCATTATTCTGAGGACTTATCCGATGAACTTCTGTCTATGATCTATCGCAAAGACAAAGCCAATATTTTCTCTTTAATGACCACAGACACAGTCTTTGAATTAGTCTGAAAAATGGAATGGCGGGAATAAACTAAAACTTCATAAACTACGTTCACAAATTTATTTTTCTATCGGAAAATCTCCTAATAACTTGGTCAAATATAATTATGAAACTGGAATTAAAATGGAAAAAATACAGGATAGTTCGTGTATGGTTGAAGGACGATTAACAGATATTGTTACATGTTTATCTAATTGTAAAATTGTAAGAAATATTTAGACACATTTTAAATACGTACATAAAATAATGTCTGTATAATAATTATCTGGAAATTTATTTCATTCTCAGGAATTTGTGAAGGAAAAAGAAGAATGTAAAAAATTAAGGGAAATTAATACGAAAATAGAACTGGAACTGAAAGAGGCACGTGAACTTGAAAAATCCCATCGTTACCATTTATTAACATCGCGCGAAATTATTGGGAATCTGCAGGAAACAGTATCTCAGCTTGTTTATCTCAAGAGAGATACCAAGAAGTTAAAGGAAGAAATTATTGCTAAAGATAAGACAATAGCCACACTGGAGAAGGTAGGAACCTACCTTTTATTTTGAATGTACGTAGGTTGGGACGGAAATGTATTACCTACTTACAAGTTACAAGAAGCCGGGGAACAGTTATGTCAATTTAGCTACTTCGTCGTTAAAAGTAACGACTTTTGTTTAAGTCTGAAGAAAAAAGGTACGTACGAAATAATAAGGGCTACAAGTAGACGCTTGAAACGCTCATAGTGTGTGTATTGGTATATCTATACTAGTAATCTATACACATAAATAAAATTGGAGTGTCTGTTTGTAATTTAAAAAATAACTGCTTTTTACGAAATGCATATGTAAGTAAACACGTGTCTAAAGACGAAAAAGCAATTAAAAAAAATTTTGTGTGTCTGCCTGTTTGTTTGGAGTAGTCTCCCAAACGGCTGGACCGATTTGAACGAAATTTTCACTGGTAGATAGCTGATTTTACTGGGCGTAACATACGCTACTTTAATTTTTGAAAAATAATTAGGGTTCCGCACAACAAATAAAAAAACATAAAATTGTGAACAAAATCCGAACGGCTGGATCGATTGGAATGAGACCTTCACTGGTAGATAGCTGATTTTACTGGGCGTAACATAAGCTACTTTAATTTTTGAAAAATTATTAGGGTTCCGCACAACAAATAAAAAACCATAAAATCCCCGTTCTTTCTCCGTCTCCTTCTCAATCTCAAACTAGGTACTGGACCGATTTCAAAAAATCTTTCACCGTTTGAAAGCTACATTATCACTGAGTAACATAGGCTATATATTATATTGATACACGGGCGAAGTCGCGGGGAAACAGCTAGTTTTCTATAAAAAGCGAGATCTAGAGCGAATTTCCTATTACAAGTCGCGTTACTTTTTATTATTAATAAAAATATTTTGCTACATACCTCTAAGATAATAATACTAACATAACTTTATTATGATTTCAAAGGAAAGAGAGAACATCTTACAGAATCAAAATAATAATGTTTTGGATTTGAAAAGAGCTCAAGAAAAGGTAATCGTAGAACTGAACGCTGAAAATGAGAGGAGAAGTGAGTATCTATCTTATCTACCTACATCTAAATGTGTAAAATATATTTTGTCGGGTCCATACCGCGGCATCTTATCTAGGTTAGAGCTAGATCTCAGGTAGACTCTTGCATTTCTTTATAAAAATATTATTTAACTAACTACCTTACAGGTGAGCTCTCTATAAACTCAGAATATCTAATAATGCGTTACTGCTATAATCTTTTAGAAGCATACATTGTGATAAACTTGCTAATAATACTGCGTTTATCTGCTTTAAGTCCAACAAGCACATCAAGAGTCCGATACCCAGGTAGCTCAGCTGTCTTGCCTTATTGAAGAGCTGAAGTGCAAGCTAAAGGAAACAGAAATGGAAAACCGGGATAAGGTAATTTATGGGAAAACGGTTACGTGCGAGTGAAATATGGCGTATAAGTCTATATTAATAAATGATATTGGTGCCAATTCTGTTATTCAAAATTACTAAACTTAACTAATTTGACAGGTCTAAAAATATTGCCATCCTTATTTAACCCCGCACATGAGAAAGGGATAGCAAGACTTTTAAACCTGTCAAATTAGTTAAGTTTAGTAATTCTGAACAACAGAATCCACACCATTATATGTGTAAAAAAGTGTAAAAAAACCTTTTAACTTATTAACATAATTGCCAATAGTACGTTCTTCCAATGCCTAAATTTACTCGGACCGGCGATACGTTCTTATTCTTTTTTTTTGTATATTGTAAGACTAGTAATCACGACCTTCATATCGAAAGACCTAGCGTGGGACAACCTGAAGGATGATCTGATAAAGGTCGCTGGGAAGCCGGCTGTAGACTATAGGGAGGTTTTTATTTTTTGTTTTGAGCCAAAATACTTTCACTCAATACATATTAACTTCGACTATCCGTTGGCTGATCTAATAATGATACTGGTGATGAACTCTGTCCTATCAACCAACGACGTTTTTTCTTTTTTCATATTTTTGCTTCCTTACTACCAGTAAGTTTTTTTTATAAATACCTAAATAACGTAATGGCCTATGCATTTCGCGAAACTTGCCATGTCAGGATTCAAATATAACAAAACACATACAGATGAACATAGTAGTCCTGGAGTACGAAGAGAAGATCCAGCGTGGAGCAGCACAACTGACCCAGCTTCAGGAACAGTTGGCGCGGCAGGCTGCCCGCACAGACGCCAACATAGACGCCTACAGGCGCGTGAGTAATCCATGGTTATATAATTAGGTAGTGGAATTATCGGATGATTTAGGCTTCTACAAAATTTATTTGTTAACAATCCATTTTAGGTAAGATCGATGTTTCCTGTTTCAACTATTACGTACAATTAGTTTGTAGGTATGTGAATTAAAACTCTCGTTAGTTTCAATTAAAAGGTTAACTACGTAGGTGTAAATTTAAAATCTCGCAAATGATACTTGAATGTGTTTGAATACGTAGGTATGCCCAATTCATGACCTGATTTTTTTCAATCCATATTTTTTCTATCAGTATTTTATTATGAGGATACAAGTCCACCGAGAATAACTTGTTTGTTTTTTATAAATAAAAGATACGTTCCTGCTTATGTCTGTGTTTACGTGGATATTTATATTGAATGTTTATCTAAGCATGAGATATCTCCGCAAGTATTAGCATTCGTTCATCGTCAGCCCACATATAGAAAGTTAAATGGTGCTGAGACGAATAACATTTTTGATATTCATATTTCTTGTTTACTTTGCTTGTCCATGAATAATTTGACACCTATATATATTTAGTGCCATCTAAATCCATTAAAATTTTTGCGGGGTTAGTCTTTTGTGAACTGAAAAATATTTTGAACTAGAACTAGTAACAAACATTACTACAACGGACGAAAAAATATTATTTTGTATTATTTTAACACAACTTTCATACACATATTTTGCAGCGCCTTGAGGAATTGGAGGAGAAACTAAAGCAGAGTCAATTTAAGCAATACTTGGCGCAGAGTTCTTACCCGCCTCAGTATGAAAGTCAGGTTGAACGGCCTTATTCTGTCAACCGAGATATGTATGCAGAGACATGCTCCGTAGACTTGGATCCCGTTTTAGAGACCAAAACTAAACTCGGTACACCCATACATACTCAGAATAAGACCCCAAAACCTAGCACACTGCAAGTTATGTATTACGACAATAGACCCACTAATTCAAAGAATTCAGACAAGAAAGGCGCTTTCCACATAACGAAGAAAAGGAAACTTTATAACGAGAAGGATTTTCAAGATTTTTAATTTTGTACATTTTATATAATAGCACGCAAATTATTGCACGCTTTCCATACTTTCATCTATTTCTATGACTTGATTTTTTGTATTGATTTAAAATATATGTAACTACAGTTTGTTATGTAATAAAAATAATTAACTCCATTCTATATCTATGTATATCATTGTTAATGAATGCGTGAATTATGTCATACCTCATTTCCTTTCGCTAATGATGTATTCAATTTGAGCGAAAAATAATGTCGAGTGACGATGAACAGTGGACTCCATAATCATATCCATTCATTTTCATGTACCGACCCTTTTAACTGATAGTCTGCTTTCTATACTCATAAGTTGTAATTAAAGATTAATGTATTTTTTCATTTAAAAAAAACATTTGTTTTAATACTTTTACGTAAACCTATATATTTCCAGTATTGTTCGAAACGCAACAAATGAATGCAATTGCTGCATTGTTAAAATTATGGTCACGAATTTGCAAAAAGTACCTAGGTTACTTGGATATTCCGAAAAATAGAACACATTCATATATATATTTTTGAATTCTAGGATCCACCTTTTTTACAATTCCCTGATGACTAAATCTATTACAGCCAGTGTTAAGTAATTCAGTTCGAGCCCTCAGCATGCTGTCGGTATGAAAATAATGTGGTTATGAAAATGATTACATGACTATTCATAAGTTACATCATGACCTACATAGGTCCGTTTAATTCGTGCATGAGCATCCCTTGAAGCGTGAATTGCTTTATTTAACCACATATTTGGACTACAATTTAACTTGATTTGTAATTACGGTTTGAAGACCTGTTTGTCAAGTGGCCAAGTAAATGCTTTGTTCAAACCTTCGAAGTATTATAGTGGTATTTTTAATTGGAATGCAGTATCATACGTTTTTAAGGCCTGGCTGCTTTGTGGTTATGTGTCGTGTAGTAGAACTAAAACGTAATCGACTGTCATTTTATTACCGACTGCCTATGAACATACTTATTCATGACTTGCCTATCCGATTTGCAGGTGATGATTATTACCGCCTAATTTGGGTGTCTCAAAAGCAAACATACCTGCATATGTAAATTAGTTTTATACGAGGGACAAGGGAAACTGCAATACGTAGTATATTATCTACTCTGAGCTGCAGTGTAAAAAGAAACAACCGGAATTGCTCCTGTTTTTTGATGCGAGATTCCAATGATATTGCTTCTATCTGTAGCCTCATCGACAGGTTTAAGATAGCAAATTGACGGAGAAGATAAACGATGATATTGAAATTTGACTTTTAGTAGTTACATTTACGTTAATATTTTTTAATTTACACTTTCCCTATTACTATGTCAAGGATCTAAGCTGAAGCACCTTCTACAGTATTCTACTAAATGTTTATCTCTCCATCTCAATAAGACACGGTCCGTAAACATAGCAAATTATCAACATTTTGCATTTACGAAGCTAAACAAGTTGCAGCAACGAACAAGTAAAAGATTTTTCTAGTTAGTATTTTTGTTATTTGTATATTTTCTGGAACTTTGATATCTTAAAACCATACAGTAATACAGCTTACATGTTTTACGATATAGGTACGTGCATACAATCGAATTTACTTTACCACAGGAGCATACTTATTTTTACCTACTTAGTAAATATATCATTTTATCACCAGTGAAAGTAAATGCGGGCTGGCTTTCTCAGATCTATCTAATCATATCCGATGAAACTTGAAAGCCGACCGCGGGAGATAATGAATATAAATTAGCCTTCAATATAAAACTATAGCTCGTAACGACAAGGAAAGCGTCTCGATTGTTACTTTACATTATTATTATCGTTTTAAATCTATCGCATTATTTCTTATAAGTCACAGCGGAACTGCAGTAAGTAACGCGAATGCGTTATCTAGACAAAAATTGTTTGAATACTGTCGCGCCTCAGAGTTGATGTTGTGTAGTGGACTGTTGAATAGGGCTGGATAACTCGCTTTTTGCATAAATAAAAGTCTTGTAAAGAGCAGCACACGTCTCGTATAATTTGGATGTTGGCGGGAGAGAGAGCGAGGGCTGCCAGCACATTATTTACATTGCTACTATTTTAGTGTTGCCATGCAACAAATACAATGTGTCAATCATTGATTTCGTTACATAGGGTCTCTTGTGGCAACTTGCACGTACTAAAAACCACTGTAAAGTTATATATCTATTCAATTAACTTTTTATTCTATATAATACTAGCGGCCCGCCCCGGCTTCGCACGGGTAGACTTTTATATCAAATATTTTGTCTACCCGTGCAAAGCCGGGGCGGGCAGGTAGCCTATGTTAATCAGTAATAGTGTAGCTTTCTAACGGTGAAAGAATTTTTGAAATCGGTCCCGTAGTTTCGGAGCCTATAGACATTAGATAGATAGATACACTTTATTGCACAACAAGAGGATACATACATTGGAAACATTTTACATTTTATCGTACAATTGGCGGTCTTATCGCATAATAGCGATCTCTTCCAGACAACCGATGAATGGACTAGAGAAAATTTGGATTCGAACAGTGGCTGGTAGTGTACCGTCGTCATTGTTACCAATTACAATAGTACTCGAGTAGATTACTAAATACCTAAGTACATATAAAATAATAAAATATTGGAATAAATAAATTATACTAAGGGTGCGAACATAAAAGATAAAGTAGTGGAAGAAATAGTTCAGTAAGAAACATGAGAGAATGTAAGTGGATTAGTGTTGTAAAGAGTAAGTGAGTGAGAAATTATGATGTTATCAGTAAAGTAAGAAAAGAACAGCATGGGTGATATCAAAAACAGGGCTTGTATAAGAAGAAGATGTTATAGAGAAAGATAGTGATTTTTGACCAAGTTTTGAAAGGAAGTAAGGGTCTGAGCACATCTCACAGGAACAGGCAGAGCATTCCACAAACGAGTTGCTTGGATCGTAAAAGATTTGCCAACGAAGTCGGTGGAATGCGCCGGCATACATAGTTTCAGTTTCTCTGATGTCCTCCGGGGCCTCGAATGTGAATCCGGAAGAAATGCAAACCTTTCCTTAAGGTATTGAGGGGAAGACGGATTGAACAAAATATTGTACAGTAAAGAAAGAATATGAGCATTACGGCGAAGTCTAATAGGAAGCCACTTGAGTTTTTTGCGAAATTCGGATACGTGATCATATTTGCGAAGTCCAAATATAAATCGTATGCAGAAGTTTTGAAGTCGCTCAAGTTTATCAAATTGGACCTGTGTGAGATCAAGGTAGCTGGTATCCGCATAGTCGAGGACTGGTAAAAGAAGGGACTGAGCAAGCGCAATCTTAGTGGTAGTAGGCAGAAAGTTACGCAGTCTGCGCAGAGATCCTGCAGTCGCGAATAGTCTCCGACTAGTTTCCTTCAGTTGTGGACCCCATGATAAAGTTTTATCTAAGTAGATCCCCAGGTTCTTGACTATGTCACTATATGGTACAATGGTGTTGTTAAAAATCACATGGGGAAGCTGTGACCAATTAATATGGCAGATTCTTCGCGGGCTACCTATTATTATGGTTTGAGTCTTAGAGGGATTCACGAGAAGTCCATACCTTCGGCTCCACTCGGCAATTTTATCGAGGTCACTATTGAGTGCAAGAATTGCGTTGGGTAATGTATCTACGGAAGCTTGCGTATAAATTTGTAGGTCGTCTGCATAAAGGTGGTAGGAAGAAAGTAGATGAGTGGATATAGAGTTAATAAAAATTGAAAAGAGTAACGGAGATAGAACGCCACCCTGAGGAACGCCAGCGCTGGTATTGCACCAAGATGATATGCTATCATCAATGCGAACACGCTGCCGGCGGCCACTCAGGTAACTGCGAAACCAGTCAATCGCCACCGGAGACAAGTTAAGAGAGTGCAATATACCGATAAGAATGTCAAAGTCAACGGTATTGAAAGCGTTGCTGAAGTCAAGCAACGTCAAGACCGTTAACTTCCCACACTCCATACCTAACCTGATATCCTCCGTAATATTGACCAGGGTTGTGACGGTGCTATGACCACGACGGAAGCCGGATTGGAAGGGATTAAGAAGGTTATTCATGCATAGGAAGGAGTTCAACTGGTTATGAACTAGACGTTCCAGGACTTTGGAAAGGAAAGGAAGAATGGATATGGGACGATATTCTGAAAAGGTACTTGGGTTGGGTTTTTTAGGCAAAGGAATTATTTGGGCATCTTTCCACGCAGAGGGAAAACACCCAACGGATATGGAGTGGTTAAGGATATGGCATATGATTGGAAGGATTTCGTCGAGGATGGGAAGGATCATATTACGGCTGATACAGTCACATCCAACAGAGTTAGATGTTATAGATAGTACACTCTTCTCAACATCACCGGCGGTAAAATGACTAAAGAAGAACGGAGAATGAACTGGGGTAGGTAGCGAAGAAAGAGATTGTATAGTATTCATTTTAGTGGATTTATCAAAGTTAGAAGAAGATGAGAAATGTTGATTAAGGGAATTAATATCTAGGTCTTTAGGATTAGAATCTGGGCGCTGTTTTCCAACCCCCATTGATTGGAGAAATTTCCATACGCGAGATGGATCTTCGTCTTGAACTGATTTGTGAATGTGCTGGCGTTGTGCGTTCCTACATACCCTATTGCAGACGTTCCTAACAGCGATGTACTTACTCCGGTTGGTGTCATTTTGCCGAGCCTTAAGTTTTGATTTTGCTGCTGCTTTTTTATCGAGAAGTTTACGGATGTCAGCAGTTAACCACGGTGCAGGCAGGTGTTTTATTTTAATCGCACGAACAGGGGCATGTACATCATAAAGTTGAATGAGCTTGTTGTTTAAAATATTCAACTTTTCGTCCGTTGATTCGGAGTTCAGTAATAAAGCCCAATCAATGCACCTGACATCCTCGCGCAATTTGAGGGTATCCATGCCACTAAAATTACGTTGCATGAGGATCTTAGGCTTAGCCTTCTGAGGGCGGATTTTGTAAGAAAGGAAAATTAAATCATGATATGAGAAGGCGACGGCTGAGCACTGACCGTGCTTAGCAACGTGATCCTTAGATGAAACGAGGATAAGGTCGAGTAGGGATGGTGTGGAATTAGGAAAGTTATGGGTGGCATTTAACGGTAGGAGGAAGAGATTGTTTGCATCTGCAATGTAATGTAGCTTGGACGATCGAGCGTCGTTCCTAATGAGGCAGGTGTTGAAGTCACCCATAACTATCGAATGACTGTAAGAGGGTGATAAATTTTCAAGAAGGGTATCAAAAGAGGAGAAAAAGTCTATACGTAGTGAAGGACAGTAGTATACGCCTAGAAGGAGCTTGGAATGTTGCAATTCCACTTCGACGAAAAGATGCTCACCAGCATTTGAAGGCGGAGGTTGCGCTGACATACTAACAGTATAGAATGGGAGATTGTCACGCAAGTATATAGCTACACCACCGCCCCCACCCCCAGTGCGATCATTTCTGATCAACTGGAAGCCGGGTATTGAATAAAGAGTCGAGGGAAGGCATGGTTTAAGCCATGATTCGGAGATAAGGATGGCATGGAGGTTCTTACAGTCAAAGGCGGCCAGCATATCGGGAAAATGGGCCGGAATGCTCTGGGCATTGATGTGAACCACATTAAAGTTCCGAGAGACATCAGAGAATTGTGATACAAGAGTGTCGCATAAAGAAGGTATACTGGAGAAACTTAAATTACCACTACTGGCAGAGGTAAAATTATCACTGTCGCTGTTTGAGTCCGAGTTAGACATAAAAAGTAAAGTATAACAGGTATCGTATATAAAAATGTTTCGACAACTGATTATATAAAAAAAATAAAATCTACTGAGTAAAGTTCAATCAAAATCTCTTAGTCTAGTCCACCCACCGGCTTAGTGTTAATATTGGATTCATAATACGTAAACCAAAATAAGTAACAAAATAAAATAAGAAACAAAATAAAATAAGTAACAAAATAAAATAAGAAACAAAATAAAATAAGTAAACAATAAAATTAAGTCATAACAAAAAGTATTTTATATATGGTGGGCAACAAGTAACAGTTGGATACATTACGGTACCGCGCGGTAGGTAAAATGATTAGACAGTATCGAGGTTCAACTTAAATAATGCTATTAGTGCATTGGAGTCGTTGAAGTGATCGAGAATGTCGATCGCTGAGCTGACACAGACAATGACACCGAGAGCTGGAACGCGCTCACGTCGCGGTATGACGTTTGTGAAAAGTCAGTTTACTGATACGGACTTGACTGACAGTTAAAGCAAATAAATGTTACACGTGAAGTAAAAAGTTGAAGTTGAGTTTAAATACGTACAGAAGAAGAAGAATAAATAATTACGGTTACCGTCGGCAGTGTCACAATTTCTAAAGCAAGATTAAAATGATGAAAAGGGTATTCAGTAAAATAAATAAAGTATATACAACATGTACTTATCGCCCAGTAGTTGTCAAAATCACAGCGGAAATCATTTCCTGGCAGCAGCAGCACGTTTGGTCTTAGGAGGCGCCGCAGTCTTCGACGTACCAGCAGCAGCCGCAGCCGGTTGTTCTGCGGCTTGGATGTCTTGAGGCGTAATTTTGGCCAAATCAGAGAAGCTGGATATCCTGTGGCGTGAATCATGTGGCCCAAGAACATACACGGTCCCTTCTTTAGTGTAGGATCTTGCCAGACCGAATCGTTCCCGAGCCGCCATGAAGAGATTGTGCCTTGTTTTCGTCAGGAACTCCGACAATGTTACGCCTGAGCCTTTTAGCTGGGATTTGGCAAACCATATTTTGTCCCGGCTTGCAACATCAGACAACTTGAAGAGAATTGGCCGAGGCCTATTAGGGTTGATGGTTCTCCCTAAGCGATGGCACCTTTTGATGTTGTTGGAAGAGAATTCACTCAACTTCAAGCAGCCTTTAATCACCTGAGCTACCAGTTTTGCGGTGTCTTCAGACTTCTCTTCAGGTACTCCATGGAGCAACAAGATTTTACGTCGTCCCTGCATCTCAAGTCGATCTATTGCTCTTCCCTGAGTCTCCAAATTTTCCACCATAAGCTGTACATTCTTGAGCAGCTCGTACATGAGTACCTGGAATCCTGTGAACTCCGCTGCTAAGCCTGAAGGTGAAGAACTTGGGGATGTCTCCAGTTTAGCCGCAAATTCAGCCATTTTTGTGTTAAATTGAACCTTCATCTCTTCAATTGTGTTTTTAATGTTATCCATTGTGATAGTGTAGGTGTATATCTTTGTTATTTAAGTTACTTTGTATATTTCAGTGATGAAAACACTTGTCCGGTAGGTGCACACTACTAACTTGTGATTTTAGACATAAAAGGGTTGAAAACAATTGGGTTTATATTTTAATTAAGATTTAATATCAGGGCAACTTATTTTTCCTGTTGATGTTTAACTACCCGCCTATTATATCATATATAATAATCATAGACATTCAAATATTTTGCCTACCCGAGCGAAGCCGGGGCGGGAAGCTAGTATAATATATAGCCTATGTTACTCAGTGATGATGTAGCTTTCTAACGGTGAAAGATTTTTTGAAATCGGTCTAAAAAATTTAAAAAAAATTTAGGGGTGGACTACCCCTAACATTTAGGGGGATGAAAAATAGATGTTGGCCGATTCTCATAGATACCGGATAAGCACAAAAAATTTCATCAAAATCGGTCAAGCCGTTTCGGAGGAGTATGGTAACGAAAACTGTGACACGAGAATTTTATATATATAATATAGATATATAGATAACATTACCGTGTCACAAACCAAGCACTCGACTCGTCCTGCGCTGCGTAACGATAGTTGGATAACTTTTGAATAGTAACGAATAAATTAGGATTAAAATGTGCCAAGGTGACCGTTATTTATTCTTATAATTTAGCTATGCACTCTTTATGGGAAGGTAGTAATGTTTTTATGGTCCTATGGCCACATGAAGTTTCAAATAAGGAGTCGGTAGGAATCATCGTTGATCTTTGCTCGGCTATAAAATTGTATTGTCCTGTTCCTTAAAAATAATCCAAGATGGTGGTTAAGTAGGTAGTAGAGAAGAAAACGCAAATGAAATAAAAATAATTAAAAATCTACCATTTATTTATCTTTGGCCAGGTATCTATTCATGCGGTCGAAATACTCGAAATACAAAAATAATGTCAGTAAGCACCCTTTAATAATGTTAAAATAACACTAAAAACAAATTAAAAATAAAACTTTTGAACTCATTTCTTTAGATAAATATATTATATTTTACTTAAAGTGCATTGTAAAAATATAGTGTCATCATGTAACGTACAATTAGCAGCTAATAGATAATTTTGCAAATTGTAATATCAATGGTTAAAAATTTATTGATTTCGAATCAGTCTATCAAGTGAGTTCCAACTGCAAGAATAGTCGATTTGAAGATGCCCATACCGCGAAAGATGAAAGTTGTCAGGAGCTGTCTTTGGGAAAGGCCGGGCCCAGTCTTCGTAGTCTGGAGACATGCTCTCGTAGGCGAAGTGCTCGTATGCGTCCGTCAACCTTAAACATAGATTATTTTTATTTAATAGGTAACTTACTATCAGATTGACCCGCGCCCGCTCTAGGGTAGAGCAAGAAGCGGTCGCTCTAATCTCGACCAGATGACAAGGGGCAGCGGGCGCCAAAATTACATAGTTATAAATTAAGAAAGAGACGTAAACAAGCGTTTAATAGTTATTAGCGACCGAGAGAAAATCTCGTTCAACCCTGATCATGAAATAGGGTCGACTCTGGATCGGCCCTACGCTAGCTTCCACCTACCTATAGCTATAAAGTTAAAACAAAACTGACTGGGATATGTAGTCCTTGGAGGACTTTATAGCTTAGCTAGATAACATAGCAAAAGTTCTACAACATAATTTTAAGACCTTTTGCTCAAATTATGTACCTATTGCCAAAATATGAGAGGAGATATAGGTACACATACACGTCTATCTACAGATGTATTGTCAGTCGTATCGATATAACATATCAAAATCATTCACTTAAAATAAACGGCAGATAAATAGCACCACTGCACTGTTAACACAATTATATGGTCAACACAGATTATGACATGGATTAGGTAACTGTGAAGATTACATTCTACCATTCACCTACTTTAGTTGTTCTGTTCGCATCAGTTCGCAAATATTTGATATTTAGAGACCAGCCATGTGATGCTGACTTTCTAGCCACCCGCTAAAATACCACAAAGCACAGCCTGCTATGTTCACGTAACTCGTGACTAGAAAGTGGTGTGTTACCGATGTAATTGCCAGAATGCTTCCGATGCAATCCCTAATTGTTTTTAATTTTATTCAATAGCCAATAATATTGACTTGAAATAGACCTCTGATGGGACTTAATATCTTAATAATATAAAATCACGTTGGTAACTACGTAAAGTACGTAACTTACTTTTTATAAGTGCCGTCTTATGTATTTACTTTTTAGTTGTACCTATCCGTTACTCCAGCAAATTTTAAGATGGATGGAGAGTCATTAATTCATGATAATACCAATACAAAAGTTATTAATAAGTATCTTATGAGTTGTTTATTATGGCAATTTACCTTCATAAGTGCCTTATTAGGGCCTAAACTGACTTTTTTATGACTTATAACATGTGTCTAACACTGCCGCTGCAGCTGGGCTGCGGCCTTGACCTTTCGAGACGATCATCAGTTACTGGGTGTGGGTTATGATTGAGCAATGAGCCGGGAAAGGTACATCGTTCATAAAAAAATAACGCAAATATAATTATAACTCCAAAACTATTGCACGAACGATTCCAGTGGTGCTAAGTAAGTCCATATTAGAATCTGAAAACTTTCAAGTTAGCAGAAATAGGCTTGTTTATTTTTATTATGATTAGGTTAAGTTACACAATACGAAGCCTGGGGTCAATGTTAAGAACAAGTTTCTCCGCACAATAACACTAGGTTCTCACAGCTGCAACTTTCATTTGTAGGGAGCTAAAAAAAGGAGTGCGCGTTCACACGATGGGCGACTTTATTTTATCTACACCACCCACCCATGATAGGTGATTACAGTTTTTTGCCGTTAACGCTTTCCGTGGAAGTCTCGCGCCTTTGTTATGGGAATGGAATGAGAACTTGTATTCCAGCAAAATGTCTAATAACAATCACAAAATGTTCATAATTGTGGTAGGTACATAACTAACTACACACACCTACTATTTCTATGCGTCCTCAAAGCCGCAAGTTGCACGCGATCACATTCATCTCACGCGAGATTCTCGACTAGGTAGTTAGATACCTAAATACTAAATTAAGTATGTTCGTCAGTTAATTCGGAACAGTTGCATCAGTTGCACCAACATGAGTTCCGCTCCTAAATGTATAATGATGGTAATTTGAATATCGTAAGAGTCACAGTAAAGGTAAAGTGCAAACGTCTTGACTATCGTAATTATGCTATTAGATTTAAATAAATGCGAAGACAAAGTGTAGAAATCGCAACAGATGTTTTCCTAGCATGATGCCTGTTATTATTCGTCTCATTAGTGTGAAATCTTGCTCGTGTAGTCTGGCGGCCCAAGGCAGCGTGATCATCGCGCGTATCAATGCAGTCTTTATAATTTTAAGCATCGTTATCTTCATTCATTGCTACTATAAACGCTACTTGAGAGTCTTTTGTACTGACTAGGTAGTCAATTCCAGCTTTATGTGACACTTAACGACATGACGAAAACAAAATAAAATTGCCATTATTTCCCTTACTACCAAGTAAATTTGTGAAAGCATTAATTAAAGTTAGATTAGGTACCTACTGCCAAAAAATCCATAAGTAACTTAGGAATCTGAAGTCAGTGTATAGTAAATACCTATTAAAATAGTTGAATTATCGTGATTTCGATAAACATTATGTTAAACTAGATAAACCTATATGATATTCATTAGAGACGTTTTCTTATTTAGATAATCTAGGTACCTACCTAAGTGATTTGCACAACTTTTTCCAAAGTTGTGAGGTGAAGGGCGGATTCGACCTAATCAGAAATATCTACGAAAATATGTACCTTGAATTCCTCCTACTTTTGCCATATCCATTATTCATCATGTATTCAGGGTGATGCTGAAGTGACATGCGGCCGCGAGGCGGTGGTGGCGGCGGTGGCAGGAATGGCGGAACCGGCATCATGCCGTACAGCGGCTCGTACATCATTGGATGCGGCATATACACTGGGTCCTCAACGAACATTGACCGATCTCCTAGAAATGGATTAACATGCAGTTCCCAGTCGTAAAACATAGAATATAGCCCGCAGTATAATTTATCCCTATTTTTAATCTTTGGTAATAGAGGTCTGTCAGAAGCAAAAAGTCTGACAACTGATTTATCCGTAACCGATTTACCCTGAAAAATGTGTTGCGAAGGGCAGATTCCGGTAGCTTTGTATAAAAATCGGTTAAAGTACCATATTGAGCAAAATCTTTTGCAGACTTCAACTGTGTGGGATAAGGCCGGCAAGATGATGATGATAGCTCTCATATTGATGATACGTAATTATACATTTCCAGCCATAAGGGCTGGAAATGTACATTTAAAACACAATTAAGTTAAGTAAGAACTTTTGCACATTTTTTAAAATTTTAATTAAGAAAACATGTATAACTACAGGCACTACCTTCGTTCTTTATTTTATTTATTTAAATTCTTATTATTTCTTCATCTGCCGATGAGATATCAGTTTTACTATAAACGTTCTTACCCCAATGCTTCTATCAATATATCAATATTCTGATCTGAGTCAATGATTTCACATAACATTTGGGTGAACGTTGTTATAAACATTCAGCATTACGTGAAATCTTATGCTTTTCCATATTATCTCAGGTTTGCCATAAATAGCACATATTTATTAACATAAAAGCTCGTCTAGAAGCCATTGATTTCTCTCATTAATAAATTAATATTACGGCGGCATCGGAAGCTTTCCTCCCACTTATCTATAAGTTGAATATTTTATGCATAAATAATTAATGAGCCTTCTTTTATCTAAGTATGTGTATTGTTATGTGACTAGATTAGCATTCTGTATCGAATTAAACGAGCATTACATAATGTTACCTACTATCAACTAGAGGTAATTTAAAATTAAGCCGCATAATGTAATGTCTTATAAAAAAAACTACTAATGATTTTCATGTCGGTTGACGCGTTGAGCTAGCGCATTTGACTTCTTGATTGATTCCTTAATTTTTATACAATATATTTATTGCCTTTCTCCATCCAAAACGAAATAATTTCCTATACTTATTGGTATTTACCAATCTAAATAGAACCTAATTTATAGGGACCAAGGTGGCAAAAAGGTCGTCTGATAAAATAAGAACCTTGATTGTTCATATTGGTCAGCCGAACCGGATAAACTACGAGTTTGTTTCCCAGGACAGCCAACTCCAAAAATATGGGTACTTAATAACGATTTATTACTTAATCAAGTTTACTGAAAGCAAAGCACATCCTAGAGGAGCTCTGGAAATCTAACTCACCGCAGTATACACAACAACGCACTAATTTGAACGGGAGTTATCATTGTGGCCTCCCTGACTCGATCAATAATTGTATGTACTGCTCTCCTGTATGTAACTATTAATTTAAGGGAAAAGAAAGTATCACATTCGGAGCTACATTTTTGAATACTTAATAGAATCTAATCTACCCATATTTTTTATGTTTGTGACACCACACGACTATGTTCAGTATGTCAATTGAAACTTTAAAATCACTAAGTAAGGTATCTCACCGTAAATTGGCGCATCAATATAATCAGGAACCATTGGTCTGGACAGCTTCCTCCCATAGGGCAAATATTCTGGCGCGAGTACTTCTGGGGGAGTGATGTTCCTCCTGGGCGGGGGTAGAGGCGGTTCCTCTCCAGAGTCATAGTTTTTGGTTGGCACGTAGTAAAAACTAGCACTGACTGGTTCGCCTGCGAACGAATTGAAGTTCTCTCCCTGGCTAGATTCAGTTGGGTCTGGTGGCACACTGGCGGCGCCATACGCCTCATTGTCCCAAGGGTCTAGATACACCCGGTGGCTAGACGACGGCGACGGCGCATCATCCTCATCATCAAAATCCACAGCTGCCCAGTACGGGCTACCCGCGTGTCCTGGCATCACTCACAAATAACTGTATTCCTCACAGCAATATTTTGCGCACTGAGTTTCGACCAAGTCATTGGAAACCACTACCATCACCACACGTCGCGGTGCGCCTGATATGGTGCTGTGTGTAATTTGTATGCTTTGCTTAAAACACTGATTGTTATGCTCAGCACGGCCCGCGTGGACATTCGACAAACGACGTTGCAATAGGCGGGAGAGTAGCTGTGCAATGCGCGGGCGCCCGCTGCGGCACCTGTCTTCAAATAGCGACTCGTGTGTTGCGATTGTGAGCTAGCGCATGCCACCAGACAAGATCATAAGATGCGATAACATGTTCAGTTTATTTTTATGTGGGCAAGTTAATCTTCGCATGCTTAATTCGAAAGCAGTTCTTAATGCTCATCATCAATTAGGTACATACTTAAATAAGTACATAAGCACTTAGTTAATTTTAAGTATGAAGGTAACTGTGCAATATTCATAGTAATGATTGATTGAAGTTATAATTCCTGAATGGAAAATTGATGGGTATAAATGGTCACATTTATAATCATGAAACAAAATCATGGATTTTCTACAGGCTACTTGTACCTACTAAATAAACTTTATTGAAAATCGAAGAAATTGCATAGTAAAATTGAATTAAAAGTCTCGCATCCCCACTAAAATTCAACGCGTGGATTGCTTTGAAGTTAGCAGGGTTTTTGATGAAAACTAAAACTGCATCATTGGATTTTTGAAGAATCAATATTCTTAGCAAGGACTCGAAACCGTAGTTTTGAAATCAACTTTACGACATGTTTAATTTCAAATTTGCATTTGAAATTACATACATGAAGTTGATTTTAGAACAAGGTACCTAAGTATCTACGTATAGGTTGTACGTAACTAGTAGTATATTATTATTCTTGAGGTACAGGTATGAATTATAGATATCAATTAAAAATATGCTGAGTGCACTCTTTAAAAATCATACATTTTGGATTTGATTATTCATCGAATTTTCATATATCGGATATTATTAATTGGATTAATTGATTATTCAACACCACATACATTGCTTCCCATGGTCCACATCTGCGTGGTTATGTGCTCTGTGGTCCAGACCTTTCTATTTTACACAGTCCGTGGACCAGTCCGCGTACTTTTGAGGTCCGCGGCAGGTCCGATTCGAATAAATCGTTATTCTGTGGCCCGGGCCCGTTTTAACCAAATGGAAGAAGGTAGTAACTTCATAGGATAGCTCATAGCTAATTCGTCGTATTTAAAATAATTAGGTACCGGAAAACGAGCTACACAGCCACAGCCTGCGATTTTTTAAAATAATTATCGACTGCTAAAACTTCAATCTCAAACGACAAACTCAATTTTTGACATGGCAAATAAAAATGTAACTGTCATTTATTCGCGCCTGAAATGCGTATTGCGTGACAAAAAATGTTGGGACCTATCAATATCGAATTGCACACATCTTAAAAAATACGTTAATTTTTAGGAATACGATACAAAGTACGAAGCTCGAGTATGTATTTAAAAACAATCATGATATATGTGGAATTGCTATGCACTGCTCGCGAGTAATTGAATTTGCCGACTACATTAGCCGCGGCGTGGTTTCCCTTGTTAACTATCTGTATTTTTAAAGTGTACTCAAAATTTATCCGAAATCCGAATTGATTTGTGTTTAAGAAACATCTTCTTCTGGTGCCTCTTTAATCACTGACATATAGTCTTTTTTATTTCTATACAAATCATGCTGCTATATTTAGCTTATCCACCCATTTAGCCACATATTTGGCTCGTATAAATATCTATATAAATATCTAGTGAATACTTAATGAGTGCCTAATGTAATGTCATTTCAGATATGCCTGAAGATGCGATCATCATGACAGACTTAGAGAAAGCAGTTGAGAATTTAGAAGACAGCAGCCTGAGTAGCCACTGGTCTAGGAGTCAAAACTATAATGTGATTCAGAAGGCCTTGAACAGTGGGGAACAAGTACATGTATCGGTTATTGAAAGGGTGCTGGCTGTCTGTGAACATGATATGAAGGAGGACATTAAGTACACTGCCAATACAATGAGCATTATATGCTCTATTTTGAAGAGAGTAAAGGTAAAATTAATATTTTTTGTTTTAACTTAGACCGACTGACTAGCAGACTTGGCTGGTAAGTTTTTTTTTTATACCACTAAGGTGGCACACAAGCATACGGCCCACCTGATGGTAAGCAGTCACCGTAGCCTATAGCTGCTAGCAACACCAGGGGTATCACTTATGGGTTGCCAACCATATTGTTGATGAGGACTCACTGTGCTAGCAGCATTACTACTCGCCCAGCGTATCCTCGTGGAGCACAGGCAAACTTACCTACTGCAGAAACACAACACTACATCAAGTAGTGTCATTTCACTGCGGTCTTCTGTAAGGTGGAGGTACAGTCCCCAGTCGGGTGGCTCCAATTTAAGTATTAAATATTACTTGTGACACAACTGCACCAGAAATAGGATTATGTTGTTAAATGTAAATATGTATTGATATTTCTTGGGCATGCTCTGTAGCCTAAATGGACCTAGTCAAGAATTGTGGTAAGAGAACACTGATGCAATTTTATTTCATAAATTCCATCTTCCAACAGACTGGTGATTTTCCGTCAGAGCTGAACTTACTTTCATCAGCTTTGGGAGTCATCAAAGTAATCAAAACAACAGCTCTCATGATAAAAACTGGCAACCTCAAGGCATTGTGCTTTGAGACTTTCATGTCCTATCCTGATGAGATCTTGATAAAAATAGCCATGGAACATTGTATGGAGGTTATGGAAATATTCAACCTATATGGACACCAACGGAAACCAATGGAGAATAGAATACAGGTAGCCCTTAAATCATGATTAATTAAATTCTTGATTGATGATATTGTTTATGCAAATGCATAAACAAACCTTTTTTATTTTTGGATGAATCACACCATTTTAAAAAGAAATTAGCTAGTCAGGAAAAAGTTTTTATTGGTGTATTTTAGTTAATTTTGTATAAATATTTCATAGACCTTAAACCAAGTTTGTTTCTTTCAATTATATCTTCAATGGATATTCTTTAAGCATCAGGATGAACCTTCCTTAGGTTAGGTCAGGCATCAATAATACTTGATTGATTTGAGTAGATTTATGGGAACATGAGTTACAAAATTATGTATTTTTTTATTGAAATGTATTCTGTCTCCAACTTAAAATGTAAAAAATCTATATACTGATACTTCCTTTTTGAGTTTTTTTTTCTTTCAAGATGTAGGAATAAAAATATTCCTTTTCATAAACACTTCATTCATATCTATTTGTTAGGAATGCAATCAAAGAAGATTGTAAGAAGATTTATCTCTCAAAAGAAATGTATATCTTGGATTAAACTGTTACATACTAATTTTTTCAGCCTTGCAGTCTACTCTACAAACTACTGAAAGTATTGCCCATCGAAAAGCGGGGAGGTTTTGTAAAAGCGGGAATGTCAACATGGTTCTCAATTATGATACCTACCATTATGGCTCACCAGGCTATTCTCAATGAAGACAACTTAGTGCCACTCCTAACATTAGAGACTCTGACAGATGAACTGGTGTATATAGATTATGCTGATAACTTACAATGGCAAACCATGTTGGATAATATTTGTAATCCGAAAAAGTAAGTGTAATCTTTTTACAATTGGACCACCATCTGACACTTCGCTTTTAATTTTTATAAATTTTAATTATTATATTAATAAATTGTGCCCAGAGTGTGTTTTACCGGCTCCTGTGTTTGTTAAGCATTGCATACTTTACTTTTGCTTGCTATTGACCTTCCAATTAATGGCCAATAAAACAACCTACAAACATTTTTGTTGCTAAAATTGCTGCATCAAAGTTTAACTGGAAGCAGATGAATAGTTGTATTACAAGTAACAATCTGGTGCATCACTTTAGGCATACACAACATTTTAAGACTTAGTAAAAAATGTTCTAGATCATAATTTTTTTAGAGCCTAATCAGAATAGATACTTTTTACCAATTAATAAAGATTATTACAGCTGACTTGAATAAAAAATAATGTATTCGTGTATTTAATTTAAAATGATACTTTCAGATATCCCCAAATTATTAAATTATTGTTGGAGAATAACAGTGACACCTGGCATAGGCTATGGATTGTTTTTATAAAACTGCTCAAAAGCCAGATTACAAGAAGTACCAATGCACATGGTTCTCCAATCAACTCAATGTTGCTTATTGTAGAGACTGCATTTAAAATGGATGTGAATAATAGATGTAGAGCCTTCCAATGCTGGATTGCTTTGATTGACAACTTTTGTACTGAGACCAATGAAGGTTATATTACTAAGAGGTTGAAGTTGCTTGTAGTACCTCTGCTGTCAAACAATGCTAAAGTGGAAGAAACAGCTATAGCTAAATTGGACTGTTGGTGGCACTTGATAGTCAAGTTCCAACACAAAATGGACAAGTTTGTCAGTGTGATAGTGATACCATTTATACGTATCTGCTTCGGAAAGGCTGCTGATGGTGAAAAGCGAGTGATTGTACCAGGGAGATTTTCCAATACAACCAAACAACAATGTCGTCAAGCATTAGTTGAAATTTTTGGCCATGCAGACTGCAATGGGTGTACCAGTATACCCAAATTACGGGACAAAATTCTTAACACACAATACCTAGTGGAATACCTGGCTGAATGGTTACATGCCTTTAAATCAGCAGTGATGTTGGCAAGTAATCTTGAGAATGAGAAAACAGGACAGCAAATTATGTGTCTTTGGAAATCACTCATTAAAACAATCAGTGATATGCCAGACAATGCTGTCAGGAAAGATGTCACCAGTGAAGCATTGTCAACGGTTTCTCACATGGTTTTGGTAAATTTTGCTGCTTGACCCATGATTACAATATTTTAAAGTACTACATTTTAACATAGTATTAAATTATTTACAGAATGCTGAATCAAATGACAATGTAGCTGAAACAGTGTTTAATATTTTAATACATTCATTTGATGATGACAAGGTAAAACAAATATTCAAGGGAAGGGATGTGGAAGAAGGAGCAATATGCAATTTAATTAATGTTCTCATGCACCCATCTATGCACTCATACTATCAGAGGTAAATTGTTTTTTGTAAATTCTACTTTGCCTGTCTTTAACATTGGTTTGGAGTATAAGTAGCGAATTCAGGGCCCTGCCTGTTAGTTCTTTAAGCGGTTCTTATCACCACAAGGGTGACAAGCCATAGTGCCCCTAGATCATGTAAGGGTTCATACGCAACAGTAATAGGATATGCAGCATTTATTTTGCAATTTAAAGTATTATTTATATATGTCTTTCAAGGTATAATATGACGGAATTAGTGTCGAAATTTAGCCCTGTTGCGACTTTTATTGTGGAAGAAGCAGCGAAGTCTTCAGCGCACGTCACTAAATCACTACTCAAGGACTTGATACCTAATAGAAATGGCCTAGCTTTCTGGACATCTGTTGCTGAAAGCATGTGCGAATCTGAAGAAGACATTTGCTCATATAACTTATGTGGTACATTATTATGGCCTTTGACACACATGGACAAGTTTTCTAAGGTATATACTTCAAATAGTCAATTTATTGTTGAATTTAGCTTTATGTCAGAAAATACATATGCTTTGTATGTTTTTATTAATTTATGTAATTCTTTAGGTGTATGAAAAAGGACCGTTCATAAAAGATGTCTTGTCATAGCACTTCAGAAAGACATCGAAAGTAAGCGTTTACGCACATAAGTGTCTTCTGTTTGATTATTTTTAAACATGTTTTTTGTTACCTTTAGGTGTATGTATCTAACAAATTCCAAGCATGATTCTTTAAATATATTTTATTTTATATATATTATATTACAGGACAATAATTCAGCTGATATATGGTACATATTATACAATTCTATGTATACGAAAATAAAGAAAACAACGATCGAGAAAGAAGTCATACAAATATTACTGGATTCATGTAAAATAACTGACTCAGTCAGGATTTGGAAACTGTATGCTGCTCTAGCTATTTTAAAACATGGGATGAATACTGAAGGTATTGGATAACATTTATATACTATTTTCTGTTCTATATATTTATTGATCTTTCATTAATAAGCAACTGATGATTAAAAAGGCGTGCATAAATCATTCTGTCTACAGTCAACAAAGCTTAAGACTCTGCCTAAGCCCCACTCACTGTAATCTTGGTGGCTCTAGTATCAATCTTCTGACCATTGTAAAAGCACTGAGACATTAATGATACAAACAAAATTATTGCATTGAGTTTCAACTATTTTAATTTTTTTATTTATTTTGCTTCATATTTTCTGTATTTATTTTATTATTTTGTATTAAATGCAAAAATGTTGTTTTCCGTCTATATATTGTTGTTTCTTTGTATTCACTCAATCCTATTTTTAAGTCCATAATGGGATTATATTGAACTAACAATAAATACAAATCTATAATCTAATGTGGCAACTTAGGTAAAGCTTGTTACTGAGGCAGATATTTGATGATTCTTTAGTAATATGATGTTGCTATATCTATATTCACCAAGTCTCTTGTCTGGAAACCTTTATTGGTATCATATGTTTGTTTAATTGTTCTTTTCAGATAATGATTACGGAAGAGTTGCCGAACTACTACAAAGTCTAATCACAGACGTTAATGTTTTTGAACATGAGAAAGACATATTATCGGTACTTGTGGACACAGTTGTAATTATGATGGAATACTCTGCCACAACTGTCAATGAAATATTTGCTCTCGCTACTGTGTCATGCTCCAGCATTGTATTGAAGTATTTGGCTCAGAAGTATACAAAGGACTCTAAAGTATGTTGCAATAATTTATATTTATGTTACTGTGTATATTATAGTATAAAATTCGTAAATTATGTGTTTTGTTTTAGGAATGCCACCTGATTATGATCAAAAATCTTCTAAAGCCTGTTGGGAAATTATTTAATGTTGAATCTTCTACAATACAATTTGCCATATCTGCTCAATTAGTTGAGGTTTCATCACTTCTTAGCAAACATGCTTCCATAAATAATGATATTCGTCCTGTAATTGAATCTTGCCTGTTAATAAGTACAGCTGATAACCAGATAGCTGAAAATTTAAAGAAAGCTATAGATTGCGTTACTGGTATAAATAATGTGTCTAAAAATGCTGTAGTACCTGCTAATCAGAATTTGGATAAGAATACTTTCTCTACTCCAATTACTAAAATAATCGTCAAAAAATCAAAGAAAAAAGAAGCCAGTATAGTGAACACTGTTGTTGAAAATGGAGAAGAATTTGTGGTTGTGAAATCAAACTGGAAATTCAACCCAAGAAAGTTGACAGAAAATCAAAAAGAGAAATTACAAAGAAAAAGAGAAGATATTCCAGCTTTGTACCAAGATTTATCGCAATCTCAAGATGAATTTAAGCTGGCAGCATGGAAAACGAATTCTCAAGATGCATCATCTACTAACAGCAAATCTACTAGTAAATCAGCAAATGAAGAATCATCTTCTATTCTCCAAAATATGCCAAATACAGACGTTGTACCTAAAATTATGGAACACTTATTGACAGACAATAATAAGAAATGTGTACTAGGGAAAAAAGAAGATAATATATGCACAAACAATACAATACAAACATTAGCCTCACCTAGAAGTACAAAATCTCCTCGAATGGCTTTGAAAGATAGAGTTTTCCGTAATGTCAGAAATTTAATTGAGAAATCAAGCTCACCTCATGAAAATCAAAATGTGTCAATTAATGTTATTCAAAATGAGAAAACACCAAAAACGCCCACATCTAAAACAAAAATGACATGTAATGGAATCAATTCAGCACCTCCTATGATATCTTCCGAGCGTCCTTCCCGTGTAAAACGGAAACCGAGGAAGTTTGATGATACTGAATTGTTTGCGTTGAAACGAGGGAGAAGGTCACGGTCACAAAGTGATTCACCACCAGATACAGATCTGCCCGATATAACTTCCGTTGATACAGATGTAGTTGAAAATGATACAAAAAACAAAGAAGATATTTGTGCAAAACCACTTCTTATCATTGATACTAAAGTTGAACCTCATACTTCTATGGAAAACATAGAATCTTCTCATGCAAATGTTATTGACTCAGTCACTGATGTTGTGGTAATACCACAAGAAGATATTACTAAAAGTGCTAATAACAAAACGTATCCTGAGGGAAAATGTATAGACACTATAGTCCTGGACTCTGATATTAACGGAGATATAGTTGAAAGTCTTAATATAAATGGTACTGAGAACTCAGATTCAAATAATTTTATGAACCAACATTCAATAGAGACTGATAATAATAAAACAGCTGCCAACAATATAGATCCTAAAGAGACTGAAGACGAAGAAACAACAAATCAAGATTCTAAAAATAAATTTGTAGAAAATGTTACATCTACTGAAACAAAACTGATTACGAATACCGATTCAATACATACTTTGAATGCAGATTCAAATTTTAATAAGATGATGAATGTAGATGATTCAAGTGAAAATATTAATTCCGAAAATACATATGTAACAGAAGTGACAACACCAAAACCAATCAAAGGAAAACAAATCAATGCGCCCAAATCGTCGTCGAAAAGACCTAAAAAGTCTAGAATAGAAAATGAATTAGCCATTGATATGGTAGAAGGACATCCGTATTTAAAAATACAATCCGAGAAACGATTAACGCGCAAGCACATTACTAGCTTGGAAAGTAATGTTAGGAGGAAAAGTCTGCATGATAAATTAAATAAAACTAAGCTCAATTTCCCAAAAAGTTTATCGAAGGTCGAAAAGAAAACCAAGAACAAAGGAATGGTAAATAAATCTGACTCTGTTGCAGTAAGTGAAACAGATGATATGTGTTCTATTCCCTCACCCGATATATCGCTATCTGAAGAACAAGTTTGTTCTGAAGATGTCATTGAAAGTTCTCAAGACTCCACATTCACTACAATATCGGTGAAATCTGCGAAAAAAATTAAGAAATTTCCCGTGGTTACATTAGATAAGATTACAGACCATATTAGAACTAGTTTAACTAGTGCAGAACAGAAGCAAATAGATGATAGGAATAATCAAAGACTGGTTTTATCAGATGAACAACCTACTGATATTACCATTCAAGAAAGCAAAGATGATATTGAATTGACTCGTAATCAAACAGCAATAGAAGAAAAAATTGTTCTAGATTCAACCGAAAATATGGATACCCAGCCAATTATGGATAAGGAAAGTTCTGATGACGTTATTATAATCAATGATGAAGAATGTGAAGTTCCTATTACAATAAGTACTGAAGATACAATAGGACCTGAAACTCAAGAAATTGCTGAGGCTGATACACAACCCAATGACCCTGCAACTATCCAGGAATATGAACACACATTACGTGAAAAATGTTCTGACAGTATAATTGGTAACACTGAAGTCATCAAGGATAAAGACACAAGCAATGATAATGCTATAGAGCCCTTGCAAATTACTGGAAGTGATGTAACAGAGGCAGTGATAGAGGTAATAGAATCTGATACTACTGTAGAAAAAATAAAGGCCAGTGGTACTTCGTCGCCTTGTAAAGGTGACGCTCAGAGGGAGAAAGATTTCTTGAATAACACATTCGAGATATCGCCAATAAAGACGATGAGCCCAGATAGAGAGAAAAAGTCTCCATCACCAGAAACCAGCGGGGAGTATGTCGTGATTAAGCTATCGTCTCCCGTTCAGAGTAATGGTGAACCTTTCGATACGTGCGGCTCGCCAGAATTTTTCACCGATGATAAGATTTCACCTGATAAAAGAGATTTATCACCACCTCGGCCTGAAGTAAATGTAACTAATACGAGTCCTAGTTCGTCACTGTCCCTAAAGAAAAATCGGCCTCAAGTGCGCTCAGGTGGTCGCGGGGCGCAAATGTTAGGTCTTTGCGTACCCGAAAGTTTACCATCTATGAAAACCGACAGGGTGGAAACAGACGAGCCCAATAAAAATCTACCAAAAAACAATACTTTAAATACTACGCCGGCTAGAAGAAATTTGAGAATTTTGTACAATACAGTGAGCGATACAAGTGAAAGTTTAGAAGACAGCGAGGAGAGTGAAAACTTTCTGAAATTAAAGAGATTGTTGCCAACAGTTGACAGTAGTCCATCAGGACCAATACTTAAAAGAAAACTGGCTGAAATACAGGATGATGCTACAATATCTCCTGCAAACAAAGTACGTATTTTTTAACACTTTAAAGCTTTCCAACCACGCCAAATTTTCTTATCATATTTAATTAACAACTTTAAAAGCATTTCCAATAATTTATAACTATACGAAGTTCAGTTTTAAAGCCGGACAGACGTACAGACGGACGGACAGACATACAGTAAAACTTTATGGGTTTGTGGATCTAACTAGCTTCTGATTTCGGAACACTAGCTCAGAGTAGATAATTTACTACGTACAAACACTATTAAAAAATATAACTGTTGAATAATAATAGTTTAATTTATATTTTGCAATTTATTTTTGCAGAGAAAAAGGGTGAGTTTCCACGATCCTCCAGTGTCTACTACTATATCTGTGCAAAAATATATTGATCCCTGTGGTATAAGATCACCTCAAAATTCTGCTCAGAAACGGCTAGAGCGACAGATGCGTGCGCTAGCGCAAACCAATCTTAAATCTCAGAAAAGGCTAGATACTGTTTTCAAACTCGACTCCGTACTAACGAAAGCTGTCGAAAGCTTCGCAGACGTCGATCTCATAATGAGCAATAATGATGATACCCAGATAAGTTCGCTAGAGCAGACTCCTGCTGTTGAAGTGGTTAAAACCAGTGATTTAAATGACACAGACCCAATTTGCTCAGAATTAATTAACTGTAAGGATCCCATAGATAACATAGCCGCAGACTTATCATCTGCTGCAATGAAATCATTGCTAATAAAGGAATTAGTGGGTAAGGTTGAGACTGTTGGTGATTTAGCTAAAATGACAGAACTTGAAGTAAATAGGTTATGTATAAAAGCTCCCAAAGTAGAGGTAGCACGGAAAATACTTACAGATTATGCTTCTAAAGTGAACCAAAAGAATAATGACCAAAGCAAAGACGAATCAACTGTTGTGGAATCAGTAAAACATGAAGTTACTTTACCCGTAACTAATGCAGCTGAAGCTGAACTCCGAACTATTGAAGTGCTAACAAATGACGTAGATATGCAGACTGATACAGTGAAATGTTTAATGACCTCTACACAAACAGACAGTGTACCTACTGTAGCTATGTCTGTGCAGACTACGGAATCTAGTTTCCAGTCAACTGCTGATGTAATATCTTCATGTTATGCGGAGGTTAGTAACTTTACATCTTCGTAGAATATTTTAACAAAATGAGACAATATTTTTTAATCTACCGTCTTTTTTCTTTCAGAGACAAGATTTTGCGGACCAACTCGGTCACACCTTAGATACCGCTTCAATTCAACAAATATCAGAAAAGTTACCTCTGAACGTGTTAACAGATACTATTGTGAAGAAAATGACTGCTTCCGATTCATCGGAAGTCCTTAGTAGTGTATTACAACAAATTGCAGTTAATTCAACACAAAAAGAACAGCGTGGGAATGGGCAACTTTCCTTCCTACGGGATTATTTGAGTGATAAGTTTGATTCAAGAGATTTGATTCTGTTCTGTAGTCAGCTATTGCAGATGGTTCATGATAAACATTAGTGTATATCCGTAGTATATATCCGTAGTATATAGTTGCTTTAATATTTTAGAATAATTAAGAAGTACCAATTTTAACGGTACATGTAGAATTTTCTCTATTAATATTGATTTTACCTTTTATGATTTTAGATAAGTCAGTATTACGATGATACATTAGATCGTCAATTTATCTCATATAAATAGATACTGTGTTTAATTGACACACATACATTTTAGACTGCCCTGATATTGATCATATGGTAGAAAGAAAACTATTTGATGGCAAAACTATTTTTATTTATATACAAAACAAGTAAATATTTACATTATTCAGTCAGATCAGTGGCTGCTAACAGTCACAATTAAATTGTCATCAAAATCTTACATACATTCATAAAATAATGTATACACCACGTCGTGAAATGCAATGAAAAATTACATTACACGTTTATCGTATTGTATGAAAGAAGTTTTTTTTTAATTTTTATTTACTGAGATAGAATGGCATCAAGACGATATTTCACTAATATTTACATGATTCTGTTTAGACACAGGTAATATTAAAGCTTTATTATATAACAAGATACATTTTAATACACACATATACACGAGTATAAAAATACATCCACCATAATATCACACTATTCAATATGTAATTAACTTATTAACAGTGGTTAAACCCTTGTAGTTTGCCAGCATCTACCAGAATCGAGGAGCCTGGTAAGGAAGTGATAAAGCGACTGAATTTGTTATTTAGACTACATGTACATTAGCTATAGGAACACACTAATAAATTATTCATAAAATCATTGCGTTTTGCACTGGCTCCTGTGACGTATAAATAAATTACCTATAATAATGATAGTTGCGGGATAATATTGACCACACAGATTGTTATAAGTGGTATAGTCGCGTTGCAATAAATTGGATTATTTGAATTTACTCTTAAAGATCCTAAGTATAAGTATTAAATTGTTGCTTCTCTGAATTCAGCCTTAAACAAAATTAATAAAATAATGTATTACCTATCCTAGATATATCTAAACGCTTATGATTAACTATACAATTTTGAACGAATTTAAGTGGGTAATATTGTTTTTTGGATATTTCTTCCTACAGATGCTTAAAGTTTAGTAAGCTATTTCATAAAGATGCAATAACTTAAAATCCACACTCTGACTGTAACGGATGGTGATATAGAGCCAATTTTAGGCGCTAATTGCGTGATCTAAATGTTCCTTCTACTTTGGCTAGTGGCTATTGTATCATAAGTGACATGGGACAACCT
Source organism: Falcaria lacertinaria (assembly GCA_951449985.1). Taxonomy (NCBI): domain Eukaryota; kingdom Metazoa; phylum Arthropoda; class Insecta; order Lepidoptera; family Drepanidae; genus Falcaria; species Falcaria lacertinaria. Next base: position 8,333,294 of record OX602111.1, on the reverse strand, counting down.
TAATAATATAAATACATATCTATCCCCATCATTGCCTGTCTGAAATTATTCTATGTTCGTTACTTCACGAAAGTAGCATAAATACTTTGGTCCATAAATTGAGCACTTGGATTACACTAAATAATATTTAGAGAGGTTAGAGGTCATTGTCAGGGAAAACGTAGTTCGGCCACGTAGTCTAAGTGGTCAAGGTTGTGGTGTGAGTTGGAGCGGCGGGGCGCGCGCGGTTTGTGTAGGTTGTGGTGAGAGTGCGCGCGCGCTACTCTATACGGCCCATCACGCCGAGGGCCCGCGTCACTCGACTTCCTCGCAGACGATACCCACTCTTCATCTCGTGCTCTTGGTGTGTTCTTTCGATAATTGTCGAAGATTCGACGGTTATCCTCACTTCGCTGATTTTGCCAATTTCGGTCCAAGTCGTGAGCGTATATATCCAGCTCGCCGGATGGTTGGAACTGACTGGCGCTCTGGCTGTAACTTGATCTCTTCCAACTATCCTCATACTTCTTTCTCGTGCCGTCATCGGCCCCTATTTGTCGCCGTTGCGATTGGTTGGAGCTGCTCTCACTGGTGTCCTCTCCAGAGGTGCCTATACCTAGATCTTTTTCGTCGCCGTATATTTTATATACACCATTGGGATTAATGTTCTTTCCATTGTAAATCTGATCGTTTAGCATTAGTTGCGGGTGGGGCATACAATATGGATTCGGGTAGCATTTCTCAATTTTCGACAATTTTATATCACCTTGCTGTCTAGTACAAGATCCAGGCCCGAAAAGGGAGAGAAGTACAGGTAGGAGGAAAAGGCCGTGCATAGCGCCGAAGAATATGACCATAAACACCATTTTGAAGAACACTGAGAAGATGTAACTGTCTGCTAGAAGCAGGGCTACCACTCCGAGAATGGTACTGAACGACCCTTGGACTATGGGCAGTCCTAATGAATACAAACATTCGCTTACTCTTTCATTTGGAGTCTTAGCTTTGGAAGCCATGTAAGCGTAGCAGATATGAGCGGTGAAGTCTACGGAGAAACCGATGCACATGATTAGATTGATCATTGATATGGAGTCTAGGTTGATGTCCCATAGCGCCATGTATCCAACTACCCCAATTTCTATAGATATGATACTGAATGCTACCCATAGCGAGCAAAGAATGTTCGGGATGAATATAAATGAAGTTATCATCATCATTAAGGCTCCGTAGCATAGGTTCTGAAGCGAAGTGGGTTTCACGAGCTCGAACTGAAACAAAAAAGTATAGTCAACAAAAGTGTAGGAGAAAAAAAACTCGCTAAGTCTACTCGATTTGAAAGACGCCAAGTAACTATACGAATATAGTACTAGCTGTTACACGCGACATATCCGCGTGGAGTAATATTTCGGGAGATAACATAGCGTATGTACCTATTCCAATATGCAAGCTTAACAAAAGTAGTGGCGTTGTATAGTGGGTTCAGCGGCTTAGCCGTGAAAAGTAACGAATAGACACGATTAAGTTATAACGTACGCACCTGATCAAAGAACACGAAGTACGGATGGAAGACTGACGCATTCAGAGGCGATGCTGCTACTACATCTCGCAAAACTTTAACCATCTCTTTCTCGTGGTTGGTGCCGCTGATGTTGATGGCTTGTACCAAGAATCTTGAAGCCACGATTTGGTCACCCGCTTCGTTAAATTTAACGTCGAGCGAAAATGGATTTGCCGGGAATAGCCATAGCTGTAACAACCAAATCCATGATTTAATCTGTAATTTGGAGATCTAATAAATAGATTATGTATGTTGCGGCCAAGAAAATTACCACTTACTATCAGGCGGGCCGCAGGCTTGTTGGTCAACTTAATGGTATAAAAATCAAAATTAAAAGCTTGCTTCAAAGTTATGACCAAAATAATACAACCGTAGATAATTCAGGCTTAAGGTGGCGTTATGAACATCATTTGGAATTATTTAAAGCAATACGACATAAGAGGATTATGCTGTGTATGTTCTTTTTTAACTTTACCTACAGTAGGTATATTATCTACTCTGAGGCTTTACTATGATTACTTACATCTTTCAAATTTTTCAAGAAATCGGCTTCATCATCGATAGTGACATTCAAATAATCGTTATTTCTCGAAACATATTCGACGAATGTTCGCAGCCATGACTCGGTGTATAATGAATTCGAGATGTATGACGTATTTTCCAGTCTCCGGGTTAATGTTTCGACTTCGTCTTGCACTTTCGGATCTGAGTAATTGTATGCACCGGTTATCACGACCTATAAAAGTATGACTCAATACATAACAAAATAAACGCAAACACGATATGTATGTGTTTAATATACAAATAGCAATACCAGTTACCTGAATTCTATACGGGAATTCCCTGTAGTACAAGTCTTCACGGTCGAAGAACTCGACAGAGTATGAATCCACTTTGGATAATTTCCTCCTTTCTAATCCTTCTTTGAGGTTGGTCACTCCGTAACCAGCTCCAGCCAGGTACGCCAAGAATACCACTATGATGAAGGCTTTAACTAAGCCATTATTCAGCAAGTCTGCCATAGTGGTGCGGAAAAAGGACATGATGCAATGTTCCTGATTATCAATAGGGTTATCTGGGTCAGCCTGGTCAATACCGCCGCTGCAGAAGATACGGTACAGCCATGACTTTTCTTCTGAAACAATAATTTACTTACAAGACATGGCCAGAAGGGAAGTGAATACAAAGAAGATATGAGAGAAATGGAAGAGATTACTGCACATGATGTAGGTACCTTTTATTGCCCTGGATTCCGGTAGAACTTTCATCCACGTGATGGTATGCCGATTTTGCTTTTCACGATACCCCGAGATTGCAACGCAGCCAGCGAAGAATGTTAAGTGCCACACAAACGTGAAACACACAGCCAGACCTACGACATAACATTTAATTTTATTTATAATGTTCGTACCTACTTTCATATAAATAATGGATAACGACAGCAGTAAAACGAACCTGAATACATGCAGAATATTTGTACAGAAGGAAATGGTGAGAAGATTCCGATGAAAAATGACAGCATGTCAGTTACTGAGGTTATTGTTATTGACACTGCTGCCTCAGACAACATGATTGCCATGCGTTCTGGCACGGGGAGTTTCGGTGATGCTCGTCGCCAAGCTGCTAGCATTACAAATGTGTCGTCTATTCCAATGCCTGTGGACAACAAACAAAGTATTTTTTAAGGAAATAATGCGCCCAAGTTAAACGAATAAAAACGTAGGGGTTAAAAATAGAACATAGAGCGGTAAGGCAGATTATGACAATTTCGATACATACCAATCATCAAAAAGGGAGCGGCTAAATTGATGCCAATGAAAGAGATGCCAAGATAAATAGCGCAACCGAAAGCAGCGGCTGTGGCCATGACAGCTGAGATGTTCCCAAGCAAGCCGAGCCAGGGCTTCGACCGGACCCAGTCCCCCATCATACACGTCACGATGGAGAAGATCCCCATAAGGATGAAGGTCGAACTGAAGAACGGGATCACGGTCCTTGTATTCTTCTCTAATTCGTGGTCGAGCGTTCGTGAGGCGAATCGAGCTACTGATATGTGCTTGAATCGCCCTGTGTCTTCTGCTATACCGACTGCATCCAGAAATGCGTCCTCCCAAGCTGCGCCTCTGCAATTAACAATAACACATGCTCTTCATCCATATTCTAAGCTGTTTTGTTATAAGGATGATGGAATTAGATGCAGGAAAACCGTATAAGACTTAGAGACAGACAGGCTGACCTACAATTAGTTAAAAATATCAACCTTTCTATTCGTATTCTAGTCAGATATTACGCAGTGCTTAGTATTCGAAACGATTCCTCGAACCGTGTCAAGATCGATGCCTATTATCTAACTTATAAACCAGCATGTACACAAAGTGCAAAGCTATTGAAATACAAAACAAAGTGTAAGCTAAGTGAACCAGTATTACTGAAATGGAAACACCAAGGAAGCAACATGAAATGAACGCGTATTGTGTCCCTCCTAGGTGTGTTCACAGGTAAGAAGTATTTATTGACACATCAATTAAAATAGGTATAACAATGTTCTCAATTCCTAAACTAGGCTAGGCCTGTGTTATAGGCAACTGATACAGACCGAGTTACAATGATGCGGACGCGAAATGAAAACAAGAAATGCGAAAACAAATGTGTTATGGGTACAAAATCGAAAAAAAGATTATATAATACTAATCAAACAAAACAAATCAACTGCGTTTTAACTAAATTAGGTTGTATGTGTCATTGTGGAGTGTAAATGTTTGTTCATTTGTGTATGTGTGAATGGTGTAAGTGAGTGTGTGTCCTAGTGAAACTTAGGGTGAAATTATTTGATCCCTCTTAATACTTGTTCTATTTCGAAATAATCCAACGTTTTTAGCCACGTCTGAACCTTTTGTTTTTGGTCGTGTATTGTACAAGCTTTAATGTTACAAATTGAATTTACTTTATTATAAATGAAAGGATGAAGGAACGCACCGAATCTTTTGGAAAATGATGAACGGTTGGCAGCGGCATTCTAAATGTACGTTGGGTAAGGCTATTTGCATAGAGTGGATATTTGGTTTCGAGAACCTTAATAATAGCTCGGTAGATAAATATACCACGGACTGTCAACACATCGGTCTCCTCAAAGAGGGCCTTGGTAGGAAATCTGATAGGTTTTCTTAACATAACTTTCAAAACTGATCTTTGCGCTCTTTCAAGCAGCAACATCTGACCAGCGGCAGCACTGCCCCACACTGGAATACAGTACGACAGAACTGATTGACAGATGCTAAAGTATATGGTTTTTAGTAGTTTCTTATTCGCTGCTGTACGTAGACTTTTGAAAATATAGATTAATTTCCGGATTCTATTTGCTGTGGTTAAAATGTGCTGCTTAAAATCTAGTTTTTCATCAATAGTCACACCAAGGTATTTTACTGACGATACTCGCATAATAGTTTTACATGAACATGGAGAGATAGTTTCATTTTTTATTGGGCAGCTATGTATCGTGATCGAGCAGAGATTAGATGGTGATGATACTTTGGTTTTATGGAAAGCGATTAGTTTGGTTTTTGTATGATTGAGGGTTAAGAGATTATTGTTTAGCCAACGGGCAATGCATCTCATTCCAAGTTCTGCAGAAGCGACTACTTCTTGCCAGGAATTATGATGGAAAATTATTGTAGTGTCATCCGCGTAGCAAACAATATCAGCATTATTCAATTTAATATCAGTCATATTATTCATATAGATGATAAATAATGTAGGACCCAGTATGCTGCCCTGTGGAAACCCGAAGTCCATATAGTTGAAGTTACTCTTATCAAGTTCAATTTTCACACACTGCTTTCTATTTGTTAGATAGCTGCTGAACCAATCTAGAGTGATACCTCTTATACCAACGAGTTCTAATTTTCTTAAAAGAATAGGTATGGAGACGGTATCGAAGGCCTTAGCTAGATCAATAAATACTCCTAAACACGATTGTTTCTTTTCGAGGTGATTTGCAACTGTTTGAGTTAGGAGGTCAACAGCGTTTTCCTTAGATTTTTTTTCACGAAATCCAAATTGCCTAGATGATAAGAGATTATTTTTTTCAATAAAACCTGTAAGACGCTTGTGTACAATTTTTTCTAGGATTTTGGAAAAAACTCCAAGCAAAGAAATCGGTCTATAATTACAGGGATCTGATTTATTTCCAGATTTAAGTATCGGAGTAACTGCGGCGACCTTCCAATCGGAGGGAAACTTGCCTTCAGAAAGGCTTAAATTACAAATGAATGTAAGTGGTTTAGTAACGTGTGCTCTAATATGTTTTATGAGCTTACATGTAATACCATCGAGTCCAGGTGCACTGTTAATCCTTAGGCCCAATATAATTGTATCGATCTCGTCTTCATCTGTCGGTTGCAGAACTAAGGATTGCAATGGAGTGTTTTTAATGAAGACTTTTTGTGCCAAGCTTTCTTGAGTCTCGTTTAATTTACGAAGTGTTTTAGTTGCTAGATTACTGCCCACATTACAAAAGTAATTATTGCAAAGATCCAACGATTCGATAACTGTTTGTTTTACTTTTGTGAGTTCTAAAGGTTTGTGTGTAACTTTATTTTTATGTGAAATGTCTTTGATGGCGCCCCAGAGCTTTTTTGGGTTTGTTTTGTTCGTTTCAAGTTCCATTGCATCATGTTTTTGTTTTAGTTTTCTTAGTAGGTTATTATGGAAGTTCCTATAACGTGTAAAATCTGTCTCAGTACAAGGTCGTCTGGATATTTGCGTACCTTTGCATGTAGATGGTCCCTATGTCTGGAACACCTGATAAGGCCCGGCGTCATCCATGGCTTTATGGTGAATTTAGACCTACTGACTGGGACTGTTAAAGTGTGTTTTTTTATTGTACTTGATAAAATTTTACTGAAATCAGACACCGCCTCGTCTACTTTGGATTGGTTTGTTATTGTGTCCCAGTTGATGTCTCGTAATTCTGATTCAACGCCGCTGAAGTCAATTCTTGTGGATATTCGCTTGTTTGTAACGAGATTTGTTCTTTTTGTAGTAAGGGTTGCGATAACTACATCATGATCCGTGATATCAGATTTACAAATTATTGACTCCATTGAGTAACTTGCAGTCACATGTATGTGGTCAAGACAGGAATTTGCACGGGTAGGTTTAGTTACAGCGGGCATAAAATTAAGTTCAGCTATAAGACATAGATACCTAGTGGCTGATTCAAGTTGAGTATCAGAAACTTTATTAATGTCGATGTTTATATCACCAGCGACTATTATGCATGGTGAGTTTTTAATGGATCGCACTGTAGATGCAAGAGAATTCGTAAATGGTAATGTGTTAGAAAAGGAAGGAGATCTGTATATAGCCAATAGACTAAACCGGTTCTCAATAAAAATCGAGAGACAATTAGCTTCATCAAATAAGGGTTCAGAAATTTGGGGATACCACATATTATTAACATATACGACTACACCACCAGCCCTGTTAATAATTTTATCAGTTCTGTGAGACGTATAGCCAGACGTATAGGTATAATACATGTTTTCTGGTTATTGCTTTTAGGTTTATTGAACAAAGCATGGTCAATTCAAATTGTTTACGGATTTGTATCCTTCTATTAAAAATATATGCGATTACAATTTGATTTATTGTTGGGTTATTGTAACGCAATAAAATGTGAAAATAAATTAATTAGTCAAGTTGAGATTATTGAGGAAAGATGTCGCGACGCAGTTACCTACTAAGAATATTTTTATTATAATTTTGTAAAAATCTGATGAAGATCTTCGGAGATACAGGACGGAACTCGCAACACGAATGACAGTGAGTCAATCGTGTCTGCAATAGTGCAATTGTCTACTCCGGTATACTTAGCACCTGGCCACAAACACTTAAAAAATAAACTGACCAGCTTACATTATGTATTAGGTATGTACCTACTTGTTTTTGAAATTCGTGCCTAGTACGTAGTGGTAGGTACTTAAAATAATTTCTAGGCATACAGTAAAATATTTATAAGATATAAAAAAGTTATACCGTTCTTGTTGCAATTTTGTGTCGGTTTTCACGAACCAGACCAATTGGACAGCAGGCACGGACACGATGACGTCATCGACGACTTTGGCTCCTCCGAAGTATACGGGAAACGCGTGCGCTTCCCATGTTACAGGGTTGAACATTATTGGGAATGTCAAATTTAACTCTCCGCGCTCCACCTGTCACGAAATAATGATTTATGATTTACCACTCCACGACCAGCCATGCATTTACTGGTTTATCTATGGTTCAATTCGCATAATCCGGCAACTTTAGCACTCCAATCAGTATAAAAACCAAATGTAAGTGTTTACAGAACCGCAATGAAGCGAGACCTTGCGTGGGTTAATCTTTGAAGTGGTTAGTTGAGTGTGCTTGGAATACCAATCAGTGATGACACATCGTCTTAACATAAACAATTAAACGCTTGACTTAACTTTAGGTGTACATAAATAAGCTGTAAATCAAATTTCAAGTGATTGCGAGACGAAGGAACTCCAAAGCAGACCGAGACCAAACTTCTAGCAATCATTGTTGCTTTAGACACATAGGTACATAGCGAAATTAAGAGCGGGCCTGTTTCCTACATTTTTACGGCATTTTATGGTAAATAAAATAAACCTACATAAATCATCCCCTTTTGATAAGACTATGAAGTGCTTTTAACTAGCCGAAACGTCAGCCCTACCTTGGACTCTACATTAACCTATTCAGAAGCTAATTTTACTGAAGTGATATGGGTAGTTGGTATTTACGATTCTTATCATATCGTACACCTTATAGACAGACAAAGCAAGCATACCGGTAAGATAACCGACAAAACATAACCCTATGTATGAAAAGTCAATGCTCTAAAATAAAACAAGCTTAATATGAGTAAAATTATGGAACGTCAAATATGGATTTTCCTACACATATTTCAAGGAAATGAAACACAATATTTCTTTAAAATAATACCTACTTTATCTTTTGTTTACCAAAGTTAGCCATTGCGGTCTGCGGTTGGGACCACCTATTATCAGATTTATGCGCCCATGTATTCGTTGTCACCAACAAACTATCTATTGTTTATTGCTTTCATTGTCATGATTCATTGAGTGATTCCTTCACCTTGAATCAAACAATACCTCAGAATCCGATCCGACATGCGAATGTAAAGCAGCTGCCAAAACCCACGGTATTGACAGGACACCTATAACAGTGTTTTCCTGTCGGGTAATGCCATTGAACTGGCGACCGTTGCCAAATTAGGATGAATTCTAATTGTACGTGCTCTGCTCTTCAAGGAGGTACAAGTGCGAAGTGATACAATTTCCTATAAGATGTTTTAGTTATATATATATATGTATTCGATGTTGTAAGGCAAATACGAGTCCATTTTCTTTTCACTAGTCTGATTCGATTTATTGGACGAGACAGAGAACACAATAAGATTTAAAGGTATTTTCTTACAATGTTTTCGAGTCCTGCAAAAAGTATTTGTCTCCAAAGTAGCCCAAAGAGAAAGTTAAAGAAAATCGAAAGTAATTGAGTTTATTTAAATATGAATGTAACGAACCGACACACTTTCTGGATTTAGTCGATACCATATTTTTGTTTGAGCATCTTGCTGGCCAAAAGAAGTAGGTAACAACATAAGTTAAATACCTACAGGATAATATTTTTAAGCTAGCTCAAAACAACAAGAAGTATCTAATACCATCGATTTGTTACGTTACTTTTAGAGCACGATTAAAAATATATTAATAATATTTTGTCTTTTCGGCGTAGGTATAATTGATCGAATCATACTATGTTTTGTCAGGTTATCAGGTATAGTTATAAATAAATATAAATCTTACCTCCCCAATAATCTTATCCAAGTTAAGTATATCGTTCACGAAACACTGTCCCTCCCACTTGGCGCACTCTTCCTTGTACGTGAACTTTTCTCCTGAAGGAAGGTGCACTGTAACGTTTTGAACCAAGTCGTCTAATTCCCGCAGCTCCTTCCATACTTCTGTCCGGAGCATGTTCGTGTTGTTGTCCTTGGCGACTATGATCACCCGGCCGAATCTACCTGCAAATAGTATACGTTGAATTGATAGGTATAAATAATAAGATAAAGTTCCTTTAGATTACTCCACTAACTAACTCGGTAAATCTTTATTTTCACGCCATATTTGTTCATCAGAACTTGGCTTATTTTACATGGTATTCGCTATGGAGATGTGATGTATTCTTGTTACATAAAGGGTATTGTGAATAAAGCATCATTTATCTTCAAACGTAATTGTGGCACGTGCTTACAATGAAAGATACACTTTAGTGTAGAATAGTAAATAAATGGCGTATATATGTTTCTCTGAAATATTTTTTAAGTAATGACCTTTGGGTCATTACTTAAAAAATATTTCAATTCGCAATATAAAAAAAGTCCATTCACTGAAAAACAATTTTGAAATCAAAACTACTAAAACTTGTCTATAGCTCGCGTACCTAATTTGTACGTAGTATATTATCTACTCTGAGATAATATCTATCTATTGATAAATGACCTCACCTTTAATATCACTAGAATACCTACATTATCGGTAACCTCTGATTTCGGAAAAAACTAGCTGTTACTTAGTTCAAGCCTATTTTACACAAACCAAAAAATATTCACTTCTTTTATTAGATATAGCTACCATACCTATGATACTTTTAGCTGGAAAGAATACTTTTGGCGGGCGTTTTTTAAAGAAATTCATAGTGTATTTTTTATTAGTGTGTAATTAATTAATTATTTAAGGTCCGTGCGAATGAATAACAGTCAAAATTTCGGTGAATATTTACCAGCTCGAGTGATCCTGCCGACACTAAACCTGTGTGAATAGTTTACTTTGAAGTGTTCTTCGACTATTCTGCGTTCAAGTTTCCCCTGGCCACTGACGGGTGAGAACAGATACTCAGGGTCCATTTCGTAGTAAATCCTCTGGTAGCCGGTGACCATGAGCAGTGTGAGGAGGATCGGTATGATGATGAAGTAACCAGGTTGTTTGCCCACCACCAAACCCAACTTGTAGAAGGATTTGTTGAGGATATCATCCACTATTGTGAGCCTGCAACCACCCATCTGTAATGAGGAAAAGAAACATTTAGTTTAGTCCATAATTGAGTTAACTGGGTTCGAGTGCGTATCCAAATATCAACTTCAACTTTTTCTATTAGTGGTTTCTGCGGGGTGGCCGATGCGCTAATGCGAGTACTTAATGAATTTTTAAAGACGGATAGAAAATTGATTGATTAGAAAGACACAAAAAATGCATGCGTGTTTTAAATACGGACACACAAAATTACCTCGAAACTTATTAAATTCTTCAATACACGAGTAGAGAATAATGAATATAGGTAATAGGCTGTTTTACACAGGTAAGAGGCTAAATCACTCGTTTTGTAACAAGTAAATTATACTTTTTGAACGACTTTTTACAATTGACTAGTGTTACCAAATTTCGACTGCCCGCTATTTGAAAGGATTTATTTCATAAATTGCTGTTATTAGGTATCTATACAGTGTCTTATAGATTTCCTAATTCAATGCTAGAAATTAGTTTTGATGTCTTAGATTCAATAAAAATCCAAAGCTATTGTGCCGGATAGAAGTACCAATAATAAATTTACATCATGTTAAGGTACATTCGTTCGATCCTTTATTTAATTTTCACAGAGGAATAGAATCCACTGATTATCTACCAACTTAGGTATTTATTAAAATAATGTACCTATTGCGTCAAATGGTCGCGATTTAGTTTCTCAACATAATACATTCTTATATGGAAATATAGTGGTCAACAGAGGATGCTTCATATTTATGATGTATTTATGTGTTCGCCTGTTTATGTATCTCACGTTTACTCCCACGCGCGTGTATTGCAACATTTATAACACGTGGTTTACGGTTCCTGGGAAATTCAACGCTCTTTACTAAACTACCGAACCCATTTCAGCAAACGCGACAGTTAATTTTTCCAGATATTTCCATGTAAAGAGACAAGCCGACAATGGCACATTTAAGAGTCAACTTAAGCTGTTGTTACATAACAAACAATATACTTTGCAAAAGATTTAAGCATACGTCAGGTTGTTGAACTCGACAGTCAATTGTGCGGCGTGAAGAGTAAAACCTTATGTAGGTTGGTCTAATGGTTCTCAATTATCCTAAGATCGTTAAAGTAAACCTCAAAGTTACATGCGGTTAACTTATTGCGATTAAAACACTAGTGAGCTGCGTCCGGTGTTGCTCGTTAAGTATAACAATGATTAAAATCAAGGCACGATTGTAAACATTGATAAGAGCATAGTTGTTAGTCTTGTTCGTATATTATTAACATAATATTTCGAATCCAATTGGGGTGGTCCGAAAGAAATAATGTAGCAAAGAATAAAAATACATTAATTTATGACAAAAGAACTTAATACAACAGGGATACGTAAAATGTTAGGAGAAAAGCAGCATATATAAGTATGTATACACAAATATGGTACGGTGTGACACTGATTAGTTTGTAGTTAGGTCTAATACCCACTTACTAAGTGATAAAATCGATTAATTGCTATGATAAAAAAGTTGGACGACTCAATTAGACCACCTAACATCATAGTAAAATCTTAGGTAGTATAATTTACAGCTCACCTAAGTATTAAGTGGGTAAAACAGTGATTATATTTGCGGTTGTACCACGGAGGCTCATTATACGTCTGCTTTTACAACACAGTTGGTAGGCCTTTAGTCACGGAATACCGCAAGACACGAAGCTAATGTGGAACATGGACGTGTATGTTACAATAATACAACAATACAATCATATTAGTTTCATACAATATACATCCATTTGGCACCAAAGCTAGGTACCTAATGCTAATATTGGCAAGGCAGAAATGGTGCAAATGTTATGAAAGTTCCATTTAATGGCTAGGATATTGCTAAATATAATATGATGTCTGTCTGTTGCATAATTGAGAATATCAATCATAGGTCTCAATGCAATCTCTAGAACGCCTTGATTGTCCTGTAAATTTAAAGTTGAATTTGCCCGTGTCGAGATTAGTTCTTAATCTAAATATAGGTATATAACTTAAAGGTGACTGACTGACTGACTGACATAGTGATCTATCAACGCACAGCCCAAACCACTGGACGGATCGGGCTGCAATTTGGCATGCAGGTAGATGTTATGACGTAGGCATACGCTAAGAAAGGATTTTTGGAATTCCACCCCTAATGGCGTAAAATAGGGGATGAACGTTTTGTATGAAAATCCGTCATTTTTGAAGATTAACGCTTGAAAATGGTATTTGACCTTTCAGTAAAAAAAATCACACAGAGTCATGTTGACTTATTTACCACGCGTGCGAAGCCGCGGGAAAAAGCTAGTTCCTAATAAATGTGAAATATTACCATCATTAGGTTATTAACTTGATTTATCTATGCATAATTACATTCGATATTTAATTATTTTAATGATAAAGTTGCATCGTAAGAATATCTGTAGGTAGTTCAGATAATACAGGTATTTTTGAATTTTTATCTCTGTTTACAATCTTAAGAAGCAGAATGCTACTTTAATAGCCTAGCTAGATAGATGTACTTAATGGATGTGCGAGAGTGAAACTAGAATATCCGCCAGCTCGTGCGCACGCACCTACTGTCTGCTTATACGCACTGACTGCTTGTGCTGCGACCCACATAGAAACAAGTTGCAAAGTATGGACATGCCACCATGCCAGTCACACTCGATGGTCATGCGCCCGATTCACAATCATTTGATCGATCGAGGTATGGGATGGTTGAATAACGTTTGAAGCCGATGTGGCCGAGTGGTTGAAGTGACAAGATTTCATTTGAAGTGTTCCAAACCCTATGTGTGGTGCAAAGCTCAGCCTGTACCAATGAGTATAACTGCGGTGATTTATCACATTACGAGCGTAGAAGAGAATTACGAGAAGTTGGCTTCATGTGATTTCCGATAAAAAAAAACTGGCCGACTCGGGATAGTACTTCAACCTAACAGAAGCTCGAAGTCAAATAACTCTATACTCTGTAGTATTGAATTATTAATTTTATATGTTGTAACACTTTCAGTTCAGCTTTTGATTCGCCAGAATTCTCATCAACATTTTTATCGTTAAAGATTTTTTTTTTATTGATTGTTGTGTTTAACTGATTAACTGTTCGTTAGCGCTACGCTATGTAGAACATCGTGGAACTCCTTGACCGCTCAGCAACCTTTCACTTATATACCAGTTTATATAATAAATGACTAAAATATATACCTATGCCCAATTATATATTATGATTAAGCACGTAAATTACAAATTATACCTTTAAATATCACATCCGTGATTTTTTTATGATTATGTTTAAATCTTTTCAATTATTAACTGCCATTTTTAACTACACGGTGCGTATAATCGGCAATTTACAAAACAATATAATATATGATACTAGCTTTTGCCCGCGTGTTTCTAGATAAAGATAACGTATGTCCTTCCCCAGATTATAATCTATCGCATTGCCATATTTCATTACGATCCGTTCAGCCGTTTAGTAAAAAGGTAGCAAACAAACAGAGTTACTTTCCAACTTATAATATTAGTATGGATTACAATTTCGATATCATATTTATAATAATGCATGTCTCCATCGCTGCTTTGCTACTCCTTGCTATCAGCCCAGGTTGTACGCGGAACGCACCCTTAACGTAGTTACCCAAATGAATACAGCATGTGGTTTTTCCATAAGGCTTTAAACACACTTGCCTACGCAACGTGGGCGAAGGCAACGCGGCGTGCAGTTGGAAGCTTTCAGATTGAATGTATACCTTTGCTACGAAATAGACTTACCTACAGCATGTGTTATACAAAATTTAAATGTTTAAACATATAATCGACATCGGCGGATTAAGTCAGCGCGGGGCCTGTAGCAAATTCTATCAAGGGGCCCTGCAGTGCAGCGCGGTGCAAAACATAGGTAATTTACTTACAAAACAGTACTAGGTATTCGAATTTGTATTATACCTTGATCAAAGAACGCAGCTTCCTCAATATCCTTCTAAAATAATTGTAATGCATAAATGTTTTCCTATATATTTTAGTTTCTTACCTTTTGTTTAGCATTCATGCTAGTACTTAGAGAACCCACTCGATATTCTCTTCATATCGCCTTTGGCCTCGGCTGCGGGGTCGGAGAAGAAAACCAACTTCCGCTTTTTAGAAGGTACCTCGTAGATTTGTATACTACAGGGAAAATAGGATAAGATATCTAATGTTCTAATACAGGGCACGTCTATTACTTAGTTACTTACTATTTAGCGCGTATGTATGGTGATCGCTCAGAGTCAATTATTTCTAAGAACCTTGTAACAATGAAAAAAACAAGTAATAAAGTTACGCAACACTAATTTACTTCAGTACCAAGTAAGTATTACTCTACTTAAAATAGCTTTAAAAGGGCTGCTAATGGCGACATTACTTAGTGCTACAGTTGAGGTTGCGTATTCATTGAACTATTATGCAAGCATAGCTTTTGTTCTTGAAGTTGTCAGAATAAGATTGAAATAGGAGATGTGGGAAGCAAGACAATTACTTTGCTTTAATAACCTCTAATGTTTATATAAATTAGTTAGAATGTGTTAAATGATAAATATTTTATGAATATAACTAACACCTGACTAATTCGAGATTTTAATCACGTGAGCAAATGTCGAAATATGTATAACCTATACCTAAATTTATTACCTTGACTAATTCCTTATTCTGAGTATATTACCTACGCCATGTAAGTTGGCAGTTTATATGGACTAAGTAATATGAGGTATATTGTAGATATTATTTTGTGCAACAGACAGGATTCTATCGAAATATGCTATCTACCTACACCATAGAAAAGTTCCGTGGAGTTATGAATATCATCGTTAAAAATGCGTCACAAAGCTCATTAAAAACCATTCAAAATTGTTCAGCTAGGCCGATATTTTTGGGGGCAAGTAGATATTCTGGAAATTTTAAGTGTTATTTAATTTAGCAGTTTTTCAAGTAATTTGATATTTAGTACTCCGCTGTCATACCAACTCAAGTCTAGCGCACACAAGCTGTGAAAGTAAATACCGGTCAACGGCATTTTACGTCACGAGGCAAATAACTGCGCCATTCTATTTAACACTAGATAGGATGAAAAGGTAGTTTTTCTTGATAGCATAATGATGTCAATAATGCCTCTTATTTATTGATCTGTATCACCAAGCTCGTCTAAAGAAAGGTCTTACCTAATAGGTATTACGAAGGAATAATAATAATAATGTTTGGACATTATCACACAGCGCCATCTAGCCCCATACTAAGCAAAGCTTGTACTATGGGAACCAGTAGCTGATATAATACTTAATATACTTTTTGTTTGTAAATACATACTTATAATACATACCAAACACCCAGACGCAAGGCAAACATATTTGTCACATAAATGTTTGCCCCGGCGGGAATCGAACCCGCGACCCCTAGCGCAGCAGTCAGGAATACTAACCACTAGACCAGAGGTCTCGTCGTCGTCGTCGGAATGATTGTTATCCATATATTAGTACATACATAAAGTACTTTAAGTACTTTAACACATACATAAAGTACACTGAATCAAAACAGAATAAGGTTTAGTTAGTCAATGCTACATTATAAGATATATCTCAATGAAACCTCTGGAATCTTAGGTGCAGCGAACCTATTACTTTCCTTTCTATTGCGAAAGTTTGTTAATTTGAATGAAAGTTTGAACTTTTGTTGTTGGTAACTCAATAACGCGAAAATTAAATTTAATGGAATTAGTTCCCAAATAACACACAATTAATATGGCTTTTTACATGCAGACGACGCGCAGGTAATCGCATTTATAATATTAGGATGGAGTATGGATTATCAAAATTAGCCACAAAGGAGATGTAGGTCGGCAGATCTCGGTCGACGAAGTCATGTCAAATCAAGTCAACGGCCTTGTCGGCCATGTCTAGTCAGTCCCCAGCCGTTCTAGTTTAATCCCAAACGGGCATCGAAACTACTAGCACTTAACTAGCGCTTGTCAAGTAACGTGCGTAACAAATCCAGTCAATACAGTTGACATTGAAGATGCATTTGTATGACCTTACAACCCAGCAATTTTCTCTGACCTTGACCACGTAGGTTCTAATGTTTCTACGATTTCAGATAAGTAACTGTGTAGTTACAATTTTAACACCATTATCGTGTTTTTATGAACTACAAAGAGCCTTATTAATTACCGGCTAGGAGTCATTGTCAAACAGACGAGGCCTTGACACCGGTCTCCTGTGATCGTAGACTTATGAACTTAAAAACGGCAATAAATTTCGTAATTTGGCTAAATTAACAACGCTGCTCTTGCTAAATCATAAATGCTGTTTCGAAAAGTTGTAGCGAGTGTGATATTTATCAAGTTTGTGGTAATTTTTAGATTAGTATTTAATGAATGGTTATTGAGTGAATGGTCAGAAGACTTCCTTGGCCTGATCAGAAGGCTGGTAACCGTTCAAACTACATAATTAAGATAAATAAATATATGTCTCTGTTACTGGCAATATTTTGACAGCTCGATGGGATGGTCTTACAGACCGATGCCGATGGGATACGAACTTGCTTTAACGTATAAACAAAATTGAAGTATTTATCGGTCAAGTCGCCTCCGTCCATTTTGAATAGGTATATTGATTTTGCCTTGTGCACTGATCTCCTCAGATACTGATCCTCCGGCTGTTGGAGTCCTTGAAATTTGTTGGATTATAAACACTTAAAATTTATTTAAATAAAATCATAATAATATATGCAAAAAGGCAACGCTATCGTCGTCGTGATAAAGAGTACATAAATACCGTTTTTAAACATGTGAACAGAACTTATTTGCTTATAGAAAAAAATGAATAAGCACCATATGTTACATACAAACAAAAGCTTATAATACATCGGCAAGATGCTACTAAGTAAGTACAATTGAATTATGGACTGTTTAGTAGGTAATGTTATTTACTTCTATGATTAGAGCCAATAAGGTCAAGCAAACAAATTATTTATATTTACTACGCAGAATTATTATAAACAAAGCAACATAATCAATAAATAAGTGAATATTATAATAACACGCTTAATTCCAATAAAGTGTTCATAAAAACATAAATATGAATTTCACAACAGCACCTCATCTAAATTTAAATTGTGATTTACGGATAGTCGCAACTTCTGGTAAGCAATCAAATTGTGCCAAATACAAGATTGTCAGTATAAGTAGCTCGCGAAATGAGCCAGATCAGAATATTATAATCAAGCCGTATCTAATAACGTCTCCATTATGTAGTGTTAAGTAATTGTGGGGACAACTTAATAGCAACATTGATAACTATATGCAATTATATTCCTACAAAACACAGTAGGTGAATCTACTTTTATGAATTACCCACCACATATAGATGTAATAACAGGGTGTAAAAACGGTGTAAAAAATATTTCAATTTATTTTACTCATTTTGCAACACACTCTTCGATGGCCCCACATTGTGATGTATTTAAAGTTTACAATTATACATTTTCTGCAATTGTTGATAAAATTGTTTCCTTACAAAATGTGCCAGTTGTATAGAAACGCGAGTCATACCGTGTCCAAACTAAATTGTCGCTTACTTATTTGTCATGCTACGTGCTTGCCCGCCAAATTTTAAGGATCGCAATGTATTTCGATAAGATATTTTAAAGTTACACCTCAAGGTAGATAATATACTACGTACAACTCACACCTACGAGTCAATTATTTGGGTTATAAAGTTGTATCATAAATGTTTTCATATCTTTTATCTATCTATTAAATACAAATCTGTGGCCGCATCTATGAGGTTCACTTGAGAATCGGCTCGACCGATTTGACAGTTTTTTTTAGTGTAAGACAAGTTTTTTATGAAAGATTTATTTTGAAACATCACAAGTTTAAAAATAATAACAATATAGTAGCACCTGACCTGACTGTACAATACGCACTTGAATACGTATTTACTCAATTGCAGAGGTCATAAACTTCACACCGACTGTAATTTAGTAGCTTCGCATACGACACGAAGCCAATTTGCTATTAGGTATCTGTGACACTGTGACCACAGACTTAAATAGGCACAAAGATCACTGAAAAGGTCGGGACTTAAGATTAAGAAAAATACATACCAAAATAATAGGTAGCCTAGGTACAATTTGTGCAAAGTATATTATCTACTCTGAGGTATTATCAGTATTATCTGCTCTAAGGTACAATCAATGGCAATACCATATAACAAATACTAGTAGGTACTCAGCAGCAAAAGTTGCAATCGACAAGATAAGTAAAGAGAGGTAGGGTGAAAAAGGATCCCCTGTGGGTGTCCCATTAAAATTGGAGCCGCCCGACTGGGGACTATACCTCCACCTTACAGAAGACCGCAGTGAAATAACACTACTTTGATGTAGTGTTGTTTCTGCGGTGAGTAAGGTTGCAACTTGCCAGTGATCCACCAGGATACGCTACGCAGGCTACGCTAGTACCTAGTAGTGATGCTGCTAGCACAGTGAGTCCTCAACAACAACAGGGTTGGCAACGTGTTCGTGAAACGAGTTTACCATATTTCAGACACTAACTGAAAGTCAAAAGGCATGGCAATATATGTGTTTCAGAATGTTCCATAGTTTTGTTTCCTACGATAACGTAACGTCGGAAAGCTTTTATATTCATGAAGGATCTACGTTCTGTGTATAATGATTCGCATTTATTTGCTTCCTAGACACTAGTGCCCAAAAGTTTTTATGTAAATATAATGGGTAGTAATCAATAAGTTAATTATTGGAATATTTTATCGAATAGGTGCGTGTGCAAGGGCACGCGCCGTATTCGATTCGATTCGATCACGGCTACGCAATATTAAAATCATAAGTGATAGTTAACTAGAAGGCCACTCGTTTAACTGCTTATTCGAGTACATATTCTTTAATTTGTTCTTATTTCGTGGAACTCAGGAGGCTGTCGTAAAATCGAGATATAACCGAACTTCAGCGACATGTTTTGAACTCAATTAGGTATTTTATAATAAATGCGAAAGTTGGGTTTTTATTGAATATATATTATTGTAATTTGGTATGGAGATACGTAGCAACTCAGAGAGATAATAAACTTAAATTAATTGCACCTGCAAGTACGA
Organism: Falcaria lacertinaria; assembly: GCA_951449985.1. NCBI lineage: Eukaryota > Metazoa > Arthropoda > Insecta > Lepidoptera > Drepanidae > Falcaria > Falcaria lacertinaria. The sequence goes on along the minus strand of OX602111.1, from coordinate 8,313,488 downwards.
TGACACTAAAAACGAAATTTAAAATTAGTTTGTACTAAATCCACACAGTAAAGTCGCGGACAAACGCTTACTTATAATAAAAACAGAAGCTTTTAATACTTATGCTTATGCTAAATGTCTCCTCCGCCATTAGGTTAATACGTCAACATGTTTTAAGTTAAATTATAGTGATTCGATATTTTATCATTTTGTCATTACGGGGATTCCGTGTACGGTCAACTTAAAATTCGGCGGCACCTGTCATAAGATGATTAAGTTATTATGCTTCGGGGCATAGGTCGTCGTAAGGAGGGGCAACGACGAGGGCGCTCGAAGGCCGGGTCACAGTAAGTCGAGGCAAATGGCCTCCTTCGAGGCTCCATTAGAGTCATCTTTCCTTATGCTGCTTCCGTGACCCATGACACTGTCACGTGACTAAATGAGTCCCTAAATACGTCAGCACCTACTTAATATACATCAACCACCAGTATTCAAGGCAAACACTGCTCATAAGATAAATGTTTTTCCAGGTTACAGAACTCAATAGCGCGACACCAGGCGTAGCAGTTTGATGTGTTGTGGCAAATACTTACCACTAGAGTCTAGTGGCTAGGCTAGACTTTAGATGGAAGGCTAAACTTTTGCTGCCAGGCAAAACTTTTTAAAGTGCCGTACCCCAAGGGTAACCAACAGGACCCTATAACTAAACCTCCGCTGTCCGTCAGTCCACAGAGTACATAACCACTACGTTTTACGTCAGTCCGTTAGTCTGACAGCGGGCTGTATCCCATGGACTACACTAGGTAGACAGTTGAAATTGAATTTGGCTTTTTCTGCTCGATTTTAATAATGGCACCAAATATACCCTATATACGATCGATGGTGCGGAAACCTTCATGTGCGAGTGCGAAATAATAAGTATAACAGGTCATTCTGAATTAGACTACAGTTGAGGAATGTTAGGCTAGTCAATGAAGGACAGCTATCAACGGCTAGGCTAGCTACACACAACTTCTTGTACTCGCTTTTAAAAACCACAAGTTTTCCTCGTATGTTTGTAGCAATAGAAGCCAAATATTTATTATTTTCTGTTTACATTTCTCAAGCAACGTCTTTAAGATGGCATGAGAGCTGTATGAGGAATTAATCTAAAATTATGACCACCCTTATAGTGGCGTAGCGTCATGGGTTTTAGCCGCCCGGGCCGATCGGAAATTCGCCACCCTCCCTTTAATTACTTATGATGAAAGGCATACTAAAACTGAGCTAATTAGCCTACTTGACTAGTTTACTGGTTTTTTCGCAGAAAACGAAGATACACTTTTCAATGATCCACAATCTCGAATCACCAAAATTCTTGCAAAAGGAAGATGGCATTGGCAAAAACATGTATCTAAGTAGTACGTATGGAATTGTTGCTGTGAACTTAATAAAATTAAGATATGAATTTAAAATTTCTGGAATTACATAAAATTGGCCCTAATTTTGCGCCCCTAAATGTACATTCGAGGATCTTGCCGGCACACCACGCTACGCCACTGCACCCTTAACTTATTTCGTACCTAATAAGTTAACGCTGCTTTGGTTAACGCTACTCACATAAGATATGTTAATTTAATGACTACGCGTGTTAGTGTGTTTCCTTTTAAACGTTTACTATTGAAGTCGAAGGCTAAGTCGAGAATTACAGGCAAATGGCGTTTCTAGCTCCTTCCAAGAGACCTTCAGGGCCTGCGCATACGAAGGAATTTCGTGGTCATGGGACATATCCCTGAATCGTGTAAAAAAATTCCATCGAGGACTTGTCACGGACTCAAGTCTCAACGCATACGGTGTGCGGCGTGCGGTCATTTGTTGCCCACGCGTTGGGCGCTCAGTGCAGACTAAAGTCCGTCGTGTGCGTTGTTGCACCTTGTTACGTACGTACTTCAATTTTTGTCGTGGACTCCCTCGTACTTTTGTCCAGTCCAGTCTCTCAGTGACGTCCGTAATTTGTGGGACTGTTTGTACGTACTTTTAGTTAACTTATAAGAGATCTATATCGATGGACAAAAAGTACCCGGGGCACAGTACCTCGTCTGCGCAGGCCTTAAAGATTTCTTGTATTTAAAGTATAATATGTGTAGGCATAAGGTTTCGGTACTTTTTTGACAAACACTTATAGGTAAAATAAGTAGGGCTCTCTAGAAAGCATACAGGCACATTTTTCTAATGCTTATACATGGTTTTATCATGCAAAATACAATTGAGATAGATGGCAATTAGGTACCAAATCAATAGATAAATAAGAAAAGACAAGATGGTTACCATTTCCTCGTTTGTTTGAGATTAGTGTATTTTTTGTTATATTAAACAAGCTGGGCCCGCTACCTCTTACAAGTGAAATTCATTTTATACATATTTACATGAGGCTGTTTTGTTGCGCACTCTGTACTTTTTGTGGTGGTGGTGGCACTCTGATTATTTTTCCATAATAAAAGTAGTCTTAGTTACGCCTTGTAACATCAGCTATCTGTCAGTGACAGTCCCGTTGAAATTGGTCTAGCCGTTTCGGAGATTACCCGGAACAAACAAACAGGCCGACAGACAGTAGACATTGTATTTTTTAATTTGCCGAAGTAGTGTTTGCTATCAATAAAAAAAAATGTAAACAATTTTTTTTCTTTGCCACAGCGAAGCGCATATATTATGTCGGGTATAGTTTTAATAATGTGCCCTAACTAAGTTCTTGCAGAATATCTCTATTTGTATGTTGTACGGTTTGATTATATAGTTGTACGATTTTTCCGCTCATCCATACTAGTAGGGGTATGGCGATGTGAATAGGTTGAGAATAAGCAAGGCCGTCTGTTTGCAAGCGTGTCCGTAATCTAGTTTTGAAATCGGATGAACGTTGCTTCAAGGTTTAATACCTATACATTGGGGGTCAGCACCCCTAACTAGATTGCTATGAACACAAAGTCTAGTAAAGTTTTCAGGAAATAAATAGTCATGGAACGGTTTTTTTAACAGGCAAAAACATTTGCTATGTTTAGCTAACTATTTTTGGCTACACTCGTGAGTCGTAGTGTTATTTACCTAGAAACTTATCAAAGATTAGATTTGTATTTGGAAATTCGCAGGATTGGGATTCGACATTATTTTACATTTTACTAAGCGATTTTTCGAAATGTCAAACTTCAGTGAGAAGCGAGATCGAGATGTCAAAATTCGAACGCAGATTTTTGTAGAATAAACCTCAGAATCATAACTAGCTCGCTAACGCTAGAATAAACTGCTCCATTTGAAGCATCTATGAAAGAAGTTTTTAAGCTCTATGATACAATATTATTGATATTTTAAGGTTAAATAAGTTTCAAGTGAAACAAACTTGTCCAAATCTCGGTCAAGTTAAAATAACAGTCGACCAAGGAGTATAGGTAATTCATATTAATTTCAATCTCTGTCACTTATATTACTATATACTTGCAGTTTAGAACTATAACTTAATTTAAATGTTGTGAATGAACAAAAACATTACTGATACTTTATTTTAAGGATATTTTTGTAAATGACAATTACGGTAATTTAGATTTCTATTTCAATCACTGTCACTTATATTACTATATACTTGCAGTTTAGAACTATAACTTAATTTAAATGTTGTGAATGAACAAAAACATTACTGATACATTATTTTAAGGATATTTTTGTAAATGACAATTACGGTAATTTAGATTTCTATTTACGTTTTATAATAGCACAAAATAGCAATAACTTCCATTTTTAACGTTAAGTTATCAGTGTTTAACTATTTGTGGTTAATAGATGTGTAATTTATTGAAATTAAATTTATTGTCTTTAATTTAATCTTGATTTCAAGATTAAATTTTATAAAAATCATTTATTTCTCAAAAATCAGTTATTTATGGTTTTCTTTGCACTAAACACTACCTGCCACCGCACATACAGATACTTAGGAATCTAATGCAGACAATTATCTATGGCAGCCAAAATGTTAGCTCTAAGCAGTCTAAAATTTTATTTCTGCCGTGTCTTGTTAACCAATCTATGTTGGGAGCAGGGAACATCGACTATGTTTAAAAAACGTAGCTGTCAAAATGTTCTGAATACGATTTTTTTGTACAACTTTTCTCCGCAGCGCTGTTAATTTTCCCATACAAATAAGTCGATAGCGATACGAATACGCTCTCGAAAGCAATTCGATGGTCTTTCTACTGTAGTCTACAGTAAGCTTGCTTTCGTAAACCGGCATTGTCCTGCTCTTTAGCTCTGACATACGGATAAGTTTTTACCTCAGTTTAATTGTGGGTATTTAATCGAAGTATCTATCGCGTGACAATATGCCAACGACGTTTACGCACATCGCTCGCATGCTCAACTTTCTATCTTCAAATCATTCTTGTTTATATAGTTATGATCTATTTATATTTATGTTGCCATTCTCCAAAACATCAGCGTTTGAATCTACATTTTCTTTGCGAGCGAGATCGACACGTTGTATGCTGAGTCTGTTTGTCTCCTTTTGTTTGACATCGCATCAAAAATTAAGCAGCGAATACAGATGTGAATTTTCTTTGAATACAGCAGTTCTGCAAACATAGGTATATACTTTCCATAATTGCGAAGTTTAGTGCCTATATTCACTAAGGTGGCAAACAATCATACAGCCCGGCTGATGGTAAGCGGTTACCGCAGCCTATGGACGCTTGCAACACCAGGGGTATCACTCGCGCGTTGCCGACCCTGTATTATAATATTTTATGTATTATGTAACTACATCCTTTGTTGTTCATTGTTTAATGTATAACTAGTAAGCCCTACCTTCCATGACCTATTAAATTATTAAAATATTAAATATAATCGTGCTACAAAACCAGTGGAATTAATTAATACAAATATTTTATTCCTATATGTAATTTAAATAAATGTTTAATCCCAATTCTCGATTTTTACCTTGAAGGTTTGATCACCACCTACCTATAGTAAATTTTAATAGGTTACATACATTTTATAGATCTCGATTTCAAAATACGAATATAAAAATGAAGGTCGTTCTTAATTCGATCCTTTTTTTTGTATAATGTTTGTACGATTGTATGATGTTATATTTTTTAATATACCTTTTCGCTGTATTTTTATTCGGTAAGGGAACAAGGTGGTTCGGATTATTTTATCATTGAAGAACCAGTAATAAATAATACAGATTCCAAATTGCTGATCGACCGGTAAAGTAATGGGTAAAAAGTAAAAAAAAACCCTAATGGCTTCTAAATTACATTTTATTAATACTGCTTTCATTCTGCTGTGTTTTTCATGACGTCATGATCCCTATCACATTAACAACACTGCCTATAACTACTGATAAATTAAAATAAGAAACTTTATTTGCATGCAATTCGTCGTATTCCACAGTGTCGCTCTGTTTCGTAGTTCTTTATTATTAGTCTCCTTAAAAATGATGCAACAACTCTTTGTACGGTTACCGAGCATCTTTCTTGAATCCCCCGTAATGGTGCTAGTGACCACACGTTATGTGTGTCTGTCTGTTGCAAAAACAGTTGCGATAGCCCGCCGATTACGGCACGAGTGAGCAAGCTACGTTTCCGCTTGTTACCCGATTCTGTTGCTGGTTCCGACATTTTCCCATTGTAAGCTGTAACATATGCGGGTATTAACTAGCGGAACGTGCTTGAGAAATAGTTTAGGCAAACCTTCAGAGATAGGGCTCATGTTTTGCAGTTAAGGGGCATGTTTTGCAGTTACGTATTTTCTTTCTTATTAGTAACTAGTAAGGTAATGCAGAAAAGGACATTCTGTTAACATCTTAATTTATGCAATAGATTTTAACTAAACTTTTTATTTATATCATACTTTTGCGAAATAATATTTAGACATGGTTGTGTGTCAATCTGCAACTACCTACCAAATTTTTGTTACTTTCTTTATCTTCGTTAATTAGACATTGGAACAGGTATAGCCAAAAAAATATTAATATTATTTAATTATATAGCTGAATATAACTGATCACGTCTCTTCATCCCTCTTCTAGCTACGTCAGATGTTTTTAACAATTTGAATATTAAATATGTAATAATCCCAAACCGCATTGTAATAGGCTCTTAGTCATCTAGCAAGTGGGTGTTAAATTGTCCGGGAAGCAACATGCTTGGGTCACCTGTTGCAAGCGGTTCTGGTACGGTGCCGATGCCGATTGCGGCACTGTCGCTGACGTAACTCAGCCGCGGCGACTTGTCGCAAAACACTCGCTAGAATGAGTGGACAGGTTGATTTGTAAGCATGTACCATTATTATTATTTTTGTTCTTAAATAATATTTTTTTATTGTGATATATAAACATTGTATTAAATAATAGTAGCAGCATTGTATGTATATTTACATTAAGACAATCATGGGTCGCAACTAGCGTCAAGTAGCCTCTGAAAAATAATATAAAACGCATAAACACTTTGCGATACGTAATTTACTGGTATTGAGCTCGTTTCATATTCTATTTATTTGACACATAATTGTTGATATTCAAAGTAAAGCAGCAAATTCTTAACATGGAACTAGATATCAATAATATTTTAAATGCGTAGATCAGTACAGTCCAATTATCAAATTAATTTTATTTTTAATAAAAAATATATCAAAAAACTAATTGAGCTCTATTATAATTTATTTAATTTCCTAGAAAGAAATTACATCAGACGTTATATAAAAAAAAAGATTTTCCTATCGGCCGATTGGTTTATTTTGGTGCTCAGCTTATAATAAACAAACCTCCAACGATTCTTTACAATACCCATTCATATTCATACACATTTTTTCATTCAAAACAGTTGAATAAGTCAGAAGTAAGCGCACAGGTGTAAGGTTTTCCAAAATTCTGATAAGCAAATTTACCGTAAACGTATACGATGAATAATCGTAAATACGTACTGCGTAATTAAATACGACTCCAAATTTTGATCGAGGATATAAACAATAAAACTAAAGTGTACACAACTAACAGAATTCTCGGAATGAGGATTGACTGCGAAGTAAAAGAATACGGCGAAGTCACTTCCTCATAACTGTACATTTTGTTTGAAACATATATGAGTACCAGGACTTAAAGTACTTAAAACATATTATTCTGACAAGGATAATATGTGAACTAAAAATACTTCACATATACATACACTACATTTTGCCCGTGTCTTCGCACGCGTCGTTAAATTAATAAGTCAACATTAACTTTCATCCCCTATTTTACCCCCTTTGAGGTGGAATTTCCAATTATCCTGAAATATTTCTGTATTTATTTTTTACTGAAAGGCCAAATACCGATGTTCATGCATTTAATTTAAAAATTGACGGATTCTCATACAAATTCCATCCCTTTTTTCACCCCCTTAGGGGTGGTATTTCCAAGAACCCTTTTAGATGCATACGTCATACAAAGTACGTACTGTCAAAATTTGAACTCTAACCCCAACCGTTAAGGCTGTGCGTTGATATTTGATATGTCAGTCAGTTTCTTCTTTTACATGTACATATTTTAATTTGATTTATTTGATTTAAAATTAACACTTGAATCTGCATTTGTGTAAGTGTTATCAATTTTCGGATTTTATATCATATGGAATAGACCCAGTTGTGGACACAACTACTACTCTACACAATTTCATATACACATACAAATTTGATACCTGACTGAAGTGTGCATTCAGTTTTAAAGCTGTATTTAAAATGTCAAGAAAAATGCGGTGTAGCGTAGGTACGGTAGGGGCAAAGTAAACAAAACCATTTTGTTCCTTTTGCAGTGAAGTATGACACCGAGCGGAATATTACTGACTATCTAGAACATTCTAAGTAGAATTATGCGTTTCGTTATAGCAGCTATAGCTAGTAAAAATATAAACTTGGCAGAAAAGACTAATTAAATTATCCAGAGGTAACGGTGGGGCCGTAATCCTGAGCCGCAGACCTGTTTGCCCTTGTAGGCTTTGCAACAAGTTCTATGAGCATCTATCTTACATATGGTGATGTAGGTTAGGTAGGTATATTAGTTTTCTGTGCCGGTAGCAGGAACATGTCGACATGGTATTCGAAAACGTAACTCGCGAAATGTCAAAATTGTCATACTAATTTTTAGTTCCACTTTTCACCGCCGCAGCGCTGTTCATTTTCCAATACAAAAATAGTCGAAGGCGATACGAAAACGTTGTCGACAATGTTCCTGCTACCGGCACAGATTATCGTCCTTCACCAAGTTGGTTCCATAGAATATAATACACAAAAGTACGTCTTCTAATCGCCCTAAACCCTCAACGCCCTCACCCGAAAATTATTAGGGTCCGCATTTGATCTAACTCTGTGTCAAATTACCAGCCATTATCATTTTATACAAAACAATTTTATACAACTTAGCCAAAAGATTTAGTAACGCAATGATGACTACAAACCCAAGAATGTTTTTTTTTATATAACTTGAATGGCATACGGCCCAACTGATGGTAAGCGGTCACCGTAGCCTATGGACGCTTGCAACACCAGGGGTATGACTCGCGCGTTGCCGACGCTTCAAAAATCTCTTCACACCCTTGTTGAAGAACTCGTTGTGAAGCCAATCCATCAATATGGATTGTATCAGCTGTTCCACGAGCCTCAAGTACAAACGAAACTCTTTCTGATATTGTGTATTATTTTATTGGTAACACTCAAGTACACCTCAGTGTGATGCGCGGGGTATAGGGGCATGATTTGCGGAAGGTTCGCTATCTAAATGAGATCTACCATTGAATGACATCGCATCGCATGCCAATCGCGCCTCCGATCTATGCGACGAGCAAAGCGACCGTGAAATTGGGACCATATTTTTTTAACATATACCATGGTAGCGGGAAAATTTCCAAAATTTCAATAATTATACCTAATTTAGTATACAGAGAAACTTTTTAAATAACAGGTTTTTAGAACATGAAAGATGAAAAAATGAAAATGTATTGACAAATTCATGAGGCCTGTAAAGAACGATCTTTATAAGGGAAAGCGCCCACTCTTAAACATGGTGGCACATAGATATAAGTCCATACCTATTTAATCACGCATTTCCATAAGGAGGTCTCCAAGGAGGTAATCAGAGGTATTACAAAACCTACTTTTGACCGAAAATAATTTGGTGCCAACATACTGATGAAAAATCCGTCGCTGTCTCGTAGGCACTACATACGTCCTTAAATTTCTTCTCCGATATATGCAGGTACATCACGATGTTTTGCTTCACCGTAAAGGGACCACGTAGTTCTTTGAAACAGATCTGTCGGACCAAATATAAAGTCTGGTCCGGGCCTGCAGTATAGCCCTGACACATGCAGACAACCAAAGCCGTGTGCCGTAGGGCTGTCAACTGCTGGCTGACAGATTATGCAGATTATCATAAATACTATAAGATATTATCTCAGACTCAGAAGGCACAGACTTTAACTTGATCACTAAAAATATACTTACACATGCGCGTGTTGTGAGAATAATATTTTTTCTGAACACAAGGCGCGATATTGTTAACAAACAAGGATTAAATAAATGTCAACAAGCTAACTACTTTTATGAAGTGTTGTGTTTCCGCGGTAAGTAAGGTTGCCAGTGCTCCACGAGGATACGCTGCGCTAGTAGTAAAGCTGCTAGCACAGTGAGTCCTCATCCACAACAGGGTTGGCAACTCGTTAGTGATATCCCTGGTATTGCTAGCGGCTATAGGCTACGGTGACTGCTCACCATCAGGTGGGCGTATGCTTGTTTGCCACGTTAGTGGTATAAAAAAAAAAGCGAGATGTATTGTACCAAAGTAAATAAAAGTACACCATACTTAAGATTTGTATTATTTTGGTCGCTTCGGCTTACTCAAACTTTAAAAACTGCGTAAAATCGAAAGGGGTTTACCTTCAGGGCTTGCGAACGTTTTTTTAATAATTTGTATGAATTGTTGGCACCGTAATGAATTACTTCCTGTATGGGACACGTTTCCGTGTATCATTCGTAGCTATGCAACGCCATCTTTATGTCAAGGGCCTTCTTGCTTGCCTTTTAAGCACCGCGGGTCATCAGACAGTATTGTTAGTGTTAAATTCCACTTATGCACTTTCAGGTGCATATGGATTTGAGTGGATCTGTCAATTGACTTTTGAAGATATACAATTTTATTGTAGTCTGTCGACGCCTCAAATAGTTTGATGGGCTTAATAATTTTGATTCGCGTTTTAATATTCGGCCATAGTGAATTTGTTGTATATGTAAATTTATCCAAGGTCTTACTTTTTTATTTCATAAATTATAGTAGGACTTATTTATTGTTTCCGTGCAATATGGGCGGGAGTGAGGATTGTAGTTTGAATCAGAAATGAAGATATTGGAGTGAAATATGATGTGATTGTAGAGATGAAAAAGTAATGCTAAGTTTTGAACATATAATTTTAGTATAATTTTAATTAAAGACTGTCAAAAAATACATTTACAACACAAATGTGAGTACACGTACCTAGATAGCTGCGGTAGACCACTGTATAACTTGGCAGATTACATTTACAGAGTACTTAGTAATGGAATTGAAAAAGTCGGAGCCGTCGGTCATTATTGAAGAGATGAATGTAGACGAAGAAAAAGAGAGCAAGTCAGTAGTGGAATGGCGCTAGTTGCCTACCCCGAAAGGGACTCGGTGGCTTTAAAATATGTAGTTACTTATTAACTATAAAAAAAGAAGAACAGTCCGAGCCGGATTTGAAAGTAATCGAATAACATTTTGTAATACTCTTGGAAGACTTGGATTTCTTAGCTTAAAACTCGGATTAAGTCTTTTTCTTTAATCTGATGATATAAGATTCAGCGCTCAATTTTAAAGCACCGTGACAGAATACGAATACCGGAACTCAAACCGGTGTCTGTCAGTGTAAGGCCTGAATAAAGACTTGTCTTGGCTTAATTCCTACAGTTTTGCCGCCAGGCTTAAAAATATGAAAACGGTTTTTGCTGTACAACATATCTTTTAAACATTCTTTAATAAATGTTTATCCTGATTTTTCCAGATTTTGTGTTAATTTTAACTGACTGAATAGTCATAGTGATAATCAAGCTAATTCTTAAAGTATTATTATGACTTGCCTTGACAATGCTGTTAGATGTCTTAGTTAGCACAGGTTCCAGCCCTCTAGTTGAGCCTCTAGTAATTAATAAATTAAACTAGATTTTTCCCACAACTTGGCCCGTTTTATGATTTAGAATAAAAACACTGGATTTTTACATCAGCGCCTCTTACCCACTATAGCTTAAAACACCCAGAATCCCACCAAGAAGACCACAAAAGTTCAAAAGAAATCTATTAAAATTAATTTAGTAAAAGATTTACAGACACATGCACAACGAAGTTTCATATCTAAAGAAGACAAGTAGTGAGATGTTATTTGATGTTTACTCCTTACGTTATCTTACTAAGGGGCTATCTTCACTTACTAAGTCATTCTACCTAGCAAATAGAGTGAAAAGCCCCGAGCTCTTGCGCATGATTTAAGACTGTATGTAACCTTGTGAAGTAAGGTTTTGAAATATATTCACCAGCTGCTAAGTGGTGTGCGTCTTAATTCTTCACCAGCGTCACCAATTATGCAAAAGTACGTGAGCTGCGTACCAATAGAGACGTATTGTTCCATTAAATTGTATCCTATGGTCAGTATAGTGTTTCTATTACGGATCTGAACCAACTTCATAGCATCGGTATAGATATCAAGGTTCATATTATGGCATATGTTTCATACGTAAAGTCTTAAGGTGGGAAATAAACGATCGGCCCGACTGAGTGTGAGCTGTCACTCACATAATCGCCTTTGTAGGCGACAATACTAAGGACGATAAAATGTGTATAAGTTATTAATATTTATATCGAATTGAATTGATAACCTCCTATTTCGTCAAATATATAATATAATAATAATAAGTCCGATAAAAGGTTTGGTGTTTCAGGTAAAGTTAAGATTGCGTTAAAGTTTTGTAAGTAATTTATTTTGTAGCTTAGTAATCTCCATAAATATCTACCAAGAGTTTATTATTGGGCCTACTAAAATTGCTCAAACCTAATTTCAATATATTTTTTACAGTAGATTACAAGTAATTGCGGTGCCGGATAATTTGATCACTAGCAAGTAGGTGTGCTACAGGAAAAAGTCAATGCCGAGACCTAAACTCGGTTTAAGAAACGGCTTAATAAATGTTAAAAAAACACACCACGCGTTGTCGAGGTAAACAAGTTAAGAAGTATTTTTTTTTATAAAATGGAAGGTAAACCATGTTCAAAGCGTTCAAAATAGATTTATCCAAGCACTGAGTATAAACTTAACCCTCCTCTGATTTCGTTTTGCAAACGGAAAACCATAAGCTTTAAATAGGCTTTGCGATGAAATTGTAATGGTGCACATATGCTTTTATTAAAGCTATTACTAAGAGGGAAAGGTAAAGAGTGCTCGGAGCTGATGAAGAAGAATAAGAGTAAGGTGAGTGTGGAAGATGCTAAAGAGTAGTGGCAGGGCATATTGACTCCATGCAAACCAAATTGTTCGCAGAACAAGGGTCCTGGCCTTCTGGTGGTGTGACTTGGTATGATACCGGCTTGCACCCATCTCTCACTCACTGTCACTTGTTTCTATGACAAGACTAATTTAGTCTGACTAAAACTTAACTAAATACTTGCCCTATTAAGTTTTAAATTGAAACAGAAAATATTCATCGTTCTGATAAGACTTAATTTGATTTTGTCTGCACGAAGTTCAAATTGAGTAAAATATTAGTGTAGAAAATGAGTAGTTGTGTAGTATATGGCTTCTGACAAAAACAGTTTTTACACGAACACGTGTGATTTTATAAAGGCTCCGTTTTTTGATGGAACCGAATCCTTACAAAAACCTTTTGACACTTATTTTATTCATACAACTAGCTGTGCCCGCGACTTCGTACGCGTGGAATTGATTTTGTTGGCGGTTTCATGTGTTTAATTTTTGTTGCACTGTACCATAATTAATTTTATTTATCCAAAATAAATTATGCCTAAGTTACGCTTATAGCATCAGCTACCTTTCAGTGAAAGTCCTGTTCAAATAAGTCCTGCCGTTCGGATGTTGTTCACCATTTTATGGGTTCTTTATTAGTTGCGCGGAACGAATTTTATTCTTTTTAAAAGTAGCCTAAATTACGCCCAGTAGAATTAGCTATCTGCCAGTAAAATTCCATTCAAATCGGTCCACCAATTTCGGAGATTACCCCAAACAAACAGACAGACAGACAAAAAAAAATTGCTTTTTTGTCATTAGAAGCGTGTTTACTTTCATATGCATTACGTAAATAGTTGTTATTTTGACATTACAAACAGACACTTCAATTTTATTTATGTGCATAGATATTGACAGCCTCACCTCGCTCGCCACCTTCAATAGATTACACATTTCGGGGAATGGCTTGCAAAACAGGCATACCTGTCCGGAATCGGGATACAGGTAGTCAATTTCGGCTTGCGCAGGTGTGACGCAGGTAGATTCCCAATTTTGAGTCTATTATGTATGTGGGTTACGTAAAGATATCTTTGTGCGTATGAGAGAGAAAGAATTAAAACCAGTAGCATACACTTGTTGATGCGAGTGACAAGAAAATTTCATTCTTACATAGGGATCGCCCTATCTAAATTTACGAAGATAATTTTGTGCATTAACGGTGAAGCGGTAACAGACGTACAGACAGTTCCATTAATTAAATTTATATCTAACATCGATCAAAGTTACACAAACTGGCACACGATATTACGATTGTCTTTTTTTATATTATAAGTCAGTTCTCACGGAGTAACCTGTTCTACTTTCTCCATTGATGAGTAAAGTTATGTTGCTGATACTGGAAGCCGCACGAAATCTCTAGAGCGGATCGGTTGATTGATATTAGTGCGCAATTTCTACTTCTATTGAGAATCTGTTAGTATAGCCTGTATATTGTATAGCTGTTGCTTTATTTTTTTTCTTTATAAATCTTTGAGCTTAATAAAAAAAATAGCGATCGACTTCTTTTCCATTCTCAACTGCATTGTTTATTTGCGATATTTGAAAAGTTGGACTAATTGAATTGATACTTTACTTATGGCCGAATATTGACTCCAATCTAATCTGATGCCACATTCATTTTAAGTAGCCTCCTAATTTATATGCAAAATTATATTTTGACGACGCTTCAAACAGCAGGCCTTCAAACTTCGAATGTTTTTTCAGTATTCGGCTGTTCGCATTGGGCTCTTAGTTTCAACGCAGATTTTTGCACAGAAACTGTCAGCGATGGCCATATTAGGACACAGTTTGCACAATCATTAATAGTCATCAAAAGTTTGAATGTAGATTAATTTAATCAGTTGCAATCTGATATGATGCAACTGTGACATGAATGTTAAGTTAAGCTATCAACTGCTTGAAGGAAGCAACCTAATAAGGTTAATTTGGAATTCATTAACTTGAATTATGTCCCTGGAAACGTGACACTTAAAACTTTTACATTTTTAAAGGACCCTTAATGGATGTTAATCCGCGAATTCAGATAAAAAATTATCTGACAAATTATTATTAATTTTAACCACAAACTATTACCACAAATGTGGTAATTATAAATACGTTGAAAGGAAAATTAAATTTCAAAATATACACAAATGTCGGCTTACAAAGAAATCTTACCTTAACAATATTTTTACAATGGTTTATACATTGAAATATTGACTATCGAAGAACAAATTATCATAAATTTCACCACTGTAAATTCCACGTTAATGATGTCCGTTAATAATGAATGCGTTACAGGTATTATTAATTATATTACAACGCGATAAATATGCTATTATAAATGCGTCACCGTGCCGTCGCGAAAAGAAACATTGTTTTCACTTTACATACTACCTACATTATTAGGTGTTATTTTGGTAAATGGGAGTAACGTCGTGCTCTAAACGCAAGAAACAATTTCAGCAAATGTTTTTCGAGAAAGTCCGCTCATATATGGCGAACGTCGAGTTACAAATGGGCAGCCGCAAAACAAAACTGCACTTGCTGTCAGTTGCCTCGACACAGTTGCGTCAACGCAAACGGTCAAATGAAAATTAATAAAAACGAAGAAATTTACCTTGAGTTTCTTGAGGGTTGCTCTTTCACAAAAATAATCCTTCACAAAATATGTGTGTTCCAAATCGCACTGATGTCACTGTTCGTTTTGATTTATTTCACCTCACTGTAATCGAAAACATTTTAAAAGTTTAATCGAATGGAACTCGTTTGAAAGTGTAGATGCGCGGCGCGTGCGTGGTGCGGCGTGCGACAGTCGCGGTAGAACGCCAACTTCTGCGCCGGCGCACCCCACTACGGAGCCGCCGCTGTTGAAACAGTCTCAGCTCTCAGATAAGGACCACCTCCACTCGCCGCTTCCCGCTGCGAAGGCCCTAATCCTTTATGAATCCCGAGAGGAGTCTATGAACTTTGTCACATAGTTTCTAGTGTTTTTATACTTGGAATGCCCACGTTGACAGTTTAAAGTTGTTTTATCAGGTAAAGAGGAATTGGACACATTGTCCCCGTTTTGTTGGTCATTGTCGATGGAATTTAAAGTATTTTTATCTCGAAATGCATTAAGGATACATTACCGTGCCTATAATTATTCGGTGGTATTCAAAAAGGAATGTTCTTTTCCCAATGCACTACAGTCGGTCATCAAGATCTCGAAATATTCAGCTTTGAATGTACTGCACATAAATAATGTTTTAATAACTAAGTAATATTACTAATATTCTGACCGCGACCTCTCCATTTTTAAATCGTAATTTTAAAACAAAATTCCGTATATGTCGCGTACGCAGTGTAAATAAAATGTCAGTTTCGAATTTAGATCATAAGCTTTCGTGTTCCGTAGTTTTGACGTGATACTCTCACACAAAAACCCTCAACAAGCACAAAATTCAAATTAAATTCTGAGATCGTTTAATGCAAATTTCATATGTAGGTACCTAATTGTACTCATACGAATAGATGAAATGGTCTTGAAATATATACTTACTTAGTAAATCGTATATTCCAACATAATATTATACATTTGAAGCTTTGTAGTACATTTGAATATATGGATGTATGTGTGTTGCTGTGTAAGCAATTTGGCACACGTATGCTTTATAGCCTGGAATACTTTTTATTTTGGGAAAATGTTTTTATCCCGGAAAATATTAGGTTCCTCTGTAATTCTAAGCTCAACGCGGACGAAGTTACGGGCAGAAGCTAGTGTCATCATAAAGAACGGGTAATAGGTTTATGGCAAGGCTTGAATAGCGAACGTGATCAAGAGTGTGCTGGCAACTTGATATCTTCTTTTGTTTTTGATTTCCTCTAGTGTTGCAATAAGGATAAAAGACAATGCCCACATCCCTTGTCATAAAAGGGTCGTAACAAGCGTGGCGACCGCGGCCTAGTGTCTACATCACGAGGTCACCCACCTCGAATCATTAGTTATTTTAGCAATGCAGTCATTAAGTTGTTAATAATCATCAAGTTATTAATGATGATGAATGCAAATGTATTTAGGGTCAGTCTGGTTTTGCAATTCTATGATGTGGTTAACGCATAGCATTCAGTCGTCACCATGTCTCTAATTCTGCTGTTGAATTACGGTTTTTAATGAAATGGATCATATGATACTTTTTCCATGAATTAAGTTGCAAGCTTGCAAGGCAGCTAGTGCTGAATAACTGGAAACGAAAACACTATTATTTCTTACACATCACTGCTTGGCGATAGAATATCTAACACTGCTATATAACCTTATTAGAATCGGCAACGCGCGAGTGATACCCCTGGTATTGCAAGCGTCCATAGGCTGCGGTAACCGCTTACCATCAGGCGGGCCGTACGCTTGTTTGCCACCTTAGTGGTATAAAAAAATTACATACCCGAAAGAATAAGATCGTACCTACATAAATGCACAGGCCTGCTACTTTTAAAACTTTGTTTATAAAAGTATCTGGCCTTTTTAGGCGTGGGATACGTTTTCATTGTGGTCGGCCGGTTATTCCTCGGTTTGGCTTAAGAAACCAATATTGTTGTGTAACATGTTACGTGAAGGAATTTCTTGTTTACTTACGATCTGACCGAAGTTGATCTCAATATCCATTGATCCAAGGCGATGGTGAGGTGATGTGAATCACACGTAACAAGTCAGCAAGGCAAACAACAATATTTGATTGCTCCAATCATATTATACACTGTATACACACATACTATTTATATACTTTAAACGACCAACTGTAAAGCAAATTCTTATTAGTAAACTATGTAGATGAGTAAGTGGACTTCGTACTATTTGAGATCCATAGTATTGGCCACCTTGTTAATTCCCATACAAACTAACATACAATTTATAAAATTGAGTCGCCCGTTTTTTTCTTAAATAACCGCAGTATTGCGTCAAAAAAAGATTTTCAAATCGGCCGAGCCAATTGCCAGGTTTGCGAGACTAACGCTACGAGAAACGCTACGCTACGCTTCGCTTTGAGAGGCTGTATTTAGAGTTTCATTTACAATGGTGATATAAACCATATACATATTTATATATAACGGATGTAAGTATGTATCGCACACTCCCTCCATCTATTTAATTCTGCATTAGTACCAAGAACTTGGCCCACGTTAGCTTGACTGTAGATTGACAGTAATTCTGTCTGCACAGTAACACAGTAATTACGTGCAAAATAAAATAATGCTTCCTCGGTGACTCTTTATTGCAAATGTTAATAAAACTTGACCTTACCACTTGACCAAATTGCTTGGAGACAAAGATCTGCCTTGGTGTGGTAATGTGGGTCCGTAATGGACGGATTACACCCAACATTCGGTGGCAGGGTCGCACACCCACGCGGTAAATCTAGATTAAAGCAAACTTAGGGTTGGGGGATACGGGTATCTGCAGAAACTCTAGGCTTATGTTCTGACTTAAGTGCTATTTTAACCAATGACCAATATTATACTTATAACTGATATTAGGAATAGGTACTTCGTTTGAACTGAAATGAATAACATTAATAACACCTGATTTACTTAGCCTGTGGATGTTAGAAACACTAGGAGCTTCCCTTACGCGATGCCGACCATGGAGAACGCTTAAAGTACTTTGGACAGCGGGGAACTCATTTCACAGCTCTCATTCCTTTGGACCGCATAATGCGAGATCATTTCTGATCCAATGTATCAAGGGGAGCTACCCGTCAATAGCGAGATGCCACGGTAGCAAGTAGCAAAGGCATTTACAATTGTAAAAGACAAAAGATATATGCATTCAATTGTTTGTGTTGTTTATTAATACTCTTTAAAACAATGGATTCCATTTTAAAACTATCGTGCCCATCTAACCCTGGCCTTACACTAGTTTGAACTTCTATTAGGCTATTATCTTAAACACCATTCTGAGAAGAGTTGACACGACCATAAACTTGTACTTCCCACTCGACCACAAATATTATGTCATACAAAATTGTTTTCTTATTCAAGCCCTCATCGTAATTGTAGGTAGGTTATATTAGTCAAAGTTTCAAAGAAGCCATTTACAAAAAATGTTGAAAGTTTTTCGTTTATTGTGCTCTAGACTATATCCATACGATAAACGCATAGCAAGATCGACGACTCGACTTTTGGATTGTATGAAGGATGGCGTGAGTAAAAAGTAAAATATTTCGTGAGGTTAATGGTTAAGATGGAATTAGAGGTTTTTTTATTTCGACAGAAATAATTTACAATTAACTTGTCTTTTGAGAAACGGTTGGCAGTAGATTCATACAATCGTAGTTTTAAGGAAAATTTGGAATAGAAATTAAAGTTAGCGATTTTGGGATTGGGATAAGACGCAAAAAATATCAGTTTATATAAAGGCTATATTCATAATCTTTTCATTTAAAAAATGTCTACTTATACAGATCTGAATTAGCTTCGAACAGTAGTTCAACTATTAGACACTGGAAGGAAATGTTGGTAGCATAATCGACGTGTCGATTATTTAGTTATCCCGCTCATGACCATTTCCGGCCGATAGCTGCCGGCACTCATGTGTTACATCATCATTACTTCACGATCCTGTACATCTACAGACCTACAGAACAAACAACGTATAGCATAATATCTGTATATTAAATTGTCACAAATAATAAGTTTAAAATCTCTACTATAACAAGTCGACGAAAAAATATGTTAAAACCCGTCCTAAAAAAGGAATGACATCGGTTAAAATGGGGGCTTACCAGATAAAATTGACTCCTCCTAGTATTGATGTTGATTTAAATGTAGCCTATGCTAGCCCGGCCATAATAACAAATTGACTGACACCTTTTTCATCAAAATAGTTTAGGCGCTACCTAGGAACATACGTAAATACAAACATACATACATAGAAAGTCTGCTAAAATCATCACCGGTCCTTTTGGCTTCGCCGTAATCGGTTAAAAAACATATTTACCGACATCTTCCATCTATATAAATAAATAAAAATTGCCGCATGTATGAAAGATCATCACTTGAGAAGGGCTCGACCGATTTGACTGTTTTGTGTGTTCCAAATTGTCAGAACAAGTTGTACATGAATGAAATTCACTAGAAAATCCATCGGTGTCAATGTTCAATGAAAATCCCCGCGACCGTCGATCGCTAGTTATAATATAATTATATAATATATCCCGCACGATTAGCCGTAGGCTGACATTTTTTAACTGCACGGCGCTTCTGTCGTCTGAAGTATATTTATTAGTATTAGTATTCAAATAAAATTAATTAAAAACGTTTGATTTATACCCGATTTCTATTTTTGAGAACTGGGTGGCCTTATAACCAATTTATTTGACAACATAAATCTATGTATTTATTTGACAACATAAATCTAGATGTAATTAGCAGAATACCTACATACCAACGCAACGGTGGATGCTCAAAACCGGCTGGATTGTATGCATAAAGAGTTTACGAATTTAGATGTTGAAAGAGCTGAGTAAGACAAGAGAGAAATGGAACACCTATACTCGTTGCTTACCCCGAAAGGGACTGTGTATGAAGATAAATACGTAAATGACTTTCACAAAATATTAAGTGATGTGATACAGCTAAGTTATCGAACAGTTCCAAAGATATTGGTCACTAGGTCACAGCGTACTATTTTACCACCATTCATACCATTCATATTAGCTATTGTTACAGTAAAGTTTTTGCAAATTACCGCTATTACTTTATGTAACAACATTACGATATTTTGATATATCAAGCAACGGTATTGTGAGACATTTGTGCATATCACGATGTGGAGAAATATGTTAAGTTATTGAGCTGCGATTATAAGCACACAGATTATAAGTAACTGTTGGCATAATGACGGGAAAGGCCGTTGCACAGTTATAACTGAAATTTACTTAAAAAGTTATTTTCATGTTTTTATTTAAAGTTAATTAAAAAGCCCTGTATAAAACCTTTTATGAAGCTAATGAAGTTATCGTATGGTTAAATATAGGTGCAGTAAATATTAAAATATTTATGTAAATAACTCGAATTGACCCTTCTCAGTCACACAAATTGACCAGCGCGTACGTCTACTAATTTCGCGCGGAGAGAGTGTGTTTGCGGTATGGATTTATGTTTTTTCTATATAAAACATTTCATTTTGAGAATGAAAAGCATAGAAACAATATGAAATAAGGTTACAACTTATAACACACAGATAATTTAATTACCAAAATATAGGAGCGGTCTTAAGAGTGAAATGAGGTGTCAACCTTTTTATTGTTCTAATAATTAAGGAAGCAAATGAATAATTTTATTTAATTCCGTCGAATTTATTTTAATGCGTAGGTACAAATAAATAAAATAATAATAAATAAATTATGGCATGTAATATATGTCAAAGAATCTTAAGGCTGTATTTCAAACGAGCTTACGTACCACGAAGTCACAATAAATTTATATTACCCTTCTCGCGAAAGTTATCTGTAACCTCAAATACTTTATATACGCTAAAACTCAATAGTTATTTGGATTTTAATAATGAAGTTCAGATGTATTTACAGAAATGGATTGAGAATAGAGCATTTTTTTAGAGCAAATGATACTTGATTCACTTTTACATATTTAACTATTGCAAGAAGTTTACATAAGCGCTCGTGCAGAAGGATATTGCTTCATTGAAATCATCATGTATCTCTTCAAAATACGATATATCGTAATCTTTGTATTATATGTGCTCTGGGTTTCCACAGCGAGTTTGTAGAGTGAAAGTAGACGAGGAAAATCCTGTTGTAGCGAAGATATATTGCATGCAAGAATAGCAAATATTAATTATCTCTATCTCTCTCATTAATACATATTCTCAGGTGGTTTTTTTTTCGAACCGGTGGTAATTTAGACCTTCATAAGTGCCTTATTGGGGCCTAAAATGAATAAATGATCTTTTATTTTGATTTTGACTTACACACTGCCTTTGCTTCTCATACATTCATCAATTCAATATTATTACCTATTTATACCTCTGAGGTGTCAAACAAGTAGACGGAACGCTTGATGGTAAACGGTTACCGTAGCCCAGCAAAGGTATATATGTAGTCGGTAAATTAAATATCTTTGGTGAAATAAGTGCATTGTATGTTATGGACTCCACTAAACAGGGAATGCCAGTATAATACCAGTTTAGTGAGTTTATTTAATGTTCTACGAAAATATACGTGGGTCATTACGGTAGGAACTGGACTATGGAAATGGCCTGTGCATGCGCATACGAGTGCGTGACTTTGTGTCTTACACGCAGTTTAAATTCACTATATTATAATACGTTTATTTAAACTCTCGATTACATTTGGAAAGCACGGAAAATTACAGTGTTTGTGTAAGATGTTTTAGAAATGGCCGTACACTAGGGCTGCTGTTTCAACTCAACACTTAAATTATAGAATAGTGAGGCGAAAACTAGTGTAATTTTTTTGTGTTCTTGAAATAACTGGCTTTCGGATAATTTCTGTAACCTACTTTTTTACGTTTACGTTAAGTTAAGAGAACAAATTAAGCATTAAATATAATTTTTATTCGTTATGCATTGTTATTCGAAGTTCATTTCCAAAACAATACAATCGTTTTCAAAGTAAAATAACTAACTACTCTACGATGCTTCAATGAAATAACAGAGAGTAAACTTGTCCTTATAAAGCGAAGAGTTAAATTATTTAAAGAGTCGTAGAACGTAGTACCTAAGTGCCCAATTTGATTAGTGAGAGCGGACATTGCCAATTTGCTGGCCCCCCTCGGTGTCGTAGTCGACTGATAACACGTGTAGTCTGCTAGATTACTGTGGATAGTAGATAGATAGTTGTAGATAACGTGACCAGTTTTTATTCGTCAGAGCGGGACACCAGAAGATTTTTTTTTTCTAGCGTTTATTTATTTCGTTATAAATACAAAATCATTAAAATAATGTCAAGTATATTATTTTAGTACACATGAATATAGTTCTTAGACCTTAGTGACTCATGACTTCCAATGTCTAAGCGAGGAATTCTGCTTGCTTCAAACATGCGTTGCTAGTACAAAAATTATGGGGAGATAGGAATTTAAATTTATTTCATTGGTTCGTTTGCGAAAGCGGGACGTCTTTGGCGTCACTGGAACAGCGAGTGAGATTGCCTGAAACCGGGACTATCCCGTCCAAAGCGGGACGTATGGTCACGTTAGGTATAGAGGAATGTGGACTTGATTTTTTTATATTGTCTGAAGTCATCCGCCTACGACATGATTTGCGCGATAGGATTATATTCCGTTGTGGGAAATCTTACCGAATCCGTATCAAAGTTTTTAAGGATAATTATTTAGTTTAGACGTATAAATGGTTAGTTTTTCATCTATATGCATGGACTATTCGGTAATCTCTTCTCGGAATTCATGAGACTTTTTTTTACTATTGAAAATCTGAATTGTCATTCATCTCCTACTAAATGTTTGACCGATACCGATAGACAATGCTATTTTTGTGCTTATTTTTCGAGACGATTCTTACGTATAAAAACCGGCAGAAGGCGTTATTATCGATCCATATACCTACGCTTGGTATTGGGATAAAGCTAGTTTGCTATAAAAGGCTAAAGAGATAAAGAATCTATAGCTTTTCTTAATATCTTTAGTTCACAAAACAACAGACAGGACACTTTCACAGCGCTAATAATATATAAAAAAATGTGCGTCAAGTAATACGTCGATTTTAGGAGCATGCTAGTTCTGTCGATAACTCGAGAATGATGGAAAGATAAGAGTATCATATAATTTATCAAAAAACAGGACAGAAGTACATACTGTGGAAGATTTCAAAGTTTGTTTCAAGTTCTAATGACAATCATTTTGTTAATTGCATAATAACTAAATGTCAGCGGTCAGTGAATTTACCACGATGTAGGGGCGATTAGTGAATTTACCACGATGCATGGCAAAAATATGTTTTTATTTTTATTTATTCAATAAATTGCACATGTGTTATAGTATAATACAATACAAATTACAAGTATACTTATAACTTAAACACACATCGTGCAGGGCACAGCATTTTTTTTTCGTATCTATTTCGCTTCCCGTGAGAATGCACGATTACCTAAATGCCGCCATTTTAATCCAAAATGGCTGACGTCAATAATTTGAGATTTATAAAGTATTTGATGAGCGAATCAAAATTAGCATTAAAAAATGTTAATGGTAAGGTCAATTCGGTCAATGTTATTTAGTCTTAAGTTACATTTTATCACAGCTACTTATTTTTTTTTCTAATTTAAAGCAATCCGTACTATACACATGTATAATTTCTAAAAGTTTAGTTACACATGCTAACCCACCGTTAAGTTATTTCAGCAAATCAGTGTGTCTAAAATGATGTTAATAGGTATAACTGTTTGCTGTCGGTCAGCGCACGCGCCAAAATAATATAATCTATCTAACTAGGACAACGCGACATGCGATTGCTAATACGTACATATTAGAAACACTTTTCCTGTTGGGCAGAGCTAAATAAACATTTAGTCTTGCTCTCTAAGGCCAGTATTCTAAAACAAGTGTGGTTCGGTC
This sequence comes from Falcaria lacertinaria, assembly GCA_951449985.1. Taxonomy (NCBI): domain Eukaryota; kingdom Metazoa; phylum Arthropoda; class Insecta; order Lepidoptera; family Drepanidae; genus Falcaria; species Falcaria lacertinaria. The sequence continues at coordinate 8,289,357 of OX602111.1, read as the reverse complement.
TCAGTTCACCTGATCATTACTTGAGGATAGAATCTATGCGTCCAGTGTATAAGCTGTGTTTAGTTCTAGAATTAATTTCTACTCAAATGTCGTGCCTTCGAGCTCTGCACATAAATGCCTGAAATATAAGTCGAAGGACGTCAAAATGTAAGGCTATAAATGGAGGAAACACTACGTTTAACTAATTTAAGGACTCTGGCGACGTAATTAACGGCGGAATTAGAATTTTCCATGCAAAATGTTATGTTATATATTAAAATTTGTTTCACAAACTTGAAGAGCCGTGTGGTATTTTTTTTATAGCGTATTTGATAATAATTTATCATTACATCTTATATTGCTATATGTTCATTCTTAACAAGTTGTTAATAACAACCCCTAAACTAGTTTTCCCTGTAACTACATCTGAATACAGAGCTACTAAGTACACGGCTACGCGGCCGTCGCTGTTGCATTGACATCGCGATCTCATTTGTCAAGTAGCCTATCTTGACATACTTAAATCTTAATTATCCTCAGTACCACCTAAGTTTGTAGATTAGTACTTAGTTTTAAATGTGTAATATCTTTTTTCTCGCTTTCCTGGAAGTGAAAAGTGACGGAAAAGCATTACAAGAATTCGGGGAATAGTGTTGACAATTTAGCGACATTGTCGCTAGAAGTGACGTTTTTTTAAGCTTTAGCGACAAAAATGAGATGGAGTTGTCAGACGCTACAAATCATAAAAGACTACGCATTTGTTTTTTTTGTTTTCTAAATCAATTAAATTCCTAATGGATGTTTGAACTTAATTAGCTTAGCGTATGTTGTAAATATCGCATCTAAGATAATTACTACACCAATCCTTTAGCAATACAATCAAAGTCGGTATGTGGGTCACGTGGTAGACGCCGAGGAAAGAAGCACCATGTCACTAGGTGACCAAACCAGTCGTTTATATAAGAATCTACTTTATGATCGTAGGAACAAGGTCACAAAAATATAAGCATTAATATTCGAGTTCTAAAGTAATTGCCCAACAGTTAACCGTTGCGTACCTACGTAATAAATCTTGTATCAGTGTATGAAAATTTTTTATATAAATTTGAATGTTATTAATAAAACCTAAAGTTGAATGCATGGCCGTTGAGATGTACCCCCATGACATTATGGAAGTTTGGTTTAGTTTAGGCTCGCTCCCTGGAGCTTAAATGTATTCAGTCATTCGTCGATAGCCACAATAATAATAGACAGGGGGATTCCATGAAGACTAGAAACAGTCGATTTTCTTTACTAAGAACTTTGTGTAGTGAGCAGGAACACGAAAACTTTTGGTGCGTTCAAACTGCACATGTACCGTCTGTTAAAATTAAAATCATTAGGTGTATCAAAATTCTCTTGAAATATTTTGTCTATGCAATAAATACATTTTTATATATAAATACATTTTTCGTGCAGATAATGATTTTTTAACACAAAGTTATACAAAAAAAATTAAAATGCAATTACTGACCGTTTCTTCGGAACCGTATTGGACGTATCTGTTATTGCAACAGGGTGTAACTAATGAGCTTTACATAGAAGTGTAATCTGTAAACGAGGCAATAGATTAAGACAGGCTTTATTAGTAAGTAGATAATTATAGTCGCCATTATGATTCTCGGTTAACAAGGCTGCTTCGCAATGGTTTTTAAGACGCCTTAAATTACCCATTAAGTAACGTGTAGATATAATATGTTTTTTTAGGAAGGTTGACTTATATATTACAGATTACCTTTGCACAAATTGAAAAGGAGTAAATAAAGAAGGTTAGGATGATGCGGGCGGATAAATAAATTGTGAAAATATTTGAGTAAATTTTTAGTTCAAGTATCGGATATCGATTTTATATTACTGTTAATTTTAAAAATTATATGTATTTAAAGCACACACTTATGCGAATAAGTTGTTACTCATCATACATACACTAATGTGTAGTGTATATAGATATCCGGTAATTGTTAGAACATTGCAAGTGTATAAGTCATTGTCTCTATTGTTAATAATTACCAACACCGGTCGATATTTAAACAATTGTAACCTTTCCTTTTATATATTCTTTATTGTGTTATGTCGACTACTACACATTCGTAATAAGTTGTAAGTTCTATTATCAAAGGAAAACAGTGATAGAGAAAATCTTTATTGAACACAAAAGACTGGCGTACCCAAAGATGTTTTTTGTTTTGGTTCTTAATATTTATGACAAACATAGTTCAGTTGTCGATATTTAGTAAAATCCGTTAAAAATATAACATTTTTCAAATATGATTTAAATTTTATACAAACGATATTTTTTGCTCGTATCATGTATTTATTTAATTGTAACATCATTTTCTTATTGACCTCATTATGCATATTTTAAATGCGACATGCCTAATTTCATTATCAATCACTAAATACTCTATTTGAACTCTATTTCGATGTAATTAGTAAAATGTTTGTAAACAGTACAGCGCGTGAATGTACACTCTTACTGAGGGTTGGCTAACATTAACGTTGTTGCACAAGGATGAAATTGGACTAGATATAGCCAATACAATGTACAGGGCTTAACAAATCAACGTAGCCATATTTGAACAAGTTGTTTAGAAGTACAGAGTACTAACCGATGGGCAGAAATGAGTAAGAGACGTTTACAAGTAAAGAGTGAATTGAATGAAGATAACGTGGAATGGTTTTGTGTATGAATGTGAATGGGTACAGGGGTCGAGACCTAAGAAAAGATGTATGGTATGTATGAAAGATGATATGGCCAAAAAAGTAGTGAATACAGAGATAGCGGCTGATAGAGATGGATGGGAGAGAAATATATATTGCGCCGACCACAAATAATATGGGATAAGGGCAGAAGAATGATGACTCTCTATCTACCACGTGAGGGACCTAGCGAAATGATTTTTAAGTATGTATGTATGTTTAGAATCGCGACATGATCCCGTATGACAATTTGAAATTTGTTTTTGTATCTTTTATTTGTATGAATACTTAAAAAACTACATGTGTGAATTGTTATAATTCCTTGCGCATATAATGACCCTTTGGCAATTCTAAACAATCTCTCTTAATCACCTGTGTTGCCATTGTGTTAGAATAATAACATTATTATCTTTAAAGTTTTACTTATACTGGATTTACTGTGATGAATTAAATTATTCTGATAAACTAACAAACGGCTCCACCTACTTACAGGATATACAAATGAAATTTTATTTATCCGGCTATTCTATGAAAATAAATGGAGAGAGAATCCTATGAAAAGTCAAGTCCTTAACATGAACTTCTCAATTGTTGGGAAAACAGGAAAATAATATAGGAGCCAATGTCGAATAGAAATGGCACCCGATAGCCGTATTACCTTAGATATTATGTACTTATTCCAATAACAATTGCTTTGTTTTCGTAAATGCTACAGACACGGAACGGAACGATAGAAAGATAGGGTATAGTTCTGAAATTGCTTGCTTCTTGATTTTCTGTTTGTTAAAACAGTACCTCTGGAAATGTACAGATTTGTCCGAACCCTAGTGACATAATATTACGTCAGAGTAGATAACATACTGCACGTGTACGTAGATTTCTTTTCAATGCTGAGTCCGATTGCATGGCAGCCGTCAGTAATAAAATCTCGTAGCCCAGTTGTCCATCCATCCACAGTTTACCACAATAGTGTTATTACTTACTTTGGAACCGAAATGGTCTCGCACGGTGCGGTTCCAAAGGAGTTTTCTCCCGCACACGATCAAATTGTGGGATGAGCACCCCGCCGAGCTTTTCCCAAAGGAGTACAGCATGGGGTTCTTCAAGAAGGGGTGAAGAGATTTTTGAAGGGTCGGCAACGCGCGATTGATACCCCTGGTGTTGCAAGCGTCCATAGGCTACGGTGACCGCTTACCATCAGGTGGGCCGTATGCTTGTTTGCCACCTTAGTGGTATAAAAAAAAAAGTGATATATTTTCTACGGGGCTTTCGGCCGAATACTGAAAGGACATTCCAAGTCTGAAGACTCACGTTTGAGGCGTCGTCAAAATATAATTTAGCATGTAAAATCGGAGGCGATTCAAAATTAATGTGGCATCATATTTGACTGTCGTATCAGTATTCGGTCATTGGTCTGATAATATGTATTACTGATGTATTTTTTATAATTTGCAAGGCTCATCCCTAGATATATAAATTAGTTCAGATCAAATGAAAAAGGTAGATGGAACTTTGCGAACAACGGTTTTTAAAATACGCAGTGCTTGCGGAAGGCGTAGTTTCATCGTATTCGTTCTAGATGTGTGCCTGTAATTGTGTACATGTACACTGCAAGGCGTAGTTTTAACCGGCGTCACTTCGTTGTTCGCAAAAAAAGGTAGATAGTACTTAATATATATACATTTTGCCTTTTGGTGCTTCTCTATTTATATTAAAACTAGCGGCCCGCCCCCGCATCGCACGGGTAAGACATTTATCTAATATTTTGTCTACCTGTGCGAAGCCGGGGCGGGCATCTAGTATAATATATAGCCTATATTACTCAGTGATAATGCAGCTTTCTAAAGGTGAAAGATTTTTTGAAATCGGTGCAGTAGTTTCGGAGCCCATTCAATGCAAACATACACATACAAAAACACAAATCCTTCCTCTTTATAATATTAGTATCAATTAAAAATGTCAGTCGGGCCTCGTTTAGGATGCCTTGAAGTCCAGCCCTTATATCAGCATTCTGGTGTTATCGCAAAATTGGGGTCTTGATGAAACAACTTGACTAGATGAACCAAATGTGGCTTGTTACCACATTATCTCATTTGCGAAGTATAGAAGAACACTGTTGAGTAATTATTGATGCTTGCCTAGTTTGATAACGCAAGTGGGTCAGTCAGTTCATGTGGATTTCTTACGTTTATGATAATTATAAATAATGATAATAATTATGTAAACTATTGGATACAAAGTAGTATTTAACGGCATCGATTATTGTTTACATAAAGTACTTTAACACAAGCATAGACGATTTCAATTTATTGCCTCTGTAATATAACTTTTATGGATTAGAGTAATCTTGTATTTATTTATTGTAGCTACCTGTCTCATCAAAAACAACAACGTTATTAGTTTAGGACGAATCAAACATACGTCTATCCTATATTGTATTTCAAAAACATAGCTTTAGGTCTCATACCAACCTCATTCTTGGAAAAACAATTACCTCACATTGACACGAATAATAGTTTATTCGAATATTTCGAATATTCCTTGAGCTTTTAAGCGTAGTGTTGTGCAATTCACGCATACAAGGTCTGTCTACCAGAAAATAGCGTCCCTATAAATACGATAAGCCTTTGTGCATACCTACTGATTACGTAACTCTAATAAAACGTATACTTAAACTGCAAATAACAAGTTATAATAAAACGCTAGAAACAAGTGCCTACCTATGATAAAATAATGGGTAGGCACTTGTTTCTGTTTTATGAGATATAAACAATAATTAACACAACGTAAACTGTGTTTAATTGTCACTATAATTACATGTATCGGTAATAAACAACATTATCGATCACCAAAAGGTGTTATTTCCCTTGGGAGTGTCTTTGGGTAGACAGACACGCTGGATAAAATTGTTGTCACTTTACCAACTTTCTATAGGAATAATAGTTATCTAACTATAGATTTGAAAAGACCGCTGGTCTAGTGGTTAGTATATCTGATTGTTAAGCTAGAGATCGCGGGTTCGATTCCCGCCGGGGTAAACATTTTTGTGACAAACATGTTTGCTTGCGCTGGGTGTTTGGTACATATGTATTATGCGGGCGAAGTCGCGGGGAAAAAGCTAGTTATGAATAAACTCAAAAACTACTGAAACTATTTTAAAAATGATTTCACCAGTAAATTGCTATATTGTCACCGGGTAACTTATTATATTATATTGCAACGCGGACGAAGACGCAGTCATAAGGCTAGTTTTTAATAAATTTATCAAGCTTCTTGCTTTATTTTTGTTCACATGTAGTCCGACCCAGTTTGCAAATTGTGTCCATAATTGAATGATACCAGCTTACCCTAATCGGAGGTCTGGATAATATTTCCTTGATACTTTAATTTGGTTACTTTATTATGTAGAAATTGAATACATACCACACAGAGCTACTACCAACTAATACATTATTAGGTCAGTGACGTCACAGCATAAAATATCGTACTAGGCAGATGTCTCTGGTGCTAGGTCTTTTTAGCTGTAAGTAAAATTGCCCGCCACTTAATTTCTTCTCTTTTGTCACTTTTTTTTCTTTTTAATTTATTTACTCCATCTATTTTTGAATAGTTGTTTTTAATCTATTTTTCTTTGATCTACTATATAATTTATTAATCTAGTGAGCTTAACTAATGAGTACCTATTACCACTTTAATGCTTTCCCTAACGAGGATTCATTGCCATAGTTAGGAAGAAGAAGAAATCTTGTAAGTGATAATATAAAATGTCTAGAACACAATTGAGTGGCACGCGATATGTATAAGCTTAGACGATCTTTAACTTTTATTTACTGATTGTTATGGGAACGATATAAATTAATTTGGGTACTTACGTCGTTGTCATGCACTTGTTTTACACAATGATATGTTTTAGATATATCGTATTAAGTAGGGTAGGACATGAGTCAGTAAGCCCGATATTTACCCGTTTACCAGCTGGTACCCGACTGCGTCAGAAAGAGGTTTCTAGTGTATGTCTCTTATCTTTGGCTCAATTGGTTGGCAGCTGAAAATGGTCGATGGGTTTTAACGAAAGATTCTTGATAGAGGGTTGAGTTTTTGGAGGGAATCTGGCGGAGTGGATGAGATTTTTTCCACTGTCTCGAGACATTTTGAAACTTGAAAATTCTCTGACACTCGACACTGGCAAAAATAGTCCCTGAAGGGATTGATTTCCATACTTAGGAAGAAGAAGAAGATAGAGGGTTGTTGTACATTTGCAAAAAAGTAAATTCGTCACATTTTGTAACCACCATACATTGAAAGTATCTTAATTCGACACATGCATTAAAATATGTGTAAATTAGTCACTGGTAGGTAAGTATTATTGTAAATTGATCACACATATCTTATGTCACATAAGATAGGGTTTTTAAATTTATTCGTGGAGCAGGTACACGTTTTTTCAAATAAGGAAAACACTTCTTTCTTTCTTAGCATATCAATCTGTGACCACTCCAAAATACTAACGTATTTATTCAACTAAATTAAATGCTATACATTATACACGAACTGTGATCTCCATGTAAAATTCAAATACAATACCATCTACTACTTAGTACCTAAGTCACGATGACTTAGGTACAAATCAAGATGCGATAAGCATAACAATATTGATGTTGGTAATATTTCAAACTTAAATCCTTGGTTTGTACCTGAAGGTTGTTGGAGGGCAGGAAATTATTTGTTGGCATTGATATGCTAACTCATCACTATCTCTTGTTTTATTCAGACCGTGGTGTATTCCACTAGCATGAGAGGGTCATGTACTCGTCTAATCATGTTCTATAAGCACCTACAAGTGAGAAAACTCACGATCTTTAAACTCTCGGAATCAAGTCGTAAATTATATTTGTTTATTTAAGTTTAAAAAAGTAAATGCTGATTTTCATGTCGGATTCTTCTCAGTAAAAAAGACCTTACGAATCCGGTGGTAGATAGTGAGTTTTGACGATTTGAAATTGCTTGTACCCAAGGCAAATAAAGATCATTTTGAGTTTGAGTTAGTCAGAAAGTCAAAAATTACATTTTTTATCAGAAAGTTACCGGCTTGCTACAGTGACGGGTTCTTTTTAGGAATTATTAGGCAATGGTCCATGGATTCGCAATCTTCTTCTATTGTATCTTATAAAGAGGTAAAGTTTGTGAGTTTGGTTATAGGAAGTAGGTAATCTCTTGAACAACTGAAACGATTGCCGCAAGCGTATAGTTTTTCGATATACATTTTTTTTTTCTAATTAGTCTCACTATTGCTATTCCATTATAAGTCCAAATCGGGTCTACTCTGTCAAACATACTTTTCTATATATGTTCAGATCAGTGAGTAGCTTGAATCCTCGGATCGTTAAGTCCCATGACTGACAGCTAAACTGAAGGAAACATCATGATGAAAATTCAGTTTGACATAAGTTCGAAGTGACACAAAATTAAACAAAACGGTATAGAAAAAGTCGGAAAATCTAAATATAAAAATAAACCATAAAGGTTGTATCGAGTTCCGACACATTTATTTAATATAATGTATTTTTAATTTAGCAGTGTGTAACCTAAAAACTGTAGTCTTAATCAATTCATAGATGGAAATTGGGAGGTCTTGTGCTTGTACCCAATGTTATTCGTGTAATTATTACAAATCTTTAGACTAGGTAACGGTGATGAATCGAGCAGATCGTATGCATATTTAAAAACAAACAAGTTAAAATCCTACCTAACACATGCTGACTGTCACTTTTAATTTTCTCTTAACCCGGTAGAGAACAAACTTGGCAAAGGTCAAGTTATCTAACCGCTTTGTACCCCCCACCTGTGGCTTGTCGAGAAAGGCCCACTGACACACTTGCTTCAACATTCCGTCAACTAGCTCGACAGTCGGCACACTGACCAGTGACCGTCCCAGCCCTTGGTTGCGCAACCACCGGACCACATTCGTCACACAGTGTCACAATACGTCACGGTTAGACATTGATGATGACTTACCTACTATCAATGATATTATATGTAAAATATTACTTATAAAATGAATCACTGAATATACTGCGAAGGTTTGGATGCTTTTTTTGTGGTGGCACACAAGCGTACGGCCAACCTGATGGTAAGCGGTCACTGTAGCCTATAGCCGCTAGCAATACTAGGGGTATCACTAACGCGTTGCCAACCCTGTTGTTGATGACGGACGACTCACTGTGCTAGCATCATAACTAGCGAAGCGTATCCTCGTGGAGCACTGACACAACACTACATCAAAGTAGTGTTATTTGTCTGCGGTAGGAAGGAAGGAAGGTACAGTCCCCCTCATTGGTACAGGCCGGGATTTGAACCTGGGTCCATCAGATGATAGGCCGTGGCTTCCACCATAATGTCATCACGGCTTTTTGTTGGTCCGTCACGCAAATTCTAATTTTTTTTTCAGTTCTAGTCCATTTATTCTGCTCAGACCTCTAGCTAAAACATATGATATATACATTTATTTTAATTAAATGATGACGATAATTCTATAACTTTCTTGTTAAAGCTTTCACTCACAGGGCTTTATCTCTCACGAGATCTCATGCTGCTTCCGTTAGGTAAATTTAAAGCTATCGAGCTAAGATGCCACGATTAGATACATATATTTGAGAGACACTGTTAGGTAAAGTGACCGCTTAAAAGTGCATGTTATAGTAAAAGATATATGTTTTAGGTATTAAATTAGGAGTTATGTTTCATGTGCATATAAATACTTTTTAATTCTTTATATTAATCACTAAGGTGGCAGAAAACATGCATACGCACAGACCTACGATTTTTTTCGCTACGTGCATGCATACGGCCCGCCTGAAAGGAAGTTGTCTATGGACTAGAGATGTGATTCATCAGAATATAACCATCAACCAATAAATTTAACTAATATTGAAAGTTAACCATCATATTCAATAAACAAAATTACCGTCATCGAATATAATATTAATTTCGTTTTAAACTAAGCGATATTTTTTTCGTTAACCTGATTTTAAGCCGATAACTATTTAATGAAATCTTAACTAATATATTTACAAAAAAATTCAACCTTTAAAAATATCGTTATTTTAATTTATCAAATAACGTTTAACGAATAAAAAAACAACGATTATTGACATCTCTACTATGGACGATTGCTACACCTGGGCCAGGGGAATCACTTGCGCGTTGTCGACCCTTATCAGCAACCAACTTTTGTTTAATTAATTACTTGGCTGCGAGACGATATCCGTTAATATCGTGGAGAAAATTATATAGGCATTACAATGCACTAAAATACCACATAATTTTGTGATAAGTTAGCTTTATCATTTAAGTGGATTCTATAAATAGCAGGTTTGTGACGCTTAAGAATCAGATTTAGAATACATTATTGTTCTTATGTATGGCTGCATTTCTTAACAAAATTATATACGATTGCTGGTCCGTGTACAGTCACACTAATAAAGCTGCCGTTGTGTTGTGACATAATGATCGCGAGTGTACTTACGGGTTTGCCTAAGATAATCAATTGTTTTTTGTAATTATAATACCCAGACCATAGCTGATAATCCATGTGTAATTTCTTCGGTTAATACGACAATACTAGAATTAAGTATAGTTGCAGGTCTTTGACAAAAAAATGCCGATCATAGCTTGACATCATTGAATCAAGAATTCAGTTACGAATGCGCACGCTGATGAGAGTATCTTATAGCAGTATATTCCGTCGTTGTTACGAATAAGAGAGGAATGCTATCGTGACTTCACATTTGTCCATTGCTAAAGCTTATTAAAAAAGGCACGCAACACGATTTCTTCAAGCAGACTTCCTCCTCATCTTCACTTACGGTCGAGTGTAATGGAAGTCAATTGAAGTCCCTAGTGCTCCTTATTGTTATTATGAGTGAGTGTTAAGCTCTGTGCATCAAAATTTTCCACTTCCATTTCAAACAGTTGTCGTCGCTGCATTCACTTCCCTTCTAGAATGTTCATCTTTCACACAGTGCATCCACAGAGACCTCCAACTGGTCTTTATAAAGTTTAATGCGCTAATAACATATACCGAGGTCCAATAGCATGGATGGAGTCAGAAGAAAGTGTTATGTAAAGCCGAACTCGACCGTAGCATACTTGCGAAACGATCCACTAAGTTACGTCACTGCCGCCACTTTAATCTGCGGAGTCTGATTCAGTTCAGAGTCAGACGCTTTTGTACAAACGTTTAACCGCCTCTCTCTTCCCTGCCTTGTTCCCAATTATTTAGGGTCAGCACAATATATGCTTCTTCTATTCATATTTTGTATCCACCATCTCGACATTCACTTCATTCGTATCTATATCTTCTGCATCATTTAAGAGATATAATCTTGTTGGTGCAGCCGATAAATCCCTCCAGTGGTCCTATTTTGACCTCTTTATACGACGTGACAATTATTTTATCCTTGACTTGTTTTGTGAAACTTATCCTTAGTCGTCGCCTGCGACGCCTTCCTTCCATTCTGCCTTACATAATATTATTTGATTCTCTTTCTTATCATTTCTATCACGCAATCCATCTAACGCGCCAACTATTATGTCCATACCATGCATTTTCTATCACTGAAGCTACTTTAAAACGTCCTCTAAATCTATAACCTATACTTTAACTACTTCTAAAACTTCACTTTTGTCAGAGTTAACAATCAAACCAGCTTACCCGGACCAAACAAGAGACAAGCCTTGAATGAGCTCAGTTTCGCTTACGCCCTGCCCAGACTTGAAATGATTGGTGTTTATAATAATATATTAATAATGCTTGGACATTATCACACAGCGCCATCTAGCCCCAAACTAAGCAAAGCTTGTACTATGGGAACCAGTAGCTGATATAATTCATAAATTACTTGTACACTTTTTTTGTAAATACATACCAAACACCCAAACGCAAGGCAAACCTATTTGTCACATAAATGTTTGCCCTGGCGGGAATCGAACCCGCCACCTCTAGCGTAGCAGTCAGGTATTACTAACCACTAGACCAGCGGCTCGTCGTTTGTAAATTAGGTTTATCGTATAGCAAACTATGTCGCTCGTATCCTTTGTTTTGATCTTGGAACAAAAGGTGACTAAGCTATTCTTTAGAAAACAGTTAACAAACATCCATTTTACGATAAAGTTCAGACTAATGACCTTAAATGTTTCTTTGTATGCATATGCATGTATGTTGTACGTATAATAATAATAATCTAATAATATGGTAGATTTAATCAAATAACAAGGTAATAATAAGTATACTGGCTGGCATTCTATCGTCACGGTTGTTAATGTTGTAATTTTTTATGGATGTTTTGCAATGCAAGTAGCAGAATGGAATTTCAGCCACTGACACTCCGAGCACAGAACTCTGAGGCATTTACAAAATGTATTGTACATATAACGCAGTCTTCTACTTATATTGAAAAAAGAAATCTTACTTGTATTAAATTCAATTAAAAGACGATAGGAAAGTTAATGCAATGCCTTACTAAATTTTTAAAATGTAGTACACGTTGCGCGCCCTCTGTGGATTAAAAGTAGAAGCTATACTTTAGCCAAGCGCCTATATCAGTTCGCAGTGCCAATGTTAGATGGCGCACCTGTCCTCATTTTAATATCCCTTTATTCTAATGGATGTCGCGTCACGCACATATTGTATTTCACAGAATGGATTATATTGTTTTTCATACACAGCGCGAAGGGCCCAAAATAAATGTTACCATCTGCATGTTGTCTATCCTGTCTTTTGCATGGACACATAAAAAACTTCTACGTACTTAAATACGTGTATGAAATATATATAATCATCATCCCAAGACCCTTTCGGGGTTGGCAGTGCATAGAGTGCCATTTCACTCTTGAAAGCACACTTCTAAATTGGCTTTTAGTCTATAAAATTACGTAGAATTGGGATTGGGCTAATGTAGCTTGAGCGCTTTTGTACGTATGTATCCAAGCAAATAAGAAATGTGCAGATATAAATATAGCATCACAAGGCAGACCTGAAAAAGTTCTTCTTACAAAAAACTTAATGACTTTAATTCAAGCAAAAGCGTATGCATTCGCTAGTAAAGTAATAAATTACCCTTAATTATCTAATTCATTTCAGTTACGGCTGCTGTTCGGCTTCTGCTTTTTGTCTGATCGCTCATTTTATGATTATTATCAATTTGCCAATTAGTCTGAATCATACTTTATTAAAGTAACTAAGTTTCGTACGTCAAATGATAAAATTGTAATTTTCCGATACTAATAAAATTAATTAATGTTATTTTGTAGTTGGATTAATTTATTTTTTTAAGCACCTATCTCTATTGTTATTGAGTTTTGTTTCACTCAAACAATAATTCTCACGACACTTTTGATCATTGAGACGCAAAAAAAAAAGTATATGGTTAGCGTGATTTCTTATGTGATCTCGTAGGTACTGTTTCGTCAAAATGATTGAATAAATGCAATAATCCTTGTCTCTGTTCCTTGGACCTTCTAGTTATACTACAAGGATGGCAAACTTGCAAACACCCATGGCACCGCTTAAAATATTTAATGTAAACTGTGACCTGTGCCACATTAGAGAAGTGTTATTCAGTTCCGGTCATCTTGAGTTGGTGGTACTATCGCAGATAAGCTCTAATTCTGAACGTTAGAATCTATTCCTCTGAAAAACGGTGTGATATTCATCATCCAACAATCTGGGACGTAATGATCTGAACACTAGGTATGCGTGGAGATACGTCACATGACATTGCAACTGACTTATCCCATTGCCCTGGTCTTATTACAAACACTAGTGGGGGCGGTACTATATCTAGCCCGACGAAGCTGGCAGTACCGGCATTAGGGCCACTGATACTCTGGGCAAGAATATAGTGGTGCCCACTTAAGAAAACTATTATCGAATATATTTTTTTGCTGAACCAGTGTGAACTTGTCTTAAGAATTTAATCTTTCCTTTAGCGTTACCCGGCGCCACCGACACCGACATATAAAGTTTTGAAGCTCATCTTCATATTTTTTATTTTTGTATTTTTTTATATCGCGCCCTTCCAAATTTGGCGCCGCCCCATTACGACGCCCTCCCCCTAACGCCGGCACTGGTGGCTGGTTAACAGATTTTTACAAAAGTAAAACTGAAGATCAGTTACCCCGTTTGAATTAGCTACTTTCTAGGTACTTCTGATAGACTTCTAACGATTGCCAAACGTGGACACATCCCGACGGCTTTATGCTTTACAAGGGACGGAGAAAACTAAGTATAGTATGAACGGTAACCCATCCAACACCTGACCATAGTTTGCTTAACTTATGAGATCGATCGATATGCGCAAGAGAACTTTGTTACGAGCCCGGGACTGTAATGTTTTCAGTTGATTGCAGTCAGAACAAAGACTGAGGATTTTTTCTAAATTTTGTGTCTGTCCCCCACTCATCCCTCTGAGGCCGGGTGGGCTTAAGGGCGCGTGAAGCACATTTTGGGGTGTGAGGCCTACCGACGCCGTCCTATTTCAATGTCATACCCGTTCGTTGGCCGCGATTAGAGGTCGCCTATATTGAACTGACTACCCAGCAGTTTTCAGTTCTATCACTAAGCCTTTAAGGTCCATAATCAAGGAATTGGATTCAACGTACGTAGCTCTTGGTAAATGCACTGAAAATACGAGCGCTTGATGTAGGCCCCAGACTGAAAGCTGGAGTGTTTTATTACAAAACCTTCGCGTGGCAGCTGACAGTTATGACGGAGACGCTTTATCCCAACATGTTTTTCACCGTAGTTTTTCACTGAATGGTGTTCGTTGTCTACATTTTCTAATATCAAAACGAATTCATTTATTTTTGGAAGACATTAGGAAGTCCACTCTTTTACCCTTTGTTATATTGTATCACTAGCGGCCCAGTTGTAGTTCCTGAGATTAGCGCGTTCAAACAAACTAACTCTTCAGCTTTATAATATTAGTATAGATTTGTATCCTAGGTATTTTCTATGAAATAACAATTATTTACTATGTTTGAGCCCTGAAAAGGCACAAATGAATGTCGTAATTTTAAATAGTACTTTTACTTACCGTCACGTAGGTGTATATTCTGTTTTTAGTCTCAATATTTGCATAACAATTAGATATATTACAAAAACTTTCCCAATTACGCTTGTTGTTTGTTTTTGAATCGAAATCGATTAGACGATACGATTGTGGTATTTGGAATTTGATCCGAAAACTTTACGCGGTACGTGATTGAAATTCGAGTATTCCTTTAGATCACAGCCGAGATTGAAGGGTCTTGGAGGGTATTGGGTATTTAACGATATTTACGGATCTAATACCACGCTATAGATATTTTTACTTACAAACAAACCTACCATTTTTTTTTTCAATTTGTAGATAATTTGAAGCCAGTTTGTTTTCATAGGGTAGGTAATTATCGTTTTAAACGAGGGATGAATAATATTCCTTCCGAAATCTGCGTCTGCTGGAAGATCGTTGCAAAATAACGTTACTATCATAGTATAAAGAAGAGGGAGTAGGCTATCTCCGGCCCAATTCGCGATATAATTGCCTACTGTCTTAGGGTTGTCACTTTTAGCTAAATATTAGGCGCGGCTTTTCGCGCTTCGCTAGCAACCGCATGAACAGCGGCAACGTCAAGTCGCGGTCCCGACTCGCCATGTCGCCGCTAGATGGTACAGGCGGCAACATAGTCTAAGAGCTTGTTTTTAATTTATTTGCTTAGTGCTTTATACAAGTCAGCTTTTTGTTTTTTTTTTATTATGCATAATGTAGTAAGTTTTACACATAAAGGACCACATTTATTTTTAATTAATACAAACATATCTATTGAATCACACATTTATTATAAAATTACAAATTAGCTACAGAAAAATACTTTCTTCGGTTTCGACTATTACGAAACGCCTTGTTATTAAACTTTAATGTGCAATATATCCGCATCCTTATAAATAACTTTTGCAAATATAATTTCGGAAAACATGGGCAGGGCAGTGAAAAATTTAAATCTTTTATTTGTTCATAAATAGACATGCCAATTTTGCATATTGATGAATAAATCATTTAGCGGTGCCGAAAAGCCGTGACGCGCGCGCGAACCTTGTGCAGTGTTAGCCCCGACTGGCGCACTGAGAAACGGGTCGAGATTTTGTTAAAGTGTGCGTGCGTCGACACATAGATACAATAGCGCACACATACAAGCCGCGCGCGGTGCGTTTGTATGAAGATAACCTACTTCCCCTCTCTTTATACTATGTTACTATTCCTGTGTACAGTGTATCTAAGATGAGTACCTACGTTTCCTAGACCACTTGACTCTAGATAATACTTATTTTACTTTGTTCTCGAGGTAGGTTAGGTGAGAGAAGAGCCTATGCACCTCTGGTGCTTTTGTCTTTATATATTACGGTTACCGCTGCACATCTACTCGGGCTACGGCCCACCGACTACGGTGCTTGTTTGTCAACTACGTTATATAAAAAAATATTTGTTGAACTGTATGTTCGACTAAGCTCATTAACCCACCCACATAATAACATTCATTTATATAAATGAATAAAATATAAATAACTCCGAAAGAGGTTCATCTTAATTCGTCAACAAGATAATAATATGGAATGTATTTGGAAAGAAAGAATAAAATGCAAATACTGTCAAATATTGGATTGTTGTATTAAAATTTGAATATAGACATTATCAATCAAATGGCTGTCTGTCTGTACCTCCCAGGGCTGGAGCCCTTTAGCCCGATGCCTGTGGCAGTTTTAGGGAGGTTGCAGGGAGGCTACAGGGCGGTTTCGGGAGGCCCAGACGACCCAGGGCAAGGTCGCAGACGCACGCACACACGCACAACGCACGCACAGGCTCAGTACGGTACCTGGATGCATCGCGCTTAGATGTCGTTAAACTTTATTGGTATCGATCTGTAGACTTAGGTCTAGCCGCAGAATATTCATTTGTACTATCTAGTCGAGTATATTTGTTGCTTTTAGACACATTTTGCTGGTTTTTCTTTGTATATCTTATCCTTATTTGCTGTTGGTACCTTTGCTGCGGTAGGTGTCGCCAACCGTGGGGAGCATGATATTTGTTTCAATTAAACCTATATAATTATAAAGGCTATTTGAATACTTATTTCTTGAAATACTATTTATTTGTATTTATTGTTCGAGCCACATTTTTTGCATTGACGAATGTAAAATCATTGCTTGCGTTACAATAATAGAATAATAAACTAAAAATATTCATAATAAAACGAATATGCCCCTTTTTTAGATATAAATTGGCACAGAATAGCGTACGGCTAACCTGAATTGATGGTAAGCCGTTATCGTGGCCTATAGACGCTAGCAATGTATCACAAGGGTATTATTGTAGGCAATTATCTACTCTGAGGTATCACTAACGCGTGGCCAACCCTATCGTTGAGGAAAAAAAGGGTTATATGTCAATATAGCCCTTTTTAATTATTATTATAATGTACCCATTCATAATCCTAAATGCCTTAGTGCCGAAGCTGGAAAATTCATATTTTCCTACTTTTCAATTTATTTACCTAAACACGCCAAATTAAATAGGAGTATAAATATAATTCGCCATATACACAATAATAATAATTACATATTTAAGGTGCCGTTCACTCCAAATAATTCTGTTAACAATAAAACGCGTGTGTCATACTCACATTTTATTTATCTCGATATTAATGAAAAATCAAAACCGCAGAAAGAAAAATGGAAACAACCTACCCCTGGTGGGACTCGAACCCACAGTCCCCGGCTTAGGAGGCCGATGCCTTATCCATTAGGCCACAGGGGCTCGGTTTTCAAATGCTAAATTGTGTACCAGGTTGTAACATAATTTTGTGGTCAATATTTCCTTTGAAGACTACGGACGGACACCTGCAATATAAAGGAATCACTGACACTTATGATTACAGATTTCTAACACTCAGTACAATGCATCCTAAACAGTGGAGGCTTTACTGTCAGGCTGAGTAGGCTTAAGCTGAGGGCGATTGATTCAGGGGTAGCTTAACTGGGGACCTTTTTAGCTATCTAACAAATATTCATATTTGAATCGATTTTAATCAAATCTGTCAACTATAATTTTTTTAACATGTAAATATTATATTCCATCTTGTTTTGCAATATCTAGGAACTGACCAGTGCAGAGGTAAGCGTGGCAAAACACAGTCTATACTTAGGATATGTGTATATCCGCCACTGATCCGCCGCAGAAGCACAAAACAACACTACAACAAATATTTTACGTTACGTTGCTGTGATCTTGTCTTACATTCTTCTCCTTTCACTCCAGCATATATTATAGTCTGATGGTAAGCGGTAACCATAGCCTATATATGCTTGTAACACGAGATGTACGTGAGCGTTTTTTTGGGCAGTTTTACATGAAGTTAATTTAAAGTAGGCACCCCGAATAGGCTGTCTCAATTTTTATACATAAAAACTTAGTAACAGAATTCTGGGCAAGGTACTGTAGAAACAACCTATCAATTATTCACGAGATATGTACTATTAATTGTCGTTTTATTGATTGACTAATTAATAACAGAGTTCGAAGCCCTATAGTTGAGTAATTAAGCCTATGACCCGACTTAATAACGATGACAAGGAACATCGATTGAAAGTTGAAAGGACCTTATAATTTATACACTGTATAAGTTTTAATTGGAAACAAAAGCTATTTTGTCATTGACAATTACAGAGAATATATTTTTTTGAAGCGTAATTAAAAAAAAAATTACGCTCCGTGATTCTCAAATAGGATGTGACGACTAATGCATCTGTAGAAATAGCTAAGACACACAAATCTTTACTAGCACCTCGTCTAGACTGCCTGAAGGTACATAAATGATAATCCACCTTATTTTCACATCAATACCGTTCAATTTAGAATTATTAATAGCAAACTTTTCCGCATCCATAACACAACCAACCATACATGCAAATTCAGAACCATCAAGCAAACGTGTCTTGTTTTAAATTATGAAGTCTTATACACAGTGTTCAGTATTCGTGGCGGTGTGTGGGCAAATAATTACGTTCATATAGCAATGATGTAAAGGTTTTTGCTGACGTCATTGTATGCGGGGCTGACGTCATTAGGGGCTGTATACGGTAGATGCAAGCGTGCGATACTGAAGAGTGCTTAGTGTATAGTCGAGTGTGCTCTAAATGCTGCGCTACACAGCGCGGCTACAGTCAAAGTTACTGGATGAGAAAATTTCACTTCAGTCTTTGCCGGTTTTATCAGATTACTGGTTTTTCTTTATTTACAATTAAAATAAAATATAGCCTATGTTACTCAAAGAAAGCGGAGCGTTACATTAGTGGAAGATTTTAAGTCGGTTCAATAGTTCCAGAGATTGAGAAATATACATATTTTACCTCTTTATAGTATAAATCAAAAGAATATCTTACTGCAATGTCTATGCAAATGCTAAATACGAAACCTTGTGAATTTAAATGAATACTTCTGAACAAAGTAAAATCTGAAATATAATGCTCTAAAAATTCACGATGAATTTACTTTCAGCTTGGTAAGAAGAGTATCTCTGAAATTATCTAAACGGGGTTGGGTTGGGTGGGAATGGAAGGCAAGGTTATGATTCTAAATCTTCTAGCAAAGTGTTGAATGAGGGACATACGGTCCAATATTTTTCATTCTATTCGTTTTTATTGCAAACTTGCCCTCACTTCGTACGGGTCACTCTGTCTGGTACCTAGTGAAAACCTTATTAAAATCCGGTTCGTAGTTGAAAGATCTAAGCGTACATACGGCGGGAAGCGAATTTGTTTTCGAACGACGTGTTATAACACTTCTGCACAGTGTATCTAAGATTATATGGTAAGCTACAAATAGTGCCAAAACAAGTTCAAAAAATAATTTTGTCAGTTTAGGCCCTAATGCATGAAGGTCTAAATTGCCACCTGAATCAAAAGGTATAAAAAACTAGTCATTGGTGTCGATTCTGTTGTTAATTAATTAATTTGACAGGTCTAAAAGTCTTGCTACCACTTTCTCATGTGCGGGGTTAAATAAGGATGGCAATATTTTTAGACCTGTCAAATTAGTTAAGTTTAGTAATTTTGAACAGCAGAATTGGCACCACTGACCGTGTATAATGTTATTGAGAACTAAAATCACATTGCATAGCGTTCTGCGTTGCGTCAGTAAATCACTGATTTCTGGATAAATATATTATAGTCGCTCACTTGCAATAAAACTTAAGTTATTGAATGGGAAAATCCAATCCAAAATTAATTCTTGACTTACCTACTTACCTTCTTATAAATACTACATATAAAGTCCATGCTACGCGAGCAAATTAAAAAAGTAAAAATACATACCTTAAAAAGTTGACATAATTACGTAATGAATGCTAGATTTAACTCCTACTATCCTATCCTAATAGTGTAACGTTGATGAAGAAGAAGAATATTCAAAATGCATTTTTTTATATTTATTCCGCATAACTGTTCTGGCAGAACAGAACGTGAGTATACAATTTATTCTGGAATAACCAGTAGGAATAACACACAATTTCACCTGCTCCATGGTATTAGGAAATCAACTTTAATTAATACAATTCCCTTATTTGTGGAGGTACGTGTAACAATATACAGAATGTGAGCTTACGTCTAAATGTTTTACGCTCTTCCTTACGGTATGCTGTAAGCTGTAATTCATGAGCTCTTCGTGACTGATTGAGGCGTAGCCCAGCGTGTCACTCGATACTCGTTGGTACCGACGTTTTCAAACTCATAAATATCAATTAACGACCATTAGCTGCCGAGAACTCAATGAATACACTTGCTTATGTGACTTACCAATATTGTAAGACCTCCAACAGTCATACATTACTCTCTAAGCGACTAAGAATTGTGGGTCATATTGTATTTGCTGCATTCGCAATGTTTGCCTTGGACAGAGCCATCGTTCTTTATTCGCATCCATCTTTATAAGCTATTTATAGCGAAGCGACCTAATCCTTATTGAGGGATATTTTTAAGGTAATAAACGCATTCATAAGGTTTCTAAATGAGTGTGTTCCTGTTGATTTGTAAACTGTTTATCATTCAATTATATAAGTGTTTCTCAAACTTCTAAGGTGTACCGCTTCTCGAAATTCTTCATCTATTTATTTATAGAAATATGTAGGGAAATAAACAATAACGGCATACGTTGAGTTTGTGTAATTTTACATTTTGTTACTTAAAATAGTTACAACCGTCCACTGTTTTTTATAGTATTTAGCGCCCCCAAGTTTGAATCGCCCCCTCAGAACGCCCACTTGGGGGCAGTATCCACTTTGAGAGCCTATGAATTATAGATTGTATATCAACAAAATTCTACTCGATGAATTTCTCTCAAAATAAATTATTACATTCATGAGCGCATCAAACAAGATTTATTAAAATAACTTAGCCACGTCGATAGACTTAAACGTGGAGAACATTGCTCATGAATTTTAACTGCTTACCCTTTGCAACTAAAAAAACACCAAGCGATTATACAGGTACTCGACGGTGTTAGGCTGCAATCAGTAAAATTTATGATGTGTCATGTTCACCGGAGGATGGTTAATCTTAAAATGTTCCCGGGTTCCACATCTCGTGTTTATCGAGCTCGATTGATTCCCGGTCATTAGTCGTCAAAATGTATTCTAAGGGCCTCGGTATTTTGTCTAGATGACTTTTAATCATCGATACTGTTTAAAGTCTATCCATTGTTTCCCAGATTACCAAATTTGACTGCTTCACGATTATAGCACAGTTAGAATTTTTAGGCCCCATTAATTGAAAAAATCTTTAGAACAAAAGCTGTCTATTTTGGATAGGACAGTTGCTTCGTGTAATGTAATATCAGGTAGATAAATCAACTACATCTGGTGAGAACATCTAAGATTTAAGTGAATCTATCTCCAAAATTATCACTCGCCAGTTCATTATTTGCCCTTTAGTTAATTATGCCAATATATATGGAGAGACCGAAAGTCGTCAAAACGTACCAGAATATAAAATGAAAAGGACTAAAACACCTAAAATATACCGACCCAGACTAAACGACGGCTCGGTTAGACTGACAAATTGTTTGAAATTCCTTACGGCTGGGTTGATACATTGTAAGTCTTCACTAAGCGTTAAAAAACATATTTGAGGCGAGGAGTAGGTATCCTTTCGAGTTTCTTTTCTTCGAGCGCCACTAATGAGTTGACACGCGCATATTGCCAGTCTGAGACTTCACAACGCTAAACTAATTCAGGTAAGAAAAAACTATTATCGTCGTTGCAGAAAAGAACAAAATATGTATGTCAATTTTTTATTTGCTTTTTTGCCTGCATCCAAATCTACCTCTTGCCTACATCTTCAACAATTAGAGTATCAATTCAACTATATACCTGATCCACGTAGGCACTATGTTGGTTTTATAGTTGCGATGGCTATTATAAAATGTTCTACTAGTAATATTTGAAACAAGTCTGCGTTATTGTTTCTCAGTCATTTGACAGGGCCAATACACACAACACAAATATTGATTGAATATATAAAAAAACGAGCGCCTAGCCATGCACGCAACGCAATTTCATCTTGTGAGCACAACATCCAACACAATTCGTATAAGTAACACAAACAGAAACCGAGCGAAGGAAACGTGAATACTGTGACGTGACTAAAAGTTGTCGTAAATTACCCTACATAGAGTAATAAATGGCACTGGAATAATGGGAGAAGTAGGCGTAGCAGCTAATGGAAAACAATATTTTTATCGTGACTGCGAAAAACAACTTCCTTATCAGAAAGTGTCGACTTATCTATAGCCGGAATGTCCAATATTAGTTTTGTAACAGGTACATTTTGAGTTTTAATCGTATTAAGACTACGTTATGGTTGATTTTGGGAATTTAGGACGATATGTCCCAAGGCTGACGCTAATATTAAACGCATCATCTTGACACAAAGCAAGCCGTTTATTCTGTTTAAAGTTGTCTTGATTGATGCCGACGGTCTGGTTGCTAACTCACAAAATAAAAGTAATTCAATCTTCGAGGGCCGGGCGATAAATTAGGTACGCCGCTTGCCTGATCCCCGGGGCGGTTAATTTTCATTATAATTAATCATTGAAGCCTAATGTCTTCTGGTGTAACGTTGGCGATGGTCGTTGATGGAACGATCGCACTCCTCTTTACCCTCGTCAATATGATACCATCGCGATTGCAGCTATGCTAAATTATATATTAGGGTTGGTAACGCTCGAGTGATACCCCTGGTGTAGCACACATAGGCTACGGTAACCGTTTAGCAACAGGCAGGCCGTAAGCTTTTTTGCCACCTTAGTATATACATCACAGGATTTATTAACAGTACCAAATGTAATGTCACTTAATTAATACCAACCTGCAATTAAGATCTGTGATAGGATTTTGTCGGGTTATATTTATTTAATGCCAAAAATGAAGGGAAGATTAGATTTTAAAGTATTCATGTGACGTAATTTATTGCCGGGACCCTGAAACTCATAACGAGGCACATTAATTACGCTTCAAATAACTATCAAATCATTCATAACGAAAGATTTACCGGTCTTAATTAAGTTACCCATTTAAACATGGCGTGTATAAATACTTCGTTTAATAATTATTGTTTACTGCCTGAAATGTTTCTAATTATGATTACAGTAGGCTAAATCTATCTTCGAGAGAACTTAGGGCCTTGTTAAAGGATTTGAGAGATTTTAAATGGCAGTTTACAACCGTGTTTGTAATATATATATTCATTTCCATTTTAATAATTCTGAACATACTCGTAACTATCAAATTTCATGGTAAAATTTCAAGAAATATTGTTATTTAATTAATTCTCGAAGTCAGCCAGGATGTACAGCGAAAAGTATTCACAGTACAAGTAAGGATGGTTGCCCTTGGCTACTTGACCAGTGCAAAACGAGAAAATAAACCCGAGCTAAACGTGAGTGAGGGCAGCACTAGCCTAGGAGCGATCCAACTTGGTGCTAAATGTGCGGGGATTGAGGGAGGAGGGAAGCCGCGGGGGTGAAGGAGGGAAAGGGGCAGGGGAAGGGAGTGCAAAAGTGCAATATTTCAAGGTCGACGCGTCTCGACCACTTCGCCTATCGCAATGTAAAACTACTTGCAATACATACTTGCAAGGGTTTTTTTTTCAGACCTGTTTCGCCGGTCGATAAGCGGTATCCCGGCGATAAATTTGAAAATGGAACACTTGTCCTTATCCAACGATCAGGGTTTATTGATCTTAATTAATTTTATCTCTTGCAATATTCTTAATATTCCACTTTTGTTTATTTTTATCGTATTAAAAGTTCAAATCTTCTATAGAACATATTGTAATGTAATGTAACATGAACAGTTATGAAAGAACAATTTGATACAATGTAAGTAACATTCACACAGAGCGTAGCAAAACAACTGAATACGATATTATGTAAATATTATTATCTATTTTAATAGCACAATTTATGTATAGTGTATATAAATTTGTGGTTACGGTAAGCCTAGAGTATAACGGGTAACTTAATATCGTCTTGAATTCAACTCGATAAGACTTCCTAACAATAATAAAGTGAGAAACCTTTTAAAGAAAGTACTAAATTAAAAGCTGTGTTTATTATTTTACTCCCAACATTTCTAAGAAAATAAAACAAAGCACTATCTATCTCGAAACAGAATATTTTTAAGTATCGAGGTATCAAAATTCAAAATACACTTAAAATATTTAAAAGATATCGTTTCGTCTTTTGTTTTCGGAGCGGCATAGAATAACAGCATTCAAATGACAGACTGTCACAAACCATTGTACCCTTTGTCTTTTCCATTGTGTTTTATAAAATAAAAACGTATCGAATTGGTAATCCCCTTCTTTCGAAGTCGGCTAAAATTCAATGTAAGTAATTTGTTATTGAGCCCTGAGATCTGAAATATACTTTAGAGAACAACGACAAACACTAAAAAAACACTTTTTTTTATATAGCACTAAGATGGTACACAAGCATAAGTCCCACCTGATGGTAAGCAGTCCCCGAAGCATATAGCCGCTAGCAATACCAATACCTCTTCGCCCTACCTCTCTTTTTTTAGCTCATGGTGTGATTAATCACTGTGCTTAAGCATAGAAAAACTCATTGGCACAGGCCGATATTTGAACCTGCGCCCATCAGATGACAGGCCGTTGCTTCAACCACAAGGCTACCACGGCTTAGCTTACGCACTTAGTAAAAAGCTGTTGTTTTGACATTACAAACAGACACTTCAATTTATTTTACTGTATAGACGAAGGTACTCGTATAGCTTGCTGCCTCTGAGAAATTTCCATTCCTATTGTTCTATTTAAAGAAAACTTCTTTATATACATTGCTTTTAATTAAGAAACCAATAATTTGCTCGATCGAATTAAACCCAGAACCTCAATTACCGTTAAGCTCCTTTTGCGAAACAAATAAGAATAGGGCCGCTATTCTTAGTATCATCAATAGCTCTGCTATATAAAGCTTATATGTGCAAAAAGCTTCCTATATACTACAGTATATAAGAACAAGCACTTTATAGAAGAGGTCTTGTACATGCCAACCTGGAGGGGAAACGTGGTACTAGATACAAGATAAGGTGCCAAGTACCACTACGCGCATGTCTGTGATATTAATTTGTACAGAAAATCAACCTACAAGTGTGTCGATAGATTCTGATGATTTTAAAGTTATTTAGCCTAATATAGTGCAGAATATTATTAGCAAAAAAGTTTTAATCGCAACAATCCTATCCAACGCATAAACAGTATCTCTTAAAAATATTATTAAAGATAATATAAGTACTAATTCTGTTGCACGAAATCATTAAACTATACTAATTTGACAGGACTTAAATTATTGCCATCCTTATTTAACCCTGCACATCAGAAAGGGATAGCAAGAACTTTTAGTCCTGTAAAATTATTATGATTAGGTGATAATTTTTTCAATATAATTGATACCATTGTAACGTAGCAGTAACGGTTAGTTAGACTTATGGAATAGGTATTAGTTTTGCCCGCGGCTTCGCTCACGTGGTCTAGATAAAGATAGTCTATGTCCTTCCCCAGGTTAGAATCTATCGCATTGCCAAATTTCATTACGATCCGTTCAGTCGTTAAGACGTGAAAAGCAAACAAACAAACGAACAAACAGAGCTACTTTCACACTTATAATATTAGTATGGATAAGCTTCATGCAAACTATTAGCTAGTGCAGGAGATGATGTAGGCTTTGAAAAATAGCCCTAAACATGCAAATGTCGTATCCGATGGAATTAATTAAGACTGCGATGTCGAAGCCAATCTATTCACAGATCTTAGTTACGTTTATTTGGAATGCTAGCAGAAATGCCAATGTGCTTACGAGAAGGATTTAACGTCAAAAATAGATGTCTCAATTTACATTGGGTAGTTATGGAAATCTATACACAAGGAGATAAGCTATAAATTAAAAGTGCTATAGTTAATATAAATTAAACAAAACAAAGATAAGAAAATGTCCTCGAGTTTACAAACTTCATTATTTTTCGCTCGGAAAAGCTCTACACTACATCTCTGAAGATCTTCGCCAAGTGATTAATTAAATAGTTTCTGAAAGGCCCTTATAAAACTATTAATTATGAAGATCTGCGATTAGATGACCTTTATTAATTTACACCGTTCTTTTTTAATTCGAAATTAATTAATAACAACTCGGAAGCAAATAAAATTACCAGGACTGATCACCATAACAGTCGCGTCAGTGGGTGAAATACAATGGTAATATAAACAAAATACATACTATTCCAATATAAGAGAGATCCGTGTATTAATCAATTTTTTAAGCAATATAGTTATAATAAAAATATTAAAAAGCAAATAGGTTTGCTAGACTAAAATTTATGTTCCAAAATTATTCGGATAAGTTAATAATGTATAAATTCCTTTGCTTAATTAATTCATGTCACGTCCCACATAAAATATACTTATGAATATTTAAACGGGCCCGTCAATTGATCCCTGGAATTAACAAATCTTTTAAGAGTAACACATTAAGATCTTAGCAGTGAAAATCTCTGGATTAACAAGATACATTTGCAACGGAAGCTGAAATTTAAGATTACGTGTGCTAATAAAAAAATGATTTATCATTTTAAAATTCCGAGCAGACAACGAGACCAGAACAAATAATCCGGCAACGCGGAAAACTGATGCTTCACATATACCAACCTACATGTGTACGCGGATACCAGATGCAAATGAACTGTATTATAAACAAACGCGTAGCTCTGTGGCTCAATAACCCTCGCATCGTGATGTCACGGCATTATTTTATCTAATCCCATATTATTATCTAATACCCGATAGAACGAGTTCAAGGTTGGTCGCGCTGAAAGTGCGGTTTCCTCGCGAGTCGCGTCCCAAGCGCCCTTTGCGCTTTTGTCAATACTGGCGAGTGCAGCGCCGCCTACCGCCCGCCGCCAGTACTGCCTCGGACTCGAGTGCGCACGCTCCATGTCCCACGACCTAGCCGCATTTGTATTACTTTTACTATTCCTCCTCAAAACAAACCCACCAAATTTATTTAATTTCCCCTGAAACTATTGTAAATCCCTCCCCTACCTCCAGTCTCACGCGGTGCCACTACATAAGTTAACCTAAAACAGCGCTACGATTACGTCAATAGGAGTTGGTTTTCACCCCTCTGTGAGCTTCATTCTGGACTGTTATTGTTTATCATTACGTTATAAACAGAGATTTAATCCAACAGTGGCGCAAACTAGGACGGGCCGTGGAGTATTTTAGACGGTAAGTGGTGGAAAATGTTTAGAGTTATGATAATCTATGGTCTGTCCGGATGATGCGACATTATCTAGGCAACGTGAGCGTTCGTGAGCAGTTACTTTCGCTTGGCAACCTGGCTCAGGAATGACGACAATCTCTAAAATAAACTGAGATTCTTAAC
This sequence comes from Falcaria lacertinaria, assembly GCA_951449985.1. Taxonomy (NCBI): domain Eukaryota; kingdom Metazoa; phylum Arthropoda; class Insecta; order Lepidoptera; family Drepanidae; genus Falcaria; species Falcaria lacertinaria. The sequence continues at coordinate 8,261,596 of OX602111.1, read as the reverse complement.
GCACCGTTTCGACGCTAGCCCACATATGTTTAGTTGTTCATAACTGCGCATGCCGATTGTTTAGTGTTTATGTTAAGCCAAATGCATTAAGCATAAATACAGAACTGACGAATATAGTTTAATGGTACATAGAAGCGAATGGGGTATTTCTTACTCATGCTAACCCATTCTATAGTAAATACAGTTGCAACTGAGTCTTATTTATGGGACCAAATATTTTTTCAACAAAGAATCCTCAAAGTGGTATGGTAAAGCGTTGGCTATATTGAAGTGGAACTTTTGATTGTTTCACCAAATGGAACCTACTAGTGCCCTATACAATACGATTAATACTGAAGGTGATTTACGATAATGTTTCCTCGTGTACACTGTTTAATGAAATACCTGAATTCAATTCTTATAACCTAAAGAAGCAGTCGGATTCGATTTGGTATCGACCTTAACAAAGCTTAGGATAAGGCCAGGGCGATTAATAATGAGCTCAAAAATTAATATTAAACTGAATAGATTGAAAGGTTTCTAATCATGCACAGCAAAGTACGTGGAACATAAGTCGTAACCTAACACAATATGAATATGGGTCACATGCAAATATTTATTCTACAATTTAACCTGAATATTTAAAATAGTTCCAGAATAATTAGCTTAAACTATTCATAGGGGCTGTGAGAGCACTTAATAGATTGAAAACGATTTTTTCATAATATAACCGTCGCGTGGTGCCTATGCGCATACCATTAATAGTTCTGCACACACTATTTACAATCCTTTTTGTCCCAATAAACTACCTACGTCGTCGTAGTTTTGCATAATGCAATTCTTTTGTACGTTCCCTTCGTGAGAATATGGGTTAAGTTCACGGGCATCGGATGCAGTTATTGTGTTTGTCCAATGAGTGCTAGGTCTTTCATCTGGCATACATAACTGAGGGTAGATCTATAAAACCGGTGGCGGTGTATTGAACCACAATTTGACGCCATAAGAGTATTCAGGCATTGTAATGGTTGAGGTCTAGTTCCGACAAAGCTAGGTGAGTATTTACTAGTTTTTTGTGGCTATTCGAAGTTCGAACAGTCACCTGTTTTTTATGACCTGGCTTCGCATAGGAACTAATACTGCGTACAAATAATTTGTTTTGGATTTCAATAGCTCATCGTCCATTGAGGTTATGCTAAACACTTTCGCTGAAGGTATTTTATTTTAAATACTATTTTTTAACCAATTGAACAAAGCTTTGTTATGTCAACGACCGCACTGATAGAGGTTATTGCTTAGAATTTATATGTATTGAGCGACAAAATGTATGACTTTCGACCTAAATGTTTGTAAGCAACTTGGACTGATATCGACATAATTAATTACGTTTAAATCCCGTACTAAGCACGATTTATTTTAATCCTGGAATAAAAAAACTATAGTAGGTTTGGATTGAAGTGGTACTCTTGGTTTAACCTTTCGAACAGTACTTAGTCGTTACAAATCAATTTCTTTAATGTCGTTAGGCACAATATATATAACACACACGGACTAGAAAAGCTGTGTCCGATAGTTTGAGTGCGTACCATACCATCCTACTGAGGTTGCCAATTTAATATCTTTGGTAAAAGCTAATGTTCTGTCTGAAAATGAAGAAAGCCTGATAACTGAATTAACTCATGCAGTAAATTTTCCTTAAAAAATAGTTTTGATGGATATATGACATCGGAATTTTGTGCCAGCCAAAACGAACGCTGTCCCAACAATATTAAAGATAAGGTTAGGTTCTCAGATAAAAAAAAAACACGTCGTCTCTTGGTTGTTCGCAAAGTTCGTTTTGAGGTTAAGCTCATAATAATATTTTACTTAGGTTAAATAATAGGTAATCACAAAAACCCCCTTTCCATGCCCAGAGTTCATTGTAACGACCGCGTAGAATACAAAACGTGTGCAATTAAAATATTCAATTTTATCGCTTTATTTACGAGCCAAAGCACATACACTTCTTTACAGATTGTGCGATTGCGCTTCGAAAGACTTGGGAATACTGATTAACGTGTATAAAATACATTCCATTTATCCTTATCTCTAAGAACGATCCTCCTGTTTTAACTATATGTTAATGGCAGGCTAGTTGTCGTAAAACATCATTTATAGTTTATTATGCGCCTCACCTTGGGGTTTATTCATATCGGATATCGAGCTTTTGTAAACTTTGTAAACAATATTACTACTTATAAAAATAGTTATAGGCTGAACACGTTAAGTGCTTTATCAAATATAGGGGCCCGCCCCGGCTTCGCACGGGTACACGTCAACACGTTATCAAATATTTTGGATACCCGAGCGAATAGATAGCCTATGTTATTCAGTGATAATCTAGCTTTATAACGGTGAAAGAATTTTTGAAATCGGTCCAGTAGTTTCGGAGCCTATTCAATACAAACCCACGAAAATACAAAAATACAAATCTTTCCTCTTTATAATATTAGTATAGATATAGAAGTATAGATGTAATTTAACTTTGAAAACATCAGTAAAATGGTATTAATATATATAGGTAGCATTTAAAGAAGCAATCTGCTATCAAGTGACTTTCTATTAGGAGGAACTGCATTGCCGTTAAATATCGTTTATCGATTATCTTCCAATCGAATTAACATTGATTCAACCGACTTCACAAAGAGGAAGAGTTTAGTTTCTTCTCAATTCGTCATCATTAGTACCACAAATTTTTGGTCCTATTTACTTAATTTTAGCCGGGACAACTCTTTTTTTTTATTTGTGCTTAATCTGATTTATATTCGAAAACCTTCGCACCCAACTACGAAACTACTTAATACCCACAATTTATTTGTTACATAAAAAAACTTGCACTTGCCTTGGAGACAAATGTTTATTTTTATAAGCTGTATAATGGAGCTGACCATAACCACTTATTTATGACATAAAAATAAAATACCATCAGTGACACTATATAAAGTTTCTTAAAATACTTTGTATGTTAATAATGGTTAATGTACGGACTTGAAATAAATTATAGAATATATTTTCGTACAGTATTTCGCTTAGCAACAAATTGGTAGGTTACAATAATAAAAAAAGCAGAACGTGAGTGAAGACCTTGTAGTTTCTCTCGCTCTATCTGTTGCTATAGCGACAATTACCATATTGAATGTCTCAACAACATCAGTGTTTTTGGTACTAGTAAATCATATGAGTGTCTTTAATCAAATCCCGGTATGTGCCTCATTTTTTTTATACATGTAGGCCAAGGCCTAGTTTCGTTTTATTAGCCGTAGATGTGTGAGTATTATTGTGTATATATTGCAAGGCGTAGTTTAAACCAGCGTCACTGCGTTGTTCGCAGAGATCCATCTGCGTTTTTTTTATCAGATAATGATTTTCGTGCTTATCAAAAATTTTAAACGGTGGCCAAGCTACAATTGAACCCAATAGAAGGTACTAATTTCGAGATCCAGTTTTTTTTACTGGTACGCGGTAATGTCGCGGGAATGGCTAGTTTACCTGGCTAATATTAACATGGGTATTTTGATGTTCAATAAACAGTTACCGTCACCGTAACTCCAACGTAATATTGTGTATCAAAGCGCCACCTACTGGGTCTAGACCCTGTATTATATCTAGATATAGCTAAGAATCATAGAGAAGACGCCATAATCAAAAGAAAAAAAGTATCTAAATAGAAGTAGAAGCTTTAAAAACGAACACCCACACTGAAATTGTATATATAAAGATGACTGAAACTGGTTTGCAAAATTGATAACCATTTAGTAGTTCATTCTTAGACTGTATTTAGTTAGCAGTTTATAATGAAACTGAGATCGAATTAGTCTAAAACTAGCCAGACGGTATCTTAATTAATTAATTAGTCTCCGAAGTTCTAAATTCCAAGTTTTACTTTCTCTCGCTCAGAATTTTTCTTTTTAATTATTTATATATGTTTACGACCTATGAATATGTTGTACCCGACTACAGCGAAGCCAAAAGGAAGTATGTATGTTTTTATTTACGTATGATCCTCCGTAGCGCCTATATTCGTCCGATTTTGATTCAATCGTGGTGCTCGAAGGGTGGTAGTGTCCGATTAAGCTGAAATTTGGTTTACACGTTTGGTTACTATTGGAAGGCACGATTACCTTAATGTCGTCATGCTTAATCCAATATGGCGGATGTCACATGGAGATTTGTCATTTCCACGGTAACCTCCATGATATTGGTATCAAATGATAGGGCTTGTTTTAAAAAATATTCTTTCTTATACCAAGGTGGCAAACAAACACACAGTCCACTTTGTGGTTAGCGGCTGTAGTTTACAGACGCTTGCGACATCAGGGGTACGACACATGCGTGTTGCCCTATAACAAATCTTTGCATTCGTGTCACGTTTTCCCTTATACAAAATCATCGGTTCTTCTCAGATGGCTTTTTTATCCGAACCGGTGGTAATTTCCTTCATAATTACCTTATTAGGGCCTAAACTGAATAAATGTTTTATTTTTATTTTGATACAAATTTTATTAATCTAATACTTGGTACGTCGTACAACGGCAAAAACGAGCGAACAAAGACGATCATACAAAGGTTTCACCACAAGTCACTCACAATGCAAAACCGCTTATAATAATAGCTAACACACAAATGCCAATTACTTTGATCGGAATTGTTGACGATTATCAAAGGAAAGGAATTCGATAGTTCAAGGCTCCCGTATTCCGGTCAGTTGAATTTCAAGCCTGAAGGTTCCTGTTGCCTTTAGACTAAGCTTTAGACTTTCTAGATAGTTTGTCTTAGTTATAGCTTCCATGTATCAAAAATACGTGTACCGATAGATATACTTTTTTGCATATACAACCGTGATTTTATACATAAAGTATCTAGTTACAAATTTCTTTAGGACCACATTATTTTAGACTAATTCTGGTATACCTCACTATTAAAGACTAAATTACCTAAGTATTATAATAATACTGATATACCTAAATTTTTGGACTGATGAGCAATATGGATTATTGGAAACCCGAAAATTACCCGCAAATTTAAAGAAACTTACATACAGATAAGGTTACACCTCATTATGAATTTTACGACAGCCTCCATTCAATAACGTATCCATTTGCTTCCATATTATTAAAGCCTAACATTTTAAAATTGAGGCTTTGGTTATAAAATCAAAAATTTGATGGGATCGAGATAAGGTTCGAAGCCCCCGTGCCAATTAATTACAGGATATGCGCGGAACTTTGTAAAGAAACAGAATACCGATTCCACAGAACGAGTTCTGAGTGGTAAGAGAAGGCAACTTATTGGGATGGTATAAAACTCTAAATCCACCTCAAGTATTATTATGTCATTCTTCTATGATTGAAGTAAATACGTCAAGGCATATAAATGCAACAAAAAAAATATTCGATTTTATACAATTAATTCTCTTCTCTTAATCGTTATTCGATGAATTATAGGGCCTAAAACATATCTAAAAAATCTTAAATAATCCGAAGGACCAGATAAAAATGTACAAATCTACTTAAAAACGTAAAATCGTCTTAAGGGCAATAAAAATAATAATAAGGGCAATAAAAAAAACCGATATTCCTCAAAGTATCTCGCAGCCCGATCTAATACACTGACTGTCCAATCAATAAATTCGGGCGCGGCCCTGATTAATTCTGGTGACAAATATCTTCCAATAAAGCACCTACGCCGCTATCAATCTCTTGTGAATAACGTAATTGGATTCCGTGGTCGGTGCCATCATCAAGGTCAGAGAAAGTGTTGATTACTAGTCTGCTCGGAACTTGTTATGAACAGAGTCCTCTTGAGACAAGCCGCAAACGCTACGTAAATTCAAGAGCATATCATAAAGGCATCAGATGAGATGGAAACGGTTTGTGAAGGGAACTATTCCCTGATAGCTTTTTCATGTAATTAGTGGATGCTATATACAATGTTGCCCCAAGTCTGATACTTCCCGTTAAATGACTTGCGAAGGTCAGATGGCAGTTGCTTCGTGTACAATGTTGCTTCGTGTGACAGGCACGCAGCCGCATCGAGTAAGCTCCTGATTGACAAAGCTAGCGATGTGTGGGAAGAACGCCAGTGTGTGTCAATTAATTTGCATAATCTTGACGTTGAACTAAATATTTAAGTTAACAGGAAATATTCAGGACTTTCTACAAGAAATGAAGTCTAAAGCAAGTTAAAATTTAGCGACAAATTATGCGATGCCACATATTTTTTGAAACATGATTTTCGAGCCGTACGTTTGATGATGAATGAGAAATATCAATTTTGTGACGTCCGCCATATCGGATTGAAAATGACGACTTTTAGGTAAGAGTCATTATCTCCAAAACCAAGCGTCATCAAATCTCGTCTTGTGCATCAAATTTAGAGTTGAAACTAAATAAAAGCTAGGAGATGTAACCATTTAATCTCAATCTTGATAGACTTTCGTTAGGGTTAAAATAAGATGTACCCGGATAGGTCTAAACATAACCTCATTTTAAAGAATCTTCTGCCGTCGATCTATTTTTTTAGTCGGCTTCCGCTAGTAACTTGTTAAAATATTAGTTTTAAGAAATAGAACCTTTAGTATTGGTATTTTTGATGTTGAACAAATGTGTTGAAAAATAAGTGTACTGGATCGATGCGATGATTGATACATGATTTCTAGTAGAATAGGAATTCGATTGTCAATAACAGTTTTATCTATAGCATTTAAACCACTTGCTGTTTGCCCAACAGCGCCATTATCTATATGTAAGCATGTATTTGTTATCTAAGCTCATGCAATACTGAAATCTTTGTTCATACATCTCTGAAAAATACTTTTATTGCCTTACTCTATGTCATAAATATGACAAACTCAATCGTATCGTCACGTATAAACGTGCCTTCGTGCGCACGAAACAGTCCTTATTTTTAATAATATCAACTGACTTTATTAATTAACACTCCTAAACACTATGTAAGGCGAAGGCTCCAGTTAACACGTGCAGAGGCATCGACCGCTCCAGCTAAATAAAATTAATGTATTCCTTTCAAACTTGCCACCATTGTGAGACAATTATATATTGGCACAAAAAATCATTTTAGATGTCCTCTAACTTGCTTTCAAGGTTATATACCGGGTGTATTGATACTAAAACAATGTGGCTTGCGTCAACTGCAAAGCAAGAGGCGAGACGTGATTTAGCTTTGTAATTGTAGATTTGACTTTTACACGTCCTGATGAAAAAAATAATTACCTACATGCAACTGAGGAACAAATCAACTTGAGTTTTTAATAATAGTTAGGCTAAATCGTTATTCGACTCGCCGACAACAATTCTAAAAATAATGTGCGGATGCTCCGCTGAATTTAGACAGAGATGATGCTCCTTCTTAGTTTCGCGTTGAATTATGCAGTTGCAAACGCTATTCTATAGCCATATTAGATTCCATCAAATACTATTTCGGAAGAATGTGATTCTAACACTTTTCTATAATAATTCCTCCCAAAGCAACAGCCTTCTCTCAAACATATTTTTTGCTCACAACTGTACAACAATCACCATGATTCTTTAGATTTTGTTATTTCTCTTTGTGGTTTCAATACTTCCAAATAAAGGTGAGGGATCATTAGGTTTATAAAAAAAAACATCAACCGGTCAATGCACCGAAAGGTTTCGAAACCTTGAGGTTTTGTCCGAACCATCTGAAATCAAAGGTACGTCTCAATTTGATCCGGCGCGTTGTTGCATTGCATTTCAAGATATCTCTCTTCGTTCCTGAACTGTGAAATGGATGAGCATTTAAAATTGGATTTATTGGTCGTAAACAAGACAAGGTTTAATTTGTAGACGCGTTTCATTGAAGGCCTGCAGAAAGAATTTGGGGTTACAAGGTCTTTGAGAGGTCGCGGTTTTAATACGTGCTTAATGGCTGTAACGTTTTGATTTTATGATTGCTTGCCAATCAAATTACATGGCTTGTTGATATCTTGGCTTATAGTTTAAAATTTGCTCTGTTTTTACTGCGTGTTAGGATTCCTAATGAAAAAAAATGCGCTATTGTAATTCAGTTGTTACTTATCGCTGTCGTTGAAAATATCTGAATTAAAATTCATCATTTGGTCAATTATAAGGATAATTATAAGGAACCCAGAACTTAGATTCCTACAATTTTAAGTTGTTTTAGTTCATCATGTAAAGTGAGAATAAACATGAGCATTCAAATTAATTAAAATTAAGCAAGGAAGACAGTAATTCAACATTATTAAGAGAGGTAGGGCGAATACGGATCTCCCGTGGGTTTTCCCATTAAAATTGGAGCCGCCCGACAGGGGACTGTACCTCCACCTTACAGAAAACACAACACTACATCAAAGTAAACACTACTTTGATGTAGTGTTGTTTCTGCTTTAAGTAAGGTTGCCAGTGCTCCACAAAGATATAAGGCTGCGCTAGTAGTAAGAAATGCTGCTAGCACAGTGAGTCCTCATCAACAGGGTTGGAAACTCGTTAGTGATATCCCTGGTATTGCTAGAGGCTATAGGCAACGGTGACTGCTTACCATCAGATGGGCCGTATGCGTGCGGGTCACCGTAACGGTATAAAAAAATTAAAAAGTTCACCAATCGCCAGCCCTGATGATTCTGTTGGCGTCCATCAGTCATCGGCCCCAACTTCCGGTTACGTTCCATAGTTCAATGCCTCGCTAGATAAATTCGCCTCCCGACATGACCTTCAAATCATTGGCGCATAGACGCACGTCCGACACCAAGACACCTAATTATTACGCGAATACGTATTGAAGCGAGTACCAACGCTTGTTACATGAGAATGATCATGCCATGTTCACGCACCGACACAGCATTGAGGAGGTAGTTTTTGCGGTCCTTTATGCTATTGTTTTTTTCTCATTTAAACGACCGCAAAATCCATTGGTAGTCTACGATTATTGGGCAGATCTAATCCATGTTAGTTATTGCTGGTTTTCTTTTGCATAATTTCATGTTTTATTTTGTGACAAAGCTTTTGGTTATTCTCTGACGCTGCCATTCGTTCGGGTTATGATAAGAATTGCAGTAGTGCATCTAAGAAATGAGCACTTTGCTTCACACAGGGGTAATTGTAATTTGGCATCTTCAGTCTCTGAAATTATTATTACTGCTAATGTAGTAAGTAAGTTGGAAATGATGTATCGTATACCTTTTTTTTTATTACAAATAGAACGTGATAGCTCGCTATATAGAAATAATCTATACTTACTTTATAAAGAGGTCGAATTGTTTGTTTGTATGTATAGGATAAGGGACTACTAAAATGTATATTTTAAAACGTATTTCAAAATGAAAAGCTACACTATATTTTATCTTAACGCTAAGTGCTAGAATTTTTCTCCGCTAACAAATTAACAGATTACCGATCGATAACAGCATACCGAATGACACACAAAATGCTTATATGTAAGTATGAATGTTTATCTAGAACGGGATAAACATCTATCATGTTCAGAAATGTCACAAGATGTTCAAAGTTTTGTTGATAGATGGCCAAAATATTCATTCCTATATTTTCTTATTACCCAGCTATTTATAGCTATGTTAATTGGAATTTCACGGCACTACATTTAATTAAAGCCCTAACGTACCTCCGTATTTATCATACTTTCACCCTGCGCGAAGGAGAGATCACATGGGTTGTTCCCAGAGGTTCAAAACCCATTGTTCTCGAAAAAATTACATTCTCTCATTTCACAGGAGTTACAAAAGATTCATTCAGGGATTCGCATGGGGCTGTAAAATTATATTTACCTAAGAATTGTAGGTACATATTGAACATTTTCCATTTTATTCCGGCATTACTTTGTCAACCATAATCAACCAATTCAAATATAAATGGAATGATCGAAATAATAAGAAACTGATGGAGTGCTCATTCAGTCTTAAGGATAACCGCAATACGAACATTTTAATACCAACAAATAAACCTGTTATTCTAATGGCTTGGAAGTATTATTGCGGATCAATAATCATTTCATTGTCGATATGATATCACTCTATTATTAAAAGGACTCGCTCAAAATGTGATGAAGATATTATATTATATTTTATAGGTGCAAATAGATAAAACATGCAAATACTACAATCATTTCGTCTTATTGAATGAACTTCTAATAAGCAAGGAAATCAATACATAATTTCCTTGTATATTAGAATATAATATGCTATGACATACCTACCTAACATTGAATTATTTGTGATAAGTCCTTTCAATTTCACTGTCAATTCCGACAGTGGAACGCCTTCTCGTATTTATTGTCTACTTTGTCAGAGACAATTCAATTTATACTCAATTGTTTACTTTTTCTGGTCGAATCCCAGCCATCAGATTTGGACAAACTCGTCCCCTCTATATCTGTGTCGGTGTGCTAAATTTTCAATTCTAGACGTCTCGTTTATCTCGAATAAATTATTTTTTATCGCTCCAGTCGTTGCAGTGCAGCAGGCGCTGCCGATCATTGGTTTGACATTCAGACAGACTAGCTAACTCATTGCATCTCTATACTGTAACAACTGCAGGTCCTCAGCTCTTTGCCATTCAAGTTTAGACTCAACCCACAAACACGTAGAGTATGTTTTAGTGCGTTATATAGCTGATGTAGATTGCATTCGATAGCCGAGCGTAGCAATCCATAATGACCGTGCATTTTGTACTCAAGGGCATGGATATGTTGACCGGATCGTTTCTGAAAGACTTATTCGCTGTTGTTAGTCGGGCGTTAAGATTTCGCGGTCGACGCTATTATTTGCCTCATCATCTTCGCAAATCATTTTGTGAAGAAGGGAATAGAGTTAATTTTTAAAAAGGTACCTTAAAAAGTGAAAAGCTAATTTAAAAAGAAAAACATTTTATTAAGTTCGTCAAAACTATAGTTATTTTTGTAGAAATAACTTATTATATTTGTCATCTTTGTAAAGATTTTTAAAACTAATTTAACACTTTAAATAAATCACTGTATAAGCCTTAACAGTTAAAACTAATAAAACCCATTAATAAAAAGAGAGAAATAAAACATCTCCGATAAACAAAAAAAAATGAAATGATAACTTTAATTATAATTACAAACTTGTGGGTTAAAAACGCGAATTTGTATGCACTAACTATGTGGTCTTTTGTTCCAGGTCTGTGTTAGACCGCGACGAAATCCGAGTGAATCGATATACAATTACGAATGTTATAAATTATATAAACACATATATATATGTTGTATGTGCTAACATTTATTGCATCGTAAGCATAATACAACAATAGTTAATTTGTGATCGTGGCGGTGGAGTGTGTGGAAAGTGGAGAATTATCCGGCTACGAAAAGAAACTCCGGGCTCGGCCCGGATAGGTGAGTGAAGCAGATTATTGTCAATTTAGTTTTAGTCCCTATTTCAAAATTTGGTTAATTTGTTTCATCTTATCTTAATACATATTTAGTTTATTTGTTCGATTAGAAGGATTGGTAGTTCTTCTAGACTAAATATCTTTACAGATTCTCCGCGATAGCTAAACCTTACTTACAGCCCTCATTCTCAACACATTATAAATGAAACTAAGTGCTCTGACTACGGTCAAGACCTCTCGTTATCTGACTAATAAATTGATAGTTACTAAAGATGCCACTATTCTCGTAAGCAATAGTAATAACCATTACACGCACTATCTAAGTGCTTAAAGTAATATTATGCAGTCGGCTGCTGGGTTACAGACAGCCTAATAGTTACGCAAATAACTTTTAAAGTCTTAAAAGTGTCAAAAACTTTGAAGTAGAGGTTTTTGGTATCATTGCCTGCTCTCCTACACAAATACCATTAATAATTCACGAGAATTTTATTTATAGATAAATGTCTCTATTCACAACGTACTTCATCGCGTTCCTTATGATTATTATCTTATCGAGTTACAGTATTTACAGAGTTTATTAGATTATGGTCTATCTCGTTGAATTAGCAAATTAATATAAAAGTAAAATTGTAAACGTACAATTTTAATTAAGGAAATCCGGGAGGCGGTGTACTTGAAACTCAGGTGTGATTAATTAGCCACTTGGTTCACGTACGCACTATCTCGGTTCGTTATCTAGACTTGGAAGGAACGACACGATTTAGTTGGATTCAATCAGTTGAAAAAATACTGCTTTGCATATTACCAGTCCCGACTCCTCTTATTCTAGAGGAAAAGTCTATAATACAAGCTTAACTATCTATTAATGTAAGTGCCTAATCATTCTTAATCTACGTGGTTATGTTATATGTAGACTGTTTTTTCTTCAGCCGAACGATCATCAAGATGGTTATTACTATTATTCTTTGGATGAAAAAGTTCATGGAACAATAATAGTCATGTCATATAACTTTCAATCCTGTTTGGGTCTCTGCTCAGCTATAGGACTCCTTGTGTCTTGATCTCCATACATTTACTTTACAAACAAAATAACTACATTTATAAAAATTCGCCATACAGTGTAATGTTGGCTAAATAGAGACTGAAATTCATGGCATGTGTAACTTTGATGCCAAATGTCAAAATTACTACGTCACTAGGCCGTGCGGTGCGAGCGACAGGTACTTTTCACCTTAATAGATTTTAGAATGTTTGGTTTGTGACTTCAATATAGTTTATTTTTATATTGATGTATTGGAGAAAACATGTGATTTAAAGAATCACATAGCCGAGCGAATTGAATCTACAACCTCTAACAAATAAACCAATCGCATAGCAACCAGACCAACAGGATCATAAACAAACAAAACGCATATAGCGATCAAAAAAATACAGCTTAATTTACTCTTGGGATGTGAAACAGCAAAAACAGACAATGTTTCGGGTTAATTAAATATTCGCGGATTGTTTAAAAACTGTCAATCAAACCCGTCTCATTCAGTATTGTGAGTTTGTATTGTTAACGTAACATATTGTTGTGTGTTTAGTTGAACATAACATGAGTGTAATAAGCAGCGAGACAGTGACATTATAAAGAGGACAGATTTGTATTTTTGTGTGTATGTTTGTATTGAATAGGCTCCAAAACTACTAGACCGATTTAAAAAATTCTTTCACCGTTAGAAAGCTACATTATCACTGAGTAATATAAGCTATATATTTTACTAGCTGTCCGCCCCGGCTTCGCACGGGTAGTCAAAATATTTGATAAATGTCTACCCGTGCGAAGCCGGGGCGGGTCACTAATCAAAACTACTAGACCGATTTAAAAAATTCTTTCACCGTTAGAAAGCTACATTATCACTGAGTAATATAAGCTATATATTTTACTAGCTGTCCGCCCCGGCTTCGCACGGGTAGTCAAAATATTTGATAAATGTCTACCCGTGCGAAGCCGGGGCGGGTCACTAATATAAATATAAAAGCTATACCAGTGGTATCACTAACGTGTATCCTTCTGAATGACTCATTGTGGTCGCAGCACTTGTTTCCTATCTGCCAGTTCGGTGTATCGTCGAGAAAATCTGGTAAATCTAGAAACTAAATTAAATTATTTCAATAATTTAGAAGTATTATACCCGAATAGCAGGCTGTGTCTACGCGAGCCAAGTCTCGGGTAATCGCTAGTTATACATGAACTATTTCAAGGATAAAAGTGTATGTATTTGTAGGTATATGTATTTGTTATTCCAGCATCAAGGCTGCACCGCGGAGATCTCGCATAAAAGTAGAGGAATTATGTCGAGGTCGCCGTGAAACGAGAAATTTACAGAGTAAGCGTACACTACAATTTTATTCAGTGCTTGTAATGTGTATATTCTCCGATTTGCATTTGTTTAGGTTATGCATTCGTTTTATTATATGAGTATTAGCTGCCCGCCCCGGCTTCGCACGGGTGGACAAAATATTTGATAAATGTCTATATGCTCCGATTTAACTGGACCGATGTCTTTTTTTTTTAGGGCGATGAATAATAAAAGTTGTCCGATTCTCAGACCTACCCAATATGCACACAAAATTTCATGAGAATAGGTCAAGTCGTTTCGGAGGAGTTTAACTACAAACACCGCGACACGAGAATTTTATACATAGGATGTAATGCTTCCTAACGTCACCAGCAAAATTTGTTTTGGGAGCTGATGAAAATTCACAATTTTGTCGACACGTCTTTCAATGATGCCTTATATGTTTCATGCCTTTCGATGCATCATTATTCGCCACATGGCAGCTATCGCGTGTTCTGAGCCAGTCAGTCATTGATAATATTGTTGCATAACGCGGGTACAAGTTTTCGCGTGCGACGTTCAGCCTTGCCATCGTTATCACTGGCTTCCCGGGCCGATGTCTGCATGACCTTTGTACTCGCTCGGAAACTGGGTCGTCGGCATCTGACCTTTTTGTTTGCATTGCAGAGCGGATTGAAAAAGATAAACGATCTAGCCCGAACGCAGTCGGAGACGCACGAAGCTATTTCGGGTGCACCCGGACTGCATGAGGCAAGTACATACATCAACAATTTATCAACATTGTTTTATGTAGGTTATCCATCAGTCAGTTCCGACAAGAGCTCTCCATATTTATTTTCACTCGGTCGAGCGTTCATTACGATGAATTATTGTAATCATTGTCAACTCCAAATAGTTTGGAATTTTGACACAATTATATAATTGAGTGGAGTTGTTGTGAGTGGAGAGAAATTGTTATTTGCTCCAACCGTCTAAAATTCAGCTTGACAAACATAGTCTCAGAAGTTTTGTGCTACGAATTGTAGCGTAATGTAGACGTTTCAGCCTCTTAAGTTTATCGTAACCATAAAAGGCAAATTTACGGCCTACCTGGTGGTAAGCGGTCACTGTAGCCTATGGACGCTTGCAACACTAGGGGTATCACTCGCCCGTTGCCGCAAAATTAAGGGCCATTATTGTTTCAAAGAGATTGGTGGCGTCTGCAATTGGCGACAGCTTTCAATTACGACGGCGAGGACAAGCTGTTATCCCACGGGACAATATCGCTGTTAACGAGAACTATATACGAACGATCTACCTATGTAAACATCTATTTTATGTACTTCCGACTTGATACAGTAATAAGTAAAACCAGTCGCTTTGTCTCTGTCTGTTTGTTACCACTAACGACTGTAAGGCCGAAAGAATATTGATGAATTAAGGTATAGAGGTGTTTCAAAACTCGGAAAAGGTCATACAATTATTGTTCATTCAACAAGAGCATGCCACTTATGCTGAGGGCCAAATGATAAATGCACAATGGATACAAAATAAATCAAAAATCCAAATCACTGATTAAGTAGGTACTTACCTGAACATTCTTCAGGTGGTTTTCTATAACACGTCCGATGATAAGTATTTTTCAAAATGTTTTATACACGTTATTTTGTACGCATAAATCAATAACTCTTGTTGGGATTGATTTTGTACCTGTATCAATCAACGTCACTCCACGCTTGAAAAACAACCCTAATGTTACTATGACCTTTTCCAGTGACCTCTCATGGCAATGACGGAGATTGAAGGTCAATGGTTGTCTTAGCCAGTGGTGTAGAAGGAGTCATAATGTGTTTTCGTTAGTCGCTAATTGAGTTACTCGTGGAAGCAATTACAGAGATTCTCAACTGTTTACCTTTTAGGCTTTGCTCTCCTCTTAATTACTTACATAATTATGTTATTTTAGGATTAAAAGCGTTAAATTTTCCACCACCAACATCGCTAAATCTCAATAAGAATCTAACCTAAAATAAATAAATATAGCAAGTAGGTTCTTTGTTAGCGCCACTAATGAGCTCACACGTTCATATAGCTAGTTCTGATTGTATGAAAATTCAAACCATAAAAAAAAATTGGATAAACAGTGTATATGGAAATATAGAAGTTAGAAACACGAAACTTAGTCGGCAGTTGAGCTTCTTATTATAAATAATGATAACTTGAGGAACGATATTCTCAGCATTTTATGCCAAAAAGTAATAATTTTAAGTGAATGACGTCATAGGTATATAATTGGTTGGTCTGCCTATTACCTGGGTCTGTTTTATTCAGGGTTTTTTAATCTCAAATCGATAGATTGTATAAATGTATTTTTATTGATTTGACAGTTATTCATTGATTACCATTTAATATCAGCCGAATCAATCAAAATTGTTTAGAATAAATAAGGATTTACTAGTCACATTAGCCCCGCTGTGTTTGCACCCAAGGTTAATTTAAGTTAAATACAATAAGTATATCATATTAGCATTTATCTAATAATCTATGTGATGAAAACGAGCTTTCGAAATTGTTTACTCACCACCTGTCACATGCTCTAAAATCCTGACCTAGAAAAGCAAAATCGACTATCTTCTGCGACGAATAAAAATAGTTAGTAAACACACAACAATATTTTAAGCCCCGTTTACACACTTCATGATGACGCAGTTATCGACCGATTGTAGTTGGAATTGGCTCATTCGTTGACCAGTGACGCGGATCTGGAAGCGGGAGTGACCCAGTTCCCCTGACACAGCCCCGACCTCAACACACCTGCGTCTATCTATTGACATTGGATCTATAATTCACTTGTGGTGTGTGGTACACCGCTGCGAGGAACTGTTGTTAACCCCCGACAAAAAACGAGGGGTGTTGTAGCTGCTCAACGGATGAACCGATTTTGATTTAGTTTTTTTTGTTTGTTGCAGATTGATTTTGTGTCAAACATACATTTTCAAAGATAAGTTTTTAAATGTATATGGTGTTTATTCTCTAGAAGTTACAAGTTTGCATCAATCAATGAGTTTTGTTTTTTTTTAAATGGAAGGATTTCGTTATACTTGTACGTAGTATATTATCTACTCTGAGGTTATACTAAATGATATTTTCTTAAAATAGGGCCGTGAAATAGAGCGGAGACCTTGTGGTATGAAGCGTAGTCTGCTATTCTAGCGACGCAAGTTCAAATCCCACCGTTCTGTATCAGATTTTCTAACTTTAGTGCAGTGATATTCAGACTACGTGCTTTAAGGTGAAGCAAAACATCGTGAGGAAACCTGCACACGTCTGAGAAGAAATTCATTGACGTATGTAAATAGTGTCTAAGAGACGACGACAGATACAACATCTGTCACGTTGGCACCAAATTCTCTTCGGTGGAAAATGGGTGTAGTAACACCTCTGCCAAGCTCTTTTGGGACCCTTATGGGAAGGCGTGAAGATATATTCTGATTTATTTAAAAGGCCCGGTGAAGTTCTACCTATTGAAGATAACTAATCTTTTATATGTTCCGATTCCTCTATGATTATACTAAGTAGGTAGTATGTTCTCGATATTTTCACTGTTGTCACTTTTACGTCTTTTATTAGCGTCTCTTTATTTGTTCTCCTTCCGTCCAACAAACAACTGCTAAAGAACACTCCATGCCATAACCAATGGCACTCAATGCAAAAGGTTAATGGAAAAGGCAAAATTTTATCGGATATAATAACGATATAAACAGCTGTTTCTTCTTCGAAACAGAAGCAATATAAAAATTATGTCATTAAAATTCAAGCTCTGTACATAACCCTCCTTACTATAAAATTGTATACCGACATCAAAGTATTCGAAAAGCGTTCAAGTATAAGTATGTTATATTCAGATGAAGAGACATTGCTCTTTGCACGTGTATCAACATTAATTTCAACTTCATACTACTCAAGGGATCTTGTTTAGCAATTTTCCGACTCGTAAGCCCGGCAATGTTCGATTTCGTTGTACATAATTATGATTATGATTAAGTAAATTCGTAATTACAATTTCGCTTCTGATATAAATCTAATCTAAGACGAAACGTAATTACGCTCATCCAAATTCTTCCCAAAAAATCCAATTCGTTTTGAATATTGATGGCATTCCATCTTGGCCAGTGAATAGGGCTTTTAGGATTTTCTTGAATCAATGCTGCTGATTATGATTGATAACGATGATTTTTCTCTAATGTACGTAAATCATATTTTCAGTTTCGTGTACGATACACTCATGTGAGGCTCAGAGCCAAAAAAAAAATTGGAGCACCAAAGTGAAGCCGGTTAAAACTTCCCCATGCAGTGTACCAAAACACAATTACTCGCACACACCTGCAACGAATACAAAGAAACTACGCCTTGTCTACGCACTACACTACACGTTTACAAACTGACGTCACTTCGTTGTTATATCTATCTTTTTATTTTTTAATTTATCTGATATATCAGGACACTCAAATCTAAGCTGAATAGATTCCCGAATGGATATAGAATTACCATTTAGTTTGACGGTCGGTATCCAATGGGATGAAACGAGTCGTGAAATATGGAAAAATTTACTTGTTATCCAAATGTGAAAATATAGAAAATATTGCCTCAAATATCAATTTTATTACAAATAAACGACGCGTAAATAGGGACAACATCTGTTAAATAGAATGGTGAAATGGTCTATTTCAGGCATCTTTTCTTCGCAATATGAAAAGACGTCTGATTTTGATATTTATACTTATTCGATATTTGCACAAGGTATCAAAAGGAAGTATTTTATTATAAGTATTACCTTTGAGCACTTAAAGCCAAATTTAAGTATATATTTTTTTGTATTGAGCTTTCCTATCCTGCTATCCCCTAAGTTATTTAGAATGTACATTTTTAGGAAATTTAGATCACTTTAATATTGGTTTTTAATTGTTCTTATAATTAGATATTTTATTATTTAACAAGTATAACTCGTGTCGTATCGTTTGCAACCTAATGTAGTGGTAGAACAATGTATGTATCATCACTCAACCCCGGCTCTCATGTTACAGGGTCGCTTAGTTTGAGAGCCACAGAAATACCCTTATGTTTTGTCTTATTGTATGACCAATTATTGTATATTAATAAGCTAATTATAATTGGCATAAAGTTTCAGCTTAATTCTTCTATTTGCTTTGAGTATGTGATGAGGTATCTTTCCTATAAATGTACAAGCTAGGCTTACGTGTCCAGTAATCAAAGTAGCGTTGAAAAAAGAGAATCATATAGTATTTTCGGACACAAATGACTCGACTTATTTTAAAGCGTCCAAAACTGAAACTGATGAGGCTGAAACATTTTGTGCCAAATATAGCTGGGTATGGAATAAAAAATACACGTCGCTTTTTTGTGTTCGGCCATTAGTCGGACAGCCTATGAAGATCCCAGATATGCTTTAGCCTAACCCCCGGCAATTTTGTCACTTCATGCGCTGTGACATTTACGGATGACCGCTTTCCGCCCACCCCCGACCGTCCGAATCGCTCCACTGCTCCTACTAGATTCGGATATCCGTTATAATTCGATACATAATGGTGCCGAATCTGTTGTACGAAATCATTAAACTAAACTAATTTGACAGGTCTAAAAGTATTGTCATCCTTATTTCACCCCGCACATGAGAAAGGGATGGCAAGACATTTAGACCTGTCAAATTAGGCTAAGTAATTTAGAACAACAGAATTGGCTTCAATATCAAATTCGAATTAAATGTTTTTAATCGACAATATGTTACGTCTATTATAATACCTAACTTCGGTTCCATATAATCTCGTCACACCATTACGTGGATTCTGTAGAATATTATTTCCAGATTATTAAAATAGAATAAAATTGAGTCGAAAAATGACAATTGGTTAATACTAATTTCTTCACAAACAGATGAAAATTTCTCATTAATTTGATATCTTTAACAAGGCGTCGAATGTTCGCTTTTAAGTCTGATAGGTATCATAGTATGAAGATTACTGCAGCGCCCAATCTCTGCTGCATAATGAGAGTATACGTGTTCCTTAGGTTGTCTATTTTGCGTCAAAAATAACATGTCTCGTCGCAGAGAACGCGTCGCCTCTACGTTCACTAAGTCCTTGGGTAAAATTCGCGTGACTCACTAGTCTATTTCTTATTTTCTAAGAATATATTTAAAAGTGCATATAGTGTGCGTCAGAATGGCAGTTAATGGTGGTTAAGGGCGATGACCCGATGATCTTGTCCACTGTAAGTGCGTATAGGTAGGCTTGCTCGCCACGAAGGATATAACTGATGAATATTTTAACGTAACTTCTGGCGTTGTATTTCCTTTAACATAGATATGCATGACAATCTTAAAAGCAGTTTCATTTCAAATTTAAGATTAACTTTTCTTTTTGTTATCTTATGCTCCAATACCATGGTAACTGGAGTGAGTCATCACACAAAGACATGACTTCATTTTAATTATACTGAAGAAGAAACGAACATAAAATGGGTAGTGCATATGAATATTATCATCATGGCAATGAACACGCGCGCAGTGCACTTTAACTGAAGGTCAATAGCAAATGTTACTGGTCGTAATTACAGTAAAGTACGGTTATCGTCCTTATCATCTACAATTAACCGGTTTGCACCGGTTTTAATTATAACGTGTTTCAAAGAATAGGACTTAAACTCATATTAATTTCATTTTTATTAGCAGTTAATATCACAGTAATTTGTAGTTGATTTGGTTTCATACGAGTTCATGTTCATGCTGGAAGTTGTCCCTAAATTAAAGCTTTAGACCAAAGGTACCTATACTTTTCAATTTTTTACTGCAACCAGAATACCCCTTGTTGCTACATTGTTACCATATTCGCAAAACTCGTAATAAATGTGAAGATTTGATCTAACGATGTTTTTTTTGTTTTTCACCATAGAAATTAGATACATTTTCGTGGACCCCCACATACAACTTGTGAACATCCCCATTTATTTTTCACGCCAACGTAGACCTCCATCTAGACTCCCGTGGACCCCTGGGGGTCCACATGGACCACTTTGGGAATCACTGCTTTAGACCTAAAATATATCGGTAATTTACAAGGTATTTTGGTAAATTGATTAAACAATTATTAATATCCATCCCATCCCATCCTATCATCGCAGGCAAAATTTGTATAGTCAGTTAATCACTATACACTTTTTATTATCTTTACCGTCTGTATTTTATCACTAAATTATAATAATCCACACCCACGTGTCCATGAGACTTATGCTAAAGCCTAAAGCCTTAATTAAAAATGTATCCTGGACATTGTTTGCATTAAGTAACGAGAAATATTAAGAATAAACCAACTAGGTTGTGAACAAGAACAATGAAGTCAAATTAATCCCAAGCTTCAGAAGTATTGGGATTATTCGGGATATTATCTCTCTTTTCTCTCTCCTGGGTGCGTAAATCCGCCAATTCATTCGCAGTATCCATTCCATGTTTACGGTTCACGATACAATGATGATAATCACTAAGTATGGCTCAAAACTACGGTTTTTTGTTAGAATTATATTAAGGAATTTCCGTACATTATTTGTTAATTGCATCTGAAATTATGAAGCAGATATCGAATTTCAGTTGAATATAATAACGACAGCACATCGTGCCTACGTTCTTAACGTGGCACGGCAGCAAAAAGCTGGTAGGTATTCCACACTTACATGGCAACATGTCACGTTACCATCAGAAATACCAAATTGCCTATGTCGGTTTGTGTTGGATTTCTGTTACGGATACGTTTATTCAACCAATGATGTACTGTTTTCTTTTTTTTGTCTAGGGGAAAACCATCAAAAGGTACCCGCCTAAAACTTTGTCAACACTGAATGTTTTAATCAAAAACACAATATTACAATGAAAACTTCTGCCTAAAACAAAGATAACAGGATAAGCGCAGCAATTACGTAGGTAATTGTGATGTAGATCACATTAACAATAAAATATGAAGCTAATCAACTTACAGCCACAATCTAGAAGGAAACCATGTTGTTGGAACTGTCGCGGTCTGATGCAAGATTATTTGCATTCCCGTCTGCTTTCGTAATTACAATCCTTGAAACTTTGAGGAGCAAGTTCTAGACTAGTCGTACATTACTGCTTTAACTTATAACATTTGTGGCTTATCCAATTTGATGCCACTTTATAGTAGGTAGTTATTTTAATTAAAAGCAAATTTTCTTTCATGACTATCCTAACTAGAGAGCTTTCCTTTTGTGTTTTGAGGGTGAAAGAGTGACCGTGAAATGGACTAATCCTTATAAGGTAGTGGCCTTATTTCTACTCTACTGTGATCTGTTCGAATACTTCTCAAACATTTCAAGTTTTACGTTACAATTGGTTGTACGTAGTATACTATCTACCCTGAGGCGTTAGTGTGTTACTTTATAGCTCAGAGTAGATAGTATACCGCTTTATAGATACTGTTTCTATGGTAACCACAACCAATTCTTCGTGGTACACGAATCTGAGCTCTATTTGTTAGACAATACAGTTCTGTTTACTTTCTAGTTTTAGTGTAGAATGTTTTCATAGTTCATAACTCTTGATAACTTTGGCCACCGTGGTCGCTAACTATACGTTTACACAATACAAAACAAGTATAAAGTTTCTCTTCCAAGCCAGTTGAGCTACTTAACATGTCTCCATACAGCTGTCGCTCTTTACTTATTTACTTAGTATGCTCCTATGAGTTGCTTTCAAGGCAAAAATGCGCTTTATTTAGCTATAAGATTATCAAGAAAAAACTAAATGATTATATATTTTTCCAATGTGAGATGGCAAATTACAGAAAAATTGCTGGTTTAGACATTTCACTAATCAAAACAGTTGCTAATACTGTTTGTCACAAAATACGGATATTAACATTACTGTTAAAATTAAGTCATGTGACTTAAATTAATGGTTTTTATACTATAAAATTAATAATATAATATTAGGTCCTTACATATGAAATTGGCGTTTTTCGTACTGGCCACTTTAATCACGAATTTCTCCTCTTTGGTAAGGAATTCCAAATTCAAATTTGTACAGCTATAGACTCATGTATTTGTGCTTCGATGATCGTCATTCATTTGTTTTTTTTCTTCTGTTTTTTTCTGTTTGCGTCACTCATTTTACAAAATGGAAAACCTTAAATATCGCATTATTTACGAGTACGAGTTCCGCCGTGGCACTAGTGCTGCGGAAACAACTCGAAGGGTGAATGATGTGTATGGCGGTCGTGTTGCAAAAGAAAACACAGTTCGTTTTTGGTTCCAACGTTTTCGTTCTGGAAATTTCGACCTGCAGAACAAGCCCCGTGGACGGCCTGAGACTCAAGTTGATAATGAAGAGTTGAAGGCTATTGTGGAAGCGGATCCATCGCAAACCACGTCCGAGTTAGCTGCAGGCTGCAATGTTAGTGATAAAACTGTTTTAATTCACTTGAAGCAAATTGGGAAGATTAAAAAGCTTGAAAGGTGGGTACCTCACGAATTGACTGAAACAAACCGGCAAACGCGCGTCGACTGCTGCGTTACATTACTAAACCGGCACAATAATGAAGGTATTTTAAACCGAATCATTACCTGTGATGAAAAATGGGTTCTTTACGATAATCGGAAGCGCTCAGCGCAATGGTTAGATCCTGGCCAGCCAGCCAAATCCTGCCCCAAGCGAAAATTAACCCCAAAAAAGTTACTTGTAAGCGTTTGGTGGACTAGTGCCGGTATTGTTCATTACAGTTTTTTCAAATCTGGCCAGACTATTACGGCTGATGTCTATTGTCAGGAATTGCAAACCATGATGGAAAAGCTAGCGGCTAAACAACCTAGGCTGGTCAATCGCTCCACGCCACTGCTGCTTCACGACAACGCTAGACCACACACTGCGCTACAGACGGCTACTAAATTAGAAGAGCTTCAATTGGAAAGTCTAAGACATCCTCCGTACTCCCCGGACCTTGCTCCAACAGATTACCATTTTTTTCGAAATTTGGATAACTTCTTGCAAGGGAAAAAATTCAACTCCGATGGGGCAGTCCAAATCGCCTTCAAAGATTTTATTGATTCCCGTCCGACTGGTTTTTTTAGTAAAGGGATCAATGAACTACCTATGAGATGGCAAAAGTGCATAGAAAATAATGGTTCATACTTTGATTAATTAAATATATTATATTAAAAAATATTCGACTTTTTGTTCCTCCCATACAAAACGCCAATTTCATATGTAAGGACCTAATATTATAAAGAGGAAAGATTTGTATTTGTGTGTGTGTGTATTGAATAGGCTCCGGAACTACTGGACCGATTCAAAAATTTATTTTACTGTTAAAAAGCTACATTATCACTGAGTAACATAGGCTATATATTATATTAAAACGCGGGCGAAGTCGTGGAGAAACAGATAAGGGTATATCCTAAGGACGATTTTATACTTTGAACGAGCCTGGAATTCCCATTCTTATCCTTCAAGATGATTTCTGCACCATCAGCGCTGTAGCCATTTTACATCGAGAAGGAATGTTAATTTATATATGGTTAGTATGTTTTGCATCCTGGTTATTTTAACTATTATCTCTTTATATCTAGTAGTTATTGATCGCCATGATTTCATAAAATCACAAATCTTACTCTTAAACTTATTTTAAGTGTAATATGTTTACTTAAATGTAATCGACATGAATATGTTTACTGGAAATCGTTTCTAACGAGACGTTTCTAACATGAAGACCGGGAATTTAATTACTAGAATTTCAGTAGCTTTACATGGATTTTATACATTCACTAAAATTGAGACTTTACGTGATTTTTTGTTCATTAAACGGAACGGTTAGTTAGTAGCGGGTTAACTAAGTTCTAGCTAACGTCTAACTTAACTTTGTAACTAGACAGTGGTGGTGAAGTTAGCCCGTAGGTACACTTATGTAATCCCGCGCTGGAACTAAAAGCGTACAAAACAAAGAGCCATTTAATTTAATAATAACTTTTTTTCGCTTTCACGTTTGGAGAATTTTACAAAATTGAACCATCACTTACACAGAACAAAAAGAGACTTCAAACGAAGAAAATATTACTATTTTTGCTATGAATTTTTAGGGCGTATTGCCCGTCAGAACTGCTCCAAATATGAGATTCTGTTAAAGCTTGACTCGCTTGGGTTAAATCTCCAGGTCATGCCATGCTTACCGGATTATTCTCAGCAAAAAACTACCTTTCCAATCCGGTGGTAGATTCTAACTATTTTATAGTAGTTATTTGTAAAGTCTAGTCAAATAAAGATGATTTTTAGTTTGAGTTTGAACAAAAGCTTTCAAGCAATAAATATTTTTTTATTTTTTTAGGTTGGAAGGATATTTCAAATAATAAAGATTTGTTGATATTTTTATACCTACTCTGGCCTACACTTAAATAACTTCATACGTCGCCTTGCAAGTCACCTCGAAATTTATATTTTTCTATAAGTATATCTTTTATATACTACTTCACTTGTCATATCGTTTGTGATATATTGGTTCGGGATTTAGATATAACTTGTTTTTGAGAATTCGTAACTATAATTTCACCGCTGAAGCAGCCGTGATTTTGCAAGTGAGTTTTTCAGATTAGCACGGCTGACCTTAAACAAAATGTTTCCGGTAATTGATACTCAAAGACGTAGAAATTAAGAAAAGATAATTGTATTCTTTTAATTTGTATTTGAAATATACAACACTGTATTATAAAGATTAACGATAAGAAACTCAGTAATAATGTATAAGAGCTCAAGTTTGTTGGGAAGATAAGCTAGTGAGTTGTAAAATTAAGTTTTCTCATAAGTTGAGAAATATGACAAGCCATTAGTATACCTCTTTACTTTGTAAACGTCGAAATATATGTTAAGCAATCCCCCGTCTTCGTTCGGGTAGCACTTAGCTTCAAGCAAAGTATGATCTGTGGTGTTTAAAATTTCCAGCTATATAACAATAGCAGTCCAAAAACCTTGCTCGTGAATCAGTCTTCTTGGTCAAAACCGAATTAAAATTGTAACAGTAGTTTTCGACATTAGCGCAAGTATGCGCCGGCTTCACTTACGTAGAAATAGGACAAAGCAATGTTGAGACAAAATAAAAATCTATGATTCCCAGGGATGTATTTATTTTATCGGTTTTTTAGTTTCAGTGATTACCCCAAACATATTTCAGCTCAAATATATCAAATACGAAAATCATAGGTGTATAATGTGTGTTATAAATTTGGATAGTTGGGCCTGAATATTCAATTTCAGAACCGCGTGACAACGATTTGGGCAAGTGGTTTATTTATTTTATTTTTTATATGAGATTAGTTTTTTTTTCTTTTAGTTTTAGCTTGTCCCATATATATTACCTATTGTACCATAATTTCAGAATACTTACACACTGACTTTATGTCCTAAGATCTATCTATATATATAAAAACGAGTCCTTATTTCCCTCGGTCACGGCATCCGTGAACGGCTAGACCGATTTCGCTAATTCTTTTTTTGTGTTTTTTATTGTCAGAAGGTTCTAATGAACTGGAAAATTTAAAAAAAAAAAACTAAACATTTTTAATTTCGGTATATCCAAAGGTCCTTTTTTCTATAGTGTTTTTGACGTATGAATTCACAGCGAAGACAGTACGTCTGTCGGGAAAGCTAGTATGTATAAACTCTGCTGAAATTACAGTTACAGTTTATATGAACGAGCGTAGTAATTTTATCATCGTTATACGTCAGACAGACGTACTCCGTACTGGTTATACGTACGTACCGTACTTTATTATAACCCCCGGTTACTGCACAAGTTGCACTGGATTATTTTAATGAATAGCCCGCTTTGTTCTCCGCTCAGTAAAGGATTATTTGAATAAGAAAGTAGAACTTTCGCTGCGCCATGACTCCTATTTTCTTTGATAATTGAATTGGATGGATGAACATTATTTTAAAATGAAATCCTTCATAATATACTAGTCTGTTCATTCTCTATTTATCTTAATAGCAAGCAGCATACCTACCATTAAGGGATATTGCGTATTCTTAGGAATCTAGTCATACAATTTAAAAACGAAATAAAAACAAGGTAACGAGCTCTCAAAGCATAAAAAAAGGTATACGATTGATTCTCGAAAATTTAAGACAAGTTTGATAACAGCAAAATGGCACAGAGATCTTCCATACTGACATTAGTTATAATACGCAGTATATATCCGATCTGAGGTTATAATTTTTATTGTAAAATTGAGCGACAGTTCTTTTCGCTTAGTAGATAATATTCAAGGTGGCTTTCGGACCCGTGTTTACTTTTTTTTTACTTTTAATTTACGCAATGGTTATGCTTATGAATTATAATCAGTAGCTTTTAAGTTATTTAATAACGATGTAATGGAATGTCATACAAATTTTAACAAATCTTTATATATAGAAATGAATCCCTATTTTATTTCCCTTGGTCACGGCATCACGCTAGGCCGATTTCACAAAATTCTTTTTTTTTGTATTTGTTATTAGTCAGTAGAAGGTTTTTATGTAAATAAAATTTGAATTAAAAAAGGACATTTGCTCTATGGTTTATATGTCATATGAAGTCATAGCTAAGCCAGGACAACGTCTGTCGGGACAGCTAGTAGGTCAAAATTTCGGAGACAATAATAAGCCTGCTAATTATTATTCACTCGCTAGTACACAGTAGTTAGAAATGTCCTTAACATTTTCTAAGCTTCGCTAACCTTACTGCGACGAGAATAATAAATAGCCCCTTTGAAACAAATTAGAATGTATCTTAAAAGGAGACGTGGTCGCTTTGAAGGTATATTGAGATGTAATAAACTGAATAAGATTGCAAACTTATGACGGAAGTTTAACTCGCAGTAATATGATGAGATCACATGTTTTGATTTGTCCACAAACGATAATTCCGCGAAAACTATCCTATAGAACGTATCTGTAAGTTCGGCAATTTAATCCCACAGGATAGTGGATTGTTGCTCTTGTCGTTTGCATCTAATGAGTCCAGATAAGAGGAAACACGTTGACTTCTCTAGGGAGGCACATTAAATAGTGGTTCTAGAGGATCCGCTTCGGTCCGTTGACACGCAATACTTCCGAAAGGGAGCTATGACGTGAAACTTCTATACGAAAACCTCCTACACGAGCGAAACCGAGGCTGAAATCTAAGGAATTCAGGGGTGATGTTGATTTTGAAGTTGCGGGAACTTTATTACTTCTATATTTCTTGCTGTTTCTCCGCGACTTCGCCAGCGTATCAACATAATATATAACCTGTGTTAGTAAGTGATAATGTAGCTTACTGACGGTGAAAGAATTTTTGAAATCGGTCTATTAGTTTCAGAGCCTATTCAACACACATACACAAAAATACAAATATTTTCTCTTTATAATATTAGTATAGATTGATTCCGTTTACCAAAAGCTTGTTGTTTTACATCTCATACGAATACGTATCTAATAATGTATTCAGTAACAGTATTAACTATCTATACAATTAAACAGTTCTATAGTGACACATAACACGAACTCATTAAACGAATAGTCTTTTCTGTTAAGTTAAACAAACAATAAACATGATTCATCACTAGAAAACTTTAGTCAATTTTCTGAAACAATTCAACGTAATTAAGGTCACAACTAGTGTGCTGATTATAAGACCTTATTATGTAAGGTCAGGGTTGAAACCTTTGTTCCTTGCCCGTCGACGTGGTATACATTGCTTTAAGATATACATTTTTATCCTTCGACTCTAAGAAAAGCTTAGAAGTGATTCTGCTCAAGGCTATCCGCCTCAGACTGATAAAACTCTTTCAACCAACGCATGTACTTTATACATTGTGGTTACCGCACAAACTCCAATTTATTTTATGACTGCCAAAGCGTAGTTTAAAACGAATGATGGATGCGTTTAATAAGGGCCCCGGATTGCAGCCCGTTACTTATTCACATTTATAGACCGGTTCAACGTCTCGTTCATCAAATGGAATTTAATATTTGCGCTTTAAATAATCTGGAATATCACGAGCGTAGTGCGTTATGGAACGCTGAATTGGTGCGCCGTGTACGCGCATATGCAATTTACGAGCAGTTCTTGTATAAGATTATCTGACATAAAAATGAAGCGGCTATTATAATATTTTTTAATACTACGAAGATGGCAAACAGGCGCACCGCTTACCGCCTAATTATAATTATATTGTTGGTACATTATCATTAATTGCCTACTACAAACATGACGAAGCTTGCACTGTCCATTACAGAAAACATATGTATATATAAAAAATGAATCCCTATTTCCCTTGGTCACGACATCACGTACGAATAGCTTGACCGATTTAGATAATTCTCTTTTTGTGTTTGTTATTGTCAAGAGAATTAAAACAAAACCGGAACATTTTTAATTTCGGGATAAACTAATGGTCCTTTTTCTATGGTGTATTTGACATATGCATTCCTATTTAAGACAGGACAACGTCAGTCGGGACAGCTAGTCATCATTATATAAAAGATTGTCCAGGCTGGGATCGGACCTACGAATTATATCACTAACCCCTAAACTAATGTGGTAGTCAAAGCTAAGCGTTTAACGGAATCCACGAACTTTGATTAAGTAGTGCCTACATACTCTGTTATAAACAATTTCTCAGTTTCTCCCATGCTACTCAGCAATTACCACTCAACAGAAAGACAGCTACGCAGTGACAGCCCTGGCGTATTGTTTACCACCAGTCGGAGCATGCTTATTAGTATAAACGTAACGATCAATTAGTAATATTTTGTAAGAAAATGTATATATAAATTTTCCTCAAATATTAGTGGGAATTATTTGGCAGCATTGCTTAAAATTTTGAGAAAGACATGAAATTGTAAGTCTTAAAGAACAGACGTCAGGTACACTGAAAAGAAAATATTTTGGGCAAGTATCAATTTATTTGCGTACATAGTGGTAGCAGTAAATATCTCCTGTGTGCCAGTAATGAACGCCGGATGTAAATGTCAGAAAGGCAATTTCTCATGTTTTTCTGCTGTCTACGGACAGACGTGACGAACAATTTTATTTACGACGTCATATTTTCGTGGTCACTAAACCTACGCCAAGTACTGAGTGGTTTGTTAAATTATAATTTTTCTTGACTGACGTAAAATTTAATACGCCAGTCAATCTTCCTCTTGACGCATTCCAACAGTAAAAATGATAAGCTGTTTGTTGGATATTT
The DNA here is from genome assembly GCA_951449985.1 of Falcaria lacertinaria. NCBI lineage: Eukaryota > Metazoa > Arthropoda > Insecta > Lepidoptera > Drepanidae > Falcaria > Falcaria lacertinaria. The sequence continues at coordinate 8,231,613 of OX602111.1, read as the reverse complement.
ACCATAGATAAAAAACTAATATAGGAAACTATTTACGGTTACTGTGGAGGGATTATGATGAATTTTCAGGGACAGATTGTATTTTGAGGAAGATTTTAAACAATCTACAACCAAAATTTATTCTGCGTGAACCAAGTCACAGAGCAGCACGTTAGTTTCGTATAAAATATTATTCCTTATTCGGAACACATCCGACAATTTTTTGCCAAACACTTAAATGAAAGGGAAGCCGGATAAGAATATTAGGCACACAGGTAACTTACAAATCTATGAATTCTAGCACGTGTCTATACACATAAACTTACCTCTTTATCACAATGGGATATTATAACAATATCTGAATTACACGAATAATGAGAAATTATTTCAAAGGTAGGAAGACCAACAAATTCTTTGAGAGCAATGTTGTTACAATAAAGGTTGTTCGTGTTAGAAGTAAATCATATAATCAACAATTTTCCTATTGTTATGTTACATAAGTATTCTGCCCGCAACTTGCTTTACGTCAAATTGAAATCATATTTCTTCTAAATATTTATCTTAGAATGATCCCGCTGGATTAACAATGTTCTTACGCAAGATGAAAGCTGATTTCCATTCGCGTTTTCAGGACCAAATTGCATCAAAATTGGCTCATCGGTTATGCCGTGAATTACTAACGAAGAAATGTGCCATCTGAAAGACTTACAGTTCGACATATGGAGTAACTTACATATCAGATTTAATTAAAAAAAAAGTATGGGGCGAGCAATTCACAAAATCGCAAGCATTTTAGTTGTATTCTTGAATTATCGACAACATACTACACCTAATTTCATTACAGACAGTAGCAACCTCGGCGTCAACCAACGCCGTTACAGGGCATAAAAAAGGCAATCCCCATTTAATTAAAAACTCAGCGCCCGAAACGTCTGAAAAGTCCGTATCATGTTCCAACAGCGCGGCCAAATAAGCTGTAAATATTACAAAGAACAAAACACTTATTTACAACGACTTTACTCTTGGCGAATGTCAGACGAAAATCAAATAACATCAAAGAGTCGTGTTATGTATCGTGATGAATTACTGAGCGGTACACGCGCCATCGCTGTGCAGATTACATCGAGTCAGCCGCACATCCGCCGTGCGCCCTTCTGCGTCCTCCGCAAACGGACCACAGTTTAAACAACCACGTATTGTTGCTATGGTCATACTGGAAAGTGAGTTCGACCAAAGTTCTTCTTCTTTCTGTTTGTGGCATCCAGTCCACACATTATCGATAGCACAGTCCAATGAAGTGTGATAGTAAAGTCAGTGGACACACATTACTTCGCATTATGATAATACCGTATTCCCTATGACTTTACCCGCGTAGCAATGGATATAAAATAGGTCGAACATTGGTTTTCCATTGGATTTGCTCCAATCCGTTCTTAGTGTCTATGATAGAGGGATAACTATGCCAAATTTCAAGTCAGACGGGCTTATAGTAAGTATCTATCGAAGTATAAAACCTACAAACTTTAAATATGGCAGGTAGGTTTCCATATGGCTTTGTAGATATTCTGTAACGAAATATTTTCAAGAAGAAAAGTTGACCCGTAAATGTACACGTTGTAATGGAGTTGATAAAGAAACCCGTCATATTTAAGTTTGAATCTCGAAACTTGAGACTTTAAGCTTATAATTTTATGTATTGTTAATATTATCTTGAAACCTTCTTGAAACTTGATCAGAATTGTCTTCTACGATCTCGAATATTGGACGTGGTTTTCGCCGCTAGTTTTTGTTACGGAGAATTTTTGTTTTTTATAATGATATCCATAAGACTATGCCGATACATACAAGGCCGGGGCGGGTCAGATAGTTTCACTATAAAAGTTGTTTCCTTATCTCGCCAACTGCGAAAAATAACGGATAAAGCCCCTAAAGCGTAAATGTAAGTTAGTAGGTAGTAACTGCTGAACATATACATTTATATACTACTAAAATACTAATAAAAAGTTATTGCTCCTTTGTATTTTATGTTATTTACTTTACTTTGGTAATAAGTAACTGGGGTAACTGAAGATTACGTGGAAGATTGTGGTTTTATAGTAATAATACTATAAATAAATATATAAATAGTTTATTATACCTATAAGGTTGCGATAAAGTATACAGCTGACCTGATGGTAAGCGGTTACCGTATAATTCTTGCAACATCATGGGTATCACTCGCGCGTTGCCAGCTCTAAATCTTTAAGAGCTAACAGCAAAAATATTAAGAAGGAAAGAAATTCTCGACCGCTCTAGTTAAAAAAAGCAGACAGGATCAGATAGTAGAGTCTAGCTAGTTTGATCACGATCGCGCTGGAATATGTAGTAAAGTAGGAGGAATGTCAAGAACGCAACAAAATCGCAAGACCGAAACAAAACAAGCTTTGCTTTGCGAGCAAAATAAAATGCTAAGACTTAGAACGCGTACATGCAAACCCTGTTTGGTGTGAAAACTGGTTGAGTTGAAAGTTGGCTTAAAACCAACTCTCTGTAATACCTTAGCCTGCGGGAAATTTACATGTATTGCTGTGGAATCAAAATGAATAAGGCTTTCACCGAGCTTCAATGCACGTCCTTACAATTCATACCAACCGATAAACAACCTTTTACTACATTAACCAATACACTTTAGCTCAATTTGAAAGGTAACTTTTTTTCTATTCTCCATGATATATATGTATATTTACAACTATTTACCAGCTCAATGTCATATTCACTATGATACACTAAGACGTAGCTAGAAACGGAAAAATAATCCAAGCCTATCCAAGCAAATAGCACTGGTATTCAATTAGGGCTACTCGCTAAACGAAATACAAGCATCCATTGATCAATTTGAAGCTGTTACTACAATATATGTGCTTAAATAAGGTATTCGGTTCTTCATAAAATCAACCCCATAAAATCCCCGATTTTTACACAAGCGACCATCGCCCCACTTTATAAGGGAAAATCGATTAGCTAAGTAATAAAAAAATCTACCTCTAAGTTTGTCAGACTCTCAGCATCTCAGAGACTTCTAATCATTATAAAAGATTCGTAGGTATTCGCGACCAACGGTTTAAGCTTAACGTGCTCTCCGAAGCTGCATAGAATCAATATATTATCTAAATAAAATATGTTTTATTCAATGATCCGCTTCAGATAACCAATGAACAACCCTGCTAAGTCATTATTGCTATAAAAAGCGTAACGGGTTGCGATGGCGACTAACGCCGACAAAAAATATTGTGTAAAAACCTACAATGACTTAGCCTTGTATCGATTTGTAAATATGCAACAAGTACCTACCCAAGCACGTTGCAATTTGCGAGTGGTCGGTGTCTCGTTGATTTTATGTCGGCTAGATAGATAGAGACAACACAAAACCCCTTTGTTTTCCATCTCCCTTGCGCCCTGTTGGGAAGTGAGAGCTTTACTTACAAGTTAAAATACAACAAAGCGAGATATATTTTTGAAAACACTGCAACAATTTCAGAATGGCTTGCGCAATGCGCACGTGTGCAACCAATTTGTAGGGGGAATCAAAAGCAATTCGACTAAATAAAGTTGTTCAGAATTGTAATATTTCTAAAGTGGTTACAAGAACCACAACTTTGAATTATAAAATCGTAGAGTACAAAGTGATGAAGCCGTCTGACGTCATATTTTATCATAACTTCCCGTGTACTTACATCTGCCTTAATTTTAATCAGCCTTTTTAGGGTTCCGTACCTCATAGGGTTCGTAAAAAGGGACACTTATAGGATCACTTTGTTGTCCATCTGTCTTTTTTTCTGTCTTTTTTCTTAATAATTGACGACTATCACTCTTATAATTCAACATATGTTAAGATTTCCAATACGTACAGGAAGGTACAATATTATTATGAACTACACCTACTTAAATGTAGGTACATATTTTACTCCTCTATCGGTCTTCTTCTTTCTTAAAAATCAATTATTAAAACGTATATACTCTGTCGTTTTTAATTGCTTACTTGAACAATTACGGCATATTAATAGCAAATTTGTTGTTTATTTAAATTAATTAAAATGGTGCAATTAAATATTTCTCGATCTTCTATTTAGTAAATACATATCTATGAAGAAAAAGTATGTTACATTCGTTCTTTTTTTCATTGCTTTTTTAATATTCTGTTTCATTACTATTGGAATATCTTATTTACCAAACACCCTCATGGAGACGGAATGAAATTTATAAAAACAATAACACATCGTACATCCACAGATAAGAACAGCCATTTATAAACATTCAAATGATCCTCCCAAATAATAAAATTCATACATATTAATTAGTTTGATTTAATTTCGATTCTTTATTTGTACGCATAAATCTCAATACCTTATTGAGCTTGGAAGCTTCTGTAGGTAAAATAAGCCTTTAATTTTCTCGCGATAAACATGAATGAATCATAGTTTGAGAACTTTTCCAATTATGTGATGCGTTTGTCTTTGTTACAAACTGTGACAAACACCGAACTAGTTAGCAGTCATATTAAATGAATTCATTTTGTCTTCTGTTTGTGGCACGTGTAACGATTCAATATTACTTAATTTGTTATGTCTCAGATTATGGGGAGTAATTCAATTACTATAATGATGGTCGAGCAGTTTCAGGAACAAATATTGAAGGAAAAGAAATTACTTGCCTTTTCATAAACCATTAGCTAGGTTGATTACACTACTGACGGAAAGGGCTATGCTTGGGTGGAGGTTTCGGCTTAGTCCCAGTGACGAGCAAATACATAAATATATATGGAGGTTTGCAAGTTAAGAGTGAAATGGCGCTCTATTTGAGATAATGAGAGAGATGGCAGAGATGCCTACAAGTGTCTACCACGTTTATTTATGTATGTATTATAGCAAAATAACAACTAGCTCAGGACCGTTAAGGTAATCTTATGTATCTAGAGCTGTCATATTAGCAACTTCGGTGAAATTCACAAGTATAAATGTTTTTACATGACAGTCTATCTACCCTTTCAAAAAACCTCGGAAAAGCGCTCAAATCAAATAAGTGAGTGGAAAACATAGTCATACTGTATTTATTTCTGTTAAGCTATTCGAGTACAATCAAAATATTCAGTTGGGAATCAAATTTTTCGAATACGATTGTATTCGAAAACTGATGTATTTTTAGAACAAGATAAACCTTTCTTGATATAAAAATACATCGCATACAACAATGCAAAAGTTACATTCCATCCTCTGAATGCCGTAATGCTAAGATTGTGTCCCGGTGTGTTATTTGAGCGAAGTTATGAGAGCCTACGAAATAATTTCAATTTACTCATTACTCGAATTGTATTCGAATTCTTGGAGCCGAATGCTCATTACGCGCGAATGGCCGCGTTGAAGACGGGCCTTTTTGAAATCCTTATTATTCCAAGCAGCCATGTAGGAGCAAGAATTTAAAAGTTTGTCGTCGCCTTAACTCGTTAATACCCGACTGAAATTGAAAGGCATGAACTTAATTAGCATAATAAAGACGCCCGCCAACTTTTGTTTTCAACGGCGTATACATTATTCTATTCTAGACCACGTTACCGAAATGGAAATGTATAATGAACTTTATTATTATTTTCGTATTATTTATTTTATCACTGAAAGGAATTAAATCAATAGTATTATTCCGTATGACGATTGCGACCGTTTTGACGTCGATTTTGATTACTAATGTCCAAATTGTTTAGCTTTTTTTCTAAACTGACGTCAGAATTTTCGCAACCGTCGTACGGAATAAGCCTACTGATACTTTTATATACCATTTAATTAATGTACCCACCGAATAGGTCTAAGGGTATATGTGTAGGTATATATTACACAAGGTAAGGGCCGTTTTGATCATTAAACAACGACATGTGTTGTGTTAATGTGTGCCCTATACACTTTGCTACCATCGTAATTGGCGAATTATGATTTTATGATAATTATGATTTATTCAATCAATAAATCGTAACTTTCATATTTTTTTGCCATTTTTTCACGGATTATGTTTTTAACTGCCAAATAGTTTGGTATTTTTGGAAAGAGATGTTAAAAATCTTTTAATAGGTGTATCGTGATTCTAACTTATCTAATACATTCATTGACTGAACGATCAACGTTATTGTCATTTTTATTTCGGCAAAATTATCTGAGCAGAACTTCATTGCACTAAAAATTAAAACGAATCCAGCTATACTTAGATAAATAAATTTACGAGTTTATGTCGCCAAATTGTGTCCATAATAAATCAATCAAATCAAAAGAACATAAGACTTAATGTTTGCGGTTTCAACAACACATTTGGCAACAACATATCTTGAAAAAATATGAGAAGAAAAATACACCAAATGACAAAGAAAATTCTATATGGACCAACTCGCTGTAGGCTTACCCACTAAAAATCGAAAATATTTTTTCTGCCGATGCCAAAAGTGACCTTACTGAGAAAATTGTTACAAATTAAAATTGTAATATTCCGTTGGAAACTTTCGAAATGAATCCTCACAAAGATATTTTTTGTTGTTGTTCTAGTTTGTGCGTTTTTGCTGTCATAATTTTTGTAAATACTTTTCGTCACAAAGACTATATTAAATATAAAAGATACGCTGGGCTAGTAGTAATATTGCTAGCACAGTGAGTCCTCATCAACAACATGGTTGGCAACCCGTTAGTGAAACCCCTGGTATTGCTAGCGGCTATAGGCTACGATGACCGCTTATTATCAGGTTGGCCGTACGCTTGCTGTTCATCTAAGTAGATGTTTTTTTTAACTACATAAATTATCATCATTTTCAGATACAGTGTCATCCTGACAATATCGACCAACGCATCCGACGGGTTCGGTTTGATAAACGGTAAGTTGTCATGTTTTTATCTACTAAATAACACTGATTAAGCCGGGTCCGGATTTTGGGGTACAATCGCGGATAAGCCGGACCGACATAAGTTAATTTATGTCCCACAACTTGTGGGTAGCTTAACTTAAGCGGATAGCTTTTTGAAAAGGATTTTGTGTTATGTCCTGTTTTAAACTATATAAGCTCCAAGCAATTATGCAAGATAGCTCCAAGTGTCTACTGCCAGGACCCATGCCTGGAGACATCTCGCGCCTGTAAATTACAGTTATACATAAACAGTCTCCACTTGGCACATCTTTTAAAACCTTCAGTCCTCAGTGACCAAGTTTCACTGCACTAGGAGACCATGTTTCACTGTAAGTCAGAGCGCCACTAACACGAACTGTTTAGCTCATGGTCTGATAAGGAGGAAGTTGCAAAATAGGTTTTTTAAAATCTTTATTTTCTACATATTAAACCTCTATCCATTTTGCTTATGAAATACATTACAATAAGAAGGTAATTATGGTTCGTTCTATGCGCCATATGACCGACATCTTGCGATGAAATGCAGAACTAATCACTTTAGTTTTCTTGTAGACTAGTTACTAGAGTATTTCGTTACTATCTTTTCCTAAACTACAGAGGTACGAATGAATTCGCTTATTTTACATGAGGTACATTATCCGACAACTGTTTTAACGATCGCTATTTACAGTCAACAAGATTATGTTGGTATTATGTAAAACCAGAACAGTAAGCTATGGTATCTGACTTGATGGTATCATAAATCTAAACATGAGGACGAAACTTAGTTTAATCTATGCATTAAGCAAGGACATGGCTAGGGTGAACTTAATCCCAGTACGTGAACAATGCGAATGAAAATAATCCACTGTGATTAACGTAAGGTTTAGTTCCTTAAAATGCTTTCGCTAAATTGATGTGTGTCTTTAATTAAATACAAAATGGTAAGTAAATTGATGCAATTTAAAAAAATAGCACCCTCATCCCTTGTGTTTTAACAAGTGTTCTATTTACAAAGGCGCATTTTTTATAAACAACCTATTAAGAATAATTTATTCCTTCCTTATATAATTAACCTACCGCTACTCTTGGTGTCTAAAGCAAATATTTTAAACGTTATCTTAAAAATAAACAAGGAGGTTTTATACCCAAGATTCCGTAAGCTCAACAAAGGCGTGTAGTTTTGACAGAAATTATTAATAATGAAATAAATAATCGGCCGAGTGTGGTTGACCGTCGTCTCGGTTATAATGTTGGATTTAACTTACGCGTTCGGAGGACGGCGCAAGGACGCCGAATGTCAGACAGTTGAATCACCCGCGTTTACACCGCAACTAATTGCCAATTAATCACACAATACCTCGAGGAACTAGCGTGTTACGGCTCTAGTTATGTCCTTTTTTATGACTAAATTTCTCTTCATTAAAGTTCTGTCACGTCAATACAACTTTTTTTCTAAATTTGACTCTGCTACAGCTTCCTTCCTCCTGATTTAATTACTAAAGTAGGTGGACGTAGAAAACACACCGCTTATTTAAAATCTTCGAGTGATTTGATTGATACAATTCTGATAATGTTATTTAACCTACGTAAATCGCACCATGTTGGTCAAAGCGCCTAGTATATACGCTCTTAAAATAACTGTCATTAATATGAATACCTGTATGTTTTGATCATAAAACATACATAAAAACCTATTTCATATTACAAAAAACATGGTATATAGAAATGGATATACCGAAAGCGTCGCACTTCATTAGCTCGAATGCATCGTAATGAGCACAAGTAAATTTTGACAGCGACATTTTTCACGCGTGCATTGCGGCTAGTGAGGGGGACTGTGATCGCGCCAAGGTCATCGGTGACGTCACCTTGCGCGCACAATGACCTCCCAAAAACGATCCAGTGACGGCCGTGAAACGATTCTGTCGATTGTCGATGACACTTGTCGAGTAATTTTGTTGACATGGTCGGTTGAATACTATTTCGCATGTTGGTATGTTGACTTTATACAATACGGGTAGCTAGATATTACGCAATAGCTGGTAGGTAAGGTAAGTGGGTATTTATTTGAAATAAGATTCTCGTCTCGTTACCGCCGAGTTAGTTTTGGAACAATATTTGCCTGGAATTATTATATTCTCTTTTCAAAATTGAAACGAAAGTTATCGTTCAGTTAAATTAAAAAAGAGCCAACATATTATTTCAAATCTTTAAAACAAATCGAAAATTAATAAATAAAATATTAATTTTCATTTTTTTTTAATATACGTATTATTCTCAATTATTTACCTACGACAAAATATTGTACGTAATACTGTAATTTCTTAGCGACAAAATGTTTTACCAACTTTAAGTCCTAATGCTCGGAAATATGACACATGTTCATTGCTACTACTCGGAAACATGTGTTCTTATCATTCAGGAGTTGCAAAAGCTAGGTGCGAAGTTTATTTATATGCCAGTTAATAATCCTACACATTGCACACAAGCATATACGATAAAAACAAGCGCAAACAAGTTCCATTTCAAAAAAGAACAACCACGGATTGGTTATTAATATTGAAATTGAAATATGCAGCTATAACGTTTAGGTATCGGGGTATTAGAAGACGAAACCAAAAAGGCCGAAACATAAACAAGAAATCCTAATTGCTTATAACTTAATTCGAATAAAAAACATTATATTCTTTTTTATATCACAAAGGTGGAACACAAGCATACGGCCCCCCTGATGGTAAGCAGTCACCGTAGCCTACAGCCACTAGCAATACCGAAGATATCACTAACGAGTTGCAAACCCTTTTTTTGATGTGGACTACCTGTGCTAGCAGCATTACTACTAGTGCAGCGTATCCTCGTTGAGCATTGGCAACCTTACTTACCGCAGAAACACACACTACATCAAAGTAATTTCACTGTTGTCTTCTCACTTCTGTAAGATGGAGGTACATTTCCCAGTCGGGCGGCTCCAATTTAATGGGGAAAACCCACAGGAATTCCCAATATGCCCTACCTCTCTCTATGCCCATGGTGTGATTTATCTCTGTACTTAAGCTTAGGAAAACTCATTGGTACAAGAAGCAACGCCCAGAAGGGCCCAGGTTCAAACCTCGGCCCTTCTGGGCGTTGCTTCAACCACAAGGCCACCACGGCTATTAAAATGTTAATGTTATAATGCTAATGTTTTTAAACAAAATACAATGTAATAAATTAATATTACAAATTGAATAGTGGAGATAACGTAGATGTGCAATTTGTCAGAGCTTATTACTTAGGTGATTTGATACAATTTATGAAACTTGAATCGTAACATTTGAACCTTTTCGTATCTTAATTATTTATATTTATTTTAAATCTTTATAAATTTATGTAAGACTAGCTTTTTTCCCGCGCCTTCGCCCGCGTAGCAATATAGTATAGTATTTCCCGTTTTCCCGTAGGATTGAAGTATTTTCCCGCGGTAAAAAGTAGCCTATGTTCACCAGGGATAACGTCGGCTACTAATGGTAAGAGATTAAAAAAAAATGTAATCGGTCCACTAGTTTCAGAGCCTATTCAATACAAACAAACAATCAAATTTTTCCTCTTTATAATATTAGTGTAGATCTATTCATTTATTTGTGTGAACAAGCTACTGCTATGTAATACTGCTATGTCAAATAAAACTTATTATTTTCAGCAAGATTTAAGAACTTGTATTGATTGATTGGATTGAAAGGCATATAATTATAATAAAATAATTTGTTTCTTGCCAGTGATAGGAAAGAATATATCAGTGGCCCTAAAACATATTTAAAATTCGAATGTCAACTCTTAAAAACATACAGCATACGCATATCTTTCGATACACAAGTTACCACATCGCTCTTATGAATCATTTGATAAACAGGTTACAGAAAACGTGGATTAGTTTCAGCTTAAAAGTGAAAACATTCCAAAATTTCGTACTTATTTGCACGCCCTTTCCCTTCCGGAATAGGCATTGACAGTAGTAATTTTCATATTTAAATTCTGGCCGCATATGAGAATATAGAAGAGAGTACCTCTATTGTAAAATCATAGTCCGTAAGAAACATTGCGTCAAATCCATTTGAGAGGATTATCACGTCTCCCGTAGTCGGTCGGTTAATCTGACACCAGCTGTCACGAATATTGATGTGCCATTAATCATAGCCTACCCCCTCACCCTTGCCGCTACGCTTACGCTTATGATATGACACATGCTCGAATTTTATGCAAACATTTTTGTGTCATTGCCGTGTGTACGCGACATTAATGTAATGCTCGAACAACCATGCACGAACGTGTTTGCAGTTTAGAGTCAACGTTCTAGCATATTTATAACATGTAGTATGTGCTCAATTAGTTCCGTCGTGTTGTTTCCTCTGTTTAGTGTTATTGTATTTGTATCTATTAGACTAGACAATAATTTAAATTAATGTTTAACAGACAGTTTATATTTTCGTAGGCCTGTGGACGCTACACCAGAGCGGCTAAGTTAAAGCATTCACGCGTTATCGCCTTGTTAAATATTACACTTTTCTCGAAGACCCCCATGCTGTACCCACACGTGTGAAATCGCATTTGGAACTTCATTACCCATTAAGAGTGGCAGGGCATGATTTCCAATTAAATCAGAAACATCAAGTGAATACTAACCAGTGTTCTTCTGTTTACCCAAGTCAAAGGTTACTCCTCTATTTAGACAGCAAAACGCTTACCGAAACACATATGTGTGAGTTATGTATACAGTTTTACTACTTAATATACAATAATGTTCTTTCTTTCGTACATAATGATTACCGGTCGCAAAAATATATATTAATTTTAATCTTTGCTAAAATCGAACGCAATCCCTAGCTCAGACATCATAACTAGTCATATTCAATTGTTCAAACTTAATGTGTCTTCAACATTTAAAATTATACCTGTTCCTTCGCCCCGTCATTCTTGAATTCTTTTTATGAGAGGTACTCTAATCCTTTTCTGTACCCCAAAAAACATATTTGCAAGATTTCATGGTAATCGGTTGAGTAATTAAGTCGTGAAAGCGTAAAAAACACGTTTGCATTTATAATATTAATTAGGATAGTAGCAAATTGAGTTACTCATTCACAACTTTAAATGTTAATTTATATAAATTAATGATTTTCTAGTCTCAATTTACTAGAACGAAGCTTTAGCTTAAATATTTATAAATATTTGCTAAAAGACTCCGGCTAATCAAGTCTTGTACCGTAATTGAATTGTTTATACAAAGTCTGGACTCTGGAGCTAGAAAATGGAAGATGTAAGGTAAAGTAATTCAGTAAAGAATGCATAATAATATTTGTATAATGTTTCCGATAAATATGTGTTCATTTTCTGCGTCAACTGGTAACTAATGGTGTTATTTTCCTTCTCGGAACATTTTCCACAGAGGTTTCTTGTAAAACAAAATACGAACGATATTTCGTCATGGACTTATATCATAATTATGACATGGATGATCAATTACGACTCATTTGTCTCTAATGATGCGCTAACCTGGAATATATATTAAATTATTATCTATATATTTCTACATTTGCCACTAAAGTTTTTTTTCATAGGAATAATTTTATTTCTTCTTGGATATATTCTTGTTGCGTTGTATGTGTCAACAATTTGGCCTCTAGTTCAATCTTCGACCTATCGGCGTTGGACTATTCACCCTAAAAAAATATTATTAACATTTTAAAATGCGCGCGCTTTCCATTTTATAACTAGAGTCGTTGGATTTAATGTGCCTAAACAAAATATAGTATTATATATTAGTCTATACCATGAGCCTCTTTGCATTCCCTATTTAGTGTTGTTACACTCATAACAAACGAAGCAACCTTGGAACGCTTTTAATATAATACTTACATTGTTTCGTTCGCATAGTCGCATTACAAAGTAGTTAGTGTATACGCTAGAAGTAAATGGAAAATGAAGTCCATGATATAGATTTAGTCACTTGAGTGTACCTACCGCTGATGTTTTTGTTATTGTTCTATACTTATTTTCATTCATGCATATGTATTAAAATTCAGATATTATGTGGTAAAATTTTGACGTGAAGGCAATTAAAATTTTAACTGCTGCTTAACGCGATACTTAGAATTTCATTTTTTTTTTTTTTGTATATATGGAATCGGCCAAAATATAAACACATGCCATAAAACATTATCTATAAAAAATACAAGTGGGGAAGATATCAGTCTCGGTACCATGTTTTTGTTACGTCGAACCTGGCATTCGGGTTCGAATTTCTAATCACATTACAATCAATGGTTTCGTAATTAAAATTTAATATTCCGTCGACCGCCATTACATAGCATAGCCTGCGCATTGACGGATCAATATTTTACAGTAAAATAGAATGACCTGAACCAAAACTTTTATTCCGTTCTTATATAAACGTACACCTTTTTAGGTAATTAAGTTAAGACTCAATATACAATCAGAACAGAAGAACGCTATAAAGTGTTCCACTGTTCTCTTTATGACGTCATCAAAATAATGTATTATTATATGAAGAGATGCCGTATGCTTGTTTGCCACCTTAGTGGTATAATTTTTTTTTTTATATATTGGTTACAATTTACTCCGGTCTTATTTCCGTTGTAACACCCGAAGGTGTACATTTGGAAGTGTCAAAGTGTTACTGCCGCCGACGGCTGTAGATGTACGTACATTATGGTCAGTTAGTCACGGACAGTTCGAATTTAAATAATATATGCACCAAACGTCCAAGATGACCGATAAAGAGGTCGGCAACATGAGGTAATGTTTCAATGTCGTTGGTCCAAACAATATGGCCGATGGGGCTGCTACACCTACTCTACTACTGACCACTTCGTTCATAATTCACGTTGTCGAAACGGACTAATAAGTATAGTAGCAATTGGTTGGAGTCGAGGGTGAGAGGTCGATGACCGGCCTTGTCGAAGCTTGTTTCAAATTAATTCTTAATTACTATTGGCGTATGTACCTAGTTACGATCTATTCGGTTACGCATAAGTTACGCTAGTTCTAATAATAGTATTAAGACATCAAGTGGTCGGTTAATTGAGTGCGAGAGCCACTCCTACGTGAACGGTGTGTGGCATAGCATGAGATCATAGATGCAGTTGCTCTTTCCTCGGCATGGGTGCAATTTGGTGCGCAGGCGAAAATTGGCGCAGCAGACGGCGCGTCGGATGTCGCAATTGACGGCCGAGTCGAACCAGCGGCACCCAGGCAACCTGCTACAAACAATGTCAGTCCGGTGATATTCAATGATTGTAGCTTATCAAGTTTTCACTGCCCTGGTTGCCGAGCGCCGAGCGCGATATTTATTCGACTCACAGAAGTTCCAACAGTTACAGCTCGGTATTTTGTTACAATTTTATCATGACTGACTATTAAATGCTCCTTAAATACAAATATATTAGTTTTAACTTTTAGATGTAGCAACACGCGAAGAAAACATCCAGCTGCTATCGATTCAGCTGCATTCAAAAATGCAAGTGTACGTTTTCTTCAAAATCAACGAAGCATTTAAAAATTGAATCATAAATGTCGCGTGAACGAAGCATTGGAACGTTCATAAACTAACGTACCGTGGAATACCGTTGTAAGTCGAACTAATCGGGTGAAGTTGAACTAATTATTATGGAGTTGTTGATCTATTATTGTCGTGCAGAGACGCGGGCGCAGCCGAGGTCGCGGCTCGATCACAGTTCGCACATCATTCCTGTGCGTCCGCGCTCAATAATTACGCCTACACTAAATATGTGCCTACAAATTGTGTAACCTTCGCTGTCATTTTAATTTTAATGTTAAGGAAATTGGACAAGATTACCGCTGAATTAAAGTGAGCCGGATACATCGTTTTTGTACCAAATAACTCTCAAATATGTTAGAGTAAAAATAATACTCCCTGTATTATTGCGGAAAATGATATGTACTAAATATATATAATTTACTCTATGCGTGCAACACTCTTCACCAATCCACCAAAAAAAATAAAAATCTTATTTTTCCTTGGTGTATATTTACCCTAATAAATCAACGAAGGGGTTATAATTTGATTCATAGCCCTGCCGTAAGTGAATGTCATAATAACAACAATTTTTTGTCCACATTAGTGAAGCTTGCGTGACCACAGGCAATGAATAATAATAAATCACTACTGTGGACGAAGATACTACGCACACTAATGTAGCAATAGAATGTAAAGGCCCTTAGGTCGCTGACACGCAACTAACCTTGGTGTAAAACGGTATGATCGCCGAAACGAATCAACTAGCGTAGTGTTGCAGGTCAGTTTACATTGCATATTAATTATATACCTACTTGCATTGATGTCTTGAGTGATCGGCTTATTATAGTGAGCAAAGCTAGATTCGAATCCTAAGTCGAGCGTCGTGAGGCGTTCGGGGCGTTTCCTGCGTTCAAAGCTTCTACGCGGAAATCTCATGTTTTGCAAGCGTTCCTAGGGGAAACTATCATAAGGGTCCAAGAGCTTGCTTTGGATCTTTGCGTTGAAAAATGCAATAACACTTGACGTCATTGTTTTTAATTTAAAATAACTCTTAGAACTAGTCTTAATACTTTAAGATCGATAAAATAATATTATACGAGCAAAACTGTTCATGTTATGTAAAACTTGAAAACACGAGAATATGAATTGTTCTGTCTGAGATGAAATAAGTAGGAAGATTGATTGACATCACAGACAGGTTCACATTTATTTACTTCAAATTAGCTGTCAAATATTGCCTCAAGCGTTTATCTATAAATAAATCCATCTTCAACTCAAGTAAACATATTTTAGTAGCAATTAACTAGGTTGAGCAATTATGTGAGGTCGTAAAATGGAAAAAATCTAGTGAAATGCGTCATCTAAGACAAACATTTCAAAATCAAAATCAAAATCATTTATTCAGTTTAGGCCCTAATAAGGCTCTTATGAAGGTCTAAATTACCACCGGTTCGGAAAAAAAGCCACCTGAGAAGAACCGGCAAGAAACTCAGTGCTCTGTCTTTTTTTGCATTTAACAATCATTATATAACAATTTGTAACAAAATTCTTCTAGACATTGGTATGAAATTACAAATATCAAAATGAAAGCTACCAAGTTGGTTTTATCACTGCTTTCATGAAATACATTTGTTATTTTACGGTACATAATAGCACGTTTAATTAAATGAACGAAATATATAAGGTACCAACCGAAAAACTAGTTGGTATTTTAGATCAAGGGGTATGTCTATAGAATCGCCGGCTACTTAGCAATGGCTAGCAATAATCCCAACTTCATTATGTCTACTATCCTGCCTCACAGGTTTTGCTACTCGTGCTATAAATAGAGGCATCCGTGCACCTAATAAAGAGCTCACTTAACACCAACTTTCGCGCGATATTACACCCATACACACTATAAAATAAAGTTGAAAATTGCCGGTACCATTTAAGTTCTCAAGTCATTACTGATGCTGTGAGAAGCGAGTGCAGTGGGCCAGTAGCGAATGGATGGAATGAATTTCATTTCGTAGGCCGCTTGCACTTTCAGCGTGAGTTGGTTTATGAGTTGATTCATTATAACTCTCCGAATAACTTTTACGACGAGAACTAAAACTTTTAATACTTGTTTAGCGCTTTGAGTCAAAAGTTTTCTTGGAATTATAACGATCTTGTATGGCCTTATTATTTGCAAATATTTTCACATACCTCATTAATTATTTCGAGTGACACATGTCATGCATCTGAAGAACTTAAAAAACAAAAGTCTTCTTTTTATTTAATTCTTGCAACATACCGAATTCATTCCTGAAGGTTAAGTTGGTATTCGTGTTTTTTTATATTTTTTAGGGTTCCGTTCCTTAAAAGGTAAAAAGGAACCCTTATAGGATCACTTTGTTGTCCGTCTGTCTATCTGTCCGTCAAGAATTTTTATCCCGAGAACCCGTGGAGCTATCAAATTGAAATTAATATGAAATACCCGGGACTGTGGTCCCTTGCGGCTGTAAAATAATCAAACCTGTAAGTCAATATGAAGGAAAGATATTAGCGTTTATGTCGCAAAATTTCGTATATTTTGCGATTTCCCGTTAACCTAGAACCATGAAATTTAGCAGTAAGCAGTGTCTTACAGTACAAGTAAAAGATACAATATGAAAACTGTATATATGTAGTTTTTTTTTTAATGCGAATTTACTAAAAAATATTCCTAAATCGCGCTGTTGAGAGTCACCAACGAATAATGACCTCATTTGTAGTTTGCCTACTTTTAATCTTACCAACAAGTGTGTATGGAACCCTCGGTGCGCGAGTCCGACTCGCACTTGGCCGGTTTTTTTACCACTAAGGTGGCACACAAGCATACGGCCCATCTGATGGTAAGCAGTCACCGTAGCCTTTAGCCGCTAAAAATACCAGAGGGTATCAGTAACGGGGTTGCCAACCAAGGTATGGCTATGGTATGGCGTAAGAATATACGATGTTTTTGAGAGATTTCAGAACACCTTGTATATATTAATACGAACATGCATTCATATGATATTACGGAAAAGTAAATACAAATAAACGTTATCAATATCATATTTCCTTTGAATCAAAGCAAAGAAATTAATTGACGATTTGTTCCAAACTATGTAAGATTTTAGATTTTCTTGAGTTTATTTGCCTCCACCAAACTATCACTAGCTTACCCCCCTTGACTTTGACTTTCACCCGCATATAAATGGAATAACACAGTCCTTAGATTGAAGTTTTTTTTATTTGATCTGTTCCAGATATTACACCAATACTATACTAAAAAACAAACGAATTTTGTTTTCTTATACTAGCGTTGACTTTAGCATTATGTCCAAAGAGAAATTAAACGTGTATCAGTAACAAGACAGCTATAGTTCATTCTGTCAAATCCCACAGGAACCATTTTTTTCTGGCATAAATAATATCCTATGTTTTATTACAGATCATAGATATATGTGTTTAACGGACTTTTGACCACTAGATGTCGCTGTAATGTAAATAGGCAACACCATACTGGGTCCCGGGAGTGGGTGAAGTCAGCAGCAGGTCATGTTGTGCGTGGTGGTAAGTAAAACTACGGTAGAACTACCTGTACGTAGTGCAGTTTATCGGTATTATTGCTCCTGGTCAGTATGTTCGGTTTATTCAAAGAGTCTCCGTCGCTGAGATATATAGCACAGCGACGGAGACTCTCTACCGCGCGTGCTAATAATGCCTATTTACATTACAGCGACATCTAGTGGTCAAAAGTCCGTTAAACATATGTCTTAATCTAGATTCCATCGGTATGCCAAATTTCATCCAAATCCGTTCAGCCATTTTTGGGTGATAGAGCAACAAATATCTACATACGAACTTTCACATTTAAAATATTATTAGATTAGTATAGATTGATAGTAAAAGTAGATACTTCAATCTCAGAGTAGATAATATACTAAGTACACTTTCTATCTAACAATTCCCTAATCTATCTATTAATCTTAATGGATAGGAGAATTAGAAGGGTAGATTCGTGTTGATTAAACTCCTAATGATAAAAGACTATGTATATTCAACATATTTTGTATGATTCAAATTCTAACTTAATATGTATAAACTTTATTATTCTGCCAGACTTTATGTCTTATAATTACTCTGTGTTAATTGTCATAATTTGGCACCTAAAAGCGAAAAGTTGTAAGTGGTAACTATGAAGTTAGATAAGAAATCTAAGATACGGCTTATTTTCATAGACGAATATACACCAAATTGCAGAACAACCGGCTTTACTACTTTTGTCTTACATCCTTAATCTTTATATCTAATAATTTTAATCTCAACACCTCGCATTTAAATAATTTATGGAAATTTTTAAACCAATTAAATCTCTTACATTATATATAATTTACTTACATGCAAAAATAAAAATGTTATCTTAACTATATTTTTTATAAAGTTAGTTAATTCCTTGAAGCAAATTTTAATATAATAAGACAAACTTTTGCCCGCGACTACGTATGACTACTAATAAGATAATACAGCATAATAATAATAATGCTTGGACATTATCACACAGCGACAGCGCCGTCTGGCCTAAGCAAAGCTTGTACAATGGGAACCAGCAGCTGGTACAATACTTATATACATTTTTTTGTAAATAAATACTTATAATTCATAACAAACACCCAGACGCAAGGCAAACACCAATGTTTATCATATTAATGTTTGCCCCGGCGGGAATCGAACCCGCAACGTCTAGCGTAGCAGTCGGGTATACTAACCACTAGACCAGCGCAGCGGTCTCGTCAAGTATAGTAATATCAGTAATTAGTGTTATTACTTATTCTAATGGTATAGCTTTGTTGTTAGAGAAATATTTGAATTCTGTATTTCCCCTTATCCTACTATAATACTATAAATGTGAAAATTTGTAAGGATGGATGTATTCACGTAAACGGCTTAACGGATTTGTGTGAAACTTGGCACACATATCGTTTATACGCTTATAAAATTAAAAAATGTCTCGTTTAAATGTTAGGTTCCTCTGGAATTCTAAGCTCAACACGGAGGAAGTCACAGAAGCTAGTTTTTTTTATACCGCTAAGGACACGCAAGCATACGGCCCACTTGATGGTAGGCAGTCACCGTAGCCTATAGGCTACGGTGACTGCCTACCCCTAGTATTGTTAGCCTGCCCCTAGTATAGGGGGTATCACTAACGTGTTGCCAACCAAATAGTAAGTTAATACAAAATATAATTGCCTCTTTTTAAAATTAAACTCGTTTATATAGATGGCGGAGTTTGAATGAGGCTTCGTGTTTGATTAATCTATTATTAGGCAGCCAAAAGAAGCCGTTTAGAAAGGTTCTGAATTTAACTTTTCCATTCTCAGAAATAAAGCCGCTAAGGTAAATTATGACTTTGGAATATATTAAAGAACTTATTTTTATGAGTACAATTTTTTTCAATTTCTCCCTTATAAGAACTACAGCAGAGAATTGTAAAAGTTAAAAGAGCTAAAAGTTTTCCCACTGTGTGAAAAACTCAATAAAACAAAGTTGTTTTTGTTAATGCCAACCAAGTTATAATGGGTGTGTTTGAAAACGATACCAACACCTGATTAATGTTTAATTATTACAACAACACTCTTACTTAGGAATTAAGATATTCCTAACCTAAAAGAACTGCAGTGCTATTCGGAAAAAAACAAAACTTATATTTTTTATTAGTATAATGAAAAAAACACAATCTCACTGATGACATCTCGCATTAAATTCAGTAACGAACTTGTAAGTAATTGTTTAGGGAATCGTGTAGTTAGCTAATTCGACAGTAACAAAGTGTTTATTAAGCCCAATCAGGCCTTATACGTGTTAAGACCCTAACTAAACTAAAATATTTATAAGGCCCGATCAGGCCCAATTCTTATTAGGAGCCTAAACTATAAGCATAGCAAATTATGTTCAGACATATAATTTAATTTGTTTGGATTTAAACATTTTCTTATATATGCTTTTCCATCAATGTCACGTGATACCTATATGAGAATCAATGATGGAGATGACAGCGGTAGACGGTAGGTTATGACGCATTTTGAAATAAGAATTAACGATAGCCAACCCTTGAAATTCAAATGTTCGAATTTAGAATTTGTAAATGCGATTCAATGGACTGACCGAAGAATAAATACATTTTAAAAAGGGACGAATAGCGGCAGTAAAAGAGAAAGAAAAGTTTATCGGCTATTAGTCAAAACAGCAGCATTTTGGTCAAAAGGTTACCTCTGACTTAAAGGTACACAAGTTAATGATGAGAAACTTGATCTTTCTCTTACACTCGACACTGGTAAAAATAGACCTTGAAGAGGATTGATTGCCATAGTTAAATCTCAGAGTAGTTAACAACTACGTGTTAGGAAGAATAACAAATTTCTCATCAAAATTGACCCGGTATTGTATTGGTGATTTCAGCCCTACTTTATTGAAACGCTTTTGTGCGATCAAGGTATATATGTCACCGGAAGATAACAAGAACCGCAAATTTATGAATTTCCTAGGAAATTCTAGGAAATATATAACATGTGCCTATACTGCCTATGAAGGGTTTCAGAAATAGGTCGGAGAACACGATTTATGTATATGTCACCGGAAGATAACAATAACCGCAAATTTATAAATTTCCTAGGAAATATATCAACCTTCGTAGGATTCTAAACGAGAGATTAATTGTATTAATTTATCTCTCGTTTAGAATCCTACGAAGGTTGATATATTTCCTAGGAAATTAGATTAATTGTATTAATTTATCTCTCGTTTAGAATCCTACGAAGGTTGATATATTTCCTAGGAAATTTATAAATTTGCGGTTCTTGTTATCTTCCGGTGACATATACATAAATCGTGTTCTCCGGCCTATTTCTGAAACCCTTCATAGGCAGTATAGGCACATGTTTTCAGTGTCGAGACGGCAAAACGGATTATTACAATAAGTATAGAAATCACCAACCGCCTTGACATCAAAATAAAACGTCCACATAATGACCATTTACAAAGTAATGGTCCATAAGCATGAATGGTATTCTTAGAATTACGCTGTAAATCTTGGCATGAAACCTATAGAAAATTATTTAGGGCCTTACATAAGTGTGTATTGAATTGTGCGACTATGTACCTGAGTATAGAATAACTTATTCGTTGTACATATTGGTGCCTTGATCCAAATGTACAGGTATTATTTGGTCTGGTAATTATAATTCAAAGGGTATTTCAGTCGTGGACCGGTTGTCACCTCTATTCTGAGTTTTTTGGCACCAAGCCACGCCATTTAGGCATATGTCAATGTAACTATTGGGTCTATCTTTATTTGTCGAACGGTAATCGATCACCTTTTTGAATGACACTAAAATAAGTAAAGCATAAATTACACCTATTGCTCATTCTTAATTTCATTCTACAGTCAATTATATGACAGCTGTGTACAATGTGGATTGTTTTTTATGAAATTAAAATCAAGAGGTAAACTGCCAATTTCTTCAAATAAAATATAAATTAGGTTTTACTCTCTTTTAAATTAATAAAAAAAAACATTTATACCGAAATAGTTTTATTGATTGAAGCATCGACCTCTTTGTTGATAATGCTATCGAAACCAAAAGAAAACCGTTCCAAAGCTAAAAGCTAAATAGGCTAAATAGCTGACTAGGTGTTAAACTATAGCATAATTACGTAATCTGCGTGAACATTCAGGAATATCTAAAAGTCTCTGTAGAACACATTACACAACAAATGTATTAACATTTCAAAAGATACGGCGACTATAAATATAACCACCATATCTAAAACGAAGAGAAACCGTGAAGAAATTAACAAACTAAACGTGTTCCGCGTTATTTTATAAAACTAAGAGAAGTGGAACATTCGGTGGGTCATGGTTTCCTTCCGAGTCTGTTGACCCTTAAAGAGTCCCGTTACGTCCTCCACGTAACTAAAGAAAGCCTAAAAAACTGGCTGCATACATGTGTTGTTTTATTTGTCTATCCGAAGTTACGTCAGCCGGTCGTTAGCTCACCGCGCCGCGTTTTTACATCGAATCAGGTCAAAAATTTGGGTTGAACCGAACTTAGGTATATCGGCCGTTTATTCACCTCTCTAGGTCGTACAAACACGGCGTCCCATTCACACTGTATAGAAAGGACAGAGATGCAAACACACACTTTGCATTTTATCGTATACAACTCTTTAGATTACTACGAAACAACACATAATAAAATTACTAATTAACATACTTGGGTACATACACTTTTAAAACTGCATATATTATGATTTTAGATTGATAACCGGCTAGAATTACTTTTGTTTATATTACATGCTCCTTATATTTGATACGTAGATAATAATATCCACTATTTCAAAAAAATAGTAATTTAATAATTATAGCTTATATATAAATCAGCGGTCAATAATTGAATATATTGTAAAACATATTAATTGATACCAGTAGGCAGAAACACATCGCTAAGCTAGAACCCAGTATGCTCGATACCAGATCTTCCTGTGTATAATATCCTATTAAACTGATTGTTGGGTGTCTATTTGTCACTCAATCACTCCAAAACGGCAGAACAGATTTTATTGAATTTGGAAAAAAAAAAATCACTGGCAAAAGTCGGTAAACACGATCATCCATACATAAACACGATAATAAGTAAAGAAAACATCAGAATTCAGATTTTAGAACTCAAATAAAATCAACTGCAATCAAGTCCTACAGGCTTGGTGCCAGAGTAAAAAATGTTCAGACGGGCAAGCTGTAACAGATATACAAAAAAATGCGTTGGCCGGCACTTTCAGATTAGGACCAAAGTGGATGATGTCCTTTAGATTTGTGATACATGTATATCCAAAATTATAAAGCTACAAGTGATATATAACATCTGTTCAATAACGCTGCTCACATACTGACCCAATGATGGACGAGTGTGGTCTAAAAAGGAAATCCTACTTGCGCCCGCGCAACCTATACGCGTGTCTAGCTGCATTCTGCATTCAATTTACTGCTATTAAAATAATGCACTATGATATTAGACAAATTAAATAGTTTCTATAAAAAACCCGTAATGACCGTGTGGTATGAAGCGTTACCTGCTATTCTAGCTATGCAAGTAAAGCAAGTTCGAATGCCACCGGTCATGACCATCGTTTTTTTCTTAAAACTTAAATGCAGTGGGTTAGTTGCACTACGAGCTTTAAAGTGAAGGAAAACATCCTTGAAGAAAACTACATACGTCCGAGAAGAAATTCAAGGATGGATGTAGTGCCTAAGAGACGGTAACGGACTCACCATCAATCACGTTGGCACCGAATTATCTTCGGTAAAATGTGGGCATTCTAACATCTCTGCCTACCTCTTCGGGGATCCCTGTGGGAATGCGTAAAGATGGATAGTTTCTTAGTTACGCTATAAATTTTGTTTTGTATAATAAATTCAAAATTTAAACTAGACTATCTCTTGATAGCACTTCATTTCTATGTAGTTACCTCACTAGTTGTAGGTTGTAGCGGTAGTAAAACTGCTACCAGTTCAACAGCCAAGCAAGGTCTCGTCATCTAATTTTCCATCACCTTCTTCGTCGAAAGACCATTAAACATATGACAATTCATCATCATCATCATCATCAGCCTATAGACGTCCACTGCTGTAGAAAGGCCTCCCCCATAGATTTCCACAATGACCGATTCAATGCGGCCCGCATCCAACGCTTGCCAGCGACCTTAATCAGGTCATCGGTCCATCTAGTGGAGGGCCGTCCGACGCTGCGTTTTCCAGTGCGTGGTCTCCACTCTAGAACTTTACGGCCCCATCGGCCATCCGTTCTACGAGCTATATGCCCTGCCCATTGCCACTTCAACTGGCTAATCCGTTGAGTTATGTCGGTAACTTTAGTTCTTCTGCGAATCTCCTCATTTCTGATTTGATCTCGCAGAGAAACACCCAGCATAGCCCTCTCCATAGCTCGTTGAGTGACTCTGAGCTTTCTTATGAGACAATTATATGACATATGACAATTAGTCATTCATAATATGAATAACTTCGAAACCCTTCAACTACCTTCAATTAATAACATTATTTATCACAGAAAGGGTGCCTACAAATCTGGCTTAAAATATTCAAAAATGTTGTTATCGATTTTTTGAACAGCCTCCGGAAAATATCTTGGCATAAATCAGACACCGTCATAATTATACAATCAACGTTGGGGCCGAGGCATTCAATTGTGCATGTTGATTTATCAGAGTTTTTGTTACTGACATTGGTTTTAGGCATGTGGGTAGAGTGTAGGTTGGTCAGGCGCCACGGATGCGCAAAGTAAGACGACCCCAGCTGGTGCTAATTGCAAAACACGAGCGAAGAGATGTATACATTTCAGTTAGGATTCGGGGTATAGATTTATTTTGCACCAACTCTAGCTTTGCCCGCGTTTAAGGATTAGCTTTTCCTATGTGAAATAATTAAAAACATCGGTGCTGCTTCCCGATACTAATACATAGACGCGCAAATAAATAAATTTAACTTTTTAAATGTATAATAGTGCTAATGTACGTACACTAGCTATAGCTAGCACAGAAAATTTACCTTCCCTCGATTTTATACAAAAACATATAATCTTTATAATTAATTAAACATACCTAAGACTGTTTGTTTGTTAACACAATCTACGATCAATTTATTTAATTATAGAAATTAATCCAATGGCTATCAATCATTTTACAGTGCTACGATTAAATAAAGTGAAATACATAATATGTATGTAAGTATTACAAATCCTGAGAAGTTTTTTCCGCGATGGTATTTTACGACGGCGTTTATAATTGCCTAAATTAAATAAACGATTTTTCATTTAATTTTGTTTACGCATAATAGTTGATTCCCAATCTGCCCTGAATTACCCACGCTTATTTTAATTATCATGTTTATATGAGTCATAATAATCCAGTTTTCATGTCATAAAATATATGAGCCAGGCCCAAAAAAGGCAGCTAATGAGTACGGCTTGTGAAATATCCACATTATTCGACATCCTCTGACCGGTCGTTGACTCAACATCTTATATTCTAAATCGGGCGGAGGCTGCAACCTGATCCGAGCCGACTGCCGACTCAAAGATCAGCTAAAGGTATCCTCATGAAGGATAACAGACTTCCTTTGTTAGTTAGTACCACTGGACACAATCGCGAGAAATCTTGTTGCAGCAGATTTTCAAATATTGCCTGTAGCTTGTGTATACCCGGTTATGACTATTTGTTAGGCTTTAGGTCGTTACAAAACGTGAAAATGTTCCTTTGACATCGGACAGAAATATATAAACCTTTATGTTGCATTGTCCAGCAAGCGATGTGCACAAGCCAATCAGAAACCTTTTGTGGCGTCGGCTTGACTTTCACAAAGACAATCTATAAAACTTGTGCACATTCAATGACTCGATCAACATTTGTTATTTATGTTTACTTGAGACCACACCAGCTTTGCCCTTTTAGAGACACAACGGAGCAATAGACACAGAAATACGTAGATTGATTTAAAGTATTTTCGATGAAGAGAATTCCATGAATAACCTTTAACGAATGAGGAATTATTTCAGTCTATTTACTTCATGCCGACATTGAATATATACAATGAACTCTTACAGTAGACAGTAAGTCTACTCTGTAAGAGTTAATTGTATGATACCAATGTCTCTTCGACACACGTTTTCGTGTTCTTGTCGAGATTCTTAGCATTTCTGAACTCACCTCGGAACATAACTACGGAATACAGTGAAAAACAATAGAGAATAACAAGGTCCTTTTGATTACTCAAACTCAAAATCATCTTTATTTGACTAGACTTTACAAGTACTTTCAAATCGTCAGAATCTACCACTGGATTCAGAAAGTCGTTTTTGCTGCGAAGAATCCGGTAAGAAACTCAGCAATTACAAAGAATATGATCGAGCACTGCTTCAAGACGAGCGTTTTAAGGTGCTTCAACATCGCCATCACTTAATATTATACAAAATTTTAAAATCAGTTCACACGCCTCTGGTGCTTCTACTATAACCATCTTCAAAGCTCACACTACAAATATAGTGATTACAAAGCTTGAACGCAAAACAAGTTTAATTACGGTACGGTACGGTACTTAACGGTATGTAAAGAATACTTTTATGATTTTATTATTTCTTGCGACATGAAAATTATTATTCAGGGCAATTAATAATACTCATATGTCCAAAGTGAAGGATCATAAATAAAGCACACAGAAATGCTTCCACATATGTCCAAAGTGTCAAAACTGTCACTGTATGCAAATAATAAAATCTGTTGGAATTTCACGCGATGCGTTTGCTCATCCAGCCACTGAACTTTTTTAGTTCATCATTTTTGACAGTGTATTTTGGACTTGGGATGTTTTTTTTATTTAAAATGAAAGTATCCTTCTTGTTTGAAAATTAAGAAGAACAAAATCTGTTTTCATTTTGAACTGCAAATAGCCACGTTCCTTTATTGTTTTTGACAAATATTATAACTTAATACTGAGCGATGGACTTATTTGAAGCATCTCCAAAACTTCGGATCAGCAAATTTAATTTCTGTCAGATATAAATGCCAGTGAAATTAAAGTATTGTTATATATTTGTGAGAGCTGGGAGATAATGTGCGGGAGTGTTGCTAAGTGTTTTTGGCAATGATCCGGGCGCCGGCGGAAGACAATATTGGCATCCCGGGCGACCACCTTAGCGAAAAGACCTCCGCTTTCTGCACCCTTTTATCCATGTTTCGTTGATTCCCTTGACTGTGTAGCTCTTTGAAAAATTCCAAATCAGTTTCCATTTTGGAAGCTTCCTTTACAACTGTAAGCTTACGCGTATTTTTTTTTGTAAAAGGACAGATTCAATTTGCGGAGTGTAATGCGTTTCAATTGAGTTTTCATTTCGTTTACGTAGCTTACAAGTTTTTCTGAACTATGAACTTAAATTTGAATAAAATACATTATTTTGTAAGTCCAAACATAATCAGTTTTAATATTGTATTCTAACGAATAGAATATTATTTATGTAAGTTTACATTTTGACGTATGAATATTTTATTGGAATCTTGTTTACTTACTTCTATTTTCAGCTTACACTTTTTGCTACTAACCAATCACACTCGTATCTTGACTTTTAACTACATGGTTGAGTCAGTTGTCTCCGTAGAATTTTTTCTCAGTATCTGGGCATTGTTATTCATTCCTCGCAACCTTATTTATAGAACCTTAACATCCTGTTATTATCCTCGATACCAACTTGTTAAATAATTTATTTTCTATCTCCTATTGTTGCCACGGCCTTTTTGTAATTGTAAATCTTAGCAGATTATTGGGTACACCTGTTTCGCCGGTTTAAAGATATTTTATCTAATAATCAGCATTGCCATAAATAAATTTTGCACGTGGGTGTCTAAAATTAAGTGGGAAAGATACGCAAAGTTGTACAGACTGTGCAATTTGTCAATTTATTCACCGAAACAATTCTGCACAATGATCTCTTGCAGCATGAAACTCTAAAATAATAAAATTGTTTAATCAGTTTTTCAATGATCCGATTCATCAAACGATAACGATACCATACCTAGCACTGCTTCTTTTTAGTTTGTTTTGTATCTGTATGGCTTAAATCGTATCTGTTTTGCAAAACACCCCAATTTGTAGCGAGTATGGTTTATTTTAAAGTCTTTATGTAGTGTGACGCGTCACGGTACTGATGAGACTCGGTCCTCTTTTGATTCATCGTTCATTTTTTCAATGTCACTTTTAATTGCCTCAATTTCAAAATAGACATTGCGTGTTAAATGAGTACTTGAATATTTATTAGGTACCTTTTCTGTACCGTTCTTTAGTATATTTGAGACTTTCTTATGCATGATTGAAAAACAGTTTTACGGACAGTCAGTTCGACAATAATAATCTTATTGAAAACATAATTCAAGAGTGTAGTGTTAGATTTTTGTAGGCAGCGTGATGTGATGTGATGTGACGGCAGCATACGTGTTCTTGCAACCTTGAGCCAGTCTCGCTAGAGTCGAGTCGAGTAGCGGCTATCAGACTAGTATTGCTCTTCAGTGACGCCCTCACTACGCCAGCTATTATTAAACGAGTTCATTGGAACATCTATTTGCGCAATTTGTAGCATCGCGTTTAAAGCATTACAATGACCTTACTGATCTCCAACAGTTTAGTTATTGCCATTTAGTTAAGAATCATCAACCACAATTTCACTTCACTTCACTACTGTCTACGATTATATTTCATACAATTCTCGCGTAAGTATTGGGTGTCAAGCCTTATGTCTATGTACCACCTACCTAAAATTACCATTGGCTCATTTTTCAATTTCAGACTCTCGATTATTACACACACACACACACACATACGGCTTATGTATATTCAGAATCAGTGGGTACAAGAGTATCGAAGGTGTGTGAGTAGCGCATGCGCTCTCGGTTTTTTTACACGCGCTGTCCATTCACTGCGCAAATCATGTGCCAAGTGAAACTCCACACTGTTTATATTCAGGAAAATATGGAGCCTGTCTGGCTTATGTTTTGGACCGGCTCGATGAGATTTTAAAGTCAAATTTTCTATGAAACTAAAATATTGATGGAGATTGTCGGGAGGCGAGCGAGGTGCGGAGTGTACTCGATCTCCGTGTCGGTGTGTAGCGGCGGTACGGGCCGCGGGTGCGAGTGTGCGCGAGTGCGCGTGTGGTGGTAACCGAGGCTCGTCGCGGCGCGCCCCGTCAGTAAGTTGGCGGCGGCGAGTCACGCGCCTTGTCGCGTATACGTCTCTCTACACTCTCGTTGCACTTCACGCAGTACACCTGCCACAGTTCAGGCTCTCACGCTCTCGACTACGGAGGTCACGCTGACCTCATGTGCAGCAGTTTCATTCCTAACTAGTTCTCACAACCTGCTGCAAGATCGGTGTTCGCGTGGTCCTCTCCACTGCAGCAGCGGTAGCCGCAATTCCGTCAAAACGCGTCTGTGCTGGTGCGTAGAGTGACTCCGGTGGGCCGGTCAGCCACCGCGTGCTGTGACAGTGAAATCGTGGTCTCACCGTAACGTGCGGATGTGCAGTGATGGATGAGTAGACAGAGGCAATAGTGCGCGTGGACAACGAACTCGACTGAATTTCTGGCTGAGTGCGAGAGAGGGCCGTCAAAATTGAGCCCAAACTGTATTTAGGTGAGTATTGTGGCTTAATCTGGTGAATGGAGTAAGTTAGCGGTGAGAGTGGCGAAGCTGGCGTAGCAGAGCAGCCGTTGAATATTTATAGCGTGCAAGTTGGAAAGTTGCTTGTCGACGAAGTATCGAGTGATTTGTTGTGTCACTAAATCATATCTGTGTACTCGATTGAGCATATTGCGGTCATTCATGTGATTATATTTTTGGTGGCGTGATTCACTCCAGTAAATTGAATGCGCTTTGGTTGTTTGATCAGTCCGCTCTATTATTATAATAGCCGGTAAAGCCTGCTAATGAGATACAGGCACATTATTCACCTAGATTATATAAATATAAATCTACATAGTTATCTCAATACGCAAAGGCCATTTCCTACTTAAAATTAATTAATGTTCGAAGGACCAAAATTATTCTTATAGTTTTGTGATCTCCGACAACAACAGAAACTATTTGCCAATTCTAAAACGGATACATTATAATATTGTAATTTTGCGTAGTGACGAAAATCGAAGAGGCTTATCTAGGGGAGCCATGGCTTAGACTGGACTATCTAATAAATCAAAGCACATTGGTTTCGTTCAAAAACTGAAAGTGTTGACCTGAATTCCATAACACACACTTTGTTTAAAGTAAATTCTGTTTTTGTTTGTGCTTTCCACTATTGCCAAACTTAACCGTATTTGCTTACAATCTTCAAACAGAGAATCCTTTATTGTTTGTAATAACTTTACATTTGGAATCAGACAAGTAAGGCTATAATATATTCGTGGCTACTACAATTACAATTGAGCTGGCTTATGAAGAACTAATAAAGGCTAATGTTACATCAGGTCAACAACATGCACTAAATAGATTACTCTCAACATGGCAAATTGAATTAGCCGAGAGCCAAGTCCATGGCAGGAGAATTATACTAATACTTTCATTGGATAAATGGCTTAGATTACGATGCACTTGGATCTATAAATTCGTTTAATGTACTCGAAGTTCGTTTATAATGCTATTAAAGAGCATTGTCTGAATTTAGTTATTTTCAATTGAGCAAAGTAGGAAACTCGTATAATTACAATCAAGTTCTAAATCTTTTTAATGAACTTTCTGATCACTGTAGACTTTCAATCACCTCATCTTCCTTTCTGAGGTGCTTAAATTGAATTTCTAACCTTATATTATATTTCTTGTCTTTTAATTTCTTTTGGTTGTTAATGAATAATACCCTGTTACTTAACCCTTAGTGTTACTTTATTAGCTGTTTGCAAACTTTAAGCCACCCCGTCAATCAAATTCCGACTTAAGATCACTTTGGCCGTGTTTCAAAGAATAGATAAAAATGTGCCAATTTCAGAAGCAGGACAAGGCCGCGCCCTCGTTTCCCACGCGTTGAAACAACATCTCGTAATAAGTTCTCAATTATTGTATTTATCCCTTCTGTAACCTGATATTTAAGTCATGTTCCAAATACTGGACCTACGTTATTTGCTATCATAGAAGTCTCGTTTGATAGAAAGTGTTCACTGTCGTGAGTCGTAATACGCTTAAATTGAATTCAAAGAGGAGTCGATTTTACGTGCATCAAGCAATCAATCATGTTAGGTCTCTACAATGATAGTTGTTATATAACTTGTCTGTCAATACGATTCTGCTGTGGCTGTTTGACTATTTTGATGATTTAACGATTCTCTTTGAATTCAGTCTAATGAAGCTCTTGGAACACACCGCGGGTCCAGAGTTCCAGAGATTGATGGAATGTATTTACCAACCAACCATGACGAAACCATTTATTTTGGTTCGGTCTAAACGACTTTTTCTGTCAAAATTAAACTTTTTATTTTCCTATTTTTTGTCAACATGCTCCATTATATTTTGGTCGTAAATACCTACATTTGAGATGCTTAGTCTCAGTACATTGCACTGAAACTCATTATCACTTGAGAGCGTCACGGCGACACGGCGTCAGTTGTTGCTTGTGTCAACGGAGACGCGATTGCAGGTGCCTGCGAGCGGGCGGGTCATTCACCTCGCCGCCACCGATATTTGGATACACTATACACTACACCCATATTCACTATAGTGTGTGTCGAATACAACGATAACGGGCCAGCGCGTCAGACGGACGGACGACAAACACGTGTCGCGAACAAGCTCATTTTACGGGCAACTGTCAAATTATCAGATGCATCACTAGACAAATAGGATAATCCTATTTTGTGACGTTGAATTGGATTCTTTTGCTAATGTTTTATCTACGAAACCAAAATCCATAGTTTATAGACAATGATGTCATCTAAATAAAGCAAAAGAACATTCATCACTGGAAATACAAACTTGTTAAAGTCATAATTAAAATTTATAGCCATCATGGAATAGAACGTATAGTTGATAATTACGCAAGAGCTGTATGGCAAGTAGGGCCTATCGGTGATAATTGACATACCTGTAACGCATTGCAAAGAAACATTCCTGTACGTGTACAGGGTGCATTCCTGGTGTATAATCGAAGACGACATACCGCATGCCGCAGTCGTCCGGGGACATTGGAAGTGGGACACTGCGCGGTTTATTTCGGGGCCTGAATTGGGGCGGCGCGTTAAAACATCGGGGTTTCCGAACCAGCGGTGGGGACGATGAAAACAAATAGTTTGTTATAAGCCACACCTGAGTGGGCGGTATATTTGACGTCGTAATCGACACTCAACTTTATAGCCAGAGACGTAAAAAATTGGTAAAAAGCCAAGCTGAAGTCGACGCTTGACGTGTATTAATTGTCCAAGTAGTTAAGGTGCACATGAGCTAGATAGGTCAATGTTTTGTAGTAGCATTTAATTGGCAATCCTTCTTTTTCACTATTAAAATATGACAGCGTCTTAAAATAACATTGGTTACTACAAAAAACAAGTTGGTTAATGAGTTCATTCGTTCCTCATGTCTGCTTTTTCACGTAGATTAGGTGCCTTTATTTAATTTATTACATTCTTTTAATTTACATCCTTTGGATAGTCCTAATATCATCGCATCATGTAAAAAGTAAAGATAGCTTTCCCTAGATGAATTTTCTAGCACAAGAGCATTGCATGACTAAAAGTATACAAGTGACGTTGTTAAGAGTGTTCATAAAAAATACTTGAAGTTGATGATCTGAAACATCTGACTGTGAGTCACGTGATTGTGTAGTAGAAGAAGCGTTTGATGCTTGGTAAGTAAGCTTCCATTTCCATCCGTTACGTATTTATGATTATTAGGTACACCGGCTGATATTTTACAGATTCAATTCCTATTGATGAGGATAAACGTAATCTTAGATTGACTACCATGATATCATGCTTAAGATGTTAATATTCTCTTCCCACATTTAATAAACGGACTGATAAATCAAGCTGAAGAAACTTACAGTGCTGTAATAAGTAACATAAACGCTACATTCCAATTACTGTTTGCTAACGTGGCATATGACGTAACTTGCAGTTTATTTACCACGTGATTCTCTTCTGACACAGCAGTTTAGAAATTAGGACGAGATTCGGTCACCAGTTCATTTTGACCCTTCTCTTACGTCCGTTCTCAAATATCTGCTTTATTTTCGAGAAGTGTACCAACCATCATGTCTCAAGAAATAATGGTTATTCCAACTAAAACAAACAGATTGTTTCATACATACAGCATTGTTCATTCATAGTAAACCGGTTTCTAATAAAAAAAACTTGAATTAAACTTTGGATACTCTAAAAGTCTTTGTTTTTTTTGTTATTCGTAACGAATAACGCTTAGCAGTAAATTAAGTCACAAAACCAAGGCGAACTTGGTGCAAATTACAATAAGATCACTTCACCCTAATATGGGTTAGTTAACCATATTATGTTATCAAAAAAAGGAAAGTACGTAAAACTAAATAAGCCTATTTTCCGAGATTTGTCAAAAAGAAAACCAGCTACGGCCTATCGTATTGTTAGTAGTGCCTACTTAGTTATAATGGGAAAACTTATATTACCAGATAAGAAACTTTTATGATAACATTCATTTTCGGTTACTATATTTCTTCATGATGGAAATAATGTTATTTACGTAATAGGTACCTACTATTACAAGTGTTCGAAATTCGAACCACAATTTAAAATATCCAAACTTGGACATGACATTCAGTTTATAACTGATTAATAAAGATTACTATTATTTTTATTAGTATGAGTATGGATACCTTATACTTATAGACTGTTATATGATATTCTATTTCTGAGTTACGGCCGCCATTTTTTTATTTAACATTATTTATTTATTTAATGGCAACACAAAAAAGTACATTTCGTATTTTGCCAATGTCAAGTAGGTAATAGAGAGGATCCTCTTGGCAACGTCGTACGGTGGGATAACCACCAAGAAGGTTGGCAACGTCCTTCCCGACAGTCTATGGACTTCATTTCACCAATCACCAGAAAAATTCTTCATTTTGATAATTCACAATAATATTTGATTTACTTTTGTTGAACACGTCGTGGAATATTTATTGCCTATATAATAAAATAAACACCACTGTATCTCACATAATACATTAAACAATATCAAGACAACATTTTCCTTTGATTGTCAAAATTGAAGTCCTTTTTTTATTTATTTCGAACATGTAGTATAATCGACCATTGATTTATTTAAACACTTGACAACTGTTGTCTTATCTCACAGTCTGAAAATATTTACGTATTTCTGTCGAACGTGCGATGATTTTCGTTTTCATTGAAGAGTCAGGTAATTAAAGTTATATGAACATGAATTTGTACAACATACGACCTGCTTTACTTCCTTGTGCGCACGCAAGAGTACAATATTATTCAAGTACAATACTATAAAAGTCATCGGCCGGGTTCCAAGACCGTCTTTAAAGTAACATATATTATTTATTAAAATTGATAATGTCATGCGTTACAGTTTGCGCTAACTTTAAAGTTCATTGAACTCGGCTATAATTTAATCGTATGACTCCTAGGTATATATACTTAGCACACAATAAAATAATGCTGACAGCAACCAATGTAAAGGTAAACAAATCAACAATCGAGAAACGACTCGATTAGTGTGATTCGATACAGTCGTGAATAATGAACGTTCGTGATTTATTAATGTACAAAGTTACGGTAAAAAATTGGGGTAAAGAACCTCTAATCGTTCCTTTCGACCGCGACGTGGTCTGGTCAGTGTGTAAACTGTAAACATCCCGAATCATGAAAGTTAAATTTACTAATTCTGGCCTTCTTTTCATTCGCCTTTTGCTCGTAATTCATTCCGCGTATCGACGGTATTGTATTCAGTAGTCTATAAGATGATATTCTGCTAAAATCAGCACTCAATTTGCCAAGTACCGACCAATCTGGAACAGATCTGTTCTAAATTGATTCGTCAGATGTCAAAGGGCGCTTGTCTATAATAGAAGATAAATATGTCAAACGTTGAGTTTCATAGCTGTAGCGCTGAATAAATCATTTGGATCACTGGTATTACGTTAGCTTCTGTAGGTCATTAAATTTATCTAGACGTAACATTTGTGGTCATGCAATTTAATTTAATTTAATTTAATAATTAAACTGTTCTATGATTATACTCGTAGATGAGCTTTTCTGATTAGACAATATATATATGTATATATAACTAGCTGCCCGCCCCGGCTTCGCTCGTGTGGACAATTTTTTTTGCATTTATGGGTATGAAAAATAGATGTTGGCCGATTCTCATAAATACCGGATAAGCACAAAAAATTTCATCAAAATCGGTCAAGCCGTTTCGGAGGAGTATGGCAACGAAAACTGTGACACGAGAATTTTATATATTAGATATAACCTTTTTTACTCTATGGTATCCATTTAGCTTAGCTTTCCATCAGTGATTTATTAATATCGGTTCATTAGATCGAGATATTACTCCCGAATATATATGTTACGGTAAATCTGATTAAATGAAAATTATTAATATTTTTACAAAATTATTAATAATAACCACATGTTTTGGTAAATGTGAATAAACGATCGAAATTTATTACTTTTAGTAGTAATTATTAATAATTTACGACACATATTGGTAAAAGTTTAAGTTTTTTTTTTCCTTGGCCACTTATTACATTTATCATTACTAGGGTAAAATTATTAATAAAAACCGACAAATGTAATTTATCACTTTAACCTCGACTTTCGGTAATTATTAATAATAATAGATAATTATTAATAATCTTCAATTATTCACTCTTACCGTAACATATACATACGAATATAAATATATTGTTGATTTTTATCTTAATGTCAATTATTATTAATAAAGGCTAGCTGTACCAACGTGTACGAAGACACGTGGAGTTAATTTTGTACACCCGGAGCCCTAATATAATTAGGGCTCCGCGCAAAAAGAAAAAACAAAAAGTAACCTAAGTTAAGCCTTGTAACGTCGGCTATCTGTCAGTAAAAGTCCTGTTGAAATCGTTGTTGAATTTATTTGTATGCGTGTATTTATGTAAAGATAATAATAGTTTCTATCTAAATGTGATGATTTCTGATGTACCCAGTAGAAAATAAATGTTAAGAGCTTATCTCTGAGGCGCGCGAGCGTCGACATATATGTTTATGTTTAAAATATGATAATTTGATCACCCACCGGCATATAATGATATAAAATGATGATTACAGGCCTGTGATTACGAGCAATTTTGAATTACCAAACAATTGGTACGGCGGTACGCCGAAATTCAATGTGCAGTGTAAAAAATAACATCCTACGCTTTCGAAAGTACAAAATTAACTGCGTTAATTAAATATCTGGTAGGGAAATAGTTACTTCATGTAATTCAGTATCTATCTCACGCGAAATATACTTTTTTAACTATGTTCAAAGTGTTACACTATACCTACCTACTATTATAGCTATGTTATATGTTGTTTTTTTAATATGCCAGCATCCGTAAAATGGTTTTATCCGGCTGCCATTTTTTATCGAAAAAGCTTTTGGTGCTTAATTTCTACGAGCATGTTTCCTCCTTGGAGAGCTGGCAGCACTGGGCACACTTTCGAACCACATCGCGGCAGACCGCTCCGTCCCAGTGCATTCCACAACTCGCTCACCCACAAGGGACCGGTCCTCGAGCGTTCTACCAAACAGTCATACGCGACCAGTTTACGACGTCTGTACACCGCTTCACATGGCGAACCGGCCGTTGTCATTTTTCTCGGTAAGGTTATAAGAAGCGAGGTGCGGTTCTCTCTCAAGGTGAAGCGCCCGGTCAACACTCGCTAGATCCGATCGAGTGCCTAGACCAAACATAGCCGCGTGACCCAACTTTAAAATACTACTCTAAATTTTGGTAGTGACCTCCTCAATTGTTTAGCCGGCCTTAAACAATGTAGAGTTCAATCAACCTTGAGGTAAAGCAATGTGAGCTGCCGTCAACGTCACGCTCTTTGTGTAACAAAGATGTGTCTAATAATGTACTGGAACTGTCATACAATAAAATTATACGCAGTCAGTGTTGTAGCTCGGAAATATACAATCGACTTGATGGCGCCAAGCCCGGACGAAGCCTACAGAGCAATTTTTCGTCATTACTGTTTATCCATAGATGAGCCGTAATAACTGGATACAACCTTGACAATGAGAGAATACTGACATCATTTATTTATTACATGATTGTCCAGCAAATTGATTTCATGGCAAAGCTTTAGGAGAAATTGTATTTATTTCTCATTCTGTACCTCTATTCTTTTACCTATCGTCCGCCATTATGTTGAAGATACATCCTAGTCATAATGATGCCTTGAAAACAAGAAGCTCGAGCGTGGGTTTTAAAATCTAAGTAGGTATAACTTGGCCGTTTGTGTTAAAATTATAATGGTTATTTCAGCGTAACATTAATTTAAATTTACGGCTCCATGCCACCTTAAGAGATTATGTTTATACCCAGTTTTTGTGAGGAATAAATTTTAAATGGCACGGCTGACAAAAGAGGAGCAAATTTTAACATGTCGCCCATTGATTGAGCACGTGCGGACACAGCTAAATGAAAGAGGGGCTTGGCGTGATACTTCGGGTAGGTATGTTTGATGTTCGCGATGTTTTGGCCGGGTTAAATGTAACCCCAGAGATCGATGTCAATGTAGCGAGTGCAAGAGAGGGCGCACGGCCGTTGACCGGAATAAAAAGCAAACAAGAGAGAACCACTCGTTAAGGAATTGGGGAACTAGATCGTGATTCATACACACATGAAAATACCAATGTACGCTCTCATACCTGCTTATTTAGTATTACGTCAGCCAACATAATTAATGGATGCTATTTGTTTGCTTAAATTGTGTGCGGCCGGTATAAAGAAATAAAATTATTAAGATAAGTCTTTTTAAATAATTAGTTGCAAATTCGGTTGTTTTATATTTAGTTGGGAATAGGTAAGCCTTTGCCAATTGGTATGCTTAAGCAATTGGTCTATGAACGAAAATAGCTAAAAAAATAACTAGTATTAAAAATGCGAACACTATTTTGTTTGTTTATTTGTTACGCTTTCATCCATTATCTACTTAACCGATCAATCATGAAATTTTGCACTAACGTTGTCAGGGATACATAAATTGATATGGGGTACCTTTACACGCGGGCGAAGCCGCAGGTAAAAGCTATTCAATAATAAAGTTCAGCTTTTTTTAAAATCCATGGATCCAATAATAATTTAATTTAAAAACACTATAATTCAAAGTTTAGGCCAGAATAAGTCACTTATGAAGGTAATTTACCACCGCAAACAAAAAAATATTAGGTACCTGTGTATTATACGTAGTATATTATCTACTCTGATGTATTATCAATATAGTACAAACCAGATCATAGAAGTTCGTTACTCACAGTTGACATAATTTGTTAATAACTTAGTGCATGAACCGGTTACGTCTGGTATTATTACGAAATTTAATATAAATATAATCCGATTAGGAAACCGGTCTGACGAGAAACACTCAGAGTTGAAGCGCTTAATTCGGAACGTGTAGGTTTTAGAACCTTACCAAATTACCTACCACCTTACATGCCAATTGCGATAATAAAGATTATTCTGAACTTCTGTTAATACGTTTTGAAATACGGAAGTATTGTGTTCCTATATTATCTTAACCGTCCCCGCCTCGTAAATAGGTTAAGCCACAGTCCTTGCAGTGAGGATTATTAACGCTACTTCTATTATTTCTTATGTTTTTCGATAGGGTCATCGTAGGGTTTCATCAAAGTCGTTAATTTAAATGTCACCCAGGCATTAACAGTCCCTAGCTTTTCATATGATTATTATTAAGTGATTAAGTCTTCTATGTGTATATTTTATATGTATACATATATTTTTCTGTGCCGGTAGCAAGAATATTTTTCAACTACTAATTCGAAAACGTAACTCGCGAAATGTCAAAATTGTCATACAAATTTTTAGTTCTACTTTTCACTACCGCAGCGGTGTTCATTTCTCAATACAAAAATATTCGAAGGCGATACGAACACGTTGTCGCAATTTATTCATGCTCGCGCTACTGTACATAGAAAAGCCAGAATCTTCTCAATCTAGGTTTCAAACTCAATTTCTCAATCCAAACGCTTTGCTGAATCACGTAGGCGACTATTTTGTTGCCTTCAATCTTAAAAAATCATTGGTTAGTAGCTTAACGACTATGTTTTTTCATTTAAAATTTTCTTGTAAATTGAAATGATCCGTAGCGTACAATGATAATTCCCCTCAATCTGTGGTAGAGCCAGCAACTAAGCGTAGCGAAGCAAAAGGCAAAACTTTGCGCCGGCGCAGCGATTGACAATGGTCACTCGGCCTATTTGCCCATCGGACCGACAAGCGGCAGATGTGAAAACCGGCCAAGGTGATGCCCGTTCGCGACTCGATCCAAATTTCTATGACATTTTAGAACGGAATAATTTATCACATCATTACAAATTCAAATTTTAACGTAATGCAGATTCGAAACATATTTTTACCACGTATTAATACTCAAATGCAAAATGTCAAGGAAGATAAAACATAACTTCGTGGTTTTTCAAGTTTTGTAATTAAAATGGGTATAGACGTTCGTAAGGTCTATATGAAAAGTAGCAAATAAAATAGCGACAACAAACCGTACAATAACCAACTAAAACTCGATATTGGGCTTACCCGATACTTTAGATATTAGATAATATAAGTATTATCTAATTGCGCCGCAATTAGATAAACAAAAAACAGAAACACAACAAACACGTGTTTAAACTGCATCTTGGTAATGATAGTAGAATGTAGCTGTTCTACCTTCCGAATCGTCTAGGATAAATATTTCTATTGTAGTAACTCGACTAGACGGCAAACTATTGATCGGAGACAGCGTGTTCTTTCCCCTCGACCCTTCCCCTTATAAAATTATCATTCACACACAACTTACGATACGCCGCCGCACCGTGATTCATTTTTTTCATACCACTAATGTGGCAAACAAGCATACGGCCCGTCGGATGGTAAACGGTTACTGTAGCCTAAGAACGCTTGCAACACCAGGGGTATCCTTAAGAATCTCCTTACGCCCTTCTTGAAGAACCCAATGCTGTTAATCCTTAGGGAAAACCTCGGCGGGGAGTGCATTCCACAATTTGATCGTGCATAAAGATATACGAATAAGAAGGATACAAAGACTTTTCAAAGTTCGAACACTAAAGATGAAAAGTCCTAAAGGTTAAGTTGGCTGGAGAATTGGTAGTTACTATATTAAAACTTAGTTAAGGAAACATCCCCACAGTTAAAAGCAGACACCCATTATCGAGCTCGCGTGACATTACATATTTTACGATGCGCTGGTCTTTACTGCACTACTCTACACTGCATTGCAATAGCGGAAATAGCGTTTTTTTCACTTCTACTTATAAAAACATAAAGTTGTAATTCTCGTGGGAAATCATAATGGAATGCTCTATTAATAGAGTATAATTTGGTCATTGTTTTTATAATCAAATACTTTGTTAAATTTTTCGTACTTGTTCATATATTTTTTAGATATTTATAGCCTCAAAGAGAAGCCACGCTGTATTCCCTTGGCGTAGGGTGCATAATGCCTTCTAAAAATGGATGCTTGCACGCTTACCGTTCATAAGTTCCATTTCAAACAATATATTGATTCATTTCTAGATAAACTTGTTATAAATTCATAAACTTTTCCATCATCGGACAAAAAAAGAGTAAATTTCTCCATCTAAAACATAACTATTGCAATAATAACCGATAGTATCAATCGAATAATTACCATGAATTTAACTTACAGCAAAACTAATTCCAAACATGAATTTGGCACCACCCCAATAATTTGATTCTAATTTTCCCAACAAAGATATTTTCCGCGAAGTGACTACAATAATAGATATATTTGCGCTTCGCCTTTAAGGAGTTAGAATTTTCTAGCGAAAATAGGCGCCACGCCACGTGTTGGAAGTAAATTTCAAGTAGGAAGCGGGATTATTGATCAGGCGGGGAAGGGAGGGCGCGGCCAGTCGTTTGGGCGGGCGGTGCGTGCGGCGTGCGTTCCCCCGGTTCAAGGGCAAGGTTTTCGCCCATTCAACTCGGAACACGTGCCCGAAAGTAAATATAGTACTCGTTACGCCCTCGCGGACGTAACAT
This sequence comes from Falcaria lacertinaria, assembly GCA_951449985.1. Classification (NCBI taxonomy): domain Eukaryota; kingdom Metazoa; phylum Arthropoda; class Insecta; order Lepidoptera; family Drepanidae; genus Falcaria; species Falcaria lacertinaria. Next base: position 8,190,330 of record OX602111.1, on the reverse strand, counting down.
GCCGCCAAATGTGCCCCAATCGTGCCATTTTTACCAGATATCATTACAAAGTTTAATTCCACCGCTGCGGCTAACTTAATTAGCACAGACTTAGTTTCTCAAATGTCTGTTGTAACCCTAATATAGCATGCCTTTTAAAGTTACTTTCGTTTCAAGCAAATAGCAAATGCTTAATTTACATGAGCTCGCATTGGCCGTTCCTTCCAACGAAACGATGGCTTAATGTGATGCATGTCACACAAGGTAGCCCATATTCACAATTTTGTTGATTAATTAGTTATACAAGCCTACATTATTTCTACCGGTATAAGCGTCAAGCACTTACTGGAAACTGTCAGAGTTTGAAACAACTACTACGGTTTAATCTTTTGAATTCAACGAATTAACAACAAGTAACCCCGCGTATATATGCTTCACGTAATAAGATAGGTCAGATATTATTTTGTGACAAATTTGTATTATTATAATATAACATAATTTTATCGTGTTCAATCAACATTTCCTGTTTCAAACGTTTGTTCTTAAAAATCTTCGTAGTTAATTTTTCAAATAATTTAACAGATCTCAACTATTGGATACTAATTACCAACGATATACGCTATGATGGCAGAAAGGATGTCAGGCTATGAAACTACCAAACATAGTTAGTAAGACAAACATTTAGAGGCGGTTTGTCGTAGCACCTCTACGTACTTCGTAGCACCTATCCACTGCCACCATGAAAATTTTGTTTTATTTTTTTTCAGTTTTCTCAAACTTACTTGCCTAACTGACTGGAATAGAGGTAAGCCTAGCTTGTCTAAGCTCACTGCATGTTGATAGCCGCACAAAGTTCGTAGCACCGTTGAATATAGAACCACGCATTGAAATAGAAACAAGAGCGTCGCGGAATTTATAACCGCGCTGTAACCAGCGCTCAAAGCACCCCTTGTACGTGATTTCCTATAAACATACACATAGAAAACGCACAAAAGCCTCTCGGGCGTCGTGTCGCTTCGCTGTCGGATAGAGTTGTAGCGTTTCTTTTGTAAGACTAGATCGGCGAGCTATGCGGGCACGGGTGCGAGGGAGATGGAGCGCCGACGATCGTTAGCCCTGATCTTCAGCTAGCGCGCCACAAACACACAGCCCGACCGAGAGCGAAATTGCAGTAAGAATGCACCTAGCTATGTTATTACCGCGGGGGCTGTGTTGCGAAACGGCCTTCTTCCGCGGCCAAGACGCTCGAAACGCCACCACAAATTCGGTGCCATTGGGTCGCGAGTTGCTCGCGCTACCAGTGAAACCGGTTGTGCTCTCAGAACAAGCAATAGTGGACGTTGTCGTTGCGACATAAGTTCCGTTCGGTCGCGGCGGGCGAGGCACGCAGCGGGCCCCGTATATTTAGCCCGCATTGCATGCGGCCGACGCGACGACGCGGTGGGTATATGTATACATATACTGAGGTATTAGGTCGCTCGGCATGGACTGCTGAACTACTCTAGGGGCTTCCTATTATCGATTTATGCTATTGCGTAGGACGCGATGCCACAACGTACGCATATTGCATTCATCATAAAGTTCTTTTTTCATTTTCGCAGCGAAGCGGACGATTTCTCTTTCACACAAAGCTTGGTCGAGTGAAACCTGTTGGAAAATGCGTTTTCACTCGTGATATTGTTCCGAACACGTTCAATACTCTCGCGCGGCTATTAAGTAATGACGTTATTCGTCTTTATTGCAGCGTGATGTTGCGGTGATATGGCTTCGTTTGTACATAATTATAGATTAAAAGGTCTGAGAAGTCATCAATATTTTATTATGCCTATTGTTATCTTTGAAAATGACCTGCAAATTAATTACATCGGTTGTATCTGTCTCCACCAGATAGATTCGTGTCCAAAACATTAATTTTCATTTCTCATAATACCGTAATTCTTTAATGGGAAGATACTGGCTCCTGCGTCTGGCTTTGCGGTGGTCAAGTCAAGGGTCAAAGCTTATAACAAAAGGTGCACGTTAAAATAGTAATCGAGACGTGACTGCATGCAATGCACATGCAGGCTTCTAAGGAGGCTTGCGGGGGGCGGGGGCGGCGGGAGGTAGAATAATATAGTGGAGGGGTTGTCGTTAGTGGTTAAGCCCACACGCAAGATGATGACACTGAAGCTATGTAAAACATATATGGAACATTTTGCGACGACGTTTTCTAAAACGTAACTCACGAAATGCACAAATTGTCATAATAGTTTTAGTTCCACTTTTCACCGCCGCAGCGCTGTTCATTTTTAATACAAAAATAGTCGAAGGCGATACGAAAACGTTGTCGCAAATTTATCATGCTCGCGCTACTGTTATGAAATATTCTATAATAAAAGAATTGTCCAAAAATATAATAGAAACGTGGATCAGTTTTCCCTGTTCGCTGAATAAATACATAATATTTACTTTGTCGGTAAGCCTTTTATTACCGAAGCAGTACAAGGTAACAATCGGTTCGGAACTCATGAAAGGGAATAATTTTCCTTCTGACAATTCTCTGTCACGTGACATGCAGACGGTTTGCAATAAACGAGTAATAACGATCGGTAGTGCTAGCAATTTGTCATATTTAATATCAGATGAGCATTTCCTTTTCAAATAATATTGTATGTAGAAATTCTCCATGCAATTTTCTCTACGTATCGTACTCCTACTAAAATAGTAATATAATACATGCGAAATTGTGGCGGTAGCAAATTTTACTATGACTACTACAAAAGTCGTCCCTTGGAAAGTTGCAATGTCAAAGTTTGAGATAATAACCTGGGAATTGTAAACGAAGATATTTCCCAGCGAATAAATTGAAGTTATTTTCTTAATATGTACTTAAACTCGCGCCTACCTTATTAATTTGTGACCGTGCCGTGACATTTTGAAATGTTAGGTTCCTTTCTTCCACTAAGAGCACCTTTAATATCTATGTATAATATTGTAACGAGTTCTTGCTGAAGCTTACACAAAACGCCCATATGTAAGATTCTAACTTAAAAGTTATACTTTTATGTAATGTAGCTATTATGTAAATATAAATTAAAAACCATTAGCTCGCTAAGCGCTTATCGCATGCCGTTTGAACACAACCCATTAATTTCGTGTTATACCCTCAGTTGTAATCAAAGGATAGTCCGACGAATGATGATAAAAACTGTTGGTGCAAGAAACATGGGCCGTTTTAGTTTATGTAATTTGTTACACATTAGATACGCTAGTAATGGCCATACAATATTAACTGCAGACGTTATATAAATAAAAACATTACATTGTATATTTGTTAGTATTGTAGAAAACTAAGACTCCTGAAAAGATTTTAAAAAATATTTCACAATTAGGATGCTATCACTGAGCAACATACGCTATAAAATATTGTATTTCTACGCGAGCGAAGTCACGGTGAATAGCTAGTTATATCATAATGTAATGTCCAACCAATGACATTTCTTAGACATTTGTCTAAGAAATGTCATTGGTTGGACATTACACCCCATCACCCCTTTGGGTGATACAATAAAATGAGTTGAAGAGCTCTAACTTTGGTGATTATACGTACACATTAGGTCAAATGATTAATAAGTGAAACTATTACTTTATACTAATTACATTTAGTCGATTATTAAGGTGCTAATAAAAAAGCTACGAGGACTGCGCCGGCTTCGCTGTTTTACGCAAATTTTGACTTTATGTAGGTCGTTGTAGGGCTTATCATCGTTAGTGACGACTACATAGTCCAATCATGTAAGCTGAGAATTATGACTCAAGTGCAGTATAACATTTTTTTTTACTTCATACCCTAATAAACCACTTACGAATCTCACGTCAGGTTGTTGCATTGAAACTGAAAACGTGAAAATAAATTCCACGATTCACTTCTTAGCCAATATTTCGTAAACAAGTTATTAAAACATGCAGTAATATAACATTGCTTAAAACCTAACGCAATGTTTCAAAAACTAGTATCATAAAAATAATACTTTTCTTCTAAAATCTCGCGCACATTCCTACATCATAGTCTACACTCTACATGCATGACCTAACGTTATGTTAATAAATGTTAACAATGTCTCAAGTGGAATGCTACTACTTTCGCTGTTCTCATCCAACCCACTGTCTGTTTGACAGACCATTGCTCCAACAAGTTATCCATTGCATCACAGCAAGTATACGGAGCAAGCAATGCACTTGCACTTCGCGTAGACTGTCGCGAAAACTTTAAAGGAGACCAGACTACTGTAAGTCTGTCACTGTCACACAGTAAAATAAATTATTTCATTGGACACATCGACTTACGAAACGGAATAATTTGAATAAAGAATGCATAACGTATCACTTGCCAGTACCAACTTACCAAGTACCTACTTTGCTGAGATTTAACATGCACACGCAAATTGAAGAAATAGCATGCAAACACATCTAGCAAATCTTTAATTGCTGTGATTTGTAATAGATTACTAGGTTTATTGTTAGTAAGTAAGTATAGAAATAGCTATTATTACGTAACTGTTTTTAATGTGTAATTGGAAAGTTTTATATGTATGTATGTATAGGTCTCTCAGGACCGTATAGGAAAATTAGCTCTGCTCTGCCGAGTTTCCCTACATTTTAAGAAGGGTACCAAAGTATATGGAAAAACAAGTACCTATCCATCTGCATGTTATATTTTCATAATCGGATTTCGTAAGGATATTCTAATTTTAAAAGCAAGGCAATAATGATAAACGTGGCACAGTCGTTTAGAGAATCGTGTTCGCGAAATAGGGTGAAATGCTGTGCAAAAACTTACGTACGATATGCGTAGTACAGTCGCTTACTAAATCGTGTACGGCGAAATGCAGCGCTAAATATAGAGCAGGCAACGTTGTGCATGGTCAGGACTGCGTGCCCCTTCCTCCCCCCTCAACGGGTCAGGGCTGCCAAGAGACCTAGCCACAAGGGCATTCGCTACTGCGTATTATGGTAATACTGGGAAGATGAGTACAATCGATTGGAATTCGGGCGTATGGATGTGTACGATGATATAGATAGAGTTAATACGATAAAAGCTTCGAGTACTTCTGAATGTTTGTGTATGTAATTAATATATACTTTAAGTTTTCTGAGTCTGAAGCACATTGAGTAAGTTCTACAACAGCAGTTTCTCTACCTCTTCCCCCTTACACTGCAAGAACAGCGAATCCTTTCAATTCTCAATATTGGTTGGTAATGGGCAAGTACTACTGATAACGCTGATATTGCAAGCGTTCATAAGATACAGTGACTGTTTACCATCAGTTCCGTATGCTTTTTTGCCAACTTGAAATGTAAAAAAGGGCTATTATTGGATTTAAAAAATTGCATGTCAGCAAAGTAATATTTTTTAGAAACATGATGACCATGATATATTATGACTATAATTAATGTAGAAATAGTCTAGAAAAATTGGTTGTAACATACATAGGTTAAGGGGGAACGCGGGGTATGAAAACGTAAGCACTTAGGGGCTCGTGGCGTGAGTAGTTTTTCACATATCTGTACGCATATTATGTACCTATCTTTCAGACTGTTCATCATTTTACATTCTTGTAGATATGGCTGATAGTTGAGACAATTTGTCCAGTACCAAAAAGTAGATAAAACTGCAACAGGTCCAATTCTCTTCATTGAAAATATTTTCAATTTTTTGGAGGGCTCACTATATTCGATTCTGAACCCAAAACTGTATTGTTTATTTTTTTTCTGTCCGTCTCTGTTTCTTGGCCGCGCATCACACCGAAACTTCTGAACGGATTCAATTGAAACTTGGCACGCTATGAGGAATGAGGATATAACATACCACCAGGTAAACCATAGGATACTTTTTATCCCGAATTTCAGTACGGTTCCCCGAGGTTCGAGGATAAGGGATAAAAGTCAAAATGTGTACTTAGCTGTTTGTAACTCCGAAACAGCTGGACCGATTTTAACGGGGTTTATTTTTTTCCTTTGATTAAATTATATAATCAAAGATTTTTCCATGACCTAAAAAAGCCACAATTTTTTTTGCAGTACTTCAGTGTACGTACTGAGGTAGTACGTACGCAGATAATATATACTACAGAATACCTACATTCAACATTGGTCTGAGTCTTTTGTTTCTGACCGCAATAAAATTTTATTTACGCCTATATAACACGTTTTAGTACGTCCCTAGAGTCCGTGTCTTGGCTCGAATACCTGTAGGAAAGGTACCAAATGATACCCAATAAATAGCAGCCCTAGACTTTAATGTCGTTTACGACGCGATCGCGGCTCACGCGCGGGGAACATTTTTGCACGATGTACCACACATCGACTTGGGATTTGAACTTTTAGGTATTCTTTATTCAAAAAGCTTTTATTTTAAATGGATGTATTATATTCGATCGTTCGAAATACAAATTCTTATTTGGAAGGCTTTTTTAATTTAATCTTAAGTTTAGTCGATTTATCAATAGAAATTAATACGGTATGTAATTTCCTACATGAAAGGCATTTAAAAATTTTTGCTATCCGTGCAGAAAAATACATGTTTGCCTAGCGTCTGGGTGTATGTATTTAAAAAAAAAACAAGTATATAAGTATTCCATCAGCCGCTGGTTCGCCTGGTTCCCATAGCACAAGCTTTGCTTAGTTTGGAGCCAGATGGCGCTATGTGACAATGTCCAAGGATTATTTAACATTTATACCATAGAAATGGTAGCAACCGCGTTGTGTGCTAACCAACGTTGGCTGTGAAAACCGTGTTGTGTTCCAACGTTAACTGTGGAAGTTTATATAATCCCAGTAAATATTATAGTTTATAATATCGTTGCTAGAGCTACAAGATCCAAATAACACCATTACACTCAAAAGTTAGTTAGTTAGTAACTATTTTACAAAGTAATAAGTACCTACTTTACGTAAAGAAAGAGGCCGCGAACCCACTAACACATAGAGGTACGCACTAGTGTGCGTGCAAACCAGTATTAGAATGTAGTTAGTAAGTGTTGTTTATTTGAATAAGGGCGCCTTCAAATTTGCCGCGTAGTGCCGCACGGCGGCGGCGCTGCTTTGTAAATCTATGGAAATAAAAACAGGTGCGATTGCAGCGCTACACCCGCGCTGCGGCCGCGCATCAGTTTATCGATCGACTAGTGACAGCGCACGTATTTTATTGTACAATGAACGAAAAATGTATCGAAACTAAATGTACAACACTACAATTCTCAGACCAGAGCAGTGCGGCTGCAGCGCTGCAGACGCGCTGCCTCCGCGCGGCAACCAGCGGCAAATTTGTAGGCGCCCTTATTTGTACGCACGTGTGGGTGTGTGTGTGAGAAGAATACATTTTACATTTGCAAGCGTTTGATGTAGGCTGCTTAGCTAGGAGAAATCCAGCTGAATACTGAAGATTATCGAACGACTAAATGAAGCAATATTTCTTATGTGCTGTTGAGTCTAGACGTACAAAGAAGTCAATAAAAACCTATACCTGTTTTCATTGTTCTGCAATGGTGATACCATTATTGCCCGATTCTGAAAGATTTGTAGCTAGAGATCTTCTTCACTGGCATCTGTGAATTTGATACACGCATTTGTAATCGGTCTATTATAGAGGTCAGTCAATACCCAAGTAAAGAAGTTCGATCTTTCACTGAATAGAAAAAAAATATTATTATCGTGATTCTAGAAGCTTAAAAGACGATGTATCAAACGTTGAAATTACACGTCATTAAGACATTTATAGCACGATTAACACTACAAGTCTTTATATTTCTTGCTAATTGAATTGTGTAGTACACAGGCCGAGTCGTCCAATGTACTAAAACCTTGAATATCGCACTTTATACGAACCAATGAAGGGGTGAGACAGGTCAAAGTTAATTGGTGGCAATCACGGCGCTGCTGAGCGTTGCGTAAGCGCCGTGTGTCGTTTACCCCACGGCCTTCGGATTGCCAACACTTCCTACCAGACTATTATTAGTGTAGGTACCATACGTTCTACTTCTACTTATAATGCATACAACGTACGGTATTTCTATTCTGCAAATATTTGAATTATGAATTGTATTTTATAGACAGGTGTCAAAGGCCGCTTGTCAGTGTAGTTTGACAATTCGAAGCAAAAACTCAGTCACGACTTGTCACGATAATTTATTAGAATACGAAAATTTTTGAATCCCATAGCGGGTAATTAAATGCTGTCTTCATATATTAATGACATAAGTACGGGTTTTAGATTGCGAATGTTTGCAAATTAGTACTGTGAACATAATCGACAATTTTATTATTTGTAACATCTTGTTTAACAGTCACCTTCATCAGTATTAAACAAAAACAAATGTTGATAATGATATATACGATCTTTTAAAATATGTACCTATAATACTGCCAAAAGTACTTAAGTATCTTAAGTAAGTACTACTGAGTAAATCATTCAATTATTATACTGATAATATATAACGAATACTGTGATGAGGCAACCACAGTAAACAATGACAGTACTAAAGTAGCCAGTATAAAATAATTGCAACGCGATTTAAATCAAGATATTATTAAAACAGCAGTTGTGTGGTGCTTCTAAAACGATGTCCATAGTACTCTACATACTCGGGCATCACGGCAGGCACGACGGCAAACGTATAGTGAAAAAAGAGTTAGCATTAAAGTACTCGCATATATGTGTAGCAAGCGAGCTTTCGTTATTATTCTGAGGTGTAACATCTCTGACAGCTTACACTATCACCGCGCGCTCTCATTGGTGAAATCAAATAGCGCGCGGAGTTTTTGGCGGGAATCAGGCGGAGCGGTTGAGATTTTTCCAGTATCTGCGTAAATTGTGTTATAGTGATCTTTAATGTGTATTTTTGGTGTCGTCTGACACTCGACACTGGCAAAAATTGTCCCTGAAAGGAGTGATTGCCATACTTAGGAAGAAGAATAAGAAGAAATAGCGCGCGCTTCCCGGTTTCCTGTAACATACTTGCGTCCTTTTTAACGAAATCACTCCTACAGATGATAAGAGAAGGAAAGAAAGGATGTTACAGATCAATTAAATAAAGTAAAATAATTTAAACTCTGTGGTTTAGTAAATACGGGTTAAGATTTAAGACCCGTTTTAATACTTTAAACAACAATGAGAACAATGTACAGACGAGCTAACGTAAACATACCGATTTTTTTTAAATGCCACCACAGCAAAAATACAGAATGCTAGTAATCGACTTTTGTGGGAATTTAAGATACTATACTATTAGATGCTCTTAAAGATTCTTAAGCTATTATCAACCCACACGCGTAGTGTATCAAAGTACATTTTCGCATCGACCTAACGCAACCTTTACTATTCTCGTTGCGATGGCGATACGAGGATTCCTTGATCATAGTTTGAGGCTAACTTATGTTGTATTGTACTTTATTTTATAAGAATTGCGATGACGTATAAATTGAAACATTCGCTATTTAATTTTTGGTCAGAAATTCTTTAAAGATTCAGAAGGCTGCTTTTATTGAGTACAAAACAAAGTGTATTTAAGATTAGACCTGTAACCATTTTCATGCGATAGAAAACAGACACTAGATACGTGAAACACTTTTATACCAGTTAATGGCAAACAGGTATACGGCCCGCCTATTTTTTTGCTCATACGTATACATAAGCATCCATACTTAATATTTAAATGCGAAAGTAACTATGTTTGTTTGTTGGCTACCTTTTCACGACTAAACGGCTGAACAGATCGTGAAGTAATTTGTCAATGTGATAGATTATAACTTGGGAAAAGACAAAGACTATCATTATAAAACAAAAGTCACTTCCCGCTGTCTGTCTGTCCCTATGTATGCCTAGATCTTTAAAGCTACGCAACTGATTTTGGGGCGGTTTTTTTTAATAGATAGAAGGTTTCTATAAATACATAAACATCGCATTAGGCTATCCTGTAAAGGTGTTATATGGTTAATAAATAAATAAATAAATAAATAAATAAATAATTTATTTGTGTTTTGTAGGTATTTAACTTATATGGCTAACGCTGGCCTTGCAAAGCCGGGGCGCGTCGCTAGTCAATTTAACTAATCTTTGAGTTAAATGTTTTAAGATGTAATAATACACAATTAAAATACACTTGTCTAATTGCTTACAGATTACAACGCCGCCCCGCTATTCGCCTCGGAAAACGCCTCCAGTGGTGAGTTATTGATATAATGTATACATATATATAATAGCGTTTTCCTCGCGACTTCGCCTACGTAGCAATATAGTATATAGCCTAGGTTAATTAATGTTTTTTTTTGTTCAAATCGGTCCTGTAGTTGTTGAGTTTATTCATAACAAACAAAAGTACTAATCATTTCTTTTTCCAATATTATTATTAATAGTTTTATAGTAATGATATGTGTAGAATGTTTTTTTTTTCTACTGTGTAATCATCCAGAATACGACGTAATAGAATGTGTTCAATTTTTTTATGTATTAAAAAACAAACAAAACAAAAATAGTTTTAAACCATGTAGTACGTACGCATATCCCTTATAAATAATACCCGACAAGATCCTTGATATTTTTTAAACATGTTATCTTATTTTTACTTTTTTGACTGTGGATAAGCAATAACTATATCGAAGCCTATTCGAGTTGATAATTTACGTAGTTAAGCAGGTGTGACAGACAGACGGATACCGAACCGGGACCATAAGTGTTCCCTCTGTAACCCAAAAACAGGCTAATTTAGCTTCAATGTAAATATCGTGGGCGGATCTTTGAGAGCTCTACAATACTATGTAGTATACAAATTTATCTTAGAACTTGTACGGCACAATACTAATTCGATACGGGAAAAATATAATGGAACATCTATATATTAGGTCCTTACATATGAAATTGGCGTTTTTCGTACTGGCCACTTTAATCACGAATTTCTCCTCTTTGGTAAGGAATTCCAAATTCAAATTTGTACAGCTATAGACTCATGTATTTGTGCTTCGATGATCGTCATTCATTTGTTTTTTTTCTTCTGTTTTTTTCTGTTTGCGTCACTCATTTTACAAAATGGAAAACCTTAAATATCGCATTATTTACGAGTACGAGTTCCGCCGTGGCACTAGTGCTGCGGAAACAACTCGAAGGGTGAATGATGTGTATGGCGGTCGTGTTGCAAAAGAAAACACAGTTCGTTTTTGGTTCCAACGTTTTCGTTCTGGAAATTTCGACCTGCAGAACAAGCCCCGTGGACGGCCTGAGACTCAAGTTGATAATGAAGAGTTGAAGGCTATTGTGGAAGCGGATCCATCGCAAACCACGTCCGAGTTAGCTGCAGGCTGCAATGTTAGTGATAAAACTGTTTTAATTCACTTGAAGCAAATTGGGAAGATTAAAAAGCTTGAAAGGTGGGTACCTCACGAATTGACTGAAACAAACCGGCAAACGCGCGTCGACTGCTGCGTTACATTACTAAACCGGCACAATAATGAAGGTATTTTAAACCGAATCATTACCTGTGATGAAAAATGGGTTCTTTACGATAATCGGAAGCGCTCAGCGCAATGGTTAGATCCTGGCCAGCCAGCCAAATCCTGCCCCAAGCGAAAATTAACCCCAAAAAAGTTACTTGTAAGCGTTTGGTGGACTAGTGCCGGTATTGTTCATTACAGTTTTTTCAAATCTGGCCAGACTATTACGGCTGATGTCTATTGTCAGGAATTGCAAACCATGATGGAAAAGCTAGCGGCTAAACAACCTAGGCTGGTCAATCGCTCCACGCCACTGCTGCTTCACGACAACGCTAGACCACACACTGCGCTACAGACGGCTACTAAATTAGAAGAGCTTCAATTGGAAAGTCTAAGACATCCTCCGTACTCCCCGGACCTTGCTCCAACAGATTACCATTTTTTTCGAAATTTGGATAACTTCTTGCAAGGGAAAAAATTCAACTCCGATGGGGCAGTCCAAATCGCCTTCAAAGATTTTATTGATTCCCGTCCGACTGGTTTTTTTAGTAAAGGGATCAATGAACTACCTATGAGATGGCAAAAGTGCATAGAAAATAATGGTTCATACTTTGATTAATTAAATATATTATATTAAAAAATATTCGACTTTTTGTTCCTCCCATACAAAACGCCAATTTCATATGTAAGGACCTAATATGTCTTGCTTTTGACATTTCATATTCATATGTATCGTGAATCCGATTTGTAACTTTACACATTCATAAATAGGGTCTGGAATCAAATAATATTTCTGAAGCTAAGACCCAATAATATCTTTACCCAATATCTGTTCAAGTGGGCAATAAAAACATGTAACTTAATAAAATTTCACGGCGAAAAGTATGAACGCATTTTAATGTGTACCTATCACAAAAAAATGTGTTGCGAATAATTGCGATATTTGCTATGCATTATTTATCTTTGAACTCCATTAAGTGACTTCGACTGAGGCCAGAAGTAGCGTACTAATTTCATTAACTACATAATAACCTGTACTCTATACTAATATTATAAAGATTATACTATACATTTGATTGTTTAATTATGCTCAGCTATCGGCTGATCACTGAAACTGCTGAAGCAATAGATATATTATGATGGGCAAGGTTGCGGGGAAACACGGTGTTGGTCGAAGAAAAAAGTCATAATATAAAAGAGATGACAGACAGGAGTCTGGATCCTGCTGAGCATTTCCGCCTCGCGAGAGATAACGAGAAATATTTAGAGTTGATGGCCAACCTCTAGTCATTGGAGAGGCACCAGAAGAATAAGAATTATTATTTTGGTATATAAATGGCGAGCAGACAGTCTCGGGTAACGGTTGAAGCAGTAAATATGCACAAGTGACTGAGCCAAGTACCTAAGTGAAGTAGTAAAACAAAATTTATAACACGACAGAGCAAATTGCTATTCCTCGATATAATTTATGAACGATATCGTCATTAAATACTTCAATATGTTTGCGGAAAATTACGTGAAATATATGTATATATATTGTATGATAACTGTACATTTAATATTTTAATGGCGCACAACCATATATTCAGTCCTGGCTAACATGTAAGCGAAGACATATCTCACTATTGAGACAAAACGTTGTCGATAACGTATAGTTTCTCGTTTACCCTAACATGTGCGCCATGATCGAGAATTTACTCGACGACACATATATATACGCTTGATGAGGAATGTATTTAGTTATTTCATTTTTAATTTACTAAGAATTGCAAAACAGATGTATACTCTTTATATTCTATGTGCTACCTTCTTGTATCAAAGCACACACAGTCGGTTTACCCCTTTAATTTGAAGGGAATATCGATAGCTACGAAACGATTTTGACTTGAGCATTGTAGTTATTCTGGGATAAGTTCCCGTTAAACCCAGTCTTAAAAATAAACCTTTTAAAATTTTATCTTTCTTCGACCTTTTTAACGAAATCAATCTTTATATGAGATTCTTGAGGTCATTGAGAGGATTCTTCAAAGGTCGAGAGGTCATAAATCCTTAGTAAATACGAGCATATTCAAATAACGTATTAAAAGTTGAGACACAATCTAGCACAATACCCAGGCAAAACCCAGTTATTTATCAGATTTTCGCATGCAAGTCGCTTTGTGTAAACAATCCGTGCCGGCTGCCGACCCCAACAATGTTTGGGGTAAGGCCAAGGCGAACTGACCTATTGATTGTTCGAATTGTAAACAAAATCAGTCTCTGCCTCATTACAAGCCAGTACAGCACAACAAGGACAACAGCTATTTTAGGTTTAGTCCACGTTCACCCTCCATATTTTCTACCCCCGTCCATATTCAACCCCTAAACATGGACGTTTTCCTTTGCATGTTTTTAATCCAGGTTCAATCCTCAATGGACAGTCAAACACAACATTTTTCTCATCTACCCTGAATTTATGAATTATATGGAGATATATGATATTATGGATTATATTGTCACTCAATTTTTTTTCTCATGTACCCTGAATTTATAGATAGGGGGAGGCTCTCGAATACACACTTCAACAACGATCACGAAATGGCTGGAAAGTGTGTCAAACGACACATATGTAATAGTTATGTATATCTATTATTGATCACGAGCGCGAAGACAAGATGTAAGTACGCTATGATAAGGGCAGTGATTGCGATATTTCCAATAGCCGGCAATAGGTTGTTAACCCACTGAGATAGTGTTATCGGCTCGCCGGCGCGCTCGTCCTACATACTTCCGCGCGCTTTAACATGTGTGTGTGTGTGTGTGTCAATGTGGGCTGGAAACTGATCAGAGGAAGAAATCTGAATATATAATGCCAAAAAAACATTGTTTTTATCAAATTCAATTAAACACTTTTACTTATCTGCTTGTGTCGCCACAAGGGGATAAGTAAAAGTGTAATAAGGGCCAGAGCGATCAAATGTATCAGACTAGTTATTTTTGCCAGTATGGTGGCTAGGCCCTAAGGGGCTTGTGGCAAATTGATATTGCACTTATCGATCAATCTGCAAAACTAAGCAACCTTAACTGAAGCCATCAGTTGGATGGGTGTTCGCACTTACCATACCTGATGCCCTCCGTGTCCAGGGGTCTGTCTAATAATCAGAAAAGATTTTGCAGATTTTCTACTTTTCTTAATATATAATAATTACTTAGTCCATCTTTTTCTCTTTTTCCTTTTACGTGTTAGTTTTAAATGCATTTAATGGCAAGAAAAGAGAAATTTCCTGAGGTGCACTTTCAAAGTTAGTCTATTAAAATATTCTAGCCGTTAAGAGATAGATCACTTATCTATAAACTTTGATTGTTAACGAACGTGTTATGTCGTAAATACATCGATGGTTGCATACCCATTGGAGAGAAAATTGCGTCAGTTAAATCCGAATAACAGAGAACATTTACAGAGGCAGTAAGATTATCTGAGAGCCTAATCCATAAAGTAAGTCTCCACTACGCCAGATTTCATCAAAATTCATGCACTTTTTATAGTTTCAGCAGAATAATGTTTTGATACAAAAATGCACAATGATAATTGAAAAATACTACCATAACATTTGCAATGTTACTACAATAAACAAATAGATGTTTATTCAGTTTAAATATCATATGCACGTAAAATGTTCAGTTTGAATGCAAGTAGCGGATTGTGATGATAGCTGGGTTTTCCAAAACCTTGGTTTGAATACGGTTTGGCACACGCAGCGCAATACACGAAGGCTTTGACATGAGCTCAATGTTGTAACATAAATAGTTTTGTTATTGTTTGGAGAAAATATTCACATTTCATTGTAATAACCACCTTTTTATGTATATTTTGCGAGGGGTCAAATTATATAAAATTTCCATCGTTGCCGGTGGATTTTCCGAAACACCAATAGGTGTGATAAAATACAAAAACATTGAAGTTTTCTAAAATCTAACTGATATTTAAAGTGTTCTAATCTTAAGTATTTTTTATTGTAATTATTATTTTTAGAGTCCAAATTGATCAAATATTATTAATGCAACGTTTCTTGAGATGTTCCCCAGATCTTACTTACTAAAACTAACTTAATTATAAATAAATAAATAAAAAGAAAAATATTTACTTCTTCTTAAGCAAAGTACATTTCCCTTCGCCGCCATACATTTTGTTATCAGTGAAATATATTACGCGTGCTTACACAGCTGACTGCCATGCATTCCACGGGTAGCGTTGAACGTGCTTGTGCGACGCATAGATCACAGAAAATGGTTGGTAGCGCCGCCACACAGTCAAACGAAGCGTCGTTGGAATTTGCAGACGCTTGCGCCGGCGTCAGACAATAGGGCTGAAACTTTAACATATGAAAAGAGTTTTAATTTTATTCTATACTTGAAAATAAAATCCATACATACATATCTTCACGCCAGGTCCCTTACGAGGAGGCAGAGAGTATAGAGCGCCGCTTCACTCTCCACTTACACACTTCTTTTACATTCATCAATGTTTCATACATGCCCGCCGATTCCGAGTACTCTTTCCGTTCCTTTCCATCATTGACTACTTTTGTACTTTACATTACAAAACATTGCCAACCCTAATGTCTCCATATTCTATAGATAGCTCTCTAACTGGTTTGCGGTGAGTAGACTCATTATCAGCGCTTAGCTGAGCTCAAACAAAACTGGCCACAATCTAAGTAAGTAGTGTTATTAAAAGAAAGTGGCTAACATTACCGCTAATACCCCATTATTCTCGAATAATGATCATTTTCCTTAAATTCAGTACAGTTTTCATGTTTGTAAGCGTTTTGCTTTTAAAGGTTTTTTTACACGAGTAAAAATATTATAGTTGTGCTGCGATAACGTACGATAAAGCACATATAATATGGCCAATTCCATAAAGAACTAAGATTTTGGTGATCATTTAGTACCAATTGTTTTTGTGCCTATGTGGTTTCGATAATACTTGGCAGGCAGTTAAATATAAGCATTTATAAAAATGAATTATTACCTTTAGATTGTTTACGGTAAACGACGACGTTAGAAGACTGGTGGTTCGAATTTCAAAGTTGAATGCAAGCGTCATCGTCAACTTTTAAAATATTTTATCATTCATACATTTCGTTTACAAAACAGAAACTCACAGGCATGAATGGGTGAAATATGTAGATAGTTATTTATGCAAGTTGTTTGTCGGACGCCGGATGTTGGTCTATACTCGGCCGGCACATCAAATATACATGCGCACACGCATGACACCAACCTTTGTTCTATCCCTTCGGACCTTTAACAAATTCTAAAACGGATATTAATTTGACTTTGTAACTTCTCCAGGTGTTCTTGATTATGCCTCTAATCTTCCCACACTGCACATACACAGGAATAAATAAACATTGTCACATATTAACCCTGTCGAGAGCGTGACGCGGGCGAATCAAACAAATGCATTTCAATGAACGCCGCGATTGGTTAACAACGCACTCCCGTCGTATTTGTGCGTCATTGGATGCAGTTAGATGTAAACTTGTCGCTTCTGATTTTGTTCACCGTTGGCGCGGAACGAGACGAGTCAATGAATTTTGATGCCATGAAATATTCAGGTTTATTCAATAGCAGCGTCATTTATATCGTTTCCAGCCTCAGTATACGCACTCTTAAATCTTCTATATGTTTTTATGATTCGAAGGTAGCAATCAAGGTGGTAACCTGATGGTAAGCGTTCACCTGAACCACTAAATACATATATGGCTCACCATAGTTTTATATCATCGCACTCAAATTTTATCTCAGATCACAGTTGATAAACATCGCGTTTTGTTACAGCTAAGCACGTTTTTCCGGACATATCACTTTTGTAAAAAAAATCTATCTATTTGTTTGGTTTAAAACACATATTTTTTTATTCTGTTACAAAGTGATTGTTTTCAGTGATTGCAATGTTTACAATCACCTTTTAAAAGGCAGTCTATGCAGCTAATTTTGAATCAATCTCAGTCGCTTATTACACTCTTAAATGATACATCAGCGAAGTTAAGTACAACTGATGCCGTGATTCGCTTTCTTCAGACCTTATCTAATGATATTTAGTGTCAGTGATATAATTATCTTCATTGCTCTATCTACTTCACTTCTTCATAGAACGATTCTTCTTCAGCGAACAATTAAAGATCGTCTAATTCGACACGAAATATAGGTTTAAAGAGAAGTTGTATACTTTACAAAATAATTTTAAAGGCACGAACCTCGAGTATTTTCGGAAATTTCCACCCGCATTATTTCCACTCTGGCACGGATTCATTAATTACATTAAAAGGTTCTTAATTAAGGAATGAAGTAATTTCAACTTCAAACAAACAATGCGAAGTCATTATAATTTTGGGGAATTCTTTTTACATAAAGTTAATGATCTTACCTCGGATTCGTCGCTTTAAATAAATAAAATTTTCGGACATTATCACAGTTCACACAGCAACATCAGCTTCAAACTAAGCAAAAATTTCGCAATGGGTATACTTAAATACTGATTTTGTTTTAAATATGTATATACTAAGTACCCACACGATTCAGCACATAATTGTTTGCCCTGACGCGAGGCTCGAACCTGCGATTCCATGCGATGCCTGACGTAGCAGTCGGGTACTAACAGCTACTCGAACGGTGTCGTCGAAAAAGAATATGGTTACAAAAATAAATTATTTACAGTACGTCATAAGACCCACCTCATTTCGTAGTCAATCTCAGCAACTTATTTTTGGTATGTACAAGATCACTAAGTTTGGCGAAAATTCGCGACACAAATCCGTTATGAGTGTAATTTATCAACGACGGGAAGAAATTGATACAGCGAAGGCGAACCTAATTTCGAGACGAAACATGAGCTGAATTCTAATAATCTATCAAAGACACGTGTAACGCCATAGAACGACAAATTTGTCAGACAGCCACGGCCTTTTATCTCGGGTAACGAGGTACTGAAGAAGCCTTAGGTGTCAGTGCCGTGAAAGGACCTATCAGGGTCAATGTCTTGTTGAGATAATACACAACTTGCGAATAATAGATATTTTTGGGTAACCCGAAACTGTTGTTTTGATGTCATCGGATAATGTAGATGTACAGATAAGCGTTCTTGTAACATTATCGAGTCGTGTTTATGTCACTAGGGCGAATTTGTTGAGACTTGCTGTATGGTTGTTTGCAATACCAAGTTTCTTTCTTTCAAAACGAAAGAATGTAATCTCATATTATTTGGTACTTTTTTCTTGCCATTTATAATTAAATATAGGCCGTGATTCGTTACTTATTCATATTAGATGTCCTACATACTTAAATAATTATGTATTCTATACAATAGATAAGTCACAAAGCCTAATAATAAATATCATGTCTACTCCTTATATATTTTTTATTTCGAATTATCCGATACATATAATTTTAATGTTAACATGACATCAAAACGGACTTTTAAGGGTTCCGCAGACAACTTGCATAAAAAACCCGTTTTATTTTGCTCCGTCTGTTAATCCGTGGCTAGTTTGACACATCCATTTTACTCGGAGCATATTGGCACTATTTTAACTTTGGAAATCGGGTTAGTACCTGTAATTATGTTATAAATATCTAGGTTTATGCCATCAATCTAGTTATTTCAAACAAGCATACATATATCAGACTCGCCTGTGGCCCGAGCAAGAATAACTTGCGACTACGTATTGGTATCGCTCTCGACTATTTTTGTATGAGAAAATGTACAGCGCCGAGGCGGCGAAATGTTGAATTAAAAAATCGTATGAAAATTTTGATGAAGTTTGAAAAATTTGACGAAAGCTGTTCATGCTACCAGTACTGATTGATAAAAATACGTTTGTATTGATAAGTTGTCGGTACAATTTATATTCAGAAAATTGCGCGATGACAAAATATATTTTCACGTAGATATTTGTACATGCCAAGACCACTTCGAGGAAATAAATTTGTTTTGCGTACCAAATGGGTTGGTATGTATGTTATATCTCACAAATTGGTAAATCATTTTAGATATTATGTTTGCAAATTGTTTTTCTTTGTAACGAATAATATTTCTTTTTCTCATACATATTATTTGCCACTTGTACGGGCGTGACTAATGTACAAACATATCCTAGACGTGTACACGGTGTATTTAATGTAACAATGTAGACAAGTACCTACGTTGGTTTAAAATGAGGTAAAATCTAACTTCATATATCAGTTATGTAAGATAGATATAAATCAGGGAGTTTTAGGTTGATGATGTTTTCAAAATACATATGACTTTTGAATTAAAATAAACTATTATATACACGATACATTAAGAATTTTACATTACAATATTAAATTAATTGCAAACAATTATCTTTTTCAAGTACCGTGAGATAAATGACACACAAAGTCGACAACAAACACAAAAACAAAGCCTGGAGAAAGAATAGCGTAGAAAATTCTTCAAGCGACGCAAAAACATCCCGAGAAAAATGACGCGTGAAATTCCATGCAGCTGTTACGCGGCATTATATTCTGGCTTACGGAAATTGATGTTGCCAGCGTGCCAGGGGAGGCTAAGGCATTAGGCCCGGACGCCCGGGTCGCATCTTCGGGTAGGTCAGGTTTTCCGGGCGACGGAAACTGAAAGTAGAGGAAGTGGTTCAAGTGCAGCGGTGGGGAGGGGCTGACCCGGTCACGCAGCCTCCGAGGTCGCCTGGGATATAATTGTAGCTCCTTCGCACAGCTTCTTCGCTGGAGTCTTGAGTTTCTCTATTGTTTCATTTAAAGTTTTTAAACTTGATCTTTCTGCGAAACCTTTTTAGACTGACATAGGTGGGGGCCAATATGAGTATTAACTCAGAGTAGGTAATATACTTCGTGTATATGGTATCTATATAATGACTATGATTTTTCATCAGCATTTTAAATGAGGTTTACATTTAATTTACTGGAAATAAATTTGAATTTTGGCACAAAATTGTTCTTCATGTAAAACATTGATAAAATTTGCAATTTACGGGTTTTTATAACAGACAGGAAGCTATTAAATATTTAAATTACAGTCGTATTATGCATACGTATATTTTTTTGAGTCACTAAGTTGGCAAACAAGTTTACGGCCCGCCTGATGGTAAGCGATTACCTTGGTCTATGCCTGTAACACAAGGTTGCCGGCCCTGAATATAACCACGCCGCGTGCCAACGCCCTTTCGGGGTAGTTATCATAATTGATTAGCACTACTCAGGAATAATACATTGATCAAAGTACACCTACATAATATTACATTGTTAGATGGTTGTTCAAAAATAATCCTTCGCGAACTACTTCTTGCCAACGCGCGAGTAATACCCCTGGTGTTGCAAGCGTCCATAGCTGCGGTAACCGCTTACAATCAGGCGGGCCGTATGCTTGTTTGCCACCGTAGTGGTATAAAAAAAATGATCGTAAATCATGAACATTGTAAGCGTTATAATTGAAGTGCTAATAACACAATTATCTGTAGTAATTACATCAAAAATCATGGAAATACCGACTGTTTTTTCTACGTTAAGCTTTTCTATGACATTCCAATTTGCTTGCAAGTCGATTCTATAACTCTGGGGCTAGTCGGTTTTCGACGCGAGGTGTGCCCCAAGCGAGTTTCTTAGTCGATAACAAGAAAAAAGTGTATTAAGGAAAACGCTAAACTGGCCGGACCGCTTCCCAGTAAACTGTGACTCACGAAGAAACTTTCTTATACTGATTTTGGATTCACCGAAACTTATGTAGGGTTATCCCTACATCGCGTTTCCTGGAGTCAAAATGATGAAATCGAATACTTTAAAAGGGCGTAGATTTCCTTATAACTGAAGGGGCAGTTATAATGTAAACTATATTTTGATCATAATATGAGATGAGAGACTGTATGTATTTACACCGCTATGATCATGGTCGTCCTCATTTCAAACATTGTTGAAAGCGTCACTAGATCTACCCTATGTGGCTGATTACCAAAATTTTACGCAAAGCAACTATCATCTGACCTTTTCATCGCATTTTATATGGTAAATCTACTTGGGTTACTTCAGTTAAGACTGCTTCGGATAGACAGAACTCTCGGATAAGAATTTATTGGACGATCATATCATTTGCATATAATTAGTAATGACTATAAAAGAAATAACATATGACGCCTAGGCACCTGGTAACTATGCAGTTTCCTTCGCTTACCGAATAAACGAAAAACATGTTTGTTTATGAATTAAAAAAAAACTAAATGGACTACTTCCGTAAACTATCGCTCATTATTTGTAAAAATTATATGCTTGGCATTGTAAATATTCCTAACTGTTCCAAAGGCACAGTGCCAAACGTCGAAACTAAATACTGTACTTCCTCCTGCTACCACAGTTATTTATCATGTTGGTATATTGTGGCCATACTATCATATAAATGGCAATTAAACCTCAAAATAGAAATAGGTAGATACCCACAGAGAATAGGAAATGTGGAATTACGTCATATATTGCAGTCCAACCAGCCGGATAATCTAGCTGGGACCGCATGGAGCGAAATACTCATAAATTTACTGTTCATCTTTATATATGTTCTAATCTTTGTTCATATATATATATAAGAAAATATGTTAACTTCGGGAATTATCAAAGGAAAGGCGATAATAAGGCGTCTATAGAAAACTGCGCTCAATTTTATTTCATCCAAACAGATCATGAAATGATGATAGATAGATAAATCTGCGAAAACCAGATATAAGTGCTATAGATCTTCATTTATATATATATACATCTTACAATATATAAGTATAGAATACATAGTGTCACAATTACGCAATACATGGTTGGTGTAATATTTCGCTTAGCACGCGGATTGATTTCTGACCTGACCTATATAAACCGTCAGCAATGGCCGCAATAAATATTTTTCCATGTCACGTCTAACGTGTAATAAAGACAATTATCGACCAATTCAATTTAATTGTATCATATTAAATTGAAATATGAATACTTAAAAATACTTTAATCATTACTTTAAACATTATGCTCTTTTCTTATTTGCTACGAAATCAAATAAAGGTATTTTACAGCGCATTGTAAAATATTCAACACCGCAGGTGGTCGCTTAATTTGCAAATTTGCCGGAAATGTTTTCGAATCAAGCAACATTAAAATGTTAAACCATTACCAACATACGAAACAACATAAATAATTTAAATTGTCGTTTAGTGGTGTCATTATGACCTCATTCTAATAAGTTACTTCGCTAATTTGCTTATTCGTTTATACATAAAATAAGTATTCGAAATGATGATTGTGTTGCATCACTTGTATCGAAATAGTATTACCTACTCGTACGTAGTATATTATATACTCTAAGGTATTACAATGAAATGGCACAAAATTATCTTGACAAAGGTCGGATCCATACTATACATTTTATATAACATTCCAAAACATATTTTGTCCCTCTACAGAATATCTCACATCATAATACATAACGCTTGTAGCACAAAATAAAAAAAAGGCGTTTCCATTACCGTTTTATCACCGAGCCGCCAGACGCAACCCAATCAAAAGTTTTAATGAGCTGCGTCCTTATCGAAACCTACTGAGGTCCAGGTCTGAGTGCGTATCGATTGGGGACCCGATGTAGGTCACAGGCTCGCGGGTCAAAGGTCACGGGTAGGTCACCTCTCTCGTAAATAGTCTGAAGACACCCGCCGCACCCCTGCCTGCCCAAGGAGACTCGCAACTTCAGCTTTGCCCTTTGTTTAGCCTCCATTTTGCGTTTGGTCGTAAAACCTAGCAATAAAAATACAATGTGGAAAGGCGTACATTGTAGGAACGCATTTTTGCGCGAAGCCTAAAAAGATAAGTTTGAAACTCGATCTAATCTTCACAGAGACATGTCATTCATTACCCGACTACGGCGAAGCAAAAAGGAGGGTTATGTGTTTTTTTGTAAATATTAATAAGGTAAAATGTATACTTACATTCCTATTGCGATATTTTCTATTTTACGTGTGAAGCAATATAAAGACTATGAAATGTATTTCTCATTAACAGTTTTAATTGAATAGGTAGTGTTTCGTGATTTCTAATACATATCTTGCAAGAAGATTGTCTGACTTAGCGTGATGATAATTTATGTTAAAACGTTTTATTCATCTTACAAATAAACACCTACGTTGATTAAAAGTAAAAGCAGGTACATTATTACAACAATTTTATTATTCAACATGACGTACTAAAATCCATCCAGCGTTGTGTATTGGCGCTTGTACTGACATAGCAATGTGCTTATTATCTCTCCAAGTATATCTCAATAATTAAAATAGCTTTTCTTATTCAAGATACCAGGACTTATGGTGTTAGTATTGCTTAATTTTATGATCCTATCATTCTTAATGCAATGACAAACCAAATAGCTATAAATATATTACATGATTACAGCGATCGTTTTCTGGAAGAACGAACGATTATTACGTTAATCCTCTCCAGGGGTGGCGACATGGCTGCCCCAGGGACGTGCTCAGGCAAAGTGCAGGAGGGCACCGGTGCGTTCCACTGGTGATCCCGCTCTCATATATGCACGGAGGACGGCCACCGGAGAGGTTTTAGTGAGTAAAATTCTCACATACCCCGTCTGCTCCCTTTCAAGCAGGCGGGTACCTTTTGAAGGTTTCCCCGTCGCTTTGTATACAAATGTAATCCTTTTTACAGTAATAAAATCTTCAGGGCACCAGTTGAATTGCGTATAAACGATAAAAACGTCTTAATTGTAACTTTACTTGTATTTAAAACAGAGCTTTCACGTTTCGAGGAATTATGTTCAAAAAATCAAAGAAAATCAACCTTCCGAATCCAGTGGTAGATTCTGACGATTTGCAAGTGCTTATCTGTAAAGTTTATTCAAATAAAGATCATTTTCAGTTTGAGTTTGAGCTGCATCATAAAAAGCGGCCACAAAACGAAGATGTCTTTGTAATTTATCTTTATAAAAATCCCAGTAAATTCACGCTAGTTATGTTAACAAGTTATGCAGTTTCTCACGCTCGCTCGTAAATGCAGAAAGCCAATTTTCCACAAGAGTAAAAACAACACAAATTCAATTAGGGAAATGGTTTCTGTTTCGCAAAACAGAAGGGAGGAATTTATAGGTACAATGTAAACTGTGGTGCTGAGATCCAATCAACAGATGGATAGCTGCTGCATGCACCCGAATGATATTAACGTAAACAAATGCTGCTAGCAGACGGAGGAACGGAAATGTATGTGTCCGTAGCATCTGCACGGCTTCCTTTATATTAAGACAATTGATTGCATTGCTTACATTCTTGACTGTTCGTCTGTTTCATACATATCATCACGCCAAGTCCCTTTGGGTATACGCAGAGAGTATACAACGTCATTTAGATCTGGACTTGTACATTTTCTTTATCAATCATACATCAATCTCTTCATACATGCTCTCCTTTTTCAATTACTCTCGCTTGCTTAATTCTGTACTAGATATTTCAGATCATTGAGGCTTGTGAATAAATGTATATATAATGTAACCTACCGATTTTTTTTATACCATCCACGCTTACCATCGTAAGTGGTTACCGCAGCCTAGCTTGCAACATCACCCGCGCGTTGCCTTTGATGATTTCTGGCTACTTACTTTAAAAATAAGGACTTTTTAAAAATATTACTGCGTCTGCAAGCTTAAGTCCTGTAGATGCTTTGTATTAAAAGTTAAAAGTAAACACGAATAGCATATAGAATACAAAACTTAAAGACAGGGGGATCACTGAAAACAGTGAAAATAGAGACATTGCTCAGGAAATTGGATACCTTATGAAGATACTAACAACATTGGAAAGGAAATCGAAAACAGAATTATTTAAGTACAAAATATTTCTTATATTTTCTGTAAAATACAACAGTAAATTATATATCAATTTAGAAACTTTATTTCATGTATTTATTTATGTACCTGCCTACATCGTGGAACTTGATATTATATACACGTGCCAAAATCTTATTTTATTTAAAGCTATCATTATAACGATTTCAACCAACCCGAAACCATTTCGTGAATGTTATAAATATCTTTAGTAGTCGCTGGAGGCAAATTTAATTATCTCTGGTTGAATATGGATTAGAAATTCGCTTACCTTTCTATGATCATTATAAAGTTTCCATGAGCTTGTAAAAAGAGAGGTAGGGCTATTTGGGACTTCCCGTGGGTTATCCCATTTAAATTGGAGCCACCCGACTGGGGAGTGTAAGACGCCTTAAAGAAGACCGCAGTGAAATAACACTACTTGATGTTGTGTTGTGTTTCTGCGGTAAGTAAGGTTGCCAGTGCTCCACGAGGATACGCTGGGCTAGTAGTATTGCTGCTAGCACAGTGAGTCCTCAATATGGTTGGCAACCCGTAGTGATACCCCTGGTATTGCTAGCGGCTATAGGCTACGGTGACTGCTTACCATCAGGTGGGCCGTATGCTTGTGTGCCACCTTAGTGGTAGAAAAAAAAAATCGTACTTAATAATGATCCAACCCCACGATGACGTCATGCCGGTCACAGTCTAGTAAACTGCGTCCACGAACGAGTGAAAATGCGCCAGTATTACTGCATTGGGGGTTGTTTATCGTTACTCTGTAGTCTATAACCATAAGGTTGCAGTAGGTTGGCAGGGTAGCTGACTCAGATTAAAACATCCTAGAAGAGATCACTCCAAACAATATGTACATTTTAAGCGCAATATCGAATTCGAGACTTTGAATTTATAATATCTCTATCATGAGATGTAATGGTATAAATTTTGAGCCCCATTTCTCTTTTAAAAATATTTTTATGCGATCTCTATCTAAAAGTCAAGACGAAAAACAAAATTCGCTAAATTTTGAGCCTACAAGTCTAATAGTTTTATAAATATCGAATCGCGAGTTACGTCGGAGGTAATTAATTACTTTGACAACCAACAGTATTTGCTAACTCAACTCAACAGCGTGTAAACATTATAATATAGTATGTCTGAAAGCACGCGTGCTCGTTCCGCCATGCGTCGGCAAAAAAACGTAGTCACAAAAGTAAACAGCGCGAACATAATGTGTGTGTGTGCTGATTATGTCACGAAGACACTTCAAGTAATAGTTACATCTGTGTGATTGTGGGCGCAGCCCAGTCTGAAACGAGGGCGCCGGATCGATAGCGGCAGACTTGCAGACACAACACGGCGGCCGCGCACTACGGGCTGCAAGTACTTACTTACCTTCTGTACTCCAGCCGTTTCTTCCACCACTGCGTCTCTGCAATAGACATCACTGCATAGCATATAGCAAAAACGCTTTCCGCTGTCTGTGTGCCCCTATGTATGCTTATATCTTTAAAACTACGCAACGGATTTAGATGCGTTTCTGTTAACGATAGATATTCAAGAGGAAGGTTTTTATGTATAATTAATTTGTGTTTTGTAGGTATTTAACTTATATGGGTAACGCTGGCCGTGCGAGCCCGGGGCGGGTCGCCAGTTTAACATAAACTAGGAATAGACGGGACAAAGCGACGAAGTCCTCATATCATACTTGTTACCACGGGAAACAAATTTATATATTTTTTATAATAAATGTGTTTTAAGTTAATTAATATGCCGTCTTCCGTCCTTATATGAAAGTTTCTCCAGTGACCACTCCATGACCTATAACGTTAAATCTATTTGTCACTTGTGCAACAGCAAAAATCCATATTATATTTGTCTAGGCAGTGACACAACCTTATGTTATACGAAACAGAGGAGTCCTGTCCTTTGCCCATCAGTAATCAAATCAAGTTCATCCGTTGTCAATGTTACTATAAATATCATCTACGTACATTTAAGAGCTAGGCTCTTGTCAATGGAACAATCGCCAAGCCGTTCTATCGTTCGCCATCTCTTTGACCTCTTTTTACGACATAACATTAGCCTATATCTTTATCTGAAAGTAACTTATCCTTAATCACCTGATATAAAGATGTATTTTTTTGTTTCTTTGCTAAAAAGTAATGTTTAGAAAGACCTTCGGATTCTATAATAATCAGCCAAGTGCTAGTTGGGCTCGCACAGCGAGGGTCCCGTGCTACAACAAACTTGGTTAAATTGTCGTTCGATACCTAGCCACGGCTAATGCACCAATCGCAAATAATTAGTTTGGAATAGTAAATTCGCTCTTTTTTTAGAAAATATAGCAATACAAACTCTATGAGCATAACAAGCGTGTACTTGTTACCATTATACAAATGAAATATGAAACGCCTGGAAATAATAATAACTTTTACTTTTTCATTGGCAAAGCCATAATAAAGCCTTATCAGCCAAGCGGTCTGCTTATAATAAAAACAAAGCAGTGTGGAAAATTATGGTTGAAACACCTATTGAAATGTATTTGTGAAAATGAACGAAGCCATTACGGCTATTGACCTCGTGGCCTCAAGGATAGCGTAGCTCGTGTTTTGTTATTTATTCGTAACTATACACTCGTCATGAATAATAATGCCTGATTTTAAATATTCATAGATTTTCAGTTGACCTTGTGAATATTTTGTACATTTAACATACCTACCTACATATTTTATTTTATTTATATAATGGGGTGGAGAATATTCGTACCTGGCAGGCATACATTTTGAAATTGATATTAATTTGAAATTTCATTACACGTTATATATATGGGACAATAATAATACTATCTAAAACTAAAGGAAAAAAACTAACCTAATATAAAAATAAATAAAACACTTGAAATTTGAAATTAAAGTGTTTATTAGACATGAGTAAATAATGTACATTGGGTCTTTATACTCTACCGTACTCGAAAAAGACACAGCATGAGAACTCCGATCAAATAGCGAACTACGAAGTGACGCTGGTCTTTTGAACATGTAGTGCGTGGGCAAGACGTAGTGGTTTTTATTCGTTGTAGGTGTCGGTGTGTAATTGTATATATGTATTCTGCACGGCGTAGTTTTAACCGGCGTCACTGCGTTGTTCGCAAAGCTCTACCCTTTTTATTTGATCAGAGAATGAGAATAAGTAAGTAAAAAACATACAGACTTTCCCATTTTCAAACATGAATGCCCTGGAATAAATCTGGTTGAATCACTACTAGCTGTTGATTTAGTGTTTATTGTTTCCTGCTAATCTGACCAGATATATTCCGTGTGTCCTTGTCGACTGCTAGTCTTTCATCAAGTCGTTTTGTCGCCATTGACTATAAAATATCTGCAATAAATAGTTCGTTTGGTAATGGTAACGCAACAGTTCCGCTCAAGTAAATGAAGTGCTTGTGTATCTGTTTCGTGATTTATGGTGTATAATTTACTTGTTTCATCGCAGTTTATCTTAAAAGCTAGGCGACATGTCGGCAACTTTCCTCATGAGCCGTAGCATGTAGACTTTCAGGAAAATTAAAACTGTTGAAACTGGCTCGAGTTTCATTACTTTGTGCCGAAATGTTTATACAAGAGAGTCCAAAATATGCTTCCGAACCTAGAGGGTTTACATACAAAACATTTTTGGTTTCCTGTACCGAACAAGATAGCCCTTAAGTCCATTGATTAATTCAAAAATAATTCCAGCGTCGTACACGCTATTTTAAAATTCGAATACCTATCAATTTGTTTCATAACTGAATTACACGTAAGTATATATATGGGACATAATTAATAATAATACAATCTAATACCTATCATATGACGAATCACATTAGAAAACCTCCAGAGGTTCAATATTTTTACCAAAATTCGACCATAAAGACACAATTGAAATAACATTTGAAAAGCAGACTCAGACACCAATATTTGTTCATAGTCTGGAAGTTTGGGTATTCATGGGCTGTGTAATTGTTTAACGTTCGTACGTTATATTTCTGACAAATTATAGATACGGTATTAAAAATAAATTCTCAAATAACACAGTGAAGCAATTCTAATATCTCACATCATAGAATGTGGGAAGATGAGTCAGTAGGAATATACATCGAAGTCATGCAAGATTTTATTGCTGCTTCCACAACCCAGAGCTGAGCAGACAATGGTACATTTATTATGGCGTCTTTACGACTGCCACGACTGTCATTCGTGTGAGATACAAGCGCATAGATGCTAGACGTTCAAGAGTAGGAGATATTGGGTGTGTTTTTAGATGCAACGCGAACGGCGACACCCGGGCGCGAACACTTCATTGCTAAAAATCCTTTGTTGCTCCAATTTCTTGCATGCTTCTTTCACTGTAATATTTACCATACCATTCTTCTTTGTACTGTAATGTTGACGCAAGCTTTGTATTTTTGTTCAAAACAGAGTCGAGATTTATAATAATATAAGTCCTTTTTACAACTCATAATATTCCAAGATTTTATTTTGTCGACCGAATTGGGTTTGTTTTAATTTCAACTCGTGGCTGCACCATCTTAATTATTAGATTTTTTAATAAACCCAGTTGCGATTGAATTTCCTTTAATGAGTTAATGATATAATTCAACACACTCTTTATGCCACAACTTAATAAAACATAAATCATTAAGTATTAAAAATTTTCGCTATAATATTCACACCTTGGCCCAGATGAGGCGTGGCGTGGGTGACTCCACTTGTCATATCTTGCATTTAATTCTCAATTAAATTTCTACGCGATAAATCCAAAAGAAGTGGGCGCTAAATTATAACCCACCATAAAATGCACAAAGGACATCATTCAGATAAGACCCCGACTAATTACGTTCGACCAACCGTTTAATTTAAAATTTAATACACATGTACGGTATTTATGCGACTTTTATGAGAGGTTTTTTCGTTATTGCCAATAATTTAAACACATTTAAGTGATTTGACTCATAAAACGGTAGACAATGAACTCGCATTTCGATCTTTGTTTCTGTATCAACAAATATTGAGCAATAACTTTTCATGGCTCAATTAAGTTTTAAATTTATTAATACGTTTTTGTTTTAATTAAACGCTGGCTATATTTGTTAAAATAAAGGGCAAGGTAATAAATGATCCAAAATACAAAAATTAAAACCACAAGTTTCTGAATGTCTAGTGGTTTACCAACGTCTCAAAATTTCTGACAGACATCCTATTAAATCCGTCTCTGTTTAACACTAGAAAAGCTACTAGGTTCTAGTATGTCTCTTGGTTCTTAAAGCAGAGCTGATGATATGCTTTATACTGAACCGACTTCAAAAAACAGGTTCTATGATAGTCAGTATGTATTTTTATGTGACAAATCGGAACGAATATATTATATATATATATATATTCCAACAATGACAGAGAAAAACTCGAATCTCTAAATTTGATTTCTAATAAGAAAAGTGTTATTTTTAACTGTGCAAGAATCACTTTCTTTATGAGTAGTTAGAGAGAAATGTGATAAATAGGTATATATGGTACGTAAGTTACATTATAGTAAACAAAAGAGCGAAGCAAATAACAATAAATATTCCTACAATAGTGTAGGTTATTTGCTTCGCTCTTTTGTTAATATTTTCGTATAGAATAGAAATAAAATAAAATAGAATAGAATAGAAAAAATAGAAAATATTAAGAGCTTGGAGATAGAAAATAGCGCAGGAGCTCGGAAAATTGTGGAGTAGGTAATAAAAATATCACATCGAACTGAATTTAAAGCGTTCGGTTCAATATTATACATATGAATGGAACAGAACATGAAATAGGAATAAAACTGTTATGCAAACGATCCAAGTTGCGCGTAGGAACAATCGGAATTCCGTCTTTATGAGCAAAGTTTCAACTCGAAGGTGAATTTAGGAACTCATTATTTTATTCCTACACGAACGTAGGTGTGTTATAAATTTCGTTTCTCTTTTTGTATATTTGACCTTATTTGTTTTTATAGAATAAATGTGACAGATTAAAAAGAGTGAACGTTTTATTGCAAAAAAAATACATTCAGGCATTAAATAATTATTTTTAGCACTGCTAGACGTGCCTATAAGTCGTCTTGCCTCCTTTACACAACTTTTATTGTAAAGTTAAATCTTAGCAGTTATTTCAGGGTATCATAACTTTATATGAATCGCGATAGCTGGCGAGGCCACGTCCTTGGCTGAAGTTGGCTTTGCCTTGGATTTATCAATGCAGTTTAAACGGACTTTGTACATAGCTGCTAACTCGTTTCGTTTTATAAACTATCGTAGAATTACGTTGCAACTACATTAAATTAAGCGGTGAGTCTTGTTGTTGATTGATAGCTTTTACCCCTGCCTCTATCGGTTCTTCGTATGAAGTTCTGGAGCAACGAAATGCAGGCAGGACGAAATGGTGTCAACTTATGAGTCAAAATTTAGGCCGTCTGACTTCACAGTGGATTTTACAGTGATATGGGACTTGCGCCATACCGCAGTCGAAATAACAATGTGGTAACTTACACTAACACAGTGTTTCCGTGCCGTTTATTATTGCCTAAAGTATATAGAGATTTAGGGAATAGACCGCAAATGCGCTTGCAAAATTGCGCACAGTAATATTTGCGTTTATTTTACGGTAACTATTGGAAATCTTTTCGAATTGAATATACTTAATTTAACCATTATTTATATTTAATGAAACATCAGTTATTGAATAACCTATAAATTAAGCAAAAAATAAAACAACTGCTCTAGCAGCATAACCACTAGCGCATCGTATCCTCATGGAGCACTGGCAACCTTACTTACCGCAGAAACACAACACTACATCTAAGTAGTGTTATTTCACTGCGGTCTTCTGTAATTACTCAATAATATAGAAAGGAGCAGAATTCTAGGCATTATTGTGTTATCTGACGTTGACTCAGTGACATAATGTTTGGTTAGAACCTTAACTGAGAGGTGACTGTGACCTGACTGCTGACAGCCAGAGGTCGTGCCTACGATGAAACGACACTGGAATATATTAATTTCTGATTTTAATAAAGTAAATATTTTTTATTCGTTTGAACTTGGAATCTTATCTGTTTTATTACGTCAGCCTTATAGAACTGTAAGGCAAGGTACATAATTGGAAATATTTTTACATTTTGCATAAGTAGGTATACATCTAGTTTTATAAGCTGGGAAGTCATATTTTTTATTTCTTATAAAAACTAGATTGTAGGTTTCAGCATCAAACAATTGAGAATATTATATATTCATAATATAGTAATTATTTGGCCTCGAAAGCAAAAGTAATTCTTAGAAATATTGTACAATTAAAATATATACAATACAATATCTCCCACCGTACCATTGCTTGTAGCATTTATATGAACACCAAGCAATTGTTATTGGAATAAGTACATAATATCTAAGGTAATACGGCTATCGGTGCCATTTCTATTCGACATTGGCTCCTATATTATTTTCCTGTTGTCGTCGCAATTGACAATTTCATGATAAGCCACGTGGATGCTTTCCTTTGATTATAATAAAATTAAATTCGACTTTCTTTCTGCTAAAAGTTAAGGATATTTATCTGATTCTTTACGAAAAGAACAGATGGTAGAATACGACTAGTAATTAGCTCACTTCATGTCTCGGGGATGTTATTGTATTCTTGATAGATTTTCATTCTCATTTAATTTTGTTTCATATTTTTTACGAGTTACGACCTTATGTCAGTCGTCACAGGACGTCACTTAGATGAAAGAACACCACAAATTGTAATATTAACTACCCGTTTGTATACATACCCATCTGACACTGTGGCTTCCAACAGGAATCTATCTAATATCCACATATTAAAACATTCGCTATAACTTTGTATTCAGATCAAAACTCCGAATAGTTTCAACAGTAACGGAGGAACTAAAACTAAATCTGTTTCGGTACCCAAGCTTAAGTCTACAATCCAATTGTACATAATTTCAACTCAAATAACAAGCACCTAATCAATAACAACCGATTGGTATTAACAATTGATT
Source organism: Falcaria lacertinaria (assembly GCA_951449985.1). NCBI lineage: Eukaryota > Metazoa > Arthropoda > Insecta > Lepidoptera > Drepanidae > Falcaria > Falcaria lacertinaria. The sequence continues at coordinate 8,156,957 of OX602111.1, read as the reverse complement.
GTGAAAAGCTGTGTACGGTAAGATTCACGATATCTGTCGCCGGTCCAACTGCCGAAACTCTATAGCAACATTTAACGATGCTTTGTCAAACTCAATCAAACCAGTCTCTTTCTTACAACAGTATGTGCCCTTATATGAACGCACTTTGAAAAGAATCGAGGTACTCGCTAACTAAAATTGCGCAATGCGTGATGCAAGGATAGAGTAATCGACCAAATTCAAACGTATTTCAAGGTGGGTAAGGTCAATTTTCGTATTATAAATATAGAATTCAAACGCTAGTAGGCCACATACTATAAGCTATCTTTACGAATCGGTCGCCCTCGCAATGAAATAAACAATGAAATACTGGTCTCAGATAAAATTCTTGTTGGATGAAATAACATCCAAAAATATAAAATAAATGTGAACCTACGTCAAGAAACTAAAATATATACCATAGCGGCCCGCCCCGGCTTCGCACGGGTAGACATTAGTTTCGGAGCATAGACATTTACCAAATATTTTGTCTACCCGAGCGTAGCCGGGGCGGGCAGCTATGTTGCTCAGTGATAATTTAGCTTTCTAACGGTGAACTAATTTTTGAAATCGATCCAGGTGTTTCGAAACCTATTCAATACAAACCCACAAAAATACAAAAATACAAACATACAAATCTTTCCTCTTTATAATATTAGTGTTGAAGTGTAGATGTAGATATATTAAAGGAGCTATTGATATTCGCGTTCAAAGAGCACAATGTACATTATCTGAAAATTGTGAGAGCAAATAATATGATTGTGAGCTCGGACAAATTGTCGAATGCTTTTCTTGAAAAGCTCGTGGAATAGCAGCAGACCGTCTTGATGCTGCGATGCCTCGATAAAACTGCGACGTGATTTCTCCACACGGGCTTAGCCAATCTTTCCATCGTTTTCTTTGCTTCGCTAGCAGTAAACACCGCTGCTGTCATCTGGCGAGAATATCACAGGATTACGTTCTGAATAAGTCTAAGATATTCGCTTCATAGAAAGTCAGAGAATAGCTGAAACCCCGGCTCTATCATTTGCTATTGAATAAAAAGTAATTTCTTGCAGATAAAAAAATATATGTATAAAATATAAAAATGTTTATTGCTGCATTGAAAATAACTACAATAAAATATTGCTGTTTTTGCGTCATTCCAATGTCTTTTTTCTTAAAAATAACTTTCTTTAGACGTTTTCTCCGCCCTTGATTATTTCATTTCCTCTAGAGAGCTGCATTCTTTGTCGTTCGCGTGCCAAAATGCCGTCCTCTGCTTTTGATAAAATTCACTGTCAATTTCCATTCCTACTGAATAATTAAAAGTTTTATAATCTAGATCTGAATGTTTTCTTATGTTAAAAAATTAAGATACATTTTGTTTGTAGGCGGTAAAGGGTAAGTCTGGAAATACCGATTTTGAATTTATTCCATTAAAGGAATGCTGTACGTTTTTTACACGGCAATTTTTCGAATTCGAATAAACTTGCAATCATACTGTTTTATTTTTCATCTTATGTATCAACATAACTTTATCATTATTCGAATTATATCACAGAGAGGATTATTATCGTTATAGCATGTTTACTGGCATCCCAAATCCCATTAGATAATATTGAGTTAAATGGCTTACAAACATGGCAATAAGCCCTGTGGGAATTATAGCAGTTTGTTAGTAATCACCCTCCACCTAGCATGCTTGGTTCAATAATGCATGAAGCCCATTCGACGACCGGGCGCCTCTAATTACGGCCGACAACAAGCAGTTTATTCCCACCTCAGGGCACGGTTATCGAACTCTCCACCTACAAAACTGCTATGACTACGTAAATATATAACAACAAGGCCATTAGACCACAGTGACGCAACAATACGGCGAAGCCGAGGCGGCGACCTCGCTGAATATATCACGGATCCACAGAACAAACTCGTGGGTCGCGCCACTCGTAAATTCTATTTCCGCGTCATCGACAATTCTTTAATATGGCATGCCACAACACCCTGCACCCAACTTTGCATTTAGATTGCGACAAACTCATGCAATTGCAGCCATATATAACCAAGTGTTCAACAAAGCAATGCGCGCCAAAGAGGCTACGGTAAGTACCTCAGCTCCTCGGAGACGGCACTCGGGGACATTCTGAGGACACTGGCACGTCCTCATTCTCATTCCTTACCGATAATACTCCTTACACGAGCGAGTATCGTATCCGTTGACCACACTGAAGATACTTTATATGCGAGCTCTCCACGCCCGAACCGCCGAACCGCACCGGATTTATTTCACTGAATATTTTCAAGTCTTGAGCGCAGCATAAATCAGACGATCGTAATCACGATGACTGGCGACTCCTATGAATACTGTCTGAAAGGAAAATACGAAGATAATATACCTCGAGCGAAACGAGCTCGTACTTGCATTCTTTCGATTGCACTTGTTTGGCGTGTTTTATTCTAACGTTATCGTAATGAGTCGTAAACGTTTATTCGTCGTATCGTAAAAGTGAATACTCAGTTTCGCCTGCCTGGAACTGTTTGAAGCGCTGAGGCGAAAACTCGATTGTTACGTCCTGTGCGGGGTCGACCAAGGTTCTCGGGTCGTCCAGACATTCTTCTCAAATGCAATTGTTTTTAACGATCAGTCACACTTGCTTTTCAATCGGTGCCTCTGCATAGACAGACAAACTGTTTCAGCGATAATCAACATCACTATGAACCATTCCAATGGCTATTAAATCAACGAGCGGCAGCTAGCAAGATTAATGAATTTGTTAGAATAACGTTCAATTTCATTCACTCTTGAGAGTAGGCTAGCGACTTATCGACTGCAAATACTCCATTCGTTCATGTGAATCGAAAGTGGTAGGACGAGATTGGAGAAAAGCGTCCCCTAGGACATGTTCTAAGCCAATCGTTATTTCATTCAGCTTTGTTTATGAAAGTAAGTGCGATGTTCCAATTAGAAACGAAGGCGAGAGTAGGTTTTGTCAGAGGTTGCGTACAAGACAAGATAACGCGTGGTATGCGCGACAGAGGTGGAGAAAGCCGGCGACATTGGGCCGGCATGGATGGAAGTGGGTTGGTGCAAGCGACGGCGCAACTAGGTGAGCGTGTCGAGGTCGTGACGTCAGTGCTTTCTCTGCGCCCGCGCGCGTTGTGCAACCACGACGCTTCGTTCAAACACACTTCAAACTACGCGTAGTAGCTTCGCAATAAAAACAATAGTACTGCAATATAATTATACCAAAACAAAGTAATCAATAGTATTACGCTGATATTGTATCCTATGAAACCGCGGAGCGAATATAAATACTATGTATATTAATTAACTAACTGGAAAGTAATCGGGTATGATGATTTGTATGAATTAATTATTAAAATTCTTTATTCAATTTAGGCACTGGTAGTTATAAATGCAGAACCCTCCCTGGTATGTAACGACATCCTTCTAAATGGAAACCGCCAGGAAACTCATGTATGTATTGTACTTGCGTCCTGACTGTTGTATTAATGTTATAGGTGTATCATGTTATTCCTGTACATGGCAATAATTATATTAACTAACAATGATTTTCAAAGCGGCAACACACATTTCTTATTCGATAATGAAGTCTTACGCATTATGTTAGTATCATTTACGATCAACAATTTTAAAAATAAAGAATTTAAAAAATGCAGAATTTCTAATAAGTAGGTAAGAACTAGGTATATGTAAATTTAATGAAAATTCATATTCAAACATCACTTTTGGCAGCGTTTAAAACGTAAAATGTTTCGTATATTTATGTTTAATTTTATGTTTTGTCGTAAAATATTTGAAATAACAAACTTTAGTGTGTACCTACTATAAAAGTCGCTGTTACACCAGGCATGCATGTCCTGAATACGATCAATAATTTATATGCTATGTACTTGTAGTAAACTCACTGGTAACTTTCTTTGGTACATTTTAATGAATCGTTATAATTTAAAATGTTTCGGGGGATTATTATGACCTATTACGTGTAGAAACATGAAACATCAGGAAGCATCAAACAAGAGCCGTGGCGAATTGTGTCACCCGTGGGTTTTCCCAGTAATATGGGAACCGCCCAACTGGAGACTGTACCTCCACCTTACAGAAGACCGCGGTAAAAAAACACTACTTTGATGTAGTGTTGTGTTTCTGCTATAAGTAAGGTTGCACTGCTCCAAGAGGATACGCTTGGCTAGTAGTAATGCTGCTGGCATAGTGAGTCCTCACCAACAATAGGGTTGGCAACTCGTTAGTGATATTCCTGGTATTGCTAGCGGCTATGAGCTACGGTTACTGTTTACCATTAGCTGGGCCGTATGCTTGTGTACCAGTTTAGTGGTATAAAAAACCATAAGGGTAAAGTCATAATTGCACCTTCCATACATTTGTTCTAAATTAAATGTTAATTTACAAACAAATAGTAATCACACAATATAGCCAATACTCAGGGATAGTATAGGATTGATAGATAGTAGTGCTATAGCTTTTAATTTGTGAAAGATTTTTTTTAAATCAGCAATATCTATTGCCCTCTATTCTATATCGGAGTGCCCCTACTATGTACAAACATACACAATCCACTTCTTTTTAATATTGATATAACTAAATGTAGATAACAAATAGTCACAGAAACCTAAAACATCGTACAGAAATGGGGCACAGTAAAGCTGCAGTCTGTGCAGTTTTACGAGGTACAAACAATGCACCAAGCAATTGTTAACGTTCCAGGATTTGTGCTATCTCAGCAAAAGATCCCGGAGTAATTTCAGGACACTGTGGTTTATGTCCTTTGCCCGGGAGACACAACACGCACGCATACGTTCTCAGATGTATGCAGGTGTCCTAACGATTCACGTAAAGCTCGAGGTGTGACTAATCACAGAAAATTTTTACAATAGATAAATTTAAGTTCTTAAAACGATTGACTACTACTTTAAGACTTAATCAAATCATTATTTTCCTTTCATCATCTCCAGACTTTCAATTGCCTTTGTTTCTTAACATCAAAGCTTTGAACGAATTTAGTTTACCATTCGTAATCTGATGAGATCAAAGATTTTCAAAATACTATAGGAGATTAAATTGTTCAGCCAATGGAAACTGAAACTTGTTTTATAGTTAATTGAACTGAAAATCGGTCTCATAGAAAAGCTTTGTTCTTACATATTCCCGTTATAATTACGTTATCGATTGGCCTTTGATTCATAGACGGATAGATAGATAAAATTATCTACGGGATTACGTAAAGTAAAGAAAATTATTTCTATTCAAACAATCACCGACGCCTAATACTTGGGGTATTACAATTCACTCTTTACCAACCTTATGCACTATTGAAGTAGTAGTGTTATTTCGCTGTATGGTATGAGGACCTAGCTGGGTGACTTCCATTTTAAATAGGAATCCACTTGCGCCCTACCTCTCTCCCAGTCACTGCTCGCTTAGCACCAACAAGGATGCACATGAAGTAGAGTCTATGGACGTGAGAAGCATCGAGCCCCAGTTGATTCAGAAGTGTCTTACTAAACAACTTTCGTTATCTATGTTAAACTAAATCACTAGATAGACCCCTTGCAACAAACATTCTTCTGCTGCTTTAAAGGTCGAGAAACACACACACACATACACCACGAACCACGCGCGCCAGAACATGATCGCTGTTCATATTTCATATTGTAGTGTAAGATTATATTTGGATGTTATTAAATTATGTTGGTTGTTGCAGACGTGTGGAGCGCGGGCGGCGGGGCCGGCGGCGCTACAGCATGCGGTAGCAGCGGCATGGATCTGAAGCACGAGGTGGCTTACCGCGGGCTGCCCAGCCAAGTGAAGGCCGAGCCTGGAGTCAGCCACAACGGCCAGCCCAACGGCCACGCGAGGGAGTGGATGGCCGGAGCGGGGGGCGGCTCGCCCTCTCCCGGCGCGCCACAACCACAACCCAACAACGGGTACTCTTCCCCACTCTCATCGAGCAGCTACGGGCCCTACAGTCCTAATGGGAAAATAGGTAAGTCTGTGATATTTTCATTTATAGCTACGAATATTGTGATGATCTTCATAGCCCTGGCCTATGGTAATCACTTGTTGTCAGCACAAGATCTGACCCGAAGTGGCTGGTTAGTGGTTACCAGAGACAAAGCGACTACCATCTGACCTTCGCAACCCATTTTACAGGGAAAATCGATTCCCAAGGCTAAACAAGTTTTCAGACACTGTAATATTTCAGATTTATCGTCTGTCATAAATTAAAAATTAAATGCTCGTTTGCTAAAATAAACGGTAGTTTCATCCATAGTCCATGCCTTAAGGGATGTTGTTTTCCAGTATATAACACACATAGATTTTTGCGACAATACTTGTTTGAACTCATATTTGATTCACATCAATGGCGTTTCGATTTCGATTATAAAATAATCTTTATCACTCGATTTAGGTATGTCTTCTTCGCCTCTCTCAATAAAATTATAGTTATCTCTTCAGTACTTTCACTCATAGATGTATATGTATATATAGTTACAACGACGTGTTCATTAAAAAATAAGCAATTCTCTATCACGTTTAACAATCAGAAAGCTAAAGGGGAAGTTACAAAATGTTACAGTGCCAGCCTAAAGACAAGTAGTCTTTTAAAAACCACCAGTCATGCGGTTACATAGCACTATTTCCCACACAGTCGCTGCGCATTTGAATACAAGTAATATTTTTAAAATAATTATCTGTTCCTAGTTCATATTTCCTAGGGTTGAGAACCCGAAGGGTAACCGACCCTTATTACTAAGGCTTCTCTGTCCGTCTGTGTGTCAGCGGGCTGTATCTCATGATCCGATATAGGTAGGAAAATATTTTTTTTAGTATCATCTCGTGTAGGTTTTTTGTTTGTCGAAGATAGGTTCTAGTTAATTAGTTATTATAAATTATTGACAATTTGTGTTAATTACGTCTCCATAAAGTAATAATAATTTGCCTGCTTCCAAATTTGAATCATCCAAAATGTTCAAACAAAACTAAAAACAGAATGTACCATTTTTTTTCTTAAAATCATAAAACGTTTGCTTTATGTATTAATATTTTTTTATAACTTACTGGTTTAAGTAACCATATAAATATGCAATCTTATTGTATAGTATATTGTGTCTTGATGCCGGAGACATAAAAATAAAACGGGTATATACGCGATATAAAGTTATTTATTTACCTCTACGCTTTGACCAATTTATCGGCGGTGGTCGCGAGCTGACTCTCATGAATATAACACATATAGATCACGAAAGTTTAAAAAACAGTAAAAATAATAGTGAACAATATTATAAAACAACTAACTACATTCAGCATGTGATTGCAATACCTTAAGTTCTTTTAAATAAAAAAACGTCGCCACGTAAATAGTAGATAGTCGCAGAAATATTTAAAGAAATATTTTTATAAGTAAATAAAATAAGTTATAAAGTAAAAAAAAAATTTTAGAATTCTCCATTCGTGTTGCATTGTTACATTCGTTCGACCTGGCTAGCAACATGGCTAAACATTAGGTAACAGCGGGGCACATCACATCACATTGAACACAACAACACTACTCCATTATCACAGCCTGTAACTAATGATGGGGTACGATTAAGTACTTAATACTACACGCTATTGATAATTCACAAAGCTTTATTAATAAAAATCAATCGCCACGTGATTGTACCTCTGGATTCTGCCAATGTATAGCAATTTTTGTCTATAATCCACTGGAAACGCTAAAAAAGTAATTAAAAGAAAATATTTTTAATTCTAGGCATAGAAAAAATATTTTGGCTATGACTAGGATTCGAATCCTTGACGTCACGGTCTCAAGCCAAGCGTAATAGCACGGAGCCATGGGAAAGTTGACTTTTCTGGAACTTCTTTTTGTTATTCCAAAGTCGAAACGCTTTCAATTTACACCAACACTATCATGCCCACTATTGCGTGGTAAAGTATATAACCAAAGGCGAGGTATGCACACACGCACATATAAAAATAAACATAAAAACATATCAATAAGGTCTAAATGAACTAACAACAGTTTTAATTACATTAACTTGATAAACAGATCCTCTATATCGGCCTAACGTGTTAAGGTTAATGATAAAACCAACAAACATGCAGTGAAAACCATATACATTGACACTCCCTTTGTGCAGTTACTCGTGTAATAAAAACAAATACCTACTTATTATCACAGGTTAGTAGATCAAACATTTACACAGTAAGACCTCTGTCGACCTCAGTTGCTGACGAGGCAACGAGCCACACCAAGGACACAACACGCTATTTGCTGTAGACACTAGTATTATTAGCACCAACCACCAGCTTAACTAGACCTCTGGAATTTCCAAGCAATCCCTCAATCTAACAATATTTTCATCGGCACACAATCACGTCGGTCCATCTTACGCTGGTCCCCGGTTTATCTACGAGGATGGATTTTTTCCGTGTAGGTACACGTTATCGTGCAAAGCGATAATGAGGGCAATGACCCAACTATTGCGTGATTTAGATAGCACCTCCTACGCACCAGATAATTTTGAATACCGATGAAACTCTTACATTCGCACTGATAAAATTATTATGAAATAAAAAGATAGATATGCAATCAGAAAAAGTTTAAAGAAAGTCGGAAACGATCACATACAGATCATGCTACATGTAAAATCTATATATATACTAATATTGTAAAGAGGAAAGATTTGTATTTTTGTGTGTTTGTATTGAATATAGCTCCGAAACTACTGGACCGATTTTTTAAATTCCTTTACCGTTAGAAAGCTACTATCACTGAGTAACATAGGCTATATTATATTATATTGATTCGCGGTCGAAGTCGCGGGGAGACAGCTAGTTGTATATAATTCACAGACCGTGTTGTAAATGACTATCAACAAGGTACTCGTAACTCGTAACAAGGACGTTTATGAAAAGATTGATGCGTCTGAAAGAAGTAGAAGAGGAGAGTAGAATAAAACTGAAGTTTTTGTGTCGTGATAAGTATCGAAGAATAAACGAAACTGGTTAAAGAAATACCTCAAAAAGTTTCTGTTTCGTAGAAAATTTAAGATATAGTTTATGACTATATTAAATAAGAAAAAATATGTGCTTTCTTCAGACCCAACGATATCTCCAACTGATTAATGTTTGAAAGTATAAAGTGATCATCAATAGTTGATACCATTGCAAATGGACTATGATGAGATTCTTATAAAACCATTAGAAATTTCGTGACTGCTGGTCTTTTTAGCAAGCACTACCAATTTTCTATATAAAGCGCGAGCATAATGGCGGTACATAAATCGTTAACGTCACAAAGATATTTTCCATTACCGCATTCAAAGTCAAATTAGCCCGAGGTCAGACTGAGTTCGCGCTGCGTTGCTAACAAATCTAGGGAAATACGTTATTATTAGCATAGCTGACCAACAGCGAACATGTTTGGTACTTACTTATGTGATCAGTGATGTGATCTATACTGTATCTCTGCAAATACAGTTTGCACAGGCGGCAGGCTTCTTCTAGTGCTGAGGTAACGCTGCAGGTGTTAACTAAGTTAGTGTTGGTTGATAAATTAAAGCCGTGGTGGCCAACCATGTTGTTGATAAGGACTCACTGTGCTAGCAGCATTACTACTAGCCCAGAGTATCCTCGTGGAGCACTGGCCACCTTACTTACCGCAGAAACACAACACTACATCAAGTAGTGTTATTTCACTGCGGTCTTCTGTAAGGTGGAGGAACAGTCCCCAGTCCTCCAATTTAAATAGGAAAACCAACGGGAAATACCAAATCGCCCTACCTCTCTTAAATTCTATTAATTCCGATGACGAAAAAAGTACAAATGTCTTGCAATCTATAAGGAATAAATAACTTGTCTTACAGACAAAATTTTGGTCGATGTTTCGCTAAAAGCATCGTGTCGCTGTACGACTCTCGTTATTTTCTCGTCAAGATATATGGCGTCCGGGTTTTTGTGAAGGATCAGACATTTTGTATGTAAAAGAACATCATATAATCACGCCCTACTATGCTCACTTTATTCTATGAAAATCGATATAATTATGCTTATTTGCTCAGTCAGGAATGTAATGTCTATCATCACACATACCTTACCTGCCGTTAAATTGAAACACAAATAAATTATTATTATTACTTACAATCCTTTTTGGACACCACTGAAAGTTTGACAAATAACATCATGTTTCTAGCTTCCCAGTACAATGGATTGCGAAGAAAGTCGCTTCGAGGAAAAAAAAAATAGCGGTTAGATCAACTATTATACTTACCCTCAGAATGGACATAAGGTCAGCCAGATTTGGTCTGATGGAATAAAATAGACTGATTTACCGAATACAATTATCAGTTTCTAGCACTTGTAACAACAAAATCACGACAGGAAATCGGTATCACTAGCGCCGTTTAATTACACGAATAACTAATAATAGGTTACGTTATACAAAAAAATTAAGGTCCTTTCAGTTAGTGTATCACAAGTTAGGTGAGTGAAACATGTACGAAATAAATCCGAATACGAAATAGATATATTTGATTAATTTTGTTGCAAATTCTACACACCGCGATGAAATAAACAGAATGCGACCGCCATATCTCACCCACAGGCCACAGTGTACTGTGTATTTTGGGAATGCTAATTTGATCTTTAAATGGATTTTCGAAAGCAAAATGCATTTTAGAGCGTGGGACGTCGCGTTGCGAAGTGATTTATATTACACAGTTGATATAAGTTATCTTGAGTCGTGGTGGTCTTATGGTATGAAGCGTTGTCTGCTATTGTTGCGACGCAGGTTCGAATCCCACAGGTCTGTCTGGACCAATGAGTTTTTCTAGTCCGTTGTATAGGAATTCATTATTCGTTATTTATTCTGAATAATTTATTCGTTCTGTTATTGCTGCAAGCAGGTCTCGAGAATTCTGAATAGCTTTACGAAGAGAAAAAGTTTACCTAGAAATTTAAACACCGCGTAGGTACAACTATTATTTTATTCTATATCTTCTCGCAGCGCATAATATGAAGTTGGTCGGCGGAACTCATTGACTGTGTTTGTATAGTAATTTAATTTTATAAAAATGATAATCTTGACATTCACGTTTTCATTTAAATAAGACATAGATCAGGTTTTGTAAAAAGCTGAAGGATTCCCTTATTTTTTATTAGATTTACCTCAGAGTAGATAATATGATACGTGTTTTATCTAGGTACACCCAAATCCTTTCAGTGTTTTGGCGGTGAGTAGCAAAACATTTAAATATTTATATCGTTCGAAGCACTGATAGGATAGAAAGCTCCTTGAATTAACATTTATTACACTGACGTGATTTAGTAGTGAGCCATATAAGTTCCAACATTTTCCGCAAGATGGCGACATTTTTTATATTCTACTTAACTATGAGTTGTAACTCAGAGTAGTAGATAATAGTTGTACTTAAAGTAGAAGTTGTACGTAGTATATTATCTACTCTGAGGTAGATGTTATGGTCAGGTTTTAGATAATATTGATTCAAGTTTTGTGTTCAAATTTGCAATAACATAAACTTTTAATATTAAAGTTTATAATAAGGAAAATTAATTATTATTTTTTAATTTAATATGCTCTGTAATAATATCCAAGGAAAGTTATTTGTACGTTTGTGCCATAATTACATTATGTAGGTAGTTAAAGTATGTTACACTACAACTTATTTCTCAGAAGAAGTCATATTTCTTCCCACCTTTATTCTTATTTTATGATCAACGTAGCCTTCCTTAGATTTATGTTGTAATTAACTTTAACGAATATTATAAACGCAGCGTTGATCCCATCTCAGACCATATTATAACCTGCATAGCCAGACTAATTAAATAAACCGTTATTTTCTGTTTTAGCTATGTATTAATCCACATTAATAATGCAATGTAGATATGACTTATATTAAGCCTAATTTAGATAAGGTTTTGTGTACTATGTCAAGTTATAAATAACCAAGCAGTATTATTCAGCTCAAATTTTAAATTTGGATCAGTAGCCTTAGCAAATAAATCTTACGACTAAGTATTGGAAAACGTAACTATTAAAATGAAAGAAATATATACATTTCCAAAATGAAAAAATCTAAATCAAAAATCATTTATTCAGTTTAGGCCCTAATAAGGCACTTGTGAAGGTCTAAATTACGACCGGTTCGGAAAGAAAAGCCACCTGAGAAGAACCGACGAGTAACTCAGTGCTCTGTCTTTTTGTTTTTCATGTATCAATCATGGTATAACAATTTGTAACAAAAAATTTCTAGACATTGGTGTGAAATCACAAATATCAAAATGAAAGCTACCAAGTTGGTTTTGTCACTGCTTTCATGAAATACATATTTTAAACTATTACAATTACCAGGAGCGGGGAGCCATTTTAGTTCCACTTTTCGCCTGCATCGCTGTTCATTTCCCCATACAAAAATAGTCAAAAGCGGTACGAATACGTAGTCGTTCTTGCTTAGGCTACAGAATTGTTTGTAATTAAATAGTAAAGGCCCCTGACGCTATCAAAGTCTATTTTGATTTGCGTCAAAAATATACACTGAATTTTTTCATCATCATGAAATGCTTGTGAATTTTATATACAAGCACAAATATATTATTTAAATAAACAAAACAATAAATGGTCAAATATAACTATTTCTTACGAACGAGTTCGCAGTGCACCGTTGTTTGCCAAGTTGGCATCGCGAATTCATTCACTATATGTTGCATAATTAAAGATGTAGATACATACCTACATGGTCACGCATATATGACACTATGAGTCAACAGTATGTCGTAATATGATGCAGTGTGTATCTTATGCAACCAAAACCAGCGCAACGTCCTTACAATAATTAAATAATTATTAAGGTCACAGACGGCACAGTGTCGGAGATGCGCAAGATAAAATACATCATGATAAATAAAATACATATAATTATTTGAAAGTCAGGCCTGCAATATGTCAATTTCGTAACATGTTAACAGTCGTGAAAAGTTAATAGAATTTAATCATAATTTATTATTTCAAAATCAGTATATGTTGACTCTTTACAGTTAACAACCAATCCGTACAAAATTTGGAAATAGAATTAAAACAAATCTTTTTTATTATTATTGTATCACTATCACTAATCACGCTAGTATCCTTATACTCGCTTTGTAGTACCATTGTAGTACTTGTACCTCAAAGTAAATAATATACTTATTTACTTTGAGGTAGTATATTTTGAGGTTTACTACAATGAAATTTGCAAGTCCAAAATAGTAGAGAATTCATCATATGTAAATTATATCTATCACTCAAGGCAGTCAATAGTGTCGATTCTGTTGTTCAAAATTACAAAATTTCACTAATTTGACAGGTCTAAAAGTCTTGCAATCCTTTTCTCTTGTGCGGGGTTAAATAAGGATGGCAATATTTTTAGACCTGTCAAATAGTTACGTTTAGAAATTTTGAACAACAGAATCGACACCAATGCACTTTAAAGCTACACCACTTAAAATTGCATCCTTTGATAAATAAAATTCGTACTCTTTATATTGTATCATCATTCAAGCGAATCCGCTTTTCGAGGAACACAAAGTCTAAAGCGAATCATTGACCGCGATTTATTTGGTGGGGCCTGCCGGTGCTTTCCCCGGAATATTTCATAATCACCATTGTTTATCGTGGGGGCCAAGGTCGGCTTTATCGCCGCTGGGGTGAACCCGTGTGAACCCGATGGCGCAATGCTCGTTCGCAGCTATCTCTGTATCAATCTCACTCGTTAGTGCAGTTCTTGAGACACTATTTATTTACTACCTATTATCCACTTCTTTTTCACAACTCTAGTGAACCAGAAGATTGGCATTTATTGGATAATTAATTGGACTTTTACAATAAGTTACCACAACGTTAATTTACAAAGTTTGTCTACAGTTAGGTTACAATAAAATGTTTTGTTTGCGATTCAAGTTTTATAGTGTTCATAGTTTTGTTTTGTCCGTCTGTGACTGGTTGTCGGTATGTCACACTCTAGATTTGTTAATTAGTCCGGGGAACAACTAAATTACGGCTTAAAATGTTTTTGTAATTGTTATTTTGAGGGTCTGCTAGCAAAGTGTTTTTTTATCAGCTACATGACGTGTCAAACAGTCTCATGTCATTGTAGATTGTTACTATATAAGCGAGCTTAAGTTATTATTCTGAGACTGATACAACTACGCTAATTCAGTAAGGAATTCATACGATTTTGTTTTTTTTAATACATCCGCGTCTAACTAAACCCGCCGTCAAAGATGTAACTTTTTAATTTTTAAACAGTAATATTTATTACAAGTCATACATTGTATTGTAACTTTAATTAATATGCTTGCATTGTATATCTGTCGCGCACAGCCTACCTTTACGTATACGTGAAGTAGATTAGGTGGTTTTTATCTCGCATCAGCCTTTCAAATGTTACAGTCACTGTTTGTGCATAATTGCACAGTACTCTATAGTTACATGAAATAGCAAACCCATTGTCTGACCATCACATCAGATTTCTCATGAAAAATCTGATAAAATAGAGTGGTTTGATAGCATGCGTGCAGGTGTACGATCTTTGAGGCTCCGCTAGTTACACTGGTCGTAAATCTGATCTAATACGACACAGAAATGCACATTTCGGACATAAATTGATTAAATATCCATTTAGGAAAGTCCCAATGTCATTTAGCAATAAATTCCTAAAGTTTTGATACTAAATTAATAATATACATCTTTGAGGTTTCATCACTAGTTTTACAATTTTAATTATGTATGTACACACTTACACATCACCACGACTCCATAATAATTTTAATTAATTTAGTAAATAATCATTATTATATTTTCATTAACGGTTCCCGTTGCAAATAAGACGTATATGCGTTTTCGCAGGTGTTATCTATCAAGTACCAAGTAGAGAAAGTTAAATAATCAAAGATCATGTATGTAAAAAAAAAAATGACGCGTTCCCACAAAGGTCCCCGAAAAGTTCTGTGTGTCTATAAAATTATGTATTTTAATGAAAGTTCCATTCGTTTTGCCCGACCGTTAGATTGCGATGCATTGCATCGTGCTAAAAATGCAAATTTGCAACGAAATCTTTAGGTGTGTCCGCCAACAGTAATATAAAAAACATGTTTACAAATTTCTACCAACAAATCAAACATTATATTATATTCTTAGTTGATGCTCGTATAATTAAGCTTTGATTCTTTCTTACCTAATGGTACTTTGTTCTATCATCTATGTGTACACCCGGCAATCCCGAATGCCGACGTCATCATATCCACTAATAGCCATCTAACGACTTCCCGTCTCGTCTGAGCTCAAAATATAACTGTAACTTGAGTTGGAATAATTTGCCTTATAAAGATTACTAGCTGTCCCCCGCGACTTCGTCTGCATTTATTTAAAGAAAAGCAAAGTAGCCTTAATCCTTCCCCAAGATATAATCTATCTCCTTATCAAATTTTATTGCAATCCGTTCAGCCGCTTAGTCCTGAAAAGGAAGCAAACAAACAAACAGAGTTACTTTCGCATTTATAATATTAGTATGGATACATATATTACATATATATTACATATATGTATACACGCATACGTACACACGGATGTCAACCCCCTTTTGGGCTAAAAAGCAAGTAAGCAGTAAATTAAAAGGAATAATAAATAATTGTCCAAGTGCGAGGTGTACTCGCGAGTTCTGTATGTACTTAAATAAACTAATTTAAATGACAAATTTGACTTTGCTGTTCGATCCTTAGAAGCATATGTAGATGGCATGATGAATGAAGATATGAATTTAATAGCTCAAAAATGGGACGCGTAGTCTTCATTGGTATTTGAGCTGGAACGGGGAAATAATGGAAATCTAAGTAAAATACGGCTATTGTTTGCGGAAAGAGGACTAAGAATGGATATGCCTTCAGTCTGCCCAGTAATGGGGCGTAACCGATTAATAAAACAATACCAAGAGTCCAAGACAAATAAAGTTAAGTGTAATTATATCGCTTTGTTGATGATTCCCAGGACACTGATAGCTATCAACAATAATATAACGGGGTATATTTTCCAATTGATGAAATTAAGATCGCTCTGAAGATAAAGCTGAACTCAGTCGAGAAGTTGTCGTTGTAAAAAAACGGTCGATTGAATGGATGAATTTACACCCCGTTGCTAGTACATTTCGACCTTGTCATTTGTAACTGAGGATGCACGCAACATTACATTACAATTTACACGATTCACGAAACAATAGTGTACTGTCGGACAGACATTACACATAGATTATGATAAAAAACTAGTTTACCAGATTCTTTAAAATATCCAACGATAGTTATTCGCATGTTTCTCAAATTAAATTCTGCATCTTATTCCTTTATTATTATTCATAATCATCATTGTGACCTTATGTTAAACTTTGTTGGGGTCGGCACTAGATCTAAACCCAATCTATGCTCCACGAGGATATGCTGCGCTAGTAGTAATGCTGTTTGCTCAGTGAGTCCTCATCAGCAACAGGGTTGGCAACTCGTTAGTGAAACCCCTGGTATTGTTATTGTAATTAACTAGGAATTTTTATTGAGAACAAACTATAGATAAGGACAGATGTATATCCACGGCGCAGGTTTAGTCCAATGAACATGGTTAGAATTCACCTCAGGTTTCGTCAATGCGTTAACTTTAACAAACAAACAGAGCTATCAGCGACATGATTCGTCATAACACATTAAATACTAGATCCGATACGTACCCGGCTCAAACGTTCCCAAGATAATTGTAATTGGTATTGTGACTGCATACCATCAGGTGGGCCGTATGCTTGTGTGCGACTAAGTGGTATAAAAAAACAAGCCCGTTACAAGATTTTTACACTAAGACACTGCTATCTATCTCATAATATCGTTCCAAACTTTGGCTTTCAAATACCGAAATAATCAAAATGATTTTGATGTTTAAATGCCTCCTGGAATTTCTAGGGGAAATTGAATTTCTATTTCCAAAATTCACAACTGAATTCTTGATGCGAGATGTTAATCTACGGCGAGGAGCAGCCTTTAAAATCTCGCACGATACAATAATTGGTACAGCTGTCTTAAAAAAAACGAATTCAGAAGCTGCAGGGTTCCTGCTAGAATTGCACACGAATGTACATCCGTAGGAGCTAATGTACCGTTTACCGTACATCCAGGCAGCGTAGTATTATGAATTTGTAATACGGCCACCAAGGCCGTGAACGTAGCAAGGTTCAATGTTTCACGGGCATTTTCCAATTTAATTCTCTAGTGGACATGTCTTTGTTCATTCGGATCAAATTGCGCAATCTTCACTGTTTTCCGTACTTTGACATATATTGGTACGCGATCCTTAAATAATAAGAATCATGAATCACTCTTGTTCTCAGTAATTCCTTCATTAGTTTCTCTGAATGCACTAACCCTATATCCCTTTAATGTCCCTATAGTGCTTTCTTATTGGTCACTTGGCAATATTAAAAGTTAAATTATTTAATTTATCTCTTCCACGTGTATATCCTTTTTACACAAAAGTAAGTGTAAAATGTATTCGACATAAGATCCAACGCACTATTGAATAAGTACGCAACATCCAGGAATATATCTCCAGCGTAAAGCA
Organism: Falcaria lacertinaria; assembly: GCA_951449985.1. Taxonomy (NCBI): domain Eukaryota; kingdom Metazoa; phylum Arthropoda; class Insecta; order Lepidoptera; family Drepanidae; genus Falcaria; species Falcaria lacertinaria. The sequence continues at coordinate 8,139,267 of OX602111.1, read as the reverse complement.
AATCCGTTGTAGGTAATTTGTTTTTATTGGACAACACAGGAAGTGCAATCAAGTTTTAGTGTCGGCTGCGTAGGAGTGAGAATAATGTTGCCGCACGCGCATCGCTGCAAACCCCACAAAATCCATTGTCGAGCGAATCGTGCGCAGAATGGACGCACAAGTAATTACTTGTGGTGGATCAATTGATCCACTTGAAACAAGCAAGTTCAAAATAAACCTTAACTCGTGACTTACAAAGTTGATTGTGAAATGGACGATGGATATCTAGGTACAGATCGAATACCTACCAAGTGTGTATGAAAGCAGTGCAAACGTAACGTACACAATAGAAATTCATTGCATTGTTTATTTGTTCGCAACAGTGCGTGAAATTAGTTTCAGCTTCGCTCTTGTGATTTATAAAAATCAGTTCTAAATTAAAATTGCTTTGGTGATCCACATTAAATAAATGTATAATATTTTCGTATAGCTAATAAATACCTCATGGTAGATAATGCTAATTGTACCATTATTAAGTGCAATTGACAAAACTATACCTACAGGGCAAAGCGTTCGTAAAAATCATGAAAGACATAAAACTAACGAGCAAGGCGTATAAAGGTGGATGGATATGAGAGATGAAAGACCGAAGAAGGGATGGATGGATCGTGTAAAAGGCGAAATGAGAGATGAAATGAAAAATGTGGAGGAACATGACGGAATGAAAGGGATGAATAGAAGAAGCATACATATAGTGCCGATCCCAATTAATTACGAACAGGGCGGGAAAAAACAGATGACGTCATAATAAGGTGAATATATTCTCCATTCAAAACTTGTTCAAACAATCCTAAATTGTCCCCTACAAGAGGCATCCCCGAGTCCCCGAAGTAGGTTCTATGTAATTCATCTTAATAGTCACGACTGCTACCTGGGGCCTAATGGTGTAGCGTCAGCCAAATTACCATCTAGGTACTGCATGCAAGAATAGCAACGAGTTTCCCATAAATCTTGGTTGGAAATTCAAATGATACAGTGAAAAGAGGTATACGTTTTATTACCAACTTCTATTCATATTTAAATAATATCATTACAGCGAAATTTGCGCTTCAAGAATTGACACGCATATTTCGTGAATATAATTAATTCTTCAGTAAAATTATAATATACGTCAATTTAATTTCGATCCAACATAACCGATACGGAATGTCTTCCATTCCAAACCTCTCAGGATTGAAAAATCCTGAATTTCAGGTTACCGGTCCTCTTGACTTTTCAGTGGATAGACAATGATCTATATTTTGTTCATGATATTTATCACGAACAAGTTAGTAGAATGACTTTTAGAGTTCTGCTTTGGTAAATATAGCTATTTCAAAAGGTAATTCCCGTTAACTATCACCAACTTCTAAGACGGTACTTATCTATGCCAATAAATGCCGCCTTATACCCTAACCATTAGGGACTCAGCAGTCGTGACTGAGTCGTGCCGCGAGCTAAGGGCTTCTCCTTTTTACAACACCTCATGCCTTATCTGGTTAATGTTAGTAGTTTCGTTTCCTATCTAAAAAGCAAAACTAAAAAGCCAAAGAGACCGAATGGGCTGAATGCGCTTGTGCTTAATATAAGCTTCGTAAGAGTTTTCAATTTTGTCATAATGTTTAAATTTAAAACACAATGTCATGTGCTATCAAATTTAGACTACCACTCAACATCAAGCGACTTTAATTATAAAGTAAAGTATGAGTCCGAACCTCCATGCAATTTGGGTTCACTCAAATATCAAATAAGAAACATAATTATTTGTCTGATTAAAAAAAATCCTATGTGGTTAAAACAAAACAAATAGCTAATTAAGCGAACAATAAACCGACTAAACATTTTAGATGAAGACAAAAAAATACATAATGGTATGCTCAAAGGAATTACAGGCGTCAATAGGTTCCGGTAACAATTTTTTCAAGGTGACACTTTTGTTTTTATAGATGAAGACGTGACACTTAACAAGTTTAAAGCTATGTGTTTTTTAATCAATATTCTTAAAATTTACAATGATGTTGGTGCTAACAAACAAAGAAACGTTATTTGAGAGTTTTGTATCTCAGTCATGCGAACAGCTAACGGTGACCTCTCAGGTCGAAACGAATAGGTCGTGAGGCAGGTCGTGGAGAGAACCAGGGCAACCCCTCCCTTGCCCTAGTTTACGCATCCCGGGATGTAACCCGGTCGCAGCTGACACGCGTATGATTAGTTTCTCGCAACGTAAATGGAATTGCAATTGAATTATTAATGGTTTACTGTGCAGGTTTTGTTAGTTGTGAAGATTATGTTTAGATGAGATGTAAGAAAAAAAGGGCTAAAAAAGTCACGCTCTATATAATAGTCTTATAATAGTTACTGTCTCCAATTCCAAAAGACAAAGGAGTAATTAGGGAGTAGTAAAGATTAGATAAATATTGCAATAAATTATAAGAAAATTAATTGCTATCGGCTCATATTTTTCTTTATACCTATAGCCTTATTTATTTTGGGAACTAATTGGGGACGGCAAAGAAATCGAATTCTAGATTTTTTGTCGTGCAAAAAGGTTAGAAAATAATAGGAGCGACACTGTGCCATTCGTATGGCAACCCGCCGCAGCTCGTATAGAGCATCAACAGCCTTGATTGGTTTGTTTACTGTAAACGTCATAACATGGATTCCATTTTGTGAAGGTTGCCAGTAGCCAAAGATTTAGAACCGTTTCTAGACTTTTTGCCGAACTATACTTTAATGCGATGCTGTAAAAGTTACGATGGATGTACGATAACTCCACTGAGTGGCAGGTGCAATTTGGTGATATATAATTTTGTTCTCGAAATCAATTTCCAGTTCCAATTAGCTGCATATAAGTACTGCATATATCCATAAATTTTCTAATCACCATAAAATTACTATTACCCTATTTGATGCAAAAGACTGCCATCATTTTATGAGATCTCCAACCGATGGTTAATGCTACTTGTATCCTTATCTCCAATGCATATAGTGTACTTTAGCTTGATGCTAGTGTAATGTAATAGTATAAGCACGGTAAAAAGTCAGTATAAGCCTTGGAAGGCTTCATTTGGCTGCCTCTCGAATTTACGCTCCGCTCATAAAGAATATGTACTGCCATTCGTTTTCTCCAGGAAATTCTAATGTGTCGAGAAAGTTATTTTACAGAGGAAGCCATCCCATGTAATGTATCCCCAATAATTCTCATTCCATTTTTTTTTTATAATTGCACGTGTATCTATCTCATTAAAGTACACAATATGCTTATATTAAACTGTACTTATAGCTAAAATACACACCCTGTAGGGCACAACAATTGAGAGGGAGATTCTTAGAGTATTCAATACATTAATATTTTACTTAACACTTATTTCTACAATTATTTACGAGGAGAAAACTGTATATTTTTTAAAGTAGTTGCTAAATATATCATGCATTATATAGAAAACTGAAGGCTATTTGTATTTTAGACATTTGCGATAGGGATGTAGTTGAAACATTGCATGCGTTGCTTTATGGCTTAACAAATATTTTAATCTATCTGTTTCTCTTTTTCTCTGTCGCGGACGTACTTGAGGGCAAGAGCTAGTAATGTAAAATAGTTAGTTCAGCAGACACGAGGGAGAGCACCGCTGCGCATGCCCATTAGCTTCTCATCCGTATTCAAGGGCGACGCAGCCAGTTGCAGCGATGCACGGTGACGTAACACGGCTTGTTAAACATACGAATGTCCATTAGATTTGTACTGGAACATTCTTAGAGGAGTTTCCAGTTGCGTTTAGTGTGTATTGAAAGATCTTGACGCTATTGCTTTACTAATAATACTCTTTAAATGTTTTTCTGTGGCATATCCTACAGAGTCGTATTTTTAAGTCTCAATCAAAACGCTGGAGAAAGTCTAAAAATAAAGGTTTCTCTGGCCGCATTTTAATGTTAGTAGGAAAGGTTAAAAGTTTTTACTTGGGTTTACTTTCACTGTTATTCGACTGCTATTTTTCTGTACAGTTTTAGAGGTGTACTTAACTGCATAAATATTGAGATTAAGCATTTTCACAAATAATTACCAAAAGTACTGTTCGTCGTTAAGCGATGTACATGGAGGGAGGCAAAATAACTCCTCAGATTTGGGGATTCTAGAATACTTTGGAACCTGGGGTTGTCGGCATATTAAATAACTTGTCTGAACTGAATCAAAAAGCGTTAACTGGCGACCCAGACAAATTGCAGTTTCTTAATCATCCACTGCTGGGTATTGGCCTCCTTTTTCCTATGCCATTCGCCTCAGTCTACGCCAGTAGCATCCAGGTTCCACCCGAGAATCGGATTATGTCTTCTGTCAATCCAGCTGCCGGATGAACATACTTCGCTTGCCCTCTCTTGGCCGCCATCTGTCACTGCCTTGCTCCTGTCGTCACTTCGACTAGCCATATGTGCTGTGAGCTCCAGTATAATTTCATTACAGTGTATCTAACACCTCGAACTTAGCTTCTGTTTTACAATACTAATACATTATTTAAACATGTAAGTAGTTGCCATGGTTCATGTGACTTCATGCCAAGAGCAAGCTTACAATAGAAATTTAAGTATCCATAAAACTAAGACATAGTATAAAGAGAGGGGAAGTAGGTTATCTTCATACAAACGCACCGCGCGCGGCTTGTATGTGTGCGCTATTGTATCTATGTGTCGACGCACGCACACTTTAACAAAATCTCGACCCGTTTCTCAGTGCGCCAGTCGGGGCTAACACTGCACAAGGTTCGCGCGCGCGTCAAGGCTTTTCGGCACCGCTAAATGATTTATTCATCAATATCATCATCAAAATGTCTGATAATCGCAGAAGAACGTATTGCTGTGTGTTTGGGTGTCTTAATAATTCATCGATTCCAGACCTGTCTCTGTTCAGATTACCTATTGAACAGGAAAGGTAAGTTAGTCACTTATTCTAGCATAATTTAAGTGCAGAATCTAGGTACCTTCACTACAAAAAATATTCTAGAGACCAAATTTTGTTAGTGATTCCACCCGACGACTTTGTTGAAAATATTAAGAGGATGGAGCAGATATCCCAAAAAGCATTTAAAAATGATCACATAAACTGCAAAATTGGCATGTCTATTTATGAACAAATAAAAGATTTACATTTTTCACTGCCCTGCCCATGTGTTCCGAAATTATATTTGCAAAAGTTATTTATAAGGATGCGGATATATTACACATTAAAGTTTAATAACAAGGCGTTTCGTAATAGTCGAAACCGAAGAAAGTATTTTTCTGTAGCTAATTTGTAATTTTGTAATAAATATGTGATTCAATAGATATGTTTGTATTAATTAAAAATAAATGTGGTCCTTTATGTGTAAAAATACTACATTATGCATAATAAAAAAAAATCAAAAAGCTGACTTGTATAAAGCACTAAGCAAATAAATTAAACACAAGCTCTTAGACTATGTTGCCGCCTGTACCATCTAGCGGCGACATGGCGAGTCGGGACCGCGACTTGACGTTGCCGCTGTTCATGCGGTTGCTAGCGAAGCGCGAACAGCCGCACCTAATATTTAGCTAAAAGTGACAACCCTAAGACAGTAGGCAATTATATCGCGAATTGGGCCGGAGATAGCCTACTCCCTCTTCTTTATACTATGACTAAGAGCTGCGAATGGCCCTAATAATCGAGGTCGTTTCAATTTGGAGGACATATAGAGGGAAGGTTTACCTTGGCTGTAGTTTTGTTCTGCAACTGCAATATTTGTCTGTCTTAATGATATATGTTCTGAGAATGAAGTTATAATAGCTTTTTACCTATATATATTTATTAGATTTCGTCAAGTAATCCCGTTCCTATAGTGGCGAGATAGCTTAAATACACACACATGAAAAAACACTAATATTAGCTAACTTTCATCTTTTTATCAATTTCGTATAGTATAGCAAAAGACCCTCGCACGATATCAATTTATTCAATTATAAAGTCATACTCAGTGAACGTATTCCACAAAATCCAAAATTGCAATGGCATTATTATTTCGCTGAGAGGAATTCGTTCCAATTATTGTTAATATAAAGTGACAGTAGCGCCGCAAGAGCTATATCTTGCAGTTTATAGCATGAGAAGCACAGCACATCAATTCGACCACCATTATAATTATTATTTCCCAGCATTAATCTTGGAATGTCGTTCAATTTACGTTCGCCACATTCGCAGGGTATCATCGAAATAGAGTAAAATATTGGGTTAGCAGTTGCTACCGTACGTCGCTTGTATAAAAGTGAGAAAATCTCCATCTTACAGAACACTATTTCCACAACCACGACAGAATCAAGTCCTTGAAATTTACGATAGTTGCTATTGTCCGTGGCACAATAGCTAACAGCTCTCTAGAGAGCTTACTGTACTGTCGTGAGCTATACAGGCTGATACGTTAAGGATTTGGATGGCTTTTTGAATCTATGACTTTAAAAGCCGTAGTGAAGTGGTTGACGGCTGTTATGTCAGTGATTAATCACAGTGATAGAAAACGAAACATATTTGAATGAATTTAACGATAGTCTTCTGTCTTTTTCATTATTGATTTGAACTATTAATAAGCATATTGTTTTTTATTGTATTTGATTTAATATGTATAGGTGATTCTTGATTAGGTACCATGAACCGTCAGCACTGCAATAGGTATACGAAGCTATCTAAGGAGAAGTTTAATTATTATTGTATGATCAACCTTCACGGATTGTACATACACTTATAATGTTGTTTGTAACACACTAGTTAATTCCAGTGTATGTGAGCTAATACCCATGGGAAGACATTGAGCTGCTTGAGTTTCACAGCTCATAGCCCTCCTGGGGTTATCCTAGCAGACAACGCTATTCAATAAGAATTTTGCTTTCATTGTTTCCAAATGGTGTAGAGGCGTTGTTACATGAAACTATATTGACATTAACGTGTTTTTCTCATTGTTTCAGGTAAGAATGAACCCTTTGTTTTCATCTGTGAGGTGTCAGAGATGACGTATAGAAGCTACAGTTTGTGACGTAGCCTACAAGACCACATACTCCTTACAGGTGAGGTCGCTGTGTCTATATACGACGTCATCGCGCAAAATAAACATTGTACTACAAAAAAAATACTTCTAGTGCACCGGCGATAACATAAATGCCTACAAACTTTTCACCCCTTCCGGATAAGAATTTAATAAAACTTTATTAGTAATGAAAGAATGTGTGAGTATTACCAATTATCTACTCGACATTCGCTTCTATTTACCATCAATGAAACTGATACGCAAGCCTAAATAATAAGCCAGATTAAAAAAAGCTCTATTAATTTATTGATGAAAACTCTTCCATTTTATTAGATACTAGCGACACGCCCCGGCTTCACACGGCCAGTGTTAGCCATATAAGTTAAATACCCACAAAACACAAATGAATTATACATATAAAACTTCCTCTTGAATAACTCTATCTATTAAAAAAACCGCATCAAAGTCCGTTACGTAGTTTAAAGATCTAAACATACATAGGGACAGACAGACAGCGGGACGCGACTGCTTTATAGCATTACACATAATAGACACGTAACATTTTTGTTCTATGTATAAAATATTAATGGTAAAGCAAATAACAAAACTAACTAGGTAATAACCGCTTGGATCAATAATTGCTATAGTTAGCTTACCTAACGCGGCGGGCACGGCGCAGTGAAATCGCAATAGAAAGTGTCGTGGTTAACCAACTCCCGCCCTCTTATTTAAAGTAGGCATCTGCACATTTGTCGGTTATTATTGACTTTCCAATTGCATTACTCCTGCTTACCATTGCAATTTGCTTCGTAAATTGAGGAAACTTAATTCTTCTAAAAGCCATAAAATCATAATGACGAAAACTACTCATGCTTTTTGATGTGTTTCTGTGATGTTTGGTCGGCCTCATAGGTACATGATTATGAAATTAATTAAATATATGTACTTCTATTCTCTGGATTCGACGATTCTTATGAGTCGGAATTGCTTTTCGATTGTGTATAGCGCCATCTGTCGGGACGTAATGATTTGCGCATCATTTGATTTATTTTTACTGTCGAGTACACACCTACATCATTATTGGAGGCGACTAACTCAGACGGGCGACTAATTATGTGATCATTTTATTGTATGTCGGTCTCGCTCCGTCGCCGCTAGAGGGCGTGGTAATCGCAGAGCATACGGTCGCATCTGACGCACACACCATTGTGAAATGACCTTTGCTTGCAGTTTACTATACGCTTCTTTTATTTAACAATGACACGCCAATTATGTAGCTTAATTATGTGTTCCATTCAATTCAATTCAATGTGTAGGTAAGTATTTTGTTGTTCAAGTATATGGACGTACATATTTTTATTGACTTTCATTTTGAGCATTTATTTCTAACAGTTAAATAGTCTAGTTAAACCACCTAATAATTAATGAAAATTGTGCAATATAAGCGAAAATTTGGCCTAATCGTAAGCGGTTACCGTAGCCTATGGACGCTTGCAACGCCAGGGCGTGCGACTGTTCCGACTCTTAAAATAATCAATCTTTCAATTCAATGCATCAAATGCGGAATTTTATTGTTTAGTTTATTAGGATTAATCATTTAACCTACTTAATCCGAGAATGCTAAATCAGCACAACAATATTTTCGAGCAACGGCTTACGCATAATTCACTGAAATTGCAATTAAAATTTCAGTGCAGCGCATTAATTTGCAGCTGTCCAAGACATTACAGTCAGCAAGTGTATCCGACGTATATTCGACGTAATGAGTAATGACTTGGTGCGATGAGATCACTTTCAAATGGTGCTAATTTGAACTAGCCAACAGCCCTGGCGACTGGCTGGCAGTTTTGGTTCTGAGTCGTTACACTTTGACGCCTCGCCTTGGAAGCTGTTTGGCAAGCGTGTATCTGTTGTTTTGTTTGTCTTTGAACTGTCCATAAACATGATTTACTTAAGGTTATTCAGGTGTTTTCCTCAGACATACCTCTGTGCCTTCATACCAAAATTTTGTACCTATAAACTAATCATAAAGCGGTAAATTTTCTGTTATGCCAAAACCAAGGAATTCTCCATCTTGTTTTTCTTTTACAGAAATCTATTATTTATTTAAATCAAAGTGAATTATTATTATTTACGTACTAGAATATGAAAATGTATAGTATAAATACAAAATATAGCTAGTGCCGACAACTAACATACTGGCGCTATTTAACATATAGCTCACAAACAGAAATCAGGTTTCCAAATTAGCATGTGGTTCCGCTTCGAGTAATGTTCTACTAACGCCATCTGTTTTGATGTGCTTGAACTGTGTCGCGGCCACACGTCATGCCGACATTGACCGCTAGATGGGGCACTAGTACACGTAAGCACATTTTACGAGTGACGCACGGCGCGGTTAATGAACGTTCTTGACTGAACACTAGAGTTCGTCGTGGCGTCTCGTGCGGTGCGTGACACAACACAAACAGTAGAATGGGGTTTAGCTTTATAAAGGCGCGCATTAAAAAATATATAACAAACCTATGAATAGGTCAGGGAACAAGCTATACTGTCTATTGCGTTTAAAACCATTGTATTATGTACCCTACATAATACAATAATTATAATTAATAATCCGATTTTTCGTTTTTTGACATATATTTTACAAGAGTAACCATAGATAGCTAGTCTAAATAAGTAAGGTTCTAAAATAAGTAAGTAGGTTAGGTATTAAGATACCTACTTATACCTACCTACTTACTATTAAAGAAAGTCATGAAGTAATGTGAATCCAAGAAAATATATTATCTTTTTCAGCAAAATTATCCATAAATAAATCAAAGTTTTAATTACGTTGTTTGAAAATAAATCTAGATTTGGTTCAAGTTAACTAGACGTTATGGGCCGACAGATGGCGCTATAAGGATATTGTGTGGCCCAGAAGTTAGAGTAATTGCGAAGCCATAGTAAAATTTCTCGTCCATCGTGTAAAAAAGACATACATATTTTTAAATTATCAAACTGAGTAAGAATTCATAAACCTAAATTATATTCTAACATGGCGTCTATGATATTTTAGGGTAATCTATTTATCTTTGAGCATATATATATACATATATCTATCTAATTCAAAGCGAAAATACCTAGTCAAGGTCTTTAGTTAGATACTGCAAAACCTTTGACCTATACAGTTACATATTTGGTTCTGATTTAACAAAGGCGTGCAAAATATATTCGGCCAACGCACCTTCTGTCCTCAACGACATTGAATCATACAAAACATTAAAAAACAAACGTTGGGTAGGTAGGTACTTAGGAATATTTACAGTCCTCGCCACGATAGGTAGGAACGAGACGAGACGAGCTTCATTCCTTTTGAGATTTTATGTTTTGATTGACTTAAAAAGAAAATCAAACAACTTTGAAAAAGGTCCCTTCTATTCTGAGTTCACATTGACTTTTAAATACGGAATGACATAGTGTGCACATTCATGTGTTCTTTCTTAAATGCATACCGTAGATCTTATAATATACTTCGTTACTATATGATATATTCAAAAAGAATATGCCTTAAACATATAAAAAAATTGCTTTAAAAACCATTTATTTAGTTGGGGCCCTAATAAGGCACTTATTATGGTCTAAATCGCCACTACCATATTGTTCTAATAGGGCTGTCTGTATTGTCACTTACTTCAGAAATGTAATAACGTATGCATGCAACAACATAATTAAATGGCATAATAATTTAACTAAGAACAAATAAAGCTTCTTCTTAATTCAAATAGAATATGGCAAAATTTGAAAAATCTAGAACATTACTCAGATTGCATTTAGACGTTAAAAGGCCAAAAATTTTAATTTGTCTAGTGTGAAGTTAGTAACGGTTAACTGATGAGATAACTCGTTACGATTATCATAAACTAGGTATGTTAATTAGTTAAAACGTTAATTAAAATGTGGTTTCGTGTAAATTATGTTAAGTTCTGTGGTGGATGGGTTCTAAGATAAGACCACCTCTAACTTATACACTGTACCAATATTATCTTTATATCCATGTAATGCGAAGAAAGAAACATTACACATTTTTAAAGCTGTGATGGCCTTCTGGCTGAAGCAACCCGTCATCTGAATGGCCCAGGTTTATACCTCGGGCTTAAAAAGAGAGGTAAGGCGCAATGGGTTTTCCATTAAAACTAAATTTTAAGCTTTCTTTGCTTAGATTGATTATTTTCTGAACTTTGAGTTTTAAGAAGAATGTAAGCCATAATTAAATATACGTCTTAATTCAACGATTTTAAGTAAAAACAAAATGTCCAATTTAGGTCGCTCAATTCTCAAGAGTAGAAGGCAGGAAGGCTACGTCATTATAACGGTTCTTTTCACTTCGAAATGTTAAAGTTGAAGCTAATGATTTTGTTATAATATTTTACCCACATAATTCTTGGTAATTATAGCCTACTCCTAATAACCGTGAGAGCTTCAAATACAATTGAGGGTAGGCGGAACCTTATCTTAACTTATCGCACCGCATAACTGTGCCATTCGTAGATCATATGAGCCAAACGTCGTCCACTGCCGAACAAAGTCCTTCCAAGGGGGAAACCTTCAAAGGGAACCCGCCCGCAAAGGGAAACTTCCCTAGTGGCCATCCTCCGTGCATCTAGGGGTATTCTGGATCTCCAGTGGAACGCACCGGTGCGCTCCTGCACTCCTGAGCACGCCTTGGGGCAGCCCCTGGAACCCTTGCGTGCCCTTGACAGCACTTGCCACGTCATGCTGTCACCTGCCCCGAGCCCGGGCCTACTCTAGCCTACTCTAAGCCTTCCTACCACAAAGAGCGTATGCCGCTTGCATCCAAAGATATCCAGCGAAGTTCGTGGCGAAGTGGTCTTCGTTCGGCCAGTGAGCATACGAAGCTCATACCTTTTCGCCGCTATTACCGCAGTATAAATACCTGTTACGATACACTACTAAAAATACATCGCTACTCGTTCTCATCTATTTGATAAATACTTTTTACGTTAATTTTTCACATTTAGGTACGATAGTTTAGGGTTTATGTATTCATGTTATCGTTGACACATGTCTATACTTATATCAAACACACTTTACGGAGTTATTGTAGTTACAACATTTGTAATTTAAAAACATGCAAAATTATAGAATAAGTAATATAAATTGTTTATAGTACCTATCAAACTTTATCATAAAAAACATGACAATTGTTATTTTATAATATCGGTAAACTTTAGTGCCAACGACCATTTGATAGATGGTAAAGCCTCCTTACAAGACACGTGGTGTTCAGCAGACCGTGGCGTGGTATCCAGTCATTATACACTGTATGCCTTTGACAATAGCCATTAAATTTCACGCTATACGCGCATTACGAGCTTGCATTCGCTTCTTAATAATTGGCATGTTTTCTTTCACAAAGATTTAGTTGAAAATCGGCTCAATTGTACTAGCATTATTACAAAGTGCTATAGAAATAATTCAGCTAGGATACAGCCTATGCAGCATAATGAACTATCATAACAAATCAGAGAAGTCAGTCTTTTATTTTTTGTTTAATTCCGTCTAAAATTCGGTATGTAGGTATATAATGATTGCCTAAGAGATACGTTCTTTTGAATTGGCTCGGCATGTCCTATTATCAAGGTGACGTCACAATTACTGGAATTCGCCACGAACAAATTAGATTTGTAAACATAGAGCTCGATTGCTCAATAATTACCTGATGGAAGGTGGGACCTGCATATCTGGAAACACGTGTCGAATATATTTAAATAATAACATAGGTAAGGTACGTACATACACAAGCACGGCTTGTATTTGTATTTTTGGCAATCCCTCTTTTTAAATTATTCGGTTATATTATCACCTATAAATACGATTTTTCGCAAAGTAACGCCAGATTCCATTCAACAGTATAATGGCAACTTACTAATTAAGGTATTTTCGACATCAACAGCTTTTTTTTTCATAAGTTTCACTGCCTCAGGACAAAGTACACCGTTTCGACAAAACGAAAGGAGTTCCATTCTCTATCTCCAAACGAACGACCTTCATCAGATTTTCGCAAAATTATAAAATAAAAAATATTACCGAATATCAAATAATAACACAAGTAGGCATGGTGTACACGTGAAATTAAAAAAACGGTTCGAATCTAACTTCTAGAAATCGGTTAAAAAGAGGTTACTCGTAATCGTAAAATGAAGTACCTACTGTTTGGAGCGACGTTTATTAAAAAATGTATTGGTACCTTTTGTCCCCTTATAACTGCTTCCACCCTGCCACATTATTGATCAGCGGTCGCTTGATAGTTGATACCCACTGTCGGACTGGCGTGAACACACACATTTATGTACATATATCTACTAACAGATAATAACTACGATGTCTGCTCGCACCACACCTTCAAAGAACTCGTAAAATTATAATTGCATCAGCACATAAAATATTTACTTTGAAAGTTAATTGAGTAGTTAATATTGTTTTCACCATATTATAATGACGTTAACGAATATTTATTTAATTAATTCCAAATGTATATTCAATTTACCTACGTACACTACTTACATAATACAATTGAAAATGAAAATTGTTTATTTAGTTGAAGCCCTAAAAACGCACAAGTTTCATGAACTTACTTTAACACCGCGAAAAACAACCACGCCAGGGTTATATCTAACTAGTAACTAGTAGTACCATAAGAATAAATTATAACAAATTATTTATTCTTATGGTAGTACCTACCATCTTAACATAGTGTAATACAAAGTTGTATCCGGCGTTTGTACCTACGCTTAGATCTTTTAAACTACAACGGATTTTAGTACGCTATTCACCAATCGTCGGAGTGATTCCTAACGCCGGTTTTTATGTATAATGCAAATGCGGTCGCTAGTAATAGACGATTAAACTTCATCATCAGTAGTTTTACTTTGTGTCTCATACATGACAGATAGTAAAGAGCCACATACAGAGTGTCATTTAGCTGTTGCCACACGTATCTCTCGCTTCTTCTGCATTTATCAATCTATCCCCGTTGACTTTTAAGGTACCAAATTAGTTATAAGGCTCAGTTCAACAAATTAATTTCAATTTAGGATTTAGGTAGTTTTCAATAAATTGTATAGTATAGCATTTAGAATTCCAATAAATGTTTAGTCAGCAGAACCATGGAGCTGTGTGTATGCTTTTCATATGACCTTTGTTAAAAGATGCAGGTGCCATTTAAAAGATTTCTACATCGAGATGTAATATTAAAGTTATGATAAGCTTTGTTCCAATTAAGGCTACGGTAACTGCTTCCAATCAGGCGGGCCGTATGCTTGTTTGCCACGTTAGTGTTATAAAAAAACAAGTAGCAGTTCTGACAAATATATCAGGCAGCTTCGAAAGCCATCTTCGGAATCAGCTTGTCACACAGCATGTACGCTTTTACATTTATTTAACGTTTAAAATATCATAATAGTCAGGAAATTAATTTCACAAATATATATAAAATATGCCACATCACTTCATTTGAATGGGGTCACTGAGAGTTCACTCAAGAATCGTTTATTTCTTTACAGCATATTACCTGTCAACAATTACAATTTACTATTCTTATTGTTTTTATGTAATTTGATAAACGTACAGAATTGAAATTTGATTTAATTTAAAATTTTATGTTATCTCTGTATTTTGTCGTTTGAATTTCATTTTTGTAAAAGTCAACCACATTTTAATTTGAGTTTTATTTTATTAGATTTCCAATTGATTTTAAAACAAAATCCCCGTCTCCTTAGTTGCATACATTAACATTTAATAAAAAAATAACGCCATATATATAAATCACATAACCTTTAGATTATTGTTTTAATGTCATTAGACTTATTCCATCACTTGCGGTCATCAAATATGACTCATGTAACTTAGAAATCATTGCGATCAAACATTACATGACATCATTAGCCTAGTTAGATTCATATGCCATATATTTTCATTGTAATCAATATTAAGAACACTTCCTACATCGACAACCTAAAAATAAACTCACAGCTTAATTTATTTATAGCTGTGGAAATTTCCAAACATTCACATAGAAAAGGACGTATACGTAGATTTAGCTCATGGATAAATTTGGGATTTAATTACTTTTGCCTTTGTTAAATATTTAAAAACACAGGGATTGCCCTGAAGCAATCATACAGACATGTGTATATTCGGACAATAAGCCACTAATTAAGTAATGAAACTAATTACCAATCGTTATTATATTCTTTCAATACCATCCAATTACATGCCTACGCTTAAATAATCCCACTAAAATGAGATTTGAATTTCCGTTACCATAGTAACTCAGATTCGAGATTCGAGATGTCGCAGAGACACGATTAAATCCCAACTAAATGATTCGTCAGAACTGCTGCTTTAAACTCACACTGACCACCTATGTGCATAAATTTGTCGATGCTTATCTCAAATGATGATTTAATTCGATGTGCATTAGGTTTCTGTTAGCTTGCTTAGAAAATGATTAACATATTGACACTATAACAGTCACTTATTTCCTCGCGGAAGGAGACGCGGCTAAAAGATGATGACCATATAATTCAGAAAATCCTTGTCATCTTTACGAGTCGGTAAATGATCTCATCACTCGACTGCAACATGATGTAGGTACTTACATTGTGATTAATGTCGGTATTCGTTTACAAATTACAAGGAGACGCTATCCGTCGATCGGCAATTGAGGGAGTTGAGGCAATTTGTCCGACTTAACACAGCAATGAATTAAGCAATTAGTGACACGAATACTCTTGATTAAAAAATAATGGAGGACATCAATTGGAAGATTTGCTGTGCTGTGATGCGATATGTTTTGGAACATGGGCTTAATGGCATAATTGTATTACTCCTTGTTCGCAGAGTTTTTCTGTTACTAATAATTTCTGATACTGTCGACCGGGAAATTCTCAGACAGTTAATTACCGAACCGGTGGTAAATGCCTGACAGTTAATTTTGATGTGATTAAAGTTTAAAATCCACTTGTATAAATAAATCAATAATAAGGAACCTAATGTTGATTGAAATTAATGATGAAAGTAATTAAAGGAGCAGGGAGATTATTTTGTCAGAAAGGTGTTTTGTTGAGATTTTATGGGAAGATGTAGAACTTGTCCCCAAGAAAAAGGATAAGGAGAAAGAAAAGAAAATCATTATACGACTAGAAGACTACGGTTAATAGAAAGAAATGGGGTTAAATCACAAGATGCTGGTGAAGTAATTTAATTTGGAATAGTCTTTAGATGATAGAGATGGCCGTATTATTACACCGACTTTAAATAAATATTAACGAAAAATAAACCATATATAATAAACCAAAAAAAAGATAGCAGCTTTGTGCCGAAAACCATATCTCTCGACTATAAACGATGGCAGAAGTCAAACTACACTAAAAGAGGAGCTTATACTTTGCGGTCGTCTATCTCTTTATGTTAGCTACCTATATCATATGAGATCGTATAAGGACTGCCATCTCAACCGCAAAAATATTGTTTAGCTAAAAAGGAACCAGCTTTTCTAATTACCGATGTAAATTGATTGTAAAATAGTTGCCGAGCTATGCTCAACGTGCGATTATTATTATCCGACTAGCAATTGCCCGTGGTTATTACACCTTTCGCGTTTAGTAATATACTTACAATGTCAAAAGTTAAGTATGTGTACGTGCTATTTTGTTAATAAAATTCTATATCAATATTCATTATTACATAAATTTATTTCGATGTATGACGGCACGAACACCGAGTATTAATAGTTTCTCATGCTTATTATTAATAATGCTTGGACATTATCACACAACGCCATCTAGCCCCAAACTAAACAAAGCTTGTACTATGGGAACCAGCAATTGATATAATACATGTATACTTTTTTTTGTAAATACATACTTATGATACATACCAAACACCCAGACGCAAGGCAAACATATTTGTCACATAAATGTTTGCCCCGGCGGGAATCGAACCCGCCACCCCTAGCGCAGCAGTCAGGTATACTAACCACTAGACCGTCGGTCTCGTCAAACATTTTTTTGTAAGCATACATGCTTATTATTGTATGCTTACAAAAAATTTTGTCGTGTCTGTTCGTTTATCTTTAGGGCTAGACTAGAGCCGAGTTTGATGGATATTTCCAGAATGGCCCATGGAAGTTGTTTTTGATACTCAATTCAATATTTTTTTTACATCAATGAATGAATGAATTTGAAAATAAAAGCGTGCATAAAAATTAAAACATGCATATTGATTGCAGTATTCATTGACATACAAATTGAAACAGAAATCTCATTACTAAAAACTTTGTGAATTCCATGACAGTAAGTACACTTTCCTTCGAACCTTGCTTCTTCAAACCATTGGGGATCTAAAATGCTTCTTCACGTTTTATGAAAACGTTTTTTATTTATTTTTAGCGAAATGGTTTTCTATTTCTGTCCTTACATCTTTACTTCAAGTGCCATAACAATGGCCGGAATTTAATGATGAGAAATAAATTCATTTTATTGATGCTTCCTACGTAAAACGCCAGTTCAATTGCAATCGTAAATTGGTATTCCTGTTTTCAGATGCCCTTGGTTAAAAACATCCTGTAGTCACATTAGGGTTGCCAGATAAAGAGCAATTTATTCCGGGACAGTTCTACTATGTACTACGAACGGCCAATGGAATTCAAGCATCGAACAAATAATACTAATTCCTTAGTAAGTGGTTATAGTTTAAGTTTCAATTGTTGGACGAAACAACGAGAAAATGCCGAGACTTCAGGATTTGTCGGGCGTCTTAGGTACCTTAGGTATAATTCTTCTATGGAGAGGTGTATCATCAGACCATAATTACTTATATCGTTAAACTAATGAGCAAGTCTCGGCACACTAGATTATAAAAGTATTAAGTCATAAATATTCAAAGAAATCTCAGAAGAAACCTTCGCCTTATCTTCATGTTTAACCTGCAATAAATCTAAGTGATAATCTATGTCAAAACGTAAATATAGCTAAAAATTCGGTGCATTATGATGTAAGCGACCTCGGCTTCCTCCGGTCTCTTTGATCTAATCCGTACATCACCTACGCTATAACATTTGAAACGTTCACCTACATAATGCACATTTAGAAATGAAATTGTTTTACTTTAAATATTTGTATTACAAACATAATTATGTATCTGAAAAGCAGGATTCTTTTATTTAAACCACTGTAAATTCACATTGCATTTAAATGTAAAAACTTAACAAGAATTTAAAGACCACCGGAGAACGATCTCAAGTCCTAAAACTTTAGATAAGGTAAACCTAATATCATAAAGATATTATAATTTCGCAACCGGATTCTGGCAATAAGCTGGCATTGAACATATCCATTTTTTTAAACAAGTTTTTATGTTTGCTTTCTTATCGTGTTTACTTAGAAAACTAATTCAAAAGGCAAAGCTTTTTTGAACAATTTTATTCAGCGATTGCTCATCTTAGTCGCGGATTATCACTTCTACTTTAATTCATACTTTAAATTACATCGTTAATATTATATATGTATTAGTGACAGTATTTTTATTAATATAGCCTTAAAAGCGAAAAGCATATTAAATATATTCCGAATAAGGTGGAATATTATGTTTTCATTTGCCACAGCCTGAGTTGTGGCTAGCATAGCTATACAGGTTGTCCCAAAAAATAGTGTAAAGTTGAAGCCCAGAGATAGAAAACCCCTAGATAGACCCAAATAATCCTGTGAATGCTCAACGATTTTCGATTTTAAAAGTTTTCTTATCAATTTCTGACCTTCAAGACATTTTCGTCAAGTAACATTAAAACGGGTCTTATACGCGATATTAAATTGTTTATTTACCTCCCGACGTTTCGACCGAGTTGCATCGGCCGTGGTCACGGACTGACTGATTGTAGTTGTGTACGTCGCCTTCTTCTTGATTCGCGGGTAGAACGAATATTGTTATCTACCTGCATATGAGTTTTTAAATTTGGGTCCCGACACATCACTCACGACATCCGCGGATACGTCTTTACATACATCGTAATATATGGTTATCATACTAAGTGTTTAAATCGCGAAAGTTTAAAAAACAGTATTTTCGTCAAGACCTAGGCGATTGAAAACATTTCGGTCACTAACGCCTGACATGAAATTTTAAATAAACATACTTTACATATCATCACGCTGTCACTTTAAAACCGGACAAACAATAAATAAATAAAAGTTTTAAATAAATTGCTTATTATTAGTGATAAAACATTACTAAATAGATGTTGGTGTGATGATGCACCTGTAGGAGTGGGAACTAGGAACTAGGCAGGATGGAATACAGCCGGCACAAACATATACAAGCCGTGATGTTGTACCATATACCTTTGTAGTCAACGTCACTTGTCTCCTTAATACCATTACGCTAAATGATCGATGTCGACTGACAACACAACTAATACGTCTGTAGTCTGTATGGTATTCGACTGGTATCATATTTGCCATGGGTACCGTCGAACTGGTTTGAATTGTAAACCTTGACATTTTAAATCCTTCGCACTTGGGAATCGAAGCTTGGAGTTTTGCTTAATAGGATGTGAGTAACTAAATAAAGGAAACTAACTTCCGCTCAAAAGCACCGATCAATAGTTATTACACTTAATTAAAAACATATGGCGATACCAGGTTTTATTGCGCAGGGAATTTCATACTGTATTATTGACAGGACATCTATTCTCGGTTGTAACAACCTACTTAAAATTAATTAAAATAAAGGAAAGTTTGTTGGAAAGCAATTATTTAGATTATCCTATTAATTAAATTAAAAACGTAAAACATTCATAGCATATAGGTACACACGTATGCTACTCAGTTCCGATTACCTACTTTCATCTTTCAACTGAAGAATTAGGTTATTAAATCTAGGAAGCTCTCCTTTCGCGGTTTATTCTTCCATCTACATTCGCATTCTATCTTTTTTAGGGTTCCGTACCCGGAGGAAACCCTATTACTAAGACTTCGCTGTCCGTCCGTCCCTCCGTCCGTCAGTCTTTCGGTCAGAGGGCTGTATCTCATGATCCGTATTAGGTAGATAATTGAAATTTTCACAGAATGTGTATTTCTGTTGCTGTTATAACAATAATTATATAAAGGAAAATAAATGAAAAAATTAAGAGGCTCCCTACTAGAAACGTTTTTTTGTGTTTCTGAACCCTGTGCGAGACCCTGCCGCTCTTATCCAGTTTGTTGGACCCTTTAGTTCTTTGTTCAAACCAAACCAGCGGTTTAATAAACAAATCTTTAATTAATAATATCATCCTAACTACAAACCTGACTTGATTATGTAACTTAAAATTGCACGCTTCTCCACTATCACCGCCTCCGACTTCCAAAGAGACCCCTCTGTCGAGTTACTCAACTCGACGTGGGAAGAAGGGAAAATAGACTAACCTGTGTCTTCAGATGTGGATGGATGAGAGTGGTGGATGCGGTCATCAGTCACGAGGAGATGGGATGTGAGACACATCACTGTACCTTTAACATTAGAATAAATAATCCTTTAGTCACACGAACATCAACTCCAAAAGAGAGCAGCGCAAGAGGACTGTTTCCGTCATTAAATATACCCGCCAGTAACGTTAAATTTAACAGAATAAATTAATCTAATAATCTGGGTAGATAGGGATTTATATATTTTCATTGCGAGAGGGTTTGAGAAAAGTTATTTTCATTGCTCGGGCGGCGGCTCCAAGGTTACAACACTCAACAGTGTAAACACTGATAAATGGATTAAACAATTTGTTTGCACTTGTATCCTGTCGTTATCCTTTGAGAGCTTTTGCGATTGTTGTAAAGTGCTGTTTAAATTTTATTCGTATGGTTGTAGACAATAATGTCAAACGTGTATTAAATTGAATACGCTTTCCATTATGAAAATAACGTAATATGTACGTTCAATCCAGACAGACGTCTACGTAAATAAATTATAGTCCCACATCCCACATCGGAATGCTTATAATAAGATACATTTTGTAAATTTAATCAACCAACTTAGATAACGATAGTTAATAGAAATCATATCGTGTACGTTTGATATATTACCAACATTGTTTATTTATCCGACTGCCCAGAAAATATGGTTATACTGTCAAATTCTTCAGCCCTGTCGTCTATGTGGCATGATAAATTTTATGAATTACATTACATAGTTTTACTTTTATAATTCCGAAAATAATTTACTGGCTATGCGCTTTCCTTTCGGGATTACTTAGTATTCGTCGTACAACTTTGATGGTAATAAAGTTGTAAGAACAATATTGACCATTAGTTACACAAAGGCTTCATAACTTACTGTACACACTCGTGATAGCAAGTTTCCTAAGGCCATCTCATCAGGTGGTTTTATCGCGAAATGCCGAGTTGGTAAGATACGTAAGTACTGTACTACCTATCTACTACAATAATTTACCTTCAAACATAATACGTATCTAAACATCATAAGGAGATCATAACATAAGAGCGTGAACCAAAGTAATTGCATAATAACGAGGAATTCTAACCTAGACAGATAGTAAGTAAGCAGGTGATGCAATCACTAGTTACTAGGTAACAGAGATTGCATCGCACATGCGCTTCAGAGAAAGCGACCTGCGCGGCCATTGACACCGTCTAAATTCGGCCAAGGTCTACCGGCGCGACATCATGTCCCATCCCGATTTCATACTACGAGAATTCGACTATAGCCACACCACTACTGCTTATGAATGAAATCTTGTGAATAATTCGAGAACCCATTCGCAATTAACACCACTAGAACCGTAAAACATTTGAATGAATCATTTCTATTTCAGAATTTGGACGCCTACGTTTGATGAAATATTTTCTTGAACATTTTATGACCGTTTTCACCTAACATCTGGTAAACTCACGTCTATATATAAATCGATCGGATCAACATGAGGAAACGAACTTCAGCCTGAACTTTATCGCCGGGCGAGAAAGTTATAAAACCATGTCGGCTTTCTGTACAGCGAACGTCGAACCTGCGTTTAAAATCGGCCAAGGTCCTACCGTGCACTGACCCCTCCAATACTCGAACGCCGAAAGAGGAACGAAAACAAGACGCTTCGCCGAATAAAGGGAACTATTCCGACCAGAAAAAAGAATTGGCCGAATCTAATTAGGATTGCTAGTAGCTGCATTCCACTGGCAGCTGCAATAAAAGGTCCAAATCCAACATCAAAAGAAAAACAAACGGCATCGCTTAGTCCATCGAACCGCGTCTAAATCCAGCCAAGGTCTCAGCCAGCTGAAGGGCAGCCTCTGCTGGCTGGTCGTTTACACCGACTACAACAAAGGGTTTGTTTAAATATCTACGAGAATGAATCACGTCTAGTCAAGATTCACTGAGAAATTGTAAAAGGACAACTATGTTTCATGAAATGACATGCGTACGTACGCATGGCCCGGGCCGGCAGCCTGCGAGGAGCGCCCGAGTTACACAAGTTCCATAAAATTTATAATACTAACTTAATTTTACAAGAAAAATTATTGATTGTAAGAAAACGTTTTCGATTAAAAGAGTGAACCTAATCAATGAGTAAATCGGATGAATATCGGCGCGCGAGTGAGTAACGCACTTGGCTTTACTAATTATTATATATTAGAATAGAAGGGACTGAATTGAATCGACTTTTTTTTGGGGTGTAAAACTTAATTGTCCCAGGGTGCCAAATCCTAAAATACGCCCCTTTATACCGTAAGGATGTACGAAACTACACAAACGGATTTGCGCACAAAGTTAGCGCGCGAGAATGTTAATATTTAATTTAGGACCACCCGTCGCGAGCGACGCATAATCAGCGCATGCTAAAAAAATATGTAGGTACTTACATGTGTGCGTAAAGTAAAGCGCACTGCGCCATTGTAACATGATCCCGATGATCGCGAGAAGCTCAAATGAAATGTAAGCGATCGCACGTAAGCGTTTAATGGAGGTCTGGGTAAAATGCGTCTAGACGTGGTTTCGATTGGGAAAACTTAGCACAATGGAATATTTATAGAAACGGGGCCGTCTCCGACTCCATCTTCCAAATTACTTGAGCGAAATGATTCCTTAGTCCAATTTCTATTAAGTTGATTGTTGAAGAAAACGATAAGTTCGCTGGTGACGATACTGCCGGCTACAGTGTTGTATTGTGGCTGATAAATCTAATATCAACTTAAACCTTCTACTGTTCGATGTAGTGTTTATTATTGCTAGCTTAGGACCTAAAAAGGCGGCACTAGTGTCATTCCATATAAATCCATCTTTAGGTGCATTTAGTGCAGTATTTGAGGTGAGACGCCCGCTGGGTTCCCACTGCGGTGCTCGCGGTTAAAATAGGAAATAAAAAATGATTTTTTTTGTCTGTAATCAAGAACCCACGAGAAAAAACAAAATGTTGATATTAGAACCCGTATCAGATGTGATGTGAATTCAGTTTCGTGTTTGGCTTTTAAAATGTTGCAGGCAAAAGATATAAAAAAGCGTTTTAATTAAGGACCTACCCAATAAGATGTTATAGATTAAACAACCGACATAAATATACTCAGATTGGGTGAAGGCGAACTGAACCGAATGATGTTATTGCAAAAGATTACCCCCCCCCCAAAGCTATTTCAGTTGAGTATGAACAACATCGAACTAGCCAAAACCATTCATCTTCTCGCTCAGTCGTACTGTTGTCGAATATGTCTGCTAATCCGATTAGTCAGTTTGGCTTATCGACCTATGTTAATGAACCAGTCAGCGTCGTGGCAGCCATTTTATATTATGTATATTCCGTCGCCGATGACTTAAATGTGACAGTAAGTATTTTGTCGGTAACAACACAAAATTAAATACACGTTTTACATAACAATAACAAGATCGAGAGAGCGCAATAACCTCTCTGACCTGCCACAAGGTTTTCGCGTCGTTGATAAACGTCGGCAGGAGCGTGTCGGTGCTTCCTTAAACATGACCAAATTAAAACTTAATTGGTTTCCGCTGAGGGGGCTCGCAGGTCCCCTAAATGACCTACATTCGGCGCTCCCCAGTACTTAGGGTTTACAGTAGAGTGCCTGTATTTGTTCCTGACCTGCGACAAGTGCGATCCGGTTGTGTACTCGCAGGCTAAAATATCCGGGACGCGAGTCAGCTGCTCCAAGCCCGTAGCCCGCAGGCGCGACCACTTCCGTGTCACTCTCATTTACTGCGAACCGATTACTTTGGTTGATGAATAGTTTCGTTTCGGATTCGACATATCGTGTTCGTCAGCGAGCGTTAAATCATAAATTATATTTTTTTATTGCAATTAGTTTACAGCATTTTAGACTTATACTAATACACACCCTGTTTATAGGGCACAGCAATGGTGACAGTGAGAGGGCATTTATTAATTTATATCATCTATTTTATATTACATCTAATATTAATAATAATTGAGTACACATCTATCTTATTAATTATAATAATATGTTATTAAATATAATATTGCTGTTTAATATCACAGACAAAACTTAAACCCTTATGGTTTAATTTTAAGTAAGGGTCTATTTGAATCAGTGACAAATCTGGGCCAAAAACTTTTATAACTTAGATGTGGTTTGGTTATTTAATTCGGTCGAAAACATTCACAAGGCTCCATTTACATACTTTTACCATTTACATACATTACTCCATTCACAAGCATCTTACACAAACAATTCCCTTAAAGCTCAACTCTATTTGAAGACTGCATATAGCTTGCCTAGAGACAAGTGAGCAAGAATAATATAGCCCACGTTATATCCGAAAATAAGTTCTAGCGCTGCGGTAAGGAACTACTTTACGCTTGTAGCTGTAGCATACATTATCGATTGGCGAGGAACGATGCATCGCCGCATTGTTCGTGGGATCGATTCCTGCGCGTCTCTGTCGCCCCCGCTTCTATTTTTACCGCTTCATTGCCTACTCCCCTCGCTGGCTGTTTCCTGTCTTTTATTAAACTATCTGTATGTTAATTAACAACGGCCTCGCCGCTCGGACCGGCTCTGTTTATTTTTCTATTAGCTTGTTCCTACGAAACGTTCGCTGTTTAAGGCAACCTATTTGTAATGTATGTACTTACACGAACGCTGCATATCCAGCTGCATCCAAGTTTACTTTTTATCTCATGAGTATGTGCGACTGCTTGTCATAATGTCTCATACTTTCTTTTATTTTTACGACCTTCAACTACATTTAATTAAACGTCTCTGCACGTTGTCATACCAACCTCACTCCCTCGTCGGAATTCTTTCTCTTCTAACGTTTGGGTGGTAATACGTTCGTCTCTTTCTATAGGGGCATCTGGTATACATAAACCTGTGTATGTTTACGTTTTGTCTACGTGCCGTTTGAATGTGTGCGTGTAGCAGGGGTGCAGGCATGTGTTAGTGGCGAGGCGTTTTGTCTACAGCTGTTGTGGGCTTGTGGAGCCACGTCGGTCGCTATCGACTTCTCTAAATGTATGCGTCCTCATGGCATAGCCCACGCCTGCCTCACTCTACTATAATATGCCATCGCAACATATCAAATCGTGACTTGGGTCTACTTAATATTCCATTCAGGACGGACTAAATAAGAAATATCCATTCAAATAGCTTTCGTTAACAGTTCTATTCGATGTCCTCC
Source organism: Falcaria lacertinaria (assembly GCA_951449985.1). Classification (NCBI taxonomy): domain Eukaryota; kingdom Metazoa; phylum Arthropoda; class Insecta; order Lepidoptera; family Drepanidae; genus Falcaria; species Falcaria lacertinaria. The sequence continues at coordinate 8,113,531 of OX602111.1, read as the reverse complement.
GTAATGTCTTTCTTTACACAATTTAATTCTAGCGGTAGAGCCATAACCCAAAATTCTTTACAGTATCCAAAATGACGACAATTTAGCCGGTTGTCGTTACCATTGTTTGTACTGGCACTCATTATTGCGAATAGCTATGAAGAAAATAATGATGTCATTATTCACGGCTCTTTTGTTACGGTTCGAATAAAAGCTTGTACCGGTACGCGTAAGATTCCTTAGTAACCCGTCTTACCTTGCGCTTGCTTCGATCACCACAATAGTCAAACAGCTGGCGAGAGGTCAACGACACGGAGACGCTAGTGCAAATTGTATAGTTACACATTGAGAAAGCAAAAAATAACATCCATTTTGTTGTCGGATCCACATGCGTGCTCGCTCAAATTCTCAGAATGTTGTGGATGCTCAAAACAACCTATGTCGCATTATATTTTTGGATATGTTTATCCTTGTTTCGACATTTACTCAAAACAAAACACCTACGTTAAGTTATTATAAACTAAACCAAGATTCTTGGTCTCGTATTTAAGGTGAAAATAAAATCGTTCTTAATTTGCGGTCAGAATTGTCGGTCGACCGATATATGACTAACAACACGAAAATTGAAGCACATGTTAATTATTCAGTTCGTAGGTAGGTACATTAATTACATTTGGTACACTAAATATTTGACAGTTGGAAACATTCAATTAATTGTAGGTAGGTGCTGTTTGTTTAAGTGTGAACTAAATTCAAATCGTTCCAAATGTCTTGCATGGCTTGCTTAGTCAGTCAATAAGGCACATTGGTGATGTTGAATGCGCTCGCGCAGTGTTATGTCAGTGACGTCATGGCCAAAAACCCCGGGGTCGTTGCTCGGGCCCCTACCTGCATTTTTTATTGCATCCCCCTATGATGGTATCGGAATCCACAGAAGGGCCAGAATGTTCCTTTCATTTACTAGAATGGTGTGGTCTCACTACTCTAAAAGGTTTTTGTTAACATCAAACTCAAAATGTATATTGCAACCGGTACTATTTGTAAATATACCAAATTAATCGTCATAGGAATTAAAAGTATATATTTTGTGATTCTGTATCTTCTATGTTTGTACTTGACAACTACTATGTAATACAGATGGACGTTTTATACATTACTACCCAGGGTAACAAAAACCTAAAGGAATTATACATAAAAACATAGAATGGAATCTATGTCTCTACTTAGGTGCGTGGTAATTGGATTCCATCGAGCGCGTAAAATTAGGTAGGCAGGCACCTACCTCAATTTGACCTTAATTGATTTACTTAAAGGTAGTTTCGGTTATTGGGACTTTGGGACGAAAAGGAAAGAACACGTAGGCCAATATAAATTGATGCGCGAATGCGTTATCATATACATATTATATTTTTGGCAAACTTTCACTGTTTGTTTATACAGCCGCTCGTATTTATTTTATGAGCTTTCATGAGCGTAAAAAATTAATGTCTCTGTTTTTAGACGTTTATATCTGCACCAATGACGCTTAGGAAGATACACTGACATTTGAAGGTTATATTTGTGATAGTGGACGTAAGTGGGGAAGAGGGACTGTGTACCAAATTGTGATTGGCTGGCGTGGTTTGGCACAACTGGCATCCCGTTGCGCAAGCCGCTAAGGTCACTGCTCCCGCACAATTGGGCCGACCAAAAATGTGTCAAGTTGAACCCAGGTCGTTAACCCTGACACAGTGTTTACGTCTACCTCCTTTCGGCCGTGTTACGACGATAGCGCGAAAGGTCTCCTGCTCTTGGCCTCTATTTAATGATCCACTTATGTTATGATGACAATTTTAAAGGCTAATCACGCTGCTAACGTCTATTATGGTAATAATGGCCCATATTTTGGAAACCTTACTACAGGTTAACTAAAGTGAGCTCTTAATGATAGGATTACATCAGCGGACTAAAAGAATAAGGTAATACTAATCAAACAAGGGGTTTTAGATTAGACCGATAGCAGGACCTTTTGGTATCTTATACAAAATATTTTTAAAGGGAAGACTGTAATTATAAGCTTATTGTATGTAAATACAATTCTAATTAGTATAATAGACAACCGGTCCCAAAATTGAATCAATTCGGTGAAAGTGGCAACGAAAAGCCATGTGGGGCGAACTCCTACAAAGAACTAATTAAACACCCCTCGCGAATAATACTGGAAACATGCGGTTGCAACCGGGCAATATTACAGGATGGTATGACTCTAAACATAGCTACGTTCTGAATATCATAAAAGATAATTATTACATAATAAATTACGCATTACGTAGTTACTAGTTAGAATCACAAGAAGCACGGATGTCAAACGCCAACCTAAGGCTCAATCACAGATGAAGAATTGTAGAATTCGATAGAAAGAATACTCATCTTGCCTGCAGTTCTATATTTGGAAGAGTAATAATAAAAAAGTACATCTTCAAGAGGGCTAATACAGCTACATTAGAATGTATGAGCTTATAAAACTTGGGCAGACATTATAATTTTGCTGGGACAACATCAACTAACTTCTTACAATTTCAAATGGACGGTAAGGTAACTCGGTAACTTATTATTCAGAAGTCGTTTCCTTCAAGTAGAAAAGAAATAATTGTAATGGTGTCTACTCGGGAAATAAATAATTCATAGGGATCTTTTGAAAAATATTATGGTAGACGGCGGCGCGGGCGCATTATAATTGTAGATGTCGACATTAAGCTCGCTTCGTTCCCTACAACCGGTGATGTCGGTAAAAGCGGAAAAACGATAGCATCGCAGTATATGGACTTATAATAACAATTGTTCATAAGCGTTCGAGATAAACCCGCAGCGCCCGAGCAGCATTCCTTAGGTCCAACTATAAAAGTCGAACTATAAAATATTTTACTGCTTTGTTAATATACTAAACGAACAAACATACAGAGAAGTCATTCTTCATCTTGTGACGTTCTCATTCTGTTGCAATATAAATATGGTTGGGAAAGCTTCTCTTTATTCGATCGTCTATCAGTAATTATTGCAAAAACTTAAAATGTTACTTAGTTGAATTTTGAGTTTATAACACAGAGAAAAGTACTCTTACTCTTTGAGCAGAATAAGTAACAATTCGGTAAATAAAATTGTTCATCTATGAAATCTACGAGTACAACATTTGAAAGATGTTTTGAAAATATTTTCTAAGTTATTGTACCCGCACGCGTTCGTACTTTTGCACCTGCGTTCACCCGTTATAGATCCTTTTGTTGAAGTTGCGACGCAATTCCGGGCGTCTGTATGTGGCGTGCCGACAAACAGCTGTTGTCCAAAGTAGAAACAAGTATGTACTTCATTAATTATAACGAACCATGCAATAATATTCAAAACCTTGAATTAGGGACACGATGGTAAGGTGAATCGCGAAGTGCATTCGCTTTCTGTAGCATCTGTCGTCAGTGTATAAAACACACGGACATCATCCACGTTTCATAGAGATTTGGCTCAAATCTGAAAGTAGCGGCCAACCCTTTCTTTTTGTATATTCTGTTAGAGCTTGTCCGTCTGAGTATTTATTACTATGGCACCAAAGTTGGACATTACAAGACATTTAATTGAATTCCTATTTTTATCAAAATGTATGAAAATTCAGATTTTCAAACTCAAATAAAATCAACTTCAATAGTCTCACAGCTTTTCTGCTTAGTAAAAAATATTCAGACGGGCAAGTTCTAACAGAATATTCCAAAGAATTGCGTTGGCCGGCACTTTCAGATTTGGACCAAAATTGATGATCATTTACGATTTTTTAATCATTATTTTCAACATCCGCCAACGCATTACAAACACCCACGTAAAATTATAAAACACAAACAAAACATACTCCTATAACCAGCCTTTCATGTTTAACGACGCTTTAAATAACACACGACTTAAAATCTTGCCTTGATGTCTCATAAAACTACACACTTGAATAAATACACGCAGCGCACCATACCATATCTCTTGTAATATCCTCTATTTAGTGTTGTTTCTGTGAAATAATAGTGTGCCCTTATAGGGTACAGAGCTTCTCCAGCTGACCATAAATCTAGTTCAAGCCCCGAATAATTCAAATAATGTCAACAGCGCCAGAATACTGTACAATACATTGTCTATTGAAGTCTATTTTCTATTATATTGTCAAATGTTACGTGTATTCGTTTGCATTGAATCCATTGATGCAAGGATAGGCCACGTTGCCGCGGGCGACGGCGCCCCAACTGCAGGGGATGTGCCCTTTTAGGCTCACCCACAAAATTCTTCGCCGTGGAATTCCCCCGGTGCAGTATTTATAAAGAATGACGACATCGGTTCCTTTGTATGTGTTCGTTTCACTTTACACGTCCGAATGTTTACCTGATTTTTTGGGATTTGTAAATTAACTTTGAGTCATGCGCTTGACTGGGCTTAGTGGTCTGCTGGAAAGGAAGCAACGGAGCTTAATACGATGCTCGATGAAATTAACAAGTCAATATATCTGTCTCAGTGAATATAAATGAGGTGCCTGTAAAGTCCGTGTGTAAAGTACTCACTCAGAAACACGGAGTTTCTAGTATGGTCTCGAATTTCTCGATGCGACATCTCCAATATCCATCCAGGTCGTTTAGTCTAAAAGTTTTCTTCCCTCAGTACGAAGTGAGTATTCAAAAAGAACGAAAAACTAAAGAATCGGGAAAGTTCGCATGAAAACGATGCACTTTCACACGAAGGTACCTACTAAAAGTATCTTACGGAGATGTGGGAACGAGAGTGGTTTGATGCTTTCTACAAACTTGGAAACTTTTGCAAACAGCGCCCGAGTGCTTTAACTTACTCGGATACCGTAGATGTTCAGATATTAGGAACCACATCTGCATTATTAATGCTCAATTTAGTACTCTGCAAGAAATAAGCGAAGGAAGAAAACCAAAACTCGCAAAAGCACAAAAAACTAATGTAAAATGCGACGCGAACTCTACGCAGAATAAGAAAACAACAAAGGTTATGCAACATCCTGCTATACGCTCAGAACACGTAGGGGAGGGTTATAATGTTAGTTAGGACTCAGCTCGCATTGCGTCTGGTGTGGCCTTGGTTTTTACAAAGCTCTGCTGGCTGGCCTCGAGCCCGGCAGGTGATTAGGTTACATAAACTGGGTCCGTCCCCACTTCCTGCTGACTAGCTTCGCTGTTGTCAAAGGATTCTTAGAAAATTCGCAGGTCGCCTACATTGTTTTGCTCCTATTTCCTACAGGATTTGCTGGATCAGCTCAAAATTAAAAGTTCACACAATTAGATGAAATTCATCAATAAATGACATATATATGAAATAATTTAAGTTAAACCCATTTCGTAATTGATTACACGTGACGTAATACAATATGTCTTAAAATAACTAGATAAAACCTTATATCTCTCATATCTGGTCATTTCAAGGTACATTGTAACTTTGTATTCCATTTTTAAATTGGCGCTCTATATTACCTGCCTACCCTGAAAATAGTCTGGCGTGATGATATGTGTGTATGAATTATATTTCAGTTCAGCATGTTTTATTCTCAGATCTATCAATGGTTCTAGCTTGAGATGTTTCGGTTCAATTACAAATAGTTCATGGAAGTAAAATAAAGTCGAGAAGTAAAAACTCAAGTGTAATAGGCACAGCTCTGCGGGTGGATTGGAGAACAGCACCAAACTGGTTTGCCCGCAGCCGCACGCGAGCCTGCTCCAGCGAAGGGAACATGCAACAAATAAAAATAAACGTATGCAGCTCTAGGAAACGCTGACCTTGAACGCAAGAGGCACGGCACCTGGCGTTTTTATGTGCCCTTCGAATAAATTGCAAACTTATTTAATAACTCTTCCAGGCTGCTAGCTCCAAAAATGTCTTATGAGTCGGTTGTCTTTTGGATTTTATGTGATGTAATATTTGAACATCGGAAACAATCTAAAGCGGCGTCATTTGAAGATGCTGTTTAATGATAGGTGAGCAAGTCGTTGGACAAGTTTTGTATGTTTCGAGCAGTGGGACGTGTCGGCACGACACCCGCGACACAACGCTGCGATGCGGCGATATGTCGGTCGTGGTGTCGGTTGCGTAACCGGTGTCGACTCGTGAGGAAAGTGAATGCAGCATTTCGAGGTCGCGTAGAAAGTTACCGTCGCTGTTGCTCTATTCACTGGTCCAGAGACCAACAGCGGTAATGACACCTCTTCGATTAGTAGTGTCATCTGGAGATGAAGATACATTATTATCTCGCGCTTTTTTACTACGTTCCGTCGAATTCAAGCATGTTACGCAAATAAACAAAACGACACGCAATAGCGCGAGCCAGATGCCTGTCATTTTAATATAGATCACGATATAATATTTACAACTAAAATCTCTAAAATAACCCGAAACCTATTAAAATGTTTCATAATAAGATATTCAACCCGGGACCTTTATAGTATCAAAGAATTCCAAGGAGTTTTGCACAAAAAGTTACACGTGCCGGCGCAATCGCTGCGGGCCATTGAAATTTTGGGCATGGTCGGCGGCCTGGCTTGCATATAATAGGACATGAAATCAGCCCAGCTTGAATCGCTTTAGATTACAGGGGAGGAACGCTTTTAAGTTCCGTCTACCTCCATGGATTATACAAGTTTTATTGACTGCATTAAGTTAGTGTAGCTAATTCATGTTCACATGTATAGGTGTGAAAAAACAAACTCAGCCCGATTTATTATACATTCGATCATATTCTTTGGACCCATTTGAGATCCATTTATAGTCGGATCACGAGTTTATATTTACTTGCAATTTACGATATACGAAGATTTGGATGGAGCGGCGGCACTTACACAGTTACACACACAACTAGCCTAGACGTTCATTTATCTTAGTCGGAGTGTGACTATTTACCTGCCCACATTGTATCACCAGTCAGCTCCAATCCGAGACACGCTGCATATTAAGCAGACTCACAATAACGTAACTTACAATAGTTGCTATAAAAAGCAGACTTGACGCTTAACACACAACACACGTGATCTTAAAATCAACCAATAATATTGTGGACATTTACATGATTAAATTATACAAGCTTAAAACTGACTTCGGTTGAAAACAAACAAGATAATTTTGATCAAACTGAGCTTATCACGTGATCAGATGATCCTGGTGACGAGTTATTATGAATAATTTGCCATTTTTCCCCATTATTCCTTTCAGTTGTTTTTAAATCACTATCAATATGAATGAATACATTCAATAGCGTACAATCGAAGTGCCCGTATGTATCCAGCGCACGCATCTTGGCTATTTGCATATGAAACGAGAGACGCTTTCAATGTTTTGATTTTTACTGAAGCAATGTGTAGCATATTCTTTTGTATTCCAAGACCCTCCTTGCTTGTGAGCAGCTCGTTCACTCAACATGCCAGACCTTGCAGCGAAAACTTTACATCTGCGTATTCTCTTTATGCAAATATTGTTGCAGCGTTTAAATGGAAACGTCTTTATAGGGAATTTTGATTTATTGTTAAAAGTTATTTGTAATAATGAAAAATGTTCAATATTCTCAAGTGGTCGATGTAGAGACAGGAAGGCGTCGTTATCTGTTGAGTCTCACATCAAGTGTCCCGCTTATCTCCCCACATGTTTGATCAGGTGCCTGTACTGTAGATGGTAACATAAACCAAATATCTGTGGGACACTCAAGGTCTCCATGTCTCATCATTTGACCATGAAAACCCTATCCTGTTTCGTGGGTATCGAATTAGTTTTAAGGCTTCTGTGTTGTGTGTGATATGGCATGGTAAAAACTATTATTCTGATAGTAACATTAATACATTGTCGTTGTGAGATATTGTGACCTTCTCGCTGTTTATGGTAAAGTATTCCAGACGTCGGTATGTCAGCTCGTAACGAATGGTTTGTGACGCTGGTGAATGAATGCTGTGTATATCATGTTTTTAATCTGTTGACCATGGTGTTCTTTGATCGAAGCCCGAAATTTTAATCGGCTTAAATACCATGCGATGGACGTAAAATTGATATGTCAGATTTAAGCCGGAGATTTTAAAGGTTAATAGTATCTTAGACGTATATATACACGTGGAATAAATATACCAATACCAAGTCATATTATGTGTACATACATATTGTTAAGTCATATTATTCACATATATACAATTGATTTTACAGAGAAGATGTTGTACAAAGAGGAAAGGTTTCTTAGAACTCGTATCCGAAGGAAATGATGCTATATAACATAATATCACCTTGTACATCAGTACTGGTAATTTCCACTGACGCAAGGGACCGTAACATAAAAGGTGCGAAAAGAAAATTCGCACTAGCTGATACGGAATAGTATCTATATCTAAACGGGACGTATTTAAAAATACAAAAATTTGGGACTAAACATTATTTGCTCACACGTCTGAAAAATATTACATGGATGTAATGTAACGGTGGAGAGGTACGAGTCCCAGCGATAAAATACGAAGTGCAAAATTGTATGTTGTATAGAAAAACTGAAGATTTATATTATTACCATTCCGAATTAAAAATGCCTTGGTCTGGCAGAAAGGTCAATTAAAAAAATTAACTAGGTTTTTCCAGAGAAGGTGATAGAATAAAGTTGTGATCTATCTTGTGTCAGTTAGCTAAAATAGAAGCCTACCTAATGGACGTCAGGAGAGATGGTGAAATAATTATGGTTCATCCGATCTTAATAAGCCGGTATTCATTTGCCGTGTCGATGTCGTTGAAAGTAAAAGAAGTAAATAAAATACTTTGAGACTGACCCAACTGGGCGGCAAATATTTTGTGGGCGTTACAAAGATAACAGGAATTGTGAGGTACTCTGTATGTGTTGCAGAAACTTCGACCAATATTTTTCTTAAGTTTTTTTTTACCTTGTGCTTTTATGGCTGAGTTTATTTAAATACGGTTCCTTTTTGGCAGCCGTGTGTAAAGGCAAAATAAACATGTGTGGATGAAAACAACGTTCGTTGGTAGGGAGAATAATGTTCAAACACAGGCTCCACGACACGCAATTTACAGATATGAAAAAGCTTGCTCTCAATATAATGACGTCGTATCTGGGAATCGTTGTAGTTCATTTTAGTTCCAGTGGGGAAGTAAAAACAAAAACTATTAACACAGCCCAGTGATCGTGGCTCATAAACAATTACACTTCACTACAATTACTAGAGCTCAATTCCCATGACTGGTACATTTTATAGAATCTATTGAAGCGCATGAAGGTTATACGCAGGCATTCGCTTGGCCGCTTATAATTTTAGTTTTTATTATTTTTAATGTTCCATTTTTAATTTTTTTCTTCTCCTGTCATTAATACAATTTGTCATGAACTCACCATATTTTAGTGCTCCAGATATTTTTTTATTAAAAGATTCCGTCATCTCCAGAATCACTAGTTCAATTACTTCCATTGCGCACCAGCATTTTTATTTAGCTGTATCTTCATAATTATAATGGACATAAAAATGCACTTTTAAGCACTACGAGAAACCGTTGCTTTCAAGATAATATTAACCTAGATTACCCTCTGGAATATCATCTACCAGTCTGTTGTAAAGTACCGTCAAAATCCATTCAGCCGTTTCGGAAATTAGCGTGAACAAACACGCAGACAGGCGAAACTTTTTAAAACACAGACAACGAAATTTTTGGTTACGTGAAATTAAATACCTTTTTTGCCTTGATTTTTAAGTCCAAATATAGATAGTTGTTGTAATGTTTTAACTAGCATACCTACAACTTTAATAAATATGAAACTTTTGCATTCGTAATTTATTTTCCAACTCTATGGAACATCAATAGCCGAATGAAAAGAATTTTATGTTAAAAAACGTATTATCTGAAATCATAAATTACTTTATACTAATGCATTATTGCAATTTATTACCAATGTTCAAACGTGTTTCAAAACTCAAATTAAAAGTAGATATCTTCTTTGGAATATGGAAGTTGAGCCACTGCGAACCAGTTTTGCAAAACTAATTATACCGAATTATGCGGAAATATATGGAATAATATTTACGATTATACTTGAGATTTGCATATACCTACCTACCTACCATTAAGTACATAAGTTGAATTCATCAGATTACTATGGACTAAAACACGGTCGAAAATATAAATCGTATTCCAATAATACAATTGAAACTGAACAATTGGTAACTGAAAAAGAGATAATTCGATTTTTTTTACAAAAAAAAGAGTATTTGTTCCACCTTGATTCCTTTTCCAATTTGTTCTAGCTTCCAATTACAATCATCCGTATAGATTTCCGCATCAGCAAACACTTATTGACACATATTTCAAGTAAAATACTTATTGTAGGTATACAAAGGAGCTCATATTGAGTCAAAGCACTTAACGCCAGTAAACAACATTCCGTCAAGTTTTTTGGCACCTCTGTATTACTGAGATTTGAATATTTTATCCATTCGATGTCCTTTGAGTGACGCAATAAATACTGAGCTACGTGAGACGAAGTATTTGATATAATAACTACCAGCTGGGATTCTTCTCACTTTATCTACTGGCTTCAGTCTGAAAAATATACAAAGTAAGTCTGAAGATCAAAGGCATTTGGAATAACTTGGAATCAAAGCCACACACAGTGAACTATTTGCCAGATTACTAGTTAAATTTGCCTTCAGTTCAACTATTTTAAAAGCCAAATATACTTATAAAGGTATAACAAATAATATCGATTAGACATCACTCCTTCCCGACTCGGATGGCCTTGATTGAGCGCGGGCGCGGACCTTGAAAAGCATACTGGCTTGAACGAACTGCGCGAATATATCGTGCGCAGGGGCACAGAACGGTGCGAGCGTTCACTAAACTTTAGAGATTACGTCACTTATATTTTTGTGTGTTTAGTTAGATGAACCTCTTTAAGTTCTATGATCGATAAATTATAAGCTGCTTTTCCTGTTACGCAAAAACTTACGCAATCCCATTCTATCTCACTATCATCAGTGACGTACAGGTTCTTAATTTTTAATAATTCTATGCGTACATTTAGTTCTAGCGCTAACCACATTCATAAAAGGTGTTACCGTGAGATCATTGCACCAACATGTTAAAACACATTAGTCATTACAGAACGGTCACGTGGACTTCAAGATCTCGCACCCACTCACTTCAAAACCATCGGAGAAAAACAAACATTGCGATGTCACACCTCGACGGAAACTGTCCAACTACATGTAGGAACTAGTTTATTACAAATGGCTTGTTTAAAGATCTCACCAACTAGCATGGTCACCAAAAGAATAGAATTGATTGCTTTCGGTCCGATTGCTTTTATATTGCTTGGTTTCCTTCTTCTACCAATATCAAAAAGCTTGGCATTCTTACTTGTTCGATGATAAATTAAAATCCTTATCCACTCTCAATCGAATCGGACTGCATTCCTCGTTTTGTAAGAACGATGTATCTTACATCTAATCAAAAATACTCGATCGCAAACTGGAATTTATGTTGTAGATGGTGCAATAAAAATAAAATCGAATATTGCTTATTGATTGAAAATGTTGCAGCCAGTGTAGAATAACATACGTTACCCATCCAATTCGTCGGAAACAATAATAGACAATCAGGATATCTGCTACACGGGAATATAGCCACCGATACCAAGTAGATAGATGATGACATATGATGTTTATGGACTAAGATAGCAGCAGATACATTATTATTTATGTGTGGTTATCACATTATTTGTGCTCCACCAATGTCACCGAGTTGTCGTGGGGGCAACGGACGCAATATCTCCATACACACTGATATACGCACACACACAATCAATATCATTACATTAATAACTCACACACTTTTTGTTGGCATGTTTTTCTATCTGCATACAAAGCTGCAAAACGGATTATATATGTAGCTGATAAAAAATATAAGAATTATAAATTCAATGCCCTTGTTTACTATCTCGCCAAGCAAGCCTGTGTTCGTAGTTTGAGAGCCTATACTCTGAGGCATCTAATGAATTCGAATATTGTGTACAATATGTGGAAAGTGATTCCGTCAGACTTTTTACCTAGAAACATCTGTATTCAACTTCAGGAAGTGATGAGCTCGTAACAACGCTATTTTTGGCTTGACGCGGATACGTTCGTTGGTGATGGAAGATATACTAGTTTCAAAACGACAATTGATTAACAATTCAGTGAACAACAAATATGCAAATGCGAAGTCAAGAAAAAACAACTCAAACAAATCGCAACCACCAGCGGGAAATAAGACGCTGTAAATTATTTACATTTATCATCAATCACCAGTGATATAATAAATCATTAATGTAATTTGAATTCTATATTTCTTCGAACTGATGTATATAATATTATGAATGACCGTGATTATAAAATACAAAACTATATTGTTTTAAGTAATAGAGAAAATGAACCATTAAAGCAAGATGTGTCAAAACACAAATACAGCGGTCAGCGTTTTCAAAACTGTATAAAATTATTATGAAAACTCAATAAATAAGTAAAAATATACACATTGCTAAAATCTGAAGTAGAATCATAGTAAACTACTTCAATATATGTATTTCCTAAATAAAGTCAGGGTCTTAGTCGACGACAAATGTACATCTGGCGGGCTTAGTCGTGCCTCCACGTGCCGCGCTGGACCGAAACGAGAAGGGCCCTACTGGGTCAATGGGCTTGCGCAAGAGCAACACCTCGCTATGGGCGTAAGAAGAACCTTCTATGTAGCGGACTGAACTTTTGATTATATCACTCAGTAGAGTAGTTTTAATTGGGCATGATGGTCTTACTGATGCAATAGCAAAAGCAGAAGTAAACTGTAATAATTATATTTCACTTATTACAAGAATAGAATAAGCCTTACTGCCATTAGAATATGTCATAATATTACAACGTTAAATCGAGCTTAATTTAGTAAACTAGTCTTTCGAAAATACTAATCGATGTTCTTTAAAATTAATAACAGATTTTAAAGAGCGTATATGCAACTCCATAATTTGAATTCAATCAAATATCAAATCACCCAATGTGATATTAATCTTCATTATGCAAGATTTATTTCTGATTGTCAATGATGATCGAAACCCGTCTATGTGTGAGACGAGGTTTCGATCACATCACGAACATGTCATTCTTAAATTAAAACCACAAACTGCTGAATCCGTACACTTGTGCACTTTCAAGTTTTAGCTCTGCTATACCTTTCATAATATTTAAAGGTTCTTGGTAGATACTCGATAGGTCTATGAAGTAAATATCTAATCATATTCCCAATTCGAGGTCTCATTTATTAAATATCTGTAAAGCTGAATCTGTAAATATCACAACAATTTCACTACATCTTCAATAGGTCCGAAAACATGATGACAGTTACCGGTTCTACGATGAACCTTTCAATTATTGGTATTTTGTAACATTGACTGCGCGTCGATTTGGGAGCAGTTGTTTAGACTTTTGCCCCCGTTACGCTGTCGTTACAACCGTTACATCGAACATTGTGAAACATGCCCAAATTTGCTACAGCGTAGGTACATATGTATACTCTATTTTACGGTTAATCTGTAGAAATTGTTAAAACTATAAAAAATTTCTTAGAAAATGCTGGCTTGTAATGTAATGGTTTCGTAACATTACCTTCTCTTGTAATTTGTAACAAGACATAAAACTCTTTATTAACGTTCTATGCATGTCATAATGTGTCTGTCACATTGAATTTATACCTCGCCTCGTAAACGTATCTTACGTGACACATTTAGAAGAATATGTATTCTAAATTCAAAATTAAATTTGGAATTTCTCGGTACTATGACGCACTAATGTGCGAAATTTTCTTTCCACATTTCACACAATGAAAGACATGTAATAATGTTAAATGGGCTTTAGGAGTTACGTGGGCTTGAAGAATTACACTATAATATACATTAGCTGGTCTCGTGATGCCATAGTAATAGCACTATTTTATATTCAGTAATAGTTTCTCATTATATATCAGATTCAAGGAGAATCAAAATCCACCGATTACTATAATATTTGGTTGATATAGAATCTTCTTGAAATATAATTAGATTTTAATTAATGTTATTCAAGTTGTTTCTTAAAATATTTGAATTAATTTTGTTAGAAGTTTTGTCATTTTAATTTAAGATGAAGTCTGTGTTTACCTACTTAATTAGAATACTTACTGAGAGTGTGTTCAACTTGAGGCACATGCTTCCAACTTTGAGAGAAATATAGGGTCGATTTATCAGGCAATAAAACTCTCAATTTGATTGATCGCATTACTAAGACAAGCTACACTATTTTCATTGCAATTCTTACTCCCATTATTATCTCCGGTCGTAAAACTGTTGTTGAGTCAGATATTACATGAACTATGACCCCAAGTAAACATCTTTCATGAGATTTATACTATACCGCAGTTCACGTTTATATAAAATCTGCTACTTTAATAAATCATGATTAATTAAGTAATGTACTCAAGATACACGTTCTACTGGTAACGTAAGAAATACGTTCCATTCGTCTCCTCACAGTTGTTGAAATTGGAAAATATCAAGATTTCCAAAGTGCCAACCGTCAAAGTTTTATTACTGCTATTTAGGTAATAGCTGCCTATGCTGCCTAAATGATCTCAGGAAAGCAATTGCTCGCTTTTATTAGTCGCTGTAAAGCCAGCCTGGAATCCGTCGTAGTGATCTTGCCTTAATTACTATACTCCTCACTATCCTTATTAGCTGGTGCTTGTCTGATAACACCATTCGAGTCTGATGTAGAAGCATATGGTTTGCGCTCACTTCGTATGATTTGTTCGTTATCCGCTGCAAGTCTACGTCAATCTCAGTAATTACAGAACGTTATTATGCCGGCAGTGGTATAATTTCAAATTACATCCAATCAGGCGCTACTTGTATCTTTTACAATCGTACTTACAAGCTAAACTATTCCGAGGATAAAGCATTACTTGATATTGCCATTGCGATGTTAGCCAAAGGTAATAAAATATCAAGTGCAATCATCTTGTGCATATTGGGATTTACCATATTGTCTTTAGTTATGAATAAAGCCGCCATGATAATTAAAGTAGGTATATATAATGAATGTGAATACAATAACTAATGAACTAAATATATTCAAAGAAATTATTTAAGCAACAACAACAACAGCGTAACGGTTCAGAAAGAAATAATTTATAGCTTTTGAGACGTCATTAGCGAACAGTTAAGGTAATATATCATTATGCTCAGTCTTTAGGATACATTGTAGGACACGTTATATTTTATATAACCCTTGCAGAGATAACCTAGAGAATAGTGGAAAAGTCTTGGACGATAGTCGACTTGCTTCCAACCCCGATGACCGTTAATCATTTTAACAAACTACCCATAAATTATGAGTGTCAATCACACTGATATGTAATCAATATTAATGTGTTATTCATTAAATCGATCCGTCCGCCTCTATTATAGGTAATTATGAACGCGGTCCGTTGAGGAAATTAGGGCCGTGTCTAAAGTTACACATATCGCGGGTCGACGAATTGTTACTCTTTCCTCAAATAGCATATTTGTGTAGGAAGACTTAATATAAGTTTTGTTGAATTTTACGTATTTCTAGTTCTTTGCTCTATCTATCATGAACTATCACAGCTTATTTATCTTCAGCTGTTAAGATTTCCTTGTTTGTAACCGTGCTATATTCGATAACAAAATATTTATTAGCACACTTTTCTTTACGTTAGAATAGGCCATATTATAACTATGAAGTACTGTAACAATGTTTAAAATGGTACTAATCTTCTTTGTGTTACGTGTTTGTAGTCTGTACGATAGGTCTTACTATTTATAAATTCTGTACAGGTGCCTGAGGCCACGCAGGTGTCTCATTGTCGACTGCATTGTAAGAACTTTGCATAAAAACCGTTTCACTCAAGCGTATATTTTGCAACACTGAGCATTCGCTTAAATTATAATTGCAACCCTATTGCAATTTATTTGGTAAGAGTAAGTCCTCTAAACGAATGCTTTCATCAATTGGGACAAATATTTGGCCTTACAAAAGTTTCTTGACATTATTGGCCTGTCATAAATCCTTACACTCTCGCAATTCACCCCCTCTATCGACCATCATGATAATAACTGCAATAAAAACACAGCTCGGCTATCACATGAACCACGCTTCGCTTCTTTGGTCATCGTCTTCTTATATATCCTCACATATCTTTCAACTCTTCTCACAAAAAGTCCAAACCGCGACATCCGACTTCTTTTTAACATTTATGCCTTCTTCCATATTCTAAGGTACTTAGGATTTTCCTACTTTGACATGTGACCACCAAACTAGGAACTTGTAGCCACATCCGTCATTACTAAGCCCCCAAACTAACAGACCAATCAAGGTGTCAAAACAATGTAAATGGAAAATGTACATCAGTCATAATCAGTGACAAGGACGATGACACCATTTTTAGACATAGGATGACTGACAGAGCTCAGGTAACGAGCAAACGGTAAAGTCTCCACACCTACACATAATATCAACCTTAGAATTAATACTTCCTGCCGATTGTCAAACATAACTGTATGATTTTATTGTTCTAACGTTTAATCATTGGTTTGATTAAGTTCTGAAATTATTAACTTTGAAGAGAACCAGAAATAGAATTAATGCTAACGGATAATACCGCAACGTTGCCCAATCATTATTCGAAGTACTAATAGACTGTAATTTGATCTGTGGTTAGATCTTCATTGTATCGACTGTTTTTTTTTTGTTTTGTCATTGTGGCTAATGCTACAGCTAATTCTGATACTACTATTCACAACCCAAAAAACAAGAGTTAATCGAATCACGTAGTTCTGATTGGTTGCTATGATAAACAGCATTTTGTGAATATAATGTTTGCGGTTAAAAGACTGCAAAGCATTTTATCTATTATCTTAATTCTAAAGCACATACTTTTACGTTCCCGTAAACTAATATCAAGATTATTTATACCAGCTCTTAAAATATATTTCTAGCGAAATTCTATACGTCGATTTGTTAATAGCTCGGTAAACGAGATGTCAGTAGTAATTAATGAAATTTCTTAAAATTCAAATAAACAAGTATTTTTTCTTTAAATAATAGTTATGCTACAAAATAGAAGTTCTACAAATTATTCAGTTTATAAATAGGTATATTAAATATTTGTTGAAATTAAACTGCATAGGGTATGGCTAGCACTCACAAATACCGACCCATACCCCTTATAACCACATGTCATATTATAAAATAACGTTATCATAGTATGAATATTTTCTACCTTAACATGATTATAGAATTAAATTCTGGAACATATTAGCCATTAAATTGGCGGTAGATAAAATTCTACAAACTTGAAATAAATGCTATAAAGATAAAAACAAACATCATCTTAAAGAAATTTCTAGAATTTCATAACATATTGCAAGGAACCAAATTGTTCGTTGGTTGAATAGGTTCCATACCCTCATTGCCTCGGTAAGCACGTTAATTCGTCGGTTCTAGTTGCTGATTGAACATCTTTAGGAATCTGCTAATAACGGCCGAATACTGAAGCGACATTCAAAGTTTGAAGGGTCACCTAAATGTTTGAAGCTTCATCAAATTACATTACTTAATGTGGCATCAAATTTGACCAGCGTTTCAGTATTCGGCTAAAAATCAGACCAAGTGACTAACTGATTTCCCTATCCCAGTAATTTGTGACACGAATGTCACGAAGACACGAAGTAACGGTCGCTTAGTGTAAAGTAAAAATTGGGTTTCCAACGAACGCCTCATCGGATTAGTTCAGAGTTCAGTCCCATAAATGTGGGATAGTGAAACCGTGGCGTTGATGATGACGTTGTCAGCTATTTCGGAACAAATTGTTGTTAACCAAACATAAATGTCCCTGGCCCATTGTGTCCGGTATCGAAATAAACTGGTCAAAATTCCAGTGACAAACCGAGGCTACTGAACCAATTTTGCAGATTTAAAAATTACACGTTAGCGAATATATGCCTCGCACGGGCCCATTGTCCAAATGGTCCTTTCAGAGTGGACCGTGGAACGTCCATTCGGCCAACATAATTGATGATGGCTAATACGAATAATATTGATCCCAGAGTACGCAATGTAAATGTTCGCAGTGCAAACTTACAAACAGCGTGTTTATCAGATGCCGACGATGTGCCCGAGATAGCGCAGTAAGTGGACCAAGGGCAGTGGACTCAGATAACACAAGGTTGTCGCTTTATGCAGTCGCGAATGTACTCAATTCTGTTATTGCATGTGTTATTTACCTCGATTGCGAAATAAATAGGGGTCAGAATATTTTTATATCGTCGACCACACCACTAGGTTTTGCTACTGCTTGGCTACTGAGAACTACTGAGACAAACCGAATATTACGAGGTTATTAACTAGTAGCTGTGGTAAAATTCACTTAGTCCTATTGGCATAAACAATTCAAATCTCAACGTTTGATTAACGGCTTTTTGTTGTAACACAAAATGCACCAATAGGGTACTAGTATATTAATTCCGACAATTTCATTGGTTGATCGCATAATTCGCATATCATGCTTCTGTTATTATATCTCTTGTTTATGTCTAACGACTTTAACTTTAAGTAAGTTTATCTTATAAAGGGCAAGCTTCTTATTATTCAAAATGTATTTACTTGAGAACTGAGTGTAGTTAAATTAAATTAAGAAGTATTTACTATATTAATCACATGTAGCAGTGATTTAAATGACTGCGTCGACAGCGAAAAGGACAAGAAATTTCAAGAAATTATGTCAACGTGCCTATTAAGTCTTTTACTACACACATATACAATACAAAAAGAAATAACTGCATGTTGTGTTGAACATATGACCTATACCAGTATGAATATTCATGCAAATTATTAAAATATCGCGGGGTAATTTTATCAGTTTAAAAATAGGTTAAAGGCTCACGACCTTTGCATCGGTCACACATACATTTATACACATACGCGTTTACGAACAGTTTTATACAAAAACAATAGACAACCTTCTATTGATACGTATATCGTCTAGATATGACAAATCTACGACCAGCAAACAACCAAAAACAGGAAGGCCGGCTGATATGATAATAACCAATGCATATAGTTCTTGTAACATAGAGGTCGCAAATGATAAGAATTATCTCGACCTCGGCGTAAAGGCGGAAGAATCAGAACTAATATTAATTTCATCAAATTGCAAAGGCACTAGCCGTCGCGGTCGCGCGTCGGCGACGCAGTCTCACATTTTTTGTCAGCTTAACAATTTCAGTAAACATGCCGCAGTCTAAAGAACTTCAAGGTTGACCTCGAAGATAAGGCATGATAATTTGGGACATAAGTTTGTTCGCTTGCATTTAAGGATATTTTTGAACCAGCCAGTCTGGCTGGTAATAAAAATACCTCACGCTTGAGTAGGTGTTTGTTGGACTTTTGAAACAAAAATAATTTGCAGTGTACCATTAGACAATTTGCGCTTGGAAATGGGACTTTGAGAATCTAAAGTGTGGTTACTGAGAAGACTAGCTCAAGTAAAATTAAATTTGTAAAATGCAAAGCCACCAATAAATCTCATACGCGGTAGGTAACCAAGCATCAACCAGGTCGGAGGTCCATAAATAAGCGTGGAGGTCACTGCAGCAGTCAGTTGTAGCGTCGTGATGAAGTGTGCTTGATAGAATAATATGTCCTCGACAGCCTTGCCCTCGTTACGTGCCCCAGTTATTCGGTCCTGAGCAGGATGCGCTTTTTAAGATCGACATGATCTGTCATTTATGTTTAAGCTAGTTCCTTCCAACCTATTTCCTAGATGGTAATTCGTCGTCTTCTCCAAAGCCTAAAAGTATTCCTTTAATGACCGGCTGGTAGTCGGTCTTTTCTGTTGTTTATTTTTCTACTTTTGATCGGCTGGGTTACTTAGAATATTTAGAAACATGATGTTATGTTTGATCTAATTAACAACGTCACTCCGAGACACGAAGTCAATGGAGTTGGCACGATGTGATAAGAGCAATCAGTCGATCAGCTACGACTCGCGTGTTCACTATCCAGCTTACTCTATGTATGTAGGTAATGTAGAAGTCCTTTGGTTTGAAGTAGGTGAAATATGAAATGAATTGACTTGCTCTATGACTAGACGACGCAGTCTTGCCTAGCCTAATGACTTTGACCGCATCCCTGTTCCGAGTAAAGCAGCCGCTTATCTTTGGTCGCGTGTGTTGTTGTTGTGTTGGGTAATGTGACGCACGGCACGAGGCACAGTTGCAGCGATGCAGCGCGCCGTTGACTCAGTCGACAGGTCAAGGCTGCGCGGCGGAAACGCCCCGACTGTTGGCCTGGTTCCATGCAAAGTTCAATATCTCCCCCGATTTGGGTTTCTTCATCTTCACCAAATCGCCTTCCATTCTGATATTCTATCATATCTATAAACCATGGATGTAAATGCGTAAACCATAAAAAACAAAGCATCAAACTTGTTGTTCAATCTGAGTGGTCTACGCAGTAACCGATTTAAGTGCGGAGGCGGCAACCGCTATTTGACGAACTTCAGAACAGAAGAACAGAAGAACAGATTAGCACCATGCCGTCCCTATGTACGCCAGTACTATCATTCATTTTGTCAAATAGGCGATAGAAGAAAAAATATTTATAAACATATTCAAGGATCTGAATATAAATGCGCTGGACGAAACTGCACGTAATTTATTTATGAACTAGACTAGTTAGCGCAACTCATCTCTCTCATCCCATGACCTATTTCGTCGACCCCTCAGGTCCTAGTACGGAGCAATTGTCTAGATTTATGTTCTCCTTGGATACCTACATGTAGTACATTTGTTTGGTATTATTGCCTTGATTTGATGCCGCACGTCTATTTGTGCTTCTCGAGACGGATGCTACATAACGATCTTATTTGTTTCTGATTAATAAACCTAAGATTTATGACTGGCTTGCCTAAGTACCTACACAAACACTGCTATTAATTTCATACTTTATGATTTGTCACTGCTTATCTTACCTTTAATAGCACAATAAGTACGTCTTTAAGTAAATGTTACTCCCGCATACATTATATTAACATACTTAAAATTATTACGAACACAATCACTTATGCCTTACTCGATGTATTGATTGGTAAAAAAACAATTATCAATTATCAAAGAAGTATAATATAAGGATACTCCATTATATATTTATGCATAATAGACTTTTAAATTGTACATTTACTTTTTGCAGATAAATGAAGTGTACTATAATAAATAGTTACCTAGCGAGACCTAAAAATAGAATCGAAGCAATCAGCAATAAAAACTGAGTTGCATTAAACATGAAGTTTATTGGTTGGCACAAGACATGTATTAAACAGTATCTCATAATTCCTAAACGTTGGGTTTGGTTAGCTACATGCACACACGAGTACGCAGCAGCTTACTCATCAGGGCTCCGCAGTCAATATATAAGACGATGCGAGTGTGTGAAACATAGAGTACTGCTAAGAAGAGTTAATTGTGTGTATGGTTTAATAATATTCAATGTCGATGGCGTATTAGATTAAGGCAACGTAGCGAAGGCGAGGAATATGTGTAGTGTTGCACATTACGTAATTTGTCTCGACCGTCGACAATGGTTACCGCTGCCTCAAGGGCAAGCCGTCGTGCAGGACAACTGAAGTTGTTAATTACTAGTGCATGAGCCGATGTCGTCACTGCCTACCTCCATGTGACTAGTGTCATGTCATAATGTGCATTCCTTAGATAAAAAATCTTTATTTGACATTGATGCCTTACAACGCGTTGATCGCTAGATCCTACTCCATTAATGTTAAAAATGGCCCACCATACAAATCAAAAAGAGATCGGCTATACTATCACACACAAGTAATATGTATAACAGTATCTCTTTGTGGTAGTAAGTGTAGCGAATTTTTTACACACATACATAAAACTATTCATGAAATAATGGCTCTTTCTACGGCTGAATTCTAAGAGCCTACGGTACAAATAGTAGAATGGACTGCTGATTTATGTGGCTCAATGCAAAAATACATAACCTTAATAAGCTTGCCATTTACGTTGGAAGTTATTTATTATATTTACGTGCCCGTTACGCCTACAATTCGTTAGCTAGCACATCGTTTGTACTGTTTTTTAATATATTATTCTTGTATTTCATTCGGAGCTACAAAACTACTTAGAAGAAATTAAAAGCAAGTCCAATTTCAGTCTTGGAATTAATGATAGGTCCAACAACTGGGACATAAAATGTATGATTTATAATCTTGGAAATGTCTTATATCGTGACTTATTTCGGATGGTGTATTAAATGTGTATTCTTTTACAGTGTTGGATGATAGATGTCTGAAATCTCCCCTGACAGTTTGTGATAACTTTGAGCACCTTCAGGCAATGCCTACAAGAGCAATTTATGGATTTTTATCGTGTACTAACAGGAGTGTTTCATTCATGTTATTTTAACTCATCTGGACTCGAACATCGAAGATATCACCCATCAGGTTATGTGGGAAGCGAATCAAAAATAACGCTATATTCAAATTAATATTTGGGCTTAGGTCTCATTCGATAAACTTCAGAATCTGATAAATTATGTACTAAAATGTAATTTGTTTATTGTAAGAAAAAAAAAGAAACTCATCTCATCTGTTCACCCACAAAGACATCTTTAGACATATTAAATTAAAAACATATTCAGAGAATAAAAAATAATGTCTTTCTTTCTATACTTCGTGTGGGGTAAAATTTATAAGAGATCGGAAAAAATTAAAAGTAAGTTCTTCTTAGATTTTACATGGTTGGCGTCTGAGTAGGTAATTATTTTACATTCGCGTACCAACTATAAACCATTAATAAAAAAGTGTCATCCATGCAAATAAACTTATTTACAAAAGCACGTTTCATAAATTACAAATGCATAAACCCAGGTGCATTAAAACTAGTAACTAAGTTTAAATGCCTCTCTTAGCATTAACAGCACTTGCGCTACACCACATACTTTAGTGAAGGACATAATTATACCATAGCTGAAAGTAAGAAAAGGATAAAAGATATAAGTAAAGTTAACCATAATTAAGGCAATAGTAGTGGTTGAAATGTCAGACTTAATGTACAGCGTAAAGCATCAGCAAAAAGTAAACTTATGAACACAAAGGTACATGACCTAAGTAACGTTTCCTTTAATGTCAGACAGGTGAAGTAGACCGAAGGAATTATTCAAAATGTCTTATAAAATGCAAAAAGGCTATAATAACCCATGAAAGGTACATAATATGTGAAGTTCAGAAAACCGATCAAACAATGAGATACGAAATTACATTTAAGTTGAATGATCGAATTTGTTTAGAATTTATTACTTATGTATTTCTGTAACAAACTTGCAATATTTGGAAGTTACTAAATACTGTAGGGTTATAATACAGGTACAAAAACAATAAATAGTACTAATAAATGTATTAATTAATAAATTGTACAGTACAGCAGAATTCCAGATTGGAAAATCACTGGAAGTTTTTCATTTATTCGCCTCCATCAAACAATAACAGTGAAACTAGTGGCCCGCCCCGGCTTCGCACGGGTAGACTTTTATATCAAATATTTTGTCTACCCGAGCGAAGCCGGGGCGGGAAGCTAGTATAATATATAGCCTATGTTACTCAGTGATGATGTAGCTTTCTAACGGTGAAAGAATTTTTGAAATCGGTCTAAAAAAAAAAAAAAATTAGGGGTGGACTACCCCTAACATTTAGGGGGATGACAAATAGATGTTGGCCGATTCTCATAGATACCGGATGAGCACAAAAAATTTCATCAAAATCGGTTCCAGCCGTTTCGGAGGAGTATGGCAACGAAAACTGTGACACGAGAATTTTATATATTAGATTACGTAGACGAATATCTCGCAAATTTATTTACACTTGCCCTCCCTCGATATATGGTTACGATCAATAATTAAAAGCGAAAAGGTTGCACCGAGGCTTATTAATGATTGACTGTAATTGCATGTTTCTTATATTCCATCTCGCTGGTCCGGATTGCAATAAAATGTAATTCAACAACATCATACAATCGAACCCACTTAGCTGCACTTTAAATACCAAAGGCCACGCATTTATCATTATTATTCTGATGAAATGAAACGCTTGTTTGTGGCACAAAATATCTCAAATACTTCTGATAGGAATTATGAAGAAATTGCTGTACGGCATGCAATGCGGTAGTAAACTCTACTGTTTATTGCTCGTAAGAATGAAAAGAGAAGTTAAAACAAGTGCATTTATTGGCAACGCAGGACTGTGTGACCATTCTACTTTTATTCCTAGCACGAACAATAGGACTGCCGGTAATACGGCCGGTTTTGTTGCCCTCTACCGATCATTGCCACAAGTTACGATGCCTATAAATACACCAAGACGTGCCCGTGACCTGCCCAACGTATAACTTATGCACACCCCTGCTCAGTGAAGCATTGAAATACGAACCCATGTTTTCACTAGCTACAGGTATCAGGTACGGCAAAAGAAGCGCATAGCTCACACTTCGCTTATAATATAATTCAATTTAAACAATATAAGTGATAGGAAACTGACAGTGCGCTCGATTATAACAAGACCTCCTGATGGTTGCAATTTTCACACAGCAATTGCTATTTTTGTTTTCACACAGATTTCAAGCATATTCATATTCGTATCATGAGTAATTTTTAGTCCTTCAAATACACTTTATTTTCAGCGGTGGTGATGTTTCATCAAGAACAACATCCTACGTTGCAAGCACAGTTGCTAACTACCGAGAAATGTTTTAATAAGCGATAAATTGCGATATTGAAACGACCTTACTTTGAAATCCGCGTGAATCAGACGTGTGTGTTGAATCCAGGTGTCCGGTATTAAGGATCACCTCGTGTGAATTGAGCTATCTCAAGCCGTGACTGTGACTAGACAAGGCCTTGGCGGTAGTCCAGCGCAACTAGGGCAGTACTCGAGGATGCCTATCGTTGGACCGTTTGTTGGCAAATGTGGAATTCCAAACGACATCCACATAAATTACATTATAAATAGTTGTATGGATGAAAGAAACTTAAGATCACTTTGTTCTCTGATTGTTGAAATCTTGAAATACATGTTTATAGTGAATGGACATCAAAGAAAGTGACTTTTATTAACTATCTGTTTCACACTAGTTTCGCATTTGTCGCCATTATTGTGTATTTATGATGATCCGTTACATGTTTCCGATGCCGCTCTTCTGCATTGGTCATCATCAAAACGAAACGTTAGTTCGACTGTTCTTTGTTCATTTACGACACTTGTTAGTGCATGCATACAACGCAATATGCAATTAAATTCTACTCTTGTATCCTACTAATATAATAAATACGAAAATTTTAATGCATGTATGTTAATCAATCACGCCAGAATGGCTCAACGGAAAATGTATGCTATATTTTTTTTCAGGGCTTGATATATACGGTTATTATTTATTACACAAATCTTACCTCAGAAGTGGAAGGGATTAAAATTAACCGCGGATGAGAACGCGCGGCGTATCTAGTAACTTACATAAAGGTAGACCATCAGTACACCTTCCCATGTTACTGCTTATTGGTGCTTATTGGCCATGACCATGACTCGCAATTAGACATAATTACCTTCAATTTGTGCTACTGATGATATTCGCGGTAGTGTCTGATGTCTAACTCGTACTGTGCAATTATTTTGCGTTTGCAAATTAGACCTTACTACATTATATTACCGCGGTAGTTTATTTACTTAGGATATGGGTGTCTTAATACTTAAAGCATCAGTGCCTATTTGATACACTAGAGTAATACCGGGTTGTCTCACTGCCATAAATATTGTAGACACTAAGTACTGAAGTGGTAACACTTGGACACCATCTGCCCTCAAAAAGCTATGCTAAAAAAACTATGATCTCAATTCATTTAAAGAAACGTGCAAATGACTAAATATTATATTTATACGCAGCCATGTGTTATTTTTTGTTTAAATTAAGAAGCTGAGTTTTTTTTAATTGCCAAGTTGGCAAGGAAGCAGGAGACGACGTAGGCTGTCAATCTATTCCTATTATAACTCGCAAGTTTGTGCTTTTTGGCAAATTCTCCATTCTCTAGCGGAGTCAACAGCCGACACGACTCGCGTCAATGAAATAAATAGGGAGTGAACTTTGCATTGTTCCGCTCTGATCGTGAGAAATTGCGTTCAGCGCTTGTTCTGTTGAAAACAGTTGAAGTTTTGAGCCATTTTATTTCAAGTTTTACTTTTATACATTTTGCAAAATACACTTCCTTGGTGACAGAATCGTTCCAATTGCATTTCATGATTGTGTCATCGGACCTGCGGACTGAGGACAATGCATTACGCAAGGCGGGGTGGGCATCAACAGGCGAAGCACGCGCAGACAACGGTCTCTGCGCCGGTGCATCGTAGTTTCTGTGACCCAATTGCACTTTGATTCCTGTAAACAGCCTCGAGTACTTGGGTATTTGTATTTATCGGTTTGTGTGGAACATTGTTCGCAATGAAATATCTGCTCTTGTAGTCGTAATTTTAGCTTCTAAGCACCGCCTTTTACTCCTACGCTGCGTTACCGCAACATGAACACATAGTTGAATCTATTTCACTCCATGTTTACAAATATCGGTAACTTTATTTTTGTTATAACCTTTCAGTTTTTGCATATGTTTTATAAAAGAATATGCCATAAACACATGCACTAATAAATACCTAAAACAAACATTAACAAATCACGTTAAGTTTGTTTTCTTGTTAAAATACCTGCTCTCAGCGGGCTACCCGTAAATAAGCTCGTAAACCAATTCTGGACCCAATTATGTACCTACAGCATTTCGCCGTCTTTTATCTTGATTAATAATCACTTTGGTATATTTCGGGTCATTTAAAGAATTTCCAAATAATCTATTTCCATCATTCTTCGTAACGGACTTATCCACTAGTAATTTTGTATAATAGACAACCACTGCTTGCAAAGTCGTGAGTGATCGTGTATCTTCGATCGAAATCAGCAGTACAGTACAGTTAAAGTTTCAATGTTTAACCAATCACCCAGTAATTGGCACAAGGCACGCATCAAATTCTTCATAGTACATATTCCCATGGAGTACAATAGATTGTGAACCTGAAGCATACCTCGATTATAGTAACGATTCGATATCACTGCTCGGACTCAATAGTTACATCACGTAAGTGATAGTATTGGAATCGCAGCATTGTAATGCAATAAGTTAATTGCCGCAACTTGCAATATAAACTCTACTCATTCAGAATAAAGCTTAAAATTCAGTAAATATGGTCGATCTAAGCTAGGCAAATTGCAAGGCACAATGCAAAATGAAAGCAACACTAATGCTTTCTAGCTAAAAGTCTAAGATCACGTAACATGAGATAACATTGTGTTTGTTGAATTATGTAAGTGTTCGTATGAGTACGCAGAACGGTAACGTGGTTCTTTAGCAGGTCAGAGTGGTGCGAATGACATCAGGCTGCCAAGTGCATGGGAGTCGGTCGGAGTCAAGGAACAGGATTTGTATTGTGTATGCCGTGGATGCAACACAGCCTTGACTTCCTCCGATGTACTGCATGGTTCCCCGACAACATTAAATAAATTTCCTAGAGCCTTCCATGCTCTTTCGGAAATTATTTCTCCTATGATAACGATTCTACAACCAGAATTACCAACTATAAATTTCGGTCTTTTGATGATTAGCAATGATTGGCTGCATAGAGCGCTAATCACAATATCCCGTATTCCGATTTATTCTAAATATTGTTCATCTGTAATAGACGATATTTTTTCATCAAGTCGATGCCACATCCATTCAAATTCACTCAAATTAGTTACATAAAGCACGATTTGTTTGATTGATAGATTTGGGTTGAGATCTCAAAATTTCTCACGCTAAGGACCTCCTGTCTCTGGAATATCTTCATTCTATGGACACTTTTTTATTGTTTTGCAATGTCCCTATGTTTCATGTTAGGTTTACAAAAATACTTAATTTTTATACATCATGCTGAATACATCAAATTGTTATGGAATTATTTCAGTAAAAAAAAATCGGTATAAACGAAATCAAAATCAAAAGTCGTTTATTAATGTTAAGCCTCAATAAAGGACTTTAAATAACGGGGGCTAAAACCTTAATTTCGTTACTTATTACGTCTCGGTACGGTTATGATGCGAGTGGAGTGTGCTTTGGGTAGTAAAGCTATGCGTATGCAATGCAGCCAACGTGCTAACCCTGGTTTTATCTTTTAATACCATCGACTTCATTATTCGCTTCATTTTTTGCGACGGCAACGAGGCGCGGCCGGCACCGCGAGTCGCCGACACGGGTTTGATAACCCGAAGACCTTGGTCTTAATTGCGCTTGCTCGGACCATTCCGCCGCGTCCACTTTTTATGCGCCTGCACATCGCTAGTAAAAACATGACAGCGACGCCTGCCCGGCCGGCTCTAAATGGTGCAATAACTCGAGGAAATTCATACAGGATAACAACTCCTTAAACCCGTTGGATTACTTCCAGTGAGCTCTACCGAGAAAGGTACACATTTCACATCCTGAATCCTTGCAGATTCTGTTTGATAACCCAGGTCACGCTTTGTGCAGTAACCGGTGTCCCCAGTACCTACACATTTGCATTTGATAAGAATATTGCCTTCTATAAAATCTTGAGTGCTTTAGGAAAACGAATATATAATTTTTTTCTTGTTTTGTTTCAGGTAAAAAATTCTCTTACTGTTCAAGACAACAAATTAAAATATGGTAAAGTAGGTAAAAATATTAATTAAGTGTATTATTAATTTTTATTTTTAATAAGCGTGTTATCAGGCAGTGCTTGTCTCACATCTTTCTACAACCATTACAAAGAAAAGCATGGCATAACGCCAAGTTTTGGTTATATTAATCATTCCACGGTATGTAAAACCGCCATTTATAAGTCCGAGCAAATCCAGCCCAAATAAAATGCTTTTATGATTTGAAAGGGAAATAATTAATCCAAACGTCAAACGAACCAGTTAATGTTGTAAAAAAGTTCCATTAGCCGATTTGAAATTAAGTTTTAGTAGCAAACTTTATAACGCATATTTAAAATAAAACCAAACAAAGTTATATTTGTAAAAGGCGACTCGAACTTAGACCCAACGTAAATAGGTAATAAATAATCGTTAATAATGTCGCCAAAAGCAATGGATACGAGTGACGTCAGAGACGAATAGCTATCAATTGTATAATATAACCTTGACTGGTATAGAAACGGCAGATCGATTGATTTCATCTCTGATTTACATTTAATTTAATGGAAACATTTCATGAAAAAAATAGCGAAAAAGCTGTTAAGAGTATCGGCCGGAATACGAAAACAAGGCGAATCGCCTTGGAAACCATTTGGACCATACACTTTGGCCAGTGGCCACATCAGTCAGGGTTGAAACGAAATAGAATCGATTGCCAATCTTCGGGCTTCAGGAACTATTTGCCTTCAAATAAAACATGATTAATGCTATTATAAATAACTAGCTGAACCCATTGGTTTCATCCGCCCATACGAACTCAACTTATGTTAGGGGATTGTGCGTTTACTTTTTGACATTTCATGGCGAATCAGTCGTGAAGTCTGAGTGGTATTCAGGTATAAATTGTAGCGACCTCACTCCGCCCCACAAATTAAACTCAATAAAACCAACAACTTGCTCCGAAAGATACTTAACACAATAGAACTATCAGTAATGAGAATATTCGGCTAATCGTTGTGTCTAATCTTGATGACGACGTGATTATACGTACTTTTAAAATACCGGCTTTGTTGTTGAAAAGGAACAAAGTGGTTCTGTGATTCACGTACAATTTGTTTAGAAGTCCGAGGTAATTCAGCGGAGGGTGAGGGAGGGGGAGGGGCCACAGGGAGGTTACCAATCGAGCATTTTACTGCACGCACGACTGGCCATCCTCACGACACGACTGTACAAATACTTTGTCAGGATTGTCGATAAAAAGCTTCAACAGCGGCTCTTGTTAGTATACTTCTTGAAGTTTTACCGAGCTTGAAAATATTATTTGCCCTCCTCCAAAATATTGGAAGTATTTGACAATTAAAGTAGGTATGTATGTATTTATGTACACAAGTGTAAGTGGGTCGCTATAAAAAATAATTTAGGTAGGTATGTTCAAAGGTTTTTAAGAAGCCATCATAAGCGATTTCTACCTTAGAATAACTTATTTTAATTTTTCTTATTCTATGCCGTATTCAAAAGGCGCTTGAATTTTGGGATAAGGTGGAGCCAGAGGGTATCACTACTTTCACTATACTGACTTTGTGTAACGATGAATGAAGAAAAAAGAGTAAGTAACACCCCTGCACGTCATCTTCTTAAGTCAAAGCATGAGAACATACCTTTGATTTTCAAATCATTTACACAAAAAAAACAAATGCTCCATTTTGATTTTACCACTAAGAATAAATTCACACTCCTATTAAGTGTACCAAGTCGGAGTAAACTGAATATCTATCTACACTAAAATATGTATTAAGTTTTCAGAGATAATGTGTCCATTCAAAAGATTAACGGCATTTTCAGTTTGTTACACGTGTATGTAGGTAACTTAACAAATTTTCTGCCACTTTTGTATTACATAGTGCGTACCGTTAGCTCGTTATGTTACTCTCATTCAGTGGACAATAAATAACTTTTAGCACACAACATAACATTAGCGTGGTTGCTGTACACAGGTAGAATGATTGCTTGCCATCAGTAATAAATAATATACATTATGCATCCTTAGATAATTAAATTGATTAAATTACAGTCATCAATTATTATTATTGCTTACCTGCTTAAGTAAGTAGGTAGGAACACGTATCTCAATCAAATAACAGGCAGGATTGGAATCCCTATCTTATAATAGTGATCAAGTACATAGATATGCCTTTGTAGCGTTGCTATCCTAACCTAACTATTGTTTTACTCATTACCTGATTTATAAATGGTAGACCCTGCGGAAGACCAAAGCTTGCCAAGGTACAGCTACATATTTCCAATTGACAAAGGTACCCACAGTACTATTCAATGAGATAATGCAAGTTTAAGAGTACTTCCACGGAAGAAGGTTGGGCATGTAAGAAGAAGAGTTTGATGAATGAAGAAGCAGCATAAGAAGTGTTCCAGGCTGTTCCTGTATAATGAATGAGACTCTTATCTACCAAAGTACCTTGGCATTCATACTATTAAAATAGGTATTCTGTGTGAAAGTCAAGAGAGATATGGCAACTCTATACTACTTTCTTCTTTCTTTTTCTGCCTACCTCTAAAGGGACGGCGCGTGATCATATGTTGTACCACCAATGTAGAGTGAGTGCTGCATCAATTGGAATATCAATGTCCAGAGTCCATGGACTTTGCTTACCAACGGATGGGCCGCTGACTTGCTTTTTCCTGAAAAATTATGATAATGTTTATAAGAATCAATAATAGCATTGCCATTTTATTAGGACGTAGTCTGTTTACTACTTATAGTTAATGATATTTTTTTTAATGAGTCATACTGAAAAATAAATCAAATAACGTTTTACACGCATCGCCAAGTAAACACCCACGTAGGTACAGTGAAACGAATGATAAACTAAAAATAATAAATTATACACTTCTAGTGCCGCGTCAGCGACTGGCAGACGAATGGAACCTATCATATGTGAAGGAAAATAGTTGGTTTTTTATTGTATGACGGACATTAGACATGAAGTTAGCATTGCCGTATTTCCAAAACATTGGCAGGTCAACGCACCGGGTGTACACGTGATGCTGTGACGTGAACCGACGCTGGCAATCATGGCGGTCGTCATTCCTACTTCAAATCTAATCTAGTCATCGTTATTCGCGAATTCGGCCTTCAAACATACATTGCTGTTAAAGCGAACTCACGCGCGGTTTCAAATCGCAATCGCCACGTAATGTAGTAGGATCATTGTAATGTAAACATTCAATCGGCACCGTGAATACGCGCGGACAAAATTGACCGCCTATACCTTCTATAAATTGCTGCTGAAAAGTCAGATAACCTGAATACCTACTGCAATTTAGGTCGTCGTTCCATTTTCTATATTGGAGGACATCGGTGATTCGTATCAATGTGTCAAAATGTGTAAGTATACCTAGGGCTGCCTGTTGTATTAGAATTTAGGCAGCTTGAGTAGGTGCAGCAAGAAATGGGAAACGACGAATCCACCTTTAAGTCAGGGCGGTCATATAGTCGAAGTCTAGTTGGAACAGGCTCCATTTTCGATTACAAATATTACAATATAATTAATCTAATTACAAAGTTTTTTTTTATTTAGTCGCGTCAAAATCTAAATTTAAATCAAATATCAATTTTATTCTCTCTTTTATCGAACGAGTTATAGCTTTCGCCACTTGAATTGATAGACCCAGCCAATGGGGAGGCAGGATCCATGAAAAAGGGATATAAGATATGCTGCAGCACTGTGAGTTCTCTCAACAACAATAGGCTTGACAGAGCATTAGTGATATCCTAGGTATTGCAAGTGTATGTATTATAGGCTACGGTGACCGCATGGTTCCCAACTTCAAAGAAATCTAAGGAAGGAAATCTCTTATACCTAGTATAAAAGTTACCCGACGTCTGACACGCCAATGTACATGTTTGCAAAAAATACTCGAGTTTAAAAAATCAAGGATCGGCGTTGCTCCGCTGACTATTCAGCCTGGTCCGCGCTTCCATACATAATCAGATGTAACTAAATAAGCAATGTAGATACTGGAACTTAAAGATATCCACGGTGCATCAAACACAAAATCTAAAATCTACCAGCTCTTGGATTATAGGCACAGCTTAGTGACAATTAAAGTATGGAAGAAACTAAGTAGAAACTACCAACTTTTGCTGGTATCGCAGCCCTGTGTACCTAACAAAACAATACTTTGGGTTTTTTATCTTTGCAAAATAGGTCTAGGTTCATGTATAAAGGTAGCTATCACCTAGATAGATAATGTAATGATTTGTACGTGCAAAAATTGATAGCAAACCTAGATAGGAAATTTTACCTCGTGAGATTGCGCATCTACCTTCTTAATTAAAATAATCGTGGGGTCACTATTATAGGTAGGTATTTCCTAGTAGGTAGTTTAGGTAGTATACCTCAGATAACTGGTCTACAAAACGCGGTGGTAGTGCCCGTTCTTAATCTTACAGATTGATTCAAAGATTTTGTTTGCAATCCTACGCACGTAAATAAGGAGATCACAGCCTAACTACCTATTTACAAAACAGCTAGCTAATTAGAATGATTCATTCGTTATTTTGAATAGAGTAACGGGGTTTCGACTTTGAAAAACGGAGAATTGTAATTTTCGTTTTACAGATTAGCATCGCGAACATTTTGCCTTACTTCTGTAAGTGTGGTTAGCTTATAAGGCTTTGATTATATAGGTAAGTAAGTAGGTGCCGACTTACGTTGAAATCCAATAATAAAAATAATTTTGTGAAATGTTTAATTTAGGCAGGTTGGTAAGGTACTTACTTACCTACCTTATCAGTTAAATGTATTTCAATTTGTAAGATTATTACCCACTTAAATCAGCTGAGATTCAACATAATTCCCTACCTTATTACCTTAGGATGAAAGGAAAAACACCCACAAACTCCAACAAAACAATTTTGTTGAAGTTATAGGTATTTCACAACGCGAATCTATTTTCTAACATTAGATAATTTGCACGTTACTTTCTCAAGTTCAATAGTTGCGTAACGAACAGCGAAGTTGTTTTGATAGAGCGAGTCTTCATAAATTGAGGGTGTTTTATCGGCGCGCTACATTTTGTCGCCGGTGACTTGACTTTCTGTGCCACGGCTGCGCGGCGCGGGCTGGCGGGGGGTGTGGGCGGGGCAAGCGGGGCCCCGCACGTGACGTCACACCCGACCGTGGCAGTGAGTAGTGAGAGCGGCGCGGCGCTTCGCTCGTTCGCTCGCTTGCTCTACGTACTCCGTCGACGACGGTCGCGCGCGTGTAACGTGCTTATTTTGCGGCTCAACTACGCGGTTACTTTTCCGTCTCTACATCACCGGACGAACTCGTGTGACTCGCGTGCTCTTCTCACCTGTTGCATGGATTGTGTTGTGTGACTAGAAAAAGTTATTCCTTCTTTATAACACTTGGCAGTGCTTCTACTGAGTGCACAAAGTTGAGTTGATAACGACTTACTTCGGTTTTAACGTTGAATGGACGAGTTTTGGATGTCCATAGATTCGCAGTTAGGTAGTTTAGTGCGAGAAAAAAGTGAAGTGAAAGCCTTCGTTGGAGGATGTCCGTCGGCGGTCGTGAACACGGGAGCGTTTGACGCGCTCGTCGACATGAAACGCCGCTGGTCCAACAACGGAAGCTTCCAAACGCTGCGAATGCTTGAGGAGAGCTCATCGGAGGTGACATCGTCATCGCCGATTGGTCTGTCAGCGGCTATGGTCATGTCGCCAGAGTCGCTAGCCTCGCCCGAGTACGGCGGGCTCGAGCTTTGGGGCTACGACGATGGAATCACTTACAACACGGCACAATCGCTGCTGGGCACTTGCACAATGCAGCAACAGCAACAGCAGCAGCAGCCCACGCAGACGTTGCCGCCGATGCCGTTGCCTATGCAACCCACCACACCTAAGTCAGAAAATGAATCAATATCGTCAGGTCAGTAGTTTAAAGTGCTAAGCATCTTCCACATGATAGATATACTTTAATAAATAAGTCACAAATTGCTTGCAATCCGAAAATTTTAGGCGGCAAACATTATTCTGGCAGTGAGCGCAAGCTGTCATCGACCTTTGCCCCGGATACCTTGACCGGGCGCTACGAGGCAATGTCTCCTTGCCCTTCTAACTATTCACGGGTAGCGTTTGTTTACCTACATTTTGCAACTATTTACCTACTTGTAATTTATGAAGCTCGAACGTTTAAGGTAGCAGACGTCGATTGGTTCGATATTTGAATTTCGATACCTACCTATTTACATTACTTAGTTTAAATACCTAATTAGATTCAAATTGTATCGAAGCATTACATAGACTTACAGCATAATCAATGACAGTGGGTGACTAATCTTGGAATGATAGATAGTGGGCGAAGTATTGAATGTTTTATTATGTTGGTACATACTTAAATGCATGTAAGTGTAAGCCGTACATACAACATACCTACTAATGGTTAGCTAGATACGTATACCCGTGCTCTGTGCTCTGTTCTCTATCAGTATTATTTCTCACTTCATCGCAAACAATACCCAGTCTTGCCTATGTTAGTTTAGCCACCATGTGGGAGGCGGAGGATCTGTGCGCTATGCTATGAGTAATTGTTATCGTCTAGGTACAATTCAAGGTTAGTGTGGAAAATTTACTGGGTTAGGTAGCTAGCATTATCTGCTTTTGTAGGCTAGGCAGGTGGTACCCACTATGTATGTACAATCTACACACAATAAATGATACAAAACCAATTATGTACATTATTTCGTTAGCTAACATGAAACGGTATGGCAAGCAAGCGATAGGTACCACTTCCGTATTGTACCCGTAGGTAGGTAATTACATTCAAATTCAGTTATTTCATATGCATAGGTAAAAACTAGTGATAATGTGTACTAAAATTAAGAAAGAAAAGGCGTAGGTACCTGCAATACAACCAATGACGTCTAGTTAATAAAATATAGTTAGGTTAGTAGTAGATACTGTGTTTTATTGTTATGTCGGTCGATACCAAGCGCAATATCAATCAAAGAGGTACCTAGGCAAGTACGTAGTATATACCTAAGTCATTTCAAGTAAGATCGTGTAATAAACTGCAGCCCAATGCCAATTAGCAATGGATATGCATGTGACCTACACTTTTGTACCTAAGTAGAGTACCTATACTACTAAATCACAAAGACAGGTTGTTTCGATAGGCGCAGGCAATAAATTTTCCTTGTTAATTGGGTTGCAAAGGTCACATGGCTGCCGCTTTGTGAAAACTCGGTTAGATGACTAATGAGTATTTCTAACGTTTAGTGCCGACCCCAACAATAGCATTACAAGGAAATAATCATGGCAACCTACATCTGCTAAATTTCTAATGTAAAATTTACATTATCAGACTATCCATTAAACGAAAATACTTAGGTACCTACTTTTTAATGCATAGTGATGGGTGATAGGTATGTTATTTCTCGGTTCAGCAATCACCAAAATGCGCCATAACTATTCTGCACCACTTACACCTAGCACCTAATACACAGTGCCTGCCTAGATAGATACCTTAATGAAAGGATTAAATGGAAATAATAGCCGGTCGAACATACCCCAAGGTAATATAACCTATTTAATTATTGTTACTATTCAGATGCTGTAGCCATGATAGATAAGTCATACAGATGATAAATCTGTATCTACTGATTGATTGACCAATAAGATCTTTTGATGAAGCAAGATTCTTATTTTTTTATAACTTGTTGCTACCTCTACCTTCTAGATATGTTCTCTAAAAATAAATAATAGACTAATAAGGGTGCATTAGTGATCGGAATATAGAATTGGTTAATTTATCAATGAGGGGGCGAGCAAAGTGCTTAGAGAGAGGGCGGCCACCCCTGGTGACTATTTCTATTTCTGTACCTCGTATAAATATTACGTAGGGTCGTCGATATTCCACCTTAAAAAAAACTGCTGTGTAAAAGTAAAAATGGTTACAATTTGCCAAGTAATACAATTTAAGAGTGACTTGGATGTTGGATGCAGAGAGATTCGACGAAGCGACTGTCCGCCCGGTTGGACCGGTTTAAAGACCACTTCTGATGGTAAATCGCTTGACAAGGCACGTATATGCACCATGGTGTACATAACATAGTATATATTCTAAATGAATAGATTACTTGCACATTACAAATATTGTTTATCATGTTCATTCATATTTGAGGTTTAAAAGCTACCAAGAGGGCTTTGTTTTTGACAACAGAAGCGTTCGCGAAATTGCCTTCAAAAGTCAGAGTTAGTTTTGAAACGTAACAAACAATAGGGCTAAAGCAGTAAAAGCTCAATTATTATTATTGATTGATGATGATGTTTATTTTCCTATTCACGGAGGAAAATTGCTTTCTTAAAAGCTTTGCCTATTGTGGTAGGTTTTCATGTTTGTAAAGAGTCTTGTTACTTGTGTTGTTCACATCAAAGTACACCGCATTACATTGGCTTTTCATTCGGCCTTTGAACGGCTCGTTGTCACTTTTCAAAAATATTTAAAGAAAGTTTGCAGAAGAGAAACGTAACCGCGCCAATTTCCACTTTCTTTAATGCTCGGCGATGCGATAAATCAGGTATCGCGTCCATATGCGTAGTTGGTATATTGGTACGTATCTCTGTTATTGTAATTGTTTCATTATAATTCAGATTTAGCTTTCTAGAAATTATACTGATTGATTGGCGAAGACAGTTAACTCAGCATGAATGAGTGACAAAATAGATAACATAATTATTTGGTCTGTGGCACAACAAAGTTGGAAAACAGTTTTTATTTGTATACTGTATGTCGTATGTACTGTATTTGTATGTGTGCATTTTCGGCTGAAATCTTTGATTTATGCCCCGAATGTATGTTACTTAAATGGTAATGCATTATCTTAATACGTTGTGCTCTTGTT
This sequence comes from Falcaria lacertinaria, assembly GCA_951449985.1. Lineage (NCBI taxonomy): Eukaryota > Metazoa > Arthropoda > Insecta > Lepidoptera > Drepanidae > Falcaria > Falcaria lacertinaria. Next base: position 8,075,763 of record OX602111.1, on the reverse strand, counting down.
AGTTTATCTATTCTATTTTAGCGCGTCGTCAGGGTCTCTTCCTAGTGATTCGGCTGTTCAATGTCGTATACTGATTTTAAATCTTAGTCAATATCCGTATTATTTTGGCTGTGTTGATCTTTAAAACAAAATACGGTTGAGTAGTTCTGCATTTGCTTATTGTAAACTTAAGTATTGGAAGTAATTTATTGTTATTTCTACGCCCGCATCATGAGACAGACATTGCTTATCAGTGATGATTCCCAGTAACCACATTTAAGAGAAGTTTAATTGACGCATTTAGTACATTCAAGTGGCGTAATGCGGGTGGTTTTATTAAGGGTGCACATACTGTTATTTTCTTACTCATATTCCATTAGTAGACTTGTTGGGTCAAAAATATTGAAGGTACAGTGTACATTTATCAACTTACAATAATCCACTCCAACTTAATTTCGGGCGTTTAACCTTAATTTCATGCTAGATCTTATAAAACGAACCAACAGCCTAAGCCCTAATCCATCAAAAGTTATCTTAACATGCGATAGTGGTTCGTATGCTTGCTTCGTAAATAATTTAGTAAGTTTTTGCTGCAAACGTACCTACATAAATGGGCACATTTTTTTACCTACCTCGCTACCTAATTACAAACTATTCAGATAATGCTGCTAGAAACTCCTAGAGCATGCTTCAGGCTTCTGGTTTCGATCGATTGACTTTATTTTTAATCGCAAATGGTCATGGAGGTTTTTGTTAGTACCTACCACTGAAGTGGCAAACAAGAATACCCGTCAACAAGAATGCCCGTCTTTCAAACACAAGACCTAAGTCCTACATGTATGTTGGATTGTGTAGGCGTAGTGTTAACGGCGACTTTTTATGCCAAGAACTGATTACTTTTTACTTATTTTATGTATGTCTGATGAGGTCGCGCTCGTGAGGTTCACCCCACTGGCTTCACCTCCTGTTGTTTGCTCGGGTAATCAGGAATTACCCGTGGACCCACTGCATCAAGGCTGAAATAATTCTAAAAATGTCATCCCATCCGGAATAGCTCACATGCCTACCTTATATCGGAATACGGTATGCGCTTCCACTTGTGTATTTAGGTAGGTAATTAGGATAGCATAATGATGATTAAGCAATGTAATTTGTAGACGATTTTGCAGACTTGCTCACTTGCAATGCTCACTGGTCGTATCATTGGATATACAACTGCATTTCAATATTAAGATCGGCCATGAGCTAGAGACAACCCTGGTGTCCATGGCTACGGCGACCGCTTATCATCAGCCGTATAGTGCTTGATTGCAACCTTTGTAGGTTCCTAGTGTAAAAATGTTGTCAAATGTCTATTATGAAATATTTGAAGGGCACTATTGCCCCACGATTCGGGCCTCTGGCCCCACCTGAGGTGAATGTATCAGCGCGTCCGCGTGGGGGCGCCAAGGTCGCCGCGGTTTTTGACACCTCCACGTACAAAAATAGTAGCCAACCATCGTGTACTAGCACTAATTATTTCATGCTACCACTGCCAGTTCACTTAGCCGGAAATAATTTGTTTTAACATTCTAATAATCATTTTGTTTTAAGGCGTCTAAGAAAGGGTTACGGACCTCTTATGGCCTTGCCGATTTATGGCTTTGTCTATCTATCTATAGTATAGTAGACTTGTTTTATCTAAACTCTATCCAAGTAAGCTATTGACGATAAACAGTCATGTGCCTCTCCTGCAGCATCCCTCTCTCTCTCTTATATCTATAAGAAGAGTACCTGCTGCCCACTGGTTAGATATATATTGAAATGGGGCGTTATATGATCTAAAAATACTCTCATTTATTTTGTCCCATACTGAGGTAAGGTATGGTGGATACCAGACCTTTTTCGAGTTAAAAAACCTTCCAGTGATCGCTCTGGAATTACCATTTCCATTCAGTAGCCATTTTCAGGGCTTTTAGAAAGGCTCTAGGATCTAGACAGCGTGGTGTATCCACCTTTTGTAGCTCAAGTAATATATTTTTTGTCTGCAATGGTTACAGAATGGCAGTCATAATGACCTCAGCATGTTATAAAATAAGTTTATTAACTCCCGGCACATTTACATCGTAATTTTTTATCACTTACGTATGAATAAGTAGTTACCTACATAAAAATTACATACTATTTTAAGGATTGCTTATGTGACCGTGAAGATGATTGCATTATAGAAGACCCAATGCTATCGAGGTTAAAATAAGAGCAGACAGGCTATCCTCAGTCGGTACTAGCAAGTCACCCGCAGCCTCCAGTTGTTGTGTGATAATGACGGCTGCAAATTGGAATTAATATTGCTTTTGGGTTCTGGCCTAAAAGCATGTTATGATATGCTACTGTTGTGAATTGTCACCATGAAACATTAAAATGTATGACACTACACTTTTTAATGCAACACAACGTACATTATATTGAAAAACTCGTTAATTCTCGTAACTGGCACGTACTGGCAAAAGTAGTCCGCGATGAAGATTGATTGCCATAGCTAGGAAGAAGAAGAAAACGGCCGCAACTGCCTGCAACATGATCTAAATATTGGGAGCTCATGTGTTCTATCCAGGTTCTGTTAGGTTTAATTAGATTGATAGGAATCAAACTGATTTATACCTCGCTTCTTTATAAGAACTGAATATGATACTGAAATCCTTTGTACCTAATAATGGTGTACGCGAACAAACGTTTTCAATATGTGTGAAATATGATCCGCTCTCTGTGGTGCGTGAAGTCATGCATGATTGATGATTCCTTAATCAAGGAGGTCGGTGACCTCGGTCTGACGCTGACATAGAGAGGAGATAGGATAGATGACATTATCTGCTTTAGGAAAAAACATGTAATGCAACAGTGCTTGTTTGCATTACACAACTGTTCACTCACGTGCTGTATTCCTTTCGGGCTGGCCCAAAGTGGGAGAACAACATTTTTTTTAGTCTTACCTAGGTAGGTACCTACTAAGTTAGTGTACGTCGACATACGTACCGTCGAAACGATATTAATTCAAAAGTTCTTAAGTTATGGCCGTTCTTAAGTGCTTGGTGTAGTGAATTAGTGTAAATAAACTGTTAGGTTAGGTTGTCATTTTATCCTCATTCGTTTCATCTAACAAGTCTGTATTTTTGTGTCATTTAAATGAATTCCTACAATAATAAAACTTGAAATAAAAATAATAGAACTATAACTATCCAATTAGCATACAAATCGGATCATTTTGGCAACTACAATAAACCGTCATTACAAGCCAGTGGCGTTAGAATTATTTAAGCCCCAAAGCAGCTGCTTCTAACAGTTGTAAGGACTGCTCACAGATTTGGCAACCCTTCGACTGCATAATCAAATGGTCCGCCTGACCCTCTAATTTCCTGAGTTTGTACCATGACTACCATGGATATTAGCCGTGCCTGTCCTTTAGGGTTCTAAACAATATTGTTGAGATCGTAAATGAGAGTGAAGAGGCCAAAAATGTTATTTTAAATATTCCATTTACCTGCAAATAATTTAATACCGTATTTGAAAAACCTGAATTCCAAATATATTTTAGGTGCAATTAAAATCTTCACGTACAATGTATTAAAATATAACGGGATTACCTATTGATTTTATGGTCGCAAAAATAAACAAAGTATTTATTGATTTGCACCTCTATATTTCTAGCATATTTCAAGAGCCCTCGCCCTACCACTCGCACTTTGCCAATTTTTATAATAATAATCTCATGTTGGAACCCCTTCAATTATTTGCTTAAATTATTGTACGCTCTTTCAATACAATACTTTTTTATACTATTTTATGTTGTGCTATAATAGAATTAAAAGTATCTATTGTAACATATAGAGAATATTGAAACAATAACTCAGATCTTCAATCTGGTTAACCTTTGCGAGTTCGTTGACTGTTCGTTGTCACTTATGGTAAAAAAACCGACCATGCGCGTCACACGTTGCGACTTTTTCACAACGATTTGATAGTATAATGAATGATATTGGGGTCCAGTGGATGAATAAGTAAGTATATTTTAAAGTTTTATACGCACTACTGATCTGCGTATCGTTATGGAAATATATTTGAGACATTTGCGTCATAATGGCAAGTCAGAAATATATGTTGTATATAAATCGCTTCTTGCTATTCATAAATGAAGGTTGATGGACATAAGGAAAGGAGACGAACTTGAAGGAAGATGGAGACAAAAACGAATTGGTATCGCATGGACGACAACCTGCATTATACGGAACCGGGCCGGACGGGCGTGCGTCACCCCGAATCGGAATCATAAACCATACATCAAATTGTACAAATCAGATATTTGGATATGTTCAATAACACCAAACTCTAGCAGCTAGGGAAATATACAGACATATACAGACATACTTTGAGTAGAATAAGTCTCAAGAAAGACCTATGATAAAAATATTATGCTTTGTTACATCATTCTTAATACAATATGTGACGTGTGCAATGAAAAACATTGGTAGCAGTGTTTCTTGCTATGGTTAATACTTATGGTAGGTGAGTCTAGGAAGGCGCACAACGGCGGATATGCGGTCGAGCGCTCGTCTCGGTCCCTTGCGCGTAGGCATCGCGTCGCATTGCTCGTTACTCCTATTATCTCCACTCGAGTCGGCTGTAACCATCATTGAGATTGATCTTGACATAAATCAGACCTCTTTTAGCGCTGCCTCTCAACATAAGGTCGGCAATTATCGTCTGCAACGGAACGGATGAACGGAATATTTTTTTTTTAATATAAATCTACTACAATATCTAATCGAGTATTTACAATCGACTAGCTACACTACCCGAAAATCGATTCATTATTTTATTTCGATAACACTAAAGCTCGTCAAACAACGAGAATGGAACTTAAAAATGTTGGTGTTGCCTATTCTAAAATAGATAATTATCACGGACATTTGTGAACTACTCAAGCTTGTAATTGATTTTTTAAAGTTTTGTTGATGGTGTCTTAGAAACATCTGTTGTTTGTTGGCACAAGAGGCATGCCTAACAAAGTTGGCACTGTTAACCAAGACACTTATTCCGGCTGCATCCCGGATCTTACAGAATATTTATTTAAATCGACTGGTCATATCATAACAGAGTACGGAGTCGCTAAAATCTTACGACGATTGTTCTTTGTGTACATCTAGTTTATTTATATAATACTTTGAAACCATTGTCAATCAAAGATTGTGTGGGGCGATGATCTTTAAAACCACAGCCAGCGTTTTTTTTGAAGCCATAAGAATAAAGCAAACCTGTTATTTGAATTATCGCCATATGTGAATACCAATCGAGATATCTGTTTATTTTTACGGATGGGACAGAGCGGTGCTTCTTCGCACTCATACAAAACAAAACCATGCATATGTAGGTATGGTATGTATGTATATACGTATTAATAAAATATTAACTAAAAAACTAATAACTAAATATTTTTGGGTTTTTTTTTTGCCATATTACACGCAAAGTTAAGATTTTTCGTTTGATTATCTGTATTGTATCCCGTATCATGTCAGAAATATACATAGTGCTTGATATCGCTAGTTTATGATTCAAAATTATGGAAACGGCGCGGGGCGGAGCGCTCCATATAATTCAACCTTTACACAGAACTCGTCATAGTTACCTTAGAGTTTGTTACCTAATTTACCTATTCAGTGATAGGTGACTATTTGTGTTGATAAGAAAAAATCCGTAATACTTTTTTTTAAATAATGGATTCTAGAAGCAAATTGCTTATGGTCTGCAACTTTTCAAGCTCGACATGATAAAAAGGGATAAAAAGCATCATATTTTCTCAATTCGTTCCAATAGTACTTGTGTAAGTAATTTATTGTGTAAGCTGACTTAATCTGAATCTGAGATGTGAATCGTTTGTTAGCGCAGTTTAGGACAAATATGAAAAATTATGAACATCCGCAAAACAGCAGCCGTTTTATTTCGCATTTCAATGGAGACCTGTAACGCGGAACTTACGTGACTTTGAGCTATAAGTGCCCATTGTACTAGATGTTTGTATCTCAGGTACCGCTGTTGTAACTCGGACATTACCGCCTCCACACTACTCGTCCTTCGATCCTTTATGGCGTTCATAAAATACATCACAATCTGTGCTATCATATATTGGTACCAGATTCTCACCAATCTTAAAATAATCGTACTAAAAATGTTGGCAGGCAATACATGAAAACTTATGCTTATGAATAAACGAAATATTTTAGCTTATGTTCAGTGTATACATCAAGCGATCGCTCGGTTGGTGTATTTAATGGTGTGAAATTGTTTATTGGTTTGATGATATTATAGGCTGATAATAATAGTTGTCATGTATACTATTAAAATGAAACAATGAATAAAATTATGTAAACGAAGTTGATTTAAGCTTTAAGGTTACTGAGGCTCCAAACTGGAGCTTCTTCTGAATGTAGTAAAGATATTCTGGTATCTAGTTATGCCTAACATATAATACGTTGACAATGCTGAATTTTGACGGTGCTAAACCGTGTTGAGGGACGTTGTATTAGCTTTTATATGGCATAGCGTAAATGCCTGCCTACGTTCTCACACTCAAAACTTTATAATTGTTTGTGAACGTTAATGCACCTACAAACTTTTAAAGGCATTAAACCCGCTTCAATTTATTACATAAACATTATAATATAATAAGTTACTTAATAAGTTCATAATAACATCGCCGATAATAAATATGTAACTTTTTATTAATTTACACTTAACAGTGGCGTTTATGTATATGGTGTGGTATATAATCGGTATTGCATACGAACAGTTTAAAAACCTCGCGAAAAAATATGCTGTGAATAATATAATTTATTTAACTCCATTCATGGTCAACGCAGAAGTTTCAATTACTGTATTGACATTCTGTCTTACAAACCTCATAAGTCATAACTCATCATATCAGTTGGAAACTGAACTGGCACCCTTGTTCGACACAAACGCTCTCTAATGAGAAAAACAATCGACATCAAAGAATAATAACATGACTGGAATATCAAAATAACAATCCCTTGTTTATTTAATTATAATATTAATCGCTTCTACAATTTTATTGCTTACACATGTTTTTCTTTGTGAACCTAATATTACTGCTCTATGTGCTACAACTAACTAACTACTTACGCTTTATCAAAAGACCTGTTTTATTTGAAATAAATGTTTTAGAGCGTACTAATGTACCGATCATTTATATTTGTCCGAAATTTAATAGAAGTTATAAATTTTATTAATTTAATAAGATTAACCTTATTTATTTCGTCATTAATCAAACGTGGTGGGTACAATTTGTAATAGAGTGAGTTGGCTCAAATTTTTGGCATAGATGTTGAGTGCAAAAAGTAATGGTTACGTGCTACTAATTTAAAAAATAATCTCGGTAGATAGATTTATTTTTAGTTCAATTTATCTGGGTGAAGTTCGATAATAAAATTCTCGTAGACAGGTTATCTGCATAGCTATCAATGTTCAATTTATTTAACTTGAATTAATTAAGCGTCTTTTGAACACGTAGAAAATGGAAAACATAATGTATCTCTTAGCCGGGAAGAAGTACAGGTTCATAATTTCTTCCTAACGTTAATCCCAAACAAATGAAATCTTGCCACTGTACATTATCTAAATTTATTATTCAACGTGGTAATAGCCCTGCTTAGACTAATTCGTACAATGTGCTGGAACATATGTTACTTGCTAAGGTTTAGAAAACATTGTTTCAAATTACTTATAAACGATTACAAATTAATTTGCGGTCCAAAAACAAACTATCCATGTATTTCGAAAGCAACGACTATAACGTCTTGCCAGTATAATGTTTTTTTCTGTCCCGCCACGTTCACAATGTAGACACGATGTGATATTGAAGCGCAAATAAATTCATAATCGTTTCGTTTGAAATCTATTTGAAACAGACTCACATTATGTCGTACACTGGCGATAAATTCCGTTCGCTTGGCCTTGATTGCAGTGCCAGTGCATCCATCGCGCCGCTCGTTGGCATTCACTTCACCTTATCGTGTGTTGAACTGCTCTGTAGATATCAACTCACCCGGCGGTTCAACATAATATTGTTTCAACGTCTCAGATTTCATTATCATATTTTAAAAGTTAAATACTTGCCTTATCTTTAGAACAAAATATCCTTATATTTTTAATATGCTGTATTAAAAATAAATATCCACGGCATACACTACCTATTTAGCTGCGAATTCCTGATGCCAAATGTGTGTTTGTTGATATAAGAGGCAGTAGTCAAGGTCGACAATGTCATTGTACGAGCGAACCCGACGCAAATTTACACATACTCAATTATTGTGCATGTGTGTGTCTGTATGTGTAGTCGAGCTATTGAAATAATCTTATCATTTAGGTCACCTTACTTTGTAGATAGCGCATTATTAGTTTACCTGGTACAGTGGTACATGACATGAGTTTGAACATCTACTTTTAAGTAGCGTACCAAGTGTAGAATAGAATGAGTTGATGATATCTAGATGGTTTTCGAACAAACTTTTTATGTTGTTATTTCAGATTTTTGCCTCTCAAAATAAATGCACAATATGTAGATAGGCTGTCAGTTGTTGGCATCTCCTCGTTTCCTATAGCAAGCAACTATTATAAAAATAACTAGCTGCCCGCCCCGGCTTCGCTAGTGTGGACATTTTTTTTTTGCATTTATGGGGATGAAAAATAGATGTTGGCCGATTCTCATAGATACCGGATAAGCACAAAAAATTCATCAAAATCGGTCAAGCCGTTTCGGAGGAGTATGGCAACAAAAACTGTGACACGAGATTTTTATATATTAGATTTAGTACTTAACATAACATTTACAACATCTAGGTACCTATTTATTGATTTTGTGAGGCCAAAAACGAATTAGTTGCGTAATCGTTTGGCATTGTTTCTTTCGCAGTGGTCAGTAAAGTTACTATTTCTGACCCAAAATAGACGATAATCAAGAATCATCATCAATGGCTAGGCGAGGCGCGCGCGTTTCGGCCGAGTCGTGCATGCGAAGCGATTGACGCAAGCAGCGTCAGTTGTTTACAGTACAACTGCCTCAGGTTATTTACATCGGGGTCACAGACACGCCGAAGGAGACTGGGGTTCAACCGATATAATTATCTAACCTGCAACTAGCGAGGAGCTTAGTACCTGACAGACGGCGATTGGCGCCCGCGTTGTGCGGCAATGACCTCCTTTGACATTACTAGGTCGTTTATGCAACGAAATTGGCAAATCCCGGTTTAAGTGGGTGACTCCGGCACTGATGCTGAATGTAGAGATGGTTGAGTAAGGCCATCGTGTGATTGCATTAATGTGAACAAAAATTGAGTAGATTTTTGATTTTAAACCTCATCTGGCTCAGTATTTTCAGTTTTGCTTTATGTCGTTTTGTATTATATCAATTTTTTATCATCGTGCGTGAAAATTCGGGCTTTATCTTGCCTACAGGTGTGTGATAGTGGAAGTCTATCAGCGTCACAATTCCGGGGGTCAACGATCTTGACTTCACGTGGTCACTTATGTAACCTGTCCCCGCGGCCTGGATGAAATGAAAGTAAATCCCCACTACTAGGTCAAATGTGTTCAACCTAATTTAGACTTTGTTACGCTGAATAAAGAATTTATTTGTGGTATAATATGTTAAGATACAGTGAAAGTGAAGATCGGAGCGCATCAGATCTGTGAGAGAGAGCAATTGCAGTCCGCCATTTTTAAATGCATTCTGGTTTTATCTGCACTGTAACAGCTCGTGTCGGCCATGAACAACTCGCACGCAAGTATTCATGTCTCTTGATTTCAATCTGAAATCGCCTTGACTTTCTTGAATACATAGTTGTCCTGAAGCAATCCGTCACTCCATATCCGACTACATACCGCATTGATTAGAGGATTTTATGGGTCTGTCATTGAATAATATGGTAGCGCTTAACAAGGCCCATTGTTTGGACTAGAGCCTGTTAATTGGACGTATAAATTACTTTCATTTAACTCATGTTCAACATGCAGTAGACCGTTGCTGCAGGGTATGATAAGATCATCCATATAACTACACAAACGTTGATGGTTGTCAGGCAAATTGTCCCCGCTGTACATTAGTGTCATTAGTGTACATTCAATTGTGGCACCAAGAACTGAAAAATGTTCTTGTGTAGAATTTATAGAAAGAGCAAAATGTATTCATTTGCCTATTTAGTTTTAAACGGCTACAAAACTACAGCACGAAGATGGATGGTTTGCAGCGCATCTATTTATATTTGGTCCGGCCATAAACTGCTTCAGTCTGGAACCGGTCCGCCCGGCTCCGAGGAATGCTTCTTGCTCTCGCTAACTACGCCGGCTATCACTGCCCGAGAACGATTGCAAATGTGCTAACAATGTATTTTGTTTCAGTAGCACTCGTAATAAAACGCGGCTGCTACGGAATTCCGGTGCTCGTTAAATCTGCAGCGTTGTTGTTGAACACTAATAGGATTAATGTTTGACACAAATGGTTCAGCTCGACACTCCGAGTTGTTGATAATTTGCCTAACAATTTTATGATGACGGCATACGTTTCGTGTAAAATAAATCGGGCTCAAACCAAGGTTCGATTTCACGTTGACGGTTTTCGTAGTAAATATAAGCTCTATCTACCCAATATGTATCGGCATATTCATTGCAGAGGGAATTAACGCCTTCTGTTATTTACATGTATCTATTGTTTGATGCGTAATTGATTTCCGTGTTTCCCACACAGCAAGGAGCGTAGGTGCCTTGCTTACTGATATATCCGATTCATTACAGCAGAAAACGTCAGTATTTTTCCTTCTGTCGTCATTGATAATGAGTCATTCTTTATGCAAGTACTTACGACACCTTCTAGTAATTTTATTATGTCCCATTCTAATTTTAATTTACACGTTGTCGTGGTGTTCATATAAGTTGTTTTAAACAAACGAATTGACGAGACTCGATCACTCGATGTGGATCATAGCATTGCAGGCAGATCAACTTATTCAAATACCACTGCAGTTTTGAATAAAAGTTATCTGGAATGAAAATAATTGTTTAAACTTCAAAAGTTGGATGACGTTCACGTTCATAATAATTTTAAAATTTCATTGTAGCTTTTTACTCGGCCTCATCAATATAATTGCGTAGGCATCTGAAAGGTGATTAACGAAGCCTTTGCAAGCTGTTTGCTTTGAGCGCTAACGGCAGTGAATGGATGTTAGGGGCGCGGGAAGAGGAGGAAACTTTCCTATATCTACTGCTGCGTCATTGCAGGCCCATCCATCAAGCAGACAGCACCGATTATTATTATTCCGCTACTAACGTGTACTTAGCCGTGGTATGCCTTTCACCGAATTTCATGTGGGGTAAGAAAGGGTTTGGAAAAGCCCATAACTCATCGCTGGAATATTACATATCGTATTTTTTATTCTTCAACACATTTTGGTCGAAATACAGATGTTATTTTATGATGATTCGTTTTGTAATGGATTTTTCCGACTACTTGAGTTCGTTAACGTTATTGAGTAACGAGACATCGGCGCGGAGGGCGGCTGACCTTCCGCCGAGCGTGGGTCGGGTCGAGCCCATGACACAGTTGTCACAGTTCACGAGATGTGCTCAACATTAATTTCTAAAACGCCATTTTGCCAAAAAACATGTCATTTCACTTTGCATGAATTTCCATTGCGCAAATCCTTGATTTTTTTCGTCCATCTTGTGTCAGTACGTTTATTCTTTGTAAGTTCATATTCCGAGAATTTACCATGAAGTTACAATCTTTAATCGCTTAGTTATAGTGAGATATAGGTACTATTGGATTGGAATAAATACAATCACCGACACAAGCGATGTTTGAAACAAAATTGCTTCATGTATTTAAGAACGTATTGAATAAAATCATGCAGATACATTATTCAACCTACTTTTTAATGCCCCATGGTTACTCATTTCAGTCGCTCGTTTGTATCAGCATGCCTTAATGTTTGTTATTAAACATTATTATAACTGTACAACGTTTGCTAGTGACTGTACAACGTAGTTTCGGTATAAGAGATAAGATCTTTTGTTTTTTCTATCTTGGCTTCAGATGCCGTTTCAAAGTTTTTGCTCGTTACCGTGGTCTGGTCACGCGGCGCAAGAGGCCCTGCTGGTACAACCACATCACTGTATTCATTATTATTATGTATTCTAGCGTTATTACATTGATTGCAAAACATCTTGGTTGGTTGATTGTACCTATCTGCATATATGCTACATCTTTTTCTTGCATGATTTTAAAAGTATGTTGCAATAAAACCGAAAATAAGCACCTCCGTTCGAATCCGATCATAAAGTGACTCAAACAAGAAAATACTTTTTAATTAAGGATGCGAGTGTTTATTTTATACTCTCGTCCTGCCTTTGCGATGTGCATGAAACTGGCACGCAATATTGCGAGGTGTCAAAATGAATTTCTTTTCAATTCGCTGGTCCTTGGTTTATAATATGAAAACTTGTCTGAGCGGTCGTTAATCTTGAGTCTTGAATTGTATTTGATGTTTTATTTATTAAGATTGAATGTGCGGGACGTCTGTCGCCCTCACGTGAATTATCAAGTTTGACGGCTTGAAGTTGACGTCACGGTGAAGAGGTCCAACATTTAACTGCCTTTTATTCAGCATTAGTTATTAAAAAAACAGACATCTGGAGTGTGCATAAGAATTAATTTGATGGTAAACATGTATTTCTAGCCATACCGAAATGTGTGCGAGGGGAATGTAGGTAGGAACGAAGAGAATCATAATCATTTATTCAGTTTAGGCCCTAATAAAGCACTTATAGAGGTCTAAATTACCACCAGAATATAACTGCTACAGTCAGAATGGAGGAACAATTCTTGCAACAGAGTAATACTTGGTCCAATCACAGCAAGTGTTTGGCCTCAAAATCGTTGAAAACAAAGGCGTTCTTTGTCGGCCGATAAGCATTTCGTCGCCGGCTTATCTCCTCTGATACTCGGTCACCGACCCCAAATGTCCCGGACGCATATTCAAATTATGATCTTTGTATCTCATAATGTTTTTTCTATACACTTCTATTGATTGATATTTTTGTTTTATCATTGTATTGAAATGATTAAAAGTTTAATATGTCTTAAACAAAATTATGTTCAGTTCTATGTACCTACTACTGCTTCAGGTCTGAGGCCCTTACGTCTAGTGTGAAGGTCTACCTAGATCTATATTGAAATCATATTTCTTCGTGGTCACTTATAAGACCATGGCGTTTTTACTAAATGTGCCAGTTACTCCATCGTTACTACACTGCCCCAATATTCTGCTATTTCGGCCTCGTTTCGTCGGTGACTGAGAGACTCGACCTACTTTTGCTTTAGTTAGTTACCTACTCACTTTATTTTCCTCGTTTACGTCTAACATTCTCGGAATTTAATGTTAATGACCTAAATACATAAATATACTTCCCTATAAAAATGTGACCGAGTCAATTCTAACGTAATCTTGTTTGTGTAATACAATACTTGTCAGAATTACGTTAAACTAATAAGCGTATGTTGTGTTTGATCGACCCAATGTCTTAATTTAGTTCTAAGTGCCTTATCAGCTACAAGAACAAAGAGTCGTTGACCTAGTTGGTGAGGCGGTCATATTAATTAAGCCCTTGGTAGGCGATACTAATGCCACGTCACAAATCACGCCTTGACCCAGTTTGCTTGCAAAATTTCCATAAAATGAGGCTAACATAACATCAGTCAGTGTGTTTCTGCAAAGTCAAGTATTTAATAGGTATATGTCTATTTTAATGTGGGATGGCACAATGTTGATAATACCAGAGTCAATGGCTCCGGTCTGCAGGCACGAGGTCAAGCTATGCGCTTGAGCAGGGCAAGGTGGCAAGGGCAGCCAGCGATAACGTAACGATACGCTACAGAATAGCTACGCGCTACTGCGCTGCAAATTGCAATCTGCAATCAGTATCGGCGTTAGGGAGGGGGCGGGGGCGTGGTGGGTTTGACGGCCCAGGGCTTCAAATAAGGGGGCCATACGAAAATATAAAAAATAAATTAAGATGAGCACCAAAACTTTCTATCCCCTATCGTTGGCTCCGGGTAACGCTAAAGAAAAGATTTAATTCTTAATATAAGTTCACATTGGTTCAGCAAAAATTTAAACTCGACATTGATTTCCGTAAGTGGGCGCCACAATATTCTTGCCCGGGGCGTCAGTAGCCCTAACGCGGATACTGCCTGTAAGCAATCCTATCCTATCGCACGCACCACGGACTCGACACAATTGCTCCACAATTAAACGTCTCTGATTGTTGATCAGATTAATAACTGTTTGTATAACTTTCAACTCATTACTACGAGGAATCCAACCGATATTTATTCTAATTATATCTTCCTCCCTTTTCTATTTACCCATTCCCATGTTTACTCAGAAAGGCGCGTCGGACGAAGCGTGGGTGCCAGTCCAACTAAATTGGGGGACAGAGAGAGACAAAAAACCTAGTTTTATCTATAAAGTATAACACGAGGAAGTGAGACGGCTAGACGTAAAAGCAACAGTGTCAATAAACGGAACAATCTGATGGGGACTTGTGGTATATCCATTACGTTCGCCTATCTATACCTTGCCTCACAGTTTACACTGTACGTATTTATACGTACGTGATAATGGATAACACTTTCTAATTTTACGGGACGAAATTAAACAAGAATGTTTTCTTTTCTTTAACATAAAATTATTGCTTTATTAAATATAGTCGAATGCAGTGATCATATTTGTCTGACTAACCGTAAGCTCTTAACGCTCCATAGGTGCATAACTTACCATTTTAGCTATTCAGTAGTGGAGAGGACTGATTCATTCATAGAGTTTGATCATTCATAGGGTAAATTTGTTATTGATTTGAAAGAAAAGGAATCGGTTTCGGTATGCGAGGTGCCTATCCTACAATGTATTTTGGCCTCCCTGCAGTCGCCGGATGCATGTGCGCACTCCGGACGAGCTCCAACGGATACGGATGTAAACACTTCCATATGTGTCCGCCATCGCTGAACGAGGGTTATACTATCGATCTGTTACTGAAATCTGAACATGAAATTGTATACGAGAATTTATTACATCATCGCCCTGGCTCTATCGCAAACGGCACTAGCTAGATCTAACCCGATGTAGATGGTTACCCGATTTTGATACAAAGCGACTCAATAATTTATTTATTTATAAAAAATATTCTTAATTAATTTCAGAAATATTATTGTGTTCATTTATAATCTACATAAACTTCAGTTACTGTGACTATAACCCACATTACGTTGTTACAACAAATTATTATGCAATGCTCCGTTCTAGTGACATTAACTACTATTTAATACCTCTGTGCTCTGTTGTTGTAAGTTTTTTCTTTATTTACGCACGTTTCTATAGTAGCGTGTGACGCGAAAATGGCGATTTCCACCGCGTTGCGATTTCTATTTCAATCCGATTTTCCCGGCGCGCGGAGAAACCGATCGCTCTAGTTGCGCCGCCTCCGGCCCACATCTCTTGCTAGAAAGTATCTTAGAAAGTAACATCGTGAGGCTGCCTCCGCCCAGCCGATGCATCGATCACGTGTACAACACTTTTTCTAGATTTTCTGCGTCGTTTTTACACGTCTCGCCTGCCAAGCATCAGTGATTAGGCCATCCTAATAACGCAATCTCAATGTCTACTAACAGCTGCTGTGATCTGCTGCGAATATTTTCCTATATCAGACCTACGTATTGTTATAAAATGTTTTATTAATTTTCCGGTCATTTATTACTAATTTTGTGATTTTGAATTCGGTACTTAATCGGTTTATTACATCTAGAAGCGGTAGGCAGAGGTTCTATAACAACCAGTACATAATTATATACTAGTTCTTGGTTTATGCCGCATTATTGCCCTTTGCTCATGACACGCGCCATTCAGTGGAGTAGGCTTTCCCCACAGCCGAATTTCAATTACGTGTGCCATGTAGGCTTGTGCAATACCAACTTTTGGGCAACTTTCACTAGTCGCTTACGCGGCTCGCCTGCGAAATGCGTTGGATTGCGTTGTGTGTTCTGAGGTCAGTGAAAGTTTGCGTATTGTTTGATCAACGATTGTTCTCTATTCGTTTTGTCTTCTCGAGAAACTTTAAAATATTCGCCAGTAGTTAACTTAAGTCTTTAGTCAAACTATGACTCACAGGCAACCAAAAAAGGGACTTCAAATAAGTATACTTATTTCCACCTATGTATTCCAGTACGTATGAAGCTACATTGGTATTTCAGAAATCTTTTAATAAGAAATGTTGGAGCAAAAACGGTGGCGTGAGAGGAAAAACGAGTTATTATTAGTTACTTTACTTGTATAGAATCGCGAGCTTGCTTCGAGTTCTGATGCTATCATAAATAATGGTGGCTGTGCGGTGAGCGTGGCGGAGGGGCGGGGTGCGGCGGCGGCGGGGAACGCAAGAGTCAAGGCCGCACGCTGCCCCCGGTCGACGCTCGCGCTCCACTTGTCGCTCTCGCAGAGCCTCTCGCTCGTGCGCCCGACCACACCCGAGCGTCGCCCGAGCCACTACGAACTAGACCTTCCGATGCGCGAGCGCAACACTGAACAGCTGAGATGTAATAACATAACACACTGACTCGGTCATCCGTGCATTCAACTTTTGATTAGCTCTCTTTTTCACGGGCACTGATTTGACAGTGCCACTAATTATATAAATACAAACACTAGGCTGTGAGACTCGGTCATCCGTGCATTCAACTTTTGATTAGCTCTCTTTTTCACGGGCACTGATTTGACAGTGCCACTAATTATATAAATACAAAAACTAGGCTGTGAAAATTTTATGGAAAATAAAATTAGATATTTCTTTAACATAAAGGTGTGTTAAAATAATAAAGTCTCAAGAGTACTAAAACTTAACAACAATTCCTAGGACTTACTTAACACAAACATTAAAATGCGATTTTCCAGTTTCGAAGTTTAATCACCTGCAATCTTGCTTGACCTTACGCTTAATTAATTACGTGCAAAAGAAGTAGGTAGTTATTTTTTTATTTTCTCATCATTAAATACTTTTCTGATGAAATACCAAATGAATATTGAATTGATAATAGGAACGCACTCAAGATGAATTCAATGAGCGCAATTGCATAGAACGAACGATAAAAATAGTCGCTGAGCGTCTGATCGTGCGCAGGTCAGTGCAATGGGAATATACCTAACATAATATATAGCTGCTCTTTATATTAAACAGTAGGTGGGGCTTATTAAGATGTAAATAGCTCAGCGATAAAATTCCGTATGTACTTGACCTCTTTATGCAGAGCAGACGGTTGTAAAGGCTGGCTGTATTATCGTTAAAGAAAATGATAGAACATTTTGGATAATCTATCTAAGATGTCTGCTTGACCATTGCGCAGAACTGGTCCTGAGTATGTTATTGAAAATTTTCTTCCAATTGTGCCTAAATTGGAAGACAATTATGACCCAATTCTGTCAGATTTTAAATGAAAAGTTTTGTAGTCTGCTTGATCTGTTAATTCCATGGGTCATATGTATTGGATTTTTTAAGTGGGTAATTGAACTAGTTTTGGGCAGCGGCCTTACTGCCTTCACTGGTTTTATCGGTCAGTTGCGTAACGCAGGAGGTAGAGCCCTATATCGGCCAGCGACCCGCTAGACGGCTACTAATGCGTGTGACTAGCTTAATGACTAGAGTTTACTATTGTGGCCAGTGCTTGAGCCTGTCTTTCTACCTTACAAAACGCAAAATACGCAGGAGACTCGAATCTTGCGTAGCCGACACATATCAAATACCATGCTTCTGCCTACTGTGTATGTAACAGAGTTATTCTGTTACACGTCAATGTTACGATGTTATCCTTAAGGTTAATGTAGGTAGTATAGGTATTTTGTTATTATTAACTAACTAGGCAACAGTGTGGAGCGAGGATGCTTTATTTGGGACGTGTAGATGGCACTTCCATAATGGAAAAGCCACAAGTGCCATGAGCTGACAAAGACGAAAACTATTATTAATAATTCCTGCTGTTTCTATTATGGAGTTCCGACTGCGTGATTGACAATTGCCGATTACATTTCCATCGCGCATCGCACACCCTACTCCCGCATTCGCTTCGAATACCAAACCCGCTGGAGAGCTCATCAGTATGCGGACGTCGCTCTAGGCACCTTTGTTTGGGCAGGAAATGTCCACGCTACCGCCGAAAATTACTTGCGAGTATTTCGTTACGAAAACATCTCTTCGTCGAAGTAACATCGTCCGGACTTCGGACCGAATGGAAATAAAACGAAGAAATGAAATTCTCCATCGTGGAATGTATGCAAATTTTATATCGTCTCGTCTGATTTTAGCGTTTTGACCGGAATCGATTTTCTTTTTATTAGGTAGAGTTGCATTTAGTCGCATACAATACGAAGGAATACACAATCAAGTAATAACATTGTTTTTGTATTTTGTTACAGGGCGCGAAGAACTGTCTCCAGCCTCAAGCATCAATGGATGCAGCACAGATAGTGATGCGAGGCGGCAGAAGAAAGGCCCGGCCCCGCGCCAGCAGGAGGAGCTCTGCCTCGTCTGCGGCGACAGAGCCTCAGGTTACCACTACAACGCGCTCACGTGTGAAGGATGCAAAGGTATGCCATCAACGTGCTTCAATCTTGCAATGCGTGACCACCTCATGCAAATTTAGTCCAATAAATTTGTTGTGCCTAATCGAAACTTACGACGACATTATAATTAATTGAACTGAGACGCGACAGGCGACACGACGTCGCCGTACTTGCATGTTTGGTTAGCTCGTCAGATCACTCACAAGTGCAATATTGCATTAATGCAAGCGTATTGTATTTTTAGCTGAATAAGGCCACGTTTCATGTATTACTAACCTAGATAATGTTATGTGGCCCTTGATCGTCGCCCACTAACGCGCCAATTCAGCGTTGAATTGGCGCATTGTGCGAGGCTTTTATGAGGTGCGCGTGCACATAGTGGTCTTGTTGTCGCGACGGGACGTCACAATAGCTGTCTGCAGGGCGTCTACTTGGTTCGTCGCTATCGGGCATCTCCGCCAACCTTCACAGCATAAATATGTCTATTAAAGTCGAAACACTGAATCAGTTCACAGCGATGGCTATAATCTTCGTACATTATGCCGCTGGTACCTTGTCCATTCCAATTACGTCCAATTCAAGCCATTTACACGCCATCTATCTTGTTTGTTTTGTAATAAAAAATGGACTTTTGTACCTTACATAGCAAGCTACGCTGTCAATGACCCCCGCCTTTCAGGCAACCTTTACGTACATTCATACATGACTAAATTATCTTATCGTTAAAAAACCAGTTTCGCGATAGCTATTTCGTCACGTTGTTATCCTTGATTTCATGGAGATAAAATGGATTGCTTGCGGATGACTTGCGAACTAAAATTGTATCTTATATGATTTCAGGATTCTTTAGACGGAGCGTGACCAAAAATGCAGTATACATTTGCAAATTCGGCCACGCGTGTGAAATGGATATGTACATGAGGAGAAAATGCCAAGAATGTAGGTTGAAAAAATGTCTCGCCGTGGGCATGAGGCCCGAGTGCGTGGTACCAGAAAACCAGTGTGCGATAAAAAGAAAAGAGAAGAAAGCACAGAGAGAGAAAGACAAACTACCCGTCAGTACGACGACAGTAGACGACCACATGCCCCCCATCATGCAGTGTGACCCCCCGCCCCCCGACGCGGCTAGGATTGTAAGTTCCACGATTTTTACCCTTCATAACTGTTTACATACTGCTACTCCATTATTCATCGTCACAATTTATCATCAATTGAATGGCTTTGTACAATACATTATTCATATTTTGTTTTAATACATTAATCTTTATTTTCATAAGATCACAGAACTAATACATTATTTCAAAATCACCTTTTTTAACCCGAGACTACGCGTAGAGCTCGGACAGTAAAACTTTTGTATGTATGTATATCCTTTAATTGTTCCGGAATAAGGGAAAGTTATGTTTGATTCCAAGACATTTATTTACTTGTGTACCAATTTTCAATAAAACAAGCAAACAGGCATCCAAAACTACTCATTTATCAGAATATTAGTAATAATAAACTGCGTCTATTATGTTTCTAGTAATCAAAATCACTAAGTATATATGTTAGCAATTTGAATACCTATCATCTACCGTGTGTATCATATGTTTCACACAGCTTAGCTATTCATGTTGTTATAATTTATACTCGATGCGAGAGATAGTAATCGCACGGTTTCCTACGTGAAGCTGGAATGTTTGCAGCACGAGGTCGTCCCAAGATTCCTCACGGACAAGCTTATGGAACAAAATAGGCTGAAGAACATCCCTCCCCTCACAGCAAACCAGAAGTCCCTAATCGCGAGGCTCGTGTGGTACCAAGAAGGGTACGAACAGCCTGCAGAAGAGGACATCAAAAGGGTTACAAATGTAAGTTGAAATTGTTTAAAATTAAAACTTAAATTTCAGAATACCCCAACACCTAAACATCTAAAATCGATTACGTCACGTTATGAAAAAAACTAAATCAAAATCGATTATTTGTTTATGAACTAAGATGCCACAGACAGACGTTTAACTTAAAAGAACCCACTTATTGCGTCGGGAGTTAAAAAAAAAGTAGCTTGCTGAGTTTCTTTCCGGTTCTTCTCAGAAGGTTTTTTTTATCAGAGTTCTTGTCATTTAAAATATGCCTTATCAGGGCTTTAATAAGTTAAACTTAGTTAATTTTTTATTTAGTATGTAATTTTTTGAAAATAATGCTAAAATACCAATTAACGAAGTTTTCAAACTGTCATGGTTTAGATCAGAAAGAATCTATTTTAATGTTAACATGTAAACAAAAAAAAATCAAGAGATCACAATTCGCCTTACCTCTTTAAATTTTCATATATCCTTCATTTTTATTTCCAGACATGGCAATCAGACGAGGATGACGAAGACACTGATTTACCATTCCGTCAGATCACAGAGATGACGATTCTAACAGTGCAGCTTATAGTCGAATTCGCGAAAGGCTTGCCTGGCTTTGCCAAGATCTCACAGTCGGACCAAATTACCCTATTAAAGGTGAGATTTAAATACATAAACTAGCTTATACTATGTAGCTTCTTTGTCTGCGAATAATTGACGTGTTTCCGCGGGATGATAAGTATGTCCTATGTCCTCTGCGTTTCAAGAAACCTAAGTACCTTTTATTGTTCGGATGTAACGTGTGAAAAGTACATAGAATAGAGGTGCATTAAAATTTAATTAATTTTCTATTATTTTAGCTCAGAGTTGATATAATAATAATATATTGCATACAAATCAATATTATTATAGTGATGATGACGGACGGAGGATGAAGGATTTAAATAAAAAAAACATGATATATTTGCGCCAATTTTGTATTATTTGACGTTCAATAACCAGCACAGATGCTGGTTATTTAAGAATCAAATAAAATTAAGATGTACTGTCTTTGGTCTTTGTTATGTGTGCTAAAGAACTTTGATGTTGTATGAAATCAAAATCATTAAACTAAACTCATTTGATAGGACTAAAAGTCTTGTTATACCTTTCTCATGTGCGGGGTTAAGTAAGGATGGCAATATTTTTAGTATTGTCAAATTATTTTGTTTAGTGATTTTGTACGAAAGTATCGACTCCAATGTACCTATATGCAGATGCACCTCCCCGTGAGAAAAGTGGCATCAATGGCTCTAATGAGACGTTTTTCTCTGTGCAGGCATCATCAAGTGAAGTGATGATGTTGAGAGTGGCTAGGAGGTACGACGCGGCGACCGACAGCGTTCTTTTCGCCAACAACCAGGCGTACACTCGCGACAACTACCGCAAGGCTGGCATGGCGTACGTAATCGAGGACCTGCTGCACTTTTGTCGCTGCATGTACAACCTCAGTTTGGACAACGTGCAATACGCCCTACTCACGGCCATCGTCATATTTTCAGGTACGAACTAAGCTATCGACTTTTCGCATTATCCTGTAACCGATTACTGCAATATTTACAATAAATATAGGCATTTCTGTTTATGTGGCCAAGAGATAATTGTATTATTGAGCGTATAAAGATATTATCTTGCAAATAAATACACTAATCGAATAAACGAATATGTTTCTAATGTCTAAATAAGTTTGTAATGATTACAACCATATTTTCATTGGTGGAAAGCTGATGGTACAAGGCTTAACTTAGGCTACTTTTATTTTAGAAAAATAATTACGGCGTGTAAAAAATTCCAAATCAATGAAACTCCACGCGTACTGTCTTGTAAACTTTCATATTACAATCAGACTCTTCAATTTAAGTTTTTTTTATGGACGAAGTTTGCCTGCGCGTACGGCCCGCCTGATGACAAGCGGTTACGGTAGCTTTCTATAGGCACTGTTTTCTTATTATACTCAGAAATTGGCCAAACATACATGGCAAGCATACAACAGTCAACGTATGTTGACTAAAGTCGCTTACAAGGGATGACTGTAGCGTATATACACTAGCAGTGGTATGGGTGTCCCTAAGAAGTGGGTGGTGGTGGTTGCAGTAGCATAGCAGTTGTAGCCGTGGTAGCCGTGGTAGGGGTGTCACTAACGCGTTCTGTGTTTGCAGACCGGCCGGGGCTGGAGCAGCCGCTGCTGGTGGAGGAGATCCAGCGCTACTACCTGAACACGCTGCGGGTGTACATGGTGAACCAGCACTCGGCCGGGCCGCGCTGGGCCGCGGTGTACGGCCGCGCACTCGGCGTCCTCTCCGAGCTGCGGACACTCGGCACGCAGAACTCCAACATGTGCATCTCGCTCAAGCTCAAGAACCGCAAGCTGCCGCCGTTCCTGGAGGAGATCTGGGACGTGACGGACATGTCCTCGCCCGCCGCCGCGCTCGCCGCGCCCGCCGCGCCCCTCTAGCGCCCGCCCGCGCCCAGGAGAGACCGCTCGGAGACTGGCTAGCTTTAGTGAGTGCACGGACACCAACACACCGTCGGACGTGATCAACGTTATTATGTAAGGACTGTGCAAATTTACCACTTAGGACGTCATTTCGCACGTATTCGGTGACCGACGACGATTATGTGCGAGAGATTAGTGAATATATGTGTTGTTGAATGTTTGGAGAGTATATATAGTGTTGATCGTTTGAAGGAGCGCGGCCCGGTGGCGGCCGAAACGACCCCGTCTCGTTTCGGCCGACGCTCGCCGCGGTTCTCAGTTTATTTCGTTTCCGACTGGATACTGAGTTGGTCACTCGGATACGGCTGTATGATTACACTTTGTCGATAAGTACACCTCCTAAACTACACATACGTACGTACATACATTATGAGAGTTATAGAAAAAAAAGTAATATATGAAGAGTTTCTATTGGGTATAAAGATGATAGTTTTATTTATCAAAATTAACGGCGTGTTGTGCGACCCTTCAGCTGTAAGTGACATTATGGTCGTCGCGTCGCGTGCGCAGCCGGCGTCTGGTCTGGCGGACGTTGTCTGCGACCAATGACGACAAAGTTGGTTTATACATAGTTTATGTAAGTCGTGTTATCGTGTCCTGTCGTATTTAGTTCCGATAATGCTCCAGCGTCCTGTACCCGCGTCCCTCGAGTAAACAACTAATTATTAATTTATTTTGCTGTGATTACATTTATAACATGTTGAATTATCTACCATAGGCTGAGATAAGTGTATCTTATTGCAATATGTCTACTGTCGCCAGTAGTTTTCACTGTTTAAGTAGGTATTTACCGACTTGAAGTTATCACACCGTGTTGTAGCGTCAAGTTAAGTCACTAGAGAAATATAATCATTCTGAATACTGTGCCGTTTACAGTTCCGTGTTATCGAATATTGTCTTCTGCGTAAAAGTTAAGAAGAAACTTATGTTTAAAGGCTGAATACTTGTTTCAATCTGTGCAGTTATTGTCTGTAACCATTATGTAGAAATATTGAATTAATACTTAATAAACTGACGTCTCAAGCTAAATAGTAGTCGAATAGTGACAGGTTTGGTGCGTAATCTGTAGCCTTAGCAAGAACATCTTTCGACTACCTTTCGTATCGCTTTCGAATATTTTTGTATGGAAAAATGAACAGCGCTGCGCCGGCGAAAAGTAGAACTAATAAATGTCTAGTGAAAAGGCCATCATCCATTTTGGTCCAAATCTGAAAGTGCCGGCCATCGTAATATTTTTGTATATTTTGTTAGAGCTGGCTGGTCTGAACTTTTATTACTATGGCACCAAAGTTGTAGGACCATTGCCGTTCATTGTATTTGAGTTCGAAATTCTGAATATTCATAATTTTTTGTTGAAAATAGGAATTCAAAATAACCAAAACAAATGCAATGTCCAGTTTTGGTCATAGTAAAAAATGATCAGACGGACAAGCTTTAACAGAATATACAAAAAAGTATTGGCCGGCACTTTCAAAGGACCAAATCTCTATGAAACATGGATGATGGAGTTATATTTTCGGATACGTATCGAGAGATGTTCTTGATAAGGCTAACTGGTGTCTGTACACGTATCGAGAGATGTTCTTGATAAGGCTAACTGGTGTCTGTACACGTAAATTGTTGACTAATTAATTGATGATATTGCGTGCATGTCTTAGGCAGCTGTTATGTAGGTGTGGGATTAGAAGGTAGCGTAAAGCTCCCAAACTATATAAATGTATGTAAATGTTACAAAATAAGTATTTATTTTTATTATTATTTAGATTCAACATTCCTTTAATTCTAATTATACGAAAAAGTACAAAAAGGCAGCTAGATTATTCTCGTATATTATGACATTAAAAATAGAAATGTAAAAGAAATATATTTGGCCGAGCTTACTCTAAGGGAACAAACAATATTGGTGTAAGGGACACCGAAGTTAAAATTTGATAGTCTACATGCACGCAATGTTACACCGAGTGACACCAAACTTGTCTCTGATTAGTATGTTACACTAAAATTCGTTATTAATATTGTAATATTGTACTAATCTCAATACAATGAAATTCTTACTGCCCATAAAAGTTACGAAACTACGATATGCCTTATTTCACGTTACCTGTTGTACCTTCAATGTTGTTGATGGGAAACCATAGTTTATAGAAACAATGAATTATCGATCTCAATTACCAGTGAACCTTGTGTAACTTCGGATTTTGATGTCGGAATAAGAAATTTGGTTTAGATAAGAGCAACACTTGTACTGGGAACACATGTATATGTCGTCAATTCTTAATTTACAAATCTCTGGGCATTATACATTTTATTACCTATATGATTTTCATTAAAGTATTGTTGATGTGTCAAATTGACATTCGCTTACGTCACAGAAAGAAACAGCAATAAGTCAAAGGATAGTAGGCATTCAACTTCAAAAGACAAGTGTCGCTTCTACATTTCATTTATTGTTCTTCAGTAGTCCACATCGGTCGTGTTGTCTCGAAGCATGTGCATCTCATCTGAGGTTACTACGTACATAGCATTACTAGTAGCATCGTGTCTACGTTATCACCAACACATGTAATTAGTGCATTAACAACTAATATAAATAAAATAAGTATCTGTTTGGTGCGTGTTGAATGTGTCTTTACATGCCCTGACCGCTGTTAAACTAGAGGTCGGCGTTTACATGTGTGTTGTAAATTTATATAATACGTGCAAATTGAAAATGCATTTCTTAACATACTTACGTATAAAATTCAGCGTGAGACGATCGCGATTGCACCGCGGGCCGCGCTAGTCCGCCTCGGAGTAATCTAACGACTTGTATAATTTTAATTGTAGCATGAGCTATTCTAAAGCGAAGCACAAACCATTACTGTAGTGGCTTAGGTATCTGGTGAATAGTCGCGTATTATTAAAGAATACACTGCCATTAAAACGTATGTACATGGTGCATTGTATGAGTGAGTTCATAGCGGGTTTTTCTATTGACATTCAATCGTAGGTGATAGGGTATGTGAAATTTCGCGATAATGTTGCGCTACGACACGTTGCCTTAAAACTAAGATGCGCGCGCCCAGTGTGGGTCCGCTCGCCGCCCGCATCCAAGTTTGTGACAATTATAACTGCCATACGATAAGTAATCGTTGTTACGTCATTCGTCGTCGAGTTTCGCTTCATAGGTTTCGGCTCCCGTCGGTGCATGGCCGGTCGTATTTGATACCATATTAATCAATTTCGAAATTGTAATAGATTTACTAAGTATGTAATAATCTCACACGAGAAAGTTTAAAGTAATGCGATACCGTAATAATCAATTTGTGTATTAGGTATATTGGGACGTTAGTAGGGTAGGATAGGTGAGTCGCGGGGTGAGCGACTCGGGATGGTGGGGCTCGACAAGACTGGCGGGTAGGGAAGCTAGTGGGCCGCTGTTGCACCCTGTTCCCTTCTGCATGCCTTTAGCAACTAAACTTTTGATTTGTGTACGGGACTGTGCTGTAGTGACCAAATGGCTCGTCCAGTTATTAGCAGTGGACTCCGCTCGAGGAGCTCCGCTGAGTGTCCATTCACATTGTGTAAATAGATACCTTTTAGATTCTATTGTCATATGTTTGACATATGTACGTTTAATTTTATTCATCTAAGAAAGTACAGATGGCTGTTGTTATTTTTATATTATTTGGGTAGAAGTATATTTTTTGTAAATGACCTCTGTATTTATCTTTTGTAAGCTTTGTAAGCCATAGGGACCTAGGTTAGAGTACGAGCTGCGAACATTGTGATTGGTATTCTCTTGGATATATATGTATTTACTGAGATATTCATGTTCAGCGTATGTTTCTTCGTTTCGACAGATGTTTCTTAATAATTTTTGTTACTTCAGAGTGCAATATGTACAAATATTTACATATAAATGTACAGTCAATTTTAGTTTTAATGTGTCAACGCAATATCTTTCGCTATTCATTCGTTGAATGTACACTGGAAGGCATAATATACTGTATCACAAGTGAGGGCGACGCAACCTCACTTCACTATTGTGTTTGTCTAATACTTAAGTGATTAATTTTATATAGAAGGACTAGGTGATCTTTGTATTTAAATTTGCAAATTTTTGTAGCAGATTAGATTTGTTTACATAAGACGAGTAATGTACATTTTGAATTGATTTAAAGTGATTTAGTTGTTATATAGTAAAGAATGTTCTTATTAGTTGTGTAACTGGCAGCCTAGCGGACTGGCTCGTGTCGCCGATACCAGTGCAGTGCAATCGACCCGAGTCGGTCTCGCTCAGCCACAGTGCCACGACCGGCTAACGGAAGGCTGATTTCAAACTCACGATTAAACACATATTATTAACAAAGGCTCTTAAATGCTATAGATACATAATAAATTGTTTATTCACTTTGACGTTTCGGAAGTTGCTATCTTCACGTTGGTGTTCGCATTCTTGAATAGTGCTATCCGCGAATGCAGCTCGGACGAAACGTCGACGTAAATAAAAAGTAAATGTAGCATTTAAGTGTGTCTGTCTGTTAATAAAGGAAGGCTGATATTACGCGCTAAGGGCCCATTCCGTGTTCATTGAAACACAACCATTTTGTATGTTATTTCTTAAACTATTAGTCTGCAGTAACTATAATTTCTCCTAATACTTTGCCTTAGTGTATCCTCTGTTATTGATTGATTTGACAACAGTGGTGAAGCGAATTAGAAATAGGGAACAGACATGACGATGTTAAAATTTTAGAGAGTCGACTTTTATAAAAGATAATAACTACAAAAACAAACCAAGAAAAGGTGTGTACAAAATGAGGAAATTTGTATGAATCATTGTTATGCGAATAAACTTACACCTCAAGATAAAATTATAAAAATATCCTAGTTTTTTTATTTACCAATGTTCAATGTTCACATGACTATGTGAAATATCCCCAATCCCCACTTCTATTCTTAAATTTAATTTGAATCTGCGTCATAATAACAATATAATAATTACGGTTTCCCAAAGGGGGGACGTTACCGGGGAGGGATACCTACAGGTGTGATATCAGTCAGCATTATTTGGCACCATTGGTGTGACAAACCGACACCTACTTCTAACGAACGAAATTCTACATACGTGACAGGTCCTTTCGCTGATCACATTATCTTTGATTATATACTCACATAATAGAATATGAATGATAATGATGATAGTATTTTATGAATGTGGCAATTATCAAACGTCGACAACCAACCTTTTCCCACTGCCTCCGTAACCGATGTCAACGTTCTAGCAGTGGTTATGTACTCTGTGGTTGTAACGGCTTGTAAGTTCCTTTGATTGCTCGATAGATGTCGTCGGTGGGCTAAAGGCAGCTCTTTTTTAAGAAAGCTACATTCAGTGTTTGATTTAAAGATACAGTTACCATTTTGGGTGAAGTGATTTGTTATTTTAACAAACAAGTCACCTCGGATCTAGATGCCTATAATAATCTGCCACAGTTTTAGATTGTCTCCAGACAGCCATGGCACTAGGTATTTGTATGGAATATAAAGTCGACATTTCTATTATTTTTTGACACACTTGATACTGGCATAGATAATCCGATTAAATTTTATAGCTTGGCAAAAAAGTCTAGAAACGGAATTACATTTTTAGCTACTGGCACCATCACAAAATGATACGAGCTACGGACGAGTTTCTGGAGGCTGAATATCCATCAGGGTTTAATGAGTAAGTACAACACATATTTTTAACAGAGACGAGGGCAAAATCGAAACAAATACATTCTCATTTATTAACATCAAGAAAGTTTGAATAATTCGTGTTCTGTGTAATTTGCTTGGTATTCATTCGGTAACAGAAGCTCTCGACATTTAGGTACGGCAGTTGTATTTATTGTTCTTCTCTTTACTTTGTATTATCTCTGGTAAAGTCCATAATGGTGCCAATTCTGTTGTACAAAATTATTAAACTTATCTAATTTGACAGGTCTAAAAATATTGCCATCCTTATTTAACCCCGCACATGAGAAAGGGATAGCAAGATTTTTAGACTGTCAAATTAGTTAAGTTTAGTAATTTTGTACAACAGAATTGGCACCAATATATCACTTAGCAGGGCTCTATTTCGCTGCCTGGCGATCATCGATAGCATTGGAGAGTTTATTCAAATCGTGTTCACAGACGAAGAAGCATTTTCGTGCGCAGCTGACGTCATTCAGCTGGCCAGTGTAGTACATGGAGCCACACTTCTCACCGTCCCCTCCATTTGGCTCGCCTATTGCCCACCCGTTGAACCCGCTCTCTGTCAGCGTCACGTCTGTGAGTAACGAAAAAAAAAGTATTCAACTACCTAAGTACACGGTAACATATGGATGGTATTGTAATTAGTTTCAGACTTATGAGTTTATTGGTAAAATAGATTTTATCCCTAAGAAAAGACCGGATTTACGTGGGCTTATAACAAGTTATTAATGCTATTTGGACCAATAAACTTGTAGTTATACAGATACAGCCAATTTACAGATTCGCCTGGACAAACACGCAGACATACATAAAAATAAAACATATGTGAGTTTGGTTTCGATCACGTGAAAAAAGCTTTTACGAAATCACAAACATGCACTTCGTATTATTTTGTTTTGACAGATTTGTTGAACGTTGAATAAAATGCATCTAAATTGACGCACATTACACGTAGCTCCGCTTTCAAGCGGCTCAAACGTGGAAAGTATTGACGTATACCTTGGATAGTTCTCCACCCCGTGTTGTACCGATTGTGGAAGCCGACGTGAATCACTCCTCTCAGGTAACTTCCTTCTACCTTGTCTTTGGGAGCCGCTTGAGTGATGCGAACTAAGTGGTTAGCCTCCGCTTGGCTGTCAATCACGGTCAAGTAAGACAACTCAGCTTTGCACGTGGCATAGGCGGCGGACCAATCCATGGGAGTCAGGTGAAATTTATAGCATTTTCCTAAAGCCTCATTGAACACGTAACCTAGAATAAACAGTGACAGAACTTTATTTCTTGTGCAGCCATGTCGAAGTCAAAAGGAGCGGGATTGATGTTTTTATGTTTGCATTTTTTATGTATGTTGGCTACCATTGTTCTGGGAATAGGTTTATAGCAACCCGTTTTCTTTAAAAAGTTTTACAACTACTCTACTTGACTTGTTATCTAAGTTTTTTTCGATTTGTCCCGTCTATCGCTGTGTTTGTCTTATCCATACATACCTTTATAGGGTAAGTCGCATTTTTCATCCCATTCCACGGTATCGATGGACATTTTACAGATGAAGGGGTACCGCTTACGGCACGATTCGCCGACTATGCTCGTGTTTCTATACATCACTGCGCAGTTGTGTGTCCCCTTTGGTGCACCGGGGATGTTGCCAAATTCAGCAGGGAGAATGTTATCTAAAAGAAAAAAAATAAGGTACGTTTATCTTATCTGTGAATAAGAGAAAATACCCTCGCTTGGAAAGTTTAAGTCCTTAGTCCGACCCCAAAGTTATGAGTTTTAATGCTTAAAATGGTGTAGTTATTTTTGATTTAGTTTTGGAATCTTTCATCGTATTTATTTCACATGTCAGATACACTAATACGCATTCTGTCTGGGCATCTATAGAAGACTAATAATTTTAACTGTTCATAAAACTCAAGCTCGATTTGGCTTAAGCTAAGTCACTAATTAACGCAAATTATTTATCATACGCTCTCTTTGAAAGATCATTAACAATATGGGTAAGACGTCTCGCATTCAATACTTATTACGATGTTGCTCTCACCATCAACAGTTCCATATTTCCCACTGGCCATTGTAGAGGCTCCGATGTAGATCATGCTGAAAAGGTGGACATTGGCCAAATATCTCATGATGTTGGTCGCCTCTGCTCTGTCCCGCGGGTAAAACAAGGCGGCCCCCTCCTGCTCGCAGATATGTTTGGCTGCCTCCCAAGTCCGCTGAATGGTGTTGACTTTGTAATAACTTCTATAGTCGTCGACATATTGGTAATCCTTACGGAAGTATTTGTTCTCGCCTTGACCATCTTCAAAAAGAGTTTTGACATGAATAAACAAAGTAGGTACTTAGTATCTGCCAGTATTCTAAATTGCGCTCATTTCCTTAGATACATTAAATATTAAATCGCAAATATGTATAATGATGTACGGTACTTACACATTCAAGTATTTTTTAAACGTTTGTTTTAATACTGTATTTGTAAATATTATATTTTTTATACCAAACATGTTCTGAATTAAATATGTTATTTTTGTAGTAGGTACCATTTTTTCATGCAATGCTGGCACTAGGTATAGACATACCAAGTAGCACTGAGTTATATTCTATCTATACACATAAATAAAATTGAAGTATCTGTTTGTAATGTCAATATAACAGCTTTTTACGAAATGCATATGAAAGTTAACACGTTTCTAATGACAAAAATGCAATTATTATTATTTTTTGTTGGGTCTGTCTGTCTGGCTGTCCGGCTGGACCGATTTGAACGAGACCTTCACTGGTAGGTAGCTGATTTTACTGGGCGTAACATAGGCTATTTTAATTTAGGAAAAATAATTAGGGGTCCGCACAACGTATAAAAAACTATAAAATTGTGTACAAAATCCGAACGGCTGGACCGATTTGAACAAGACTTGCGCTAGTAGATAGCTGACTTTACTGGGCGTAACACTGGCTACTTTACTTTTGGAAAAATAATTAGGGTTCCGCACAACGAATAAAAATCCATAAAGTTGTGAACAAAATCCGAATGGCTGGACCGATTTGAACGAGACCTTCACTGGTAGGTAGCTGATTTTACTGGGCGTAACATAGGCTACTTTACTTTTGGAAAAATAATTAGGGTTCCGCACAACAAATAAAAATTCATAAAATTGTGAACAACGTCCGAACGGCGGGAATTATTTGAACAGGACTTTCATTAAAAGGTAGCTGATGCTATAAGCATAACTTAGGCATACATTTTTATAAGCAATTTTTGTACCGTGCAAATGAAATTGTCACCAAAATTAATTCCATGCGTACGAAGTCGCGGACACAGCTAGTTAGCTATAAAATAACATGTTACTTACAAGAATGTCCGTGTAAACAATGTACCAAGAGTACAATTATAAAAATCTTCAGTGACTTCATTGTTAAAAGACTTCCGTCTACAACAGGGGTTTATAATATAATGACTGAGAATGAATATGAATAATGAATTATATAATTAACTGTACATTTAATTGAATCGATAAAACCAACTGAACCGCAGCAATAACAGGAAAACAATAAAACAAGAGAGCGAATTCTGTCTGATAAAATAAATTTACCTAGGGTAGGCAACGCTCGAGTGATACCCCTGGTGTTGCAAGCGTCCATATGCTTCGGTGACCGCTTACCATCAGGCGGGCCGTATGCTTGTTGTACCTTTGTGGTAAAAAAAAACCTATAATCAGAAAATACAATACAGACAGTAATGAGAGACGGAGCGAAAGCCGATTGAATCTCCATTCAAATCTGGAATTTTCGATCTGGACAGGTACCTCAAAATTTTACAAGATTGCTATCAAATAAAACATTTAAGATATAAGATAAAAAGATGATGTAAACAAAACCGCGTGTCCCGAGGGTGCCTCAGCTGACTGACAGTAAGGCGACTTTAGGCTTGTAACGCGCAGGTAATACCTTCACCTAATCTTGGTACCTGTAAAATTCTATAGACTACGGAATACGGTTTTACATACCATGTGGCAGACAAGCATACGTTCCGCCTGGTAGAAAGCGGTTACGCTAGTCTATGGACGCTTTCAACAGCACGGTACAAATCAAATTCTCTTCACAGGGCTTCTTCAAAAGAAGGAGCCCATGTATTCTCTTGAGAAAAATACAGCGGGGAGTTCATTACAAAATTTGAGCGTGCGCGGAAGCAAGCTTTTTTGTTATATTTAGCACAGTGTGAGACCATTTTGGTCACGTGGTGTGGGGATGAATTTATATAGATAATTTACGTGGGCCTATCGTTTTAAACTTCTATATATAAAAGAGATTTTTTAAAATACAAAATCAATTTATACATAAGATAGATATCTTATGTTTAAATTGATTTTGTATTTTATTTTTTGCAGCATGTTCTTTATTACATAACATCTCTCGGTACAACAAAGTGTTAGTACCTAAGTCAACCACAATTTGTTCAAGAAGTTGAAAGACATGCTCAAGTAGGATGGGATTCATCAAAAACAGGAAAATATGGACGAGATATTATTCATAACATGCTATTTATATGCTAGTCACTCCACCTATTTATCTGAACCCTGTCTAAACATGCATAAGTGTGTCTATGTCTTGTACCTACTATAAGCTTGCATTACCTAAATGCTATATTGTCCTGTTCAATATGTTATACAAAAGTTGTATTTATAATGTAATTAATTTTTGTTCCTTCAAATATGGCAATAGCGTACGCCGTCTAACTAAGTAAGCCGTCACTGTAGCCTAGAGAAAGATGCACTAAAAGGATAAATTAATACAAAAATGCGCCACTAAAAAAATTAAGAGCTTCCTATGAACATTTTGTTGATGCGTTCGACAAAAAACAATAATAGGGAAAAAGCTCAACCAGTCCATATGTAAATACAGCCTAAGCAAGTTAGTACCTTCACTCCGGTAGCTGAGGTTTCCATCTAAGGCGTTTGATAAAGAAGCCAATATAGCTGTACACATATATTACAAATTATATGAGTGTTTAATAATACATACCAAGTTACCAACACACAAATCATCACTTAGCCTTTGTTCATCATTAGTGTTTATTCATAGGGTTATCAGTAGATGCTAATTTCCTGTTATTCTCGTTAAACTTAAATCTCAATAAGTACTGTACCTCTACCTACTACATAGTTGGTATTGTACCATACTTAGGTCACTCTTCGAACCAGACCAACGTTCTCTTCGAAGTTAATAATGCTTTCAATAAGATATATTTTTTGTCTATTGACTATTCTGCTACTATTTAATTATTCACGTAAGTATTGTAAATAATTTTTAGTTTGTTAATTTATGGACATAAAAAAATTGAAATCAAATATTATTGTTCTCTATTTTAATA
Source organism: Falcaria lacertinaria (assembly GCA_951449985.1). Taxonomy (NCBI): domain Eukaryota; kingdom Metazoa; phylum Arthropoda; class Insecta; order Lepidoptera; family Drepanidae; genus Falcaria; species Falcaria lacertinaria. The sequence goes on along the minus strand of OX602111.1, from coordinate 8,041,620 downwards.
TTAAAAAAATCTGCATAATCCTACTTCCGAAAATATTTTAAGTAGCTTATTTCAAATATTCCGAATCTAACACCCGATTTAGGAGTTTTTGAGTAGACTGGCAAGAAGTTCAATTATATTTTTTTTATCTTACATCACTATTTTCACAGATGCGGATGGGCGAAGGAAAAGGCAATTCTTCCGTGACGACTACACGTACTTCTCAAACTATGGTAGTTTCTACAAAATCAGCAGTATGAGGAAAACCTGGGTGGAAGCGAAGAAGGCTTGCGAACTGGAGGGTGCCAGTTTGTACTACCCTGACGACGAGGCCGAATCCAGGACAATTGTTGACTTCTGGACAGCCAGCCAGAATTCTGACACGGCGTTCATAGGCATGTCCGCTACTATGGCGGAAGGCGTTTACGACACTATCAGTGGTAAGAATTTTAGTTATACCTGTCAAATCTTGCACGTTAAATTAGTAAGAGTAGTAGTAAAAAAGTAGGTAACCTGCGCGTTAGAAGTTAAATTTCACCCCCTTCCCAGTATCCGATTGAGCTGTAATTTGGCATAAACGTTGGGGTTTCCGTTAAAATGCAAACCTTCACAAAATAGGAATTTCTATTTTCCACAGTAACCCCTATGATATGGGTATCAAATGAAAGGTCTTGATGAGCGGAACACAGTAAGTATAGTGACGTCATTCCAATTAGGCGGCCGCCGCATGATGGCGATTTATAATTTCCTCCCAAACCCCCAGATATGTGTACCTATGAAATGAATGGGATTTAAGGGCGAAAAAAAACTTTTATTAAACAAACCTTATCTTACGTATGTACTTGTTTTATATATTGAGAACAAACAATAGATAAGGACAGATTTACTTTTACTTGTTTTATTACATAATGGAATTACGTGTTTACCCCTGGTTTTGCAAGCTTCCATAGGCTGTGGTAACCGCTTACCATCAGGTGGGCCGTATGTTTGTTTGCAACCTTATAAAAAAAATGCTGTCTTCACTTATGACCTACTCATTCAACGCTACTGAATTCATGGATTTGACCTCTCAGCAGATTGATGATTATTTTAAAATACAAATTTCACCTTTATATATTTGAGATAACAAATAAGATTTCATTTGTTCATCTTCTAGGGTATGTTTGTATACAAAGTTCTTTTTATATGTCGAAGAAGTTTTACTACTCAAAGGTTTGTACATGTCAAGTGACAAAGCAAGCATGACAAAAACTATTGAAACCACGCATGTGAAAATGTCTGATATCGGATTCGCGTCCATAGGTGTATTTTTTAATTCTATTTTATTTAAGAGAAAAGTATACAATATAGGTTCCACCAATGAAGGAAAGTTGGGTCGCATGCAACGGTACATTTATAACGTAACGATATGTAATTCCAGGTCAATCGGTGTCAGAAGTGTACAGCAACTTCGCTCCAGGCGAGCCCAACGCGGCGGGCAGCCACGACGTTTGCGTGGTGATGCGTCGCGATGGATCCATGTATGACGAGCTTTGCACAAACAAAAACACCTACATATGCAAGAAGACGCTCGCTTCTATACAGTGGAATGATGCCTGCAATGTACCTTATAATGGTCAGTACCTTTGATTATGACAAGTATATAGTCAAAGGTCAGTTACATATCATCACGCCCAATCTCTTTCGGAGTACGCAGCTAAGAGTGCCTTTTGTCTTTTGTTTTGCACACTTGTGCTGCTTTTTCTTTCCTGGTCAAACATACCCGCCAGTTCCTATGTATGCACATTACTATTATTTTGGGCTAGACTCGTGCCTGCCAGGACTTAGAGAAGCTATGGAACGTAACTCCAAAATACATACAAGTATCCGCACAGCCATACCTACTTTTATTTCTTAGAAACGTATGACTATTTAATTTTTACTTCTATTTTAAGTATTATTCTAAATTGTAGCTAATCAAAAAGAAAACTCCCATGTCAGTTAGCTTATGGCTATAATGGTTTGCACGCTTACACTTTACGTGTATAAATCTCTAGAAGTAAACTTAGCTGTAGAGGCCACGAAAGCGAGCAGCATCGAACACCCCCATTATATTTTTGACGAGACCGCTGGTCTAGTGGTTGGTATACCTGACTGCTAGAGGAGAAGCTAGAGGTCGCGGGTTCGATTCCCGCCGGGCAAACATTTATGTGACAAACTTCTTTGTCTTTCGTCTGGGTGTTTGGTATGTATTACTATAAGTATGTATTCACAAAAAAATGCTGCTGGTTCCCATAGTACAAGCTTTGCTTAGTTTCGGGCCAGATGGCGCTGTGTGATAAACTCCAAGCATTATTATTATTATATTAGTCCAATATACTACCTGTACCTACCCAATTTAACCTATCTTATATTCCAGGTTACGTGTTGAATAATACTTTAGGAAGCTGCTATAAGATCCACCTGACCCCTATGAACTGGACTTCGGCGTATGCCGTGTGCGCGGGAGAGGAATCTTACTTGGCCATAATCAACAGCCAAGCTGAAGCAGACTATTTGGTAAAAATTATTGCGCAGGCGCCTAAGGACAATATCTGGGGCGATTACCTGAGCGGCGCAGTACATATTGGATTCCTTAATAAGAATAATGAAGGGTGGAAAACTATTCAAGGTACAAAACTATGCGTTCTTGAAAATTATTTGGCATAAAATAATTTTTAAATAAGGCCATTGTTATAGCCTTCGTTATACATTATAACTTCAGCTATATACCGGTAAAAGCCCCTTCAAAATCGGTGCAGTCGTTCCCAAAATTTGTCGGCTCAAATAGGCAGACAAACATTGTAGAATTTGTTTTTTGTTATTAGTTAAGTTTCTTATGCATTTAGTAATTAGCTGTTACTTTGACATTATCAACAGACGCTTCAATATTATTTATCTGTTTGTATTTGATGAAACCGCTGGTCTAGTAGTTAGTATACCTGACTACGACGCTGGTCGCGGGTTCGATTCCGACCGGGGCAAACGTGAGTTAAGCATTTGTATTATAAGTATATAATCAAAGGTACATATTTACAAAACAAAAAGTATTCTATCAGCTACTTTGCGTTGAGTAAATAAAATTCTTCCTTAAGTAATTTCTTCTCCGCAGGTGTGAAACTAGAGGACAGTGGTTATGACTGGGATAAGAGATACACAGAACCCAACGGTGAAGGGAGGGAGACGTGTGGGTCAATGTTTTACACTGGACCTCTGAACGACATTGGCTGCTTCCATAAATGTTTCTTCATTTGCGAACACGACATCGACTTGACAAACGAAATTATGGGTGACGAGAAGGGCGTGTGAAATATAATTATAGTTTAAATTGTGTTGTATCCCTTCTGTCCTTATTATTATATTACAAGCGACTCGCTCCGACTTCGCACGGGTGCAATTTAAACAAAACGTCCGACATTTTCGGTTAATTTTCTAATATAATATATTGTATATAGTATATTAGTCGTAGTATGATGTTATGTAGCCTAAAGCCTTCCCCGATAAATTGAGTATCCAACCCAAAACTATTTTTTCAGTTCCAACCAGTATTTCTTCAGATTAGCGCATTCAGCTTTGTAATATTAGTTAAGATAAGTACTATTTCATTTAAGTGTACGTACTAATTAGAAATGTTTTTTTAGAGTTAAAGTGTAATAAAAGAGAACTGAATTTTCATGTGTTTATTTAATCCGTCAATTTACAATATCATTACAAGGTAATATTATTATGTTTAACTCACAAGTTATTTAATATTTAATCTACTGTTTACATCTCCTTGTATACAAATTTCTTAAGATTTCATAAAGAGCAGGACAATCTAAACATATTTAACTAAAAAATATACAAAAAATACCTCTCCAGTTTAAAAAAAGTTATTTACAATATTATACCTATTCAAATCTTCAACCCTAAAATTAGTTAGGTAACCTGTCTCAATTCATACATGCATAATGGACATACAGACTACATTTCCACTAAATGTAACAATAAAAGACTACACTTCGAAGACAAACATGGAACCAGCTTGTTAGGTAACGAACATTAGTGTGGGGTCGGCAAAGCGCGAGTGGTACTACCTGTGTTGCAAGACTCCATAGGCTACGGTAACCGTTTACCATAATTGCCACCTTATAAAAAAAAACAAAGTCGTTTGATAGCTCGTCCGCTACAATAGTAGGTATTTTTTATACCACTAAGGTGGCACACAAGCATACGGCCCACCTGATGGTAAGCAGTCACCGTAGCCTATAGCCGTTAGCAATACCATGGATATTACTAACGAGTTACCAACTCTGTTGAGGATGAGGACTCACTGTGCTAACAGCATTACCACAAGCGCAGCGTATCCTCGAGGAGCACTGGCAACCTTACCGCAGAAACACAACACTACATCAAATTTTATTCCTTAAACACCGCTTTCCCGACTAGCGGCAGGTACCTGACTACCGGCCCTCCCAAGCTGAGCAGTTGTCTCGCCGGCTCCATGTACGACACGACCCAGGACACCAGCAACAGGTAGAAAAACACGGAGACTAGCTTATCCACGATGTACATGCTGGAACAAGTGATAATTGATTAAAATAATACTAAACATTTAGGGCGAATTGGGATCTCCCGTGGGTAATCACATCAATATTGGAGCCGCCCGACTGGGAACTGTACCTCCCGCCTTACAGAGGACCGCAGTGAAATAACACTACTTTGATGTAGAGTTGTGTTTCTACGGTAAGTAGGTTGCCAGTGCTCCACGAGGGTACGCTGGGCTAGTAGTAATGCTGCTAGCACAGTGACTCCTCATCAACAACAGGGTTGGCAACTTGTTAGTGGTATCCCTGGCTAGCGGCTATAGGCTACGGTGACTACCATTAGGTAGGCCGTATGCTTATGTGCCACTTTAGTGGTATAAAAAAAAACGTTTCATAGATATCAACGAAGTTATCGATTTTCAAAAAAACTGCCCCAACCGCTTACAGATTACCCTCAATCGATTATTTATCTACAGTATTCAACTATAATGATTAAGAATTGTCAACAAAACTAAAAGAAATTGAAAAATAGAATTTGTCTCGAAAACGGCGCGTCGTAGGCCAAAAAGCATTCCTGACGAATCGATTGTCAAAGTTTTTGCCCACCTATAAATTACCCCCATTTATATTCCACTGTAGGTACTAAGTTAAATTGCGTAAGAACTGACAAAAATCTCAAAGAAAATGTAAAATCTCTAATAAGGGCGCATCTTAGGCCATAATAATAACGTCACCAGCCAGGTAATAGTAAGAAGTTATTATTTTAAACAAGTACTAAAATTGATTTATTTTGAAATGATAAAGTCCTATACATATTTACGTCAGTTTTATCCGTACAAGGTACTTTTTCTGCGGTTTTATGCAACTATTACCATTATAAGTAATATTTTTCATTTCAAAACCGTATCAATTAAATTTCATCGACCTTTTTAAAATTAATTCCAGCTTTGATACCGTGGGTGTGGGTGAAGCCAGTGCACTGGTCGCGACCCGATTATTTTAAACACTTAACAAAGTACAAATAAAAAGTATACTAGGTATTTATCTAATAGTATGGTTTGTGTTTACTACGATGGTGCGTAAAAAATCGAATAAAATAATTTCCCAAAGCACTCACATGTTATTCTGCAGTCTCGCTTTCGGCAAATTTTCCATCTTTTCCTTCAGGCAGTATACTTTCCCGCCAATCATACAGCTTTCTATGTAAGGTTTATCTTCTATGATGGATACGTCCATAGGGAATAGCTCACGGTCTGCCGAGTTGAGGAGACTGGGCAGAGACTTGAAGTTCGCTGTGTCAAACCACCACTCGCGCGTCGTGAAATATTGAAGAACCTCCAAACCTATTGATATTCGGTTTTGGATTCGCACCATGCTAGAAAAAAATGAGGCGATTTAGACCTGTAGTTTGTGTAACATCTTTCGTAAGGGTTGCTCAACTCGATTTTTTTTATTAAAATTATTTGAGAAACCATTCTTAAGAAATGTTGCCATCTAAATAACAAACAAAACGTATATTTCGACGAGACCGCTGGTCTAGTGGTTAGTATACCTGACTGCTAAGCTATAGGTCGCGGGTTAGATTCCCGCCGGGGCAAACATTTATGTGTCAAACATGTTTGCCTCGCGTCTGGGTATTTGGTATGTATTATAAGCAGGTATTTACAAAAATAAGTATTATATCAGCTGCCGGTTCCCATAGCACAAGCTTTGCTTAGTTTGGGGCCAGATGGCGCTGTGTGATAATGCCCAAGCATTATTATTTTTCGAGAAAGCTGTCAAGCTACACACTAATATGGTATAATTAATTTTAGTATTATTAGAATATAAAAGACACGGCAACTTCACTTAAAAGACAACATAATTTGTGATATGAACTAATGTCGTAGCTAAATCATCGCAAATCCTTACATATTTTACAAATAACCATATAAGACGTTGTAAACATAAATTTTAAAATAGTTTTTTGTAGCGTGAACGTAATGAACCACTTAAAGTGCATGACTTACAATCTCTTTTGTCCAAATATCAGTAGAAGGAAGTCGATGATGTAAGCGGGTATTATGTGGTAAAAGAACACACACAGGCTGTGTATGAACTTGTTCGCTTGTATGTTGCCATCCGGGTACCAGAGTGGGCCTTCGAAGGGGTACTTTCTGACCGTCGCCTTCCCGATGTCTAAAACATCCTTCCATGTAGTGTTTCTTTCGTCGCCTGATGATAAATTGAACACCGGGACTTCTGGAGCTCTGCAAAGAGAATTGTAATCTACATTATTTGATAACACTAGCTTCTGCCGGCGATTTCGTCCGCGTTGAGCTTAAAATCCCTGAGAAACTTAACATTTTCCCGGGACGAAAATCCTATGTGTTAATCCAGGTTATAAACTATCGGTGTTAAATTTTTTATATCAATATTAAACATCCATCCATACATCCATACTCACAAACTCTCGCATTTATAATAATAGTAGGATTGCAAAGGTACTCTTAATTTGAGTACTTCAAATTATGAGCTACGAACGTCAAAATGATTAAACAAAACCAAACAGAAGGGTTTTTTAACTTGCAAAATTAAATTTATTCTTATTGTACTAGTTCTACTAATCCCACTTAATATTACAAATATGAAAGTTAGTCTGTCGTTAGTTTTTTTTTATCACTGGCAAATCATAGGTTCCTTTGGGATTCTAAGCTCAACGTGGACGAAGTCGCGAGCAGAAGCTAGTATAAAATGTGGTGTGTTGTAAAAATCCTTGTCACAAACTAACAGTCAGTCTTTAGTTTCTAAAGAAAGTGGGTCGTAGTGAAATTTGACATTCGAGGCCTTCTCAACAGTCTGATATACGCAATAGATTACGTTATATTAAATCTACTTTACACCACACAGGTGTCAAACCAGCATAAGTATAGTACCATGGACGCGCCACATGATCCGCACAGCTTATAGAAAACTGCAATGCCAGGGTTATTCTCATCCTTGAACATTGCTCACCGCAAGAACAAAACAATTTAGAAAAATAGTGCCATTTGGTTGCAATATAAACTCCTCACCGATTTTTAAAATGACATGCCGGTAAACCATTTTTTAATACGTTCCAGTACAAAATAATAGTACATGCAATGGTTTACTTAACCTAATAATTTTGTTTGGCGGACAAATAAGACTTTCTCTAAACTAACACAGCTCTGACGAACGGGTAGAACATTTTTAACGAGTTCTTTATTGCAAATCTTTTGTGAATACCTACGCCTGTTAGGCGAACTTCCATTGTTAAATTTGTCAATGTACATTTATTATATATTATATTCAAGCTAATTTAATCACAATGACATCAAAGAACAAACAATTTCCTCAGTGTCATCAACCTAACGTTCTTGCATGAAAATACGTGAAAATACTCACCTATCAGTCTGCGATCCGATCTTAAAAGCGATCACAATGATGCTATTAATGGCAATGTCTATAGGAATGACCTCGCAGTGATACTGGCCGTAGCAGTGCATGGAGCGGATCACGCCTTTGCCGGCGCCGATCATGAGACCTATAGGTCCGTTGAGGTTGTCCACCCATCCTGGTATCGGCTCCTTGTACGATGGCGTCACTGAGGTACGGGATAAGAGATTTATAGAAGCATTAGGCAAATAGAAGAATAGAAGATAACGTGGTAAGAAAGGTTTTATGTATGAATGTGGACGGGTACAGGGGTCGAGGTAGACCTAAGAAAAGATGGATGGATTGTGTGAAAGATGTCATGGCCAGAAAGGAAGTGAATACAGAGATGACGGCTGATAGAGAAGGATGGAAGAGAAATACATATTGCGCCGACCCCAATTAATTTGGGATAAGGGCAGGAGAATGATGAGAAGCAGTTGGAAAATACGCTCCACCAGTACCGGCGGCGGCGTTAGAGCCACTGACGCCCCGGGCAAGAATATTGTGGAGCCCACTTAAGGAAATTATTATCGAGTATAATTTTTTTGCTGAACCAATGTGAACTTTTGCTAAGAATTTAAACTTTCCTTTAGCGTAGAAAGTTTTGGAGCTTATCTTAATTTTTTTTATTAATCTTTTCGTATGCCGCCACCCCAAACGTCACTTTCTGGGCCGTCGCCTCAAAAACACATACAAAAATTATTAGACCTATTGTTCTCTAGACCCAGAATATATAAATCCAAGTCTAGTCTCTCTTCGGAGTGGGCAGAGAGTATATCGCCATTTCACAATTAACTTGCACACCCTATTGCTTCTTCTACATGGGTTAATCTCTGCATACATGCCCGCCGGTTCCTAGTACTGTTTACTTTACAGATGGAATGCCATCATTGAGTATTTTACAAACTTGCCTTCCACTTATCTTCTTGATTCACATTCGCTTTGTATATCTTTTCGTATTTTTCTGCAGCACCCATTCGCTCTACATGTCCATGAATTGTATGGCGATTCTCATAAGGCGCTCTGTTTCAGTACATTCATTGAAAACTGATTAAGTATACAAAACTAATAAAATCTACTTCCAGCACCATTGAAATTTGAGATGGCAGAGAAAAAGCCAGGTTAGCCAACGCAGCAATGAAATAAATGTTTATTGATGAATAAACTGTGGCCTTTGATCATACAATGCCAAGGCAGGCATGTATATTAATAGTTTTATTGCGTCAGAGCTATTAAAATACTATTGTATTTCTTAACACCTCGGATCATATATAGCAAGCACATGCCATCACTATTGTTGTGGTTGATTTTTCTAATTGATGATGTACTTGTGTTACTTAAAGCAGTGTTCCGCAAAGTGTGTGCCACGGCACTCTGGTGTACCGTGGTCATTACTTGGTGTGCCTCCGCAGAATAAGATTATCTCATAAAGTTATGATCTCAATAGACGGACGGGAAAAAATACCTAAAGAGCTACAAATCACACGAGCGCGAGAGCGAGGTGTTTGTTTCGTTTCGGACACTTACCAATAAAGTTTTGTTGATAATTTATTTAATTTGTTGTTTAATATTTAAAATTTTAATTTATGGTGATTTTCCAAAGATTTTAGATTTACTACGTGTACTTTAATATATATAATATATAATATTATATTCATGAATTGTGAATTTACCTCAAATAAATTACTTATCATGCAAACATGAGGGGTGGGAAATCTGCTCCTCCTCCGTAGGCTGGCACCACTGGCCAATTTGATTGAATTTCCCAAAAATTATCAAAGGAAATCCTGATAGGTAGCCATAATGTTTATGCCGTGCAGAGCATATAATTAATTATTTAATGACGCGCAGGGGATCATATAAAATACAAATTAGGTAGGTATAGTTAAACGTCAATTACATACTCAAAAAAATATAACAATAGAAAATGTCACGTTTAAAATAATATTTGAACTTAGTGACACATGAACTTGCGCAGCGAACTATTGTATATTGTTTGTACGCAGTATTTGATCTCCTCTGAGCTATTGTTTCGTATTTATATTATACATTTGAGACAGGCTCAAAGGAAAAAAACCAAAGGTGTTTAACGTTTGTCAAAATGCTAATTACTTCCAAGTTTAAAGGTGTCAACCATACTGACATTACACAGAACACAAACTTTATATTTCAATATATATTTATTTATATTTCGTACGTGTGAAACCCGATTGAGTTCACAATTTCATGTATTTTTTTGCGACAAAATCTATTTCTTTTTTCTGCTAAACTAAATAAAGTTAGTTAGGAGATTAGCCGAAACAAACAAACAAGATAGACAATACATTTTTTGTTATTAGTACAGTTTTAACATTCATATGCATTTAGAAAAACGCAGTTATTTTCTAATTACAAACAGACACTCCAAATTTAGTTATTTGTATAGATGTATAGGATGGACAGACAACTTACCAATACTCGGCCTTATGACGGCAGCGGGTAGTTGAGGGTAGTTCTCTCTGACTAGAGCTTCGGCCAGTCTTTTTGAGTACGTGTAAGAATTGGGATGCTTCTGGTATATGGAGGGAGCCAAGAGAGTTAGTTGCTCTTCAGACAGCCAGGTTGATGCTTGAAGGACTTGGTGTGGATCCGTCGGCGGGTCGTGGACCTGAAAGAATATTAGATACTCTGTCACACACATCGGCAATTTATCCAATGGAATATTCAAAAAACGTTACATTTTAGAACGGGAACATTTAAATGTTTGAAGTGTAAGATGTTTTGTTTCCTCTCGGTTATGGGAGTGATTTCGTGACAAGGAACGGAAATGCATAACAGGAAAACCGGGTAACAGTGTAGCCAATTTAGCGACTTTGTTATTAGAAGTGCCGGCTTTTGTTTTAACGACATAAAAGTTTTGACGACAGCATGAATTGCATATGATTGATGAACAATTAATGGCGGTGGAAGAGTTTATCAGATTTCAGATGTTACATATCACATGCGACTGACTACCGTAAGGCGTGCACGTTTTTTTCATTAGTATATTCAGCAAAGAGATTTAAATCGACCTCTTGAATATTTCTTTTATCAGCTTTATAAATACTCATAAAAAGTCAGTTTCGAACTATAGCTGCTAACGGAGTTACCGCATTATATACAATACAATCTAGACACGCGGAGCGTGTCAAGCCAAGTTCAAGCTAGGCGAGTCATTATTACCCTTTCAGCCAGTCTCTCGTAGTCAGGATAACAAAAAGCTGTAGAGAGATGCAGGAACGCAGCCAAGTTCTTCATTTTCTTGGCGAGTTCTAATACTCGCAGTGTCCCCCTGGTGTTCATCTCGATACCTTCCTTCAGGGGAGCTTCTAGACGCAATGTGGCTGCGAAGTGGAACACCACTGAAACCTATACAAATAAATGGAGTTCATAAAGTTCATATGGATTCTCTTACCTACCAGTTAACACCAAGAACTGTGGAGCTGGATTTGGATTCTCTTACCTTCCACCAAGAACCGTGGACCTCCAACCAGGAGGATAGAAGTACAGTGCAATTGGGTGTGTTTTTATCGTAATTATTATGTTTGTTAAAGATTTTGGCGTGTGCTTAAGATAGTTTAGATTTGATTTTCTATTACCCACAAATGGATAAGGTTTATGTTCCCAACTAATTGGTCATACGGCAACGCTCAAAGCTTCGGAATATGATTGTTTAATCTTAAAAAAAAGAAAAGAACTGTAGAACCATAATTTCGTTTGTCAATAAGTATCAAAAAGCTTTAAAAAATGGCGTTTTTTCAATTCAATTCCCAAAATAAAATTAATAAAAATCAAATAAAGCTACCACACACCTATGTATGTGAAGTACCATCATGTATTCAGTGGTGTAAGGAAGGACTTTATTATATTGCACAGTAGAAGCAATTCAATGTAATGTACTTTCATTATAGTTTACCTCGATTTCACTTTACTAGCACGTGAACTACGGCGCGACGGGAACTATGTAGTAATCTGATTTAGCCGACAACAGTCAACCACACAAGTTTTTAAAAAAAAATACAGGATTTACTACATAATATAATTAATAAAGGGCTAATAAAAATAATAAACAATAAAATTATCAGCTTTAGCTTATAATCTTTATGATCCTCTGAGTAGGGCGAATTTTTTTTAACATTTTATTTTGTAGGAAGTCGGAGGCATTTAATTTATTCCATAAATTCTTTAAGTAGAGTAAAAAAAAATGTAGTATTGTTTTTTTATATGCGGCATTCCAGTGTTTAGAAATTGGAAAACCTAACCGCTGAGTCTTTTTTTGCAATGCGATAGCACAATGTTCCGCAAACTTTTTGTGCCCAAGGTACATAAAGAAAATCGGTAATTTTGGAGGCACACCGTAAATGAAGTCACTTTTTAATATTTTTCAAACCTGCTCTTTTATTGGTAAGTGTCCGAAACGAAACAAAACGCCTCACTCGCGCGCTTGCATTGCAGGAGTTCAGGAATTTTCTTTCGTCTGAACATATAACTTTATATGATAATCTTAGTGGGCCGCGGCACACACTTTGCGGAACACTGTGCTAGCAGGTAAACCAAATATCTGTATTTAATTTCGAACGATATTACTGTCCTTGTACAAAGCTCGGCGGGACTAAAAATTTTTTTGCGAGATTGTGGTATATTAGTACCTGCCCTCTAATTTATTACTATTAAGCATTCTCTCCCTTCCTACAAATGTGGGTGATATGTGTGATATCTCTGTTATACTCTAGTTTACGAAAGGGGACTTTCGGAAATAAGTCACATAAGCCACCAAAAATGTTGATGAACAGCTTTTATTATTGACTGTACCTACATACTTTCCACATTTCAAACGGCTTTCACTTATAATGAATGTTGTAGGTGCACTTCACATCGAATGTATTATGGAACAAAAATATCACTAGTAATAAAAAAAACTCGTTTCAAAATATACTTATCCTGGTGATCCTGGTCAGGATATTAGTATAAAGTTATAATATGAGTGTATTATCATCGGGTCTTAATACGCGTGCAAATGGTCACTGGTGTTAAAGTCGGTTAAAATGACGTAGAAAAATTCCGTTACAAAGAATCAATGGAATATACTTATCCTGGTGATCCTGGTCAGGATATTAGTATAAAGTTATAATATGAGTGTATTATCATCGGGTCTTAATACGCGTGCAAATTTTCTAAATGGTCACTGGTGTTAAAGTCGGTTAAAATGACGTAGAAAAATTCCGTTACAAAGAATCAATGGAGAAGCGAGACATTAAACGGAAAAAAATCCTGAGAGATAATTCTCTAGGCTTAGATATTTTTGGTACTCTCATTAATCTTCCCGTGAATTTTTAATTCGAGTAATCACTTACCTGATTATTTTTGATATGCAGTTCTTTGCATTAAAATAAAATAAAAGGCTTATGGAGAAAATCCGCTTTATTAGAAGAGCCACTTCCATTTTAATTATAGTGGATATATTTCTTCTGATTAATTCGCATTTGTATGCCCGTATTTGGCGAAACATAGAGAATCGACGAAAAATGTCGCAACTTTCACAAAAAAAATATAATTTTTATTTGCCCCGCGACGCCTAGCTAGTTGAACTTGAAGTTAACTAAATAAACAATTATTAACTTGGAAACTAGAAAAAGAAAAAGAAAACCTAAGGAAGATATCTTAATTTACTTGTGTGTAATAAAATAGCCCTATAAAGTGTTTTTTCTTTGACTATACTATCGGTCTCAGTTTCCGAGATATTACGTTTTACGTTGGTGACCCGGATTCGTTGCTCTCGAGTTAAGTTAGTGGCCGTAGTTCCGTGTGTTACGTACCTCATCGTATAACTCCAGCAGTTGTTTCTTATCAATGCCAAGATCATCGCGGATGATGTCTCCCGACACGGGAATGAGCTTCTTCATCATGTGGGGTTTCTCGTCTCGTATTCGCGAGAATAGCTAGAATAGAGATTATTCATGTTACAACATCAACCTTACCTTATGGTCCTACTTTATAATTATAACGTATTCCAATGTTTTTATACAAACTACGAACTGTGAGGTTTAAAAGGAGCTTTGAAACCTCAGCAGATGCTTGTTGTGCTAAAAGATTCTCATGATACTTTTCCCAAAGTAAGTAAAGCATGAGGTTCTTCAGGAACTGTGTAACGAGATTTATGCAGCCTCAGTCTTGCAAGGGCTTACACTTTTCGGTAACCAAATACCATCAGGTGGTAAGGTTGTTTGCTAACTTCATGGTATAAAAAAGTGGCCACACAGTGTACCAAAGAGTAATAGATTCGGATGTCTACATAGCAGAATTGCTAGATAGTAATATATCCGAAGTAATAAGAAAGAGCCATGGTTGCCGTGGTTGCCTGCTATTCTAGCGACACAAGTTCGAATATCACCGGTCTGGGCGGTCCTTACCAATAAGTTATTCTAAAAAACTTAATTTATTATTTGCCTAAGAGACGGCGACCATCTGTCACGTTGACACCAAATTATCTTTGGTGAAAAGTGGGTGTTGTAACAACACGTCTGTTTAATGCTCAAACTAAGGTGTCCCCTTACGTAACCATTTCCGCATTCTGTACACAAATTAGCGGCAACTAAGGGTGCTATAATCTTACAGGTAGTTTCCACATTTCTTCAATGCGTGTCTCCGGCGCTTTGCCCCGCTTCGAGCGGACCAGGGCGTAGATACCTCCGATGTCTGGTACGCTATAAAGCAGCTTCTCAATAAGAACTTTCCCCATGAGGCCTGAAGCCCCAGTGATGAACACCTTCCGGCCCCTGTACCACTCGTTCACTTGTGATGTCATTTTGTAATAATAATACCTGTACAAATAATATACATGTAAAAACCTGAATCAAATCAAAATATACATGTGAATAAATTACTGAAGAGATTGATGAATTTATATTCAAAAAAGGTTTGGGGTTTGGTAGGTAGGTTTGAAGTCAAGAGTGGAATGACATTATATACCTAGGTATTGGTGCCAATTCTGTTGTTCAACATTACTAAACTTAACAAATTTGACAGGTCTAAAAAATATTGCCATCCTTATTTAATCACGCACATGAGAAAGGGATAGCAAGACTTTTAGACCTGTCTAATTTGTTAAGTTTAGTAATTATGAACAACAGAATCGACACCATTATACTCTTTGCCTAACCCGAACACAAAGCAACACAGCACCGCGTGATGATATATGTATTTACGTTACTAAGTTTTATAGATATCTAATTAAATAAAAACTGATGAAGGATTTCGTAAAAATAATTGTGGCAAATAAAAAAACAAAAAAAATATCAGGTAAGTATGACCTCAGTAAACACAACACAAACATCTCAGATATTTTACGTCAGAACTTGTCAAGTCTGGCTTTACTGGTAAAGTAATATGACGTCATTTGGTGTTTACTCTGTTGTTACTTTGCCCCTAGGGCCAGTACATGAAATATGAGAAGAGCTGATAGTTACATTTACAAGTCAAGAGGTAAATCATATATTCATTATGAAAACAAACGTAGTACCTATATAGTACTCTTTTTAATTAGATACGTTGAAAGGAGTTCTCTAAAAACAGTTTGTAGTTCAAACAATGAAAAAAGTAATACTACTGATTGGTAACCAAAAGTAGTGTATAGTTACTAACACGTCAATCTGGTAATACAAACAATTCTTTCGCTATTTCGCAGCATAATATTTTGTAATGCGTTTACCTCTAACGTGAGGCTAGTGTGGCAATCTGCAACTAGGTAATGCCATTACTGGGTAATATCTACATTATCTAGAGTAGAAAAGCAGCATGGGTTTTTACACCACAAAGTCATCACAAGCATAGATACGTTTTGTGGTCCTTCGTATGTACTCGTAGTTACATTATTCAAGTTTTGCAAATACCCTTGTATAAGAATTTGACAATAATCCACGTTCACATTTTGATGGGAATTAAAATCAGCAATGCTATTCTGCAAAAAATTGCGTTCAATCTGCTAATCGATATAAAGGATGTTCATAATTCTGATCGTGTTTTTATTCATGTCAAAAGAGCTTGTCACTGTAGTTTGAATGAAATCGTATATTCATATTAAAATTAGTGCGCTGATAGTTCAGAGTAGATAATATACTACGTAAAAGTATGCATTTTTATATTATAAAAATGTTTGTTAATACCCAGTCTATATCAATACATTTATCGGGTTGTTTAAATGTGTGTAAGTACAGTGTTTTTTTAATTTTGAGGCTTCATCGACCCAGTGTAAACCAGACGCAAAGAGAATCGGTCCGATCCTTATGGTCCCGGATATACTGTTACAACACTTACATACCGTAACTAAACTACTGCTAAGCACTTACTAACTAAGCACTTACTTACATTTGAAATATATCACCCAACTTATAAATGTAAGATATATATATCGTAATTTTTCTTCTTCTATTTTGACAATATTATAATATGCCCACATTTTAGACCACAACTTAGTCATTTATAACTTAGTAAGCTTAAATAATTATTCTGAACCTTTGCTTTTCAGTGCTCTAGATACCGTATTACTTCTTCTATTGCATGATATTGGAATATGAATAATGAATATTCCCTTTTAATATGTAATAATTGTATGAATAATGAACTACGAAATAAAATACTTTTTGTACTACCATTAAATAAGTAATTGATTAAATCATATATAACGCTTTCATAGCTGACCATTTTTACTTTACATTTTTTTATATGATGTCATTCGGACTATTTTACATTTTGGACATTACTCGCATCTCTGATCTTTGACAACAATCAGTACAGTATTGGTAACGTTCATGTAGGACACGGTCCTCAAACACTACACTGCTGGCACACTCGGTGCATGTCTTGCGTAATGAATTGTGACACTGCTCCATTAAAGGAGTAAGGCAGCACTGCCTTACTCCTTACATGAGACATATTCCAACACTTTGACATAACTTTTTTTTTATACCACTAAAGTGGCAAACAAGCATACGGCCCGCCTGATGGTAAGCGGTTACCGCAGCCTATGGACGATTGCAACACCAGGGGTATCATTCGCGCGTTGCCGAAACCGAGACTTTCAGAACATTAAATTTTTTATTTTATTTTTTTATTAGTAAATATTTACTCTTTGATAGGTAATGTTATATTATACGTTTGCTAGTGTAATGATAGATGATCTGTGCACGGCACGCGATGCAATGCCTACATACATTTCCTTCACATCGGCATACAGTGAAATGCCCTATAATAAAGCTTTTAGTATTTAGTACTCAGTTTCTGATGGCTAGTAAAGGAAACATGGGCAGCTACATGACTGGCAGTCAAGACATGGCAGTCAATAGCGCAATTTTTTTTCTGCCAGAAACCTCTAGGTGTAATGTACCACAAGCAACTCATCAAAGCCTCCTAAAAGTTTATTGTATACGGATGAATATTTTAGAATAATACTATAGAAAAACAGAAAAAAAAAAAAAAACAGAACTCAATGGAGCACAATGCGGCATAAGATCTTAATTAATTGAACACCCCTACTAATATTATAAAGGCGAAAGTAGCTCTGTTTGTTTGGTTATTTGCTAACTTTTCACTACTAAACGGCTGAACGCATCGTAATGAAATTTGGCAATAAGATAGATTATAACCTGGGGAAGGACATAGGCTATCTTTGTCTATAACTACGCGAGGTACTACTATGAGGGTAAAAGCTAGTAATTTATATACGACACATAAGTATCACTTCAACCTACAACATGCAACTCCAACTTTGTTACGATCAAATCATTTAATAATACCTGCCACGTAGACAGATTATTAGAATCTATATTTCTATACTCTCTGCCTTTGATTATATACAAGTAAGTATATGATATAATTAAAGCTCTCTACCTACTCCGAGAGGGGCTTGGCGTGATGATATGAATGAATGTATATAGGTAGGTATGTCATGGCGTAAATAAATTATTTAACAAAATTTTGAAGAATAGTTCTAGGCTATTAAAATTAAGAACAATTACATAAGCCTAATGGCTTATGTAATTGTTAGTGTATGTAAGTGTCTAAAGATGAAGATATATGTATTGATATAACTACTTAACTTGTATGGCAAACTGCTTACTTAACTAACCACTTAAGTTACGCGAGAAAGTTGTTGGGCCACTCTGCCGTTTGTTGATTTCATTCACGTGGTTCTTAGAAATAACACGAGCTAAATACTTACAAATCAAACAATCACAAAAATCTAGTGCTTTCAAATAGTCTTCTTCTTCTTCTTTAAGTTAATGGCGACGAGCTTATAATATAGTCAATGTCCTCTGCATTAGACATTAGGCCTAGGTTGTCATGTCATTGTAGGCGTTCACCAACACACACCTAGGCTTTATTTCGTTCACCAAAAATCGTAAAAACAAAAAATATTCTCACTGACAAACATAGACATATTTGTCTATGCTGACAAATTGACTGATCAAATAGTTTATAATGTCCCCCAAACAAAACCCGGCTACACCCATGCTTATAACAGAACTTATCGGTGCTATAATGACCAGCGATTGAGATTATTAACAATAATAATAATAATTAAGTTCACAACTAATTGTACCATAAAGTAATCATTAGAAACTGCTTACAAAATTATTTGAGGTTAGTTTATAAACAAAGGTTTCCTTTTTTATTGCAAATTTAGCCTTTAGATGATCGAAATTGATCTCATTGCATGAAAAAAAGTCAAGTGCTGTGCCCTACAGGGTGTGTTTTAGCTATAAGTACATTATACTATAATAATATGTTGTACATTGTAATACACGTGCAATTTTAAATAAATATCAGAAGAAGCGGTTTCGATTAAATTTAAAAGGACATTGGAATTTTCCGTACATAAATATAGTAATCGCACTTACCTCTTCTCCTGTTTTTCCGCACTATTTTATGTTACGAGCACCAAAAACAAAACTTCCCATGTAATATTCGTGTTGAAAAGTGTAATATTTTTTGCGCGCACCCACAATCTTTAGGACGGAGAGTGCAACCGTGCGAGACGCGAGATGACTGAGCCGGCAGCGGCGTGTGCGCTAACTGACTTATGTTTTAGTTCATAACAACTTTACCTTCGCAAGAACTAACGGGGTTTATGGGCCGATTGTATGGTATTTGCCTACTAAGTGCTTTAGTAATTTTTTACGAGTTCGCGATGACAGTGCATTAATCTGCAAAGAGGAGTTACCCAAAAGGCAGTTTAAAAAAAAAACTTTATTATATTTACATACTATCTGCCTTTTACGCCATATACAGAAGTCGTTGAGCCCAACTGTTGTACGTGAACCTCACTGTAATTTGACTGTACAGCACTCTAGAGGCTATTCATCCGAAAATCAAGCTTCAGAATGCTCATATTTCACTTTACTTACATGTCTTCTAATGTAGATGCGTGGCATCCAGGGGCGTATTTTAAGATTTGACGCCCTGGGCCTTTAAAAGGTTTATCACCACAAAAAAGGCATACATTTAGCCCCGTCTATTGTAATACATAAATAATTAATAAAATCAGCCATGTAAAGACTGATTAGTTTTTTGTAAAATTAACTGTGTGTGAAATATTTTACATGGGTGACTCGGTCGCCCCTCGCAGTCTGCTGGCCTTCTTGGCCTAAGGGTAAATACGCCCCTGGTAGTGTCCAATGTACTCGTGGCTATCCCCATCTAGGATGGGTGAGCTGTATTTTTTTGTATACTTATGCAACTATTGCAGTAACTCTTCCGCATCAATAAAGAAAATTTAAACACGCACCAGTTATTTGGGTGTTGCAGCAATATGGCGTTGCTCAGTACTATTCAAAGGGTGCATTCAGAATCTTAATCAATGTAAATAATATAATATTGTCCATTGAAAAAAGTAAAAACATTTGCTTTTAAGCCAGTCTTGCTGAATGGTTTTTCCGCAGTAATACCTGATACCGTTCTTCGTAATGTAACACAAACATACCAGTTTTTCACGTTCACTGTTGACGTGTGATTTAGTTTTTTCCATTCGTAACCGGTCGTGGATTGCCTTACTAATGCACTCATGCACCTCATACCAAATCGTAAGTACATGCGAGTAGAAAATATATTTGTTACGTTATAGAAGCGTTTATTATCATGAAATTGGAGTAAATAAAAAAAAGCATTATTTTAGGTTTTTTATTTATTAATACACTGCTTGTTTTATAAGATTGCTATAAAACATAAATCTATACATCTATACAAATATTATATAGAGGAAAGATTTGTATTTTTGTGTGTGTGTATGTTTGTATTGAATAGGCTCCGAAACTACTGGACCGATTTCAATATTTTTTTCTCCGTCAGAAAGCTACATTATCACTGAGTAACATAAGCTATATATTATATGGATACGCGGGCGAAGTCGTGGGGAAACAGCTAGTAGCTATAATATAAAACAAGAAATAAATAACATCCGCGCACAACATGTCCCGCTTTGCCAAATAGTGTGGTATGAAACCATAGCCGGGAATGTGCCAATGCATCATATAATTTGTGTAAAAATAAAGGTGCTGAGGGAATTCCTGATTACTCCTGCATTGAATCGGTCATTGTGGAAATCTATGGGGGAGGCCTTTGTTCAGCAGTGGACGTCTATAGGCTGATGATGATGATGAACACAGAAAAGGCATAAAGATTGGGCGTAGAGTTCGGTAAAGCGCAAATGATAGGTCAGTACCTTGTACACTATCCACAGGATTTTCCTACCATCAGTCAACCTATTTTCATTAGTGGTACAACAAAACGTGGTAGGTAGGTACGTGGTGGTATAACGAACCGACTTAATTGATCAAATAAATTACTGACGGCGCAAAAACATGCAAGTAGCATGAGTTGTGCAATGCAAGTATTACATTGGCTTTTAAGTCATCATAGCTCGCTTTTTTGTCATAATTATTTATTTGCTAGTACTTTTGCATTTAGAATTCTTTATCCGGCTTTATAAAAAAGCCAACAAAAACGCAGAGCGTAAAACCCAGTCAAGCATTTTTTAATGTAGTAGAGGACATAATTATCTCTGGTTTCAAAAGAGCGCCATCTATCAATACGTACCTGTATTAATATACACATCAAGGTACTTTCTGCTTAGAGTGCGAAGTTGTACCATCATGCTATATTATGTAGGAAATTCTAGAAGGGATATTTTTTATTCAATGTAATAGTTTAATAATATATTTATAGATGACGCTAAGGATGTTTGCTATATGCTATACTTCTCTCTGACCTCCCCTCTCAATAAATCATTGTTTAATTTATATTTTCTTCACCCGCGTAGCAATATAGTATACTATTACCCGTTTTCCCGTAGGAATTAAGCATTTTCCCGCGGTAAAAAGTAGCCTATGTTAATCAGGGATAATGTCAGCTTCTAATGGTAATTGGTTTGTACGAAGTATATTATCTACTCTGAGGTATGGTAAATATTTTTTCAAATCGGTCCAGTAGTTTCGGAGCCTATTAATTACAAGCAATCAAATCTTTCCACTTTATAATATTAGTGTAGATGTACATACCTACTCATTATACGAGATGTAATAATAAAGAGATATATTTTATAACTTAAAGGCTCATATCAGTATATAATATGCACAAGCTTTAATGTGTTAAGTAAGTCAGAAGTGAAAAGGGAAAATAGCTTAATTAAAAAAAAAACAACTTTAAAACCCACGGGACGCCAGAGCAGAATATCCATCTAAGGATGACTTAGAACACGCCATACAAAAAAAGGTGAATTGAAATGCAGTAACTTGATTACTCTCTGTTGCAATGCCTTTTGTGTGTGACGAAAGAGTCCCAAAAATTGTAATGAGATTATTTATTTATGCGCAGTTACGATCCACTAAAGAGAAAGTTGTCCGCCTACGGTGCGGGTACGCAGGCTCCTCGCCGTTGAAGAGCTTTGTGGCAATAAAGCTTGGGCTCATGTGTCACGTGTATATCGTTGTGAAAATTTGCGATGTGCTCCCACGACCACGTGTTTGCTACATTGAAACTGAGAAGTGTGTTCAGAATTTCCTTATATGCTTGAATATACATATGCAGAAGTTAAGTACATACATTTCATTTTATCTAATTGCCTTATAAGTGTTGTCGACTACAAGCCATGCAAGCTCCTGGGTTTATTTGAGTGACAATAAAACTAATTATGAAAAGCCTCGTGGAACGTGAATCTCGGATTATACTATGAATCTTATCGAGGATCTGGGCGTGGGTGAGCCAAAACTTGTTAATCACATTCATTTGGCATGTGTGTCCAGTAGTATGTAGGTACTAGGAGGTTGGTCGCGATCATAGTTGCTCTCCATTCCATATGATATATCATCTGTCACATGTCCTTGTTATGTGATATCGAAATTCAATCTGATAGGACTCGACACGGGTAAAGCACAGGATAAAATTACTTGTAAGTGTCTTTAATTTTGGTTGTTCAGTACGTTCCGAGATCCATTTAGTTTCGCACGTACCGCTCGATGAGAACAATCCTGCGCTATGCGACGCAAGGACCCCGGGCCGGCCCCACTCGCTGGCCGAGGGAAGAGTTTGATATCGAACAGAACCAGACAGCAACAGCAACGCCAAATGCAGACGCCCAGGAGTCTTTTGCCCAGGAGCTATTCTTCGCCTTCAACTCAAAATGACCCGGAAAGTTCACAAAACAAAGGGTACGTTATGAGAAGCTTCTCGTCTCCAGATCCGAAGCCTTTGGACTACAGACAGAACTCCGACTCCTTTTATAGGCCCTGTTCTCACGGGTCCAGAAGCGAGCTAGATTCAGATTTAGAAAACTATGAGCAGTTCGGGGAATGTTTCTTAGACATTGATGCGGACCATGAATCGTTGGCCCAGTACGGGAGCAGCCCTGAGAGAAAAGAGCCGCAGAGAGTAGTCTCAACCCTACTGCCTGGCAGCGGAATCCAAAGGGCATCCATGAGACCTATTTCAGCGACGAACTCACAAACCAAGCACAGCGCTCGGGAGGTTCTGAACAAACTGCAGAAGGACGATGCGATTAAAGGTAAGATAAAAAAAAAATTAAGTCCGTACTTCATCATAACCATCACCAGAAATATTGGGGGCCGGTACCTAATAAATTTATAATCACATTATGTTGGTTGGCAGAGTTCTACTCTAAGCGTCTGCCATATAATCCGCGACACGACACCCAGCTTACTGGGAATTAAATTTATTGGTTAACTAACACCAGAATTGCTTGATAGACTCTCTTCCGACGGAGCCGTAAAGATTGGCAAATATTCCATTGACAGTCGAAATCAACGGCTTAACGTTATTTTTCTGGTACGGAGAGAGAGGGCTCGGTTCGGTATGAGTCATCCCATCAACTACTGGGCACCACTAACAAAGGTTGCTGAACTTCGCAGATCGTTCGATCTACCAAGTCCCAAAAGCCACGATTTCCTGTTAAGAATCCATATTGATGAAAATTTAAGAATACAATTTTTTTCCTTGTCTAAGAAACGACACATACAAACTTTTTCGAAAACATTTCACGCGGATAATGATGCGATAAACAGCTTGTATCAGTGGCTTGTATACAATAATTAGTGGAAAATTCTCATAATCTCAAAAACAGCATTTAATAGGTATAACAAAGGTCAAAGGGCAACAAAATCAAATAAATCACCAACAACATCGTGCCTTTAATGCTACATGCGAGATTTTTGCGCAATTTGTGGTTTAGATTATGTAAGCATACCTTTCAGTTTTAAGAACATTTACATAGTTCACATTATAACAATCAATCAAAGTTTTTCATCCAATATAAAGGGAGACAAAACGGTAAAAGGGAACTGCTCTAGGTTTAAAGGTCTCTGAGGTAGCTTTGTGATAGCATTAGGATAGGACCCGCTCATGCTATTACGTCCTAATATATCAATTCTTCCATTCAATGTCGATTGCCCACGGAATCATTCGAAGTCTGCTTTAGACCGTCCGCTGCAACCGTTTTTAATGTTATTTTACTCTCTTCTTATCTTTTCTGCCACCTGAGACAGATCTCAGGTTATTATTCGGGTAGTTTGAAGAGATGGTGTTTCTTGCATTTTGATGACTACGTACAAAATAATGTACGAGTTACAATTACTGCTTTTTTGAGGCTTTTTTTTTTGCCACCATGTAAATTGGATTGAGTGGTTTAAGTATATTTTATTTGAACTGAGTTATTATCTTGGGTACTCTAAACTCTTTCATAACTGGTAGGATAATATAGTACATATATTGGATATGGATATTGGATAGCCTTCATTTATGATTATTTCAACTTCCAAGTAACGAAACGCTGTCGTAGATCGTTCACACTCACAGACTATAACAGAAATCCCTAGTAGCTGTATTGAGAAACATGTAATAATGTCCACAACTGTAAGTAAATATTTTTATACTTTAGAGCTGAATTTTAACGGTGCATTAATTTCAAAGCTCACTTTGGCGACCCAGAGAGCAAAGATCAAAAGCTGTTTTTATTAAAAACTTGTTTCTTGATACGTACTATTATTATTAAATATTTCCATCGTGGCTCGCAGTCAGAAGTCTGACATTACATTTATTTACTAGTAAGCACGTATTTATTTCTTTATCTTCAGGTCCTAGTCGCCTAACCCTCAGGCCTCTTGTAGTTAAGATACCAGCTTGCCATGTGCTCCGGGAGCCAGAACCTCAAGCACGGGGGGTCGAAGAGCTGATGGAATCTCCGCAGTTGGAGCTAGAAGCTTCCGAGCTGGACAGACAGTTCGACAATGCTGAGCAACACTTAGATAAAGCTATCTCCATAGCCACCGAAGAGAGCGATGCTGAAACTGTAAGTACCTAAATTGTGCTTTTGTTTTTGTCCGAATACTTATGCGAGTTCTGTCTGTATACTGCGGGAGTCTGTTATATGCTTGAAATGAATTGAATAAATTTTAATTTTCAGCTATTTTTGGCTTAAAACGTTTTAACATGTGTTGGGAACACGGCAGGCAAAAGAAAGATTTATTTAGTAATTTTGTTAAACTCAACATAATAATCTCATCTCATAGGTTATATTGCCAACAAGATATTTATAACTGTTCATTAACTTGGCATGAAGACTCCTATTATAATTCATCATAAATATCTATGATTACATGGTTTTGTACATACCGAGTACCTGTGTAAGCTAAAACTAATGTTATACAACGCATGAATCAGAATTATGATTTATTGATACATGTACTCGCATTATGTGGCAGTCTGACATCAATAAACATATTGTGCGGAGATTGAAATTTTGCCTCTCAAAGGCAAATCGTATGGCGTATGAATAGAAAACAGCTAATATGTATGAGATACCGATGTAATGTGAGAAATATACAAATCTTTTATAAACGTTTTCAAAGTACCTCACTAAACTTAGTTTATTAGCTTGTAAAAAATAATTTCTTGCTTGCATACATAAAATATTTCAAGCATGAGTAATAATAAATTCCAAATCTCAATTTTTCTAGCGACTATAAGCAAAAAATTTTAAAAAATGTTGTATTAACATAAATGATTATGTCATCTTTATAAATATAAAGTTTGATCATTTGGTATAAGTAACTAGCTGATAGGGGAGATCGAAATGCTATAATTGAGACAACGCTAAATCACTGAAATCAGGGCATGACAGAAGAATGGAAACAATTCTTCGTTTCTTCAGTTTTATAACAGTGGAAACTGCGTCCAGCGGAAACTAATAAACCACCAACAGCTTTTCTTGGTCTGTAGTCCTTAGGGTACTAAAGGAATATACATTTCCTAAATATTTACCGACTTAGTTATGTGTTGTCGTCAGACATCGACTGACTGACTAGTCACGGTACTTTTAATAGTTCTTTGAAGTACTTTCAAATCGTTAGAATCTACTGCTAAATTCAGAAAGTAGTTTTTATTGAGAATAGAAGAACATGAATGTGTCGTAGGATATTCAAAGAAATCAAGCAGTTAGTGTTGGTGTGATTTATTGAAATTTCTTGTGAAAATTTTATAGCCCGTAAGCAAATACTCTTTTTTTAACCGACTTTGTTATAACATTTTGCTAAAATCCGTGTGTTGGCAGCGTCTGTTCTATTTTACATTAGTTCGTATCATTTCTACTGAAATTTCGACATCCCTGGTCACGTCCCAGATCGACGTTACGTAATTAATTTCAAAGCGGGAATTGTTGCATGTAAATTGTTAACTTTTTGGCACATCGTAACAAAGACGTCATATCTTATCATATTACTGTACCTATTTAAAAGCATCTATAAAACTTAATGTGTCTTCTGAAGCGTAGGAAATCAATACAACCATATCGCGGTAATCAAGTAGTTTCGACTCGTAAATTATAATGATTTAAAGTTCACTATAGCTGTAAGTTTTCCTTGACTTGTTTACGAGGCCCTGTTTGTATTTACTACGGAGTACGGACTAGTACGGACGGCGAGCCACGTGCGCGCGCCTCCCGCACTATCAATCTCCGACTTCTCCGAGCACGCGTACGATAACAGCTCCACTCTGTCGTGGGTATACAATAACACAAACATCAAAACATCACGACCGCCATATTGAACGGTGCATTAGATGTGTATGTGTGTAAAGTTACAGTAGTAATATAATGGTAATAAGTTGTAATGATTTTGTTGCTAATACCTAAATAGCGCTAATGACGTTGAGTGAGGGTGGCAGAGCGTGACGCCGTTTTGAGCCGTTCCCGTGGCAGCAGAGCATAAACATCGCGTGATCGATAGGTGTTTGTAGCGAGGACGTCGCGTGCGGGCCCGGCGCTCGGAGGCGCGCTGGTGTCGGAGACCCTAGTCGGGCGGCTGACGGACATGCGAGTGGAGTGGAGCTGGGACTGCGACTAGGCTACTAAGCAGCGTCTGAGTGGAGCAGAGCAGCAGCGGGAACAATAAGCGCGCCTTGACCTTGCGGCGCGCGGGGGCCGGGGCGCGATGACGCCAGCGCGGCCGGCACGCAGGTCGTCTTTCGGGTGCGATCCTTCGCGGACGCCATCCGCGTAATCGGCGGTCAGCGCGATACCGAAGTTTGTCGAAAATATCGAGGCGGTGGGCGGCGCCGCGACGCCGGGGACTCTCGCGGAGCACTCATTTCGCGAGTCGGCGCCGACGCCGACGCGCTTCGAACGACCGACCGACCGAGCTGACTCCCGCCGACCGAGTAAACCGCGACATGCGCGCGCACCGAAATGGGTAACGTGCAGTGCTGCGCCAGCGGACGTTTCCCTGAGGGCAAGCTGCCTGCTAAAAAACCTAAGGACAAGCAGAAGAAATTTAAAGGACTTAAGGGTGTCAGTAAGAAGACTAACGGTGCTGGTGGTGGGAAAGGGAACGGAACTGTGCAACAAGTGGTAACGGACGTTACCGTGGCGGAAGACGCGTCTGAGCGACCAACGCCGGTGGAACCGCCGGCGCAGGCCGCGCCTCCCGCTTACCCCGTAGACCAGCACGACGGTCCTCCACCTCAAGAACCGCTCGCGCAGAGCAACGAAGCTGCTGATGATGACGCACCGCGCTCGCAGAGTATTTCCGAAGCCCGGGAACGATTCTTTGGTCAGGTAAAAATCTAAATGACTTTAATGTTTCAAGATTCCATGAGTAAATAATTTTCCTCCTCGAGGTAGCTATAGCAACAAGAATAACCCAAGTGCTCCGCCGCGTGACGGGCTAATCCCTTTATCGTAGCGGAACGAATCTGCCCGACTTTGAGGTCGCTCTGCTTTACATCAACTAGGTAGTAGATACCTACTCTAGATAGTTCTTTAACTATCTGTTTTCGTTCATTATCTTGACAGCACTTGAATCTTCATTTTGAAATAGTTTCTATTTTGTGTAGAAATTGTGCATAAAGAAAAAAATTGCTAGAATCATTGTATAATCTGAGTAACTATACATTTTTAAGACCGATACATAATTTGGTTTAACATAAAATACATTGTACATAGGTATGTACAATGTAGAAAATACACATATCTCAAAATTAAAACAAAGAGACGTCTTTGGTAAGGATATTGGAATTATTTTTGTACTGAGCTGTTAAGAGCTTCCAACTTTGTTAGTTTTATTCGTTTCTAACTTTAACCCAATAAAATAAAACAAACCTGATAATGGCAGGGAGATACAATACATTACAGACATATTCCACGTTGAATGTTGAAATCAAGACAATTCATTGTGAACCAAATCACGTTTAGATTTCGGAAAATGAATTCAGGTATAAATATAATATTTGAGATTTTTATGCAACAGATCGACATGTCTCTGCATATCTAATTAATAATAGCGGTGCGGTCCTAGCTTAGGTGTTTCAAAATAAGGAAAACAGGCAACAGTATTTATTTCACAAGGGAACTTACCACCCGGTTAATTGACCTGAACCATCCTATTAATATATAAAACCGACATTCAGATCTTGAACTGAATACAAAATACTTAATTAGTTTCAGGCCTGTAGTTTAAACGGTCTAAACTATACTTTTACAATTTCGTTAAATGAGTGCTAGATAGTTGTTTGTAAAATCAACATTTTTATTTGATGTGATTGAATTTTTTGATGTCATTTTTGTTTCCTACGGACGGAGTAAACCACTAGTTTAATTGCTAATGTGACAGTAAACAAGCGGTTTCAATTTAATCTATTTTAAATATGTTTTGATATGCAAAATTTAGAATTTAATTTTAGATAATAAGCTCTAATTATAATTCAGCGTTTTCATTCAATAGTTTAAATTCTTAGAAAAACAATAGGTACCTAGAATATTGCCAATACTAGTGAAAACACGAGATAACCGATACCTATACGGGGCGAACAACAAACCGCGATGTACGTATTTTTAAGTGGTTTTACATATCTGAGTTAACAATTTAAATATATAGCGTCCGCTTATCTCATTACTATTTATACTTATAGGTGTCATTTGGTGTACTTATTTAAAGGTTACTGGCCAGTCAAGATGATATAACATGCATAGATTAACCACCAAGGACTAACACCGTGCTAGATACATAACATTGTAAAAGTATCCATAATTATGTAAACAATATACTCAGTGCTTCTGTGAACATTGAATATTGCATCTGTAGCAAAATAAACTTAGTGTTAATGTAAACCAATTTTGAGTACATTTCAGACACGTCGTAATTTTCATGAAATTTGTAATGTATTTTTCTTTAAGACCTTATCTAAACACACGCTAGAACTAAAACAATGCATAGCAGTCTCTTGACTAGTATAGTTTACATAAATTCACATTTATAACAAAAGGGAAAATCTAATATGAATTATAATATATTTGTTCAATTATGTAATAATTCGATCTTTGTTTACTGCCTACATGCTTGCAGTACATTGGTATAAAATTATGCAAGGTTTTTAGACGCCTAACAATTAAACACTAAAACAATTGAAGGATCAAATAGAAATAAGCAATAAGCAGCTTATTTGATCCTTCGATTGCATTGATATCATCGACCGAACAGTCCCACCCGGTAACTAGAAAGATACGCCAAGGGTGTAAATATAAAGTTTGGCGAATCGGACTTGGGTGATGCCTTTCAGAATTCGCGTAGAATGACGACGCTGGATATCATGTCATTGACTCACCGAGGAAAGTGACCGAGTGGTTCTGATTCCGCTCGGCTTTTGGAGCAAGTCCAGGCGGTTCCCAAAATAACTGGTGTTCCCAGTTCATGCAATATTTTATTGGCCACCGAAATGGGCTGTTCCGCTTCGACGGCACTCCAGCTTTGTTCACTACTTTCAAAATACCCGATATGCATTTAGTCCGTACTCCGTACAACGACAGCGTATAATGTGGGAATTCAATTAAGTCGAAAAGCAGACACACATGCTTATCTACCAGACACCAAATAAATTGTGTTTTGCTTATAAATGATTCATGTGGCTGCGTTTCAACAAAACTATGTACTTTACATAATCCTTGATAAGTATTGTTGGTGTCCTTGTTGTGCTTACCAACTTAAAACCTAAAAGTCGATTCAATTAAATCATCTCCATACGGAATTATAAGCTGGCAAGCTAAACTGTTAAATTAACTAGTTTTCTTAGTGTTCGCTGAATATTTACTATTTGGTAAGTGTATGTATTACCCATTCGTTACTGTTATGCTACTTATGCTTATCGCAATTTTCTAGTCTTCCCCCTTCCAGCGGGCATAAATATTATCTCAATACACTCACAGATCTGTCCCGGCTTTATATATATGTATGTGTAAAAAGTCCCGGCATTGTGCTCCCATTTTAATTAACCGACTTAAAAACAGGGTGTTCTGAAAATAATGCTGTGAGGCGTTTGCGGGCCGCGTTTCTGGGCGGATTTGCACGATTGTATCTTCAATCGTTAGGAGAGCCGAGACTCGAGGTGGTCCCTTTATAAATTTGTATAAATGTTATTTATAACATTTTTAAATAATTACGTCGATGTGTTTATACTTACCTGAATAATTATATATCAATTATTTTAAATTATTCTAAAGTAATTTGGGAACGTTATATTTCTCGTACGGAAATATGATTTGTGTAGCAAGCACATGAACGATTGCAATATCATCAAAATAACGCGCTATTCGTTCCATATTTGGGTTTAATGTTTCGTTTGGTATTGAGAGATTCCTTCTCTCTTAAAAATATAAAAATAATATTTGTCGTTCTCGGTTCGTCTTAGGTTTTCTTAGAGCACTTATTTGAAATATTGAATATCCCTTCAGTAAATGAATGATGGCCTATTGTGTTGTGAGCATTCGAGGTGGAAGCACTTCGCAGTCAAGGTGTTTGTTCTATCAGTTAGCATAGCACAATAGAACCAGCCTTGGATTGCTTCGTTTTAATCTATGCGGTAAAGAATGGCCGATCATTAATTTTGTACAGAAATTAGGTCGTCTTGCACTTCTAAGCACGTACATTTTACCGTTAGCCTATATACCAAATACAATTACGTCCTACTAGCTAATAATGGCAAGTTATTATATCAATAGCACACAGGCGTGGACCAGACAAGCAGATTTGTTAACTGAATTGAATTGCAGTTGTACATATTATCTACTCTGAGATTGCATTACACTATATTAGAATTTTCACAGAATAAGCTCACAATAAATAATATACTACGTACAAGTATAAGTTTCTTACGTTAGCCATGATTTTTTTAGGGTTCCGTACTCTATCTTAATAATGGTAACAAGTAGAGTAGACGCTTGCAATGCTCTTAGTGTGTATTGCAACATTTTCTAAAATAAAAAAGCTAAATTAATAATAAAAACTTATTTTTTGCGGTTGGTGCAGTAGCCATGTCAAGGGATGAACCGCAAAGCTAAGTTTGTGATGTAACTGGTTTGTTTTTAGTATGAAACCCTCGGTGTGCGAGTTCAACTCGCACTTGACCATTTTTTTTTCCGAAGAGTATTCTTTATTAGCATTTTGTCATTGGTAATATTCCGCAAAATATGGTAAAATAATGTATAGATTAACAACCACATATATCGCTTTTCTTTCGAATTAATTTGTTTAGCCCCTCAACATTTCGATACATGATTAACGAATTACGTACATTACACAAGTGATACAGGTAAATCAAATCAAAATCCATACAACGCTTGTACGAGTATTTAAGTTTAAAAATGTACTATTACGTACTATGTTTAATAGGTAGGTATGCACGTTATAGACACGCTTAGTAAATTATTATAATTCACAGCCACATTGGGAGGTATCTTATTACTCGAACAATAGTAACATATATTCCTATATACATACAATTTGACAAAAATATCGGTGTGCTATGAATTAAATTCTTCCGTGCGGGAGCGAGCGAGAATGATCCGCTGTTGTCAAAAATGCAGTCAATAATATTATACTTACATTTTGTATTCGCTCACACGGACTTCACATTACAACGAATATTATATTACGGTTGAAAATTACAGTAACTAGAACCAGTTACAAATTTAACGTAATACAATAATATTATCTGGGCGCCTACGTATTCATTTACAACGCGAATGAAATAAATACACGCTTCTATTATAATTATGTAATATGCATTAATAAAAAATAGTGGTCGAATTTCGATCACTGGACAGTGACCGAAATTCTCTCTGCAAAGCGACTCATAAAGAGTTTTTTTTTGTTTTTTCTAACCTTGCTCGTGATCAAGGCAGAAATCTGGTGAGACATTTAAATAAATCGTGGAATTGCGTGTTGGATACACATTATTGCATCGCCTTGTTATTAAGTTTAGTTGTGCTGTCAGATAATTATTTATTTTATATTTTAATCACGTTGAATTTAATGATAAAAGATTGATTATATATACATTAAAATTGGACGATGCAGAATGACAACAGGAGATTATCGGCACAGCAATAATATGTGGATGTAACCGGTCATCTTTGATTATATACCCGGTCATCTGACTTCTTGAAGTGGCGTTTGTCCAGCGGTGTCGATTCGGTTGTTCAAAATTACTAAACTTATCTAAATTGACAGGTTTAAAAGTCTTGCTATCCCATTCTCATGTATGGGGTTAAATAAGGATGGCAATATTTTTAGATCTGTCAAATTAGTTAAGTTTAGTATTTTTGAACAACAGAATTGGCACCGAGGTATAGATAAATAAAATGCAAACTTACCAAATGCGTTTATGACAATGACAGACTTAATAGACGTTAAAAAGTGGTTTGGTTTAATTGTTTTTTAAAATGCCCCTAATACTTAGAAGAATACATACCTATCGCCGTAACTATTAATATGTTAGTGTATAAAATTACTCACATATTATTGTATACATACAAATTATTTATAAGCTGTTCCGGATTACACAATATGATCGTGTGAAATGCGATAAACTTGTACCATATAAAAATGCATATATTGAAAATATATTTAACTAGCGGCCCGCCCCGGCTTCGCACGGGTAGACATTTATATCAAATATTTTGTCTACCCGTGCAAGCCTATGTTAATCAGAGATAGTGTAGCTTTCTAACGGTGAAAGAATTTTTGAAATCGGTCCAGTAGATTCGGAGCCTATAGACATTTATCAAATATTGTGTCTACCCGAGCGAAGCCGGGGCGGGAAACTAGTATAATATATAGCCTATGTTACTCAGTGATGATGTAGCTTTCTAACGGTGAAAGATTTTTTGAAATCGGTCCAATAGTTTCGGAGCCTATTTAATACATACAAAAATACAAATCTTTCCTCTTTATAATATTTGTATAGATTGGTCACATTTAACTATACAGGTAGAGGTAGTACATACTAAAACAATAACAGATTTTTTATGGGCCTGACATTAACAAAGGCCCCAAACTAAGTAAAGCTTGTTGTATGGGAACCAAAAGCTGATATATTTTAGTAAATACATATTAGGCAAACATTTATGTTAGTCAAATAAATGTTCTCCACGCGGAATCGAGCCCGCGAACTCTAGCATAGCATTCAGGTATCTAACCAGCAGACCAGCGGTTTCGTCATTGAACTCATCGATAGATACAATATATTTTTCCGTTTAAATCGTGTTATCGCAGACGCGGCGGGTCAATGGCGCATGACGTCACTAAATCTCGTGTTCGCCCATACTAACTAGATGAGCTGGTATGCAGTGTATGTATAGTGACCGCACCCAAATCGTGAGTCTTAAAATGAAATAAACATTTTACATACGTGTTTCGGTTTAAATCGATGAGTCATACAGCTCGCAAAATGCTCGAAGACTAAAATGTATGATTAGCTTTCTAATTTATTTAAAAAGCGAACTCCCACGCAGCTATCGGATTGTACAAGACTTTTCAGTTTCCTTGACGCGGGCATTCAATTCTGAGATATTTTTCACTGTAATTTATTGCGTTGGTGAGACGCCGCGTAGATTTTCTGCGTAATACCAAAATATTGTACCTCTGTCTCGCTCTCTAGGTAGGTAGCGACTATTTTCTCCATCCAAAAGTGTAATTGACTTAGTCTCCGCCGGATTTCCTCATTATAGTTAATATCCTAGAGATTTAGACACAGGATACAGTTCTTTGGCAACTTAGTAGGTAAACCAGATTACGAAGTGCTGACAGGGATAAGATGTTACGAGTATGAACCATGTGGAACGCATACCGCTCCATAGTGGCTAGAGCAGATTAGCGATTACAGAATACGTGACAATGTACTCAACATTTATTAGCTGGGTTATTACAATGAATGCTGATGTCAGTATGCTATTTACTTACCTAATATTAAAATACTATGTAGTTAGTTACAATGTTACATTCGGTAAAGTCCAAACTATTTTAATCTAAATTCAATAACATATTTGTTTGGTTGAAAAATATTTCCGATACTAACCTAACCTAACTTATATAATGAATACGAAGGTAAGTTTGTTTGTTATGCTTTCACGTCTTAACTACCTACTCAACGGATTATCATAAAATACGAGTATTGCACACTTTTTTAAATAAAAAAAACAGTTTAGGCTCTAATATTTAATAAGCACTTATGAATGCTTTTACTCGGTTCGGAAAAAAACACCTGAGATTAACCGGCCACAAACTCAGAGCTGTCTTTTATCACATAACAATCATGTTTACACACAAATAAAAACATCCAGAAAAAAGATGATTATTTTATCTAGTACCCCTAGTTAAGTATTAACTAGTTCGGGCCGATCAGCTCTGCCTTACTTACCACCTTTTATTCACCTTATACATACATACAATAGGAATGTGTTCTGTATGTACATACATCGTGTATGTCCATATGAATGGTAAATTGGTAATTAAAATCAATTGCTGACGAATATTCATTCATACATATAATAGTCGAGTTGAATAGACAGCGAACACGTAATAAAACTTTATTGTCTTTGAATAATTTGTTTAGTAGTATTTATTTATACGTTTGAGAATTTAATACAGGTTTTAAAGGTCGTCGGCAATTTAAGCTTGCCACTGTGACTGTGACACAATGGGCAATCTACCAAATAATAATATTGTTAAATAAAATCTACGGAATTGTGTTCATTCTGCGCACAGTTTCAAGTTGCAATTGCCACTGCATCATTAAGCAAGCAGTAACATTTCTGGGATCTTTTGGAACCCTTTAAAGTTCGTTTCGCTAGGTCCGTTTATCTGTATCTCTGCCTTCTTTCTCTCAGGCTACGAATGCTATGAAGCTGAAATTTCTTACTGCAAATGCTGCTGAAAAATCCAATTTCCTGCAATATGCGTTTTCTGGCAAACGACCAGATTACGATGGTAAGCAGTTACCGTCGTCTATAATAGCTGCTATATCTGCAATATTACGAATAACGTATGCGCTCGGTTAAATAACAATACAAATCGAATCATGTAGTAAATGTTCTTAAAACAATTATTACGTAATTGTATGTTGGTATCTATACAGATACCAAGTGTACTGTACACGACTTAAACAAGTACAGTCGTGTCATGAATTAGTAATTATTTAAAGGCTAAGTAAGTACATAAGCTTAAGCCCCTATGTTAACAGGTAAGTAAGTGGATTTCAACTAAAAATATTCTTACAAGTTACATAGTTTACTGTTGTTAGGTAAATGATTTTGGTTGTATACATTACTTATTATACAGCCATGATGGACTGTTTATTCATCACTTTGCGCAACACGTTTGACGTAGCTGGGACCTAAAGGCAATGTTCGTATCCATTATATTTATTACTAAGCAAGTCCGGGACTTCGTCCGACTATTCTGATTTTTGTAGATATAAAACCTCTTCAAAAGTATTTTTAATGGAACTAAAATATTTTAGGACTGGTACTTTTAGGGTTAAAATATGACTAAAGATAAACTTTTCCGGTCTTGCTATTAATATATTAGGTACTATCGCATATTTTTGTCGTGCTGAATCATTTACATCGCCTGTTTAAAGACAACCCGAATTCCGTCCACGACTACGTTTTACTAAGAATACTGAGATTCTATGAATAACTGACTGAAGCTGTTTGGAAGGAATAAATATATATGTAGGTAAACTTAGCAGTAACGAACGTAACCATGTTCTTCTTCAAAGTTCATTAAAATAGTATTGCCTATTGTTGATTGTTAACATTTAAGTTTTACTATAGATGTCCCACAGACCGATAAAATAGTCAGACCTATTTTTTACACGTTCTTTTTAATTTGATGGTCAGACGTCCACATCTACCTAAAAAAAACTGAATATATAAATTCTGCAACATACATAATTATATCGACGATGGAATGGAAAAAGAAAGAAAGCGTCATTAGGCCAAATTGTTCAGCAGAGCTGCTCAAAGTTCATAAAAATAGTTATATCCTTTTTATTTTGTACTTTAAATGAAACGGCAAAAAGTGCTTCCGATTTGCACCTTCTAACCTAGACAGATCGATTGAGCATCCAAAAATCTATCGAACTGTATACATATAAAACTCAATTTCGTTTAATTTGTTTTTTCTTTCCACCGTTGAATCTAGAGTTACCTATTACCTCTACCTACTCAGCAATTAGTGTAAAACTCAATCTTCACAAGCACAGACATTAATATTTCACAAGCGACTTTAATCAGCGATTCCCAATCCTGTAATAACTTTTTGAGAAGTCGTCGTATTCCAAAACTATGATAATAAACGAAGATTTGATACGTTACAACATTTACTTACAAGACAATTTATTAGTACTAAAATTAAGAAAGAAGATATATATCCCACAAATATTAGGTGTTGGAATGAAATGTAATTATTTACAAAACATTTTATTCAAATATAAAAATACTAATGTGCCTATTGAAAAGTAGAATCAATCCTAATAAATTCATGTATCACGGCAAAGTGCCAAGACATCTGGCAACGAAGCCACTTCCATTGAACAGAACTGATCTATTTTTAATATATTTATACTATTATTACAATTTCATAAAGAGCTGTCTCACTAAATTAAAGATGCTCCAGAACATACATAGAAAGAGTAGGCATTATAAGGAGTCATAAAATTATTTTATTGAAAAATTTTGTCTTTTTAACGAGTTAGAATTTTTTTTTTAGAGTAGACAATGTTGGAAACGCGACTAAATAGTAAATAAATAAAATATTGTATTGTATTAATAAACCACACCGAAAAGAATCTCGTATAGTGTCTGTAAATGGAAACAATGACTAGTTGACAGTCAATTACCGCTTAACTTTTCACCGCGATAGCGTGTGTGGTCGCAATGATCAAGTGTCTAAAATTAATAGGGTTGCTGCACACATCATAATAAAGTGGAGGTCAGTTTAATAAGCTGTCAATCTTATTTAAATGTTTTGAGATTGGCGTGAGTACTGAGAAAAAAAATTAACAAACCACCAATAGAAGACAGAGCAGACTACGTAGGTACTTGTTTTTATTTGTTAAGCTTATGGCAGAACAGTTAGTCGTCATGAAAAGGTAGATACGCATTCATTGCTAAATGCCGATTTCCTGTTTCTTTAATTTATAGGACTGTCCATCCTTATTGGTGATCCACCACGTGCTCTCAAACCCTGAACATTAACCTGCACCAATAAGAGTCCCATTGAACATCTCCACGTCGCCATACGTGCCCAAATTAAATTAAGTGAGAATTGCCTGAATTGTCGGATGGCAAGCTAAATATGTAGTAGGTTCTTATTCGAGTATAACCGATTACCGAGACAACACTAGAGTTCTTCTGAAAGAACATTTGTCTAACGTGAATCGTGTAAAAGCGTTTAATGATATGTTGTCATTGTATTATATCGTGTCATGCGACGTATTAGACCGTTCATCATTATGGCAGCCCTGTGTTCGTCTAGCTAGACCACATTTATCACTTCCAAGCAGAAAGACTGGATAACTCTTAGCCTTCCATAAAAGGTAATTGCTTTAAGCGGCTTTACAACAGTAATTTGTGACTGCAGCTTACGCACAATTTGGTGTTGTAAAGTACATCCGCAGCTTCTGCTAGAGTACTTCCTAGTTACCATTCTGTAATGATGGTCACCGGGCTAAACTAGCTTTTTAAGCCAAGGCAGACTTCGTTTACGTAAATTAAGGACAAAAAAATCACGTTTTGTAAAATATTCCGTGGTGATTTTCTTCGCACCTGATTGCTAAATCGACGCGGGTATGTACAGATTGCAGGCTAAAATATATGTAGTTTATACAAAGGGAAGAACATGCTAGGAATCACACAGGCGTGATTAATTACCCCTACTTCATCTGCTACACTAATGAATAAATCTTGTGTAAAAACCTTACTTAAATTATCATTTCCTCAATCTAATTTATAACAATTTTCACCAGATTGAAAAATGGATCATCAAATCTCATCCCATAAATAGTTTCTTTAACGATGTCGAACGTTTTGTAGGTTTGTAGGTCGTTATTTGGAATGGTCATTTTGTAATTTAGCGATTGGCTTGCTAATCTCAAGCGGGATCGTGGTTAGGTAGTATTTACACTGAGTTGCAAGTATAACATATACACGAATAGACAAGCATCATAATTACCCTTTTATTGACATGCTTTGCTTGGTTTCACGACAGTACGACCAACGTTTAGAAATCAGATTTACACTTCGAAGCGTATTGCTTTTATGATGGCGTCAGGTAAAAACTAAACATTCTTAAATGACAGCCTTGACAGGGGCACGCGTTTGTTAATTTTCAGCATTTTAGGGTTTATTTACTTAATTAATAAGGCTTACCAACTAAAAAAGGGTTAAGACATTTAAGTGAGAAGTTATCGATCAAATGATCTCGACAAAAAAGACTCTTAGCACGTCGAATGAAATGACTTTTCAAGGAACATTGCCACGCATCCGTGTACATAGTAAAGCTAGCCTCAAACTAAGTAGCGGGTGTCATGTTTCTCCTTTATTCAATTTCCCAGCGCACGCGCAAGAGTGACATGTCCGCCGCGTGGGCATTAACCGAGTTACTTGGACACTTGGACAGATAGGAACGTGTTCACCTGACCTATACTGTGAATCTTAAAAAAAATCAAAAAAACGCGTTTTGCTCGGATTTTCCTAAAACCAAGTGACAAAACGATCAATGCCTAAACACAAAGCTCATCCAGAACTAGTAGTACGAGCGTTATGTTGGACAGTAGTGATATCGTAAGGTGTTCGTCACCTCGAGACAACCTTTGCTTGATTATTTCCACAATCGCAGAAATATAATATTTGCGCACTCCTTGGCTGCAGGACATCTATCACTTAGGCTTGTTCTGTCTGTAACTGAATAAATATCGTAGGAACGTATTTATTCAATTAATGTCCCATTGCGTACAGCTATTTCCTTATATTCAAGTACTTTGCAATATTTTTTGCGATGATAAATAATTGAAAAAAATCATAATTAAATCTAAAATAAGCTGGGGCACGTTATACACAAAAACCTTTCTCAATAATCACTCCATGCATTAGTGAATACCGCATTAAAATCCATTACGTAGTTTAAAAGATCTAAGCGAACAAACTGCGGGAAGC
Source organism: Falcaria lacertinaria (assembly GCA_951449985.1). Lineage (NCBI taxonomy): Eukaryota > Metazoa > Arthropoda > Insecta > Lepidoptera > Drepanidae > Falcaria > Falcaria lacertinaria. Next base: position 8,002,098 of record OX602111.1, on the reverse strand, counting down.
GACTTTGTTTTATATTATGTTAAGATGACTCATGTTTAAATAAAGCGCCTGCTATTGAAACAGGACAGCTTAGACTATTGGTTTGCTGTGAAGTTTAGGCTAGGCGTTTATTTTCCCGAAAGCTCCAATAACAAAAAGGGAATAATATATAGATATAGAGGGAAGAATATATAAATAATAATATTACAACTTACAATACAATAGTAAATGCAATGGTTTGATTTTATATTCGAATTATCCACACTTTAAATAATTCTACCACAAATCGATAAAAACATCGATCATAAGAATCTCTGTTTCTTTATAATGAAATCTTAATAGATTTCATTATAAAGTAACAGAGATTCTTAAGCGCCACACACTAATTACATCAGTACAATTTCCAAGTTGTTCAAAGACCAAAGTCAATATCCGAAACCACCGCCTTGTAGATTTTTAACCAGTTTTCCTTAATCGTAATCGATATACAAAGCAAAAGATTCAAGAATGATTTAACACCAATTAATAACAAAGACGCCAATAAGCCAGCAACAATGTGTGTCAAAACGCGTAGAGGCGGCAGAACAATGTACCCTTTGTGGCGTGGGCGCCGCGTTGTCGCCACAAATGCATGCCATTGCTTCATAACACTACCGCCATTCTGCATGGAAGGTTCAGGATATCGATCCTAGGGTTAGGTACTGATTATTTTGTATTTGTTTATACACAAGCTACATTTTAGCTTCGTTTGAGGCATTCATGGCAGATAGGCAGTCAGTGGTACGAATTCCGCAGGATAGATAGGAAAATTTTGGAAGGCTTTCTTTATATAATGAAGAAGGCAGTAGGTGCAATTTAATATAAACAATAAAATAATCATCGTCATCAAACAGTAGAGGTATATCTAGTTCATTGAATGCTCTCTTAAACTTAAATTCACTTCATACATAAAGACTGTTAGGGGAAACAATTTTGTTGAAACATAAATTAATTTTGTTCGGTCTGGTTGTCTTATCGGAACAAAACCTATATTTCACCTATATTCAAAATACAGCAGCAGTCGTAATATTTAACGTCGTAATTTCCCATAGGAATTCCATGGACTGAAGACAACCGTTGTTTATATGCCCTAAATACCAGTTTCGAAACAGTGCGCCTTTTTATAGACGCTATTTTTGCATCTTGTGAATTAGCTTTCGTTTTACAATTTGTAGGTCGAACAGTTTCTCACGTACCTATGTGCTTAGGTAAATTATTGATTCATAATGACGATTTACAGCTAAGCGATGTTTAGTTTTGTGAATAGACATTTTCAGGTGAGATAAGAATATGTAGAAACATATAAACCAATTTTATGATACAAATACTTTTGGATCCAAACGATTCCTTTCGCTCTGATAACCATCTCAACTCATATACTAAAAGACCTTTAAAAGTTTTAACATTAAGGAGTTTAATTGAGAAGGAATTAATGACCTCAAAACAAATTATAATCAACGTATTTTAATGTGTGCGTATTTAATTTACCTGAGACCTACATACCAAAAACAGATAATTTTATGACAGGATGCCTCCAATATTATTCAAATATTTCCTGCGCCTTTGATAATGATCTCATATGCCCACAGACCTTAAACTGCCCTAACGATCGCCCTCCACACAGAGGTCAAATCGATTTGTAAAGTGGACACAGAGAATTAATAAACACATCAAAACTCAAATAAAATGACCTTTGTTACTAAGGACAAGTTTTATATTCTAATAATACTAATCCCGTAGTTTAATATTGTCAACTTATTCATGGGCCGTGTGAAAAAATTAATAACTAATCAATTATGGCAATAAACCATTCATTTATATGTATAACCATCTAAAGATTATTAATCCATTGCTAAGCTCGAAACTCCGCAAAGGTAAAGTAGTATTTCTATTCATATCTCTGTATAAGGATTCAAAACTTGAATGATTTATTTGTATCTACGTATTAAGGTTGAATTACCATTTATCTATAGGCAGGATAATAAGTTGCTTGAAAGTGTTGTTCCTTGAACGAAGAAGTTATGGCAACGTGTGTAATTATTTTAATATGTCGCACATCGTTGTAAAATGGTATTGTATTAAATTTATATTAGTTATCCTATGTTAATATATAACATATATATACACACACACCACACACATATAATGTTACTCGTAGTTATAGAAGAGCGGAGTCTCCTAACACAGGCATCCTTGCTTAAAAGGAGACTCTGGTCTTGTGAGTAAATAAAGATTATTATTATTATAATATATCCTTACTTATCGGGATTCCGGGATTTCAGGAACCAGGGACTACTTAACGATAGCACCATAACGACGATGAATACCAAAACAATATACCTACTAACAATAACTAACAGTAAAAAGTACAAGGCGTTAGTGACAATGTAAACATTGTTTTATTGGCCCGCCTCGCCATAAACTTGACTAATGCTGTGAATCAGTGCGATATCAATATAGTTGTAGTTATGTGACATTGAAGAGTTCCGCACCTTTTCAGGCAAATTTTTCACTACTGTAATGTGGTGAGATAACTTTTCGGTGTATTAGAGCTGCAATGCGACTGACTCAAATACCTACAAAGGAAACGTGCAAGTCGTGAACTTAACAGGTAAATTTTGGGTTGTGCTGTGTTCCTACGAATGGACTAGTCATCAATATATCCAAGTTAGATCATATTCTGCCAATGCATTTCACATAGGCAAAACCAAGTTATTTCGGTTCGGCTTCAACAACTTTCTAAAGAGTGGAAGTTAAACCACGGATCCTACACAAACAGATAATTGCAAGGTTACTGGTGACAATTCTCCTGCACGCATTCGTCTTAATTACACTTATTTTAAATTTAAGGTTAAGTTGTGTTTTTTGTTAAAAGTTCTGTTTAATCTGTTTTAAATAAAGTCCTTAGTCATTTAAATTTTAATATTTTAGAAAATATTCAGTTGGGTTCTTGGTCTAGAATTTATGTCTGAGACATCATTATCATCTTTATTTTAGCCCTTTGTTTTGTTACACTCACAGAATACTTAATGGTAGGGATTTCAAAGAATAAACTTCCTCTCTACTGCGACGTGACCGCTAAATAGCACTCTGCCTCAATGCCGAATGCTAGTCTTAGATGGTTTTTCATCTAATTTTTAGTCTATTACCATCTGCCAATCTAACGATGGACGACTATCGCTTATTTTGCCTTCTGGCCAACCACAAACGCTTCGAATATGTGATATGTGTCGTGTCGTAGTACAGGAATAGCAAATTCTCACGACAATTGCAGCCAATTTATAAGCAGGTCGATCCTATTCTAGAAATAGATCGGGAAATACTTGTCTTGTATTGTCAATGAAGTTAGACAATAGTTTATGCGAAGAGATGGTTTTTCATACGATATAAGTAATAGCCGGTTGCGACACTTGCGACGCAGGAAAAAAAATCTTGAATTATACTATTTTTATGTAGTTATTTTATTAACACATTTATATACCAAGTCACAGAATACATTATAGTACCTCATGAACCGAGTGTACATTGGGAGCTACTTAATTGAATAAATTCGCAAGTAAAGAAAGCTAAAAGCGCAACGAAATCCGTCCCAGGAACCACTTCTTACCGACGCGACGGCTACTTATGTTTTGTAAAAGTTTTTTCCCACGTTTTTGAGTAATTTATTTTAGGGTGACAAGGTTTTGTAGTACCTATGTATTCTATTATTTACATAATGAGCATATCAGTATGTGAGTACAGATCAAAGTAATTGATAATATCCACGCAAAATTAACGGATTGGTGCGTGTTTCGCATTCAAACCGAGGCAATTTCTAGTCAAATAGAATTTGCTGATAAAAGGTGGTTTAGTGAAACATCATCGCTATATATAGGCACCTAAGATATTGTGGTGTAGCGGAAAATAGTCTAGACTCGTGTAATTTACTAAATTAATGTACCAATCTATATTGAAGTCCCCAAATTGAATTTTAATTTCGATATTGATATGGTTTTATTAAATAGTAATATAATCAAATTGATATTATTTACTTGGCAGCACTGGAAGATACCAACATCTTGTCATTTAATAAAAATATTGTCACATAAATTTCATTTATATAAACATTGCATATTTACGCTATCGGATATTCGTGTCACAATTTGAAATAACCCATAGAACGTAATGAATGATAATATATTAATTACATATGTAGGTACATACCCATTTTATTGACTACATCCTTGTAAAAAAAAATATGATGAAACGGAGGTCCATACAGGGTATTTTTTGCGTGAATGAATTTAATATGTGGTTCTTTAGATATTACGTCAACTTACACGGTGTGACCTAATGTAGTCATTCTTAGGTGAATCACTTACATTCTTCAAATTTATTAAATGTCCTTATCAAGATCACAATATTTTACTAAGAAATAGGTTCTTATCTACTTAAAATTCACGTTCCCGTTTATTGTGTGACATCATATTTTTCTATTGAGGAAGCTAGTATTGTTTAAATTTTTATCGACAATTTCAATTTTAGATGGCTGACGCTGCGGTATTGAAGATTTATCTAGGTTATTTAGTACCAACATAAGCATAATATAGCTAACATGTGTTCTAATGCAATTACTCAACCTTCTTGAAGTGGAATTATCATTTAATTGTATCTCTTAAAATATTCCATTGGTATTAATTACCGAATTTAATGCTTCTCATTTCCTCCCAAAATGTATCAGACATGACATACATTTGTAGTATTATTTCACCCGGTTACATACTAAAAAACTCTGTTTAATTTCGTATTTAGGCACTGAAATAATATTAGGTACCTACTAAGTACCTAATAGTTCAATGTTCGTAGGTAGGTGTTGTTTAAATAAGATAATTATCTCGTAAAAAGACTGGAAGAAGTGTCGCATCGACCCGTCATCGACCACAAATGACAAATGGTATATGGGCAGGGAGACAATATTATAATCTTCAAATAAGACAAAAGAAATATCTACGTGGAACTATTAGTCTCTGATACTAGCTTTAGATATTATTCTGAGCCTTTGATTATATTTCAGAGCTCTGTTATTACCCAAGAGAATACAACCGCTACGCTAGAGTTATTACTGTCCTTGAATGATAAGTCAATAACTTTGAGTCAATAATTATATTATCAAATGTCTAATGTCAAATTCAGTAAAGTAAGGCGTTCGTCAAGGAGAAGTTGCTAATAAATAATGTCCGTCCATCCTTATTACAGCTTAAGTGAATTGTAGATTGATTTCTTTCAAAGCCCTTTGCTATGATTTGTAAAAAAAACTTCAGACGGAACATTATTTATGGGGGGTGTACGGATGAGTTGTCACTGCTTAACTACCTGCATACAGCGTTCTTTGCGTAAAACATCATCATGCTAATGTTATGGGGAAAACGTAAATTTTATAAGGAGAGGTTTTGCGCTCATCGCATTATCTATCTTTACCGAGAATCTGTTAACCGACATTCCGTTTGTCTTATCCATTGACCGAATCTACACATTGTTCCTTTATCTGTAACAAATGATAACTTTCATTGATAACATGTGCAATGCTTATTACCTCATGTGAGCGTTTAAGTGGATCAACTTAGTTGGAATTGTAGTTCCAATGCTAAGCAAAAAGCTACTCCAAATTATGATTCACGGAAATATTGTAATTTTCATTCAGTTATTAAAGATAAGCCTTACAATAAATTACGCATTCATTCATATGTAAGTAAAATACTTTTAGGAAAACTAAGACACCCACTCATATTCAGTAAGGAAATTGAAATTCATATCGTTCAATAGGATCTAATAATAGGAGACCATACCTACCTCCAATCTTAACCAACCATAGATTGAAGCGTGCTAATTATCCCTGGTATCGCAAGCACATATAATTTAGGGAAACGATGGCATCTGATTTAAAATTTGTTACGGAACCATATTCGGAAGATGTAAAGACATAATATATGCTTGGAAGTGGTCAGTGAACGTACTGTATTAAAGGCATAATATTGTAATTTACTCGAGGGCACGCTACGTGGGCCGACACTAAACTTAAACAAATAACTTTATGTCCACTCTATTGGGATGTCCTGTCCGGCGGTACTTACATTCGTGCTCATTTGCACTCATCTTTGTAACCAACAACTTTGTCCTGTGTATGTGCTCTACATACCATAACATCGGTTAAAAACATATGGGGAAGCTTAAAGATGTTATAGACCTGAATTGGAATCCATTGGTGAATATGTGTACAGTAGCACGCCTCCAGCAATAAAAGTTATGTTCCTACCTATTTATTTATATCTGAGTTACGTATCACCTTGAATTTAGGACACTATACATCCATACATAGATGGAGCGCCATTCCTCTACCAACAAAGTTGTCTAATACATAAGGTCGTCGAAATCAGTTAGTATTTCGACAATAGTAAATATTTTATTCTTACCTCTATAGAGATATTGAATAAGAGTCGTTTTGTATGTTATTAATACATTCCAAAAATTACGGGTCAGTCACAAAAATTGAAATACCTCCAGAACTGTAAAAGCTAGATCAATGAAATAAAAAACAGAATAAAGACTTTTTAGTTGCGCTTCTAATAGCATATTATTTAAACTGGTTGATGAAAAAAAACTTCATTAGAAAAACAAAATTTAAAAAAATGACTATTTTTAAAAACAAAATTTTTGTTTCATGTCATTATGGATGCTTTCCATTTCTATTCTGTCACAAAAAAATTATCGTGAACGTCTTCCACGTGCATAATTATTATTCTGTGAGGTGAAGCATGGCAGTCACGCTAGAGGAATGTACCAGAATCCTAACTTTTTTGGAACTTGGGCGGAGCCAGCGTGAAACAGCCAGAAACATTGGTGTATCTTTGTCGACTGTTCAGCGGGTAGTCCAGCGGTACCAAGAGACCGGATCACACCTTAGAAGACCAGGAAATGGCAGACCAAGATGCACAACGGCCAGGGAAGACAGACAACTGGTGGCTACAATGCTCCGAAATCGTTTTCAAACTGCTGTTGGTCTAAAAACTCACTTTATTCGCTTTGGAGGTGGCAATTTAAGCGCTCAAACAGTAAGAAGACGTCTTGCTGAAGCAAATTTGAAACCATTGAGGCCCGCAAATGGCCCCAAACTGGAACGGGGACATCGAATTGCAAGACAGAGATACGTGCGCGAACACCTAAACTGGACACTAGACGATTGGTCTAGGGTAATGTTCACGGACGAGTCTAAATTCATGCTTTATAAGCATGATGGTAGGCAGTTGGTGTACAGAAGACCAGGGGAGCGCTTCCATCAAGCGTGTGTGGAGGAAAAAGTGGCGTACGGTGGAGGCTCCGTACAAGTTTGGGCTGGGATTTCTGCTGAGGCCCGCACCGAGCTGGTGCTCATTCAAAATGGAACTCTAAATGCAGAGAGGTACGTGGAAGAGATCCTCAATGAACATGTAGGTCCTTTCATGGCCAGGATGGACCGGCATGGCATATTAATGCATGATAATGCGCGTCCCCATACCGCCAGAATTGTACATGACTACCTTGAAGAGGTCGGTATCGAACTCATGCAGTGGCCAGCGCGAAGCCCGGACTTAAACCCCATCGAGCACGCCTGGGACGAGCTTCAGAGATGCGTGAAAGGTCGAAACCCCCCACCAATCACGCTTCCCGAGCTCATACAAGCACTGGTGGAGGAATGGGAAGGTATTCCTCAGCACCGGCTCCGAAATTTGGTGTACAGCATGCCTAATCGCCTGGAAGCTGTCAGAAGAGCTCGTGGAGGCAATACAAAGTATTAAATGAAGAAAGTGATGAAAAACAGCAAAAAAACAATCATAAAAAAAAATGTAATCTTAAGAAAAATATGACTACTTTAGTTTTTTTTTAATTTAAGATTAATATTGTGGGTGTAACTAAGTTTTATTTTATTTTTTATCTGTATAATTAAATTCTCAATTGAACAGTCTTCGTTTCATTAGGATGGCATACGTAGTTCGGGAGATATTCGGGTTTATGTGACTGACCCGTTATTTTTGGAACCGAGTGTATTTGCACTTTATGCAAATACGTCTTAATACTGTAGACATATTTTTGTCTATTATCTATCCATTCTTTCAGCCATCGTCTCATTATTTTCGAGAAAATCTCGATGAGACTGTTCCCCATTTTTTTAGTAGTGTTGATCTTTCGAGTTTACGCTTACCTTTGCATAATTTGCAACCCAACAAAGGATGCGAAAACATTGTTACACACACACACTGGATGTTCTATTAAATTCATAGGTATGTATCATCAGTTCGTGTTATAATTGAGCTAATTTCGATACACGTGACTCATATTTAGTTACATTGCTTTCTTTTCTTGGCAACACCTACCACGTGTTATTGTCGATATCTATATTTTGTGGACATTGACCCCTCGGTTGAGTTTGTTATTCAATCTGAGGCTAACCATGGCACTTGGCAATGTCATATTCAAACAGTTTTCTCTTACTCAAGAAATAACTGATTTATCTATTACTAATACAACTCCGTATTAAACACTATAATATAATCTATATTTGATTCTAGTCTATCTATAAAATAAAACACTTCGCAGTTTTGAGCAGGTACAGTACAACAGATGTAATAAAATGTGTACAATAATGATAACTGCAGCTTTAATAGTTTGTGTGTTTTGTTTCCTGCATCATCCATCCATGATATCTATCTATTTGATGTAGCCTATAAAGCACATTGTGCCAGACAGAGATTAGTTAGGGTCTCTTAAGCTTGACTAATGAACAGAGTAGAGTAACATAATGTATGTATCAATATCCAATCACCAACTGCGTGTATATAAACACAGGTGGTTGTGTTCAATGAGATAGTACCGTGGTAACGAACGTGTTGTTTTGGATTAGATCTCCCTACATTTACAAATAAAGCTAGCCTAGAATGTTTGTGTAAGTTGATTGGTGTATATTATGATTTGGGGTTCCTTACGATTGGTAATAGAATAAAAATATTTTGATTGCTATCATCGTGTTGGGCGATCGTTGTGTAATTAGTTGGAGGGGAATGCCGTGAGAGTTTGTAACGCGTCATAAGGTAACTTTCCGGACTGGTAAGGATCCGTCTTTGGATCCGTAAGTGATGAAGTAAGTTTCAACGACCGGAGGTGGTTTGTGGTTCGGGATAACCAAACGTCGAATAATCAAGTAATGCGTTATTAAATTTACACGATACCATAAGCTGTAATTTCCCGTGCAAATAATATAGCTTAGTTCGAAATCTATTTAAGATTAAAGATATAATCAATCAATGAAAGTAAAGGTCCAATAATCTGCACGGGTATGATATGGCCTATGGCCAATGCCCAGAAGAAAATAACTTGGTTTCCATCAGGAATTACTTTCAACTTAAATAAAATACACGAATTAGAGTGAAATAACAACGCTGTTTACTTGGCTCTTTGTTTAAAGCATGCACTCAACAGTTTGGGCCTGTCAGCATTTCCCGACACCCAACACCGTTAGTGTTGACATTAAGAGCACGTGCCTATGAGATAAGCAAGGACTGTCAGCATACACCGAAGACAGACACGTATTATTGTACCTACATAACTGTAGGTACTTTTTTTTAAGTGAATGAAACGAGGAGAAAGGAACTTAAAATCTTTCATGGTAATGTTTTTTTAAATAAAAATTTTCACCACGTTCCAAATTTACTTCCTGTCCTTGCGTAAGTAATACTGGAATTCAATGTCACCAAAAAATACTTATTTGCTTATAGAATCACCGTACAATGTACTTAGCCAACTAGCCACCAATGTACCTATGGCGAATATAACGTGTTGTGTAGTTTCCCTAAAGATGAATTTGTATGTTTCCCACGAGTCTTAGAGCCTCAGTGTCCAATTACCCATACGTAAACGATACTTTATTTACATAAGTTTGCTATCATTTTCGTGATATTATGTATCGTTTGCAGTCACGCATTAATGCCGTACGCACATTTTTTATACTTTTAAGTACCTATAGGAATCAAAGGGTATTGGAAACTTATGCTACTTTTGAATAAGCAGCAGCGCTTAGGAATAGAAAGTCAGGCAAAGACATGGCAGAGACTCAAAGCGTTGTATTTGTTGTTACGGCTTAAGTGGTCTTTGTTGATTTGCATCTTAGCAACGTGACTCGTAATGTAAACAGCTCGAAGGAACAACTAGCGACGTGCTCTCTGCAGCCTCAGTTTCACGTCAAGGCTTAAACGAGATCAAAGTCTGGGCTTTAGACAATATCAATCAACTCCATTAAAGGGCTCATTACCATAGAATATGCAATGAAATCAAACACACGTATCTACGCGAGATAACAGTGTCCGGATTAGCTTCGCTTGACCTCGCCACGATGGATTTAAAACATCCTCGATAAAGATAAGTTCCACTATAAGCTACTTATAATGGTACGCAATGACATGGTGACTCCCTTAAATTGAGTTGCCTATTAGAAACAGGTTGAATAAATTTATTAGTCAGTGACAAAATTGACAATTGTGCTCTTTAATTATTAAATCATCAATGTGGATAATTTGCTAAAGGTGCATTTGAGCTGTCAAAAAACCTACACGCGTATGGGTAACATACATATGTTAAAAATAAAGCGTATCTCCTTTTGCGTCGTTGGTGCATTGACCGGGCTCGGAGGCGTACCTACCTGTCTTCACTATCTGTAGAAAAACATTACCGTGCGGAATTATAATACAGACAAATTTGGATATAATTAACCAAGAGCCCTAAACTTGGACTTGGCTAATTTTTTAATTGGAATCATTGGCCATGTTTATCGATTTACGTAGGAACACCATAGATTTTCTAATAGTTTCAGTAATAAAGTTGTTTAAATGTTAGGTTAATAATTTAATACTCCTTATTTGGCAGCTGACTGAGTGACTCTACATTATCTTTTACTCATTCCTTGTACTTTGTGGACGGTGTGCTTAGATCGTTTAGATCCATAAATTTTATTGCTGTTTGCGGAGGCGTAGGGACAAAAGAAACTAGGTATATGAACTTTAATTACATTCAATCTAGTTGAATAGAAAACTATGATTCGATGTTCATAGTACATTTAATTTCATAACGCGGGAGAGTAAAGTGCCGAGTCGAATAAAAAAGTCGGTCGTGTAAATGATTTGCGCTGATTTTGATATAATGCATTATACGGATTATTTTCTTGGCCGTCGACGACAGAGCTGTGACGATTATTATTTGATGCGGTCGTATGCATATGTGCAGTGTACGGGCGCGATAGGGATATAAATAACTTTCTTATTTGGACAATATGAAATTTAAGAAGACAGTGACATGGTGCATAAAAGGAAACCCGTTTTGTATGCAGTATCGCACGAAAATTATGCCTCAGGTGAGTTGAAATAGTTTTAAACGTATGCAACGGTTTTTGCCAAATGTATTGTCTCTTCGGAATATATTTTTAGGTTGAACATAATATTTATTTTATGTGAACGAACTTTAGTTAACCCAAATGTTAACAACTTTTTATAACATTGATTCGGTGGTTACCAAACATAATATAACTTTGTAATCATACAACGTGTAAGTTTATTGTTTTAATTAAGTACTGTGTGTTGTATAGATAGAGTTGTCTTAAGTTCGTGCCATAGTATGTTTCGACAAGCAGCCTCGACAGATGTGCCGTGAGGTTGGCGTTCCGAATAACAACAGCTAATTAAATACAAATTTGTATCCATTTAAAGTTCTATTTGCGTCATTCATAGCTTTATACCATCCAAATTCATGAATGGACTAATTCTCTGCTTTACGCGTCATATCCCATCTACACTTTATAAGTCAGTACGTGTTCATTCTAGCATAAAATTGTAGACTCTAGATCCATTGAAACTCAAAAATATTCCATATCCAATGTACATTTCCTAAATATTATGTAATCTTCTGGAAATATTGATTTATTCTTCGTCTACTATGATGTTACTATCACGGTATGTTATTCTCCTTGTATGATTTCTAAATAGTTCTCTTCGGAAATATCTATTACTTTAAATTGTTGGCTTCACTAATATACTTAAGGACAACAGCACCGCTAATAAGACCATCGTTATCTGTAGCTACCGGTTCTTTTTATGTCAAACCATGGCGCCATTGATTACCTGTATGCTGCAACGAATGAACTAGGATGAAGTTAATTGATAGTCTGTATTTGGTGTGTTAGTAATAGAATGTTTTTGTGATCGGCTTAGCAATGCTCCATTTAGGGCAATGTACAAGGAACTGTCACAAAAAGAGTAGAAATACTCGTACATCATGTCCGCATGAATCGTCGTCGGCGCCAGAAGACAGTGGCGGCAGCGTTCCCGACGTCTTGTCGCTGCCGTCTTCGTGATGTGTCACTGCTTTCTATTTCCAAACAGGC